>OY282559.1:303349869-304671952 GCA_958295665.1 Tipula vernalis
CCAGAGAATATTTGGTTGTGGCTTTCACTACACGATTTCTTCTTTCGTTTTCATCCTTGAATAATCTTTCGAACCGACGCATTTATTTATAAAAATTATTTTTTCGCTTAATAAATTTCAGTTTTTGTTCACTAAAGTTGATGTACCTACATTTGATAGTTTTATATTAATTTTAAAATATCGAGAAACAACTGTCTTACCTCTATGATAAATCGAAGAGAGTGAAATTGTTCCTGCTTTGACTTAATATTATAACTTATTAGAATACAATAAAATAGCGGTATAAATTTTGAAATTAAAGTTATTAGGCCGTATTCCAGTATTTGAAATTTTATGTTATGTTATGTTATTTTTGTTTTTTCAATACAAATTCAAATAGGAACCGGGAAAATAAAATAACATAACATAGATTTTATGGTACCAGAATACAGGGCATTATACACTTGAAAACACATTGTTACATGTATTGTCATTATCATTCATAATTATTTGAATAATAAAAAATTTTATTGAAAAATGTGTTTGTACTCTTTTAAAATTGAACAAAAGTTCTCATCTTACAATAACAGCAAAAAAAAAACGTTTTTAACAGACTTCCGTCATACCACTACAATTTGTAGCTCTTATCAATTTTTTTGAGTAGTGAAATTTTTCTTAATGATATTTTGGATAAGTTATCATTAAAGTAGTCGATTATTGATAAGTTAAAACTTTTGGTGCAACAGAACTATGAAAAAATTATCAAAAACCTCAAACTTATCGCTTATCAAAATATTACTTATCATTTATCATTTCGCAAATTGGTGCAACTTAATTTTGATAAGTGAGTGCTTATCACTTATTATAACTCAATTAAATACTTATCAAATTTCAATTTGGTACAACAGAAAATTATCAAAAATTATGATAAGTTGATAAGTAATAAGTGATAAGTAGTTAGTGCAATAGGGCCCAGCTCAAGGCTACCAAAATATACTGTTTTCTTTACTGACGCCCAAGATTTAATTCTCAGTGTTACTAGATCACTAAAAAAGAGTGAAAGCAAAACCAGGGTTTCGAAAATTCAACCTAACTATATTTATTGCCAATATTGGTACAAAATCTGGTTACAATAACACTCACATAATAATTCCTCTATTGGTACTCATACCGATCGGACGTGTTTTTAAGTTAATTTTTTAAAAACAAAAATAAAAAAATTAAAAATTTTAATTTTTTTAATGTTTTATTTCTTGACTGTGGTTGCTAATTTGTGCCGTCATATTAGCTTCAGTGAAATAATTCCTCTAGTGATAATGGAAAAGAAGTGTTTTGCATGTGGTCTTACTTCAAAAGAATAGTATTTTTGTTGTGTTCTTTGTGATAAAGTAATTGACTTTAAGTGTTTTGGAATCAAAAGCAAAACGACCTTTGATTTAATTTGTCAGCTAAAAAATCTACGATATATTTGTGACGACTATGATGACCTGTTAAAATCCCAAATGAAGTTATTTTCAAAAATAACAGAATCTGTTAATGTTATTAATACAAACTTTCATAACCTTCAGAGTGATTTAATGTCCATGAGTTCAAAATTATACAATACCAAAAATTGTCATAATGCCGTTACTTCAAATTCTATAAATAAAATGTTTAATAATAAAAATATTAAAATTAATGATAAAACGAATGTGAATCATAAAAACATTAATAATAAAAGTAATGATAATGGTGGTACCGTAACTCCAGTTCAGACTGAACTGGATACAAATTTACTATCGACGATGATGACTAATGATGGTTGTCTGACTCTATCTAGTAACACAACAAGTTCTCAACATGAACAGGTAATTTCATCTAAACATTCGACGATTTCGAAACAGTGGCAAATTATAATCGGCACCGGTGACTTGATTTCATCACTCCAAGTGGTTGCACCTCGGAAACCCATTTTTGTGTCCAGACTCCATTAAGACGTTTCTGAACTGGAAGTTTTATCCTATCTAAAAGACAAGTTTGGTGTTGCGGATGTTAGTTGCAAACGCATATTATCTCGTCGAATCAATGAAGAAGACCGTAATTTTTCTTCGTTTCGGATAAATGTTCCGGTATCTAGCGTGGATAGCTTGTTTCAACCTAGCTCGGCCATCAGGTTCATTGATGAAGGAATTTGTGATTTATAAGAGGAAACAAAATAAGAACAATAATTTTGTTCCTTTACTTCAACGACCTCCATGCAGTCAATAACAGATCCCAGCCAAAAATCGAATTGCATACTCTATAAATTATTTTATCGCAATGTTGGGGGAATGTCATCGAAGTCTATGGAATTCCGCAATTTATTTTATTCGATGCATTTCCAATTATATGCTATTGTGGAAACTGGATTTCATTGTGGAATTTACAACGCTGAATTCTTTCCAAATGATTTTGTTGTTTTTAGATGTGACAGATCACCTTTGAATAGCTCGAAACAAACGAGAGGTGGTGTCCTCTTGGCTGTTCATTCATTACTTCATTGTGAGCGTATCATTGTACCGGGCTGTGTAACAATTGAATTTTTATGTGTTAAAGTTTTTATTTGTAAAAAAACATTTTATTTTATAGTTCTATATATACCGCCTAGATCTTCTATAGATATTTATTTAAATCACATAGATTGTATAAGTGAAATAGTTAATATGTCTCATTGTAATGATACTATAGTAGTGTTGGGCGATTTTAATTTAACCAATATTAATTGGTCGGTTGATTCCGAATCATTAGATATATTACCTTCTAATGTTCTGTCTATCAATGACTCGGCGGTAATAGACGCATTATTTAGTTTTAATCTTAAACAAATTAATTTATATTCTAATGATAATAATTCGTTTCTAGATTTAATTTTTGTTAATAATACGGAATATTTGTCAGTTTACGAATCTTTGACATCTTTTAAGAACAATGATAAAGATCATAATTCTCTCGAAATTGAATTTCATGTTAATAACGTTAATGCTAAATGTCGTGAATTTACTGTGGATGATTCGTTTTATGATTTTAAAGCATGCGATTCCCACGGTATGTCTGAGTTTCTCCGATGCATATGCTGGAATGAGTTATTTCTTAACAATGATATTGATGTAAATGTAAAAAGTTTTAATGATTTGCTGTTTCTAGCCTTTGACCGTTTCGTACCTTTGAAAAGGAAACGTAACTACAGTTACCGTCCATGGTTTGATTCGGATTTGATTAATCTGCGTAACCGTAAGAATAGAGCCTTTTACAGACTTCGAACCAATGATTGTGACTCTAACAAATCTATTTTTGTCAATCTTCGGGATCAATTTAAATCCGAATTTCATACTAAATATCTACAATAAATAAAAACGATCGAAGCTAATATCAAACAAAACCCCAAATCAATTTTGGAAGTTTGTTAATGATAAGCGCAAAACAACGGGCTTTCCGTCGATTATGAATTATGATGGAGTTCAGCTCTGCACTGTATCAGAAATATGTACAGGTTTTGCAAGCTTCTTTCAATCGGTTTATAAAGATAATAGTAGTCTTATTGTTGATGACCCTATTGTCAGTAATTGTCAATTTAATATTCCTTATTTATCTATAACTGAAGATGATATATGTAATTCCCTTTTGGATTTTAATGATGGATGTGGGCCTGACGGTATTCCCTCGTCAATACTTAAATGTTTTGCATCATATATTGCAACTCCGTTATGTTTTATTTTTAACCAATCGTTAGTTAACGGCTATTTTCCAACCGCTTGGAAAGTGTCACATATTGTTCCAATTTACAAAAAGGGGGACCGCTCTGATGTATCCAATTATCGTGGAATCTCAATTCTTTCATCGATCCCAAAACCTTTCTAGTTAATTGTGACAAAACATTTGTCATTTCAGCACGGTTTCGCCAGTGGAAAATCTACGACTACCAATCTTTTACAATTTACTAAATTCGCTATTGAATCACTTGAGTCACAAGCCGCCCAGGTTGATGCGATTTACTTTGATTTTGCTAAAGCCTTTGATTCAATTGACCATACAATCATTATAAAAAAGCTCTCAGAAATTGGTGTCGCCCCTAACTTTTTAAAATGGATTGGTTCTTATCTGGTGGGAAGAAGACAATATGTTTTATTGAATCAAGTCAAATCGGATTATATATATTGCCATTCTGGGGTTCTGCAGGGATCACATTTGGGCCCAATCATTTTTCTTTTATTTGTGAATGACATTCCGAATATTTTTAAATTTTGTAACTGCTTATTACTTGCAGACGATTTGAAGATTTTTAAACATATTCAATCTTTAAATGACGCAGAAGTATTTCAATCAGAAATTAATTCATTATCTCGTTGGTGCTCTACGAATAAATTGTTGATCAATATTAATAAATGCAACATCATGTCGTTCTATAGAACATCCAATCCGATTGTTTTCAATTATCAGTTGGAGGGTAATGAACTTTGTAGAGTAACTTCAATTGTTGACTTAGGTGTATTCTTTGATCAAAAATTAACTTTTGCTATACATCTAGACAAAATAATATTAAAAGCCAATTCTATGTTGGGTTTTATTTTTAGAATGACAAAAGAGTTTGTTGATATTTTTTCATGTGTTAGTTTATATACTTCTCTAGTTAGATCTCACCTGTAATATGCGGCGGTGGTTTGGTATCCTCACCATGAAATACAGATTAAAAGATTGAAATCAATTCAGAAACGTTTTACCATTTACATTTACAGAAAGCTTGGTTATCTTTCAGATCGTAATCAGCCTATGTGGCAGCAAGTGCGTAATCTTCCAGGGTATGAAAATCGGTGTCTAAGCCTTCGAATTGATACTTTAGCGAAGCGTCGAAAAATTGCGTCAGCAATGTTTGTCGGGGATTCTTTGAACAGTCGTATAAGATGTCCTAATCTTATTTCTGCCTGGAACATTTATGTGCCGGGTAGAAGTTTGCGGCAAAGGGAATTTCTATTTATCGAATTTCATAGAACTAATTATGGCTATAACGAACCGACGGCTTCAATGGCCAGAATTTTCAATGATTATTATCATTTGTTTCATTTTGAAAAATCGAGAAAATGCTTTCGGTACGAAATTCGTAGTTGCAATTTTTGATTTTATTATATTTTTGACATATATTCCGTATTGTACAAATTTTAATTATTATATTATATTATGTAGTTACTATTCATTAAGTTGTTTTTTTTAACTGTAGAATAGATTTTTTGTAAATAAATAAATAAATAATATTACAAAAGTATAAAATATTAAAACAAACAAATTAGAATTACCAAAATTTTAGAAGAAAATGTCACACAATTTTTTTAGATTTTTTACACACTTCTCAAGACAAATTAAAGTCAAACACCTCACGGATTTTGTTCAAATCCACCGATGCATAATAAAAAGTTCCCCTTGAGCTTATTGTTTGTTGCGATATGGAACTTGAGTTGAAACTATGAATTGCGCAGCTCATGTGGCAGAGTACTTATAGTATACTAAATAACTTTAATATGTCGTCACAGTTTATTTTAGTTCCCAAAGATCTTGAGCCAAAATATACAATGTTCATGGAATTAATTCGACAGCCTTTGGAGATATCTCATCATCGAGTTAGCCTTAGCAAAGCAGCACTCTGTCAATGTTGTTGCCATTTAGAAAATACGGGTGCAAGCCCAACACGGGAGCAAGAGAAACAAATTTTTTTACACTTCTGTACAATTCTGATTTTAGATTATGCCTAAAGTTTATAAAATTATAAAATTTTGCTTCCGAAACCGGGCAAAAACCCATAAAAATAATTTAATTAGTTAAAAAAAAAAAGTTTCTAATCACCAAACAATTAAAGAAAACACCAACAAATTTTCTTAATTTTTTTAAATGCAAATCAATTTAACAAATTAATTCAATTTACATACACATTAAATAACGAATAGCAAACGAAAAGAAAAGAAGAAAAATTGAAACAGATTTTGCAAGTGAAACTAATTTCTTTCAAATTTCGTTCGAATTTATTGTATACGAGTACGCATTGCAAACAAATTAAGTAATTCAAATCAATTATAAAAATTAAATCAATAAATTATTTAATTCGCTTTCTATAATATGGATGTGAGTACGAGTTAGAATAGAAATTACCCTGCCATATAATACCCATTTATACGATTGCATTTATTTTGAATGCAACAACCTCTCCCCACAGTATATAAGTATTTATGTATACGCAAGAATAATAATGAATACATTATGTGTAGCACAAATAAAAACAGCATATGCAAATATAAAAAAATCTCATAAATAAATAAAATTAGTTTCAAATTAATTTAAATAATAAAAAAAAAAAAATATTTGTCATATACTGTGTGTGTCTACACGTATAAATATTATTTCCACCCATAATTATCTGTTGTTGTTGTTTTTGTACGATTGTGTTGAGAGAGGGTTGAATTGAATCCCAACAACAATAATAATAAAAAAAAAATGGTTTTTAATTCAAAAAGGGATGATAACGACGATACACTTTTTATTGTTTTGGATAATTTCAATTCGACTGTATTCTGTCTGTGTATATAAGACCACACAAAATATCTGGTTTTTTGTTGGTTCTTAATTCTTACACTAATATGACATTAATTAGGATTTACTTTATGTCGAAACGTTTTGTTGTTGTTGTTTTATTTTCTTATGTTTTACTTTCAGTACTTCATTACGACAGGTGGCAGTTTTTCTTTTATGTACGTTCATACTTTTGTATATTTATAAGGAACAAGTTTATTTCACACCTTTAGTTATATAAAATATAACAAGTCACAAATAGTTTAATAAAAAAGGAGAGAATAGACGAAGAAATATATGTACAACAATTTTATGATTATCTTTTCTTCTTAATACGTTCTTTATGTAGAAGTTTTGTTCATTTATAGTGTTGGCCATTTTAATATTTTTTTGGGATTATGTCGTTAAAAAAATTAATTTTTTATTTTTATTTTGTGTGAAAATTGTCTGAAGTATAACAACATGAGTTTAAGCTTTGTAACAATTATTAAATTTATTGATTCAGTGTTGTAAGTTTAAATTAATACTTCGTTGAACCAAATGTAAATTAGCTCCGTAACCGTAAAGAGCGATTAAGTCTAGCGAAGTGCATATCTCTCCACTGCAGATCTATTGAGAAACTCTGAAATATGAGCTAGAGAGACAAGTCAGGAACGTGAAGCACGATTACGACTCAACGTGAGTCTTATGCTCAACGGGTAGCTGAGGAGGCCGATTTTCACTCAACCATAAAGATGTAAATTTTCACTCAACATTTTTGCGACAAGTGCTGTGATATTTACCACAAAAACGCTACCCTAATCAGGTAGTGAAGTATCATTTGATTTTACCAAAGACATACTTGCCACTAAAAATGATTTGCTTCCGGGTGACATTTCTGATGAAATTGCGGTACTAACTGACACAGAACGACATTTGCTTCAGAGCAACATTTCGTATGTCAAAGTGATCACATTTCTAGGCAGATTTAGTTAATACAGTTTCGAAGCAACATTATTTGCCCTCGATGTCTTTGAAGTCAACGAAAAGCTGCCTAAAATGCTTCCTTCATCGAGCACAGATTTAGGAATTGTTGTAGTGACTGAAACTCTGGATAAATTGAATCTATCCAGAGATTATAACATTTCATTGCTTATTGCAAATAAACCACTGTACAAGGCTGTACTGATGACCAAGCTACTGATGATTCGACTCGCAGGCCTACAAGCGAAATAATGATTTATCGTCAATAGTACGTGCTTCCAGGAATAAAAAATTGAAGCAATCTTTCAATCTGGACATACTGGACACCAATATTTCGCCATGGTCATGGCAAATTTAATTCGTGCTGACATTCTACCACCGATCCAATGGAATTCAAATGTTTTAAATCGAAACAGTAATTTCCTTATATACCGTATAGTTACAAGATAAAGCATAGTTCAGGGCATAATTTATCGATAAACGAGGTGTCTTTTATTAAATCATAAACCAATGTCGAAACACTAAAATTTGGTCTTTTTTTCCATACGTCGACAACTGAGGTGTGATGCGAATGAGAGAACATTTTAGAACGCAAGCATGGCCCATGATGTCAAACATCCTATTAAATTACCACACGGCCACATCATTGTTGAGAGCATCATCCGTGAACTTCATCAAAGGAATTTGCATGCCAGTTACAAGTTGTTACTGACCGTTGTTAATCAACGATATGCAATTCCACGGGCAAAAAATGTAAAACGACGAATAATTCATTTGTGCTTCGCCTGTTGTCGAGTCAACCAATCAGCTTAACCTTTTATCGAAGATGGAATCGACCTGGCTGGTCCGTTTTCTCTCAAAATTTACTAAGAATTCCTGACCATTGCCAAGCAAATCGAACCCTTATTAAATTCCAGGCCGCTGGGAGAACTCAAGGTCGAGAATGGAAGCCTTTAACCCTTGCACGTTTCCTGTTTAAGCAACCATTAACGATGATACCCGAACCTAACCTTCAACATTTACTGAACATCAAAAGTCTCGAATAATTTCTAATAAAAAATCTTCTACAATTACTCTGTAAAAACTCGAAACACAGAGAAAACAATTAATCTATCCAACAAATAAATAGCCCACCGCATCACCAGGGCCGAAAATCATATATTGAGCACTCCATGGCAGTCCAACGAGAGTCCAAAGATGCATTAATCATTCTTAAAACTACACCACACAACAGACTCCTTTAACGTTGCGCATGCAGCAAAAATCAGCGTGTCACTCGAGTTCACCCATCCCACTTTTTCTCTTTTTTTGCCATACTATATAATTATAATAATGGGTGCAATCGATCGGGACCGAAACCCTTATAATTGGTCAGCCAAAACAAATACTTGGTCAAGCATACAAGTTTATTATCGGACCAATTAGAAGTGCACAACTAGTACATGCACCTCGAACAATCAAACAATCCAACTTATTAGAAAAAAAAAAAACAGAATAAATGGACTCACGAGACAACCTGATACATAAATCCCGCCACGTTAATATAATAAAAGCAAAAATGAGAATCAAAAATTGTTACGTGGTAAGCTAAAAGTAAAGATCAAGGGGTGATATATTACCATTTAAAATTAAACTAATATAAGCCTAACGAAGCCTAACAATCTAACTTATCATAAAAAAAAAAAAACAGAACAAGCAGACTCGTTACTAAAATTAAAATAAATAGAGCATGAAAAACTGACCTCTTCCACATGAACAACACTCCACAACCACACATGTCTCCCAAAACAAACTTTCTTCCTTATTGGTATTAACAATTTTACTTTACGCAAAAAACGATAGAAAAGCAGGAGAGGAAATTATATGGCGATAGGTCTAAAGAATCCTTAATGCACCATCCATGGTTGGCATTATAAAATCCAATTTCCCAACCCAGGTTGAGATTTTAATCAACTCTATGTAGTTAAATCAAAGACTAATATTAGAGTAAGGAAACCTTTTTTTGTTTTTGTTTTCTAATTCAATAGGAATGTTGAATTGAAATGAGAAAAGAGAGTAAAGCGTCTTCACTACTTCTCTTCCTCCGAAAACCAAACTGTGCATCACTTAGATAATTGAGGTTATCTAGGTGATTATGCGTTTCTTAATAATTTTTTTAAAAAATTCTTGGACGTTATCGCTAGGACGCTAATGGGACGATAATTGGTAGCCAGTGTATAAGATCCACTTTTAAATAGCGGCATTACGTAAGCAGTTTTTAACACCTCCAGAAAAACTCCCGATTTCATACTGATGTTAAAACAAATATATGCACAACGTTAACCACAGTTTTTTTATTAGTTTTCTATTCCACCTATCGGTTCCCACAGTTTTTTTGTTTTTAACAGAAAATATACTTTGCAACAATTTATCTTCAGTAATATCTTTGAAGTAAAAGGAATTTTGTAGTGATCGAGAAAAAATTTTAATTAATACTTTGTGAATAATCTGTTAGTGACAAGTGTAGTGTATAAATTTAAATAAGTGAGATTTTCTGTTTATATAAACAGTTAATAACAAAACGTTGTAATCATAATTACAAAATTTTTCATATTTACTTATGTTGTGCAATTGATCGGACAATTGTAAATCAAAAATGTCGACAACTTACCTTTTAGAAGATGGAACAATGGCGATAGATATTAATACAACTGACGTGATAACTGTTAACTGTGATATTCAGGAAGTATTTAAATCATGTGGCTTACACAAACAACAATAACACTTCTTAAACATTAAGGGTGGGTTCGGCAAAAAAGTGTTATTTAAAGCTGGTTTAAAAACGTAGAGAACAAAATTAAAATTACATATCTTAACATTTCTTCACCTTCAGTTTTAACTCCCAAAATCAAACACTATCTTATGATTAAGAGACCTCAAATACCATAACATAAATTCATGTAGCTAATCATTTATAAATTTCTTGTTATTTAACTTTGATTTTCTAAAGCTGAAATTTTATTTAAAATCAGTGACATCAAAAACTCTGACAACCGCCCTAACAACTCGAGATATTTAAATTTAAGAAAGCTTTAGATAATTAGAAATATAGAAGAAACAAATGTTTTTAACGTTGTTAATTACGTTGACTAAGTCTTGCTTCAATATATCAAGGTTTAAGTGTGATAAAATGTGATTCCTCAGTAGCTATGCGCAGTTGGATAGATTCAGAAAATGAATAATAATGGTTCTGACGCGCGTGAATTATGAAGCTGGTAATACGGATCTCAAAAAATTAGACTTGAGGGGTGATCCTTACAAATTATTTCTGTTTGTGAAAATCACCGCCACTGAAGGAAGAGAAAACGAAAACCTATCATTTTTGTTTCGTTTTTTTGGTCACATTTAATCTTCGTCGCAAAAGGTCATTAAGGTATATTTAAAAAAATAATTTGTTAGAGATTTTTTAAATAAATTTTTGTACAAGTGCTTCAAGCACAGTAAGCCTAAAAAAAACCAACGAGCTTTTATCCGAGACACGACCTATTAACGTAGGACTACGTAAAAATGAGACAAATCAAATTAAAAATTAAAAACTAGTTATCTAGTACAAATAAACACAACTATCATGACTTATTCTAAAATTTATTTTTAGTTAATGATTATGGCAATTGGTTCAAGTTTCAACTCCCGATAAAAGTTTTGTGTGCTAACAGATGTTAAACTGAAACTATACTTGTATGCCAAAGAAAATCCATAATAGAGGTGTTATATTTCTGTGCTCCGGATAGACAAAAAGCAGATATTTATATTGAATATTTTTTAATACAACGTGCAGTTTTAATGTCTGAGAAATCAGGCGAATCTATCCGCCTTCATCCGTGGATAGCGTGTTATGGCGGATAATATGATCTGATGCAGAAGGCAGGGTCTATAGCACAAAAAAATGGTAAGTATCGAACCACAAAGTTTATTTTAAATACATAATTGAATATCGAAGGAAATAATTTGTACCAACCTAAATGTTGATTACCAGTTCCACACAAAATTTAATTTTACATTGTATTATTATAATATTCATTGGTTTACAATACATATAAAATTTGATGTTTTTCAAAACAACGAAACATTTTCTTTTCAAGGTTTGATGTTAACAGCTCAACAGCTATATCACTTACTCTATTGACTTACAAAACTTCGACCTGTAAATTGGAAATATAACCTTTGCAAAACGTTGTTTGCTCCAATGGTAGAAAATACATTTACTTGTAAACACAAAACCGTATTTGGCAAAACATAGTACCCGTAGCAAAATAATTTTTCAGTTTTTTCCTCGATTTAAATGTTATACAGTAATATGTAATAATCACATCCTTTTATATTCATGCTACTAAGAACAAACAATTTATTTTGAGGCGGATTTGATTATTATTTTGTTACTGTATGTCTTGTCGACGAAACCAAATTAAAACAAATGACGCATTAAATCAAATTAGTTTCCGGTCACTTGGGAACTTTGAAGTCCCATAATTCATAAATCTAAACATTTTTGGGCCTGATTTTTGCGACTATACATTTCTCTAGGATTGCATAGGTTATACGGCATATAAATTCAAAAAAGTGTTCGCAATATTTTACATAATGAAAATAAAAATTTTTTGAACTTTTTTATTTGTATTTTATAGCTTTAAATCAAAATGGCGTTCGGCATGTTTGATCAAGTTCATCACTATTTAATTAAAAAAGAAATTAAAATACATATTAAAAATTTGTTGTTTTAATTTTTTTTCAACCCACAAATTTTTATTTAACTTGGTTCGATTTTTACAGTTTTTAAAACATTACATTTATATTTAACAAGAGATATTGCTTTAATCAAATAAATTTCGTAAATACGTCATTTCCGTGACGCGCGTCATCACATTGAAATTTTGATTTACCCCCCATATATAATGAAAACAAAGACGTAGTCCTACGTCCAAACAAGATTTTTGAGATCCTTGGGAATGCCAGATGAGATGGTTAATGCACAGCAGATTTTTGAATACATTTTGAAAATAAAATGATTCAAGTCACAAATTTCCAGATATAAAATGGTCAAACGAAGTCTAATGGATGTGCTGTTATATTGGCTGTAAACGTAGGGAAGTTTGTCTTAAATTTTAACTAAAAAAGCAACAACAACAAATTGTGCGTAATTGTGTTAGTGTAAAAGTCGAAAGTCCCATTATAACGAATTTTATTTCTAATAAATGGAAAATATAAAATACAATATATAATATTTAAATAAGTAATACATAGGTTAAATAACATAAAAACATTGGTAAAATATCTAAGCTATTTGAAAATAACAGTTTTAGAAAAAGTGGAGGATTAGAGTATTTAGGACAACAAAGATTGATGGGATATCATATAGTATATCGAATATAAGTAAAAGTCATTTTCCGAATTTTCTTGAGAAAACCTTAAGAAGCGAGCATCAAAATGACCCGTATACAAAATGTCACAGGACCTAAGCTATACGAAAAATATTCCAGTTTTGGAAACAGTAGGGGATCTGGGAGTTTAGGACAACAAAGTTTGATGTCTATCAAAAAAAAGTAAAAGTTATTTTCCGAATTTTCTACACCCAGATCCCCTACTTTTTCCAAAACTGGAATTTTAGTATACGGGTCATTTTTATGCTTGCTTACCAGGATTTTCTCAAGAAAATTCGGGAAACAAGTTTTACTTTTAGTCGTTATGTTATATGAGATGTCATCAAACTTTGTTGTCCTAAACACCTTGATCCCCTACTTTATCCAAAACTCGAATATTTCTCGGATAGCTTAGGTCCAGTTACATTTTTGAACAAGGGTCATTTTGATGCTTGTTTCGTAGGAATTTCTCAAAAAAATTCGGAAAGTAACTTTTACTTATATTTCGTGTGAAAAAACTCAATATGTAAATAAAACTATCTAGAACCGTACTTACTTGAAAGTACTTGGAACCGTTTACTTGGAAGTACTTGTGAGTAGATACCCAATAGAACGACAAATTGAGTGACACAAGTAAAACACGGCCATCTGTTTAGTTGTTTTTTGCCTTTTGTTATTGTATAATATAGTACAGGCGATAAATTAAATTATATTGCAAATATGACAAAAAATTGGACTATAATGAAGAAAAAGCATTGATATAAACCACATTGGTATTTAAATCCATTTTACTTAAAAATGTAACATCAACAACAAAATAATTTTCTATTAAATTTGACATTTAACATTACCAAAAATCAAAAACACGAACATAATAAAAAACTCTCGAAAAATATCGAACAAGTTCTAAAAGCTATCTATTGGCATTTTTCCAACCAAAATCCACCTAGAGCAAAATTTTTATGCGTAGTTATTTCTGTTTTCTGCACCATCGTAAGAGAATGAGCAGTTATGATTAGCTTGCAATAAGTACTTGCGAGTACTTTACTACCGTGAATGGAAGGCAGCTATTATTTGAATAATTTGAAAACGTTTAATCTCACAGCGCATGATATTTTTGTCAAAAGAAATCCGGCCGAGGAATTTTTCTGCCAAAATTTTTTAATCCAACTGAATGAGGTTTTCCTTTAACGGATTATCGTAAGGAACATCGGCCAGTAAAAGGAATCATTTGCTTGTCAATTGAATATGAACCCACAATTCTTTTTATTTCTCTGCATTGGTTTCTTACGGCAATTATAATTGGTTGTACTTTCCACAATTTGTTCTCTACGTCGTTTGGGAGAGCAGCATCAACATAATGTAGGCAGTTTCTGAGCAAAATGAAACGGTCTCTAGTGAAGACTGACGTTAAAAGTTCAATGCGAAATCCATTTCTCCAATACCTTCGCAATCTGGAGTATGGGATACACCCCATAAGAAAATGCGCCCCGTACAATTGATTGAACTCAACACTAGTTGTTGACAATTCTTTTCCATGTTTGAGAAGAGCATACATGTTTGTGAATATTGCAGCCGATTCGAAGTGTTGGGACGTAAAATATTTATTAAAATAAGATACAAAAGAACCTGATAGTTTAATACCAATATCTGCTTCTTAAGGAATAGGAAACCCAATAAGGTTGGAATTTCTCAAAATAAATCTACTTTCTAGCACAGCGGCGTCTTCCGTGTATTCTATCATCACTAAAATCTTCCAAATCGGATTCTTCCAAAATGCGAAAAACGGCCAGCAGATCTTCTGCACAGCTTAAATCAAAATCTGAAAAGTACGTTGAGTAATTATTTGTAAACCTAGCCTACACAACTGTGCAGGCCGTTAAAAAAACCGTCCCACCACTAACGCTACTACACTTTTTAAATTAAATTTATTAAAATATGCCTACACAAATGTGTATGTTCTTGAAATATGGTATCATCTTTTTCAAAAAATATATCTACAATGTCTTCTTTTGATGATTCTTGAAGACCATACAAAGTGTTGGCTCCTAAATTATTATGGGCCACTGAAAAAATGGAGCCTTTTATAAGATATTTCTTTGAAACCTATATTGAACTTCTATACCATTATTTTGAAGATTCTTTAAATCGGCTACTATTGGTTCGAATATTGCATTAAATCCTGTGGTCTTTATATCTTTAGAGTACCATAAAGCATCTAGAAATATATTATCAAGGTGTGAGTTTATCTCAAATGGCAGATTTAATATGGTAAAGTGCACAAATTTTATGTATTTTTGTTTTTGATCCAAGAGGGTTCACGGCTTCAAAATCATCAATAAACAATTGCAACTGAAACGTGAATTGTTCTTGTGAGAACAACGTACTATTTTTATAAAGTAACCCATCGTTAGGTTTAGAAATAATAGTAGGATCCGAAATTTCTTTATTTAAAATATGGAAAAGAAAGTTTTTGTTTAATGAAAGATGTTTAAGGGTCTCGACTATGATGTCTGTGAAGTTAGCCCGAAAATTATCCCAGAAAAGAGTGTTGGCAACGCTAATATATAATGATACAACAATATCACGATATTTTAGCTGTCATCCCAGAAAAATATATCTATCCTGACATTATTTAGTGTCAGCCCGGAAAAAACTATCATGCTATTTTTATGTCATCCCGAAAAACTATCATGACAGTATTTATCCCGGAAAAATATTTTTTTGGGTTAAATTTATATGGATATTTTTTGTGTTTTCTAGCCAATAGCTGCACATTTTCAATACGAAAAGCGGAGCAATAGTTGTAATTCCAAGAATTGGTGCAAGAAACCGTTACAAGCACAAGTATATAAATTCAATTCTAGATCTAACTAGGATTCTTAAAAGTCATACAAAATATCAATTAACGAGCACGGCTTGGTATAGGTTTTGTAGGCCATGTATACAGCTTGCTTATGGCCACAGTAAAAAAAAATTGTATTAGCCGTTAGGCAGATATAGTCCTTTGAAGTCATGTAAGATATCAATTAACGAGCACGGCTTGGTATAGGTTTTGTAGGCCATTGATTGTTGCGCACCGTTTGTGTTGCACATCAGTGATGATGTCTGTTCCATTGCTAATCATGAATGGTTTGGTGCGTCATATCTTTGTGCGTCGTCTTATTTTGTATTAACAATTCTGAGTCATTATTGATTTAGATTACCCCGCATTATTATTGATTTTTATGTTTCTCCTCATCGACTAACACCGATTGTGAATTGGTTTTGGCTTATTAGTTGTGTGAGTTGAGAAAGTCAACAGGTATTGTTGTTAATTGAGCGAATGATGATTCGATGTAAAAAGCTGATTGGTACACCGATGTGAAGTTAGCACGTAAAGTTAGCACGAAAAATTTCAAAATATATACGGCAATACTTTTAACCAAAGACTTAAACCAGTTTTTTTTTGATACGGATAGTTCTAAAAACAGCCTTACAAAATTTAAAAATAAAAAATTGTACAATAACTTATTGTAATAACCGAAAACTAATAACTGAAACGTTCAGAATATAATTGAAACATTTGGGTTTTCATCACAAATCGTGTGTCGATTAAGAAATCGTTGTGCAATGAAATTACAACACGATTTGTGCAAAGCATCCTTTTCTTATATAATTTAATTTCAAAAATCATCAATGAAAGCTTAGGTTACTTCATTTTGGTAGAAAAATATATTTAATTGGCTGATAAAATGAAAATTTGATTGTTTTCATTCGAAAAAATTATTTAGCACTGAAAAAATTTAATTTTTATTTTCTCAGCCAATTAAATAAGATTTTAAATGAAGTAATTAAATATTTTCAGGATTATAGAGAAACAACTAAATATAGTTTTTATGACAAGAAAAATGGTTTAAGTAATGGGTAGAGTGAGAACGTTTTTTTCCTAATGTATGTGTCTGATAGATTAAGAATGCAGTTTGGTTTTTCAAAAATTTGAAACTAGCTAAATACATATTTGTTTTGTATTCCTAACATTTGTCGGACATGAATTTAATTTTCAATTAAAGTAGAATCATCAACGAGTTATTTGAGTAAATTTTGTAAATTTTGTATGGTTAGGAAGAGAGTAATAACGATCCGTGCTGGACCCTTTCTCACATTGGTGGGACACGAATTTAATTTTCAATTAAAGAAGAATCAATAACGAGTTATTCGAGTAAATTTCGTAAGTTTTGTATGGTTAGGAAGAGAGTGCTAATGGTCCGTGCTGGACCCTTCCTCACATTTGTCGGATTCGAATTTAACTTTCAATTAAAGTAGAATCATTAACGAGTTATTCGAGTAAATTTTGTAAATTTTGTATGGTTAGGAAGAGAGTACTAACGATCCGTGCTGGACCCTTTCTCACATTTGTGGGACACAAACTTAATTTTCAATTGAAGAAGAATCATTAACGAGTTATTCGAGACAATTTCGTAAGTTTTGTATGGTTAGGAAGAGAGTACTAACGGTCCGTTCTGGACCATTCCTCACATTTGTCGGACATGAATTTAATTTTCAATTAAAGTAGAATAATTAACGAGTTATTTGAATAAATTTTGTAAATCTTGTATAGTTAGGAACCATTAACGAGTTATTTGAGTAAATTTTGTAAATTTTGTATGGTTAGGAAGAGAGTACTAACGGTCCGTGCTGTATCCTTCCTCACATTTGTCGGACAAGAATTTTAATTCTTTCTATTTTAATTGAAAATTAAATTCATGTCCGACAAATGTGAAAAAGGGTCCAGCACGGACCGTTAGTGCTCTTTTCCTAACCATACAAAATTTATAAAATTTACTCAAATAACTCGTTAATAGGAATCATCATCAACTATACAAGATTTACAAAATTTATTCAAATAACTCGTTAATTATTCTACTTTAATTGAAAATTAAATTCATGTCCGACAAATTGAGGAATGGTCCAGCACGGACCGTTAGTACTCTCTTCCTAACCATACAAGATTTACAAAATTTACCCAAATAACTCCTTAATGATTCTTCTTTAATTGAAAATTAAATTCGTGTCCGACAAATGTGAGGAAGGGTCCAGCACGGACCGTTAGTACTCTCTTCCTAACTATACAAAATTTACTAGAATAACTCGTTAATGATTCTACTTTAATTGAAAATTAAATTCGTGTCCGACAAATGTGAGGAAGGGTCCAGCACGGACCGTTAGTACTTCCTTCCTGTCTTGTACTTGAATCATATTTCGTGCTGTGATTCTTAAATATTTTATTTGTATTTAAGAATATAAATTTTTCTTAATTACTGACAAAATAAATTCAGGTTTGGAATAAATTTTAAATTGTGAAAATAAATTTATTCAGTTTAGTTTTCGGTATTGTTTTTATTTTTATTTATACATCGTGATTTATTCTAATTATCGGTACAAGAAAACAAAAGAGCTGGTTTTAATATTTTTCGTGCTAACTTTTCTTGATTTTAACTATTTATATAAATATGAATATTCTAACTGCATTTTTGTTATTCTTTGATTTTCTCTTTTTTCGTGCTAACTTTATTCCGGGCTATCGAATATTACATTTTTCGTGCTAACTTTTTAGTACAAATGTGTCTTTGATTGGTTTGTACTAAAAGTGTTGCCATTGCGTTTTACGTGCTAACTTTTGTGCCAGCTTCACAGACATAGTGGTTCAATATAGTATAACGCATCAAATCATTGGTGCAACAAAAATCTGAGGTGATTTTTGACCATGTGGTTTGAAGAGGGTATGCGCTGGTACTATTTCGTGGGCCATGTGAGGTTGAAGAAACTTCGTGTAGGGGAATAATATTAATAATTCCGCGTAACATTTTTGGAGAAGAGATAATGTGATCAGTCAAGTTTGGATTTTGATGGTGCACGGTGGCTAAAAGTTTGGTTGTGTTATCAACCGTGTGCTAGCTAAAACTTTAAAATTGTATTTTATGTTTAATAAAGTAATGTAAAATGTTTCTTTAATAAAATAAAGTTAGTTAATAGTTAACATTAAGTATATATTTAGTGCCGTGTGGCCAATGGTTGTTTATATAGTTATATTTTAGTGCCGTGCGCTTTTATTTTGTTTTTTTTATATAATCATGATATGTCACGCATGAGTTGAACGTATATGTATCGAAAAAAAAATATATAATAGCAAATAAATAAATTGGTTAAGAAAAATAAAACTTTTGCATTTGGTGCATATAAGACACAATACCTATACCAAGCCGTGCTCGTTAATTGGTATCTTATATGACATCAAGGGACTATATCTACCTAACGGCTAATACAATTTTTTTTTACTGTGGCCATAAGCAAGCTGTATCTATGGCATACAAAACCTATACCAAGCCGTACTCGTTGATTGATATCTTATATGACTTCAAGGGACTATATCTACCTAACGGCTAATACAATTTTTTTTACTGTGGCCATAATCAAGCTGTATCTATGGCCTACAAAACCTATACCAAGCCGTTCTCATTAAGTTATATTTTGTATCACTTCTGACAATTTTTTTTTTACTTTAGTCATAAGCAAGCTGTATTCATAGCCTACAAAACCTACACGAAGCCGTGCTCGTTAATTGATTTCTTATATGACTTCTACGGACCAGTAATTTATGCTTTGTGCAACTTCAAAATACTTTTTCGAATAATTTGTATAAGTGAATATTGTAATGATAACTTAATGTGAATTATTGTCTACCAATAGTGTTTTTATTAAACACATACAAACAAGTATTTCATGATTTTGTTTTATTATGCATACTTAATTTCTGCGACAGATTATATAAATATATTTTGTTTCGTTATAGTTTTCATAATACGCTAGTTATAATATATTAGTATTACCATATTTAACTATAATCGTTTTCTGAGATTTTTTTCTGGGCTAATTTCACAGAGGTTCGACTATGAATACAAACATGAATGTGATGGTTTCTGGCCGAAATACGTACGTATTTTGTTCTTTGCAGAAATAACGGTCTCTTCGAATTGAGACAGATATTTCCTTTGCTTCTGGTACTCCAGATTTTAAAATTAGTTTTCTCCATTTGTAACCTGTATTTATTAATTTAAAAGGGTTATTAAAAAAATTTTGAAATTCTAATCCAAACTTTTTTCTTTCATCTTGAATATCGGGGATGTTTAAGTTATTCATATCTATGATATGAGCTGTTCATCAATGTTATCCCAAGAAAGTTGGATTTCTTTGAAAGACAATTCTACAGAACGTATTTCTGGAAATTTATTTGATTCTAAAGAAATGCTATTAACTAAATTGGGTACCGAAATAGAATTAATTTCCTCAGTCGGATGAAATATTGCATATAATTAATAAGAATATATTGCATGATCCAAAAAATAAAAAAGGTTTGGTATCGGTCCGGTTACTCACATCCAAATATAAAAAAATGATTTAAAAGCTTATCGATTGCCACAAGTGCATAACTGGTCCACATGTTTCCCAATCTTTAAAATCAACATAAATAAAATTTGTGGTAAGCAATTATTTAGATTTAATTTGCAAATTTTTTATAATTTACCTTTTAAAATTTTAAAATAAAAATTTTCTGATCTGTTTTATGCTTAGATAACACCAAAATAGCTGTAGTTTTCTGATCCCATTATAACGAAAGATTTATATAAGGGTTGATTTTAATTATAAGGAAATTTATTAATATGTTTAAGATTCATACTCACTATCCTTTCGCAAAGATCCTCTTCATACAATTTTATATTAAAACTGTCGCCAATACATATAATATGTTTTTTCAATTCCATAGATATCGCAGATTAATATCTTGTTGAACCTAACATTTTTATTATTATGATTAAAATGTAATTTTTTTTTATAACATTTACTAATCCAGGAGTATCAACAAATCTCGCAAAATTTGATAAAGTGTTGCTGTTCGACCCAGTTACTGAAATGGTTTTCGCCATTCGTTTAAATATTTCACTTCTTTAATTTATTGGACAGGAATTCTTAAAGAAACGTATATCCTCGCTGTATTCTTCGAGCGATGGTTCAGAAGTGTGCGAAATTATTTCCAATGATTTGGAACTTCCTCGACTTATTGTTTTTAAACGATGCCCAATATAACCACCTCTTGTATATGAATCATTCTGAGAAGCACATTGTATTAAATTTAAAATGTCTCCTCCACATAAGCTAGTAAAAATTCTCGCCAACGCCTTGGCCCAGTTAATTTGTTCGTCCCTGGTTGGGTGCAAACCGTTGACTTCAGTAAGGTGTTGAACTGTTAGATTTATTAATTTTGTTCTGGAAGTATTCCTTAAGGTGTGGGATTCTGCGTATTCTTCTAAAATATTTTGGCCCAATTGATTTTGTTGCAAGTGTTTTTCCAGCTCTGATTTTAAAAAATTGATGTCGTGGTGTACCGTTTTAGGGAAATTTCCTACAAAACAGTTTTGCCGCCTTAAAATCCCAGGTGTGTTGCTTTCACTGTCACTATTCTCTGATTGGTCATTTGGGTTATCTGTCTCTGTTGCTTGATCTTTGACTAATTCTAATTCAATTTAACTAATTTAAACAATAAAAAACTACTATTTATGCTTATGTATTGAATTTTTAATTTTACGATAATTGACCTTTATTTATGGATTTTGAATGAAATTTTGGATGAACTGGACTTTTGAAGAGTGTACCTGCTAAAAAACACAACCTTCAAAACATATTCTATGTATGGCTTTGCCTATATCCAGACTTTTTCTAACCTTTTTAAATTGCTGGCGTAAATTCCTCTTGCCTAACCCTTTTTCTTGTTTATTTTATTTTTCATTGTTTGCATAATTATTATGACGTAATTAGTGATAAACGACCTTGCGATTCCACCATGCGCATATCTGCCATATTGAAAATTTTGCCACTTTTAAATATTTTTCTTGGAAAACGCGCCCATGAATTTATTGTATTAATTTATCAAACAATCACTACATCATTTCCATTTTTATCCGTGAAAACATGCATACAGTACTCGCTTCTGATGTGCGATTGGACAATTTCCGATTTATATATTGATACTGAATATGACTCGCCCAAATTCGGGAGTTATATTATTTCGGATATCCATGCTTTTGTTCACGAAAAGATGCGTGCCCAGTGGCGATCGGTTTCCTACCAATTTCTGACAAATCAATGACTTAAATTGCATCCAATTTGCGGTAGTTTCTTGCCAATCTAGAATTTTACCCAATATTGTTATTGGCTGACATGAGTATAAACATAAACAACCCTAGTTGTGCTATAAATATGTAGCCTATATACAAGCCACTATCTATTTGAACGGTATAATAAACAATTGCGAATGTAGGGGAAATATCTTTGAAATATCTTTCAGTCATACCTAAATTTGTTAAGACCTTTTCAATACTTACATTTGCCAAGAGGTTGTACATCTCGCAATCTTTATGAATTTTATTGATATTTTTCCCTGCAAACACACATGTAATGGCCTCAAATTTTTGCCACTTCACATTGTTAAGCCATTCAATAAACCTGGTGGGTGCAAAATTATGCTATTAAGTTACAAAATCAAAAGAAATATTGCAGAAAATGGTCAAATTCCATTTTTCAAATGGTTTTAATTTTACTATATTTTGTCGGACTTCCAAAGAATAGGATTAAACAAATAAGGGCGATAATCTTAGCCGCTTGTTTCACCTTTAACAATAAACCATCTAATTCATTTCAGTTTAGTGCTGATATAAAATTACAATGCAAACAACACTTATATAAGGTGACATATCTCAAAATGAATTTGTCTACATAAATCAGTTATATTATAAGTGTTAAAATATACCATGTTAGAGTGAACATGACCATGTTAGATACAGCATAGCTTAAGTGATTCAGTACAAACGAGGATAATTTATTTTGTTCTTACAGGGTTGGTGGCTATAACATCCAAACAGTTGTTGGCCTCTTTTTCTTGATTTTGTCCATCAGCCTATTTTTAAGTTGGTCTTAACCATCAAAATTATAAGGGGCGCTCAAAACTACCTGCTATACTAGAGCAATTTAAATTGTTAACATAATTTTATTCGCATAACAATTTTAAATATCAATTCTTGTTCAACAATCAATAAAATTAAAAATTCACACTTAATCAACCCAAAACACAAAATACCTACCGTACAATATAAAACATTTCACCTTCAATTCAATCGATTTTCTTTTTTTGTCAATTTCCTCTGACATTTTTTATTTTTTTTGGTTTTTTTATTTTATTGTATAACACAATAAACTGATTACAAAAATTATAAAATTTTATAATAAATAACAACAAAGTAAAAAAGAAAAAAAAAACAAAAAAATTGTACGCTATTGTTTAAATAAAACATTCTGCATCTCCGCACAATATATGTACACATCCACCCCAGCATTATATAAACGAACGACAAGTATATAAATGAAATAACAACCTGCAATAACATAACAATCTGCATTATCCAAAATTTATTACAAAAAAAAAAATAAAAAATAAAAAACTTTATATATCGAACCAAAAGCACACACAAAGCTTTATCCAATTAGATTTCAACAAACAATTGAAAATAATAACAATTTTTGTTGTCAATTCTCTATTTTATATCATTTATATTGTGTCATATTGTATTTTCCAAGTCTTGTCTGTCTGTTTTGGCTGGAGTATTCTCGGTGTGTTGTTGTTGTTGTTGTTTTTTTGTTTGGCATCAGAACAGTACACAGAACAGTGGAGCACACACAATCAGAGAAAATTCCATTCAAATTACATATTGTATTCGTTTTATTATTTATTGTATGTACTACACACAAAAGTGTAATACACGTTTATTGTGTATCTGGAGATTTTTATATTTTATTTCTCGAGAGACAGGGCCGAATTTAGGGATTGTGTGCGCACGACTGGTGTGTAAATATGTTTTTATTGTATTGAATAAAATAATCAGTTTTTTTTTTTTTTTTTTGGTTTCGAGGGTGGATATTTGTTTCAATCCGATAAACTAAACTAAATAAAAAAAAAAATTTATAAACCAACTCCCTCGTACATTCTTTTTAGTTTCTTTTGCGTTCATATATACACACACGGTTAGATTGTATTTCTTTATGTGCCCGCCCAATTTATTTGTGTTTTATTTTCTTTGCGGGTCCCCAACCAATCAAATTCCATATTTTTGTTTCAATTTTTGTATACACAGTTATAAGTTTTTAAGAAGCTTTTTTCGATATAAGTTTTTAATTTTCTTTTAATATATACAATGTGGATACGCGGCTGCACTCATACATCGAAATGACATATAGAAGACGCATGCGTTTTTTTTTTTGTAATATTCGGAAATTTAATCTCTCGTTCGCTCGTTTTTATTTTTTTTGTATTTCGTTAGTGTTCCCATCTCTCGGATGGGAGCTTGTTTGGATTCATGCCGCCGCCAATACAAACGCAACGCGCATATAATAACGCGCGTGCTTAGAAATGATAGTAAAAAACTTTTATTATTTCTTATTACTGTACTTTGTCAAAATAATATGTAGAAATACATAAAAGCTTTTTTTTTTTTGTTATTTTTTGTACATCATCCATACATACATTTATGCCAAAAGTGTTTTTGCTGTTTTTCCCATTTTTCTAATTTGTTAATTTTTATTTTGTTATTTATTTATTTATTGCGAGTGTTGTTTTAGAGAGTTACTCGCAAACACATAAATGCAAGCTCAGAAAATAAACTTTTAATAGCAATTTGTTTATCCAAAGTTGAACTTTTTTCGGTTTTTTTTTTATAATGTACAGTAACCAAAAAAAATGTATACAGTAAATAATAAAAAGAATAAAGAAAAATGTCAGTTATGTTAAAATTATTAAGTCGTTTGGATCGTCGTTAGTAAATTAAAAGTTAAAAAAAAATCGTTTGTTGTTGTTTTATATTTAATTGGTTAATCATTATTATTAATAATAAGAAAAAGTGAAAATTTGTTTGTAAAATAATTTATTTATACAAGTGTGTAGTGTGCAATTATCGATATAATACAGTTATATAAATAAAGTGATAAATTATTTAAATATTAATTAATAGTGGCGTATTCACAGGGTAAGTGTCACTCGTAATTAATAAAATAATTTGTTTAAAGTGATTTTGTAATGTGTAAATCCACTGTGTACAAAAAAAAGGGTTAAAAAGGATTTTATTTATACATAATATATATTGAGAGGGTGAAATCCGAATGAATAATATACATAGTACATAATGTTTTAATCCGTCGGTTTATGGTGTTGACATGAAAATTGAAAATACGCATTTTTGGAATGCTGTGGATAGCATTTATAAGGGATTACCCCTTCATATCATTAAAATATGCTGTGACGAAAAAATATAATTGGAAAATTCATTGCCGTCGGCAATGTAGTTTGGATTTTAACTTTTCGTATACGATTTTAGAAATGATTTATATTGGAGGTGAACTTAAATGGGAATAGAACCCAATTAGAGTTGATATCAATTCAGATTTGATTTGTGTAGAATTGTACAGATGTACTAAATTTAATTGTAGTACGGAATTATGTTATTTAACTGATTCCTAGTTGAGTAAACTAAATACAGGTGACCATAAAATATGGAGGCTATATAATAAAATAAAGTTTTTTCATTAAAAGAAAATCGTATAGTTCAAAAAACGTCGTCTAGCTATTATCGAATAGAGCGTCCTCGCACTGTCAACACTCAAATTGTTACTGAAATGGATTGGCAAAAAATCCCAAAAAAATATATTTCTACCGATTAGAAGCTGTTCGCAATTGAACAATGCTATAACCGTCAAAATGATCGTATTTGATCAAACACACCACTCGAAGAAGCTCGAATCGTTGCCAGAAGCCAAAAGTGTAAATATGTTATGATTTGAACCGGGTTTATCGCTGTGGGAAAGCTACCGCTCAAATTCATCAAATATCGACGTTATACAATTGCGACCGTATTTTTCGGATTTAATTCCTTTCGCCAATTTGGGAATACTTGCAGGTTAAATCCTGCGCCATATCACTTAAAAATTTGGAGTCATTATGTGCTGCCATTGCAAAGTTTGAGTCGATTCCCTAATTTGTTGTTGGTTTTAAATGCCATCGTGTATCCGTGTTTTTTAAAAAACTTCGTTATATTCTTGTTTATGTTATTATTGTACTCTATGGTGATGTATTTCTCTGTTTCTTCATTTTGCTTGCTTAACGTGGTCATCATATTCTGTTGTTTCTTCAAAATGTACCTATTGTTCATTTTGTCAATTAAGTCCGTGTTATATCCGTTTTTTATTGCTTAATGCATGTGTTTAATGATTTTTAGTTCTTCCATATAGTCCTGATTGTTCATCGGGATCGTGTTTACTCTATTTATTAAAAAGTTGAACGTTGCCATCTTATGTTGGTGTGGGTGGTTAGATGATTTGTCAATGGCGTGATCCGTTTGCGTGGCTTTTCTGTATACTTTGAATGTATGCCTGTTGTTAACATTTGTTATTGTCAAGTCTAAAAAATTAATGGCTTTATTCGTCTTTGATTCTATAGTAAATTTTCTGTTCGGATGTTTGTTGTTTATGTTCTTGTGAAGATTGCTGAGTTGTGTCATTGTGCCGTTAAATAAAAGAGTGAGTGTTCTAACATCTAAGGTATACTATTCTCAATTATTATTATCAAAGACTGTACATAAACTAGAGTACGAAAATATTTTACAAAAGATTGAAAACATGACGGAGAAAGTACTTAGGGAAAGACGACGGAATATTAAGAAAAAACTACGTAAACTAATTGTTCAACGGAGATTAGCATTGACATAGTAGCGCGAAATATAGGCCTTCCTAATTTATCATCCCATAATTTTAGTAGAGATTCATGGTTTGAGCGATAGACTCGAGCTAAAATCATGAGTCCTATATAACCATGTAGGTCCACATAATCAATGTTTATCCATTTTTCACCATAAATATCTAAAATAATTTTTTCAATACGAGGCGGGAAATAAAATAAAAACGTTTCTTTTATAGTAGTTGCTCGAGCGGTGGCATATGAAGTCAGTCCTGGTACATTTTTAATTATATTTGATGTCGAAGTACGACCGATAAGTGTATGTGCTAAATTGATTACATTTTCAGTTTGATTCTGATTAGTAATTTCTTCGTCGTTGTCTTCCACTTCACTGCTATCAAACGAAGTTTCTGGTATAACCAATTCAAAATCGTCCTCACTTTCGGAAATATCTTCTTCAAAATCAGCTTCGATTTCAAACTCCATAGCTCAATCACATCATTTTTAGTATTTCACTAGAAAAAAATTCATGAAAAGAAAGTGTATAACCAACATTTAGTTTGGGGTCTTATAAGACGTTATACGTCGGTCAGATACACCCTTCCGTATCACATTAGGCAATGAGAAATTACGTTAGCTCTAAAATGGGAAACACCACAAAAGACTATGTGAATCGACAGTACTTTTACTTATATTTCCTTTAAAACTAGGCTGAACAAAGCTGCCCGTTCAATAATTATCTGCGCGCAAGCCAAAGAACGAAATTGGATTAGCTCTTCTAGCTTTTCTCATAATGTCTCTGATGTTGCACCGCCAATGCGGTTTTATTTTAAAAATCGAAAATGCTTTAATCTGGGCTAGAGACCGCGGTGTCATTTGAAGCGCTAATGAATTGTGTTCCAATCCGCAATATCAATATGATGGATTGTGAAAATGTAATGAGTTTTATTGGCTGGGCTCTGGGTGGTGCATCCTGTAATTCTAAAGCTGCAATTTTTTTTTTAATTTATTGTTATATTAAATGACCTAATTTACCCAATCTATTGTGAATGAGCTTCATGCTCAAAATAGATGGTTTGAGTATGGTTTAACACAAAATTTTTGTAAATAAATGAATAAATGAATAAACAATGCCAGCGGTTTACACCATAAATCGAAATTATTATATTTGTCAATTTTGGAAGAAAACTGCGACATTACCTGTATCGTTGAGATATGGTTAACGCGTTTCAAAACAGAGGAATTTATTCCGTTCGACAAGAACTCTAAATAATGATATAAATCACACCCAATATTAAACGAGTATAACTTGAAGTTGAATCAGCTCTCTTTTTGTTGTATATATACCGAGCACAAGAATTAAAAGCGATATTTAATTTTCTGAACGAGGACTTAGAGCAACCAGAATAAAGAGGGGCACAGTAGGTTAAATGCGGAATAATTAATGATCATATTAATTTCAGCTTAGCGTCCCCCGGGGCGTACAGCTTTTATGGGGCCATAGCGTCCTTAACGTAGCATATATTCTACCACATAATTGGGTTACATGATCATCCCAACTAAGTTTGTTATTCATCAATTACCCCAAGTTCCTAACCGTATCCACAATCTCAATATTCGCATTGCCAATTTTGATATTATAATGCCGAAGGTTGGATAACATTACTTGAATGCTAGTTAGGAACATGGCTTTGGATTTTAAGGGGTTGATTTTAATATGATTGTTATTGCTCCAAATTAAAATTCTTTCAAGTGTATCGTTTGTTCTCAGCACGCAAGCATCCATATCGCTAGCTACTGCCGAGTTATATAGATTTGCACATCATCTGCAAAAATATGAAACTTTACCGGAGCTACACTGTTTCTGATATTATTTATAAACATCATGTTGGAAAATTTTTCATTTAATTTGACAATTTGATACCTATCCGATAGGTATGAAGCCAAAAGCTTAACCGCAGAATGGGAAAAATTAAAGTTTGAGCGCAACTTAAGGAGCAGAACTTTATGGTTAACACTGTAAAAAGCTTTAGAAAAATCTAGAGGCACAAGCAAAGGTAACTCAAATCATCTATAATTTTGATTAATGCAGAAGTTGTACTATGCCTTTCTCGAAACCCGGACTGTAGATCATCAATTAAGCCAAAACTAGAAATATTATTCATCATCTGAAACTTCATAATTTTTTCAATTACCTTAGATAAGCAAAGAAATATACTAATTGGTCGAAAGTCTTGTATAGTTTCAGGCTTAGGTACCTTCCCAGCAGGGGTTATATTTGCAATCTTCCACCCCGTCGGAAAAACAGATTTAGTCAATGCAGTGTTAATTAGGTTTGTTAAAACAGTGCTTATTGACGGTAGTAAAAGTCGAATGAAACCTATAGGGATACCATCAGAACCTTGTGCTTCAGATTGAATATCATCAATTGCATTACATACTTCCATAAAGGAAGCATTCCTAAAATAAAAACATTGATTATCAGTTGACGAAATAGCAGAATTCATAAGAAATTGATTTTGCACAGCTACCTGGGAGCATTTTGCAAAATGATTTGAGAACTCAGTTACTGAAAAATCTGACACGGCAGTTCGTTTGTTTTTTGAAAGACCATATTTTTGGAAATTCCACCATAAAATCCTATTGGGTAGGTCCAAATTAAAAATATTACTTTTAAAATACTAGAGCTTCGTTGCTTTAATCATCCCATTCACCTTATTCCTGTACTTCTTATAATGACTAAATGAAGTAGGATTTTTTTGCTCTCCAAGAGAAAGACTTGTACGGTGGCACCAAACAAATTTTTCTTATGGGTGCAAACTCATCGAGAAGTTGAGACACTAGTGCATTGATGTGCTCCAATTGATTATTAACATCCGGGATGAGGGAAATTACTCCCCAATCAAGCGAATTTGCTGCAATGAGCAAAGAATTTTGATCTACGTTATGCAATGATCGGCAATATCTAAAGGCGTCCTTGTCATAAATATTAATATCAAAATTATATGAGCCAAAAATCATATCATGAGTTGTACAATGATGATGATAACCTGATACCTACATGTAATATGATGATGATAACCTGATACCTGTTAACTTGAATGCTAACACGGAAAGCTTTTTATCTGACATTCTGTAAAAAATAATTTTGGTAACGTTTTCGATTTAGCTTTTCTACCTTTAGATCATGATGTGACCTCGTCGAGTATTTTTCATTCTCCATTAAATATTTTAGCTATTTTTGTATTTGGTGAAACTGTGAACGGTAACGTGGAATTATTTAATTATAATTTTAAAAAGGGCGACTACATTCCATTTAATATGATGAATTACCGCTCGGGGGGTGGCATGAGGGTTTTCATAAATTTTTTTTTTTTTAAATCTCACGTATCAACATTACAATTGAATATCAGCAGATTTACTTATTTTAAACATTGAACTAGCTAAGCGAAACTTTACTTTTATTTGCTTATATTGCTTCATAATGGTTTAAATACTAGTGAATCCAATAATTACCAAACAGTGCTTGCATCCTACGGATTTGTCAGCCTTGTGAACGAGCCAAAAAGATTGAAGACATGTTTGGACCACTTTTTTGTTATAAATGATACTTTATTCAAATTTGATATTTATAACTTACCCATGCACTTTTCTGACCAAAATCTGATTCTAGTTAATATTGCTTCCTTAAGCAACCACTTTCTGATAATAATTCTAATTCCTCTAAAATTTGTTACGATAAACTAAATAATTTACTAAAGTTTGAATTTTGGGATTCTGTTTATAGTGAAAGTATATGCAGTTTAGCTTTTAAAGTGTTTTTGGATATTCTGAACTCGCATATTGCCTCATTATGATTCCGTACTGCTTCTCCTAAAACAAATAAGTTAAAGCCATGTTCATGGTATTTGGTGATGTTCTGAAATACTTATATAATCTTAGCTGGGACAGCGTTGAATTTCCAGACGATTTGAAAATAGCTGTTGTGATACCGATTTTCAAGAAGGGTGATGAATTACAACCTAGTAATTACAGGCCGATTCCGCTTTTAAGCACTTTCTTCAAGATTCTTGAGAAACTAGTTAAGCGTCGGCTAATTTGTTATTTGGATAAGATTAAATTTTTAAATCAAAATTAATTTGGGTTTCTGCCTGTAAATCTACTGAAGAAGCTCTTTTCCACTTCTTGGTTGAGATTTATAAACACACTGTTGAACGACACTGTTGAACATGGAATGCTTTTATTGAAATTAGCAAGTTCGGGTCATTAAAATAGGTGAAACAACTAGCCGCGAAGGTCTAGTAAGCTGTGGCGTTCCTCAAGGGTTAGTTCTGGGGGCCTTCATTATTTTTGATTTATTTTTACATCAATCTTTGATATTGATCTATTAGGACTCGGCACAGCTTTTGTCGATGATTTGGCTTTGTGCTATGGTGCGAACAGCGTTGCCGACACTAAATTTCTGCTTGAAAACGACGTTTTACACTTGAATTTGTCAACGAGTTTAGATATTTGGGTCTAATAGTCAACGCTCAACTAAATAGGAAGTCTCATCTCAATACTCTACGCTACTGTCTTCCACCTAAAATAACTCTTAAGCGTTTTTAACGAATAGTATGCTTACTGGGCGTTTTATTCAAATACAGTGCCCTAGGCGTTATATTTGATAAACATTTTTACACCACATAATTTATAATTATGGAAAATGACCATTTTTGTTTGACAAATACCCACTGATTTTTTGAAAACATTGAAAGCTGCAATTTTCTTTAGCTTTGAAATTATAAAATCGGTTTCTACATCATTAGATGATTGATTCAAAAATTACTGCGCAATAAATAACAACCTTTGAAACATCTCGTTTAAATCCTCCTTTCTTGTACGATTGTTTACGGAGTTAACAACAAAGGTGTTAAATGAAAACCTTACTATCATGAGTAATTTCTGAGCAAAAATCATTGAGGCTGGTTGTAAATTCTCATCTGAAAAATCTGAATAATTGTCACTAAAATGCATTTGCCTCAATATTTGTACGACTTCTCTTTATATCTTTAGCAACATCATCTTCACGAATCAGGGTCACTTAATAGCCGTTAAAAACTAAGCATTTTTTGATAGAAACTCAAAGCCCTACTCTACTCTCACATTTTCAACCACAATACAATCCGCTATAAATTTTAAATTTTCAACGTAAAATATAAAAAGATAGAGGGCTATCTCAGGGGACTATTCCAGGGGCCCAATTGTAAATTGTATCACATTTAGTATTTTTTTGCGATTTTGTGGATGTGGTTCGCTTGGTATTTGTGTTTGTATTATGAAAAGCGATTATGACAAAGAAAAATTAAATTATTAACAAAATATTTAATATTTCTTAATAAAATTGATTTTAAATACACAAATTAGTTATTGACATAATCACTTCGAAAATGCGAAATCCGTCTCCTATTGAGTAGTCGCATTTGTCAAGGCAAGAAGGCATTTTTCGAGAATATACTTTACGTTATGTCACGATTAGTTTGAACCCGTTCTTAATGTTTGGTCGTTATAGGCAACCTTTTATTAACGAATACTTTTGGAATTCCAACTGAGTTATCATCTAATTTAAAATTTTCAATTTTTTATAACTCATATCAGTGACATTTCATTTGACCAAGGAATTGTAATGCAATTTTGGTCAAAAGAAATAACCAACCAATTCTCATGATTTTTTTTTAAATGTTGGTAGTATTTGACATTTATAATACTTTCATTGTTTTCTGAAAATCAAACATACATTGACACTTTTGCGCAGTAAATAATAAATAATATGATTTATAAATACGAAAACTCTGGTGACAAACACAGTAACTATAAAATTGAATTGGAATTGCGATATTATCAACTCAGAAGGAATTCAACGGAATTCAATATATAGCATTGTTATTGTAAATTGGCAATCATTTAATTGAAATTTGTCCATCGGTTTTTAAAAGAATGTGGGCCCGCAGCAATTTATCAAGAGCGCACACTTTGTCTGATCCAGAGTTTGTAAAAGATCTAGCAAATTTGATGGCAGCTTATTTTCTAATTTATATGATAACACAACTCCACTTACATTAGAGCTAATCCCATTCTGCTTCAGTCATTTTTTTGCACTGTTTCCAGGACAGAGTAGCTCCTTGAGCCAGAGACATGAGATTAAATATCACGCCGAAAATGACTCCTAGTTGCCAACTCAACAAATTATTAATTTAATAATTGCGTCCCAAAAAGGTTTTAACCTTTATTTGGATCTATTCTCCAAATTTTTGGTTATAAACAAAAAAAAATACCTTTGGATTACCAAACGATAGAAAGTCGCTCCAATCCTGACCCAATTATTTCCGACTAAAAAAAGGTAAAAATTGTTCAATTTTTGTATCGCATTCAGGAAGGGCCTTTTGTTTACTTTGAATGTGTCTATTTCCCATTTTCCAATATTAACCTAAATAATATTAAGCTAAACTTATAATTCTCCCTATAAACAACCTTATAAATCATCAAATACTAATTAAGTAAAATATTAAAGCATACACTTTCAAAAGTGAAGTAAAAAAAGCATTTACTTGTTTTTATGCACTCCACCAAGATTACGATGCCTATATCAAAAATTTTGTTTGCAATAGGTGTACCTATTGGTTTGTGTTAAACTATTTAATTGTACATTTGAAAATTTCAGTTACAACGCCTAGGCGTTTTATTCGAATGGGAGCATTAAACGATTTTTTTAGAGATTCTTAAAATATGGAAAATTTTGCCACTTTCGAATAAAACACTCGGGCGTTATTTACGGGAGAAGACTGTAGGAAAAACGTACTCAGTGCAGTTCATAAAATCTATAACCTTAGGAAACTATGCCCAAACATATTTTTGTAACATTGGGGGTCTATATATTGCCCAGAAAAGGATAATTAAATTAATATATCATCTTCCTCAGACAACACTTTCAGTTCCTATATTTCAACAACAAAATTTGCTACCACTTAGATATCTTTACATATACATATAAAGCCTTGAAAATGTTTTTTATTCACAGTGACAGTTTTTATAATCGGATGTGTAAGGTGTATAATGTAAGAAATAGAAATTACAACAGTGAGAATTTAGAAGATTTTATCTTAACATGGCGCCATATGTTTTACATATATTACCTAAAGATATAAAAATTCTAACGATTTAACGTAAATATACATTTTTGAGGGACGTTCGAACTTGGCTGCTCAGCATTGAAAATGTCGAAAGATTCTTTTAAGGAAAAGTTAGTTTAGAGTAAATTCAAGCAATTAAACTGTATTTGTAAATGTTAAAATTTGGAAATATAAAGTTATTTTAAGTATAATTACTATACATAAGACAACTAATGTATAGCAACTAACTCAGTGACCAAAGATTGTGTTAATAGCATACCCAAATTATTTATTTGCTTCAACACAAATTTTAGTCTAAACGGGCGTTACTTTGTTCAACTAAAATATGTAAATTAGTTCATAGTTTTGTTTTATATTGTTAAGTTATTAGTTGAAATAAATAAATAAAAATATTTATCTTGAAGGTTAAGACTTCAAGTAGTTCGAATAATAATTTAGGCGCTATGTTAAACGAATTTTATAATATTATTTATCAAGTGATCAATAAATTTATTTTCAAAGTTTTATTTTCGGGTTTTAAAAAGGAACCGTGGTATGATAATCGAGGGAGTGTGCAATAATCTTTAATATTTGGTTAGGAACTCGATGATGTACTATCCAAATTGTTAGAACTCAACATTAACCAAAGCCCTAGCTACTGTAATTGCGTAACCCACTGCGACTAAACGATAAATTATGATTTAGTGTAAACTATAAGTAAAATCCTTTTTCCGAGAATAGCAATTTTTTCGGGAAAATTGGGAAAATCGGTGTACACCTCAACAAAAAAAATTTGGTGGATATCCACTTTTGAAATTTTTTTGCTATGGAGATAAACCAAACAGTGGAGATACCCTACGATAGAATGCTTAACAGACATTTTGGTATCGTATGAAAATATGGGAGATACACAATTTTATGGAACGTGCATTCAAATAGCGTAAAATATTTTTAAATAAATTGGTATGTGATTTTGTCTAGATGAAATATTTGCAACTGACAAGAATAAAATTAGTTATGAACCATTGCTTAAAGCGTTGTACATTAAATATCTTGGCAACAAAGGAAAGGAATAATTAAATAACACTGTTTTATTAAGTTTTAATAATCAATATTAGTAGTTAGTAGTACCGTATAGCTTTCTCAAATAATTGGAGGAGTCAGGCAAAGCAAATAAAATTGTTTATGCATTTTATGCACCAGAAAATAAAAAATAAAATTTGTATCATGTACTAATGTTTAATTCAATTGTTTAATTCAAAATAGTTCAGTTGTGATAACACAAACAAAAACATCACAAATTTCAAATTCAGATAACGTACGTTACTTAACATAAACTAATTCAAATAAATATAGTATTTTGTTTATTAATTTATGGCATATACATCAACATTGATCGTAGGTCCTTTTTCTTTTCCGCCGGCATTTTGTAATTAAACTTGCTCGAATTTATTGTCGGTAGCTTAAAAGCATTTTTTTCACAATTTTTTGTCGAGTATTTTTAATTAATACACAGGTAACGATTTCGGCATTTCCATACTCTTTTCTGTATTTTATAACAGACAAGTTTGATTGCTGGTAAATTAGATTACATGCGGAAGCAAACGGAGGCAAATTCATTCCAATTGAGGCTCCATTGTAATTTTTAAATTCTTTTGGTTTTAATTGAATAATTTTTAAATTAACTTAAGCGTAATCCATAGATTTTAATAATTTAATTAATGGTATTGGGCCATAAATATCCTGATTCCGCAGGTGCCTTTGAATAGTGCTATGAACAGTTTCAATTTCTTGCACATGGGAATGCCCCGCCTCTGAAAATTTTTGCTGCGTGTTGTTACTCTGTTACGATTTTGCGGTACGGATGAATCAGACCACAAAATAATTTTCTTTAATTTTGGATTGTCAAAAACAACATTTTCCGGAATTTTAATGAGCGACTTGCTGTCCAGTTAAATTATACACTGAAAAATTTCCTTCTATAAAACAAGTTTGAAACAGGTGCACGAGATAGCGCAAATACATTTTGCCGGTGCAAAACTCCAAGTTATGTTTGTGACTGAGATTTGCTTAAGTCTGCTTCGTTGTTTCATCTGTTGCATAGCCATGAGCAACACATCGATCACATTGATCCTTTTTTGGTACGAAAAAGAATAAATTGAATTCCTTATTAAATATTTTTGAATAAATATTAAATTTTATGGGATCGTTCGTAGTACTTAAATATAGCCTAAACATTTTTTGAATATATTAGATATTTCCGTTCGGTGGAAACGCGGAAATAGTGGGACTCAATTAGAGGACAACTTTTAATGTGTTCCCGTTCATAATTAAGCCTTTCCTCGGTAATTTTGTATTTAATGTGGTTTCCATGAGCTACGGGGCTACTCGTTCCAATTTTCGTACTTTTGGTATTGTGAAAATAATAAATCCGGTTTTGGTATTGTGCACAAGAATAAATACAATTCTCAGTGCACGCTTTATTTATTCGTCGAGCCTATTGAACGACACCTTTTCAATTCTTATATTCTCTTCCTTGGCATCTTAAATTTTTGGTGTTATTCCTACGCCACAATGATGGCTCACTTTTACGTTTTCTACACAATTCTTTTCCCAGAAGCTCGCGTGAGTTTTTAACATTATTTGTAGTATTAATTGGCAACAAATCAAAATTGTCGGACAGAGAATTATTGTTATCACCTTCGTTTAAATTAAATTTTAACTTGGACGTGACAGCTGGAATATAAAATCAGTATAAATATTTATGTACATATATAATTTATTTATAATTTGTTTTAACTTGAGAGTGCATTTTATTTGCAAAATTTTCATGTAAGCTATCATGACCAAATACTAAGTTGAGGCATTGTATCATGCATATAATGTCGACCGACATGCCAAACTTTGCCAAAATTGATTTTGACGGTTTGGCATGCCGAGCCTAACTATGTGCAAATAAATTACCATAATTTGGAGTTTCTTCATCTGAAGAACAAACGAGCGGCTTAAAATCCGGATCTGCATCCGAATCATCAAAACTTCCATCCGACAATAATATTTGATCAAAAACTTTCAAAATAATTGAAAAACATTCAAAATAATCGTAGAGATCTACAAAATTTTAGAAGATCGCAGAAATTCCAAGTCGGTCGTAGGAATTGAACTTCACACCGTGACGCTGGTTTACCTAATCGAAATAAAACACTTTGCTCTTGATCTATTAGATAAGTGCACATTACAGCAAATGCATGATCGTATGTGGCCACAGCACATCCGATCCTATAAGTATTTGAACTTATAATTCCAGTTAAATTATTTGTCGCATTGAAGAAATAATATGGTACACCATTAACTATGTACCTAACAATCAATGGTACCGCTATCGGTACCTCAGTATATCACTCAGTAAGGATAGTTGTGTCATAATCACTAGGAAGATAATTAAACTTGCCTTTTTTATTTGAGTACAGTATCAGCTGGAAATAAAATTTTAAAAATAATTAATTCTACTTTCAAATATTTACAAGTAAATTATGTTAACATTACCACATTTGTTTTTTGGTTTTACTTGTGTTTTAATTGTGGAGCCCAATATACTCTTAACATGGTAGCGATTTGAAACCGCTGAGCTGCACGACTTCTAAATCCATTATGCGCCATTAAATACACTGTTTCCTTTTCTATTGAATGATTTATCAATGTGAAATCGTCACAGCTGGTTTGTTGACCATTAAACAAGTATGATTTTCCGAATAAACGCTGGCCATAAAATTTTCTGTTAAACACCAATATTTTGGAGAATTCAAAAGAATTAAAAATGGCCAAACTCGATATTTAAACATTTCGTTTTTTTTATTTGTTGTTCCGCTGAGGAAAGATGAACGAAAACTGTGAAAAATAAATGATTTCATTGATTACTTGGTCAAACTAAAAATTATGAATACTCGATGCTTTTTGAAACCAATTAATAGTGAAACGGTCGTTAAAAGTAGTTTCCTAAGTTATATTATTGTTTATATTATTATTTATATTATATATTGAATCTGCTGAAAATGCCGCAATCCGGTACTTTGGTATCACCTGACCAGGAACAAGTGCTTCCCTTTACAAAATTAAAATTATAATTTTTTTCACTGATAAATTCTGAAGGGAAGAGTATCAAACGAACAACCAAATCACTTCAGTAGCTCGATTATGTGAATAGTTACTCAATTATTTCAATTAACCGTGGTGTGAAGTTTTGCACAATGCATTTTTTTAACACATTTAATTTTACACAATTTTTAACACTTTTTATGTTATTCTACATTTGTTTAACAGTGTAAATGAAGAAAAACTTAATATGTAACGAACAAGATCCTACCCTAAGTTAAATAACACAGAGATGCATAGCCACGATATAGAATGTAAAGAGGGCACACGAAATTCTCCAACCTAAATTATGGAATTCCATGTGTTCTCTTTACATTCTAAAAGGGGTCTGTGCTGGTGTCTATTTTGAAATATTCCCAAAATGATTGAAGGATGATATATTTTTAAAATCTTTAACACTATAGGAGTTTCCAATTGGAATATCCGTATTTTTCATAAAAATCTTTTGTAACATAAATATTCAATGTTCCGTTCGCTTTTTATCTGCTCCGGCTCGGTTGTTCCGGCAACTCGAAAAATTAAAATTTAATCCTAGTGGTATTCGTTTTATTCCCCTTCGTTCTCAGTATTGAAGTTTTCGTTGTTAATTTAAAATTATAGAGTAAATTGTGACGAAAAACCGAGTGGAACGGAACGAATATCAATGTGTTTAAACCTTAAGCTTTCATATTTCATTATGTGAAGAGACACAGTTCAAAAGTTGTTCAATTGAAAATTTGTCATCAGAGTCCAACCCTAAATGCGTTAAAAACGTCTTACCGGTACTTTAACAGTTTTTCGCCAAAGATAAATTTGCTAAAATTTGCTAAATAAAATGATCAGATAGCCGGATTTATTATTGACGAAAAACGGTAACCGTTGGCCGTTACCTTCCAGATTTTTTTAATTTCGTTTTCGTTACGTTAATTAATGGACTATATATGTATAATAGTAAAACGTTATTTTATTTTTTCAGCTATTTCAAAATAAATAAAAATTAGATTAAATCATGATACTGCCAAATTCTCGAAAAATGAAAATCGTTGTCAAACCAATTTTACGGTTTCTTGGGAAATAATTTGTTTCAGGAAATCGCAAACTCTAGAAGCAACCAAGTCACTGTTTGCTTTAATAAAAAATAATTGGAGCTTTTAGTTTTAATAATTAGCCTTATATAAGCCAATTAAGAGCTTCGAAAGGTTTAGTATTAGAGCACATGAAGATACGTTTTTAACTAGCAGTATTATAGCAATATCAGCTATAAAATAGTAAGCTTCTGCAACGATTAGCCTTAATAAAACGGTATTTGAAGCTTATTAACGGCAAATTTTGTAATTTGCAGGCTCTGAGATATATTGTAGGATTTTACTATTCGTCAGCTGTAAAGCTACAATATTAACTGTCAAAACAAAAGTATTCTTATGATGAAAATAATGCGAAAGAGTGATGATTTTTCCGTTTTAAGTGACGATGGAATAAACCATCTTTAATATACACAGTTGAAAATGTTTGTGATATGCGATGCTATTAGCATCACTTAAGTTTACATCATTTTATGATACAAGACATGCTTTGGAATCTGTTTGAGTATTATTTGCGTCGAAAATGAAATTTAGATGCGACCAATGTATCGAATAAAATTTAATTACTAATTATGTTGATCGAAAAAGCGGTTTCGATGCAAGTTTTACAACAAACAAAATTGCTACACTATTAGTATCGAATATAATGGCAATCAGCGTTGTTTTTATTTATGGTGCAATTGCATGAAATTATTGTGGGTGATTAAAGCTGCCCAATAAAAAATAAGAATTTATTTATTATTTAAACAATTAAAAACTACAAGTTTTATTATTATTATTGTAATTTCAATATTTTATTTAATCATTAATTTAATCTTTTATATTTATTGTTTGTGAACTCAGGCACATTTACATAAATGATGCTCGAATTAAACTAACTTTTCACAAATTATTACTATCGCATTCTTTGAGGGTTAATTATTTTAAATTTTAAACTTTAAAGGTGGTGTTACACTACCCCTTGATAATTCAGTTTTATATTTGTACTAATTTAATTACATATAAATTATTTAAAAAAATTATTTAAAATGATCTGGTTTTTTAAGATTTTTCTATTTTTATATAAAACAAACCAATCACGCTACAATTTATCATACTGCCGGTTGTACTGCAAATCTTACAGATAATTGAACCAATTTATCTTACAGTAATTTGCTTACACACTTAACGATATTCGAACCGCTTAGCAATCAAATCTAAACTTACTTTGGCTCTACTTCCTTTAATTCTTCTTTTGTTACCTCGTAATGAAAATATAAAAGTCACGTCCTAAGCATGAATTTTCCTTAAATAAATTAATCATTCTTTTTGAATGTTGCATTTGGCCAAAAAGGTACTGTTGTGCTAAACAAGATAAAGCCTAAAAACGAAATGTAATAAGTAAAAATTTCTTGCATAAATCCGCCCAGACATTTAATCGTTTATTCGTACGTAAAATTTTAGTGCAAGACCATAGTGTCGTCAGTTGCGGTTGAATCGTACAGTTTGTTATATGATAAGCTTCATACACGTTAAGATTATCGATTCAAAGAGTCTGTGGCTCGGTTCACACATTTTCATCTGAAACAATGTTTTCAACGTTATATCGCACATGACAATACAATAGTGACACAACTAAAATAATTTGCATTTTTGGGCACGAGACGGATGTGCCGTTCTTAATTTTTTGGACGGCTATAGTATAGTGTATAGTAAAATCGAAATTAATAATTTTTCTTTTGCGCTCCTAAATAATTTGATTTTGTGAGTTGTGTCACTATTCCTTGTCATGTGCAATATGGGCCCACCCACAATTCACTGACTAATGCTTCATCGCAGGATTTGGTAGTTGTCATACTATGCCCAACAGCCAATTTTTCACCTTGCTGGTTTTGTTGATTTTCGGTGTCACATACTTCATTTAACAACAAGTAATGGTCGATCGACGATGATTTCAAACTCGTATAAGCTGCCTTGTCCGTTCTCAACAATCAATTCGATCTATCCTTGACGAACGTACACACTGCCGTCCACAAACATAACGTCAAAATCAGCATTCTCAAGTCGGCTCACGGAAAATAAATTACATTTTAACTTCTCCACAACTTCTCTTTCCCATTAACGACCGTCTTACCACGAAAAACACCATTTTTTGTTGCAAATATCGAAATTTCATTTCTTGCAACACCAATCGAAATCGTTTTGTTTAAATTTTTCCATTCGCTGAAAAATGAATCGTTATTCACTAGGACCCGAATCAAGGTACCAACGCATACACGTATTACATTTACACTTCAATGCAGAGCTAACAACCTTTGCCAAAAATGTGATTTCATCACTCGCAACATTCGCCTTCCCTTTTTTTTTTTGTTGATGCTGTTTCGGTTGGTACTGCTGGTGTTGTTGTCGTTGCCGCTGTGTGCTGTCATTTCCGATGACACCGATTAAACAAACTCGAATAAGCTCGAATAATCTCGATATTCTAAAGAAATTTCGAATATTCCGAAAACCTCGAATAAAATTAATCTTAAAATCAAGAAATAATGTAACAATCTCTAATACTATAAAGGCTCTAAGCAAATAAAAAGCAACAAGGACATCTTTTTCGCAAAAATAATTAGAGGACGTCGAATAATAACTTCGATGCCAAGGCACATAACACTTCAAACAAACCTCGGAAAATTACATAAAATATCGATGTACTTGAAACTTTTAAGTCGGCAATATCTCGTATAATCCTTATACCCGAAACAGACTGCCATTTAATAAAACTGATTTAGTGAATTTTTCGAAAAACGTAAAAAAAGAAATGTTAAACCACAAAATCCAAAAATTGAGACGACTGGTAGTGGATTATGTAAGTACCAAACGAGTTTCAAGAATTTTTTCAAAATTGATTGACTTGGTAAATTGATTTCTCGAAGCTCGTGGCTTTGAAAAACTAAAGATACATAGTCGGCACTCCGAAGTTACCCGAGGAGGTGAAATTGAAATGTGGATGGTTTGCAATAACAGACAATTTGCTTGTTGATTCCAATTTTTTGCAGAAATTATTCCTTTCACAAAATTTAATAGATATAATTTAAAATAAATTACAATCTCGGTAAAAATCGGTTATTATCGGATCGATTAACCGAAAAGTTTAGATTAATTGGTTAATCTTAACGGGGACTCTTAGGAAACCTGCACTAAATTTTTTTAGAACCTACTTATTTGATCAATTAAAAATTTTGTTTACGTTTTAATCTTCCGCTAGTCGTGGCAGTGAGAAGCTTGCACACCAGATCGTTTGAACTAGATTCTTAGAAATTTAGACTGAAACCGCTGAAGAATGTCCAATTCGAAGTTGCTGGCCGGTCTTCACACCTGAATATCAAACGTCCAGATAGATTTTTTTATTATTTTATATAGAGTAGTGTTTATGTTCAATCGATAAACACAGACACTACATGTTTGGAAGTTTCATTCCCAATTGCTTTCTTTTTCATCAGTTTGAATCCTGGTTAATCATTTGTATTGGTGTACATGTACAATGCGCATTCATTCGCCATTTTTTCATCCATACTTGGATATTGCTAATATTCTCCCACAATACTTCTGTGGTAAAATCAAGTGGCAAACATTGCTTAATTTTGTATTGTAATCCCGACAATGCCCACATGCTTCACTCCACGGCTTTCAATTACTTGAACTGTTCTGTGTATTTGTTCTAGTGTTGAGTGCTCTGGTCTAAATCCAAACTGTTGATCCGGAATCAGCTTCTTCTCCAACAATATAGACACTGTAACTTTTTCCTTGCCTGGTTTAAATATTAATATTACTTGTAAAACCTTCATTGTATTGGAAAATATCCTGATATATGTAATGAGTTAAATAGGTTATACATCGAATACCCGAAAATCTGACAACTCTTGCAAACATTTTTCTGTGATTAGATCGTATCCTGGCACCTTTTAGGAATCAATTATCTCTGTATCGCAGTTCTTACTCCTAGAATAGAAAACTTCGTCCTTCGTCCCTTGTTTCTGATGGAAATGGTTGAAATACTGTTTCAAAATGTCCTTCAAAAACTGCAGCCTTTTCTTCAATATTTTTTACCCAGTAACCGTCATTTTTACGTTCGGTGGGACATGCTGTTGTGGTTGTTTCAGCTTTCTGTTCATTTTTCACAGTGAATAGTCTCAGTATCATGATGAGGTATTCCATCAGAAAGATTTGTGTAGATGGTGCATATTGCATCTCAGTAGTTTTAGGAAACTGCTGCCATGGAAAATTCTGCTGTCTATATTGTACCAAGCCGCTGGCATTCCTGATTGCTAATTTAAGGATTCTGATCATTGAAAGATTTTGAGACAATGGTCGTTAGAAGATTAATTTTGATCATTAATTTTTCCATCATAATTTCCAAAAGTTGTATAAAAGCAGCTAATTAATTAATAATAATACAATAATAAAATCGATTTAGTGCAAGCATGAAAATTTAAGTCAGAGGCCAGCTGCCACTGTTTTGTTTTTTTTTAGTACATACTCATATGTAACAAAATAACCTGAATTTTATCGTTCCAGGTGCGGGCCCAATATGTACCTAATTTCCTAATTAAACTTATTATTCACTTTAATTTTTGACTAGAAAATGTTTGAAATTCAAAGTTTCCTTACAGCGTACGGATGCATGCATTAAATGCAGAAAAAGCTTTATGGAAAAGGTCTTTTAATTTAATTAATTAAATTTTAGTTTAAAAAAAAATAGAAAAATTCCCCGAGAATATAGTTGCGTTGGCACCTTTCCCGCACCCTATTATGTCTGCTGTGAGTTATACGAGAGGGTTAATAAAAGTTTCATTACCAAGAATTTCGTAATTATTTTGTTTTCATTTTGGACCGGCACTCTTAAATTTGTTTTCAAATTACGTAAATCCGATATATAGTACCGACATATACTTTTCCCGCACTTATAACTACTTGACATAATCCCACCTACAATACAAAAAAAAAAAAAATTAATCTTCTAATTATTCTAATGCATCTTATGTTGTGAGTATTCAATCATACGTACACAACAAGTAAACAATACAAAATGAGGGGAGAGATTTATTGTACTAACTATCATCCCCTATATAACAAAACAAAAAAAAAAAATTTCCCAATATTACTGGTTTTAGCTAAATTCCTTAAATATTTTCCTTACGGCGATGCAACAATTTCCAAACACACCAATTTATGCTTAGGCAGGGTGAAATAATCTGTTCCATATTACATAGAACTGTAATAAAACACTTCAAATTATTGTTAAATAAAACAACTAAAAAAAAAAATTAAAGATGAGATTTTTTCCCGTTTTATTCATCTATCTTGTACACAAATAAATTATAAAGGGAGGGAAAAATCATTTAATTTTCATTTAATTGAAGAATTAATTTATTTGTAAATATTAAAATTTTGATTGAATTTGAAATGGAAATTTTATTAACTCCACAGCAAGCCAACAACGGTGTGAATACTGAATAGATTGTGTATGATGTGTGTTTGTGCTGCATTGTGTATTGTTTGGAAAATAGCCGACGGTGGAGATTAACTCAATATTCTTTATTTAATTTAAGAACGTATTATATATAAGCAGTGTAAGAGTTTCAATTTCAATCTATTTTGTTAAGAATTCTGGTTTTATTTATTTATTTTATTATATATTCGCTTTATACGTGTATGTTTATTATTTTCGGGTTGTACATATACTTGGTATTATATATCAGTTTCTTAACCATTTATTTTTGTTGTGTATTACTTTATTATATCAATATGACTGTATATACACATGTATACACAGTGTAAAGTTAGTTAATTTGATTGAGTTATTAAGATTGTTATAAGTGGATTAAATGGTTTATAAAATAAGAAATGGTGTTCTTCTAATACAGTATAATTAAGTGCTGTCTAAATGTTTTGATTGCTTATTATCGATATGGATGTTGGTTATATTTGATATAGAATGGGGTTGGACTTCTTTCATTAGGAAGCGATTAAGAAATAAATAAATTGATATTTTAAACGTATAAAATATTTTACAATTTAACCTAACATACATAGTAGATACACTACATAAAGGTAGCTGTTATTGTAGCAATCGTTAATTTCGATAATTAAATCACAATAAACTTTCGTATTATTGAATTTTGAAATTTTGCGGAATTTCTACTTTCAATAACCCTGCCAAACAAAAATTGGACCAATATTGGATTAAAAAAATATATGGAAACACTAATTAAATTATTTCTTTTGTTGTGTTAGTTGTTTAAGTAACAAATAAGTGATACTTAAAAAATGGGAGTGAAAATAAAAATGTCTTAAGTTACTTAAGCTGTTTATTGACAATTAAAAATATATTTTTGATGCGCTTAAACTATTTGAAGCTACCGTGAAAAATTAAAAACACAAATAATAGACGGGTTCCTACAGGATTTAACCTCAGACTCTTAAGCTTTCTGAGATCTGTTTTAAATGCAGTTTAAAACACGGTTTACCATCTGAGAAGGTTTGCTTATTGTTTTTTTTTTTTTTAATTTTTATTAACGAGTTACTGTTTTTAGGATATCATAATCATAATCATAACTATTAGTAAATAAATGGATTGGATAACTAATGCTCGCACATACAAACAGTCTGTGTCATTCTATAGTACTTATGTCGTGTTCTATTGACGCAAAAAAAAACTGATCTAGTTAAAAAAAAAACTGAACTGAGATCAATTTATACTATGAAGAGTTCTGCATTTTTTGATCTAGGTTCCATTTTAGTGAGTCAATAGAATGCGACATAACATTTATTTGTATGTTAGAGTTGAATATATAACGATAAACAAAATTCAAAAGCAATTTCAAAGTAATGCAGTCAAATTTTTTTCGCCAGTTTTTATTTTGTTTCTACAAACCTTTACCAGCTGTAAAACAATCCAAGCAAACACATTTCACTTTCCAATCAAAAATTTAAAAAAAAAAAAAAAAAATTCCGGAACGTTTGATTAAATTTTTTGTATTTATTAAAACCCGTTTCTATGAACTACAAAGTAGATTCTACTTATTATGCTATTAAAACTGTGTAATTAATGTTTTTTGACCTGATCCTGATCAAGCTTTTCGTAAAATGGTACGGAAATGCATTCAAGTTAGTTTCACTCGTCGCCCCAATTTCAAAAAATTATTCCAATCCTCCTTATTGAGAAATTAAGATAATTCACGACTTTACGGGTTTTCCAGATTAAATTAGCGTTGAAGATTCCTGATTATTCGAGATTTTTCAATTAATTCGATTTTCAGGTTATGTGGTTTTCATGACATATTACACAATATTCCAAATTTTGGGGCTTTCGAAAAGAAAATTTGTGTTGAATGCAGCGTGAACTTGAGACTATTCGATACTGTCCCGATTATTTTCGGGTTTATTGAACTTGAGCGTAGATTTGCTTGATATTATAAAAATATAGGCAATTCGAGACTCTAAAATTCTGAGATTATTCAATGTTTTAGATATTTAAAATTGTTGAGACGTGTCTTTGAGTTATTTAGTTCGTACTCCAGATATCTATAGGATTACTCAACTTTTATTCTAACTGTTTAGACTAATGCATTGAGTTACCGAAATCAGATGCGTTACATTCAATTCGAGATTTTCGGAGTTTTCAAGATTCCTACCGAATCTTCGAGATTTTCGAGAATTTCGTTTTGTTTTTTTTGATTATTCAAGAGATTTGCGATTTTCGAATAAATTTATTAACAATATTCTAATCACACACCAAACCACAGATTATTTGTCATTATTCTGGGGTTTAAGTGATGCCTATTTCCCATTTCAATAACCAAAATTTGTTTTCACATACTAATTGCGTTCCCTAATCGCAGGATTTAGTTACCAAGTCTGGGGCGCTACTGAGAAATTCGACAGTTATTTTCGATTTAGTTTTGGGTTTATTTTGCTCTGTTGTAGTTATATTTTCAATTCAAAATATGTATTTACGCATGTATGTATATTGTATATGTAAAAAATGAATATATCCAAAAGCGTTCAAAATTGGTCGTACATGACAAATGTCGATGAAAGTGACAAGTGGTGAAATTCATGAATTAGAAAACCGAAAAAGTTGTTTTTTGAAGTCTGTGATTTTACCATTATTAATATTTTCCACGTAAATGTCAGGTGCCTCAACTCATGTACCTCGGTCGCTGATTACCAATTTATGGTCCAAATTGTAAAACTCAAGATAGCGGGTCAAATATGGCCGGTATACCCTCCAGTTTCAAGCTGTTTCATAATTATTAAAAAAATTTAGAAACCCATAGAGAAAAGTATTTTTGGGGTCACTGAACGAATCTGAAGTAAAAAATATCAAAATGGCGCATCCAATATAGCAATATGGCCAATGTGGCAGATCAAACGCCTCACAAAATACTTTAAAATTCACAATCTCAAAATTTTCAATGCAACTTCGTGGCAATGATTCTTCTTCTGTGGGGTGTGAGTACATAAGAAAGGCACAACAACTAACAACAGTTTCTATGGTTAATATAAATTTGGGTAAACGCCCTACGAAACCCCTTTTTTTTGAAAATACCGCACAGAATGAAATTATCACAGTAAATTATTATGATAATTTTTGGCATTTTTGAACGCCTTAGAGATTTATTTCAAAAAATTGATTCTCCTCACTCTCTGTTATGAAGACGCATTATTTTCAACTGAATCGTCTCAGAAATTCTCTTGCTACAATTTTTATTATCCTTTAAATAGTACAGTTAAACCATAATTAGAGTTAAACGGCAGATCCAATGATGATGGCGGGTACAATATTTGCAAATTGAACCATTATGTAGTATAAGAGTGTTGTGAAAATCCTATAAATATATCTAGGAATCTGAAGTTGGTATCACTTATTATTGACGTGAAGGTAATCAGGTTAATTTCATATTTCTGATGCGGTTGTTTAAATCGCATATCGGCAGGTTCTATTCGCATCACACTTATTCAACACCATAGCCTTATTTTTAAAAACATTAGCTATACGTACTTGTCGTGTATCGCTCAAACAATGCAATTATTAAAAGTAACTGATGAAGCACAAGCCTTTTTGGCCTTGTATGATCGCAAGGAAAATCGTTCACAAGAGAAAAAAATCGCAATAGTGATGGTGGTAATGTATCATACTATGTATATACCAAAATAAATGGTTGTTGCACAAGGTTTCTTGTCTAAATTATTTTTTGTTGTCTACAAATTTACTGTATTTTTAATTTATTTTGTTTATCTCTGGGCCAACTATTTTCTATCCAATTTCTTTCTGAGAACTCAATAGCATGCATCTGGGTTGTAGAGTTTATTCACTGTTAATGAAACAGTTGACATTTATATAAGTATAACAGAAACCATCAAATTTACTTCTGAGTACCATATGCGATTTCGTACATGACGATTTTTCTTTTCGTGATATACATAACCTCGAAAATCAAAACGTCATTTGAAAAATGTTATTTTTTTTTTTGGTGTGCAGAATTACAACTGAAACGTGAGCAGACGAGTATAATTTAATAAATTTAATCAATATTCCGCATAATTTCGAGCATAATTTAAATACGGTGTAACAAATTAATATTATAATTTGTAGGGCGACTTCGAAAGATAGTTAATTTTGGAAGTAGAAACCCACAAATCGTGGTATAACAAAAAGTCTCCATTAATTATATAAATAATTAAAGTTGGCAAGAAAATTTCCAATATTCTTGGGAGATTAAACCAAAATTGCCAAAAAAAACTGAACCTATTAACGAGACAAATTTTTATTTGGAAATCGGAAAAAATATCACAAGTTGTTCGGCTCTCACGAAGCTCATAAAATGAAAACATTACAACAGCCTTTTATTTCTTGCAGAATACTACACAGTACCGAAGTATACATACATTTATGCCTCATGACATTGTAAATAGGTTTGGAAATATCTGTATTATTTAAGTACGATTGACAACTACAATGTACCACTATTAGTCCAACAAATCGATTTAATTGAATTTGATGCGCCGATAAAGCAGAAGAGACCGTTTTTTCAGCTGAAAATGAACCACCAATGATAAGTGATAAAATTGTCAACGCTTTATGTAATTCAAACCGAATGCTGTAAAAACTATTTTATAACGTCTATTATGCTATAGGGACATTAACCTTTCCCATTTATCATACAATTATTTTATAAATTAAATTTTAGTTTCACAATAATAATTTACCAAATTTTCCAATTGCACTTGTTGTTTTATTTTCCTAAATTAAGTGCAATTATGATTAATTTTTATTAATATTATTAATTGAAGAACTGTTGAACAAAAATAATAACACACACAATTTTGTGATAATTTCAATAAAAATTCAATTAATTTTTTATAGTATCGAAACGAACAAACTGTTTTCGAAAAATGTGTAATTTTATTGATTTTTGAATAGCACTTAAAATGTTTATACATATGTATGTAATATATACACCTATCCCTCGGTTTATGCAGTTTTGAATCGATCGAATTGATATTTTACGCGGAATTTTATTAGGCCAACAACAAAAAACAAAAAAACAAAAAAAATAAAAATAATAGATTGCGGAAGCATTCTTCTTTATTAATTAACTAGGGGAACACAGCATATTGAGCATGGCATTGGATCATTGAGAGTATAGCGACACTTGCTTTAATTAAGAATTTAATTAAAATTAATTCGTTTATTTAATTGATTGATTTAATTTAAAAGCAATACTGGGAACAACCATTATTAATTAGTGATCTCTTAATTGACTCTTTATTAAAGATTTTTAGCAAGATAGATACGAAGTTTGATTGTTAACAATGTTTGCTTTGCAGTTTCCATCTAACATGGAAGGCAAGCTGAGATTTTGCGGTCAACAACGACCAATGGACTTGAATCATGTAAAGGCCTAGCCCGAATACTACAATCTAATATAAAATCAGCCTACCATAAGTTGGTTGAAAGGAGATTTCTAGAAATATAAACATTCTATTACTTTAAAGAACAGAGAATAAACAAGGATTTTATAAGAACCTTCTAAAGTATAGTGGTATAACATTTAATGATTTCCATAGGAATCCATAGTAAAAATGGTGTTTTTTAGCTTGAAGTTTTTCAATGAAAAAAGCATAAATATTATAAAATGCGTATATAACAGTTTTCTACATATCTTTAACAACAATATAAAAGAAAGCTTTAATGATATTAAATAAATATTAATTGCAGAAATATTAAAATTAAATTATTTCTAAAATATATTTTAGAAATCGACGAATTAAAATAATATTTGCTAGATTTATATTTAATTTTACTAGTGTTCGTCGGATGTTTAAGATGTTTACAGAAAAATACGAAAAAAAATTATCTAATCACAAAATTGTCACATGTTGTTGTTTTGTTTTTCCTACAATTTTTGAACTTGAAATTTCCCCAGGTGGTAATTTGTGGTAAGATTTTACTAAATTTTTACTGTCATCACTGCCATCTATGTAATGTATATTGACTTAATGACCAAAAGAATTGTAGTAAGCTTTTGTTTCAATTTGACCAGAATGCTGTTGTTATGAATTTTTTGTATGTTTTGGTTTATTGTAAATAAATCAATTATTACAAAAAAATGAAAATGATTTACTCAAGCGACATTCAAATATGTTGAAATTCAAACATTTATGAAAGTATTTCAGAAATCATAATCAAGAATGTGTTGTTTGTGTGTTTTATGTGTTTTACTATGAGAAGCTTGGTTTTTTTCTCGTTTCTAATTCCCCTATATAAACTCCTTTTTTTAGACTACGGCTTTGTATAATCAAGGTTGCTTTGTTTTATTTAACTTCAATATAATGCTACTTAAAATTCGATGTAAAATCGTTACAGTTTGCAATAATTAAAATAAAATAAACACAAAATTTTTTTCTCCATGTAAGAAAAAAGAAAATTTTCCATGATGGTCAATCGATGCATTTTCCTGAATTTAGCTATGAAAAGGATGAGTGGCCGTTATATCAGTATAGATTAGAAATATTTTTCGATCCAAATGACATAGAGGAAGAGGAAAAAAAGATATTGCTGTTGAACTAAGTGGGTCCAAAAACGTTTAAATTAGTGCGAGATTTATCTACATCGACAAAACCAAAAAAAAAAAGCGATAAGTACTAGCAAAGAGAATGTAATATCAAGAGAAATGAAACTGAAGAAAAAATTGTATACAAATAAGGGGTTATGCATGAGGTTATACATATTGCATACTCTTTGGTACTAGGAATTGCATAATTGTTAAAAAGTTATTACACAAGGCCAATAAATGTATATAAAAAGCACAGTAACTTTCTGAACGTAAGGATAGAGGACGGTGAAGCCTAGCTGAGAAGACTGGCATCAAATTGTGAATTCAAAACCCAACTATGGAACCATATATTTTGGACAAATTCGATGGATGCCCAGACCTTGGATGGAAGAGTTTTTGAGACGTTATGCGAGGAGAATGTAGACAAATTGACGCAGGAAAAGACAATATACATTGCAATAAAATATGAAATACCACAAGAAAATGGTGTCAGTCAACGCAATCAGAAATGCTGTAAACAAGAACTATAAAAGTTTTACCAAACATAAGGGGGGAAAGAAAGAAAACAATTCTAAATGATATCATGGTGGTTAAGCAAACAAATGCATATAACATGCAGGAAATGTGGTCAAATTGGGTCCCGGTCGATAAGGCATATTTCATTACGAAATATGATAAAACGGCATATTTGAAATTGAGATATGGTACACTACGGCATATGGTACGCTATGGCATATTTCAAAACGGTATAAGCTACACTATGGCATATGGTACGTCATCGGATATACACATGATACACTATGTCATAAGGTAAACGGCGGTATATTTCAATATGTCATTTGATTCATATCGTCGCTACCATCGCAAACTGTCGAACTGATTGATTGGGGTGTACGACCAATCCTAAACCTGTCTCCCGGATGACGCCGGGTCTACCGTACACCCATTACAAATAGCAAAAAAGAAAGAATAGGAAAGGAATGTTAGTATTATAGACTTGACGCGGTTGCAGACACCTATGCAGTCAATAGTTAGTAACTTTGTTAGTATAATTCATGGTTAATTAGTTAGCACAAGACAACACAAATTTTTCTTCAAGTGGCTTGGATTCTTGTTTCTCTGGAAGCCTTGTCCGGTTGCTCATGTATCTCTAAAAACCCAAATCAAATTTAATTATTCTAAGTAATGTTAATACCTCTGAAACATATTATTATAGGAGTGAAACATTTTAGTAGGATAGGTTTGCGCAAGTCATCAAGTTCCTCACTCTTCCCTCGTATGATTGAATTTCTGGAATGCTGTCCGGCTCCTCAGACACTCATCTACAGTCAACTATTTAGATACTCCTCTTATATCAGCCCGTTCATATCTCTTACCATTAATTCCACTACGGCTATTTACTTCATAATCTGGATTTATTATTATCAATTATATCAGAACCTTCTTCAGGTCTTTTCCGTCACAGAATAATAAATATAAAGTCTCTATCCTTGAATGCAAAGGAAACGTTCTTAATGATTCCATTTTGAAGTTTGGAATCCTTTGCTTACTGCAACTATAGTGGGAATGGAAATTAAAATTTTCTCATTTCGTTCAGGTTCCCGTTGTGAGATTGCGTTGGTTCCAAGTTGGGTACATTAGTACAGGTTGTAATTGGGAAATTTTAACCCACTCCATTATGTGCAAATGTGATTTCGAATTCGTCTCCAAAGAGCGCAATTTTTGTAAGGGGTTGAGTTAATTTAGAAGTCTCCATTTCTAATGAACAAAAATAGTTGGACAAATAAACTATTTACCCGTTTCATACCAGTCAGGTACACCTTCTTATCCTTTAAAGTTAGGCAGTAGAAGAATTGAAGAAGCAGAGCTGGTGTGGGGATTGATAATACCAAGGAAGAATCAAATAATTTAGCAGTTTTGGAAAATGCTACACATAGATTCCTTGATATCTTTTGTGCGCAAATTAACTGTAAAACCAAAGGGGGTTTATTAACTTTAAATTGTAATGTTATTTGTGTGTAATATCTTATTAATTTTAGGATCTATTTGATTCACCGTTTTAAGGTGTTACCATTTATTTATTATCTTCTTTCTATTTTATTTTTACGAATATATACGCACTGTATTTTATTTGATGTCACTGGAATAAAAAACGCACAACAGAGTAATGACAAGGTAATAATCATAAGGGAATTACCCTTTCTATATCCGAAATGTTAATCGGCGGTTTGAGAAATAAATGTTCAATCGGTATATGTGCGAACGAGACACCCTACGCGTCAGTATACATTTCTTACCGGCTATGTTAGTATGATGCTAAATATTGACCAAGTATCAAGTAACTGCACTACAAATTAACAACGTAACCGCTTAAATAATTTCTCCTGTGGAATAATGAACCGGTGCATAAATTACTCACATGTCTTGACTATAACTGGTTTGAGTCCCGGCCAAACTAGTTTACAAAGGCCTATATAATTCAGCCCGACTTTTAAGTTAAATTTAAAATTTAACAATTCACAAATTTAAATTTAAAATTTGAATCTAAGAATAGTTAATAATCACCAAGGAAGAAACAAAACCAGCGCTGAATACAATCCCAGTCTAACTTCATCTCGAGATTTAGATTAACGTCTCTGCATATTAGGCCAACCCCTATTTTTGAATGTATATATCAACGAATCAGAATTTTACCATCGCAAACTCGAATGTGAAAAAATTAATTTTTCATTTTCATTACTTAGCTCTAGAATTGGGCATGATACAGCGGTAAATGGTTCTGTCAAAGTTTCGTATAATAAGCGCATTTTTTTTCAATGTAACTGTGTCAAATTATGGAATATTTTTTGATGTCATGGGGCCCTATTCTCGAATTCCACATCAATTTTCCACATGTGGACATCTGTCAAAATTCATATAAATTGAATTTTTTTGGTACTAAGGGAATATTTCCGAATGGGTATAAGCAGGTGGAAAAATTCCCCATATAGGAAAATGTCCATGCCGCATGTGTTTTATGTATATACGAATTACAATTTTCGAACGTTTTTATGTGAACTTTGACAGATGTCCACATGTGGAAAATGGATGTGGAATTCGAGAATAGGCCAAAAGGAAATTTTCACATTCGATAGTTTGCGATGGTAGCCACGATATGGTAAATGTGATTTTCTTGAAATTTTAATAACCCTCGGAAATTTTGGTACTCCGTCTGTACTATGGGTCCTAAACGTTCTGCTAATATTGTTTCTAGTTTTAAATAGTTTTATAATTTCCTTTTTTATGTTCCAATCTTTTATTTAGCTAATTATAGTAAAAAAAAAAAAACTTATAACAATTAATGTAAAAGAAAATCGAAATTTTTATTTTCAGTTTATTTATTAAAAAACTTGGACCAAATTACAGTAATTTACTAATTATAAGGAACTACAATAAAAAAATATTTAGAATTATTCAGGAAAATTTTTATTCGTACACTGCAGGGAAAGATGGTGTGATGCTCTTCTCACACGGCCACACCACCACTTTTCACATCAATACAAGGTTTTTTTATCATCTTTGTTAGGGCAAACCGAACACCTTTTGCGTTTATCCACTAACTTATAAATTATAAACAAAATATTAATACCAACCTTAGTTACTTATTGCAGTTTCAATGCTGAATGCGCTGTTCGGCCACCATCCAAAAGAGTTGCCGCAATTTCAGATGATGCAATGGCCAGTGCAATATCATTTTGTGATCGTATGGTTGCCAAAATGAGTGAAAGAACAAAAGTCTTGCCTGTACCACCGGGTGCATCTACGAAAAACAGTCCACCGCTTTGTTCTGTGATTGCACGCATAATTCTGTCAAACGCAATGCGTTGTTCTGAAACCAACTGAGGAAGAATTGTCTGAACAAATGTCCCCAGTTCGTCAGAATCAAAGTATGTTTCTCGTTGCAAATCACGATCGAAAAGGTCGTTCGCTGGTCGGTTCGGAGCAGGCATTCCCAGTTGCACCAGTGCCTTGTTAGCGATTGCCAAATATATGTCTTCAATTAAAATCAATGCCTCATTATACATGTCTTCAATTAAAATCAATGCCTCATTATAGCGCGCAAACGATGTAGTACTCATGTAGTCCTTGTATTTTTCCCAAAGATCTTTTGGATTAGATGGGAAGCAGGTTGTCAATATTATGGCAAATAACGTGCGTATTTGCTGTGGTCGAGCAGTATTCGATGCATCAGCGAGTGTAGTGTCCCAATGTGCATCATTCTCAAGAAGATTTAGTTCCTGGCAAGCTTGGCGATAAGTGACGCACAGCTGACCGTTCACTGTTCTTAAATCTTGGAAAGATGTCGGTCCACGTACATTGATTAACAGCAATCGCAGATATAAGCATTCTGTATTGTTCTTCAACTGCTTTACCTTGTTTGCGACGTTGAAACTTTTTAGCCGACGCATTCCATGTGTAGAATTTCGGTACCTCAGAATAAAGTAGAATCTTTGCACACAATGAGTAAAATACAGTTAAAGTTGTTGCCGGTGGAACCAATGCTCTTGCACGTACATTATCTGCTGTGAAGTACACGCGCTGTCCATTCTCGAGATGCACAGCCAAGTGTACCACTGTTGGATGTCCTTCATGGATTGGAAATAATAAGATGCGCCATATTGCTTCATTGCTGCTAATGTAGCGTCCAAGTTGGTATTGGTTGATTTCATCGAGCGGTGCGGCCACATTCCCTACTCCGAAGACTGCCATGTCGCTTCCTTTGTTGACATATTTGCAAATGTATTTGATCGACTTCACTGAATTGCAATACTCAACATTAATGTGTGCTTTGAAGGTCTTTGAGAGCAACGGTGAATATGGCACAACCCAACGATTATCGACTTCGACATCAACGTTTCGTACTTTCAGAACGATGGATTTGCCGCCATCCTCAACTGATCGTCGATGATACAGCGGGTATCCGTCATTGCCAGTGATGGTATCAGAAACCAAGTTTCTTGGGTATCGTTTCGTGCATTTCCAATCAGACATGCATGGTGATTTGTTGTTGAATGCGCCACATGAACCATGAATCATATTTTTGGTAACGACGTCGAATAAGTCTCTATTAATGTCCTTATCTGGTATTTCTGCTGAGATGATTTGGTCAATTTGATCTGGCGTGATTTTGTTGATCAACCAAACCAAAATATGTGCATGTGGCAATCCTCTTTCCTGCCATTCAATGGAATACATCCAGCAGCGTGTCTCTTGAAAAACGTGATGCTTGATAATAAAATCCATCAAAGATTTCAATTTTTGTTTAAATACGCGAGCGGTAATGTCATGGCGGTCCGAAGATGATTGTCCAGCTAACAGAAGTTCTTTAATTTCATCCCATGTTGGATTGCATGTAAATGTGATGAACAAATCTGGACGACCATATGCGCGAACATATGTCATCGCATGTTGTGCTTATTCATGCATGTGCCGTGGACTCCCCTTCAGAACGCAACTCGGTTTGATTCAATCGAATATATAGGAGTCGTTCGGTTTCAATCTTCGCGTACATGTGTATTGATGGAACAATTGTCGATATTTCAGAATGTGGTTCTCAGCGTCTTGATGAATCATTAATCGATACGAATAATAATTCATGGCACTGACTTTCTTATTCGTTTCCTCGTCTGTTTGTGGATTTCTCATTTTGATGTTGAAATGATATCCATCTTCTCCTCGCCAAAACAGAATCATTGTCGTCTAGTGCCCGCATTATAATGACATCGTTGTTCAATTTGTTAATCACTGTTTGCCATGAAATACATTTGAAGAAACTTGTGATCTGCGTAAGGCAATGGTAGATGCGATCCGGCACCATGTGTTGCGCACCTCCATGAGCAGCCAACACGTTCTTATCGGGAAAACAATCAGTGGAAAGTGGGAGGATCTTTACTGCCATGTTTACCGTGAGGCACAACAAAAACTATACGTGTTGAAAATTAGCGAAAGCAGAAAAAAATTTAAGATCACATGAGATAACTGGACCAACACATCACCAACAACAACAGAAAGTAATTAATACATAATTTAGTTCTTAAAACAATTTTATTAAAACATGATGAAATTCAAATGAAAGAAATATGTTTGGAAACAAATTTATGGTATCAGACAATTTTTTTTTTTTTTTATAAACTAAATATTACTAAAAAAAAATGAAAGTGTGTGTGATACGCAAAATACTACAAACAATGAATGGTAGTTATATAAAAAAACTCACCCGAAAAGTATCCAAGGGTACCCGTGGCTCTTTATGGCTGATTGCTGAAAATAAAAATTGTTTGCTACTACCACACTACTTCCTCACAGTACCTACTTGACGTTATATACTCTAATTGATTTAATTTCAATTTCAAAATTCCTCTTTTTTTTTTTTATTATTATTTACAAAAAAAAAACTTTATGAATTATTTACTAAATTACTGTAAACTCAAAGAATGTTATTTCAGACAAACAATTACTACACAACTTATGTAATGTATATTGTGTATACATATAAAAAAAATTCATATATAGTACATAATATGTACTCGTATAATCATCTATTAATAAGGCCACTACACAGCCAATCCACTAAAAAAAACAACACTAAATATTTTTAATAGAGCACACGAACTCCACGCCTATCCGAATGAAACATTACACCAAACGTTTTATTTTTAATTTTTCTGGAATCTGTTTTTTTTTTGCTGCTATTTTCCTCCATCAAAAAAAAGTAAGAAGGCCCCGTTAACTCGCCAAGCTGCGGTATTTATACAATTTATATATAAGCTGCGATGATTAACCCTGCATATATTGCCACCATATGATGGGATTTGTATATCTGCTTGTATCATAAAGTAAAGGGAAGCTTATTAAAAATCAATTAAAATATAACACCGCGCCATTTCTTACCCGTAAAAAAAACTTAAAGAGGATTGCATTTGGTTCACATATCTCATCTTTGTACAGACACACTAATTGACTTTAAATTTACCAATACGGTAATCGTCAATGATCTAAAATCACCACAATTTACTTTAACGAGTATAATTTGATCGTACTAGCAATTTCAAAGAATTATTATTTTTTTAAAAATTGTACTTGACACGGTGGCCTTCCAGAATCAATTGATATTTAAATTCGCTTATCGGATTTTTTTTTTTTTTTTTTTAAATCTATGTGCTTATTATTTATTATGTATAAATACATAAAAATGTATTTACATATACACGCCTACGCTACCTGACCAAAACAGATGCATCATCTTCCAAACAAAGCAATACCAATTTTTCTACATAGACATCCTATATACAAATCTCAAAGCAATAGCAAAGAGCCGCAAGATCCACTAATACTACCCTGTGAAATGCACAGGTATATTTATACATAGGAGAAAAATAAATAAATAAATAAAGTTATCGAGAAAACAAAACTCAAGTTCATTGAACTGAAGAGAAAATTACATACAAGAATGATTAACGATATACTACCAATTCAACAACAACAATAAACGAAATATACTAAATCGGAATATAGTAGAAGTGCACCCCTACAGAAATTTGGAACGATAAGCGCTGCACGGCAAGGTATACATTTTATTTTTTACCTTTTATAGTAGACAGCCGTAACACATGATAAATTTCCCCTTGGACTCTGAATGTTGGCATGTAATTTTCGCGCACTATGTTCGTTGTACCGAACGATGTCATTTGAAAACATGAATTGTATTTGCGGATGTTTTCCAAGAAATGCTTCGACTCACGTATAACACCTGATAGCAACGTTGATAGTGGTTCGGGTGGTAGATGTAATTCTGGCAGTTTAACTTTTCCATTGGCGCAGCACATCCCTGGCGTTTCGTTCTTAAATTTGAGGGCGCTGCAATACATGCTAATTTTATCCATTTTTCCAATGACGACACTTGGATAAAGACTGTAATCATTATTACTGTCATAATGGAATGCACCAAGATTTAAATCAGCGTACAGTGTTCGTCTTGATCGAGCGGTGCTTATTCGAACATTTTGCAGCCTTCTTTCCCGTTGTTCAGTTGTCTCAGACGAACGGGCCTGAGTAGTACGTAATCGATCTGTTTCTAACCTCACTTCTCGTTGTTCAGATGATTCAGATGAACGGGTCTTAGCGGCATGTACTCGAAGATTTTCCAGCCTTAATGCTCGTTGCTCGTCTGATTCTGAGGTTCGTAATGCTCTTTTCTTCCGTGCTTGAGGTGTAGATCGGCCAATTGCTTGTCGCTTTGGAGGCATAATTGTACGGGAACGACGTGAAAAATGCGTTTGAATTTATTAGATGTCAATCAGCAATCCGAATCTCACAATGTATCCAATCCAATTGAACCGGCAGTTCACACACGGATGGAAATGTTAATATTGACGGTAATCACCAATTTGCTGAGGGAAATTTGAAGTGAAAAAAATCAGCATTTGAGAATTGTTGAAATCGGTTTTAATTCCACTCACGATGATATCCGAAAAAAAACTGCCTAGCAAATGCGTTCGGAACGTCAATCAGCAGTCAGATCCTTCACACATACATTCGATGATCTTCGTGAATTCACTGTAGAGAATGAATAAAATCAGCTCACGGAAACTACGAAAATTCAATTCGATTGAATTATTTATCTAAATTAATAATTTAACTCACAATGAAATGCACAAAACTATTCGAAAAACGGTCCCAAAAATAAAAATACGCACAATATTGTCTGTTCAATGTGAGCCGGACATGAATTTCACAATTTACATAAATTATTATGTCACCCACAACTCGAAACGTCATCATTCGTTCGCTGTTTTCGTTTCAATTCAAATCAACATGAACTGTCACGACAATATATGAAATTCATTGGAATGACAGTGGCGCCATCTGTCGAAAATTGGTCGTACCAACTCAGAAACCTTCGTGGGCTCATGTACAACAACTTTGCTAAAGATCATCACATGATCAAATGCATAGTTAACGATTCTATAAAGGACATACAGACAAACATTCATTTCTAAATATATATATATAATATATATATATATATATATATATATATATATATATATATATATATATATATATATATATTTATATATATATATATATATATATATATATATATATATATATATATATATATAAATATATATATATATATATATATATATATATATATATATATATATATATATATATATATATATATATATATATATATATATATATATATATATATAAACTCTAAACGTTACGACAGAATGAAAAAGCTAAAGGGCTAATTCACGTATTTTTAATTTTAAAATTAAATTTAATAAAAATTATTATTTATTTACACACAAATTTATTTCCATTGACAGAATAAATTTAATTTTATTAAGTTAAGGGAAATTCTGTTAAGCGAAAGAAAACTCTGATAATTGAAGAAAAATTCCAATAAGTGAATTAACATTTAAGTAAATAACAGATAATTCAACTAATTGAAAGAAAATTCTGTTAGGTGAAGGTTTAAAGGAAAATCCGTTAAGTGAAAATCTATTAGAGAATGGATTTCGGCATAATCGGTTAAGAAACAACAAACCTCCAGATTATTTTCACTTATTCGAAAAATTCATCTATAAATCTCTTTAAGATCCCATTTTCATCACACTTGTCGAATTTCATAATAACCGGTTATGAAATAGCCAAATTCCATCCTAATTGTCCATATTCTAGAATTTTATCTAAAACCCATTTTAGAACCCTATTTTTGTCGAATATGTTGAATTTCACCGTAATTGGTTTGGTTTTTTTTAAATACTTATAAATGAGTTCAGGCTAGTGATTCGAAAAAAATCATTACTAAAATAATAAAAAATCCTTGAATAAATATCTGGTTACCCAATTATGTCGCTAAATTTTGATGTTGGTAGAAAATTGGTTAGTTTTTTAAAAATAATGTCAAAGAATAAAAATAAATCTGAAGGGATAATAAACGAGTACATATTTTTAGATATTAAGCACTTCCCGGTTATATCTTCATTACCAATATTTCCGTTAGGAGATTCATTGAGTGAAGGAAATTCCAATAGGTAAAGGAAAATTTTAGAAATTATAGGGTAACTTTATTAGTTGATTATTATAACCATTTTAGAATCCCATTTTCGTCGCACTTGTCGAATTTCATCATAATCTGTTGAGAAATAGACAAGTTCCATTATAAATGGCCATATTTCAGAACATGACCTAAAATAAGAATGGAAAAATAGAATTAGTAAATCGATAATATAAATTATCAATTTATTGGATAAACTAATTTTGTTAATCATAATAACATTTTATGTGTGGCTTTGCATTATTGCCCAGGTAACAATTTGGAGTTGTCAAAACGTTGTGCCAAAAACGTCAGTTTGTTGGTTTGTCGACGTAATAGCAGCAAAAATGGTAATCGTAGTTTGCTTGCCGATATGTTATAGCAACGTCAAACAGCAAACTCGTAATAAATGGTAAATTACTTTTGAGACAGCAGTTTAATTTATTTAAAAATATAGGTTCCCAAATAGCACAACAGTTTCGCTGTGCTTCACGCAAAATAGTTACATAAGAAAAATTAATGTTATAGCAGCAAACACGTAGTTAAGGGAATCGGTTTCAAAATAGCAAAACAGCCAGAAATAACTAAAGAGCTATTATTTTGAAAATTATTGTAACAATAACAATTTGTTGCTAAATGATTGTTAAAAAACTTATTTCTATAATTACATCTAGAATTTTAATGATGTCATTTTAATTATGTTTTCTATCCTTCAATAATAAATATTTTATGAAATATTGACAAGGAAAATATGACTTTGCTTGTGATTTTTAATCGTTAAAATACACGGGAAACAAATTTCATCAACCAGTTTGAAAAAGTAGGTCAGAAAAGGAAAACGCGACTTAAAAATATTTGATATTAAGAATAAAATTAAAATAAAATTTTTTTCGAAAAATTTATTTTTCCTAAAAAATAAATCCAAATCTGTTAAAGAGCATCTGGTAATCAACCAAAAGCTGAAGATTGGCGTTTTTTTTAATATTTGGATGTGATAAAGTTTTTTTTGTCGAACATTTTTAACCAGACAAATGATGCAGCCATTTTTATGAGAAGAAAAACTAAATTAAAAGATGGCTTTAATATATGTAACAGCTAAATAGCATAATAGATAACCATTTTAACTATTTGTCCTAAATTAAATATTATTACAGCTAAATTGTCTTACGAACTTACGAAAAAGTAACCAACATATATTAAATATTTTAAGTAACTAATTAGCTTTTGAATGAGAAAATCACTGATAATAAAACATTATTGTTTTGTGTTAAGAGTGTTAGCTGTTGGACTTTGCATGGAATATTATTTACTTTAACCCACTAGTAGGCAATTTTTTTTGACTGGGCAAATTATGGTAGGGTAATTTTAATGTGAAAAAATCGAAAATTAGGTCTAAAATTATCTCAGGTTAAAATTACTAACATATTACTACATTAACAAAGATTATATAATACTAAAACATCACTAATTGAAATTCTAATTCCCGGTTGAACTGTAAAAGCACCAACCGCCAATCTAATACAATTTGGTCTCACGGATGCATACTAATATTTCAGAAACACAAAGGTCCTTGCGCCTTTCAGTAAAGCTAAGATATTCGATGTGAGATAATTTTGATTATGCATATCTCTCAATTGCCAACGAAGCTTTTTAAAACTTACTAGCACACTTGCGTTTAATCAAGCGAGATACGTTTTCTTGGTTTGAACAATGCAAACTATTTGACTATTGCCTTGCTATGTGGCTATCATCGCTCACACGAAGTATCGATGTTTTCTATATTTTACATTCTTAGCTCTTTGCACTCGAAGTACGCCACCATACTATTAACATTTGGCGTTATACTCGAATGGTATCTCTCAAGCACACCAAAAAGATACTGCACTGTAGATCAGAATATTATGAATGTTCTATCTTTCTACTCTCTGATTTCTACGACAAGAAAAACAAGACACTAATAATATTTCTTGTACACTTGGACATTGTGACGCGACAATTAAATATTTGATGCCCAGTTTTGTTCACATAAATATTTAACTGAAGTGTTTGAATTACGCAAATAATAACCGTTAACGCACACCTATAATATTATTAACAACTTATAAAAACGTAATTCTATGCAAAGAGTACAAGAGCAAATAATAATTTTCTATTTATTATTCATCTTTTCTCTGCTCCGTTTAAAAGCGGAAATACCTGCTAGAGGGTTAACAACATTGTTTTAGTTATAAATTTACACATAGTACACATTAAGATTCTGCGGTGTGTTAAGAAGTTTTGCTGTGTGTTAAGCAATTTTGCTTTGAGTTAAGCAGTTTCCCTTTTTTATCCACGTTTAGTTTATTCATATAAATTTTGCTTTGAGTTAAGCAGTTTCTCCTTTTCCAAACCAATTGGCCTATCAAATTGGATTTCTGTAATTTGTTATTTAACATTGTTGTCAGATTAACGCGGTAATTACTGAAACAGTACATTTTATCTTTAATAATGGTAAGTGTTTGCTATGAAATCATTTTTTCTAGTGATTTTAAGTTAATTTAATATTACAAGAGTATTATTTAATTGGTTTGATGATTATTAGGTTTTTTGTGTTCCCGAAACTGTAAGCAAGAAAGAATTGTTTGTGGCGTGTTGGTTTGAAGGAGACGAAAATAATGTTATCGTTCATTATCCACCGGACACCAAAGAGTTCCTCAAATATCAAGGGTTAAGTTACAGAGCAAAAAGCCGGTAATTCATGGTGCTCAGAACTGGCACGCTTTCTCGCCAAATATTCGGAGTATCAGCTGGGAGTACAGGGTACGCAAAGGTTAGAAGAACGAGTCACTTCCGAAGAGCAAGTAAAGCAAATTATTTTGTTAATATTTGTTAATTTTTTAATGAATTTTTTAAATTAAGATATATCAAATATTCTTTCGGTGCAAGATGTAGTCGATAGTCACAAAAAAAACAATGGAAAAACCACCAAATTTTACTATTACGTTACACCCATCCGCATCAACTTGTACTAGTCAATTGCAAGATGCCTCTTCAGACAGAGCATTTGGCAAGACTCATTTGCAAGATACAACATCACTATTTACAATTATTATAAATAATAAATTAAGAAATATATAAAATTATAAATAATTATATAAATGTTTGTTCGACATTATATTCGACTTATTTGATTTTATGTCATAAAGCGCAAAATTAGACCGCACAGCATATTGGATTTTTGTATCCGTAAATAATCGTAGCCGAAAAAATCCTTTTCCACCTCCAAAATTACTTATAAATTTCTTTTAGACTTGTTTTCTAACTATTTAATTATTTTGACAGTAATTTTGATTAAATGCAAATATGTTTGAAAATTACACAAAAAAACAAATAAAGTATTATAACTGTCATATTTGTTTATTTGACTACCACAGCTAAATTGCTTTTCTCCCGACTGTTTTACTTTATGGCGTATAACAAAATCCCTGCTGGAATGTCTTATATACCTACTTAAGCTAATTAACTTTTTTTCACTGCCACAACGTTTTAAAAACTTATTGAACATCTATTTAACATTTATAACTAATTTGTGTAATTTTTATAATTTCACGACGTTGTAACAGCTTTGTTTTTGCTCAAATTGTTACTTAGGTGTGGTGGTGTTCCTTGCATTGTGAGGTCATTAGTTTTCATTGACATAATTTTGACTAATTGAATTCGCACACAAGGCTAATATAACTAAAATAAAATAAATCAACTAGTTCATAATATATGCAGAGAACTGTGCTAATTTGCTGTTTGTGTGTGTGAATATTATTGCTGTACATTCATGAGCTATTTATGACCAATTTAGCATTTATTTTTATGCACACAAGGATTAGTTTCATCTATTGATATGAATAGCTGCTCTAGTGCAGGCTGCAATAAACCATTTGGTGCTACTGTCCGAACCATAACGTGTGGCGGTTTCTGCGGTTCCATCTTCCCTTCTGAATGCTGTTTAATCAACACAATGCTTATAGTTTAATGGCAAAGAACTCAAATTTTATTTCGGTTTGCAATCCCTGTATAGACTTGACTGCAAACAAAGTATTTAATAAATTGGCAGTGTATCAATCAATTATTGACCATGTTGGTGCTTAACTGATCATCAGAAAATTTAAACAATAACAACAGTAATTCGACAAACCAGGAAATCATATTTTAAATATACGAAATCAATATCATACTAGACTTCAACATGAGCGATCAGTTGTAATTGGCTCGGTCACGCTGTTTTTTCACTTCAGGTGATTGAACCTTGTAAAACTATTTTTATTACAAGACTACATAAAGACGTCTCTGGAGCTAAGGTGAAATCCTATCTGAACCATAATTTCAATATTGAGGATGTCAACTGTCGGCATATTTTATCTCGACGGACCACGGATTTCCTTTGTGTAGCCACCTTGGTTTGATGAGAGCCTGATAAATTTGAGCAACCGTAAGAATAAGTCTTACTATAGACTTAAGGAAAATGATTGTACATATAACAAGTTAATTTTTATAATTCTTCGAGACCAATTTAAATCTGAATTTGAGGCTAAATACTGCCAGTACATTAAATCGATTGAAACCAAAATTAAAAATTACTATAAACAGTTTTGGAAATTTGTGAAAACTAAGCGCGCAGCACAACTGGATTTCCATCTGCAATGAAATATAACAGTGTTTCGGACATTTGCGCAGGGTTTGCAGTCTTTTTGAAATCAGTGTATACAACGCTTCCTCATATAACATTTCTCACTTTTGCATCTCACATAACTACTCCTTTATGTTATCTGTTCAATCAATCTTTGGCGAGTGGATATTTCCAAGCTGCTTGGATAATCGTACACATTTTTCCAATTTTTAAAACAGGCGACCGCTCATTAATAGTAACTAATCATTTGACATTTTATACGAAGCATATCATCTCAACTTTCTAGCATGGTTTCATTGTGGTAAATCAATATCTTCCAACCTTTTGCAGTTTACAAAGATCGTTATTGAATCAATCGAGTCTAAGGCACAGGTTGATGCAATGTAGTTTGATTTTGCTAAGGCTTTTGACTCAATTAACCACAGAATTATTATAAAAAAAACTTTCTGCGGTTGTGGTTGATCAAATTTTATCTATTGCCATTCGAGTGTTTCTCAAGGCTCCGTACTTGGGCCCTATAATCTTTTCTTTATTTGTGAATCGTGTCACCGATAGATTTAAATTTTGTAAATTTTCGAACTCGGTTTTTAGTTGATGTTGATATAGTGCAGTCTGAAATAAATAGTTTAACTCGATGGTGCTCTGCTAATTTGTTAATATAAGCAAATGCAGTGTCATGTCGTTCTAAAGGACTTTTAACCCTAATATTTCTAACTGTTATTTTGACAGTAATCAACTTACCACGGATTTAGGTGTTATATTGATAACATAATACGTAAAGCCAATTCTATGTAAGGCTTCATTATTCGAATGATAAAGGAGTTTCGTTATATATTCTCATGTGCAAGCCTATTTGTCTCTTTGGTTAGATCACATCTTGAGTATACTGCGGTTGTATGGTATCCCCACCGACTTGTGGGTGATTCTTTATGTGGACGGGTTAATTGTTTAGACTTCTACCTGATGCATTTATTTTCCCAAACGAAATCTACGCCAAAGGGAATTTTTATATTTTCCATGCCACAGGACCGAATATGAATTTAATGAACCGACGGCTTTTAGGTCTCGAATATTTAATGAGTATTATCCTTTTTTTAATTTTTCGAAGTCAAGAAGATTTTCCGTGGTGCAATTCGTAAAGGTGATTTTAAACTACCAGCTTTGTATGTATTGTACATTTGTAAATTAGTATTTAAGTTAAATTTAATTTTCTAAACTTATTTTGGATTTTGAAATTTTTTATGTTTCTATTCATGAGGTTTTTTTACTGTAAATAAATAAAATCGCTTTTAGAATCCTGTTTGAAAATTTGTTAATTTATTAAGTGGTGGGTGGGAAGCCAAGAATGGCTAAAAGTTTTTGGCTCAAACTCATTGTATTTTTATTCAATTGTACAACATTTCTACATGAAAACGCTTTAGCCAGGAAATTTTTTCGAAAAATTGTCCGAATTGGAATTAAAAGCTCAAGCTTAAATAAGTGAAAATGTACCAATAAAATAATTTGTATAAATATTAAGAATTGGCTCAATATAAATAAAAATAATCATTCATTATATTTTAGAACCATTTATATAGTCGGCATTGAGTTAGTTCTGGTATAATATCCACAATATTGTCCCGTCAACCCTTTGTTAAAAATATTTCACAACTCGAGAATTCTTTTTGTTATAATACATTTTACTTTACTGTTCGTAATTTAATTAATCGGCAATAATACGGAATGCTACCAAATAAAAAAAAAAATTGGTTTTTATTTCAAAACTTTATTGTTTATGCTAAACATGCCAAACAATTTTCTATACCGAAAACATAACTCAAAAAATCAATTGGATACGAATTAGCCTCAATTACAATATAATATTAAAACGATCAAACAAATTTTGTCAAGGTGATTTGGTATAGATTTGGAAAGGAATTTTTGTTTTTGAAAATCTCCGATATACATAAACTGTTTTGGCGACAAGTACCTACATTCCACCGCTGAAACTAACAAAAGCTTTTTCATTTGTGCACAATGATACCTGCTTATACAATATACAGTACTTTCTTGTTATTTTATATACATATGTACATATTTCGATGTCTTGCCTACTTCAAAATCGATCAATTATTTTAAAAAGTATTTTAAGTTTTAGTCCATGCATTCAATTTAAATATTTTTTGTTAATTTGATGAATACTAATTTCGAAGAATTGTTCACAAAATCTGTTGTATAATAAGCCGAAAAGATTTGTCAGTTTATGATTTATTGGCGCAACGTTCATCCTTTACCGTTAATGAGTTCCTAACATTACGAGTTCCAGAAGATTTTAGAATTGAAATTAACATGTAGTCTCATGATTTATTAATGTTAATTCGATTTTAGTTTTAAATTTAGTTAAGCAATTTTGGAATGACATTAAATTAAAAAGTAACACAAATTTGGATTTAAGTAATTTTTAGAAGCGTTAAAATTTGTTTTAAACCATACTGAATTTAGCTTCTTTAATGAAAGATGTTTTAATCAAGTATTTGGTTACCACATTGGTTTGTTAGTACTTTTAAGGACTGGACATATGTTGAATCAGGCCGCTACACGACTGATTGTACAATAAAACAAATAAATTTGACTTTATTTACTTTTAATTTGTATCAATACATTAATCTCGAATTTCAATAAAATTTACAATAAAATTTAAAGAATACAAATGTTTTATTTCGGCAAATGAAAATTTGTTGTAATATTTTTAGATGTGTTCGAATCACGCGTTGAATAGAGTTACTTTTTTGCCTTGTCAATCAAGGTTCGAATCACTGGATTGTGAATAAAACAAAACCATTCAATTTATCACCAACGAATTTATTTATTTAGCACCAAAAATTAATTCAACACAATTTATTATAATAATTCACAAAATCACTTTATATAAATTTCACACAATTTTACTGTACACTTTTAATTTTTAAGTCAGACTACAACACTTTTTAAAATCACTTTTAATTAACTTTAAAATCTTTACAATATCGCTTACCAAATACTAATGATCCAATTCTACTTCGTTCGCCTTTTTATATGCACAAACCAAACTTCTAGAAAGCTCATGACTTTTCCAGTTAGAATAGTGTAGAAACATTTAGAACAATTTTAACATGGAAAATTCCATTTTAGCCCAGTAAAACATTGAGCTATTAATTTAACTTATTCTATTACACCCTAGGTGTCACCGTAACAATAGTATTTTTTTTCTCTTCTCGAACAATTTTGGCGTATATCTGGCGGACCCGATATACCGAGAGTAATTGCCGGTTCGTTATCGTTTTGTCCGTTGAGCCATACTGTATAATTACAAAAATGGAATGTTATAGGGGTCGCCACACTATTCCACCCCCAACGCAACGAACTGGTGAACGATAAAAGCATTAGCGGAATTGAACCGGTTTCACCGGTTTTTTTGTTGTTTTGTTGGGTTGTTGAATATGTTGGGTGTTGTGCACAGTTGGAACTGGCTGGCATTTCATTCGGTGCGACTGGAGGTTGCTCATGAGCCTCTATGAAGCATGTCTTTAATCGGATTATTGAAATCGTTGACTCGTTGCCCTTGATCAATACCGTACAGAACTTTTCGATACGTTTGATCACTGGGAATTTTCCCTCGTAGGGAGGTTATAAAGACTACCGGACTGCATCTGTTCGTACAGGTTTGGTTGCGTAATTGTGTGATGAATTCGGACTGCCGCTCGTTTTTGCCGGTTTGTGTAAAGACCGCTGGAAGTCGTATGGTTTCTCCATAGACGAGTTTAGCTGCTGTACTTTAGAAGTCTTCTCGAAACGTGGTTCTTAGACCGAGCAGCATTATGGGTAAGGATTTTGTCCATTGTTTTTCAGTTACGCACATTATTGCGGCCTTAAAACTTCGGTGCCACTGTTCTATGATGCCGTTGCATGCCGGATTGTCGGTTGTGGTCCGTTTACGGCGGAACCCCAGAGATTTTCAGAGTTTCAGTTTTGATGTCCGACATCGGAGTGGTCTCTGGCGATCAAATGCGAATTTCGTCGAATCATTCTAATTTCGCTCTTCACGTGCCTCGAAATTTTGCATTTTTGAAATCGAATACAATATTTGACCCAAGCGCTTATTTTTTGATTCATCGCCCTCCATATGACATTCTTTCTGATTGGTTTTGGCGTGGCGCGGATGCCTGGGTTGTTGAAAGATTCGCAGACCTTTCAACGGAATGGTTTAGGAATGAACGGGCATTGTGTGCCGGTTGAAACGTCACATATGATTTCGTTATTTGTTCCGAATATTCGAATTTTTTCGAACTTTAAAGACGCGTTAGTTTCCATGAGTCTTGCTAGTTCCACGTCGTTTGTTTATTCGGCAGCGATTATTGCACAGTCGATGATGCTTCCGAGGTGAATTTGGTCGATATGTGATAGCATGTCTCCAGAGATGTGGCGAATGTCTGACATATATTGTTCGATAAAATCTAAGTGATGTCGTTGTCTTGGTGATGCCTTCTCGGACTTAACATGTTATGATTGAAGAATAGAATGAATTCTCGGCCCTCGACGAAATTTTTGAAACGTTTTGTAGCCGAGGAATAGCGGGTTTCGGTATTTCTTAGCTTTGGCGAATGGAAGAAGAGTGGTTGGCAACCTTTTTTTTTGCATATTGTTGTAGTACCGCTCTCATTGCTGTGTTTGACATATCGACGAGGATAGCGAATTTAGCATTTGGTACAGCATAAGTCAGCTGAGTGCATTCGGCTAATTTTGTTTTGCGTGTTTTGAACTCCTTGATGGCTTCGTCGGTCCAACTTATCAGTGACTTGTTCTTCTTTCCCCGTCCTTTATAGTATAGAATTGTCTGGTCGTGTGAGCCTTGGATAGGAAAATTCGATAATAGTTTATCATTCCCAAAAATCGGAGAATACCGTTGGTTGTAGCTGGTGTTGCAATATGCCGTCTGTTGTGATGTAAAATCCGAGAAAGGATATTTTCTTTGTCCCTGGCGAATTCACGTTTTTTTAGGTTACGTAGGGGAATACGAACGCCAATTCTCAAAATACCGAGTGAACTAGCCTTTGAAACGTTTGGGCCGCGTTGCGTAATCCAAATGTCGTACGTGGAAACTGGAACAGCCCAAATGTGGTGATGGTCGCCGTCTTCACGATGTCCTTTTCGTCGATAGGTATCTTTGAATCGATCTTTGAAAATATTGTACATGATTCGAGTTGGTGTGTGAAATCCGTCACAAAGAGAATTGTCTTTTTACTTTGCTATGTGGAGTGGACTCGCCCACTTTTGGAGGGTCGCCATACTCCTTGTGCTGTCCAAGTTTCGATTTCGGCCCTTGTTATTTTTCATCTAGTCAGCATTTAGACGTCGTAATTTTGCGTGATGGGGCTCTGCCCAGTTGTCTAAATGCAATGAGTAAGGTTATGCTTTTGCTGCGTTTAAATTGGTTGACTCGCGGGTAAAATTTTAAATTCCTGTAATAATTCCAGTATCTCGAATTGTAACGAATGGATTTTGATCGTAGGGATGCCGCACACTATGGGATTTGAATTGACACACTTTTGAAGTTGAGTTTCGTGATAGGATAGATGAGTTTCTTGTTTTTAATATCGACTAATAAACCGATGCGTGATAAAAATCGGCGCCCAAAACGCATCGGTCGACTTTAGCCAAAACGAACTTCCATATCAAGGGTCTGCGAAGACCTATGATGACTGTAAGATTTTTGTAAGACGCAATTTTTGATTGCGACCAAATTGTTTGATTGCGTTCTTTGCATTTCGTTTCTCGAAGCCTTCAAGTTGTATATATCGACTGGCTTGTGCGCGTCGATTATTTTGTCAGCAGCGTTAGCTAATTTTTGTAAGTTCGAGTCATCCATGTAGGATAAGATTTCCTGTGCGTGTGTTGGGAGTCGCTGTTGCCATAAATTTCGCAATACTGGCCCGGTTACTTGATTGACAGACAACGCTTCCATCTCTCGTTAAATCTTAAATCGATAGTTTTTGTCGCCCAGTTACAGTCCGTACAGTAGTTGATCAAGTTTGATTTTCACCGACTCGCACAAACGTTCAATAATTTGTATTTTTAAGGTTTCGTACTTGTTAACCTTGGGAGGTGCGAGGATTTGATCGCGTACATATTTAACCGTGTGTAGGTCGAGAGCTGTGATAAGATGTCCATATTTGGTAGCATCGACCGCAATGCCATCAATTTTTAACTGCGCTTCCAACTATGTGAACCAGATTTCTGGATCGTCGATGAAGTTCTGAAATATGGCCAATTATGATGGAACTTGCCGATTTCTCAACCGATTATGATGAAATTTGACATGTGGAAATGGGATTCTAAAATGATTTTTTGGTTAATTCCTGTAACATGGCCAAGTATGATGGAACTTGCCTATTTCTCAACCAATTATGATGAAATTCGGCTTATGCATTGGAAATGGGATTCTAAAATGATTTTCGGATGAAGTTCTGAACTTGCCTATTTCTCAACGGATTATGACAATATTTGATATGTATGTTGTAAATGGGATTCTAAACTGATTTTTGGATGATGTTCTGGAATATGACCAAGTATGGTGGAACTTGCCTATTTCTCATCCAATTATGATGAATCTTGGCTCGTGCATTGGAAATGGGATTAAAAAATGATGTTTAGAAGTTCTGGAATATGACAAGATATACCAATTATAATGAAACATGTCTATTTCTCAACCGATTATCATTTCATGAAATTTGACATGAGCGTTGGAAATGGGATTTAAAAATGATTTTCGGATAAAGTTCTAGAATATGGCCTAGTATGATGGATTTTGCCTGTTTCTCAACTAATTATGATGAAATTCTCCTTGTACATTGGGAATGAGATTTTAAAATGTTTTTTAGTAGAAGTTTTGTAATGTGACGAAGTATGATGAAACCGGCTTTTGCATTGGAAATAGGATTTTAAAATAATTTTTGGATTAAGTTATGGAATATGGATAAGTATGATGGAACTTTCCTATTTTTCAACTAATTATGATGGTGATTTGGTGATTTAATTGATGGCTGGGTTGGCCGTTAATTTGGTGATTGCGTTAGGATTATCTTGCGATTGAAATAGAGGTTGAGTTGTAAATTGAGTTGGAGGTTGAGCTAAAGATTGATTTAAGAGGTTCATTTCGGGATTGATTTGAGAGTTGAATTAATCAAGATGGAAGTTCTGGTCACCTTAAGAGGTTTCAGCCCTTTATATTATACTTGTTGAAAATACTTGGCAAATTTTCAATTACGTAAAAAATGAAACTTTAGATTAGTTATTGTTTACAAAATTAAAAGACAAATTTTCTATTGAGTTGAAATCGGATTTGATTTATAAATTAAAATGTTCTTGTAGTAAAGAATATGTTGGCCAAACTAAATATTGTTTCAAAAAGAGAGTTGTAAATTCATAAATTAACATTTGTTTTTAAGCATCCACATAGCACAATTTCCAATCATTTACGTATGTGTGAGCGAGAATTAAATATCTATAGAGGACGATAAAACCTTGGAGAAAGAATCTAATCTCGAAAAAAGGCTAATGTTGGAGAATATTTTTACAAAACAACAACATAATTCATCTTAACATTCATTAAGTGTCCAGGAAGTTTCCAAATTTTAGTTAAATTATTATGGACTGGATTTTGTTAGAATAAATTTCGTTTACAAAACTTTAATAAAATTTTCATTTTCTCTATTTCTTTGGAAACAGATTTTTATTCATTCCTCGAAAAAGATGGTATAAACCCATCGAAATGTCGGAGGTGTTTTATTTTCTTGTACAAAGTATGGTATAAAGAAAGTATAGGAATCATGAAAATTGTACAACTCGAGATTTTAACGGAAATGATAATTTTAATTATAGAGGTGTCCAAATTGATCATTTATGGAAAATGTCTGCATATTTGTGTGGTATATTCTCTAACTCAAAAACAAACACCTTTACAATTATGAAATTTTGCATTTAGATGTTATATTATGTGGAGGTGTAGGAGGTGCAATTTTGGTAACGATCGGACAATGGAAACTTGGGCTTCCACACTAACCATTGTAAAACTTACGTAAAAAAAAAAACGTCACACCTTTGGAATCTGGAATTGTATACATTTTCGTAGCTTTGGTAGCAACACTGTCAATGGAAATTTGAAAGTGTATTAATGTAAATGTATTAATAAAAATGTTGTATTAATTTATTTACAATTTTATTTTTCTGGTAGACCGAACCACCATAATATATTCGTAAGTCATCTGCAAACAAGTGATATGACGATGTGCTAAGTATTCGTGGTAAACTATTAATGTATAGTATAAAGAAAACATAAGGGGCTTAGAACTGAGCCTTGGGAACATATTCCTAAATGTTTATTGATGCTAGGATCTAATTTCTTACAAATTTCTAATTACAAATATTCTTATAAATTAATCACAGTTCGACTGTGCGTTTACATTTCCAATTTTGCAAAACCAAACCACACTAAATAAAGGCTCTATTGAGAGGATCATTAACAAATGGCGGATCAGAATTGTAATTTGTAATGCGGTGAGCAAGTGGAACAGTTTTATCAAAAGCATTAAGGTATTTAATATCTTTAAATTAGAATTGGCATACAAGGCAGTACAAGCTATCAACATAAGAATTCACAAAATCACATTAAAATTCCTAAAAGTAAATGTTTTAATAGGTTCAGAAACTTCAACTGTATCAAGTGAAAAAGCTAACATGTTATGATCCGAATAAACTCAAAAATCGGATTGTCTTAACAATGCAATACTAACAGCATAGTTTCGAGTGACAATATCAACAAGAGATTCATTCCAGTGTTAGTTGTCGCTCAGTACGCATCATTTATTAATTAATAGCAAAATATATTAAAAAAAAGTTGAATACAATTATATAATAAAAATACATTGGCCTTTTTAGACCGGATTAAAATAATAAATCTGTTTTATAAACCTAATAAATTGGTTCTAATAGTTTTAATGAAAATTGTGATATAATAACATTTAAATAGTGTGGGATTCCTAAAATAAATAAGAAACAGCATATTTATGATAATTTGAAGAATCATTTAACTTGTATTTAACGTTAAACTGTTGAACCTAACCTTGAATACTGTGAATTTATCAGTGTTTCCATAACAGTATTCATCGTTCGGTTATCATTCTATGAAACATCACGTGCGTGCGTCTGAAATGTAAAATGCGCATTTAGCGAGGACACATTTCAAAAAACTATTTACATGCGATGTAGTTTTTATGTGCATTTTTAACACGTTGAATGATGTCCATTTATCTTTTAATTTTTTTCGATTTTATTTATTTCATCATTAATATATTTAATACATAGTATGATTGCTGTAATCTAAATAAAAGAAACAAGTGAAACTATAAGTAACAATAGCATAGATAAATATGTATTAAAAATAATTAAAGTACGTTATACAATCCAAATAAATTAATTCAAATTTGTTTTAAATAATTCTCTTGATATATGAAAATCAAACAGGTCGTAGTATACATTAAAAGAATTTAGCACGTTAAAAACAGGACTAAAACCTTCAAAATTTGTTCTCCTGAAAGGCAATCGAAGCAAGATATTTCTTTGGCGTAAAAACCTAACAGGGACACTAAAATAAAATAATGATAAAAGTTCTGGGCAATTAACTCGAGAGCAAATGATATCACGAGCGAAAACGGCATTAGTTTTATCACGCCTAACAGCTAAGGTGCATAAATTGATTAATTTCAGACTATTTTCATATGGCTCTCGTACAAATCTATCTTCAGAATGACATCTAGGAAGTATTCCAAGTGCAAAAATTAAAAACTGCTTCTGTACACTCTCAGTTCTATCCGAATGAAACTTATAAAACGGTTGCCAAATTATTGATGCATATTCCAGAATGGACCTTACATAAGTAACATATAATGTTTTCAATGTGTAAGGATCGTGAAATTCTTTGCCATACCTTTTAATAAACCCCAACATTGAATTAGCTTTGTTAATTATTAAATCTATATGCTTGTTAAAACTCAAGTTGTTCGAAAATAAAACTCCTAAGTCACGCATTATTAATACTCTACTCACAACTTCATCATACAGTACATACGGTACTTTAACACAAGATGTACGAGATTTACAGAAAGACATTACTTTACATTTGGAGATGTTAAACCTTAGTTTATTACGGACAGTCCAGTCACAAAATAAATTTAATTCATTTTGAACACGTATAATGTCAGAAGCAGATTTTATCTCTGCGTATATCTTTATATCATCCGCATACATCAAACATTTACAAAAATTAAAACAGTCAATAATATCAATAATTTTAACATATTGCATGCGATTCGTTAAGTATGAAACAATCCAACTAAGAGGGTTGAATTCATTATTCATACAATCAAGTTTTTCTAATAATAAGACGTGATCTAACTTATCAAAAGCTTTTGAAAAATCCGTATAAATTACATCAACTTGAACTCTCTGGATTAAAACATCATATAAGTAATTAGAAAATACCATCAAATTAGTTGTGGTAGATCTACCCTGCACAAATTCGTGCTGTAAAGGGCTAACATAATTCATTAAAAAAAACTCAAGTCTTTGATATACTAACATTTCAAACAATTTAGGAATGACGGAAAGAATATTGATTGGTATATATAACATGTAATATCACACTTACTAGAACCAGTCTTAAACACTGGCCGAACAAATGCGGTTTTCCATATATCAGGAAAAATACCAGTTTGAAGACTAATGTTAAACATATAATATAACGGTTCAGCTAAAGAATGAGCACAATTTTTTAAAATGATCGATGGAATCCCATCCGGACCGCTGCCTTTAAACGTATCTAGATGTAATAAACCAACAAAAATTTCCGGTTTCGTAAGTTGAAGGACATTCAACTTATCGCTTGATGGACCATTACCGAAACTAGAATCATTCTTCTTCTCAAAAACACCATTGAAAAGTGTACAAAAGCATTACATATCGCCTCAGGACCGGAAATTGAGTCCCCATTGTGAGACATTACTGTTGGAAAACCTACAGATTTTCTTTTACCATCAATAAATGAAAAAAAACTTTTAGGATTACTTCTTATTTCATCCTCAATTCGTAAAATATAAATATTGTAAAGAAAATCATTAAGATATTTGAATTCTTCCCCTTAACATACCAGAACGCTTAAATAACTTACTAGCCTCAGATTTGCGGTTAGCAAGATTTTTCAACGAATGGTTAAACCATGGTTCACTGTACTCACAGCGTGTCGCCTTTTTGGGAACAAACTGGTCAAATTCTACATTTACAGCACCATAAAACCATTCAACAATTTCAGAAATATTATTATCATTCACTAAAAACTCAGACCAGTCAATTTTACCAAAATATTCATCAAGGGACACAAAGTTTGCATTCAAAAAATCAAATTTAACACCCTTAACAATAAATTCAGCTATACTATATTCTAAAAAATTTATTTCGATGAGCAATGGTGTATGAAATATACTGGAACTCTCTCCCAAGTCAGCACAAGCTATCACATGAACTGATTGAATTGATGTAAAGACCAAATCGAGAATACGACCCATGTTGTTCCGAACAGTATTAATTTGTTGAACGCCAAAACTTGACAATACATCCAAGACATTGTTTGCTATCAAATCATTAGAAAATCCAACGAAAGCATCATCTATATGGATCCACTCAATTTTAGGTAAATTAAAATCACGAACTATTAAAATTTGATCGTCTTGTAGCATCAACGGCAGTATCTCCTTCGTGATCAATTCTGTAAAGCTTATATAGACATCCCCAGCAATGCCGAACTGAATGTAAATTCCAATGATAAAAAGCCAAAAGTAACCGCACTTTACCTTAACAGCCAGTAATTCGAAAATGTCACATCTAATATTTAATTGCTGGAATGTTAATTCATTGCTAACTGCTATGATAACGCCACCACCTCGATGATCAGATACACTGGAATCCACATAGCGATCACGTCGAAAAACAGTATAAACAGATGGAAAAAATTCAGCAACATTAAACGTACTATTTAACTATGTTTCACCAAAAAGTATCAAATCGTAGTCATTTACAAGTATCGAGGAGTAAATAGTTTTAGCTTTGGTTCGAATGCCGCTACAATTATGGTAGTACACATGTAAACTATTGCGTTGAGTTGTTGGTGTATTAATGGCATGTATGGTGTATGGCTTTTTACAGGTATCTTAACAGGAATATTATGAACTAACTCCTGCCTGGAATAACAGGAAAATTGAATTTTTTTGCCGATCGTTTATGATAAAGCGCCGAATTGATGTTCCGGTTGGCCAAAAATCAGGTGCTAGGGTTAAACTTCTTCAGATAAACCAACCTTAAACGAGATAAAATTTAACGAATTTACATCTCGGTTTTTAGGAATCAAAGGCCAGTAGTCAATATCCGACGATGAAACGTTTAATTTGGAACTAACATATGATTTCATGCTTTCAGCAACTGTTGATGGATGAAGATGGCTAACATATAGGTACTGATTCTTTTTTACAGCAACGGTTTGAATAGCATCCGATGTATCACCAGTTCCAACTATTTGCGCATAATTCAAAACATTTGTTTTTACACTATCGAGTTCACCTGCCAATGATGTTGAAGCAGGCTGAGTTTGCCTCATCTCATTAAATTTGCTATCTATTTTTGCTGATAGCTTGTTAACTGAGTTGATGACCTCCTTCAAACTGTCTTTCAGCATCGATATCTCTGTAACATTATGCGTTCCAGAAGCATTTTGGCAGTCAATGCAAATAAATTTAGCAAATGGGCAATCTTTAAAGAATTTTCCCCATTGATCAACTTTGAAGTTATCAATACATACGGTGTGGAATGGTTTCTTACATTCACCAAAACATCGTAATAATTCCCGGCTTGACGCGTTGCCTTTACACTTTCCGCAATTATTACTCATAGTACAAATGTGTCGACTAAAAGCAAAAGGGACGTTTTCCACTTTTGACAATTTCAAGGTACTCAAAAAAAACCGTTTATTTTCCCAATTTACATAATATTTAACCCATTGTACAGTTATAGTAAATGTATTTACATTCTCTTTCAGATAATGATAGGATCTTTTAAATTTTCAGTAAGGGATTCATAAAATATTGAAATACATTTTGGAAATGGGACCTTTTGAAAATCGCTTTCGGAAAAGATACTTTCTGAAACCAAGAAACTGGAAGTAATCCCTTTTGCTTCCAATTTTCATGGGATTTAAGAAAAAATAAAAACACTATTAACAAAATGTTTATTCAGTAATTCCAGAATAATAATAGATAATTATATAACATAACATAGATAATAATACGCACCTAATTCAAATATTAGAAAAATTCGTCTTATTAGAAAATAAAAATATAATATTGCCTTTAAATACGAAGAATATTTTCACCATCGTTGTTCTGGCATAATTCTTCGTCATATTCAATGCTTCCCTGATCTTCATCAATAATTTTCTTGTAGAAAACTAAATTATTGTTCTCTCGCCAGTTTCCTCCACAATGTTTTTTTAACAACTTGTCCACATCCGAAAGCTTTTCAGCTTTAATTTTCGGTTTTTCTTTTAGAATATTTGGGAGCTGCATTGTTTCAATTTTTTTTGTTTTTTCGTAACAAAGTTTGTGCTACACACATATCGGACTTATATGTGGACTCTCCACGTACGGTTATTGATGTATTTCGCATTCTTTTAATAATAATTCGCTTGGCGATACTAAATTTAAAATGCCACTGTGCGGGCGGTTTAAAATTTCTTGTACTTGCTTCCATCCAGTTTCTAACGGGGCACTGATCAGAAGCCATCTTAGTTAGTGTACCGTACTCTTTGTACATCTCATACTATTCGTCAATATTCAACAAGGTTTCCTTCACTTTTACTAGTTTCTCGAGCTGTGCGAAAACACGATCTGGCGGAATATAGCAATGGCCTGGTATAGGATAAATTAGCTGCACTTCGTTTAATTGCGCTGGAGCCTGATTATATAGGCAATAAGATAGAGAGCATAGCCACCATAGCTTGATTTTCATTTTGGGCTCCACATCCATCATAAATTAAGCGAATCTTGTTCACGTCACCCTCAAAAATAGTGCTGCACAATCGTTGATGCACGGCCGATGTAATCTCATTACATCCTTTCGGTCTAATATTTTCCGTCAAGAGATACAAAAATACATTGTCTAGTTTTAAATGAGATTGAGATGATCCCTTAACAATTGTGAAATTGAATAAATAAAGTTGTCGGCTGTAATAAGCCGCTTGGTCTGGCACTTTTGGTAGCAACATATTCTTTTGACAATCAAATGAAAATATCGTCAGGACAGGTAATTCTTCACGGGCAAATTCGAAAAATGTTTTAGGGCGCATCTTGTGTATTCTTAATTGAATGAGAAGGTCATTCTTCGTTGATTGATTTTTTTCCGGTTTGATCTGGTTCTTTAACATTATGCAGATCGAACACATATCACTTGATGGCATTTTAAAACTAAACACATTTCTAAAATAGCTCGATTTGATTGCAACTCCGGCTATGCAGTTAGATTATAATGTCGATACATTCGACTTATCACGGCAAATAATCACGGCTTGCCTTTTAGCAGAAAATTTGGCGGATACTCGATCTCCTCCCCGATTTTCTTTAGGAGCAATTCCGTCACGGAAATGCTGCTGACACACTCCTTTTACTATTTTTTCTGTTATTCTTAGGACATTACAAAATGCTGTCTTGCAAACTCTAAGCAGCTTACCATTATTCTTCCGTATATAATGTTGTACTCGGAAAGTTTTTGTAGGCCGATTCATTTTGAAAAATACATCAAAGTTGGCGCTCACGAATTAAAATAATACTTTCTAAATATACTATCTTTAGTACGTATCTTTAGTTTTACTAGTGTACGTAAGATGTCTAAAATGGTTACAGAAAAATACGAAAAAAAATTATTTAATCGTAAAATTATCACACGTTCCTATATTTTGTGAATTTGTTTTGCTTTTCCTACAATTTTTAAACTTGAAATTTCCCCAGGTGGTAATTTTCGGTACGATTTTTCTAAATTTTTACGGCCATCTATGTAATGTACATTGACTTAATGACCAAACGAATCGTAGTAAGCTTTTATTTCAATATGACCAGAATGCTGTTGTTATGAAATTTGTTTAATACTTTGGTATAAATAATTCAATTATTACAAGCAAATGAAAACGATTTGCTTAAACGATTCATATACTATATGTTGAATATCAAACATTTATGAAAGTATTTCAGAAATCATAATTAAGAATTTGTAACGTTTTCATTTAAAAATTTGTCTTAGGAAAAAAAGTGATTTCCCATATGTTTTGTGTGTTTTACTATGAAAAGTTTCGTTTTTTCCTTGTTTCTAATTGCCTTATAAAAGCTCAGATTTTTTGATTATGGCTCTATAAAATACAGGGTGCTCTGGTACAATTAATTTTTCTTGCTGTCGTTGTACAAATTCCAACTTAAAACAGCCTTCTTCTTGTTAGTATAGTGATGATAATGTAAATAGTGCCCGGAGTGGCATTAAAAAGCAAATATGAGCAGAATTTTAAATGAAAAAATCGAAGCACAAAATACTGTTTTGGAGAAAATTACACTTAAGTGTGATAAATTTGCTGAACTTGACGCTTCCATTCTCGAGCTAATCCTCTTGATGTAATAAATTTGAAAGCTGACAATGCAGCTGTTCGCAAGAATTGCTAACAATTACTAGCAGTATCAATTCATATAGTTCCTTAATTTACAGTGTCGCATCTGTGAATAATGAAAATCTGTTCAATGTCTGGCAAGTTATTTGTCATGTAATTCAATTCAATCTTGATGGGAATGTAATTAATGCTATATATCGTAAAAAATCAAAATCAAAAATTACAGCAATTGTTGTTGAGTGGAGTCGCCGAATTTTTAAACAGCAATTTAAAACACTATCAATGCAAAGTAAGGACATCTTTAAAAATTTTAAGCTCTCTGAGCACGATTGTAAGATAATTATTACGGATTATCTGCGTAAACATAAGCGCTCGTTACTAAATGAAACCAGGGAAGTATTGCTTGCTGAGCCACTAAACTTTCAATTTGTTTGGGCTACAGATGGTACCGTTTTAGCTAAGAAGGATGAAACCAGTAAAATATTTGAAATTACCTCAGCTGCAGATTTATCGGATTTAAATAAGTTTAAGAACAATTGTAATTGATTTATTGTCTTGATTTAATTTTTTTTTTTTTTTTTTTGTATTTTTAGTTTCATTAGATTGCTTTGCAGCATAATTATGATCTAATATGTTTAATTGAAACCTGGTTTAATGACTTCATTAATAATTGGTATTATGTAATTCGTAAAAATAGAAATCTTAGTATATCTGATAAGATTGATGGTGGTGGTGTTGCCATTCTGTTGAAAAAATCTATAATGGTCTCTCAACTTGACTGGATTGAAGATATTTTTGATAAAATGTGGATAAAAGTTAAGACATTTGATGGTGAATTTCTGATAATTTGTCTAGTTTATTTCCCAGGCAACTGTAAATTATAACACTATGAAGCATTTTGTTCTAAACTTTCTAACTTGATATTAGATTCTCCTGTTGACTGTCAATTTTTAGTCCTTGGGGATTTAAACTTGCCTAGTATACCTTGAAGGACGGATTGTGATGCTATCTCTCCAGCGCCTTCCTTTGGTCCGATAGATAATCAATTACTGGAAACAATGATATTTACTGAATAAAACCAATATAACGATGTCAAAAATATTAATGATAGAATCCTGGATCTTGTCCAGTCTAACCTTGATCGTAGTATTTTTAATGTTTACCAAAGTCGTCACCCACTGTCCAGAATAGGTGGGCACCATCCCCCTCTGATTGTTAGATATGAAACATGTTTATTGAAGAGTTTTCCCTACCAACAGTTACCAAAGCGTAATTATAAAATACTTAATTATAACGCAATACAAAGTGATTTGGAAATGGTTGACTCGAACCACATGTTTATACATTGTTATCAGGCCTACCAATCAGCTTAAGGTACATGCTAAATTTCCAGTGTGGTACTCAAATAAACTAATTAAGTTAGTTAAGTTAAAGCAAAATTATCACAATCGGTATCGTAAATTAAAGTTTTCCAATAGCTATGTGATATTTTCCAAACTGCGTAAGAATGTAAAACTTGAAATCCATAAATGTTATTTTGATTACACAGAGTATATTGAAAGTCGCATACAGAAAGATCCCAAGTTAATATGGATCTACTCTCAGGTTCTTACAAATAAATCACTATATCCATCATGTATGAAACTAGGTGATTTTTAATCTATACTAGTCCACTTCAAATTCGTAATTTATTTGCTGATCATTTTAAATCAGTGTTGGCTCAGACAATATTTCTAATTACTTTATTTACCAACTTAAATCTCAGCTAACCAAACCGTTAACAGTTTTCAAAAAATTAGATGCGAGTAGTATAAAAAAGTATAGGCCCATCTCAATTTTAAATAGTTTTAGCAAAATTTTTGAGAAACTAATATGTGCAATAATCTTCAATGGAGTTAAACCTATAATTAATACATCCCAACATGATTTTTTCCTAAACGTTCGACCACCACCAATTTGACTGATTTCTCTACCTGTATTTTCAGCAGTGTTGATATGGGTGGGCAAATTAACTGTGTTTATATCGACTTTGAGAAAGGATTTGATAAGATATCCTATCATTTTTTGTTGGATAAATGTGTTAAATTTGGACTCTCTGAGAAAATTTTGAAATGGCTAGGGTCATACCTCTCTGAACGTATACAGCAAGTAAAATTTAATGATTTTGTACCAATAGAAATTGTAGCTAAATCAGGTGTGCCTCAAGATTTCACGGCTATCATTATTAAAACTCAATATTAAGAAATGTTTTGTGATTTTATTTACGAGGAAAATTAACCAAATTCGCTTGCCCTATAATATTAATGGTGTCAAATTACAAAGGGTTCATGAGGTCTCAGATTTAGATGTATTATTTGATTCGAATCTTAAATTTGATATGCATATATCTGCCACTTGTGCTAAAGCACTTAAGTTGCTGGGCTTTATATTTCGACGTGGGAAAGAGTTTCATGATCCTTACGTTTTTATTACATTATATAAAATTATAGTTCGTAGTTGTTTGGAATACTGTAGTCAGATCTGGTGTCCCTATCATGAAACTTACAAACCTACAAACAATTACAGTCGCTTGATTCCAGAAGACTGCTTCTTTGATGAAATATTTCTTTATCAACTAACTAATAACCTGTATGAGGCATCTTCATTATCTTGTCAGAATTTTTATGCACCGTTCCGCAGAATTAGAAACGCAATGTTGTTTCTTCCTTCCTTCTCAAGACGAAGTAGTATGAATGAACATTTAGAATAATTTACCTCACAAGCCATCATCACTAAATTTGACCTCAAAGAAACAGGTTTACTATATATAAAATTTTACAATTGAAATGTGGGCGAAAATAAATATAAAATTAACCATCAATTTCATTAATTCTATCATTAAGATATCGACAGATATCGAAATTGAAGCAACACAGTTAGATACTAATCCTACCTTTATAGAGCGATAGAGACGTGTAGATTTCATGTGTGTACATGTAACCAAGGTTCATTTGTAAAATTGTCAAAATCTTTAAGACAAATGATTTTTGAATCAAAACTATTAATAAGAAAATCCATCTACAAAACACTGTAATTTGCGGACATTTTCTATTTTAAGGCCACCTAATTTATTGTTCTAAATCAACTCGTTCGTTATATTAGTATTGGGTGCTATGAAATTATAATCAAATACAATTATTACCCACAAAAATATTAATTATTAACCCTTTTCGAATTAATTTTCCATTTTCCAATTAAAATTCCTATGGTAAATTGTTTTGTTTAAAATAAATGTATAAATAATTAATTAATTAAAATTCATTAATAAGAAAGTTTTTTTTTTTTATACACTTTGCCGTAACCCTCCCCAAATACACATTTTTCTATATTTACATAAAAAAAAAATTTGTCACCATTTTTCCAACGTTGCTTGTGCCATGTAGGGTTTCCCATTTTTCTATTGTTTTTCGAGTTTTTCTATTTTAATTACACAAAAAAAGGGTTTTATTTGAGGGTTTAACCAATGTTGAATAAATGTGAACTGGGTTGTTAAAAAAAAAATAAAGTTTTTAAAAATTATGTCTAATCAATGTTTTGTTAATTGATTATCACCTTGGATGGTGTTTTTTTGGTTTGTGTATTACGTATAACCTTACCTGTGCGATCGTTTAACCTTTCGTCGTTTCACGATTTTTATTTATTTTTAATTTTTTTTTGGTGGAAATTAATTGGATTTCATCTTAAATTATTTTTATTTTGGTCTAACACGCAGCGGGAACCAAAATATGGTTTTTGTTGTTAGTTATTCGAAAGAAATTCAGCGCATATACACAAAAACACGCAAGATCTGAATATCTTGGATTTTTTTTTGATAAAGCGGCTCCCCGTCTTTGATTGTATTATGTAGCCTGTGTGTGTGCAGTAAAAAAAATTTGAATTAAATTTATTTTTAACAAGAAAACAACAAATTTAATTATTCTTGTTGGTGTTACAATTTGCTACCAAATTTTTTATTTTTTTTTGGAAATTTTTCAACATTTTTTTTAACTAGTTTTTGATGAATCATTGAAGTAATTTGATTGTGTCAACATTGGCATCACGATTAAGTGTGTATTTGATTGACACAATCTTCTGTAGCATATAATGGACATGTGCAGGAATTTGTTAATTTAATTCGTGTTGTTAGGTTTTTGTCGGTTACAAAATTATAACATTTCAGTATAACAAAAAAAAAAAAAAAAAAATGTGTTTACTTTCGATTTGTGGCTTGCGTATACACGTAGCCTATGTCGAATGGATTTACAAAAGAATTTAGAATTTTACTAGAAATGCGATCCTTTATAAACGTGTGCAAGTTTAAGCTAAAAAGAGAATCTTGCATAATAACCCATTATTTCATAACACTCGGTGGTAGTGGTGAATGGGCAGCACTAAGGACATTTCCTTGTTTAATAAAATACGGCACGAATTATAACTTGCAGTCATGGAATTTTAAAGAAAAAAACTCGTTACTTTATATTTTTAAATTTGTTATAATAAATTTATTTTTTTTTAAATAATTTTAATTACTGGATTGATCGGAGGTTACAATAATTCTAATTCTTATATTTTATCATTTTTATTTACTCAATGCAAATATTCAAAATATAAAGAATTGAGTAAGTAAAGAAGTATGTATATAATATACTTCTGAGAATTAGAGTAAAAAGCATTGAGAAAACGCAAGTGCAGATATAATTAACATTATTGAAATTAATTTTAGTCAAAAAAAGAATTATGATATTATATTAAATGAAATGCTGATTAAATTATTATACTGAAGACAGTATTGCAATTGTTGGCGGTTGTTGACTCGTCGTTGAGGACGGTGGGTCCACCGGACGTAACTCCTCCCCTCTAAGAGATGGTCAAAATCTGCAGGATTTGTGAACTTCAGTAATTACATTTTTATTGTTTCAAGATCTCCGTCTGTTGATGAATATTACTAAAAAATATATAATTATGGTTAGTAGTATGGGGAAAAGGATTCCCCATGAAACATATTGATGAGCTTCATTGCGTAATGTTTTATGTTGGAATGTTTTGATTTCTTCATAATCATTATTCTGAATCACCCATTCGTTTAATTTGGTAATGTGTTGATAGGTTCGTATACTGGCTGAAGGATTGATGTATCAATAAATGTACCCATTATTTGATTAGAGTACCGTTGATTATTTATGTCAATTGTGCAGTTGGAGAAGTGAATTAGTTTAATTACTCCAATATTTTTCACATTTTGGTTGCATGTTGATGTGATTTCCGTTGGTTGTTTTGTGGAGATGAAGAGATATTGTGGAAGTATTTGACGTATTTCATTCATTTGTAAGGTATTTGTTAGATTGCAGGCTGCTGGTTGATTGTAGATAATTTGTGTGATGCAATTATTTTTACTCTTGCCTATACTTCGTTGTTGACAATATAATATATCTTCTACTTGGTTACATGGCGTAACTATTTCTTGGTATATGTGATCGTTGGAAATGATATAATTTTAGGCGATAGGAATTGTATAGGATTGATTAATATTGATAGTTTAGATAAAATAATGGTGTTGCAACCTCATCAAAATAACACTACCTTTATTTTGTAAAATTAATATTTCATTTATTGAATCCAAGTTTCAGTTTGTATGTGTGATTGTAATAACGGCTAAAAATTTTCCAGTTGCTTAATTATCAATATACATATATACATATCTCTTTCCAATTGTGGCTTTTGCAATTATGATCACATAAATACAACTGGTTTGAAAAAATAAAATATTACGATGAGGAGAAATTTGGATTTAGTATCGATTTTGGCTTGTGTATATCATGTATTGATAAAAATAAAAATTAAAATAAAAATAAATTCTAAAATAAAGTGAATTTGAATTGTGCTATTTTTTTGCAAAGTTCGGATTGTGCGGATCGTGATTTGAATCCCAAATATTTGTTTTTCATTTCCAAAAAGGCTCGAAAATTATTCATGGTTTCAGAAGTGGGATGTAGCAGTGAAGCTTCTTTAGATCGTCGTCAATTCATTCATCGATTTATTCATCAAAGCCGTTCTTCACTGGATTTCGTACTTGATCGCCGTGCTTAGCAACAATTATACATTCTTCAGGACACAATTGATTAAGTATCATTTCATTTATTATTATTTTTACTGGTTTGGTTTTGTGCGAAAGTGTTATTATTGTGGTGTGACATAGTGCAGTGACAACAAAAAATTCGAAGGTCATATTCAGCGTGATCAAGCTTTTTATCGTACGAGAAACTACGGTAATACATAACGGTATAAAATGACGGATCTAAAAATCACAAAATTGAAAAAACAGCGAACGATTTCAGTTGAACAGTTAACTCGAGCAAAAGAATTTCTTGAACAGAAAGCTAAAGAAGCGACAAGCGCGCAATTGGAATTACGAATCAATTTTGTGGACAGAACATATGATTCGCTCTCTACAACACAAAGTCAACTTGAAATTTTAGACGATGATGAATGTACAACTAAAAATCGCGCTGAATTCGAAGAAGTTTATTTTGTAATAAGACCAGCGCTTGAAGTATTTCGCGACAAAGCTAAGGCAAAATTACAAATCGCTTCGACAAATGTACAACAAGTTGTTCAGAAACCACGTTATCCTGTAGAACTTCCAAAAATTTCAATAACGCCATTTGCGGGTGACTATACAAAATGGTTCGACTTTTCAAAATCATTTGATAGTTTAATTCATAGAAACAACGCGTACGATGCCATTGCGAAATTTCAGTATCTCCGTAATTCTGTTGAAGGTACCGCTGCTAACACCATAGCTGCGCTTGAGTTAACGGAAGCTAATTATGATATAGCAAGAGATCTACTTAAAAACTGCTTCGAAAACCGAAGAATAATCTGCAGACATCATATGCAACAATTGTTTTCAGCGAAAGCTGTTGATAAACCCAGTAGTGCAAAGCTAAGAATGTTAATCAATATTTTTAATTCAAATTTAAGGTCACTCAATTCATTAGGCAGACCGACTAAACAGTGGGATGATCTTATAGTGGAGATAATAAAATCAAAATTAGATGTGGAGACTCTACACAAATGGGACGACGAGGCTCCCTCTAATAGAATAGAGACACTAGACGAATTGATGGGGTTTTAAACAAACGTTGTGAGACACTCGATTGCATGATTCAACCATTGACACCAGGTTCTAGTGTTAAATCTTCTACTTCAGTTCATCGGCAAACCACGCATGCAGCATTCAGTTCCTCGAATACTAAACTACGATACCAGTGTGAGTTTTGTTCGAAGGCTGGTCGTCGCATTTATCGGTGTAGAAAATTTCTGTCAATTAAAGGACTAGAGCGTCTACTTGATGTTAAACGTTTAAATTTGTGTATGAACTGCTTGTCATCTGCCCATCAAACTACTGCGTGCGAGTCATCATATCACTGCAATGTACCCAACTGCAATGAAAGACATCATTCACTGTTACACCAGTTCGACGGGAATGCGAGAACAAGTGAAGTATCAAACAGTGCTCCACACATTAATGCTCCATTTAAAAATCCTCAATCGCCAGCCTTAAACAGTTCATTAATAGTCTCTTGCTCCCAAGAAAACGTTAACTCCGATGTTTTTAGCACACTTTCTAATAATGACAATTCATATGTTTTTCTGGCTACAGCTTTAATCACTGCAATCGATGTCAATGGCGCGCCAGTTTTATGTCGAGCTCTTCTGGATAGTGGCTCGCAAATCAATTTGATCACGGAGGCCTTGGCGTTACAACTCGGATTCCAGCGGTTTCAATACCAAACTCATTTGGGAGGAATCGGAAATACAACACTGAATTCCAAATCCAAGATACAATTCAAGATCAAATCCAGAATAAATGACTTCTCAGCCAATATTGATGCATGTGTGCTGCCGAAAATTACAAATGCTCAGCCACATTCAGCAGTCAACATCAAACAATGGCCAATACCTAATAACATAAAATTAGCTGATCCGCAATTTCATAAACCACAAAAAATTGACCTTCTTATTGGAGCTGGTTTATATTACAAATTGTTATCTGTGGGTCAAATTTCGTTAACTGACAATAAACCATTGTTCCAAAACACACTCCTCGGCTGGATTGTAGTTGGAAATTCCGTTTCAGATTCGGATGTCAATGCATTGCTGGTCCGAACTATCAATCAGGTTTATCATATTTCTGATCGTGATGACCACAATCTAGATCACCAGCTCGAGAAATTCTTTCAAATTGAAGATGTTAAAGAAGCAACGAGAAAAAAGTCAGTCGAAGAAATTTTGGTGGAAGAACATTTCAAGAAACATGTTTATCGAAATCAAAATGGTAAATTTGTAGTATCCCTACCTTTTTCGAAATATCCTTGTGTGTTAGGGGAGTCATTACAAATGGTAAAACATCGGTTTCATGGAACAGAAAGAAATTTAAATAAAAATCCACAACGGAAGCAGGAATATGCAATGTTCATGGAAGAATATCTCAAGTTGGGACATATGGAGCTTATTTCATCTGATATGATCCCACAAACTCATTATTTTCTTCCACATCACTGTGTCATCAAAGAACACAGTTCATCAACCAAACTCCGCGTCGTCTTTGACGCTTCCGCGAAGACATCATCCGGAGTTTCACTGAATGACATCCTGATGGTAGGACCGGTTGTGCAACAGGACCTTTTTCCATCTAGCTGCGATTCCGCACACACCAGTTTGTTTTGAGTGCCGATATTAAGCAAATGTACCGTCAAATCTTGGTACATTCTCCTGATACCAACTTGCAGTGTATTTTAAGGCGAAACGATCCGGATACAGACATCAAACTATATCGGCTTCGTACTGTCACATATGGCACTGCCATTGCTCCATATTTGGCAACCAAATGTATTCAGAAGTTAGCCCAAGACGAAGAGATCAACAACAAGCGAGTGGCTCAGGTAATTAAGTACGATATGTATGTCGACGATCTTCTTACTGGTGCAAACTCTCTAGCCGACATTCAACCAATCAAATCAGAAGTCATCGAATTGCTAAGCACGGCTGGAATGGAACTTCGAAAATTCTGCTCTAACAGCGAAGAAGTTTTGACTGACATACCTCAGGAGCATCAAGAGAAATTTCTGCATATAACGGACAGCGATTACATTAAGACGTTAGGCATGTTTTGGAATCCTGTTCAAGATGTCTTCATCTTTAACGTACCCGAAGCAACCATTCACCATCAGGCAACGCGACGTAAAGTACTCCCAGAGATCTCGCGCATTTTTGATCCTCTGGGGTTGGCTGCCCCTGTTATCACCCTAGCAAAACTTTTCATGCAGGAGATATGGAGCTTGAAACAACACTGGGATGCATCATTGCCACAGGAGCTTTTTACACGATGGCAAAAATATCGAGGAGAATTACATTTGCTAAACACATTGCAACTGAAACGTCATGTGATGCAGCCAAACACATCCATTGTTCAATTCCATTGCTTTGCAGATGCTAGCCAATTCGCCTATGGGGCCGCCATTTATGTAAGAAGTGTGGCATCGAATGGTTCCGTATTATCATCACTTCTTTGTTCTAAATCAAGAGTGGCGCCAAAATCCAGAACAAAATTAACAATTCCAAAGATGGAGCTATGTGCTGCTCTTTTAGTAGCACATATAGCTGAACGAGCGATTCCAATTTTGAAGATCAACATTGACAAAACAATTTATTGGAGTGACTCAACAATAGTCTTGGCTTGGTTAGGAATGCCACCTAATAAACTTCCTACATTCGCTTCTAACCGTGTTCTAAAGGTTCAACAACTCACAGACGTAGAAGATTGGCACCACATCGCATCATCAGAGAAGGCAGCTGATATTGTTTCTAGAGGAGCTCTTCCTTCAGCTCTCGTCAAGTCGACATTATGGTTCTCCGACCCATCGTTTCTTTCCCACGATGAGCATTCATGGACAGATACTACTCCACCAAAGCCAGCCGTCATTCCTGAATGCAGAATAACTAAGGAGACCACACGCGTAATAGTTAACGATCTAGACATCATAGAATGAATGACGTACAGGAACAATTTCTCATCTGTACGAAATATCATGGCCTATGTGATGCGGTACATCCACAATCTTAAACCTGGAAGGGCAAGAAGGAATGGGGTGTTGACAACCAGTGAACAAGAGCTAGGGATGACAGCCATAATCACGGTTATGCAGGTTTCGAGATTTACTAAAGAAAGAATTTTATTACTACAAAAAAAACCTTTGACTCGAAATTGTCATCTAAACTCACGTTCCATCTTTCTAGATGACAATAACTTGCTTGATTCGAGTAGGAGGACGCCTTCATCACGCCTCCTTGTCATATTCTTGCAAGCATCCTCTCCTTCTCCCTTCCATACATCCTTTTACCGTCATAATCTTTAAACATTCCATCTTTCTCATCTACACGCAGGTCCTCAAGCACTATTAGCAGCAGTACGGCAACAATTCTGGCCAATAAATGGGAAACGTCTAGCGCAAAGGGTGTATCAGAATTGCAGAAGATGCTCAAGAATCCATCCACGAGAATTCTCTCAAGTAATGGGTAACCTACCGTATGAGCGTATAACGGCTGCACCTCCATTTCATAATGCTGGACTGGACTACTGTGGACCAATATACGTACATCACCGAATACGAGGAAAAGGACCTACAAAGACATATATCGCTGTATTTGTTTGGTTCGCAGTTAAAGCCGTTCACTTGGAGCTGGTTTCGGATCTCACGACAGCTTCTTTGATTGGTGCTTTAAAACGCTTTATTGCGACGCGAGGAATATGTAAACATATTTTCTCCGATAATGGTACCAATTTTGTAGGGGCAAATTCTGAATTGCACCGTTTATATCAACTATTTCAATCGCAACAACACATCGATGAGATGAAAAATTTCTGCTCTTTAGGCAAAATTGAATGGCATTGCGCACCAATCAGCTAAAATTCATCTTCGAAAGGTAATGGCAAATGCAGCGCTAACATACGAAGAACTCAACACGCTCGTGAAGGTAGAGGCTGTTGGTGGAGGCTGTTTTGAATTCCAGACCAATCACTTCACTCTCTTCGGATCCAGCAGACCTACAACCACTAACACCCGGACTTTTTTTGATAAACAGACCGCTCACTGCTATTGTCGAGCCCAATATAGAAGATGAGAAGATTCCAATACTGAAGCGTTGGCGCATTCAACAACAATTGCATCAAAATTTTTGGAGTCGTTGGTCCAAGGAGTATATCACTCAATTGCAACAGCGCCGTAAATGGTCTAAGGCTTCCGATAACTTCGCAGTCAATGATTTAGTGGTTATCAAGGATGACAATTTACCACCTCTTAAATGGAAACTAGGCCGCATCATCGATATTCATCCGAGAGTTGATGGATACGTAAGGGTAGCCACTTTGAGGACCATGCAGGGCAAAATTAAACGTCCGATTGTCAAATTATGTCCTCTGCCTATGGATGACTTAGAACATCATTTGAAAGATAAATTCTTTCAACGGGGGGAGAATGTTGCAACCTCATCAAAATGACACTACCTTTATTTTGTAAAATTAATATTTCTTTTATTGAATCCAAGTTTCAGTTTGTATGTGTGATTGTAATAACTGCTAAAAATTTTCCAGTTGCTTAATTATCAATATACATATATACATATCTCTTTCCAATTGTGGCTTTTGCAATTACGATCACATAAATACAACTGGTTTGAAAAAATAAAATATTACGATGAGGAGAAATTTGGATTTAGTATCGATTTTGGCTTGTGTACATCATGTATTGATAAAAATAAAAATTAAAATAAAAATAAATTCTAAAATAAAGTGAATTTGAAGTTGTGCTATTTTTTTGCAAAGTTCGGATTGTGCGGATCGTGATTTGAATCCCAAATATTTGTTTTTCATTTCCAAAAAGGCTTGGAAATTATTCAAATGGAATAATTTTTCGTTGTGGAGAATGATTGTAGTAGGCTTGTAATGATAATAGATCATATGTGTAGCTTGGAAGCAAACCGATGTCTTTTCCACTTTTATGAATTTTGCACAAATGAAAAAAAACTTCTCAATTGTTAATTATTTTTCGTTTATCTTTTATTCTGGTTTATGATTAATTGAAATGTATAATTTCAATAAATTATGTAACAACTGATTATTAAATATTCGTTGTACAATGAAGGGTTACCATAATTTTTTTTAAATTTTCATCCAATTAGTATCGAATTATCAATGTGATAGTAGATGATCATGCGATAACGCACAACAATGGATTTATGATTTTGGATATTTCTCGTTTTTTTTTGGAGATGGTAGGCAGTCAGTAAGTGGTAATCATTGTGTGCGATTGGTTTTGATAAATACGGGATATTCGAATTTATTGATCTGAAACCGTCTTTTTTGTTTTAGATTTTGCATAAAAATTGTGTACCGCGTTAAAAAGAAAACATAAAACAAACCAGGGCTCAAACGCAAATTCGAATTAAGTTGTGGATAAATAATGTATATAGTTAATTAAATTTTGTAAAAAAAAAAATTAGTATTTTAAAAGAACTAATAATAATTTAAAACTAGTGCCACTTTGTGATAATTGTACGTGATAGAGACCGTTAAAAATTGTAAGACCATAAACTGTTAAGAGATTGAACGAAAATATAAATGTGTCGTGTTAATCTAAAGAATATTGTGTTAATTAGTAGTTCATTAGTTTATTTATACATTGTACATGGACAAAATTAAAGAAAAACATAAAAACATTAAATCTATGTAATACCTAAATTAAAAATTCATACACCTTATAATAATACTTAATTATAATATAAACCGGTGCTTGTTATGTGTTCTCTATTATCAGTGATCCAAGGTCAAATGAGTACCTATATAGACTGTTAATTTTATATTCATATGGCGTTAATATTAACAATAAAATAAACATAAAACAACTGTGTTAAATTCTGGTACAAAAAAAAACATACCACCATAAATATACCAGTAGTGACGTAATCGAATATTACCTAATACGGATATTTTCTAATTTCATTAATCAATTGTAATGAATGAAATGCTTGTCATCAGTGAACCGTACATTGTTGAGTATATCAAGTAAAATATACACCACCACCTATACAATTATATAGTTATAGAATAAAATTAATAAAAATTAAAATTTAAAATTATTAAAATCAAAAGTAAAATTGAAATTACAACTTGAACTAAAAATAAAATTAAAATTAAAATAATTAAAATTAAAATCGGAAAAAGATACAAACAGCAATATTTCTGCAACAATTAACATTTCAACATACACCACAACATGCAACAAGGTGAATCATTTTTTTTATTAAATGTTTATTTTTTGTAAACTCTTACAATTAAATAATAGGGTAGCACAAGATATGTAGCACATGTAGTTGATATATCACTCAACTTTAGATTATTGAAACAGGTATTTTGATGTTTTAGCTACAATATTTTTATACTTTTAAAGTGTAAAAACGACTCGAAATATGAATTAACTTAGTTTTAGAAATGGTATACGATTGTAACAACCTACCCCATTTATGGGGCATGTTGTTACATGTAATGGGGTAAGTTGTTACATCAAATGTAAAAACAATTTTCTCTAGTAATTACCCCAAAAATGTATTTAATAAAACAATTATTAAGAGTTTAAGAAAGATATTTTTATTGCTTATTAAAACAATAATTACAGATTTCTAAAACTAAAATATTTAAAATATAAAATTAACTTTTCTAATTCACAGCATTTATTCTTAGGTACGAGTAATATCTTAATTCAGTCTTCAATTAATAGTCAGAGTAGTTAGTAAATTGTATATATAATATATCTAATAAATAATAATATTGTCTTTAATTTCCGCGGCATTTGTAGCATTTGTATGGTGGATTTTTGTTTGCACATTTCAAATGTGCCCACAATTTGCATTTACAGCACTGCACCCAATCCTCACCCGGTTTGCTTTCACTGTAAGGATCCAGGCAAATCAAGCACAACCATTCTGTGTTATCATTCAATTTTTTGGTTGCCTTTCTTATTTTTAGAGGTGGAATTTCTGCGACATCAATAATTTGATCTTTTACAGGTGTTGCCGTCAATATCGCGCAATTTCGTTTTTTGCGTCCTTTGTTTGTCGTGGCTCTTGGACCTGCTTTTGGGTATGGCCGTATTTGTTCTGGTTGAAACCCTATTGGCTCGGTACCTATTATTATGGATGGTGGCACAAACTCATTTGGAGTTATCGCATTTGAAATTTCTTCAAATGTTATATTTGCATCAACTTCGATGATTATTGAGACGTTGTCAAGCTGAAACTGTAAGAAAGAATAAAAATTGTGACAATTTCAATTAATACAGCGTAGGTATAGATAGATTTGCTCAGTAGGTACCTACCTCTTGTTCATTGTTATCCGTAGACAATAGAATCACCGGAGTCTCATTTTTTTGGTTTTCTTCTTGTGGAAGACAGCCTGTTGGTATATTCGCCACCTGTTGACAAAATATGTCGCTCGGTGATAACTGATTTGGCAGCAGATGAATAGGGTCTTGCCCAAGATCGGGACGTTCTGTAACTGTGGATGCCATAAACTCATCATCGCTAAATATATCACGGTTCAGTGGCTCGATTCCACTAACTCTGAAACCGTTAGCTATATTATTTGGTGTAAGTGCTTTCGGGAGAGCTTCAGCTACCATCTGTGGAACGTGGTATATGGTCATGGATTTTCCAGGATTATGCCGCAGCCATGCATCTTGCGCGGTCGATAAATATCGCTTAAATGGACCATCTACACTTCGATCTAGAGGTTGCATTTTATGCGAGCAATGCGGTTGAAATGACAACATAATAACTCCATTTGCTTTTGCCAAGTTAATAGTATTAACGGCTAAATGTGACTCATGGTTATCGAGAAGTAAAAGAACCGGTCGATCTAAAGATGGTCGAACATGATGAATGAAATGTTTCATAAATTGATAAAAGTCGTCCGTAGTCATCCAACCAGATTTGTTGCCTGTGCCAATTGAACCGTTTGGTGCGTCTCGGATAAAATATTCATGAAACCGTTTTCGCGGGAAAATAAATTGTGGTGTTATGAACGAACCGGTAGCACTTACAGCAACACATACAGTGACCAGTTGCCCTCGTTCAGCTGAGGTTATCCCTCCAACCTGCTTCGTTCCCTTCTCGGCAATAATTTTACACAGTTTTTGAACTGTTGAAACACCGGTCTCGTCCACGTTCCAAATGTCACATGCGGCAAATTTATGTTTGCCTTTCACTTGTTCCAGCAAGTCGAAAAATGAATTCACTCGAATACGATTGAACCCTGTGGAACGGCCAATACTGGTCGCTTCTGGGATCCGAATCGACAAATCGGGATGTTTTTTTAAAAAAAATGGAAAGCCAATCAGGGTCTGCTTGCTTGTTTGCTATCCATGATTCCGGGATTTTTTTTCTAAGGAAACAGCACACTGATAAGCAAATTTCCTCAATTCCATAGGTGTTAAACCAAAATATATTTTTGATGCGTACTTGACATATTCCGTCAGCTTTATTCCTTCCTCTTTGTTAAAAATTGAGTTTCTGCTGTATCCAAATTCACTTTTTGGTACTGTCGTGGACGGATCTGTGTCATAATCCAAAAAATTAAATCCAAAAAATATAATCCAAATGCCAAAAGCCAAACTGTTAAAATCCAAAAGGACAAAATCCAAATGGGCAAAATCCAAATATATAAAATCCAAAGAAAATCCAAAAAAAAAATCCAAACTTTATCAAAACATTTTCCGCGCGGAAAATGTTTTGATAAAGTTTGGATTTTTTTTTGGATTTTCTTAAGTTTAGAACAGATATGAGATTGTGTGTGTGTGCGTGTGTGTGTGTGTGTGTGTGTGTGTGTGTGTTTGTGTGTGTGTGTGTGTGTGTGTGTGTGTGTGTGTGTGTGTGTGTGTGTGTGTATGTGTGTGTGTGTATATGTGTGTGTGTATGTGTGTGTGTATGTGTGTGTGGGCGAGTGTGTGTGTGGGCGGGTGTGTGTGGGCGGGTGTGTGTGGGCGGGTGTGCGTGTGTGTCTGTTGCATATGTTGCGTGTGTCCGCGTCGTTGAAAGTTAAGTTAAATCAAAGCCAAATTTAATACGACATGTACATACTCGTATTTTCCGCGCGGAAAATATTTTGATAAAGTTTGGATTTTTCTGAATTTTGCTATATCAATGAATGAACTTCATTTATGTAAATAAGTTTCAATCGACTATGGTGAGTGTGTGTGTGTTTATAAATTAAACATTAATACATAGTAGCATGGGAAGAACATTTCATTAACTTTATTATCAAATATTACAATAATACAGTAAAAATAAACTAAATGAAATTAACATAATGAAATATTGTAAGAAATTAATTTTAAAAATTCACACATGTCCGTATTTTCCCGCTTTTTAATAATATTTTTAATGTGTTTAAATTGCAGTAAAACCTTTTCTTCTTTTTTGGGACCTCGCCGGATTTAATTTTCTCAACATTGTTCAGAATTACCAGCATCTCGTTTTGCAGCTCTTTGATTATAGCATATAATCCACAATTTTTCCGTCCTATTAAAATTTTCAGACGATTGTGCCACCCCTCTACCGAATTTTGTGTTCGCGGAAAGTGTTGTGAAATTATATCACCAATACACCAGAACTCTGGAGAATATCTTGGTCCCACGTTTTTTGTGCCAACTATATAATTCTTCTTGAACCATCTTGCCAGTTTTTGCCATTCGGGATCTTTTACATATTTGTTTAAATTATTAAAGTATGAAATAATTTCTGATGATGGTACGAAGGCCAAACTTTTCAGCATTCGAACTTGCAAATTGAAGTCCTCGTCGTTCCCATATTTTTGAGCCATACCTTGCTTTTGTAGTTGGCGCCATAATATCTGGCCAAAGTGAAAAATACAACCTTTAAATTCAGTGGTTGGAAAAAATAATTTTGCTGCCGAAGAAATTGCTGTTTCGAAGTCTGTTATGATTCTTTCTGGTTTTAACGGAACACCACTTTCACATGCCAGAAAACAGAGTTCGTGAAATAACTCCTCGTACGCCATTTTCGATTTTTTGCTCATCAAGCAAAATACAAGAGGTACAACTTGTCCTCCAATTGTGCCATGAATACTAAATAGCTGCCTCATAATGGATGTTGCAACGTAAAATGTGCCACCCATTATCCAACATTTGCACTCACCAAGCAATTTAATAGATTTTTTCGTGCCTAGCAAAATTATACGTTGCGACAAATTCTTTCTCACTGAGAACGAATAATTCACTTTCTATAAATTTTAAACTATCCGGGATTTTGATATCGTTCAAATTTGTTGGCTCTTTGATTAATTTCTTTCGGATACGAAGGATTTTTTGCCTTTGTGCTTCGTTTGACGGCAGATAACGTCTGCAATTCGCCTGTGTTTCAACAACGGAGTCGGAAATAATTTTTGATGGGCACAATGTCGAATTTTTCGCCGTAACTTTAATTTTCTCATTTTTCTCGCAAATTGGTTTTTTAAACGCTTGTGGATCATGGAAATGTTGATTGGCATTTCTTTGCACTACGTTATTTCCATCCACTATAATTGTGTCTACACGACATTTGCAATTTTTCGATTTGCGTTGAGAACAACTCCATCTAAAAATATTTTTGGTTTTATTATCCAGATAATAATCGAAACCGTCGATAAATAATTTATGATTCCCTTTATTTGACCTGACAATGGAAATGGAACTCATTTTAAGATATCGCACTATGATTGATATTATTATATTAAATAAAACCAATGAAGATAAAATGAAACACATGAATGTGTAAAGAAAATCTAAAACAATGAAATTTCATTTATTATTAACTGAATATCTAGAATATAGCCGCATTTCTTGACGTTTGATCTGATCCGGATCAGATCATGTCTCATGAAACGACACAAAAATGCGTAAAACAAACAAACACCAAAATTCAATGTTTTTGTCTCGTTTCGTTTTGAATGCCTCTCATACTCGTACTATATTCATTAGCTATATTCTTTGTCTTTACAAAATATTGTTCAACTACAAAATATTGTTCAACTATTTTTAGATCACCATTTGTGATCCAAAACGAATGTTGGATCAAATGTTGTTGTTGCTTCACATGTAAATTTTGATCTGATCCGGATCACTATGCGTCAAGAAATGCAGCTATATGTGAACATATCTATGTACATTAATCAAAAGAGACATCAATAAACATAAACAATTATGCAATTCATCAGAGTTGGCTTTTTTAAAATTGGATCTTTTTTTTTTGGATTTCGGTATTTGGATTTTTCGAAAAGTTTGGATTTTTTCCGTTTTGGATTTTTTTTTTTGGATTTTGTGACAAAGCCGTCGTGGACACTTCTGACGAGTTTGTTTTTTTTCTTTTTTGACATAGCGCCACAATGTTTGATGGGAAATGCCATTTTCCTTAGCCACGGATCTAATGCTGAGATTTTGGGAGATGACCATATCGACAGCAGCTGCCATCGTTGTTTCCGACGTCTCTCCCCGGTTTGTTTTACGTTTATAATTCCTCATTATTCTAAAACTGATTAGAAAAAATGTTTGTTTCAATACTTTCAATTTCTCAATGGGGCAGGTTGTTACATGTCACAACTTGCCCCGATAAATATGTAACAACTTGCCCCAGAGTGTATTTTCCGAAAAAGATGCATTTTTTTGTGCGAACATTATGTTTTGCCAATACAAGAATTATTCTAAATCACAAATAAATACCTATTGCACACACTTATCGTGAGTCCTGTTCCGAATTTTCCTTAATTAAGCAACAATACAAAACAATCTACAACAGTAATTTTTTACTTACCGCACGTCAAAACACACTTTACACTCTCGCTAACGTAAAACACGTCCGATCACTATGAAATTTTGAACACGACTGAGGAATTAAGTAAAGATAAAATTACTCATTTACGCCGAATTAATATTACCGTTAGTTTTTGAGAAAATTGCTCTGTAACGACTTGCCCCATGTAACAAAGTGCCCCGGTCTACCCTATAAATAAAATTACTATAATTAATTAATTTCTAATTAAATTAATATTTCCTATCTAATCATTTAAATTATTATTTTTCTTTATTATTAAATTGTTTTCCATTTTACTTTCTTTTACTCTAGTAAAATAAAGTATAGTAATCATGAAAATTTTGGACCTTGATATTTTTAGTGATCTATCTGTTTTGAGGTCCCCTGAGTCCGAAAAAGTGGGTTTCGAAATGGTGTCTGTCAGTCTGTCAGTCTGTCAGTCTGTCAGTCTGTCAGTCTGTCAGTCTGTCAGTCTGTCAGTCTGTCAGTCTGTCTGTGTCCTCTCTACAGCCCAGATGGTTTAACCAATCGAACTGAAACTTCAGATTTAAGCATTTTTGATAAATTGGGAGGTCCCAGTGAATTTTACTCCAAATCGGCTAACCGGAAGTGGCCACTCCCTTGGTCCAGAAAATTTATTTTGCAAATATCTTAAAAAGTATAAGGTTTACAAAAAACTACTAAAACAAAATGTTTCCAAAAATTAAAAACAAATAAAATTAAAAAAAAAAAAAATTACAAAAAAAAAATTTAAAAATTTAAAAATTAAAAAAAAAAAAATTTAAAAAATTATAAAAAAAAATTAAAATTTCTCAAAATTCTCTGTTCGTAAAAGAAAGTCGTGTGTTGGCCACACCTCCATTTTTTACTTTCTTTTACTCTAGTAAAATAAAGTATAGTAATCATGAAAATTTTGGACCTTGAGATTTTTAGAGATTTATCTGTTTTGAGGTCCCCTGAGTCCGAAAAAGTGGGTTTCGAAATGGTGTCTGTCTGTCAGTCTGTCAGTCTGTCAGTCTGTTCAGTCTGTCAGTCTGTCAGTCTGTCAGTCTGTCAGTCTGTCAGTCTGTCAGTCTGTCAGTCTGTCAGTCTGTCAGTCTGTCAGTCTGTCAGTCTGTCAGTCTGTCAGTCTGTCAGTCTGTCAGTCTGTCAGTCTGTCAGTCTGTCAGTCTGTCAGTCTGTCAGTCTGTCAGTCTGTCAGTCTGTCAGTCTGTCAGTCTGTCAGTTTGTCAGTCTGTCAGTCTGTCAGTCTGTCAGGTCAGTCTGTCAGTCTGTCAGTCTGTCAGTCTGTCAGTCTGTCAGTCTGTCAGTCTGTCAGTCTGTCAGTCTGTCAGTCTGTCAGTCTGTCTGTGTCCTCTCTACAGCCCAGATGGTTTAACCAATCGAACTGAAACTTCAGATTTAAGCTTGTTTGATAAATTCTGAGGTCCCAGTGAATTTTACTCCAAATCGGCTAACCGGAAGTGGCCACTCCCTTGGTCCAGAAAATTTATTTTGCAAATATCTTAAAAAGTATAAGGTTTACAAAAAACTACTTAAAACAAAATGTTTCCAAAAAATAAAAACAAATAAAAATAGAAAATAAAAAATTAAAAAAAAAAAATTAAAAATTTAAAAATTAAAAAAAAAAAAAAAAAAAAAAAAAGTTATAAAAAAATAAAATTTCTCAAAATTCTCTGTTCATAAAAGAAAGTCGTGTGTTGGCCACACCTCAATTTTTTTTTATATAAATTATTATTATAGTATACCATACTAGAATATAAGTATAGGATTAGCTTAGGGTTTAGTGTGTTTGCATAATCTCTTTATATACAATTATGTTTACTAATTTGTGATCTCATAATACATACATAACTTCATTAATTTCACTATGTTAAATTTGCGTTTGACTTTTGTTTATTTTTAACTAAATAAATTTCACAACATGAGATAAGAAAGCAATCCAATTGAAATGAGGATGAAGCCTGGGTGAGTATTTTAGGTAGGTGGAGTGAATGATAGCTGGTTCCTTTTTACGTCCCAATTCTTTATAACATCTTACGGTCATTACAGATCCCTTCATGTTCCGGAAAGCCCACCCCAAGCTCCTGAGCTCTAGTCCGCGCAAACGACCGTTTCTCCGGAACCTCTGAAGTGATATTTCTGCTAACAGTCAGTCAACCGTCTACGGGATTCTGCCTGTTACAATTAATCCAAAGATTCATGATTAAATAGCAAATTTTTAAGTAATTTTTAATTTAAATTTGGAATAAGCTGGTTTTGGGAATAAGCTCAGTTTGCAAATAAAAATTAAAATAAAATATGCAACAGGTAACAAAAATTCGTATATTATAATACAAAATAAATAAAAAATTACATTTTCAATACATATACATATGTACTATAAAACTTAAAAATAAATCACATAAATTTCAATCAGTCTGTGGTAAAAAAAAATAATAAAAACTAATAAAATAAATTGAGTTCTACTCATTAATAAATTTCAAACTGTTTAAATTCGTAAGCTGCAGTTTTCAACGTGGAATTCAGAAATTGAATCAGTTGTTGTATCGGAATCTGCTGTATCCGGTAATTCGAATAAATTTTTATAAAATAAACAAAATGGGTTATTTTGCCACTCAGAGCCAAAGTGTTTGCTTAAAAGCTTTTCTATACATAGGCCAATTTCTCCGGTTTTACCGTTACACCTGATGAAACTACACTTGGGGTCATTGAACCAATCATTCGATTCCTTTTCATAATACTCATAGATTTGCCTAAATCTGACTTATAAAATACTTCGCCACAAACTGAAACCTGTTTATTTGACTTTTTAATCACAACAATACGATTTGATTCCTGAAATTTGAAGTGCTATTTGCCTGGAGGCTTCAAATAATCTCCAACTTCTTTTCTAAAATCGTACACTGCGTACTCAACTCCCAGTCTTATTGTTGTTATAAATGTAGTATAGATATCTAGATATTCCTGATCGTTTACGATAGTATCCATTGTTCTAACCTTCTTTTCAATCTGCGCGAAAACGCGATCGGGTGGTATGTAGTAATGCCTTGGTACAGGAAATATCAATTCAATACATTTTATGGTTGACGGTGCTATTGTGTCAAGTCAAAAGGAAACCTTAACAATCATGGTCGAATTCTTGTTCTGTCTCCCCACAACCATCACATACCAAACGAACAGTACTGATTCCATCAAAATTTAAATTAGATAACCTATGGAAAACTGCCGAAACTATTTCGTTTGATCCTTTCCCATGAACATTTTCCGTCCAATGATAGAGAAAAACATTTTTCGTTGTTAATTTGGAGTGACCATTTCCAACAACCATTTCAAAAAGATACAAATATAGCTGTCTGCTATAATATGCGGCCTGGTCTGGTACTTTGGGCAGAACCATATTTTTCTGACAGTCAAACGAGACTGTTAGCAAATCGGCTCTAGTCTCATTGGAAAACTCGAAAACGATTTTGCCCGCAGTTTATGTACACGGTTTTGAACCATTAGTTGATTTTTTTTAGCAATATCCTTCTCGGCCTTAATTTCCTCTTTAAACTTTAAACACGTGGAACACATATCTCTGCTTGGGGTTTTGAAACCCAAGTTGAATCTCGTACAAAAAATCATCCGAAAATAACTTTCTCTGACCTTTCGATTTCATGATTTACAAGTTGATATTGTCCCCACAATTTCGCAATTGACAACTGCGATGGTAAGTACTGTCGTTTTGAAGTGGTTCCTCGACAATAGTGCAACTCTATTATTTTGAACGACTTAATGAAATCCTCAACGGCTTTTCGTTTTCCTTCAAATTTCTTACTACATCTATCACCTTCTCTTCTTTCTGTTGGAATGGCTCCGCTAATGAAATGTTGTTTACAAATTCTATAAACTCGGGATCGACCAATGTTTAACACTTTCAAAAATACATTTTAACATACTGCCAGCGAATTGTTGTTTCGCACTCGTATGTAGTGCTTAATAGTTAGCAATTTTCAGGGTCCATTTTGGCGGTTCAATTGAGCAGTATTTCAAAATAAAAGCATCTTGAGTGATTTTGCATTTTTTTTTAAACGAGTTCGCAAAATTTAGTGCATCACCACTTTTAAGTTAATTGGCACTGGAAACTGTTGCCTTTATGGTTGGCATTTAACCATTTTGGGAAGCTTTGTAGCAGAATATCTAAAGATATTATCTATTAGCTTTAGCAAATTTTCAAAATAGTACTGAACTACGTACCTTCTAACCTTAACACTTTCACGCTTCCAAGACAATTTTACTACAGATTTTTTTCTACTGTGTTGGGGTTGTGTTAATGTTGGCGTTTCTTGGCAATCCATTTTAGCAACGCGCTATATTAATAAACTCACTAAATATTATACATTACAAAAAGAGTCAATTTACTTACCAAGGTTCCATTTAAAATATAATTATTCACTTACTCGTATACAAGTACTTCTTATCAAAACGCGACTATGCACTAAGGCAATTTAACCACAATTAATTTTGCTGAACAAATTTTTTGACGTTTCACATTTTTCGTGCTAAAAAGGAATACAATCGTTTTGCTACAGAGATTATATAAATGCATATAAAATCTCTAATGGAATAGAACGGTTTTGAAAATTTTTCAAACAAGGAATAAAGTTGATTTGCAACCAATCCTTCATTTTGATTCTCGGTTTGAAAGTGAATACGATTGGTTTGACAAGATTAACTTGAATATTTTGATTTTGTTGTACGAAAGGAACATAACTTCATAATGAACTTTTTTTTTTTTAAATTATGGAAAAGACAACGTTTTGCTTCTAAGCTATACATATAAGCTATTTTTGGACTTGATGAAAACGTCTTGTTTTAACAAGTGGTCATTTATATAGTGAATTTCATCATTGTTTAATATATGGCGAGAGATTACTTGAAGTTTAGCTAAAACAATTATTTCTATTATATCTTCTAGATGTTTATTTAAATATTCAATATTGTATCGTATTTGATATAGATGTTGATCCAATTTCAGAATATTCAGTAAATGTTGACTATGATTTCTAATTCCTGTTTTGTTATTCTAGTATAATTGTTAATGAATTCCCTAATGTCATGAAATCTTTCTACCATTTTAATATTAATGTTAGATTGGTCGTTAATTTACTAATTTGTATATAATCGTCATTGTCCATATTTCCTGTTATACTCTTAACTATAGATCCTAGTCCGTTGACTAAGCCCCTTTTAGTTTTATATTTAGGTTTTAAGGATTTTAACATGGCTTCCAGTTCGTCTAGTTGTATTTTCAACAAGGTTATTTTGCGATCGTATAATATATTTGGTTCGCTATTATTTTTGACTATTTGCTGTATGGAATAAAGGTTGTCGTCTATCTCTAGTATATTTTGATCATAGTTATTTAAATCGATTATATGCAAAAGTTTATTTGTTCCTGTGATAATTCTAGCTTTTCCAAATTTTATCGCAATTATAACCTCTTGTTGTTTTCATCATAGTTGAAAATTTCCATTGATTGTGTATTAACATCCTGGCACCTGTAAAAGTTTTTTGATTTTAGCTTTATGAACTTTTCGTTTGTTGGTCTGTACGGTGATTTTGTTATCTTTTAGGACTATATGTTTTTGGAATCGGGTATCTATTCGTTTCGTATACTACTTCATTTACATTGAACATATGGGGATTTTTCATACTGTTAAAGTTAGCCGAATGTTTTCAGCCGAAAGATATAAAATGTCGGTAATGCAGATAGTGGCTTGGCTATATCAGCCGAAAGTTACCAGACGACATATTTCAGCCGAACCATATTTTAAATAAAATGAAATAATAACAAAATAACCTAGAAACTGGTATTTTCATGAAGTAAATTTACGGCTGAAAAAAGGCTCATTTTGGTTTGTCACTGTTTACCATAGGAATTATACTTAAAATATCATCAGAAAAGCGAAACATAAAATTAAAAAATTTGTATAAATTCAACCTTTAAAGTGTCATGAAAACTTTGGACCTTTATTTTTTTTGTTTTTTGATTTTTTTTTTTAATTATTAAAACTTAAATTTGTAATAAATTCATTTACGAGCAAAGTGGGCAATAGAATCAAAGTGGGCAATAGAAAGTCATTAACATCAACCCCCACTTCAATATCATGCATGTATCTCTGACATTTTGAGCATCTAATGGAATTTCCGGTTAAATTAACGTGTTTGCCACACATTAGACACAGATCTTGCATACATGCGCTGTTTTTCAAAATATTATTTTGTATTTGTTCCCTCTTGTTCGAAATATTAATGTGAACCTTTTTTGGAATATATTTATTCTTCATGTAAGCTTCTGCATGAATCAACCTATCGACTTGGCAATCTATAAAATCTTTTGCGACAAGTTGCAGCCAAATGTCCGAAATTTCATTTTCGACCCAGTTGTTTCCAGTCAAGGAATTAAAACTATCAAAATTTATAGTTTTATTATTGATTTTCCCCACCACATAATTAACGTACGTATCACCTATTATGTATTGCTTATAATAATGTTTAACATCTTTTAATAAATTGTTTGAAAATTTTTTGTTACGATTGTCATGGTCATTTCCTTTAATTGTATCCGCAGAAAAATGGCTTACCGGCGAATTTCGATACGACGATAAATTTGAAAAATGCTTCATAGCAGAACTTTTGGTTGAGTGCCGCCAATTCTCAACAGGATCAATTTCGTCGGGACCATGAGAATGCTTTCGTTTTCTGCCTTTTTTATTAGTAAATCCTGATCTTGGGAACTCGGTAAAAATTCCATAGATTTTATGATTAATTGATGTTCTAGTAAATTCTAAAAATCTCCCGGCTTTAAGAGGTCGTTTTCCTATTCTTACTGCATTCTTGTCGATATTATTTTTGGTTTCTCCAAAATAACTCTCAACTGCAGCATTCGTAAAATGTAACGCGGGTAAATCTCGTTTGTCTAAATGCCTTAGAATTGGTGCCCATAATGGGAGAAAAGGTATAAAATCTTTCAAAATTTCATTCAAAAATTTGAGACGGTAAAATATATTGGTGATGCCTTCGGAGTTCGCGTCTTGTTTAAATATTGATATCGCAGCAAAATCACTGTACTACTTGCTGGTTCTGTATAATCCTCTAATTTTTGAATCACTATTTTCGTTAAACCTTTCATCAATAGAAAAGTCATCAGCATCAGGTACTGCATCCTTCTGCTCGTGAAAATTCTTTTCTTCCAACATTATGGCTAATTCTATAACTAAGGTTTCAGCAACTATTGCATCCTTTTCATCACAGATTCTAAACAATATACTCTAACCAAAATAAGTTAAAATGTTTGTTGATAACACGACTAAAATTTTGTTTTAAGTGGGCGTAGCAAACTCCTGCAATTTGTTACCGTTCAGCCATTCATGGGTTAAATTAATATATTTAAATATTTCTAAATTATTCCATCCCACAGAAAGTGCATTAATTATGGCACGACTAGAGTCTGAAACTACATGGTGGAATATAGGCCAAGCTATGTTCGAATTTTTTTGGAATTCGTTTTTGAAAAATTCCAAAAATATTCGTATGTTAAACGATGTTTGCAAACTGTTTATCATTTCCATAAATGGAAAATTGATCCCAGTTTTACCATCTATATTTTTAATATTTACCACTCCTGCATAATAGAAGATCTGATTTTCTACTCCTTGTGACTTACGGACAACAGACCTAGTTGCATCTATGTGAGCTATGATGGAAATGTTTTTATTCATTAATTTGAGGAGTATTTTTATTTGGCCCTTTGACAATGAATAAACCGTAAAAAGGTTAATCATTAAAAATCGTAAACATGAATTTTCTTTGTCTTGCCCTGATAATATTCAAGCGATAATTGTTGGTAAGGCACATTAATTGAAATACTTTCCAGATATGACACTTTAAAGGTTGAATTTATACAAATTTTTTAATTTTATATTTAGCTTTACTGATGAAATTTTAAGTATAATTCCTATGGTAAACAGTGACAAACCAAACTGAGCCTTTTTTCAGCCGTAAATTCACTTCATGAAAATACCAGTTTCTAGGTTGTTTTGTTAATTTTTCATTTTATTTAAAATATGTTTCGACTGAAATCTGTCGGCTGGTAGCTATCGGCTGATATAGCCAAGACACTATCTGCATTACCGACATTTTATATCTTTCGGCTGAAAACTTTCAGCTAACTTAAACAAGGTGGATTTTTCCTAGTTTTGTTGTGATTTTTAATAAGTTTTCCTTTGTTGTATTAGGAAGTCGTTTAGATTTGTCGGATTTTCCCTATGAAGAAATACTTCTTGCCTTTGGTAATGCCCGTTTTTTAATTCGAACGGAGTCATTTAAATACTAGAGTGTATTGAGTTGTTGTATGTTATAATAGAATCGGACATTAACTTATCAGGACTATATTCGGAGTTTATGCTTTTAATATGCCATAAATTTCGATGAGGGTTGAATGGAACCTTTCAACTGGTGAATTATCCGTTGATGATTTGGGAGATGTTAGGTGCAGTTGTATCTTGTATAGGCTGCAAAATTGTTTAAAGACAATAGAAGTGAATTTGGTTCCTCTGTCTGTGATTAATTTAACAGGAATGCCGTGAATGGCAATGAAGTGGGATCGCTGATCTAAATCTTGTGAATTTATCAATTATCGTTAAATACTTTCTTTTATTTATGGGAAAAATGACTACATGGATAATTTCCATATGTTTATTAGGAGTTTCTGTTAGTTCTAATTTGATTGGTCTTTCGTTGCGATTATACTTGAGAGTTTGACAAATCTCACATTTATTTATAATACTATTTATCAAAACTTTTAATTTCGGGAAATAGTATTTCCGTTTAATTCTTCGTTCTAGTATAAGGTTCTTTGCTGTTCTTCATCCACTATATCTATGGCTACGTATTTACTACGGACTACAATTTGCTTGATTATAATGGTTTTTTATTATTGAATTTAGAAGTCTGAAACTGTCTGGTTCACAAATTATTCCTGTTACTTTGTTCGGGACCATGTAATCTTTGATTATTTGTGTTAGTATTTGTTCACTGAAGTGATGACTCCTGATAGTAAATCTTTTCTTTTTCTTAAAGAGGATTTTAAAATCTAGTTTAAAATTTTCTGTTATTGATTGATCCGGTTGAAATTTGATTTGGGTATTAAATTCATTTAATACGGTTTCGGTAGTGGGAGTGATGTCTTTTCTAAATTCAGCTAACGGAATGTTCATTTCTTCTGACCATTCAGAACTTGAGCTTAAGGCATCGGCATTCGTATTGCGGGTCCCTTTTTTATATACAATTTCGTATTCGAATTCTTCCAATTGTAATCTCCAACGGACTAGTTTGAAGTTGGGATTTTTTAATGACACTAGCCATGTGAGTGGCTTATGACCAGTTACGATTTGAAATTTCCTACCATAAAGGTATGGTCGGAAGTATTTCACTGACCATATTATGGCTAGTAACTCCTTCTCAATTGTGGAGTAGTTCTGCTTTGTTTGTGTTAGAGTTCGGCTGGCATAGCATATGCCCATTCATATGCTATTGTGCCTTGCGAAAATACATATTCTATTGCAACATTATTTGCGTCGGTTGTTAGCACGAATGGTCGGCTGAAATCTGGCTACTGTAATATTGGATCGTAACACAGTAATTTTTTACATTCTTCGAAATAAGTAATATATCAAGTCGAGGAAGGATTTTATGACAGACCATTTGGTCCACATAAATCATAATTTTTTAAGAATTCCCTTGTTAAATGCTCAATACAAAAATTGAATAATAGAACGCTAAAACTCAGTAGGATTTCACAAATGACACCTACTATTTTTAAAAATTGTTTTATGTATAATCATTTTGCATAACATTACGGAACCTTATACAATACCGTTGTTTTGCATTGTGTAACCATTAAATTATATAAATACGCCCGTGTCGCTTTAGATGTAATATTTCTGTATTCTGTGCTAAGTTACTTTTTATATGAATTCTGAAGTTCTATAGGCGAGAACAATTATAATTAGAGAAACCCTGTTTAAGCAAAAGGAAACCCACTCCGCCTTTTGTCGTTTTTCTAAGTAACTTATTTTAATTTAAATAATTTTTAATTTTCACATCTAAACCAGGAAACCTTATGGAACACCAACCCTAAAATATTTGTTCACACAGTAGGTCTTCTTTAGACTTATTTTCTAGAAAACTTTTATTAGATTTTCTATGGCATAAACCACAATTTGACGTCATTCGTAAGATTCATTCATAAAAATAAACGAAAAAAAAAAACATTGAAGACCTGCCGATACATGAAACTGTGTATTCTGTTGGATTTTAAACTACCAATTTACTCAATAGTAGTATTATTCATGGATCGCTGGTTATTCACCTTATAGTGATAAGCTGCTGCACCAAAAATAATAATTAGTATAATATTTTGGTCATTCACCAAGATCAAGAACTAAAGGGATCGATTTGGAATTAATTACTGTAAAACTATTGTCGGTTTTCTGCTCTTAAATTTTTTATATGCCATGAGAAACTGTTTATACGTAGTAATTTATCCACAATTTCATCTCCTAAAATCATTTTAAGTAACATGTACTCGTATAATATGTAATCCACAAACCTTACAAACCGAATTAGAAATTTGTAAGCCAAAATTCTTAACCTAAAAATTAACTGTAAAAATGTTGTACTAATTATAAATATTTAAAATTTCCAGATTTTAGATTTCGAAACCTTATAAGTAGTTGAACTTTTAAAATTTAGAATATTTTGAAAATATAGTCCAGTAGGTAATTTGAAAAAGCTTTAAAGCTGTTACAAATAATAGGCTTCTTCCTACAGAAATCAATAGTCAATTTAAAAACCAAAGCCATGTAACTTCTTTAAAAAAGTTAAGCGGTATGCAAAGCTCATAAAGGCTTTTTTACTAATTTTTGTGTGAATTTTTTTCTGTAAATTACCAGCATTTTTGGAAGAATTTTATTTGTCATTTTTAGGCTTCAATAAAGTGATAAAACAAAATATCATTGAAAATAAAGACATTTGGAAGCTTGATATACCAATTTTCCGTAGTTCTAGTTATCATTTATTGGAAGCGCTTAGTGAAATCTCATGCTCATCTTAATGTACCGCAAAATTGCCAATTAAAAGCTATTTGAAAAATATTTGGCAATGCAAGACGCAACGGGTAATTAGTTGATTTCTGTCAAAATTGGCGTTTCAAGATGTAAGCTGCGAGAAATATTAAATTTGGGTCAGAAATAAATGTGACCAGGAAACTTAGATGCTCTAGAACGTATAGGCACAACAATCTCTGAAATCGGAACTGCATCAAAATGAGACACTCAAAAGAAATCGTAAAATTATGTTGCTCTTTCGCTGCAACAATCAAAACATAGGCCTTGAAAAATTCAAACAAAAAGTGATGCAAAAGATGTAATAAAATTGGATAATAACAAATCTTTAATATACATACTGCCCTCCACGACCACGTTATAATCTGATTAAAGAAAACTATGTTAGATTACTTAAATCGCTCGGTTTTAACTTCATAATTGGAAGCGATTTTAATGCTCAAAATACATATTGGGTATCACGACTAACAACCCATAAGGTTAAGGGGCTGTTTGCAGCTGGACGGGTGTTTTGGTATGGATACCTTCCTGCTTGGGGCACTTATTACCAAAATACGCTTGTTGATGATCCCGTATTTTGGCACTTGATGTTATCTCCAGTGCCTTATTGTATTCCTCTATTATTTTATTTTGGGTTAAAATAAAACTCTTTATCGTAATACGTTATAATTTATTTTATTTTACCCTTTATTAACGTATTTTTGTTCGATAACTCGCTTAGACCTCAAACATATTTTTTTATTTTTTTTTGTTTTATTTTACTGGCAAATTTGGTGGCTTGCTATTATCATTAAAATAATGCGATTGGCGACATCTAACATAAACTAGCTTAATTACTAGATCCGTACAAATAGTCTTAATTCCAATATATTGTTGTGTTGTGTTTCCCTTCTCGTCAACATTCCGCCGGCTATGAATCGGTTGATTCATCTGCCTGAACTGGTAGTCTGCACAATTTATGAATTGAACGTTGAATGATCTTGTTGTTGTTGGCTAACTTGATATCTACGATATGGACTTTGACATCAAGTCCTGGGTGTGTGTCAACGACCGCACCTAATGCCCAGCAAGCGGACGGTAAGCCTGTCTCGGCAACCAATACAACATCTCCTGTTGTCAAATTATCGGATTCTGTAGTCCATTTACATCTTTTTTGTAGTGTTGTGAGGTAATCCCGATGCCATCGGTGCCAAAACTGCTGTTGCATCTGTTTGACCAGTCTCCATCTAGCCATAGGCGATATTTTTTGATTTAGAACATTTTCGTCTGCTACATCAGTGAATGTACGCTCAATTAGGAAATGGGTTGGTGTGATACAATCAATATCCTCGGCTTGTGTTACAGCTATGGCCCTTGAATTCATAACAGCTTCTATCTTGGTCAGCAACGGTCCAAACTCTTCAAGCGTCAATATGTATTCGCCAACCACTCTTCCCAGATGTATTTTGGCTTGTTTTACAGCTGCTTCCAATATTCCGCCCATGTGTGGTGCTCCCGGTGGAATGAACTTCCAATTTATTTTGTGACTCAACAGCGCTGCAGATATATCGGATGCCTTGGCCTGCAGGAACTGAAACAGATGTTTAAGGTAATTATTTGCTCCTACGAAATGTGTGCCATTATCGCTGAATATCGTATGGCAGTTGCCTCTTCTTGCGATGAATCTTGTTAGCGCTGCAATAAAACTTTCTGTCGTGAGGCTACCTACTATTTCTATATGCACCGCCTTGGTGCTCAAGCAGATAAATATGCAAACATATGCTGTCATTGGAATTTGACCTCTTCTTCGTACTGGTTGTACCTTAAACGGTCCGCAATAGTCTACACCCACCTGATGGAAAGGATGTACATATTGAACCCTTTCTACTGTGAGGTTCCCCATCATCTGACACTGTTTCTTCGGATTGTTTCTTACGCACTTAACGCATTTGTGTACAATCGCTCTAGACAGTATTTTACCTCTAATTATCCAAAATTTTCGCCGTATGATACTAGTGAGTAAACTTACTCCCGGATGATTATATAGCGTATGTGCATCCCGGACTATGCATATAACTGTATGCTGATTCGATGGAAGTATGATCGGATGTTTGACGCTGTAAGGTGCAAACGATTTTTGAATCCGACCTCCAACTCGAATAATGCCTCTCTCGTCTATGAAGGGATTCAAGCTGATTAATTTGCTGTTTCGCGGTAATGCCTGATCATTCTTCAGTGCTCCTATTTCCGCCGAAAATTCCGATTTCTGAATCTCTGCGATTAAGATCATTTCTGCAGCATCTATTTCTTCTCTAGTAGTCAGCGTATCTCCTTTTTCTTCTCTGTACCTCAGCTTGTTGATAGATCGCCTGACAAGAGCTAATACTTTCGACATCTTTGCAAAGCTGGAGTACCTATTAAATAAATTTTGAATTAAAATGTTAGTCGAGACTACGAATGTATCGGTCATTGAGGGTCGTAATTCTTCATTTGTCATCTTCTGGGACCGCATGTTCTTTGATTGAATTGCCTTTATCTGTTCCGCATCAATCAACCAATAAGGTCCACTCCACCACATCTTGTTGTTCACTAACTCTAACGTGCTCATGCCTCGTGATGCAATGCCAGCAGGATTGTCCTTGGACGCGACATGCCACCAGTATTCTCGTTTGTACAAATGAATAATCTCGCTGACTCTATTTGCCACGAATGCGGTCCAACGCCACGGATGACCTGACAACCAATCCAATACAATTTGTGAGTCAGTGAATAATACGGTTTTAGTTATGGTTACGGTTAACGACTCCTCTACCAGTTTCATCACATTAGCCAACAGAAAGGCACCCATTAATTCAAGCCTCGGCAGACTTAATTGTTTCGCTGGAGCTACACGGGATTTGGAGGTGATTATGTGGGCCTGTAGACCCTCATTTGTATCCACTAAGGCATATACCACTGCGGCATACGCTTTCTCGCTTGCGTCACTAAATCCAAATAAACTCACTTTGTTTTTGGAGTGCAACCATCTTGGAATTCTTATGCTGGTTGTTTGGCATATTTGAGTTTTAAGTTCCAACCATGATTGCAGTGTGCTTGAAGGAAGCTCGTCATCCCAGCTTATATTCTGCATCCACATATTTTGGAATAAAATCTTAATTTGAATTATTATCGGAGACAACCAACCAAGCGGGTCGAAAGTTCGGCTGGCATCCGACAACAGTGTTCGCTTGGTATGTTTGCATCGTTCAGGTAATTGGACCGCGAATTTAAATGCGTCATCATAAGGATCCCATTGAAGACCCAGCACCATTGGCGTTTCTGCATGCTCTCCGATTTATTTAATAGCGCTCTCCGTGGTGGTTTGTATGAACGACCGCAGCTTCTGATTGTTGGTAAGAAATTTTCTTAGTTTAAAACCATGACTGCCTAGTGCGTGTGTTACCTGCTCCAATAAATTTCTGGTCTGTGGTATGGAATCGGCCCCGGTCATTATATCGTCTACGTACATGTCCTCTAATATACGAGTAGCTCCTGCTGTCTCTGGCTGACGGGATTGCACTCAGCTACCAACATCTTTCAAACAGCGGGTAGCCAGAAATGCTGCTGAGGCAGTGCCATACGTAAGCGTCTTCAATTGACATGTGATTTGATGATATTTTGGTGCTCTCGATCATTGCTGTCTACCCACAATTGCCTATACATTTTTCAATATCTCCACAAAAGACGAACTCGTGTTGTCGAAACCTTAGCAGTATATTGAGGAGCGATGGCTGTACCGTGGGACCTACTATTAGATCATCATTTAGCGAAAGCCCTGTAGACGATTTTGTGGATGCGTCAAAGACTACTCGCAATTTTGCTGTCGTACTGCTGGCCTTTAAAACTCCATGATGCGGCAAGTAGTATATAGATAATTTATTATGGCCTTGCACTTGTTCCATGTGTCCAAGCGTCTCATACTCCGCCATGAATGTTCTATACAGTTTTCCGAACTCCTGTCACGTTCGAATCTCCTCTCCATTGACTTTAAACGGTTAAGGGCAGCGTTGTATATCGTTCCGATCACATTGCCGGATTGCTTGAATGGTAGCTTTACTATAAATTTCTTATCTCTACCGATTTTTGTAGTTGTTCAAAATAATTCTTCGCACTGCTGTTCTTCGGCTGTTTCTCTTATATGTTTTGGAATCTCTTCTACTTCCCAGAATTTGCGTAGAGATCTGTCGATATCTAGAACCACATTGAAATTTTTTAGTTACATCCGTACCTTGCTCCTTGTCGGCAATTCTCCCGGCCACTATCCATCCAAAAATTGTTCGAACGGCAGTCAATCCATTTGCTAACTTAATACTCTCTGATTCCAGTGCTTCAAAAAATATGTCCACTCCTAAAAGAACGTCGATTTGGCCTCGTTTGTTTAAAGTTGGATCAGCGAGCTGCAACTGATTCAGGATTTGAAAATCCGCTACTGATAAATTGAATTCATTCGATACACAAGACACCTTTGGAATGATGAATGCTTGTGTTTTTAATGCAGGTTTATGATCCACAGACGCAATCGTCAACTCTACGGACCCTCTGGTTTCACCCATGCCAGCTTCACCAAGTCCCTTCATAAGAACCCGTGCACTTTTTCGTTTGAGATTTAAATCTCGCATGCAGATTTAGGATATAAAGGATGCCTGTGATGCCGAATCCAAAAGGGCCCGGTATGTTTGCCAACAGCCGTTGCCGTCTTTGATTTTGATCAATGCAGTCGGAAGTATTCCTTGTTACTGTCCTCACGGTATACGTTTCAATTTCGCTGTCTCCCTTTTCTGTCACTTCCTTATTGGTTGCTATATCAACTTTATGAACCCTTGAATTTGCTTGCTCAAAAACGTTAGAACCCCTTGATTCTGATGATCCATGCAATGATGTATGATGTCTTCTGTGGCAGTACGGCATCTATCTTTGGATCTGCACTCTTGCAATCTGTGCCCTCCATTTCAACATATTGGGCATTGGTATTCCAACGATGTTTTAACTGGATATGCTCGTTCAACTGGTCGACTCGGCGTGATCTTCTTCGTATAGCCCTTTATGGATTCGACCATGTCTATGCGTTTTCCCAGGAATGTAAACAATTCATCGATTGTACAAAAGTCTTTCTCCGCTGTCTCCTGTGCCCAGAGAGATTTGGTTTCGTTGTCTAATTTATTTAAAGCTATATAAATCAGCCAATGATCTCGTTTTTCGGCGTTTGGACCTAACGCTTTAAGCCCTCTAATCAATTCATCTAGAGCATCAGTTAATTTCCTGCTGTTATCGGCATTTGGTTGGATTATGCTGGGTTGGTCCATATAGATTTAATGAAAGCGTTGACTGTGTAACGCTTTCGGTCATATCGCTGTGTTTACCTTTGGAATGCTTCATTATAGTTAGTATCCGTGATTGCAAAATGTCGAATAAGCGATGCTGCTTCCCCCCCCCCCTAATGCACCTTTGAGGTACTGAAACTTCTGTGCAGCCATCAAATTATCTCGCTCGTGAATCGTAGAACTATAAATATCGAAGAATGATTGCCATTCCATATAGTCGCCATTAAATCTAGGAATGGCAATCTTCGGCAGACGGACATCAACGTTTTGTTGATGCGTGGTATTCTTATTATTCTCCAGGTTTTGTGTAGCAATGCTGCGGTTGCGAATTTCAGAGTTTAGAGCTGCTAAAACTGCGTCATAGTTGTCCTCGAAACGCCAATGTTGACGAGAAGGAAAACACAATACAACAATATATTGGAATTAAGACTATTTGTACGGATCTAGTAATTAAGCTAGTTTATGTTAGATGTCGCCAATCGCATTATTTTAATGATAATAGCAAGAAACCAAATATGCCAGTAAAATAAAACAAAATAAAATATGTTTGAGGTCTAAGCGAGTTATCGAACAAAAATACGTATAAAGACAAAAATAAAGGGAAAAATAAAATAAATTATAACGTATTACGATAAAGAGTTTTATTTTAACCCAAAATAAAATAATAGAGGGATACAATAAGGCACTGGAGATAAAATCAAGTGCCAAAATACGGGATCATCAACAAGCGTATTTTGGTAATAAGTGCCCCAAGCAGGAAGGTATCCGTACTAAAACATTGTGGGACCCACGGGCTTTAAACTGCCAGTTGCTGTCTCTAGGTAAACCAACCTATTGGCCAGCGGTTACAACTAAGATACCAGATTTGATAGATTTTTTATAACAAAAAAGATTTATGAAAACTACATACTAATCGGTAACAGTGAAAGAATTTCGTCTGACGACACGCCTGTCATTATGACACTCAGTGATATCATTATCAGGCAGAAAATTTGCCTAGGTTAGTAGTCGAAGACAATACTGAATTTCAAGTAGCAATTAAAACTCCAGCATAACTTGATGTTCCTCCTACTTAAAACCAAAAGGAAAATCATATCAACTATTCAGTAGAAGTGACAAGTCGAAAAATTTGGCAGAGGAACCGAGCACCGCAAAGCAAATCACGACTTAATTATTTAAGTAACAAATTGAAAATGCTTATTAAATCTAACTACACTAACCTTACCTATCTTTCTATTTCTGCTTTATTTTACTAAAAAATATACCAGTTGGTTTGAGTGAAGCAGCACTTTCATCAGGATTAGCCTTTTTCACAATTTGCAAAATAGTGTCGCACATGTCTAATCCTTTTTATCTTTATAACAAAATTTGTTTCGGAAAGCTTGACTTATCCACTTTATGGGAATATAAGCCCATACGAGGTGACATCTCTGAGATATTGGATAAAGGAAAATGGGTAGCAACAATTTCAATAGGCTTATCCTTTTTCACAATATTCAATTTCATTTGTCGAACATGTCCAAGTTTTTTTATTTAAATGACAAATTTTTTTTTGGGAAGCTTGATCTGTCCACTTTATGAAAATATCGCCCTATACCTGGTTTTACTGGTTATTTACACTTTTTTATGTAAGCCTATACTTTTTCAATACACGTACACTTTTCGTTAATTTGTGCAGCTACACTTTGTGTGAAATACATCACACCGGTTCAAGCCATCTCCTTAGAATTAAAAGGTTAGCATTAATTATATTGCTTACATCGGGTAGTGACGACCCACTGTAGTTCAAACACATGTCATCAGCAAAGTAACTATCCGGATATACAAATTGGCTTTAAAGATGGAATTTACATATGTATATCAAAAACAATAAAGGGCCCAAAACGGAATTTTGAGGAACACCAACGTTTTAAACATGCGGATTACTTTTAGCATCATTTACATTTACTAGATGATTACGATGAACCAAATATGATTCAAACCACCTGTTAATAATACCCCGAAAATCAATTTTGTGAAGCTTATGCAAAAGAATATTCTGATCAACCATATCAGAGGCTTTTTTCATATCAATCAAAAGCCCTGCACAAGAATGAGAATTATTCAGTGACATATGCACTGTATTAAGGAATTCGATTACTTATAATATTATTGGGTGTACTGCTCGAATATTATTCAATCGGGCAATACATGTTTTTTAGAGGTTAGATGTCAAGCTTGAATAATTACTAGTGACATTTGTTCAAAGCGTAAACAACAATAATTTTCATGTAATTCAAAATGTCGAATTTTGTGCCAAAAAACAACATTTGCGGGAAGTTTTACTTCATTATTTTTAGTTGAGGAAAAGTGCAGCGAAAACAAATCGTTTGCTTGTGGAAGTTTGGAAAACAACATGCAAAGAGTGGTTTCAACGATTCAAAGTTGGTGATTTTGGCGTAAGAGACAAAGAACGTGAAGGCAGACCAAGATAATTTGAAGTACAGAATTGGAAGAATTTCTTGATGTGGACCCTTGTCAGACTGAAAAACAATTGGCAGAAGAGTTGAATTTTACCCAACAATGTGTTTCGCAACGTATACATGCAATGAAATTGGCTCAGAAGCTGGGAAATTGGGTGCCACACAAATTGGAAGAAAGGGACATGGAATGTCGGAAAACCATGTGCGAATTGTTGCTTCAACGACAACAAAGGAAGAGGTTTTTGCATCGTATCATCACTGGGGATGAAAAATGGATCCATTTTAACAATCCAAAGCGCAAACCAGCGTGGGTCAAGCCAGGTGAACCAGGGCCGTCGACACCAAAAGCAAATATCCATGGTTCGAAGGTAACGCTTTTTATTTGGTGGGATATGAAGGGTGTCGTCTATTATGAGCTGCTGAAAGAGCGTGAAACCATTACGGGACAAGTTAATCGACGTCAACTGATGGCTTTAAAGCAAGCTCTAGCTGGAAAACGACCGGAATGGGACAAAAGGCACAATAAGATTATTTTGCAACATGACAACGCCAGGCCACATGTTGCTATACCTGTCAAAAATTACTTGGACAGTCAGAACTGGGAACTTCTACCCCACCCGCCGTATGCGGAGTGTCCTAAATTTAAAAAGATGAAAGGCACTGAGAGGTGGAAGACATTATTAGCAATGGTCTGTGTAGAAAGTGCTTTAGAAGACATCGGTTTTGGACATGCAAACTTGATGTAAAATGTGAGATAGATGGATGTAAGGGAAGCCATCACCAATTGTTGCATACTGCCGTAGTAAACAAAAACTACAATTCATCAAATAAGGTTACTGCGGAATCAACAGGTGTGGTTGAGATTCATCAACAGCCACAAATAAGCAAACTGCTCCTTCGAATAGTATCGGTGATACTACATGAACGAGAAAGTAGCGTCAAAACATACACTTTCCTGGACGAGGGTTCCAGTGTGACTCTGCTAGACGAGGAAGTGGCAATCAAGTTGAAGCTCGATGGCCTCAAAGGAGCTTGGAACTAAAATGAACGGGAAGTACAACCTGGAGAGAAAAGCGCAGTCGTCTAGTCGATCTGGAGATTTCGGGTGTTTCGAACAACGACGTATACAAAATATCGGGCGTCTACACGATTCCACGCCTCGATCTTCCAGAGCAAACAATGAAAATTGACAGTAACACTACCAAGTTCAGTCACCTACGAAGTATACCGTTTGTTTGCTACGAAAACGTTAGACCCAGAATCCTAATTGGGTTACAACACTTGCACTTAGCAGTTCCACTGCAAATTCGAGAAGGTCGTATAGGGGAGCCAATCGCTGCCAAAACAAGTTTGGGATGGCCAAACTAAATCAAACCCAAACTGGGTCCAGCGACGAGCATTCGGTGTTACATATCTCAAGCCAATTCGATGAGAAATGTATCCAGCCTCCAATTCTGGAAAAACGATTACAGAACGCGGATGACGGGAGAGATTTCGTCAACGACCCGTTGCGTTAACGGATGACATAAAAGAAATGTTCCATCAAATTAAAATATTAGAGACAGATCAAAGGTCGCAACGGTTCCTCTGGCGCGACGGAAGAAAGGAGCAACAACCGGACGTGTATGTCATGAGAGTAATGACATTTGGGGCATCATGCTCGCCGAGCTCAGCGCAATTCGTAAAAAACCTCAACGCAATGAGGTTCCAGGAAGAAAGCCCGGAAGCGTCAGCAGCGATCTGTCATAACCACTACGTAGATGACTGGCTCGATAGTTTCTCGTCAGAAGAAGAGGCCAAAAGAGTTGCTAAAGAAGTGATTCGAATCCACTCACTCGGCGGGTTTGAAATAAGGAATTTCGTTTCAAACTCCAGACGAGTAACAAGGGAGCTGGGAGAATCAAAGCAATTACAGGGCAAGAGTTTGAATATAAGCGGAGAATCTGACGAATGTAGTGGTCAGTAGCCGATGATACGTTCTACTATCGGGCAAATTTAAGTCGAGCCGATGGTGAAATGATGAATGGGACAAGAAAACCAACAAAATGGGAAGTTTTTCGAACTTTAATGATGATTTTTGACCCACTTGGATTGATAGCCCATATCTTTGTGTATGTGAAGATTCTCTTTCAAGATATATGAAAAACAGCAATCAAATGGGATGACCCGATCACCGATGAGCAGGATGATAGATGGAAACGCTGGACTAGCGTATTGCCAGAACTAAGGAAGCTAAAAATACCAAGGTGCTACATCAGGACGGGATTAAAATCACTTGAACTCCACGTGTTTGTCAACGCCAGCGAGGCTGCGTATGCATCATACTTCCGTGTCGAATATGAGGATGGTGTTCACTGCGTCGTGGTTGGTGCAAAAACTAAAGTTGCGCCGCAAAAACCAATGTCCATTCCTAGATTGGAATTACAGGCGGCCCTGCTCGGCGCTCGTTTAGCGAGTATGATATATTGCGCTTACACTTTGAAACCAATAAAAAAGTGGTTCTGGTGGGACTCGATGGACGTGCTTTGGTGGTTAAGGTCAGATTACAAACGATATCGCCAATTTGTCGCGTTTAGAGTGGGTGAAATACTAGAATCTACCAATGTTTTACAATGGCGATGGGTTCCAACTAAAAGCCATGTAGCCGACAACGCTACAAAGTGGAAATCTTAGCCCACAGTGTCACCAACGAATAGATGGATTGTGGGACCCGCGTTTTTATATGGATCAGAAGCTGAGTGGCCCATTCAAAGACTTCCAAATGAACGCAGCAATGTCGATGAAGAATTGAGACCACATTTTCCTCATAATACTGACGAACCATCGGTATTAATTCCAGATGTCGAAAGGTTCTCTAAATGGTCGAGATTAGTACGAACAGTGGCATGGGCACTGAGAGCAATTAATAACATGAAGGCTGATCGATAAAAGATCTTCGGAGAACTAACTTGTGATGAAACTCAAAAAGCCGAAAGTGAGCTGTTACGACATGTACAACGAAAAGTGTACCCCGATGAAATTTCATGCTTAAAGGTTGATCCAGCAAAACCATTGGATAAGGCTAGCCCACTTTTTCGGCTCACACCATTTTCGGATGAAAATTCGATTTTACGAGTTCGAGGTAGAATATCAAAGGCGGAAGGAATTGCATTCGAAACAATAAATTCGATTATCCTACCGAATAAACATCGTGTAACTCATCTCATCCTAGCCGAATACCACGAACGGCTACATCATCATAACCAGGAAACAGCAGTAAACGAGGTTCGACAAAAATATTACATCAGCAAACTTCGATTGGCACTGAAGCGAGTCAGAGCAAACTGTCAAAAATGTAAAATTGAAAGAGCAAAACCGAACGTTCCAGAAATGGCTGGTCATCTTTCAGCAAGACTTGCATCGTACACTGCTCCATTCTCGTTCGTCGGGATTGATTATTTTGGGCCAATGGAAGCTACCCAAGGACGTCGTGCAGAGAAGCGTTGGGGTGTTTTATTCACATGTTTTACGACGCGTGCTATCCACTTAGAAATAGCATATGCTCCATGGATAAAAGTTCGTGTCTTATGGCAATTAGGAACTTTATAGCACGTCGAGGAACTCCACTAGAAATCCGAACGGATAATGGAACAAATTTTCACGAAGTAAATAATGAGTTAAATCAACTACGTGAAAGCTTACAGCCCGATGAGCTTCGAAGTAAATTCGGTAAGATACGATGGAAGTTCAACCCGCCAGCATCCCCGCTTATGGGCGGATGTTGGGAACGATTGATACAATCATTTTATTTATCTATTTATTTATTTATTTAGTCAATCTATAATTTTTAATATTAATTAAATTAATTATAAAACAATTTAATTCAGTATGTAATACCCTGTAAAAAAATTTATTAATCCTACCTAAATAAACCGTTGAAATGAATTGTATAAGACAGCTCCCAATTCCAATTCGACTCAAACCAATTCGATTATACAAAGTATAAAACTCCTATTTGAGTCGAATATACAAAATCTCATTGTGTTCACATAATGCATGATTTCAATAATATCATAGTTGTTTCGTGAATACACAGAAACACAAAGAGATTAACAACACCACCATACAATTAACAAAATCTTATATACTAAAACCACCAACACACATTGACTGTAAATATTATCTACCATCTTTCATGTGCGTAGCAGTAGTCCTTATAGGTACATATAAACACACCTAAACTATGTATCAAGATAATACAGTAAAATATTGTGACAACTGTATCAATGCCGTCTGGAATGCGGCTTTTTTATTTGTTATTTTTTTTCACCAATACAATTACAAATTGGATCAATTTTTTTTTTTATTATTTATATTCTTCACCAAATAAAAAAATCGATTTTTTTGGAAATCGGAAGAATTTAACATACTTTTTTTGACAGATAATTAGAAAACAAGATGGATGATATTTGACATAAAAGAAGAATGCAGTTTTGAGTAGTACCATACCAATTTTTAATATAATTTGGAATAGTATCTTTAGGCAGCGGTAATACCAACCTGACGGATTTATTTTGTTGTTTTATGAGACATGATCTGATCTGGATCAGATCAAACGTCAAGAAATGCAGCTAATATATGTGGTACTGTTCTTCTTCAGTAATATGTAGTAATGTCCAAGCAAGCCATCAATTAAATCTACTCCATCAACATGATAATAATATTCTTTGATTATATTAGGGCAATCTACCTCCAAATACTTTTTTTACGGTTCTATCTAGTCGCTTTAACTGGTCGCGGTTCTACCTTGAACGGAATTATTTCAACATAGTTGAAGGATGTTTCACATTCGTTGTGCCCTTCTTATTCCACAGGGCACCCTCTAGGTACTCTTTGAAGCTCCTTATCTCCGTCACTTGGAAATTTGCAGTTTAGCTTTTTATTGGACTGAAAGTGTGCCTAACAAATATATTCTTAGGCTTCGAATATACAGTAGCGCCGTATTTCGTAAACTCGCTTTAACGTCATTGTATTGTAAGTTGCCTTGAATTAATGTCCCTCCCTCCCCCTAACGCAACAGAACTCAACAACGACAAAATGCCGATATATTTTTTGCAGTCAACATAATTTAAAGAATATTTGGTTTGAATGTCCTTTTGGAGGGCATTCATGTTGGTTTCTTCTGCTATTTCTTCGAACAACTTATCACAAGTTAATGTTCGCAGTACTACCAGTGAACCTACCGTTTTGGTTGCAAGCTAGTACCGCGTTCTTCAAACACACAAAATAATTTTAATTTTTCTGCACAATAGTTTCACTTTAAGTCTCACATCACATGGTCGTTCCATTTGTGGAGAACATTTTCACAATGACAACTTCAAGCTCAAACATTATGGTGCCGGTTGATCAAGCATGGCTAACGTTGCCAAAGGTACAAACGGTTGAAGTCCGATTAACGTCCAATTAATTTAGCGGGTAAAAGTATGTTTTACTCCATTTTTGGCACAAAGCATTTTTAAAATTTGGACTCAAATTGTCGCGTGTTGTCTGTAACAATGACCAAATCTAAAAAGTTGGCTTCGTAAAAACAAATTTCGAAAAATGGTCATGTGCAATAAAAATTGAGATATTGCCATTTTTCACTCTCGGATAAGTCCCATAAAAAGTCTAAGTTAACTCAGCCAGTTTACTGGCATTGTAACGCTACGCCACCACTCCAGCTGCACGACCTTACAACGTACTACTAGAATGCCCCGTAGCGTTAACAGAAAATCTCTGAGCCGTTTGTGGACAGCTGCAGCACATTTGCCGGCTAGGTGACAGGGTCGGGCGTGGTTGTGCTATCAACAACTCAGAGCTTGCTAGTGCTGCTATATTCGATATATATTGAATGTAGATGAGAAATTGAATTAGAATTTCGAAATAAAAAAAAACATTATTTAACACAAGAACTACTTTAATATTCAGAATAAAACAAAACACTAGAAATTTAACTCAAAAGCAATGTCACAGCCATAGTTTATATTATAGTGGTCTGAGATGGTAGAGACCACTCGCGTTTCCCCTTCCTCCCATGAACGTTAGTACACGATATTTATTTAACGTTCCCTGTATAAAACAACACTAAATCACTTTAATTATTAACACTATTCACACATCACGACTGAAAAAAAACTAACACAAATCATTGGCAATTGTGGTGAAAAGTGAAAAATTCGGAAAGTTAGAAAACATAATTTACAGTAAAGCAATTTAATTTTACATAATATCGTACATTATAGAAATTTTTCTTAATATCTGAAATCAAGAAACCGGTTTGATTTTTCTTTTTTTCTTTCTAAATTCTTAAAATTAAATTTATTGGTGACTTATGGTTTTAAGTATAAACAAAATAACTACTAATAATATTATAAATGTAATTAAAGGTTAGTAATATAATTTACGGTTAGTTTGGCCACTTAGCTCTATTATTAGTCCCTCATTGGACATTGATGATGCTGATCGACCTTCACGTTATGCGCGTTCTTGTTTAAATGCAAAATGGCTGAGGTTTATGGAATAAACTCAAATATTCCCAAAATGAAAGAAAGTTGATCCTGGACTATAATCAAATTCATTTTTTTAGTACAATGTACATGACTCAAATTGCAGTTTATTTACCTTGATGATAAAATAAAACTAATATAACAGCACGGATCGTGTAGTGAGTGCTTGCAACAGCCAACCCGATTTTACGGAATACGTCACTAACTTACGCACAAATTTTAAGCAAAGATGCAAGTGCAACAAATCATAATATGTATGCCTTACAATTTAATTTAATAGTTCTAGATCACTACACGTTGCACTTGTAATTTCTGTATTAAATATTTTTGTATTACAGTTTTATCTATAATATCTTTTTTTTTTCTTTTAATTACTGTTTGATGTCCAGCGATCAACTGAAGTTCAAAATAATTTTATGCTAATACAAAGTATTTGCACCTCACACATACACAAATCTACCATCATCATCAACATCACAATTATTACCGCGTCAATTATATTTTCTCCCGCTCTTGTCGTGACCAAGCAACAACAATAAATCATTTTAAATTTTGACCACAATTACCACCACTTTTAATGCCCAAATGTTGCGCTGTGTAGTCAAACCCATTTGTCAACGTTCTTTTTACAAAATAATAACTTGTAACGAGCAAATGTTACAATCGTGGGGCAGTCCCACACCCATGAGAAGGTCTCAACCAAGCCGGGCAACTTTTCCCTATTTTATCCGCATTCTAAAGTCAAAAATGAATTTATTTACCGACTAAAATATTTATCGAACAATACAGGAAATTACAAAAGCTAAATTAAGTTTATCAATGGACTCAGACATTCACGATTACTTAAACAAATTTAGCAAGTAGCAAAAAAAAATATGCCAAGATTTCAACCAGTATTTATGTCCTTGCAATGATAATTCCCCATTACTCTACCAGCTTCGTTGTTCACTTCATATATTACATTACCAATACGCTTTGATATAATGGCTTTGATAAATTTCGGGGCTAACTTGCTCGAAAAGTTTTTAGGAGCACTACTTTGCACGAAATTACGAACGAACACCTTTTGACCTTCTCTAAACTCTCGATGACGTGTTCTTAAATTATAACTCGATTTACGATTTTGATAAGTTCTTTCCAGATTTGACAAAACTTTTTTCTGCACCAAGGACAACCTGTCAGCCGTGTTGATGATCTGCGCATCTCTATCGTCAAGAAACTGCAATTTCCTTAATAGTTCGTAATTTGACCCATGCATAATTTTATGTTGACCGAAAACCAAATAGTGCGGGGAGAACTTTGTTGATGAATGTACTGTAGTTCTAAGTGCTCCAGCTATCGCGTCCAAATGGTTATCCCAGGTTTTGTGGTCTGTTTTTATATAGGACCGAATCGCTGCAAGAATTGATCGGTTGACCCTCTCAGATACATTAGCCTGAGGTGAATATTTAGCCGTAAATTGATGGTTTACCCCATATTTGTGAAGTAGTTCTGCCAACAACACTGATTCGAATTGAGGGCCATTGTCAGAAAACAACGCTTCCGGTACACCATAAACATGAAAAATTTTGTTTTCTAGATACTCAACTAACTTTGTTGCAGTCGCGGAGCGCAAAGCTTGCAGAATTGGAAATCTACTATATTGGTCTAATATAATCAAAATCGATGTATTTCCGTTCTTCGTTCTTGGATACGGGCCAAGGAAGTCGACATATATACGTTGAAATGGACGATTAACTTCAATTAGGCTCCCCATAGGTGGTTTAGAGTTAAAGTTAACTGCCTTGGAAGACTTACAGGTGTCACATGAATTGATAAATTTATGAACTTGAGACACCATACCAGGCCAATAAAAATAACGTTTCAACATCTCAATTGTTTTCGCGATTCCAGGATGCGAAGCTGACGGCGGATTGTGAGCCTGCTCGATTAATGACTTCGTTAAACTCTCTGGAACTACTAGCTTCCAACCTGGTAGATCTAATACTTTTTCGCTACACTTCGGAGTCCCCATGTTGATGTACATTTTCCTATCCATTACCTTGTAGTTACTGTTAACAAACCCATTATCCTCCAAAGTTTTAATCCGCTCTAAATATTCAGCATCTTGAAAAGCTGGTGAAATCAAATCTATGTGCAAGGGTGGACCTTCATTCAATTTGGATGTTAATTCATCTATGTGAACTCTGGATAAGCTGTCTGGCACTATGTTCTGTGTCCCTTTTCGATATTCGATATTGAAGTTGTGTGGTTGCAGTTTCAATGACCATCTTGCCAATCTTCCTGATAAATCTTTCTGGTCCATCAACCAACGTAAACTGGAGTGGTCAGTAATGATCGTGAATGGGTAGCCTTCAATATATGCCCTAAACTTTTGCACACTCATCACCGCGGCCAAGCACTCCAATTCCGTCACGCTGTAGTTTCGTTGTGCCTTATTTAGTTTGTACGACATGTACGCAATTGGATGTTCTTCTTCTTCATGCTTCTGGAACAGGACGCTGCCAATACCTGTTGAGCTTGCATCGCATTGGATGTAAAAATGCTTCTTAAAATCGGGGTTAACCAAGACAGGTGCAGTAATTAGAGCTTGCTTCAATTCGTCAAATGCCTTAAGTGATTGATCATCCCAGTTTATTTTGTTACCCTTCTTAAGCATATTACTGATAGGAGCAGTTATCGACGAGTAATTCGAAATGAATCGCCTGTACCACCCAGTCATCCCCAGGAACCGGCGTATCTGCTTACTTGTTTTTGGAAGTGGATAGTCGGCTATGCCTTGTACCTTCATTGGATCTACTTTAAGTGCACCGTCACCAACCACATAACCGAGATATTTTGCCTCTTTAAGCATAAATTTGCTCTTTTCCACATTTATGGTCAAATTAGCTGCATTCAGCAATCTGGCCACTTCAGACAATAAAAGCAAATGCCCCTCAAAAGTTGCCGAAACAACTAAGAGATCATCTAAATAGACAAACACACGATCATGTAGTTGATGAGGTATCACTTTGTCCATGAGTCTACACATTGTTTGGGCCGAGTTGCACAAGCCAAATGGCATAACTGTAAACTGGTACAACGGACGGCCTGGCACAGTGAAGGCCGTCTTATCCCTTGACCCCTGATCGAGAGGTATTTGCCAGAAGGCATCCTTCAGATCGATAGCACTAATAAATTTTGTTTGGTCTAATCGACTGAGTATACCCTCAATCAGAGGCAAAGGATAAGCATCCCTCACCGTGACCGCGTTTACTTTTCGAGCATCAAGGCACAGCCGAACTTTCCCATTAGCTTTCTTTGCTCTAGTCACTGGAGATGACCAAGAGCTCTGGCTTTCCTCAATCACCCCGAGACTAATCATTCGATCTAACTCCTCAAATATTTCTTGCTGCACAGAAGGCGACACGGAGTAATGACGTTGCTTAACAGGAACCGCGCTTCCTACGTCTATCTTGTGTTCTATGATATTTGTACGACCCAGTCCTAACTTCTCACAGGATGGAAACTTGCTAATTTCATTATCTAATAATGCTCTTTGATGTGGTGTAAGGTCATGCATATTAGGATTATCTAACTTGAAGGTATTTTTTATTGGTTCGAGTGTAATTTCATTTATGAGGGCCGGTACCAAACCAAATACTTCCCAAAAATCTATGCCTAAATAAAGCGGTTGACTTAATCCTGGAGCTACGTGAATTCTAATTCTTCTAGTTTTACCAGCATACGATACTTGAGCCACAATATGACCTACAACGTGCTGAGCTTGGCCACTCGCCGTTGACAAACAAGATGGTAAATTAAATAACTTGAATTGATTATCTTCTATAAATTGTTCCGATCCATATCCTAAAACAGTAATATTGGCTCCACTATCTAGCAACCCTTTGTAAGGAACTCCATTTATTAGGACATTTGCGTAAGGTCTTGAGTCTATTTGGGTGGTTATCCTCGTCTCACAAATCATTTTTTTAATAGTTTTTCGGAGCTTGAAGTATCGTAGCGTTCTATTTAATGGAGAAGAGTAATTATATTGGTTAAGTTGATTACAATTTGCGTTTTCTACTTTTTTGAAGAGCTGGACATTTCCCGTTTGAGAAGATTGTAAAATTCGGGGTCGGTATTGGTTGCAGAATCCTCTTGGTTCGGTCTGGGTACTGATGTGCTGCTTGGTTGGGATCTCAGAGCCCCAGTATTTCTGATCTCCCCTCGATAGTTTTCCTTACGATACAATGAACTACAATTTAAGCATTCTGGCTTGAAAACATTTTTAGCTCCACAGCCGAAACAAAATCTATTACGAACTAAACTTGTACATTCTTTGTACAAATGTTCCAGACTAGAACAATTCCAACAGCCACTTGGTATGGATCTTACATGTCTTTGATAATTACTTGGCGTATTTGTCATTTGTTTGGCATACGAAATACTGCACACAGTATCTGGTTGCTCGTACTGCTCAGAAAATTTGGAAGAATTGCCTCCATTTTCACTTCCCCCAATCTCCAATTCACTGACTTGGCGTCGGCTTTGGTGATGTATTTCAGGAGTCCAGCCTATTCTGCTCCAGGTATCCTCAACTGAAACGCAAAGATTTACAAACGCGGATACGTCATCAAATTGCTTCCCCGAAAGAAATGCTTGCAAACCACCCCGCATATTTCTAATCATTAATCGAATGAGCTCCTGGTCTGATAATGGATTTCTCAACGTTAATGAGATGCTACGCAATTGATGATAAAAATCTAAAAACTGCTCCTTTACTTTCTGCTTCCTGCTTTCTAAGACTTGTCGAATATCATCATCAGTTCTACGAATACGGAATCGATGCAGCATTGCTTCGTACAGCTGTCTCCAAGTAACATTTCCGAAATTCTCCCGATGCTCCCAATACCAATTTAAAGCATTATCCTTCAATAAAACACAAAAATTATCCACGAGACGCTCCTGTGTGATTCCGTTTGCTCTGGCCATATTCTCCACTCGGTAAAGAAACTTTTCTACTGCCAAGTCATCTCGGTTATCTCCATAGAATATGATCTTCCAATTGTAAATAGATAGATTATCTTGTAATGGACGTCTCTCGAATTGGTTGATTTGTGGATCTGCTTGGTGCAACATCTGAATCCCTCTTTGCATCTGATTCGACACGTGTGGCGGTACGTCAAACGTATTAGCTGTTCGTTGAGATTCCTGATGGAATGGCGTTGATGACGACGGACCTTTATCTTGATGTGCAATCCTAACGCGCTCCGAACTTGAATGGTCAGGTTGAGTACGTAGTCTGTCCATCAGTCTATCAATGATTAATTCCATCTTGTCTTCTTCGAATGTTACGGTTTGTAAGTTAATACGCGGATTCTCGCAACCGACAGAAATCCCAGCACCATTTCCGTTGTCATTTTGGTTATGAACACTTTCATCAGTAATTTTCGACTTTGACCTGGTCGTACTGCCAGAATTATCACTTTCCTCCTCGGAATCACTATTACTGTAAACACTAGTATTGATACTACGCATTGATTGTCCTATCACCGCTGATGAGACATTTTCGGAGTTTAGGTTGTTGAAACAATCAAGCAATCTGGTACCAGCTATCAACAAATTATTCGCACCTCTTGTTGCTGACTTAGATGAGCTGATTCGCTTTAACCTACCCATAATATGATAAAGAGCAGCTTCTAGTTCTTGAACTTGTCCTGAAGTTTTACCACTTTCATTATTCACTATTTCTTCTAACTCTGACTGAATATTTTTCAATTTCGTACTGCAAAACAAAACTTCCTTCTTTGGATATCGAAGGGCCGTCGAATGAGCTCGAGTAGGCGGAAGACATTCGTTCGCAATTTCTTTATTTATCATAGCTTCAAGAGCTTTCAGTTTAACAACAATCGGACCGGTAATACCACGGATTTGGCATTCAATGGCAATTTCGCCGCAATCCAAGTACTGGACATTCATACTGGCAAAAACTTGCACAATTAGTTTAATACGATAATATAGCAAAGCAAAAAAAAAAAAAAAAAATATAAATTTTCCCGGATAGGAAAATTATAATAATTAGGAATAACTAGCAAATATTGAATATAAAATAAATATAATTCCCCAAAACAATAAAAAAAAACGTTAACAAATATATAAATAGTGAGGTATGCGATTCAATTAATATTTCGATATTTATAGAATATTAACATTTTAAAAGTGATTTAGTGTTTACATTATACATTTAAACAATCATCCATGGTTGTAACAGTTTCAAATAGGGCTATTGAGAAGAACAAAACCGTTCCATTTGGAATAAATAAATTGTTCGTTCACCTGGTATTGTGAGTATCGAATCTTTTGATAAATAAAACCATCCATCAACACCTATTCGGTGGAATCAAACCCTAATCCGGATAAACGAAACTCCTAATAATTTTTAACTACGTCAGTTCATTCAACAATTAGAATCGAAAACTCTTAGGCGAGTGAATCCATTGTCCTAAATGTGACATAATTATAACTCGGCTGATACTAAACGATTTAATTAGATACTTTAATACTAACATTCAAAGGTGTCTGTTATGACAGCCAACGTTTTCCATAAGAAAACGGAAATTAGCGGAGTAATCTACTTAGATAATGAATAAAAACCAAAAATTGACAAACCGAATCACATCCAAACATTGTATAATCAAAACGCATTCACGGAAAACAACGCGGAGATTCGGGGCGGCAAATAAATAATTTACTAGGTATATCAAAACTAAACAAAATCAAATTCCAAATCTCATCTACACAAAGAAACAATTTTAAAAACAAAAAAAACATTTTACGGTCTAAGTAAACGGTATCTCTTAATAACATACGTGCATGTAACCGCTGCATGCCTTAATATTTGGGCGCCACTGTAACGCTACGCCACCACTCCAGCTGCACGACCTTACAACGTACTACTAGAATGCCCCGTAGCGTTAACAGAAAATCTCTGAGCCGTTTGTGGACAGCTGCAGCACATTTGCCGGCTAGGTGACAGGGTCGGGCGTGGTTGTGCTATCAACAACTCAGAGCTTGCTAGTGCTGCTATATTCGATATATATTGAATGTAGATGAGAAATTGAATTAGAATTTCGAAATAAAAAAAAACATTATTTAACACAAGAACTACTTTAATATTCAGAATAAAACAAAACACTAGAAATTTAACTCAAAAGCAATGTCACAGCCATAGTTTATATTATAGTGGTCTGAGATGGTAGAGACCACTCGCGTTTCCCCTTCCTCCCATGAACGTTAGTACACGATATTTATTTAACGTTCCCTGTATAAAACAACACTAAATCACTTTAATTATTAACACTATTCACACATCACGACTGAAAAAAAACTAACACAAATCATTGGCAATTGTGGTGAAAAGTGAAAAATTCGGAAAGTTAGAAAACATAATTTACAGTAAAGCAATTTAATTTTACATAATATCGTACATTATAGAAATTTTTCTTAATATCTGAAATCAAGAAACCGGTTTGATTTTTCTTTTTTTCTTTCTAAATTCTTAAAATTAAATTTATTGGTGACTTATGGTTTTAAGTATAAACAAAATAACTACTAATAATATTATAAATGTAATTAAAGGTTAGTAATATAATTTACGGTTAGTTTGGCCACTTAGCTCTATTATTAGTCCCTCATTGGACATTGATGATGCTGATCGACCTTCACGTTATGCGCGTTCTTGTTTAAATGCAAAATGGCTGAGGTTTATGGAATAAACTCAAATATTCCCAAAATGAAAGAAAGTTGATCCTGGACTATAATCAAATTCATTTTTTTAGTACAATGTACATGACTCAAATTGCAGTTTATTTACCTTGATGATAAAATAAAACTAATATAACAGCACGGATCGTGTAGTGAGTGCTTGCAACAGCCAACCCGATTTTACGGAATACGTCACTAACTTACGCACAAATTTTAAGCAAAGATGCAAGTGCAACAAATCATAATATGTATGCCTTACAATTTAATTTAATAGTTCTAGATCACTACACGTTGCACTTGTAATTTCTGTATTAAATATTTTTGTATTACAGTTTTATCTATAATATCTTTTTTTTTTCTTTTAATTACTGTTTGATGTCCAGCGATCAACTGAAGTTCAAAATAATTTTATGCTAATACAAAGTATTTGCACCTCACACATACACAAATCTACCATCATCATCAACATCACAATTATTACCGCGTCAATTATATTTTCTCCCGCTCTTGTCGTGACCAAGCAACAACAATAAATCATTTTAAATTTTGACCACAATTACCACCACTTTTAATGCCCAAATGTTGCGCTGTGTAGTCAAACCCATTTGTCAACGTTCTTTTTACAAAATAATAACTTGTAACGAGCAAATGTTACAGCATTTCGCGAAAGGTCATCGAAAGTGAGCCAAACGGAGGAGCAAAAATATAATTTATAGCCTTATTAGACTGGCGCGTTCCACAAGCTGCTACAAAAGCCTTTACATCGGGATGTAAACTTGGCCAAAAGTAGTAATGTCTGATAAGTTCTGCCCTTTTGTGTATTCGCAAATGAGCTGGGTGATAGGTCGCAATGATTCGGTAACTTATTAGGTAGGTTACAATGATTCAGTTTCCAATGTGGGGCATCCTCACAGGTGTCAGGTGCCTCGTTTAAATTAATGTTTATTTAAGTTTTAGAATGCTACGTAACAAGTTCTGATATTCTTCCAAATTAAAAGCTGGAAAGACCATATCAACATTTGGAGCGTATCTTGAGATAATGGAAAAGTTTCCCGCAAGAACTCCTCTACCCCCATCTCTATACTCTTGACGATATTGAATATCAAAATCAATGCCATAAAGCCTGAGGCTTTAACGGGCCAAACGACCAGGTGCAACCTTTAACGACAAATGCCAAGTCATCTCTGCAAACGGCAGGCCTTTCACGTGCAAGCTAAGTTGTGTGATAGCTAGAACAGTCGCCCTAATGTCTGTCCTAATGTTACTGCTCGTTGCTCGTATCACAATGGGTGTAGAAGCGTTTTTCGTAGTTTGGGCTGGTTAATTCCGGAGCAGATGTCAATGTCGATTTTAAAGAATCGAAAGACTTTTTTGCCTTGGTCGACCATATAAATGTCAGAGGTGCTGATAAAGAAGAATACCCATTTATAAAACGGTGGTACCTTCAGTAATGCCTAGAAATTGCCTTATTTATTTATTTCACCTGGTTCAGGTTAGGCCGCAGTCGCCCATCACCAATCACCTAATGGAGGTAGGCTATCTGTTACAACAAGAATTTCCCTTTTTCGACTTTTATCGTTAAATCACCTTCAGCTAACGGTAAGTGGTAATTAGCAATCGTCGAAGTAGATAAACCGAGATCATGCGCGACAAGATTTATGGCGCGCTACAAAGTCCGAAGGGCATAACTCGAAATTAATAAAGGAGCCTTCCAGGAATAGCAAATGCAGTTTTTCTTTTAAGTTTGGATCCAAGGGAATTTGCCAAAAGGAATCCTAGAGATACAAACTCAAAATAAATTTAGTTCTTTACAATCTACTAATCAAACCCTATCAAAGCATAGGCCTGGCCTATGCATCCAGCCTGGTTTTCCCATTCGCCTTCCTCAAAATCGCCATTGGAGAAAATCAAGTACAATCAAGTTCTTTATAAATCACCTGCTGTAAGGCAGGTGAAACGGCGTAACGGCGCTGCTTAATTAGGAGTGCTTCTCCTACGTCAATGGTGTGCCAGAGCAGATCTGTTCAACCAAGACTGTGTTTCTTGAAGCTGGGTGTTCTCTCAAAAGAAATGCAGCTTCATTAACTAACTGTTCCAATACAATACCATTACTACACGGTGGAACTTAATATTTATTCTTGGAAGCTATTTTTGAAGGTGGGGACTTCACGTGCTGCGACTTCGTCACTGGAGGTGAGTTTTCGGTCGGTTGTAAATCTAAATTTTCTCTTACACTTGTTGGAGTAGATGAATTTTCCGGAGCTGGCACGTCTATGTTTGGTTGGGGAGTAGCAGTTAGTCATTAATTTTATTCGTGATAGTATCAGATTGATTTTGTTATTTAAATGTACAAATTCGTTTACTTAACTGCATACAAAACTCCAATTTTAATAAAAATGAATTTGTACGATCACGAATAAAATTATCGAATTTCGACGAAATGTCAGCTAATAATACTCACGAGCTGTACCTGTCAACAAAAGTCTCAACTGTGTTTTAAGGTCCTACATGAAATATTTATTGATCGCTTTCAAGACCGTAGAACGGATGTGGATAAACTGCACTTGAATAACAAACGCAAACAGAAGCCAAAAAATCACAAATAAAAGACTGATAACTAGCGGAAACGTTAAGAAAAAATATTCGGTTTGGTGTGCTGGCATGCATAGCTTGACGAACTATTAACAACATTCCTGAACTTGTGAACACCTGTATTGCAGAAGATGATTAGAACAGATTTAATTATTGTCCGGGGGCCACTAGCTTTCATAAACTTTCGAATCTGTGACGGATTCATAAAATTTCTTCGGGAAAGGAACACAAATTTCTGGATTATTTTACAGTCAAGGTAATATTTGTGCTATTGGTAAGGATTCGTTGCGCTTTATTAATAACCGCAAATAACGGCTTCGTTCCATTGGAACCTCAATACAATATTCTAGTGGTTCTCCCCTAGAACAAACAAGTTACATCAATGCTGCAGTCACCTATAACAAAACAAAACCATTTGTTAACCAACCTTAAACCAAAATCTACATTAGTGTTACCAATTTTAGAAGGATTTTGGTTTAAAGCCTACTTTGGTCTTTGGATTCCAAAGCCGCTAAGCATTAAACTCTGTGCGCAAAAATAGCAAGAATAGTGCATAACTTTTCGAAAAATATTTATATAAAATACAAAACCCCTCAAATTCGCTTAGCCAGTGGTGTAATTACAAATTTCGGGCACCCCCGTAAAATTTTTCGGGGCCCCTAAAATGCTTCTTGTACCTATGAACGAGTAAAGATTTTAGTTAAAAATTATTTCTTCCTATTTTACGTTAAACATCACAAATTTTGAATATAATTTGAAAAATATCAAGAATTTCGAAATAATCTCATTAATGTCGAGTTTTCAAAGTATCTTGAATTATCCGTAAGCATAACCAAATCAAATATAATACGTGCTAACCACCACCATGTTAAATGTACATAACTTGGCCATTCCCAATTTCGGATAACATACGAAACTGAGAAATATCGAAATTTTGGCATAATCTCGAAAATCTACTAAATATCACGATTCAGATTTATATGTGAAACTCTACAAGTTTCAAGAACTCTCAAAGCTAAGCGTAGAACATTGCCATGCAAAATTCGAGTAAATTCGACAATCTTTAAAAATTTCGAATAATCCTAGAAATGTTGGAGAACCAAGGAAATCTCTTGTTTCAAACAAATTTTAATAATCTCGGATTAATTTCGGAAAGCCTGTAAGAATCTAGAAACCTATAAAAAATTTTCGAAAATTCGTGTAAACTATTTGTTAAGTAGCGTAATATTACTAATATTACTAAGCAAAATGCCACGAAGCAAGTTACAACTAACCTCAACAAAACGATATGCAATAAGAATGAAATCATCAAATAGTACCGGATAATTTCGTAAATAACAACAATTATATTCTTCGATTAGGCCATAAGATTCTCGAGTAACATCAAACTATCAAATACACGCGAAAATCTCAAAAATACTCGAATAATCTCGAAAATCTCGAATCTCGAATAACCTGACTGCTTCGAAACACCGAATCACCAATTAAGTCTCGAACAGCACGCATCCTATTTTCAAGCTACACTCCAATAATCTTGAAAAATTTTAAAAAGTGATTAAAACATGAAATCCGAGACGAGGCGATATGAAACAGGAGAACATATATTTAAAATAGTTAGGGTTTACCGGAAGAAAGGTCATAAAAGTGATACCGTAGGTATGGCCATTTACCGGACATAATTTTTCATACTTAAGTTAATAGAATTGTAATGATGCCAATCAGAGACATCAATCTAACTTTTAAGAATTTTGAGTCAGTTACAGGAGTCATTCAACAAAAAAAGCCGTTCATTTTATAGGCCAAGTTGTGTATTTATTTTTCTGGAACATCTTTTCAAAACTTTTTACGTTGGATGAGTTTCCTGAGGTTCTCCATTTCCTTTTGGAAAATTCTCAGCGCAACAACGGACGACTTGGTTATTCAAACATACTACACCATTACTTTTATTACTTAAATGTGTTACTAGAAAAAGGTTTTTTGGTTAATTATTAGTATGAAGATATCAACGTTGCTTTAAAATACAATAGATAGTTTAATAGTTTAAGAAAGATATTCCTAGTCTAGCTATCAATCTTTGCAATTCATTGGCCTCTGAATAATTTATTAAATACTGTAAATACATAATTAGCCACGTGTTGTATACAAATTTATCTCGCGTTTCACTTTAATTCATAAAAACGTTAAATACCTTAAGTAAACGCTTCTTGTTTCTTAAACCATAATTAATTTTATTTATTTAAAAATAAAAAATAAAAATCGTGACAAAAATTAATTATCAATCATTTCTTAACTCTCACTTCATCTTATATACAATACAAACCATTTTCACACTTAATTTGTTTTATCTTGTCTTCAGCATCACACCATTATGAACAATGAATATATGTACATATGTATATACATACGATTTAGTAATGTTTTATTTCATATTTTTAGGAATTTCTAATTTACATAAAGTTTAGCCAAAAGAATCAAATGTGCGATATCTGCCTTAGAAACACATTACTCGTTAGAAGCGAATAAATATGTTTAAACCGGTAAACAGGTGAATGAGAGATGAAAAAGCATATTTAAATCAAACATGTTTCAATTTGGTAGCCCCCGAAATTATCTCATACTCAAACACAACACCTTCCAAATTTTTTTCGTGATATACACGAAATTATTTGGTTGATCGAAAAGTTTGTAACTTTTAAGTGATGAGTATGAATCATTAACATTTTACACAAAACTTTTCGACCAGCTTAACTTAAGTGACTGATCTTATACCGTCTGCATGATTTAAAAAAAAAAAAAACAAATTAATAAAAAGTAAAAAACAAATCAAAATCAAGTTTTTTTTTGTGAGTTCTTAAACCATATAAGAAGTGTAAAGAATTTATCATAATTTCAATAGGAATCTCCAGCTGCGAGATGATAATATAGAAATTAAGAAGAAAAAAAAAATTTGTTGATTCAAAAGTGGCTGCTTTATAAATTTTATTGTTTTTTCAAAAATTCTTTTTTTCTTTTTTTTTCAGATACATAAGAATAAAAGAAATTTAATTTTAATACATAAATATTCCAAACATCATGATGGATCGAATACCATCATTAACATTGCCGGGATTAGCATTAACACACCCATTAGCAACAATACAGCCAACAACACCAACTTCATCATCGTTATCGAATCACCATAATCATCATAATCCACATCATTTGAGTCATCATCATCACCATCATCATCACACGTTAAATGGGTCAACAGGGGGTAGCATTGGCGGAGGTGGTGGTGGTGGCGGTGGTGGAGGTGGAGGCGGAGGTGGTGGTGGTGGTGTAATTAATTCACATATTGGTAATACAAATTTGAATAGCCTCAATAATCGTGACATTAGTCAAATGACATCAAATTTTTATACAAATATTGGGCTAAGCAGTAATGGTAGTTTAGTAACTAATAATAATAATATTAGTAATAATAATTCAAGGTGAGTACCTGAAATAACTAAATAGAATGAGACGGGTTTTTCATATAAACAAAATAATAAAAATCATTTGCAGTTTAAATAATTTTAACAGTTTAATTGCACATCACCATCAAAATCATCTGACAAAGCGGCAGGCGGAGGAGCACATAAAACGGCCAATGAATGCGTTTATGGTTTGGTCGAGGCTACAAAGGCGTAAAATTGCGCAAGATAATCCAAAAATGCATAATTCAGAAATATCGAAACGATTGGGTAAGTCTAATTGATGTAATTTTTAATAAACATTTTGCAGAATATATTGTCGTTCGCTAAATGTTAGGGAATGCTTAGTAGGTCCAAGTAGGTTTCAGTTGAGTTATAAACTGTAAACAATCCGAAATAGTCTTAAGATTGGTTATAACTTTTTCACCAATTACATACAGTAAGCCCAACCAATTGATGCTGAAGCTTTTGGTTTGATTTTAGTTTTTATGGATTTTGTAGTTTAAATAAAATGATTGTACGTCAAACCGTAAGCTATAAAAAAAATCATAGTTAAGTATTTCTTTTACTGATTCTTCGAAAAAAAAAAAAATCAAAACGCACAGTAAATTTATTACTCCAGGATTATATCAGAGCCTTCTAGATTATAGACCCATAATCATAATGACGTATTTTTTAGAAGCTTTTTTAGTGGTATAACTTTTCACTTATTTCCACAGGATTCTATAGTAAAAATGGTGTTTTTTAGATGAAAGTTTTTCAATGAAAACAGCAAAAATATTATAAAATGTTTATATAAAAGTTCTCTACATATCTTTAACAACAATGTACAAGAAGGCTATATTGGTATTAAGGTATTAAGTAAATACCTATTAGTTGCAGAAATATTAAAATTAAATTATTTCTAAAATAAATTTTTCGAGCTTTTATTTTGCAAAATACATCAAAGTTGGCTTTGACGAATTAAAATAATACTTGCTAAATTTATCTTTAGTTTTACTAGTGTATGTCAGATGTCTAAAATATTTATAGAAAAATACGAAAAACAATTATTTAATCACAAAATTATCACACATTCTTAACATTTTGTGGCTTTATTTTGCTTTTCCTACAATTTTTGAACTTGAAATTTCCCCAGGTGGTAATTTTTGATACGATTTTACTAAATGTTTACTGCCATCACTGCCACCTATGTAATGTATACTGACTTAATGACCAAACTTATTACAGTGTTACTTTTTTGCCTTGTCAATTAAGGTTCGTATCACTGGATTGTGAATAATACAAAATCAATTTAATTTATCACCAACGAATTTATTTATTTTACAAAATTTATTACAACACAGTTTATCAATAAAAATTCACAAAATCACTTTATATAAATTATTCTCAAATTTTACTGATCACTTTTACTTTTTATTTTACACTAAAACACTTTTGAAATCACTTTTTAATTCCTTTTAATCTTTACACTATCGCTTATCAAATATTACTAAAAAATCTTACAAGTTTACTCTATCGCGTTCCAAATACTAATAATCCAATTCGATCTTGTTCGCCTTTTTATACACGCAAACCAATCTTCTCGAAAGTTCATGATTTTTCCAGTACTAATAGTGTAGAAACATTTAGAACTGTTTTATCATGGAAAATTCCATTTAGTACAGTAAAACATTGAGCTACACACTAGGATAGCAAAAAGCTTGTCGTTGTTTGTTTGCTATTTCATTTAATTTGACTTGCATTTTGGCGTTTAAATTTCAATTTTGTATCATGTAGGGGAACAATAATGTACAAGGAAATTAAATTAGGCTAACAAAAGGAAAATACCATAACAACATAACGTTAATCAGCAGATAAATAGTTCACCTCTAAAATTACATATACAAATTTTCCAAAGACCTTAAGTCCTCCTAAATGATTGGCTTCTTCATTTTTTCTGATTAACAAGTCGAAAATGTTGTGAATGCCATTATTTTTAATATATTTTGTCTATAAAAAGCCGAAAGAATCTTATTGATTTAATACAGACAATCTTTCCCTTTCTGTCCTTTATTAAGTAATTTAACATAATGACTACAGCTTGAGCGAAGGTACATTGCAACTACAATTCTAGAGCTGGTAGAGGTAGTTCGACTCTCTTATAAGTCTTTTAGGAACCTTAGGGTCTTACTAAAGCACATTTTTTTTTTACTTTTCACCAGCTTTTTGGCAATTGGCCCCATTGTGCAAAGGCGCATAATGTTTTGTACCACAATCACATTTCATATAAAGCCATCTATTGTATACATGTGTTATTGTGTATGTATGTATATTATGTAGGGATAGAATGTCTTTTTCTTCTCTTTCCGTTTCTAATGTTGATTCAGAGTAAAAAAAATTTATGAAATGTTTCGATTTTCGAATTAAAATAATTTGAAAAAGCTATGTAATGATAAAAATATTTAAAATAAAATGAAAATGCATAAAATAAAATTTTGGGAAATCTATTACCTACATAATTTAATTATTCTACCAATTTTCTCAGAAAGTAGAAGAAATACGTTAATGGCGTAAATGAGAGTTTTCTAACCATTCTAACCATAAGAAGAAAATTACTTGAACAAATTACAAAAATAGCGATGGGGCAATTTCTGTATAAAATCTAGTAATTCGTAAGTGTAAGATTCTTGTTTGATTTGAATGTTGGAAGGTCGAACGAAGAACGACCGAATGGGACGGAAGGCCGAATGTCGAAAGGCCGAATGTCATATGGCCGAATGTGTTGAAAGGACGAATGTGTCGAAAGGCATAATGTCTAAAGGCTGAATGGGTCGAAAGGCCGAAAGTCGAAAGGTCGAATGGGTCGGATGGTCGAACGTGTGGAAAGCCCATTTAAGTCGAAAGGCCGAATTTTAAATAAATTTCACTCCTCTTAATTGATTGAAATCAATGGGATAGTGATAAAACCTCGCAAAATCAAAATATCGAATAAACAAAATATTGAATAAAATTTTTGATTCAGTTTGAAAAGTAGAAAATATATTTTTGAGATCGGGATCACTACATTTGCCTGAAAAAAAATATCCAGAAATAAAATATCCCGAAAAAAAAATCTAGAAATTATCAGGAAGGCAATCCAGAAAAAATATTTTGTTTGAAATAAATGAAAAAAAAAAAAAAAAAAAATTTTAGGCCTTTTTAGACTTTTGTCATCACTTGAAACATTTGTGGTACATCTGTCAGAAGAAGCGATATGAGCGATACAATTCCTTTGATCTGTGTTTGCAAGGTTGACGAAGCATTAACGAAGCATTAAATCAATAATTCGCTAAAATATCTTCGTCGATACCATACTAACTTAACGAATTGAGCCAACCACAAAATAATTTGAAACATTTGTGGTAGAACTTTCATTATAAGCGATAAGAGCGATACAATTCCTTTGATCTTATCTGAAAGGTTGATGAAGCAGTTTCCATTACCTTAAATATTAAGAACTTTACGAAAAAACTCATATTTTAAAAACATTTTATAAATTTTAGCTTTAACTTGGGTCACACTTTGATAATTGTGTTTCTGGAATTGTTTTTCGGGATTTAAAGTTTCTGTATTATTTTATTCGGGAATATGTTACCAACTCTTTTAAAATCACTACATTTGCCCAAAAAAAAAATCCAGAAATTTTAAAATCGAGAATAATAGAAAAGTTAAAATCCAGAAAAAAAGTTACAAATTACCAGAAAACCAATGCAGGAAAAAATGTAGAAAAAATACTTTGTTAAAAATAAATGAAAAAATTCAATTTTACAGACAGTTTTAAACCTTTTTCACAACAAGAAACATTTGTTGTACATCATCAGTAGAAATAACACAAGCTAAACAATTCCTTTGATCAGTGTCTGCAAGGTTGACGAAGCATTAATCAATTTATCACGAATCCGAATTCGATACCATACTAACCCAACGAATTAAACCAACCACAAAATAACTTATTCGGGATTCGAGATAATTCGTGATTTTGATTTGGAGATTTTAAAATTTCCGTATTTCAAAATTCGAGATTTGGAAATTCGAGATTTCGATTTCGAGATTGTGATTTCGATGTGACGTTTGTCGAGATATTATACCCATCCCGAAATCAATAATCAATAGTTAAAACCATTGAATTTATTTCTTAATGTAAAATGATTTAAATAAATTGAAAATACGTGCTAATAAATCCTGTGTATGTATAAAAAGATGAACAATTAAAATCAATTTCGACACAAACGGCCTTTCGACATTCGGCCTTTCGACATAATCGGCCTTTCAACATTCGACCTTTCGACCTATTCGGCGATTCGACCTATTCGGCCGTTCGACACATTCGGCCTTTGTAAATTCGGCTTTTCGATATTCGGCTTTTCGACCCTTTCGGTCTTTCGACATTCGGCTTTTCGACATTCGGCCTTTCGACATTCGCCTTTCGGCCCTATTCCTGTTATTTAAGTCAAATAAGAATATTACACTTTCAAATTCGTATTGTATTGAAAACGAGCACTACAGAAGCTTTCTTCCGGTTTAATTCTTAACTCGTTATGATGAAATTTGAAACGGGATTCTGAAATAATTTTTGAATAAAGTTCTGGAATACAGTCAGTTCAACTGGAATGGATCTTGTCTTCGGAAATTTTAAGTGCGGTGGCGAAATTGATTGTGATTATTGTTGCGATAACAAATTTGCTCAATTTCAAATAATCTATACAAATTAGAGTTGAAGTAGAATTTAGAGTACAAATTCGATGAAGCTGGTTATTGTTTCAAATAGCTACAGTTTATTCCCTGTTAGTTCATAGTTTTATTAATTTTTATAATTTCACAAAATAATGATAATATACAAATTACAAAATAATAAATAAAATAACATGAAGTTTATATAATTGAAGATTTCATTTTTCCTGCTAAACTATTCGATAATTGGGATTGCCAGTTTTTTGATAATCCCGCTTAATGCATTTTTCGGCCAACCAACTGCAATATTTTCTTGGTTTTGGTCATTGTATGCATGACAATATGCTCTTTTAAATTTTTAATTTAAGGTTTTTAATAGAACATTCTACCAAACATATAAATTTGGTCTTTGCGTATTTCAAAAATGCAATCTGCTGTTGCCTTAAGCCTTCTTGGAACATATTCCGATGTTACTTCCCTCATAGGTTTTAAATAATTATGCTCACAACCAACGTATTTTAACTTTTTAATAATTTTACAAGCCATATATCCAACAAAATATCTCAAATTGGCATGTAAATTGCCAAACACATTTTCATTGGTTCAAGGAAACTCTGAAATCCCAATAATGAGACCATTTATTTCCTCAATAAGTTCCGCAACACCAGTTGGCAGTTTTAGAGATTCGTCTGAATCATGTTTGCAATTGGCACAATTTGAAAATTGGGTTACAATTTTAATGTTAGTTAGCTTTGCTATATTATGATTAAATTCATAGACTGAAGGGTTCTTGTTGTCGTGTGTCCATTAGCTACCCTATCTGCGAAAACAAGTTTGCGATTGGTTACTGATTTAATCTTGCAGTTATTAAATATTCAATCCCAGGATTTTCTGACTTAATTTGCAGCGCTAAATTGTTAATCCCATTAATTGTTTGTATTAATTAATCCATCAAAATAGTAGCCCGTTATTTTTTTACGATTTTAATCTTTGATATGTAATCAACCATACACTTTAAAAATTCCGTTATTTCATTATCTAATATAAAAGCAGCCGCGAATTTGTTTTTGCTAAATTTTGTTTTTGGATTTAAGTAATCGAAGAGTTAGTCCAATTTTTCGATATACTTAACAGTAGCAATATCGACCGATACATTTTCATTACCGATCTTTCCTAGTTGAATCGCAGTTTTAATTACGGCTGCTACAAGTCTGCTTAATACCATTACAGCTAGCTTAACTCTCATATTCTCAAACAAGTTAGGATAAATAGGCTTCTTCGAAATTTTTGGGCCACATTTGGTTACTGAATCCTTTTCTATTATAATTCTTTTACGATGCTCCAACTGACTATTCCATCATCACATTTTAAATCGAACTTCTTTAAGGTGTTCCTTACTGATTTTATAATGTCAATTATTTGTTGGTCGCCACATTGTAAAAATGCTCTACACCTTTTCCAATTGTAATTCAGAAAGCGTAAATTGTAATTCAGATGAGTAGTCAACTGTAATTCAGAAAGTATCAATTGTAATTCATAAAATTTCAACATTCATCCAATTGCAGCAATTTCTGCAACAGGAATTTTATGTATGGAACCCAGAAGATCGTAATTTACTTCACAGTTAGCAAATGTTTAAGTAACATCATTTGCATGAAATGGGTTATCAACCGGGAGATTTTTAGAGATTGTGTCAGATAGCATAACTTAGCATTGAATCAGTAATAATGGGACGATATCATGCATTTTGCGGCTATGGGAATATTTATTCTGTAATGAAAGATTCAATTGAAATTATTTGGTCAATTTATTTACATAGTTTTAATTATGATGATTACATAGTGTGAAATTCCTAAGAAAGGTTATGTTATATTTGGTTTCCTCCGCGAACCAAAGGCGGAAACGCTATGGTAGGGGATATACCCCCAAGAGTTTATATTGAATGATTTTTATACAGAAGGTAATGAAGTGTTTTATGATGTAATAGTAGTTATTAGTATTTTAAGTTATGCAGTTTTTATTTTTTGCTAAGTTTGAGAAGTTATGGCGAGTATTGATAGTGGTTATATGTTAGTTTTTATATAGTTAATGGAGTATACTAAAGATAAGTTAATTAAATTCAATTTTTATTATATAATATTTATTTGGTCAATTTATTGCATCAATGAAACGAATATTGAATATTTCTGAATTATAATTAACAATTTGATCTTTTTAACATAACACAAACAATATTCTTTAATAAAGAAACAATAACACAAACATGAACTATAACAGAAATATCAAACAAATAAAACAAATAATCAAAATATTGAACAAGAAAACCAATAATCAAAATAATGAATGAACTTCTGCTTTAGGTACCAACAGGCATGTCGTTCATTGCTAAAGTAGTAGCTTGATGGATTAAACTATGTTGTACGGCACGAGCACAATCATCCCCTGCTACGGTGTTCTTTGCTTGATATTCTAATATTATTTTTAGTGTAAGCCTTTACCTTTGACTAAATCGTCTCGATAGGATTAAGCAAAGGCAAATATGACCCTAGCCGCAGCAGAGACGCCATCGTCCCAATAATAACTATTTCTAGTTTTGAATGGCAAGGTGCGTTGTGTGAAACAATTACCAAATCTTCCAGTTCATTTCCCATATCTTGCCAGTGTTGCATCAGTCTTGTGGCCTTTGCATTTGCTAGATGCGCTGTAAACGAACCTCTTCTCCGCTCCATTGACACAACTCCTGTATTAGAGATTACTCCTATTAAATGGACGTTAGGGCCTCGTGCTGCCGAAAGGAGTTGGACTGCTCTGGTACCAGCTACCGCACGGCCCTTTGTCCGGCGGCAAAACAAATTGAGTTGCTTTCATCTATCCAAACAATCTGTTTCCCTTGTTGTACGTAGTTATTCAAACGTTGCACATATTCTACTCTATTTCCGTTATTTATTTCGGAGTTCATAGTGCAAGGTTCATTATGAACTTTCTTCATAGTGAATAGTCTACCTTCAAGGTAATTACCTACAGTTGACGCAGATATCGATGTGTTAAAATTAGTTAGTATTTCTTATTTTAATTGCTGCAGTGTGTAGCTGCAATCCTCTTCGACCCATGAAATTAGCAAATCAATTTGTTCCTTAAATTTTTAGGTTGTATGCCTCCTCTGGGTAACATTTTGTCACGCCCTGATCGGATCCAATGAAACGCAGTCTTGTACTTGATGTCCAATGTCGCAGCTAAAGACACCCAGTCCTGACCTTTATTGGCACAATTTACGATTCTTTGGCGATCTGCATTAGTATTTTTTTGTACTTTTTTCTTACTGTGGTTTCAGTTCCAGTGAAAACAGCTCGGCAAATAGGACAAGTGGCATTGTTCATATATTGTTGACATTTTCTGTGCAGTAAACAAGGAGAAGGTGTAGTTACAGTAATTCCACACATGGAGTACTGGATCCCTGGTCACATGTTACAGCTCTTACTTTGAGACCTAGTTCCATAATTCATAAATAAAGTTTGTCTGATGTCATAGATTCATTGGAAACAAAGTGACTCAGGACAAATTTCTAGTTTAAAATAATACTTCTAATCATAAAACAGTAAATTATTTTTCCGTCCTTGTCATATCTCTCGCTATCAATAAATGTTATTTATCAGGTTACTTTTTATATAGACTTCATCAAGATTCTAATCCTGCTTTAAATTTTCGCTCATACTGCTGATTTTTTCTTTAATTCTTGAGAAACTATTTAGATTGAATCCAGGACCTAAATGTTTAATATATAATTATGAAGTTAATATTTTTCTGAAAATTGTAAGAAAATTTAATCCCATTTCGAACTGGTGAGCCCATTATGAAAAAATAAATCCTCTCATCAGGCAATGGCTATTGGACTGACCCAATTTTACATTCTAGGTATAGAATGTACTGTGTACATGTTGTATTAGCGAATTTTACTAATACAACCAAATTCCCTTACAATTTTTCTTCGTCACATTTACAACAGCTCTATTCCTGCGATTTTTAAATTTCGTTAAATTTGAACAACCGGCCCTAATACCATTTTGATGTTTACAAATAAAACGTAAAAGTATATTAGTATTAAGAACAATTATTTAACACCCTAAAGATAGGATTAAAATGTCCCGTTTTAATTCGAAATGTTTCGACTTACAACCAGATACCGTTACATTTAATTCAAGATTTTCGAGACTCTCAAGACTACTCCAGAATCTTCGAGATTTTAGAGAATTTCGAGATTTTCATGATTATTCATGAGATTTATATTGGAAGATTTAACGACGATATATTTGTTTTTCGAGTAACGACAAGCAAACGTAAAGTTGAGTAAGCAAGTGTGGGGTTTGATTTTTTTTGTTTTGTTGTAGTTATTTTATCTTTAATAATAAAAATCCGGTGTGGCCACCACACTACTTTCTTATACTTACATTATATGTATGTGTACATATATACATACCCACAGACATCATTTAGAAATTAATACAGCGCTGCGTTTATGTATTAATGTTTCATAGCATATTTGATAATTAGAATACGTATAAAACAACAAAATAAAAATAAAAAATTTTGTCATTTCAAATGCGTATTTCTGTGAATATTTTGTTTTAATAGCAAATCTGATATTTTTAATAATGCCAATGCATAAATACATTTTACTCAAAATTGGATAAAGATAGAACAAAAATGCATAGAACATTTTTTCTTAAGATTATTGTTTCCTATAACTTTTATTTTAAAACTTTTTCCATATCTCTTTTATATTCTCCAATAATTCACAATGTTTGATTTTAATGTTAAGTAAATTTCCTCTTCCGGTTGTGCGATTATACTGGAAATCTAATTAGCTCTTCGCATAGTTAATAAACTTTTTAATATGAAGTTTCATTGTCTTGTCTTTGCTCGTTTTTAAGATAATGAATATTCAGACACACATCCACACATCCACACACACACACACACATCCACACACACAGACGTCATTACGAAAATAGTCAAAACGTATTCAGGGGACCCCAAAACATGTATTTCCATCAAAATGTCGCAATCGAAATTTTTCATAATTCCTATACTTCCTTTATACTATGAATTAGAAAGTAAAAAGAATGATTCGGGTTCGTAAATCGATCGGCATATACCTATGTGCATCGATTATTCTAAGATGTATGTAGAATATAAAATTATAGATCACAAAAAAATTGATTGTAACTCCGTTAAACAGGGTTTTTTTGACGGAGATTTGAATAACTAGCCCGGTAAACCACAAGTCGATTATTCGCCTATAAATTTGGATTGAGAAAATATCTATTGTCGCCGAAGGAAGTGACGTAAGTGTATCAGTAGGTGAGCCACATGGATATATAGAAAGCAAGCCAAATCCCATCCTATAATTGACTTTGACCGTAACAATAGTCACTTTTTCATCAGAGTATTGGTCAACAATACTTGGACTTCAAAGCCCGATTTAACAACGGCTTCGAAGCTGTATATAAATTTGACATTAAATTCAGCGTATAGTGTGCAAAACTCTGAGTTAAGGTACAACGAAACCATGACTTCAGCGTGTAACAAAACTTTGGCTTCGGCGTTCGACAAATTTCTGATTATCATGTCTTATGTGAAGCTTTAAAATAATACGAGAAACTCACATTTTACAAATATTTATTTTATATTATAAAAACTAAACAATTCATCAAACCAAAAAGAATTCAATTCAGTAAAATCAAAAATTATAAAATAACCCTTATAGTACAATAAAAACCCTTTTTATTTTTTCTTATGAGGCTTTCGCTTAAAAAAATCTAGCACTGCATGGCATATATTATCTCTATTACAAACCGAGATTACGTACTTCGACAATAAAATCTAAAATATTTACATATTTTTTAAAAAATTTATATTCTGAAACTAAAACAATTATTAGTTTTGAAATACGCTTTCAATTTAAAGTGTTTCCTTACAATATTCTTCAGCTGGCAAAGTTCCTTCAAGTTTTTTGATTCGATCCCATTTTATTTGCTCTGCAAATTTTTCTGTGATTAATTTGCTTGGAATGGATTTTGCAAAGCCGTTGACATCTTTCTTGGCATCTTCTTTCAATGTAAATTGAGTGTACTGGTAAGCCTGGAAAAAAAAATATAAATAAAACGAGAATTAGAATACATGTGAATAGAATAATTTACAAGTAAGCAAGACAAAACAAAACCTCACGCGTAAATTTACATGTTACTGCATGTACTATGATTTTATATTACAGATACATGAAGACTTTTGGCAGTGAGTGAAAGTGATGACAAGACAAAAAGCATGAGATCTGAACTAGCAGGAGGCTATAAAAATGCTTACCATATTTTTTTTATAATCTTTTTCATACAGTTTATGATCGAGCTCATCCAATTTTCCTTTGTCATCTACTCGTATATCTGTTATTGCAACAAATGACAATTCGGCTGGCGACTTCTTACACAATTCGGTTATCATTCTCATCATAACTTCGTTTTGGGCAGCTATTTTCTCTAAATTTGAATTGATATTTTCCATTTTTAAAGATAAAATGTCAGACTGTAATTGATGGGACTCTTTCACTTCAGCTATGTCTTGCAAGATAGTTTGAAATGCTTCGTACTGAATGCATACAAAATTGCTCTCGCTATTTCTGTCGGTTTATCCGATAATACGGGTTCTGGTAACTCGCTATTTTGCATAAATTTGATTGATTGCACTTCGGAATTTCAAGTGATGTCAATGGTTTCGATCTCACATTCCTGAAACAACTTTGCGTAAACATTCGAGGCCCCTTCAGAATTAGAAGCCCGTTTATTCTGCTGATCCTCGTTTTCTTCTGTACCAGAAGTAGTATAATTTAATCGAAGACTACACTCGACATTTGCAGCTTTAATAGTTTCTAAAAAAAACAGGGAAAAAAGCCAGCTTGAAATACAATTTTTTTAAATTAAATACATACCAATATTATATTTTAATACCCTGCAATTATGTTTTGTCCAGTTATTCCTCGGCATACCGCGGTTTTTTAATTCCGAACTCCAGGTTTTAGATGGTGGACAGAAGCATTGGTTGGCATTTTCCGTAAGCCACGCATATTGGATAAATTCAATTAATCTCTTGTGTGGTTCGCTTTGACTCTATTTTCTCTACAGTGTCAGACATAAGACTAACATTCGCAATATTTTCGGATTTGTGGTTTACCGGGTAGAAAATAATAAATTCTCCATTTTCCAGAACATTTATTAAAGAATTCTCCTTTTTTTTCATGACCCTTGAATATTTCCCCCTTTACCAAAATATGTTTAAATAATTTATCTATAAATAAACTTTTTATAAACTATTTTAGCATACAGATACAAACCAGTCCATGTTACTTGGACCGCCATAACAAATATCAACACTTGATTTAGGAAAAACCTAAAAGGGAAAACTACTTAAGGTGGCTTGGTGGGGATAATGCAAAAAGGCTCACCTTCGATTGAAAATCTGTAAATATCCGAGGCCAAACATAAAACTGAAAGTCTAGTTACATTTATGTGTACAAGTGTGTGCGTATGCATCTGAAATTCGATATGTATGGTAAAAATGGGGTACGAATAAGTTAAATTAGGTAGAATAGAACTTAGCTATTTCTTAATCGATTTTAATGAAATGTAAATTTCATATAGGGCTGAACATGGCTTTTTGTACCCGGTTGTGATGAAATTCAACATGATGGATGGGCTTTTAGAAACAGTTCAGTAAGGCTAATTAGCCTGGCTTTTTATATCTGGTTATGATGAAACGGGATGCTAAAATAATTTTCTGATAAAATTAAGGAATTTGGTCAATTAATGTTTACCGAAAAGCAATAAAATTAATGAATTACAATTAGTTTGTTGATCAACCGCAGGAGTATTTTTTATGCACAAGCTATCATTCTCGAAATTTATGATTTTACCAATACTAATATTTTCGCGATAAATGCCTGGTACCGTTTCTAGTTGAGGATGCTACCGGTTTTACGCGGATATAATGTGATTGGACCTTCTAACCAACTTGATTGTATATGTACTGTCTCTCCACGGCCATCTGTTCAAAAGCTACTGGGGAATCTAATCGAATATTTTTTTTTTACTCTCTTGAGCATTCTGTGCCATATTTTGTACTCCTTAGCACTGTCTTTGGACTGATTTGTTTCGTCTTGGGATAGTCTTTTTATACCTGCTAGGCTTCTCCCCAGCTTTTTTGAATTCTCTAATCGTTTGATTTTCGAAGCAATTTAAAAGTTGAAAAAAAATCGTCTATTTTTGGTGAGTTGATGGCCCAATTTTTCCCAGGTCATTTATTTCTTACCTTTATTTATTAGATCCCTTCACATATTTTGAATGAGCTGCGTTTTGTCCGATACGCCTCACCAGCCTTGACGGACCCACCGTTTTGTATGCTCAATAAACCTAATTGGATGTTTATCTACAAGTTTAACTACTTTTATTTGTTTAAAAGATACGTTCGATTAGTTCATAACATTTTTTGTGGACATCGTTTCTGAACGATTGGCACCCCACCCAAAACAAATACAGAGATATAGTTCCGCATCAAAAATGTATAGCTATAATACATCTTACGGTTGATTAAATAGTCTTGAAGTACTCTTGGATAAAGAAACCTTTTTACGCCCACAAAAACCAAAATAAAGCTGAATCCAATTAGGGCATATAGCCAAAAGTTTAACTATACCGTTCGATAAAATTCGGTTACAACATTGAAATTGAAATTATTTAAATATTATTTTGGACATTTGTAGAAATCTGTGTAGCAAATTGTTAAATTCTGGATAAATTATTTTACTATTCATCCATAAAAGCGCATAAAATGGGTGCGCCCAAAAGTGTCGACAACTATTTTAATAATTTGTACTACAATTGAATTTTTGTAAATCAAAATAATGTCAAAATAAATTATACTCTGAATCGCTAAAATTCTGACCCAATTTCCCAAATAAAATCTCTCCCCCTCAAGTTATTTGTTTTTTGTTCTGTTTTGTTTAATATTTAATCATTCGGTAAACAATTTCCATATTCTATATCCAGCTCAAATGAGCCATATGTCCGTTTAAATATTTGCTGTACTCGTCGTTCGTATATATAAAGTATTCAATCACAATAAAATGCATATCATTCTCTTGTCAAAATCTAATATTTGTGTTGTATTGGGTATATACAACAAACACAAATTATTATTTGTTGTTGTGTATTTCATTTATCCACCCCGTCAAATTTTGACAATAGATTTTTTGTTCCTCACAAACCGAAAACAAAACGTTGGTAATTTCAACATCTCATTGTGTGTTTGTTGCGAGCGAGGGAATAATGATTATAGTGATTATGATGTTGTGTTTTTGAAGACGAAATGAATATGTTGTTTTTATGGTATATGATGATGATGATTTTGAACGGTTTATACTAATCAACCTTTTAATGACCTTGTTTGTTCGAAGATTTCAAAATAAATAAATTCGATTGATATTCAAATAAAGATGTTTTGGCAGATCGTTTTGAAATGTAAATTTAAGTATTAATTGCGTTAAATTAACATAATATCGATTTGTTAGTAAATTTATTTGACACGTACCTCAAGAATTTTATGCGGGCTTATATCGCTACAAACATACCACATTCGTATAAACACAATGACAATACAATACAGTAGCCAAATCAAAAATTACCAAACAAAAAAAAAAAAAAAAAAATCTGTCACTCCTTCATCATTCAAAATGTATGCGCACAGATTAAACCAAAACAATTAAAAATCACACGTGACACATACTAGTACCAGGGTTATGGGAGTACCAAACGTTTTTCATAAAAGAATTAAACTCATCTTCACTTTATAATATACACACGGTATTGATTTAATCTAATATGTCTATATATATAGTATATATATATAGGGTGAGAATATATAAAGTGACAGAACACCCATGTAGCAGCATCATCAAAATAATTGATTTTTTCTCATCTTGACAACAACAACAAAACAAGCACAAATAAATTCTTAATCAAAAAGATTAAGTTTTGACACGTTTGTTTTGACAATGCGCTTATTGTTGTACGACACGTGTCTGTTGTGATTATGAAAATGACATTTCTACGGAGGATACACGTATTTATATGGAAAATATTGAAAATTTGATATAGAGACAATCAACCAAAAAAAAAACAAAAAAAAAATTAAGCTTCTTTACTCTAGTTGAGGTTGGTAAGTTTTTATCACAAAAAGATGTGTGCGCTCGTTTTGTTTTATCTACTTGTGGTGGTTAAATTGAAGTGGATTGTTGGTGCTGCGCTAAATAGGATTTAAAAGTGGTTTAATTAAATTTGACTTGTTTTGTAGTAAAAATAATTGATACAGTCGCGAACATACACATTGTACATATATTTAGTTAGTTTTTACATAATAATGTATTTCATAGTACACAGAACATTGACGTAGTTATGGTAAACTATACTAAACATATTAACTCTCTGAGTAGAGTTGCGCAAACTAAGTTTAAATGCATAAAAGGGTCGCTTATTATATTTTTATGTAAAACCAACCCCTGTCGTAGCGCGTTCAGAAAAGTTTGCTTGCTCATTTCCTTGAGTATCAATGGCGCTGGAATCAGTCCTAATCGCTCAAAAAACAAAAATACGAAATTGTACTTTTTAGTTTACTATTTATACTCACAGTTCACTTTGTTTTCGGGAATAGCTTCCTCCATAAGCGGGCAAATTAAAAATCAATTTCTAATTTTGTTAACAAAACAAAATGTTGCAAAATGACACATTTTTCGGCCAGTTTATGTGTACTTGATTTACAATAAAAATTTAAATTAATTTGAAATTTCATCAATTTAAAAACTTTTTTATCAAAATTCAAAAATTTATTGTTTTTTATCAAAATTATCCCTTCGTTTCGCAAATACACCTTGTTGTGTAAAAATCTATTTTTTAATGATCAAAACACGTACGCAGCTTCTTGATTCTCTAAAAACTAAGATAATGTGTAAACGTAAAAACCTGCAAAAAGCAAAGCTTACTTTTAAGAGTTTGCGACAAAATGTTTCCCGTGTCATTAGCGACTATGCGATATATTAGTTCCTAAATAGCAACATTTTACACCCTCACCCGGAAATAATCCCTCAATAGAAATATTCCTATGTAGAAACCAGCAAAATAAAGAAATTAGTATTTGCGTCAACATAAATTCTACAATTCCGCTTTTTATAAACAGTGTGGTTTATTGCGTCTTGTGAACTCTTTGTGCGCGCAATTGCCAAGTCTTCACAATATGGAGTGTGGCCTTTTACACCCAGCGACGGTTTTGCGTCAAAAAATGTAGAAACATAGAAATTTACTGTCATTTGTCACATTTGCGTCTTAAATAATACAACACAACTATTATAAGATTAGAAAATAGGCCCAACTGGAAGAAAAGCTGGCGTTAATTGAAGAATTAAAAATATGGGCTTTAAAACATCGCATTGCGCATCGTGCAGTTAATGATCTACTGAGCATATTTCATTCGACCTGCATTATAAAATATTTACCAAGAGACAGTAGAACATTATTGATCGCGCCAATCGGCGTAAGTTAGATATTTTAACTATGGGCATAGAGGGTTAAAAAATTCTCTAGATTGTGGTATTATGTTCTAACCTGATAATAAATTGATTGATTGATTTTGATTGATTGATTGCGATGTACGATCAAGCATTTCTTGCATTAACAAGTCTCCCGTATTATAATAAATGCGAATACCAACCACACCACTCTACCCATGTTACACAACACGACACCATTCTTCATGAAGCCAAACCCCGTAAAGAAAGGCGCCACATTGATAACCAACATAAGTCTTAATAGTTGTGATATCCGCCCCTGGCCAGGCCGCCGTCGTACACCTTTTTACATATAACAAGATCGAGGGATGGGAAAGGAATGTTAGCAACAAAGACTCAACCCGGTTCCAGACACCTAAGTAGTTGATAGTTAGTAAATTTGTTAGTAATATATGTTTTTTTAGTAATTTATTTAGCACAAAAGACAATACAATTTTAAAGTTCATCTACTGCTCCAACCTGCTCCAACCTGTAAGAAGGACACAATGACAACACAAATTTCCTGGTACCGCAAACTCTTTTTCTGAAAAGCTGTAAACAATTATTATTATTCCCCTCCACCATTTTTTCCATCGGCGGTTGTGAGAGGGGGGCGAGATTTCGTTCCATCATCATGTTCCCATGCGGTCACCCAAATTTGTACTAACTGTAGGTAGTGTTGCTTGACGTTGTTGTTGAAATCGTTTCGTCTCTGCTGTCTCTGCTACTCGCCCCCTATGTTCTAACCTGATAATAAATAATGAAATAATTTTAATCCTACCGGCTTGCGGTTTTTATGAGCACGAATATGAGAAGTAATTTACAACACAAATTAGAAATAGAATTAAACACACTACAACTTTTAAATACATTTATTGTTAACCAATTATAATAATTTTAGTAGCGTATTCCTCAACTTTCAGACATCCTGTCTCCTGTGCCTTTGTTTTATTCCTCTTCTTTTGACATCTCTTAGTATACTTTCATAAATGTAATTATGTACACTTTGATTAAATTAACTGCGCTCATGCCATGTACTAAATTATATTTCATAAATATAAAAGAGTTATGCTCTTCAATATATTGCTTTGAATATGCCTCGTCCCCCCTGTTAGCTCAAAAGCTTATGCTTTATAAAAATCTGGTGCTTTAGTGATACGACCGAACTTAGTGATATAACCACTCGATCCTGCTGCTGGTGCATTGTTTGAATCTGGCTAGTAGGATTAACCAGTGTAGGCTGTAATAGATTATCATGAACTGGAATTTTAGTTCTTAATGGTCTATTCATCAACATTTGTGAGGGTGATAACCCTGTATTTGCAACTGGAGTTGTTCGATCACCTTGACTTTCTTCACTTTTTTGATCATATTTTTTGCAATATGCTCCGCCTTCTCAGCTCGGCCGTTTGATCGTGGATACCGCGGATTTGAAAATATAAACTTGAAATTCCACGATTTTGCAAAATCATTCATCTTATATGAATTAAAAGGATTGTTGTCTGTAACAATATATTTTGGAATTGAATGATTACAAAAAATTGTTTTCATCGCCATAGTTAGACTGTTGTTTTATCAGATACCTTATGGATTTCTAACCATTTGGAAATCCTAACAAAATAATTGGTTCCAAAACACTCCATTAGATCACAACCTACTTTTTCAAAAGGCAAATTTGGGATTGTGTGGCTTATCATTGGTTGAGAATAATTAGATGATTGATACTTTTCACAAATGCGGCACTTCGATATGATTTTTTCAATGTCGGCGTTAATGTTGGGCCAATACAGAATTTGTTTGCCCCTTGCTTTTGTTGTTTTGGACATTCCAAAATGTGGTTCGTGCAAAGTATTTAAGATTTCATCTCGTAATTTAATTGGAATAAACACTCGATTTTCATAAAACAGCAACTCGTCTTCAATATATAGTATAATTTGTCTTTCATAGGCCAATAAAATTTTAATGCATCTGGAACTTTGGCTTTTGTTTTTGGCCAGCCTTCCTTGTAGTACTTCATTAATGAATGCGTAATGTTGTCTTGAATTAGTTCTGCTTTGATAATTTTTTGTTTTTCCTCGCTTATATTAATAGTATGTACTACGTCTTTCAGTGATGTTTCAATATCCGTTGAATCAAAATTAGATTTTCTAGATAACAAATCAGCAACATGTAAATATTTACCCTGTACGTACTGAACATCTGAATCATAAATCATCAATTTTATTCGCATACGCTGTAATCTATTAGAGGAAATTTCAGATATTAACTTTCTCATAATCGATATTAACGGTTTATGATCTGTTTCCACTTTGACCATTCGCCCATAAATGAAATTGTGGAATTTTTTACATCCAAACACTATAGGAAGCATCTCTTTTTAAATTTGTGCATAATTGAATTCAGCTGAGTTTAAACTTTTTGATGCAAAACAAACTGGCTTACCTTGTATCATCAAACAACTAAGTTGTTATTATGTTCTTCTTAAGTACTGCCACATACTAGGTATATAAAACCTCCCGGCAAATTACCGAAATGTTTTGAATTTATTTTTTGAAAAACCTCTGGTGCTATTTTCAAGCCAAATGGAAGAACATTAAATTGGTAACAACCAAATGGTGTGGAGAACGTAGTATATTTTTTTGATTTGTCGTCTAACCTTATTGGCCAAAATTCTTCACGTAAATCTAAGACTGTAAAATATTTCATGCCTTGCAGTTGCCATAACAAATTCTAAATAGCTGTTTAATTTTCGTGGATCTAGACAAATTCGAATGGATTTTTCCGGTTTCTCAATTAGTACCACATTATGTGTCCATTCAGATGGACCGTTATCTTTTATTATTATATTAGCATTCTCCATTTGCTAAAGCTTTTTTAATACTTTATCACAAATTCCTAATGGTATGCGACGAGGAGCTTTGAAGATCGGTGTTGTATCATCTTTTATTTTCAATGAGCATTTATCAGGAAAACAACCCATACCTTCAAACACATCTGTATTTACTTGAATTATAGATTTTACTTCTTGCAGTTGCAGTGAATTAACATTATGAATTCGCTTAATCAAGCCCATTTCAACGCATGATTGAAGACCAAGAATTGGTTTTGCCTCCAAATTAGACAGAATCTCAAACTTTGTAAAATATTTTTTATCCTTATACTGAATGTTGACAGTAATTTCCCCAATTAAATTGAGCTTGAAACCACCAAAAGCTTCCAATGACAATGAAGAATTTCGAATAATTGATTTAGATGAAATTGCTTCATATAAGCTTTCAGGTAAAATGTTAACATCCGCACCACTATCCAATTTGAATTTGATTATCATATTTCCAATTTTTAAATTTTCATACCATGATTTATCATGTAAATCTTTTATGACATCTACTTTGCAGTTCACCGCACTAACCGAATCCACAAAGAATGTATCCAATGAATGACCGTTATTGCCCTCATTTGCAAGGTCATCCATTTTGGCTTGAATTTGCATCACCGAACGACATGCATCAGCAAAGTGGTTAAATTTGTTGCATTTCTTACATCGCTTTCCAAACGCTGGGCATTGTCCATATAAGTGCTTGTAAGAACAATTGTTGCAGTTGAACGTTGTTTTATTTGCACTATCAATACCAGCTTGACTGTTTTTAGAATGATAGTATGAATTTGGTGTATTCGAATATCTTTGGAATTGATTTGGTTGCATTTTACTACCATTATTTGTAAATTTTGAATCATAGTGTTGCTAACACGTGGTGTTGCTAACTTAGCACCTTGTTGGATTTGCTTTGCTTGGACATTAGTTAATTCGGCTATACGGCCTATCTCTTTTGCTTTATTAAGCATTAGATCAATTCGCAATAACTTAGCTTGTAAGTCATTATTTGCTACACCAAGCATTATACGGTCCCGCAATATGTCATCCCTTGTGGTACCAAAGACACAACTTTTAACTAATTTTGTAATATCAGTTAAGAAATGGTCGAATGGCTCATCATCCTTTTGATTTCTTGTATAAAACAAATATCGCTCGTAGACTACATTTTTACGAGGGTTGCAATATTCTTCGAATTTAGTCACAGCTTTTTTCAATATTTGTTTATCTGTCTCGGTTGCTTTAAATGTTGAGAATACATCAATAGCCTCCTCACCTGCGATATGCAACAATTGTGCGACTTGAACCTCTTCACTTTCTTCCGTTAATTTGGTGGCTTTTGCATATATAGAAAAATGCATATACAATTGTTTCCAATTCTCTTGTAGATTACCATCAAGACAAAGTGGCTTGGGTGTATTGAATCGACCCGTTGGCTGCGCCATGTGGTATTATGTTCTAACATGATAATAAATAATGAATTAATTATAATCCTACCGGCTTGCGATTTTTATGAGCACGAATATGAGAAGCAATTTACAACACAAATTAGAAATAGAATTAAAGACGCTACAACTTTTAAATACATTTACTGTTAACCAATTATAATAATTTTAGTAGCGTATTCCTCAACTTTCAGACATCTTGTGCCTTTGTTTTATTCCTCTTCTTTGACATCTCTTAGTATACTTTCATAAATGTAATTATGTACACTTTGATTAAATTAACTGCGCTCATGCCATGTATAATATAGTTCATAAATATAAAAGAGTTATGCTCTTCAATATACTACTTTGAATATGCCTCATAGATAATGCACTTTCGAATATTGAGAAACCAGTAAGCATTATTTTGGCTGCCCATTTGCCGTAGTTCAAAAAATGAATTTTGGCTAATACTGTGCGCTATTGATGAAATGCCTCAGGTCCCTATTATGGTAATTGGAGTTTATTTAGGATAATGTAAACCCATTTTGGAGCCTTTTCTCAATTTTTTCGTGGATGAATACTTAGCAATTACAAAAACCGGCTAGCTTGTGAATGGACACAAAATCAGTATTAACATTAAATATTTTGGTTTTTTACCATACCCCTGCCAGAGCAAGGTTTGTTATACATTCATTGTTATCCATTGTTGCATAAGATGTACATTAATTGGTGAAAATGAAAATAATCGTATGAGCTTTCTTAGAATAGACTGCGAGTTTAGGACAGATGGAAAATTTTAGAAAACGTAGGACGGACGGAGATTTGTCTATAATTGTTAATATTCAACTTAGACCCAGATTTAAATATTGGAGTTATACGTGCTATATTTAATTTATCAGGCAATTTGCTGAATAAAAAAGTTTCGTTAATAAAACTGCACAATATAGGAGTTATAGAGTTAACCCTCTTACAATGAGTTTTATTGATATAGAATCCCAGTCCGGTGAACAAGATGATTTCAAGCTAGAAATGATTAGCTTTATTTCTTCTGATGTGGTGGGTTCAAAGTTACAAAATTTGGTAGTTTCTACATTACGGTAAGGTAGAGTATTGTAGTTAATATTGAAACCAAATGACATCATTAATAACTAGTTTAATGCCCGTCGTGCCTAGGCACGAACATTTTAATACTTTAATTAAACACATGATTTGTATATAGTATATATGCAAATGCCTACCGATAGCAAAGTTTTGTTAATTTGTTCTTCAGAATTTTCAATCTGATCTTCAATAATTTGTTATGATCGACTTCAATTTGATGTTTGCCATCAATATTTGCATAAATTAAGCTCTATATCTTTGTTTTTTTTTTAAACTTACCTATGACACGAAAAAAATATTTAATTTTTGTTGAATTGGTATTTGTTAACTTGCTGTTAACTTGGTTTTGGGCGTTTTGAAAAAATTTTAAAATTTTTTGATGACTGTTAAGTTATTTTTACATAAAAATCGATGTTGCTGTCACTATCAAGACTTATAAAAGTTTGTCGTTTAACACGGGAAAATGCTAGGTACAACATACCATGATTAAAGACAGGTATGAAGGTATGATGGTCGACACCAACAAATTCGAACGTTTGCCCTTGAGATTTATGCACGGTCACCGCAAACGCTGGTGGAAGCAGAAATTGATATCGTTGTATTGTACACCCAAGTTGACCTTTACTGGAGTCGAGCGTAACTCAAGGAATGTGTACTTCTTGTCCAGCTTTTTCCCCAGTAATTATTGTTGCTTTAACTACGTTGTTACATAATTCGTTAACAATCAGGCATGTTCCATTGCACATACCCTCCGAAATATATTAATAACGCATTAGCATAATTATCGTATTTATCTTTAGTTTTAATTCATGGGGTGGCAAATCAGCAATTTCAATCGAATTAAGACACTTCACAGAATCATGACTTTGATACGATTTGTATCCTAGGAGACGATCGACGATCTCAGCATTAATATTACTGACTTCTTTATTCAGCGGCGCGAGAATAACACGTTTCTTCATTCCATCGTAATTTTGATTCGCAAGACAATTTCCAAATACTTCTTCTATTAAATTACCACTGGAGATTATATCCTCAGGTAATTCGATTTCATTGAAGTCATTTTTTGGAAGATTTCCATTTCCCAGTTTCAGGATATACTTTGCGAATGATTCCTGTTCAGGATCGACACGCATATTTTTTTTTAACGAAAAATTTTTGAAATAGTTCCAGAGATGACTTTTTTTGATCGACAAATCGAGTGTTTCATTACGGTTGCTTCGGAGTTGAACAGGTAAGCACTGAGAGAAATCACCTCCAGGGACTAAAATTTTCCCTCCAAATGGCAAGTTTGAATTTGCAATAGACTGCAACAACTGATCCATATTTTGTAAACCATATTTTGGTAACATCGGTGCCTCATCCATAAGGAAAACATCAACTTGAGCGAGTTCTGTAGCTTTGACTGAACCAGGTTTAATACTGGAAATTGAATCTGACGAAAGCGGAACTTTCAGACCAAATGCCTTGTGTGATGTTTGTCCAGCAGGCAATAGAGTTGATGCGATTCCAGTAAATGCCATACATTTTACCTTGCGATTTTGGCCACAAAGTAAGTGGTACAAGGTCTTATATAAGAAGGTTTTATCGGTACCGCCTGGTCCATCTATGAAAAAACATTTTGTTTTAACATAGTTAGAGTGATTGGCTGCACGTAAAATACTGTCCAGAATTTCAGTCTGTTTTCCTTGCAGAAGCCGGTACATGCGTTCTCCTAGAACGTCCATGTTTTGGCCATCTTCGTAATTGTCAATGTCGTCCATACCATATCGTTCAACCCAGAAACGAAATTTTCGACCATCTGTTGCTGTCGTATTTAACTTGAATGCAATAATACGATAAGCACGTTTGATTGCAGCATCCTCCGATCTATTATGTCATCGTGCTTGCAGAATAAAATCTTCAGCCAACTGATTTTTGAATCTTTCCCAGAGATCTTTTGGAGCTTCGGGACATCCAAAGGCATATTGGACAGTGCTGATTCTTCTAGACCATCTATCCACTGTTTATCGTCGAAGGCGAGGCCTTGAGCTAGGCAAGCTTGTTTGTATGTCGCATAACCAATGTCATTCACAGTAAGGAGATCATCTTGTTGCGTCCTTCATATGATAGAGAAGTACTCTTAAATGGAAGCATTCTGGTTGAGCAACATAATTTACGTTGTGAATTCGACCAATGACATGCAATCGACGGATTCGCAGCTGCTCGTTATTCCATCCCATTTAAAATGTTCGTTCATTTGCCAATAGTAGTAGTAATTCTGGTTTGTTTGCATTTGCGTTAGGCGTTGAACTGGTTATGTCGAAAATACGCTTCTAACATTGAACCTTTCTGTCCAATATCTGCCAGATCATCTTGGGCTTGGTCAATATCTTGCATTCGATATTGACCACGTAAATGAATATTCAAGCGCTGAACGATATGACTCTTTCTTTGGATTTCGTGGCCAAATAATCGCGTGTATATGCTTCAGGTGCTGTAATGCAGCGACCACATAGGTGTCTGCTTCATTATAAATAAAACTCCTGTCCTTTGTAGATGTATTTATATAAATATTGTACCGGACCTATCCTGCCAACATATTTAACATTGATGTGACATTGGAATTTTTTCAGCAAATAAGCATTATATGTGGCCACATGACGATTATCTCGTGTAACTCGGCAATTATCCTTATCTTTTCGATATACTGAAAGTTCATGTTATAATTCTTCTCGAATATTTTCGTCCAATTTGGGGTCATAACGACGGCGATTCTTTGATTTTTCATCATCCGCTAGAGATGTTACTTCTTTGAATTGCATTGGAAAATCGAAGCGGCACTGCAATTTTTCATTTTTATTGACCATACATGTAGTATCTGGATTTAACTCCACTCCGCACGGATTATGAATCATCCACTTTAACGCTAATTCTCGTAATTCAGGGTCGTCGATATTTGGAATTTCAGCTGAAATTAGTTAGATCATCAATTTCTTCTGGATTATGGATTCGATCTTCAGGATTCATGATCAACAGCAAATGCATATGTGGCAGTCCACGTTTTTGAAATTCGATTGTAAACACATGCGGCGACCTTTCCAAATATCTGTTTTTTATTGAAATCATTGATAATTTCATTAAATTTATGTTTCGCAATTCGAGCGACGAGATCCGGACGATCTTCTTTAATTTCTGTCCAATCGGGATTACAAGTCATGGTGATGAAGAAATCTGGCGATCCAAGACGACGAACAATAGCAATTGCATCTTCGAAATGTTCAGTATAGTAACGCGTTGATCCGGTGAATTATGATGGTAGTATTATTTTTTCACCAACAACTGCCTTCTGCTTCGCAGCTAAGTCGTTGATAAGTCGGGTAACACCTGCGTACTGATCGGCTAAAATAGTTTTGTGATTAAATTTGATCCATTGGATGCGATCACGTTCAACTCGAATGAAAGTATCGACGAGATATTGTTGAAAAAGTCGTCCACCAAAATGTAAAGCGTTGAAAACTGTTTGACGCAGGTCGGGTGTTAAATTAGTTTGCAAAGAAAGGCTTTTGGCGTGTTGAAGTCGAAAAGCTAAACGATATTGCACTAGTTCAAGTCGTGTTAGATGTGGACGACTTGCATAAGGTTTTCGAAATGGCATACCCACAGTATATCCTGACGTTCCGGCTGGATAAAATAATGGGTAGGTAAAGGGCTCCACACGATGGTCGATATTTTTCAAAATGGCAACATCTTTGTCACGTTGTTTTACAACCATTTCATTTGACGGGAAACTTTGATCGGCGTTAAGCGTAAGAACAACACATACTTCATTACATGCAGGAGGGTTGAACCGTCTATAATCCACCCCATCTATAGCACTTCAAAAATGAGCTGCACATTTGGAGGTTGTAGTCCCAGTTCAGCGCACGTTGATTTATATCATCCTCCACTTCTCGCATCCTCATGTAACTTTGGGCATAAATGTTTTGTTCTCGCATTATTTCCTCCAACAGATCCATTAATTCACGACTGATTCCATAATTTAGATGTTGTGCAAGGCGTTCGTCAACAGCATCATCGGAGTCTAAAAAGTACATTTGACCATATGAAGGTGGTTCGAAATCACCTTGAGTGGTTTGAGTGATTTTGTGATTAACTTGTCCAGCTGCTTTGAAGCTAAAAATGTTACGACTATTGATGATTCGATCATCGCTTACGTTGAATGAAGCTAAAGCGAAATATGAGTTTGAGTTTCGGATTCGTTTGTGGAACTCATTAGCGAGCGGGTGACATTGTAAAAAAAGGCAAACCAATTCATTTGGAAACTGTGGAGATGGCAACACAATTCGATCAAGCAAGCAGCAATCTCCAAAAGAATCACCTTTATTTGCTTCTCTTTCTTCGGGGAAATGGAGGGCTCCGCAGTTAATATATACAACGGAAGGGTCCCAATGATTTGTTATTAATGCTGGCGTAATTTACGGCATCTTTGTAGGTTCGTACTGGATTCTGTACCATAGCTCGTTGCCGTCGAACATTGCGACGGCGTTGTTCTTCTAATCGCAGATTTCGTTGTGCATCATTTTCGTTTGCGATCCGCTGTGAAGACCGGTTTCGCTCTTGTTCAAAGCGATGATAACGTTCTTCATCATTTTCGTTTGCGATGTGATGCGCATTTATTCGTTGCATTTGATCAAGTTGTTATTGGGATGGAGATTCATTATATATCATAAATTACCTCAGACATTTTTTCCATACCTTTTACTTTAGCTGTTCGGATTGGTCTTGCCGCGGTTCAGGTTGTTGGACAAAAATTTCTTCGATTCGATTTTGAATATTGAGATTGAATTCGATATCATTCGTAATCATTTTGAACAATTGGGAATTTGCGTTTTTTGGGGCGTCCCCTAGGCATATTTCCAATTTGGTTTTTACCTTGATGAAAAATCAAAATATAAATAAAACTTTTTAATTTTACAACTTTCTGAATTTATTTCGTTCAGGCAAAAAAAATAAAAAAAAAATAAAATTTATTTTATCATTTTGTTCACACTTAATTCGTTTTAATTTTGTTTTCCAAAATTAAGACCCTAAACGAATTTTCCCAAAGTCATGACCTATCTAGATCGTTTTTCACACCGGAAAATGGAAGTATGCCAATTTTCGAGAAAAAATTTACAAATATGCAATTATTGTTCGTTTAATAAAATAGATAAATGGGGTCTTGCGCTACAGTAGTACGATTATTTAAAATTTTATTAATAACAGACCACATTTTTTTAGGTGTTCGTAAACTGTCTTCTAATAAATTTGTGTAGTATTTTGATTTCAGATTGATTACCATTTCATAAGATTGTTGATTTAAGACTATTAAATACGTTTTTGAAATACGTACGTGAAATTTGTCCTAAGTTGTCTTTAGTATGTTCTTAGTTTTTTTAAATGTGTTGGTGTTAAAGTTTCGTTATTACGAATTTATTTAAATCGTATTGAAATAGTAAAAATTATGCTTAATATTACTTAGTGTTATAAAACAAATTTAGATTTTTCTATGGCGCGATATATTCTGATGGTGAATGTATAAAATCAGATCATTTTCTAAAACCTGAGGAACTGGCAGAAAACCCGTGCTTAATCGTGTTTGTTTGCGAATTTTCTGGTGAAAATCCTAGCAAGCAGCCACAAAAATGCCATAAGGTCTTATCTATTCGAAAAATACTTCAGGGGATAAGGGTATTTAGGTAAATCATGTTTGACATAATCTCATATGAAACATCGAATATATGTATAAATGATTTTCCGAATTTTCTTGAGAAAATCCTAGGAAGCGGCCACCAAAATGTCCTATATTCTAAGTTGTCATGAGGTCTTATCTATTCGAAAAATACGACAACTTAGAATATATGACATTTTGGTGGCCGCTTCGTAGGTTTTCCTCAAGAAAATTCGGAAAATCATTTATACATGTATTCGATGTATCATATATGAGATTATGTCAAACATGGTTGTACTAAATACCCTAATCCCCTACTTTTTTCAAAAGTGAAGTTTTTTTTTAATAGATAAGACCTTATGACAACTTATAATATAGACCGGTGTGAAGTTTTCCACAGAATTTAGAAGTGTAGCTACACAAATTAACAGATTTCAAAAATGTAGCTACACAATTTAGCAAATAGTGTAGTTGTACACAAAAATATGTAACAGGATAAGTTTATATTTATTTTCATGCAGAAAAAAATTAAACCGGTAATTAAATTTCATATAAGGACTAATAGCCTCTGTTGGGTTCTTTAGGGTTAAAACTCATTGTTTAAAAAAGCAACTAATATTTTGAGAAAATTAGTATCGCAGGATTTATTTTTGTATTAGGATTAATTTCCATTGGAAATGCTAAAAGGTCATCATGTTGCTCCCAAATATTATTTTTTCGTTTTATATAAGATCGAAAATGGCTTGCCACATTTTTATTTTTAGACTTTTCGTAATGAATTATTCCTTTTAAATAAAACTCTTGGCTGGAAAATATAATTTTGTTACTAATTTCATTTATTCTGATCGAGTAATTGTTATTATTTGGCTGTACATCTGCAACAGCTATGCCATAGTTGCTAAAATAATCTATTTTCCTGATATCTTGACATTGTGGGCAAACAGTATGTTTAAAGTCAATAGCATTTTGAATATTGCTTAATAATTGTTGATTGAATTTAAAAACATCTTCGAAAGGGAGGTAAAATGTTTCTCTTAATATATCTGAATGTTTTGTTTGTAAACAACTACGAATTTCTGTTAAAGGTCGTGGTAAAACGTTCTCCAAAATAAAAGAAATACAACAAGTTGCGTCTAATTTTGTATAGTTGTTGGTACGAACTAGTGCTGTACTTTTCGAATAAATTTCTAGCATTAGGCGGAATCTTTCTCTATAAAGAAGTGAGTTATCAGGAAATGTATTTATTTTAGATACAAATTTAAAAAATGGATTTACAGATGTTTGAAATAATCCTTTAAAATACTCTGAATCAGTAAATAAACATAAAAATATTTGCGTAGTTGCATCAAAAGCGCAAGTATTAATTACACTTATTACTTCGCTATTTTCAACAAAAGAATATCCATTTTTTAATATATGCACATCTTCACGATCACCTGAATATTTGATAGATTTAGATTTCTCTGTAGGCTGACAATTACTCTGTGCTAAACGTCGTAATACTCTTTTACCAAAATGCTTGGGAGAGTCGAGAATTTTCAGTTTTTTATTCCACGTTTCTTCATGATGCTCATTATCAGGGTCGTCTAATATACCATGTATACCCGGTTGAACTGCATTTTCATTATAAGTTGCTTCAGAAATTTTTCTAATTTCAATTAATTTTGTTAATTTCTCCGTTTTATCCTTTAAAATACTAATAAACCTACCTAAGCGTAAAGATTGATTGTTCGTGTAATGATTCTTCACTATCGAAAACCAACTCTCAGCGTTTGCATTCGATAGTCTTCCAGATATGCCCATCTTCCTAGCAAAACACACTCCCCACAAAGGTAAAAAAGCCATATATTTTTTTAATGTAAAGTTAACAAATTCAACATTATAATAGATGTTTAAATTTGATTCGTCGGTATTATTAGACTGATCGTTAATTGAGTTCATAGTCTCGATAAAAATATGATTAAACCGTATATAATACGGAGTACAGCTAAACGCAGATTTTTTAAAGAATGTTGTTCGTTGAGTTAATCTCCATGCTGCTGATTCCGATGGGTCAGTACTATAATTCTCACTCTTGTTATTATATAATTGAATTATTATTTTTTTAAATTTTCAAGAGACTCTGAAACATGTTGATTTGAGAATTTTGTGCAGCAAATTATGCAGTAAAGTTCAAATAATTGGTCAATATGTTCCAAAGACTTACAATTTAGTATGCCACAAAATACATCTAAAATAAAAATTTTTGTTACTCTGTTAGCGATTGGCCACTTTTTTTTTAATTGCGATGATAAAATATTTACAAAGTGGGCACAACAAATAAAAGTACCAACTTTATTTATTTGTTTCAATTGAGTAGTTGAATTGAGAATTTCATACGTATAATCAATGTACTCAGAAACAGTCATGGTATTGAAACTGAGGAGAATCGATTTTAAAAGAGCCCAGGACCAATCAGTCACAAAAAATTTTGGAAAAAATTCTTTGGGAACATGTTCTTTTAAATCATCCAAAAATCGTTTGATTGTTAGAGAATCATGCTTAGAGGAAATTAGCTCTCCTATCGGAATTAAATTATTGCTTATATTTACAACACATGCATAGTAAAGTATGCGCTTGTAGCTGTGATAGGGATGACAAACAGGATGTTTGGCGACTTTACCGGTTGCATCAAAATAAATTCCATCTACTGGATATTTTTTAAGTAGCTCTAAAGTAGAATGCCTTAGCAGAACTACTTTTAAAGGATCAGGTGACAACTCATGGATGTATTTATTTTTTTTTTGGTTCAGTCATGTTCATTTGACATATATCGATTATATCGCAATCACGGACAAGATCATCCTTTTTCAATTGGTCTGATTTTATTTTCCGAATAATTGTAGAAGGAACAAACGATTGTGTGTTACCAAGTTTAAAAAGACTAAGATCAGTGTCTTTTGCTAGATCAAGCGAAAAATTAAGACATGATGTTAATTTCAATTGGTTTTTCATATTTTCTCGTTTATTTCCCCTAATTTGGTTGTACACTTTCTTTTCTCCATCATGACTTACACATCTTTGCCCATTTGAATAAATTTCAAGCCATGCATTTTGCCTAACTATAAATTTATATTTTGTTTCTGGAATTAGTTTGCACTTTCCATAAACAACCATATTTTGTGGGTTTTTTATTGACGATGGCCCCATTGATTTAAACGAAATCACACAAGGGTTTCTAATCTCAATTAAATACTCGGTAATTTTATTTCGTACATCTTCTCTGCTGAGACCGGAAAATGAAGATGTAACTTTATTTTGTGAATTAATAAAAATTGTTTAGAAAAATTAGGTAAATTAGGGGGTGGCCTTCTTGGTGGCCGAATGTTTTTTTCCCCAAATTAATATCATCATCCATTATTAATATTATCCACATAAAATTTGTATTCATGATTTTTAACTAAAACAGTTGACTCATCATTCATTTGAATCGGTCCAGCGGTGTTCACATTTTGATTATAATAAATATTGCTACTCACAACCATTTTGTTCAATTTTTGTCGCCAAATTAAACAAATATTTAAACGATTTTTTAATGAATTTTGAACGCCTAATTTTTTACAAATACTTTTCATTTGCAAACTATCAGAACTAGTCAAAATTGCACCTTCTAAAACTAATTCTTCTAAAGCAGTTTTCAGTACTGCAGCAGAGACAAATTTTTTTTTTCTTTTTATAATTATATTTTAACATTTTGTTAAAACAAATGTGCAACTATGGAATATAGAAAAAAAATATCCAAGAATCAAACAGAATAAATTAATGTAACTGCAAAAAACAGCAATATTTGCAATATCTATTAGCTGTTAAAGTAACGAAAATTTTAATATTCAACTAACTAGAACCAGTACAATAGAAATCCAGAAAACAAGCCAAGGTCAATAAGTAAAAAAAGCAATAATTTTAAATAAATATGTAAACACGTTTTTAAGAAAGTCCGGTAGAAAGCAGTGGTCAGTAGTTTTGAAAAAAACTTTTTATTTAGCAAAGAAACTCGAAACGTATGACAAAGTATTAAAACAGAATGTAAAAAAAATTCCTTTATATACTAAAGCATGGTTTCCACAATGGCGAGGCGAAAAAATTTGTCAAACTAAAAAGAGAAAGCAAAAATTCACCGATAGTACGATAGAGAGAAAATACCATTCTGACAGAAAAATTGGGACGTCCAATTTTAAAAATTCTAATTCAGCACTCCGAAATAGGACGTCTAATCCGAAAAAAAAGATTAGATGGATCATCTTTTTTCGGACTAGTCGCTGATTTTCGGAATTCATATTGTCAATTTGAAGAAAATTTTATCTTTATTTTATTATTAAATATATATTTTTTTTTTTTGATTTGAGGAACACATTTTTCATCGCCAGAATCACTCTCAGTGCTATTTGAAAACATAACGGCATATATTGCCATTAGTATCCATCACAGTATCCATTTTTAACAAAATTTAATTTTAATAATCAAAACGTCAAAAATATATAAATAAAAATTCGGAGTAACGACTTGTTGCAGTTTCATTCACTCTTATGTTATTTTTTTTTATTCCTTCCTCTTTTTAATTTGACTAATTTTTTCGCCTCGCCATCGTGGAAACCATGCTTAACCCTGCATTCTTTAGGCAATCACCAAAGTTTTCTTCTAGGTATCTAAATGCGATTGACGTGACATCTGGAACTTCTTCGATCAAATTTTTTTTTTTCGTATGATTGTATGACTACTACATAAATGTATTTATACTATGCTACGAGCCCTGATTCAAAGGAATAAGCTCAAGCCAAATATCAAAATTATATTTGGCTTGAGCCTATTCCTATTATAATAAAACTCACACAAACTAAATTTTTTAACTCATTACACTAATAAATCCGTTAGTTTTGCAATTATTTAACAATGATACGGTTATGAAAATATTTTCGATAAAATAAAACTTATTCTTAAAGGTTAAGAATTTAGTTCATTTCAAGAATTAGCTAGCAAACAAATGACCATTACACTATATTGACTATAAAATTAAAAATGTGGAAATGCGATATCTCACTCCTTAAGGGTCGCGTTAAACTGATTCATGCCCCATATATTCTATAAAAAGCAAGCAATAATTTGGCATATTCAGATTTACTTAGACATCTCTAGGATTTCTTGTAACTGGCCAAAAGTGACCGCTACACTTAATTTGTATAAAATAAAAGTGTGGAAATGTGATATCTTACCCCTTGAGGGTCGCGTTAAAATGATTCATGGCCCATATATTCTACTAAAAGCAAACAATAATATGGCATACTCAGATTTACTTAGACATCTCTAGGATTTCTTGTAACTGGCCAACAAGTGACTATTACACTTTATTTGTATAAAATAAAAGTGTGGAAATGTGATATCTCACCCCTTGAGGGTCGCGTTAAAATGACTCATGACCCATATGTTCTACTAAAAGCAAGCAATAATATGGCATACTCAGATTTACTTAGACATTTCTAGGATTTCTTGTAACTGGCCAACAAGTGACCATTACACTTTATTTGTATAAAATAAAAGTGTGGAAATGCGATATCTCACTCCTTGAGGGTCGCGTTAAACTGATTCTACTAAAAGCAAGCAATAATTTGGCATATTCAGATTTACTTAGACATCTCTAGGATTTCTTGTAACTGGCCAAAAGTGACCGCTTCACTTTATTTGTATAAAATAAAAGTGTGGAAATGTGATATCTTACCCCTTGAGGGTCGCGTTAAAATGATTCATGGCCCATATTCTACTAAAAGCAAACAATATTATGGCATACTCAGATTTACTTAGACATCTCTAGGATTTCTTGTAACTGGCCAACAAGTGACCATTACACTTTATTTGTATAAAATAAAAGTGTGGAAATGCGATATCTCTCCCCTTGAGGGTCGCGTTAAAATGACTCATGACCCATATGTTCTACTAAAAGCAAACAATAATATGGCATACTCAGATTTGCTTAGACATCTCTGGGATTTCTTGTAACTGGCCAAAAGTGACCAATATACCATTACTTTTAATTTATTTATTTTACTAACTGAAATTTATTTTTTATTTTATTAGTCAGCTGATGTCTATAGTCCATTAAAAATAATTTTCACGTTTATACTCGGTTTAATTTTTTTCTGCATGAAAATAAATATAAACTTATCCTGTTACATTTTTTTGTGTACAACTACACTATTTGCTAATTTGTGTAGCTACATTTTTGAAATCTGTTAATTTGTGTAGCTACACTTCTAAATTCTGTGGAAAACTTCACACCGGTATAATATAGGGCATTTTGGTGGCTGCTTTCTAGGATTTTCACCAGAAAATTCGCAAACAAACACGATTAAGCACGGGTTTTCTGCCAGTTCCTCAGTTTTTAGAAAATGATCTGATTTTATTCATTCACCATCAGAATATATCGCACCGTAGAAAAAATCTAAATTTGTTCTATAAGACTAAATAATATTAAGCAAAATTTTTACTATTTCAATATGATTTAAACAAATTCGTAATAACGAAACTTTGACACCAACACATTTAAAAATACTTAGGACGTACTTAGGACAACTTAGGACAACTTAAGGCAACCAAGGACAAATTTCACTTACGTTTTGAAATACAAATTGTTGGGATACCGTTTCTTAAGCTTCTGGAATTTAATTCGCGATTTAATAAATTGTTTAAGATCCTTGGTGAACCACGGCTTATTGTATAATCATGCAAATTTATCATCCGTTCTCTATTAGTGCTATTTTCGATAATTGTATTTACCAATAAGTGATACAAATTTAGAAATGTAGTGCAACCCAGGTCAACATTTACAATATATTGAAATATGGCTTGTTCGTTACACAGTTTTACTTGTTTGGTAATTGTCATTCGTAGGGGCCATACAACGGATTAATAGATATTCATGATCACTAAGATCGGTCGGAGAAAGGAGTAAACATACTGTTACTATTAGAAAATCGTGTTGAGTATTTTTTGTCAATTTTATTAATAATTTTATATAAGAATATTTGCAGGATAGTCTTGTAGTTAACCACATCCGTTTCATGTTCGTTTAAAATATTTAGATTGAAATCATTAACCACAACACTTTGTTTGTACTGGTCCAAAAAAGAGAAGCAAAATATTTTAAAAACAAATTAAAATCAGTGTGTGGCGGTTTATAGACGGTTATTAAATGAAATTTTAACTTACGAGAGTGGAGGATGAGCAACTCATTCTACATATACAGTTCAATGCGTTTAAGCTCAAAATCAAGATCAACATGTATGAAAACAGTAATACCACCGCCCCCTCTATTATCACGAGTTAGATGAAATGATTTGTAATTATCAAGATTGAAAAAATTAATATCACGGTTGAAAAGAAAGGTCTCAGTTAAGATTATTACATCAATTTTCAACTTTAATGAATATAGAAATTCTTTCACTCTTTCAAGCTTGGCCATTAAAATTACATTTAAAATAGTGTTATAAATAAATTATGATGTTGAGGAACTATGCTGTTAATTTTGTGATGTCATTCATCTTTTGTTTTGATTAAAACTGGTTGATTGCCCTCATTCAAGCGTGCAAATATTTTTCCACCGCGAAACAAGACGTAAGTTAATGGCTTTCCCCTTTTCAACTGTATGTTGTTTTTTATTATGTTAATTTGGTTAAAGTTGAGCCAAATATAGCGATCCGTTATTACGTAGTTTTGTCATAAAATTCGATTTAATGACAGTATTTTTAAACTTGACGATCATATGGAAAAATTGTATAGGTTCCGCATTACTTTTACGATTTGTAACTTTTATTACTTTTTGATATGATTGAGTGATGTTGTTTGTATCGAACTGGAATATTTTGTTTAGGTTACCCACTATATCGTCAACATTGACATTCAATGATGGAAAACCGCTTATGACGATATCATTGAGAAGTTGTTTTTGCTTCAACGATTCCACTTCATTTTCTGGAGATTGAATCTAGATATTGCACTTTACAACTTTGTCGTCAAGTTGATTTATGTTTTTTTGAACACTTGATAACTCGTTGCCAAGACTATTTAACAGTTTCACTCAATGTGTCAAATTTCTAAGATAAAATTGTTTCCGACGTATTAATTCTATCGAATATGACCTTAATAGCAGTAAGAAGATCTTTCATAGACGGATTTTCCGCTTGAAATATTTCTCATAACTTATGGAAGAGCTACGCGTCAACATGCAATTTAGGAAAATTAATTGTGTTTTAAGCAGTTCAAAAACTTGATGATTGTAGATATACTACTTTTAATAAAAATTCACCGTTATGAATGTTTTATTACCGTGAAACAAATTGAGATACAACCGCGGTAGAAGGGAGAAAGAAATATATAATATAGAATTTTTTAACGGTTTTTTCTGAGTTATTACATTAAATTTCTTAAACCGAGTAAGGACCAGAATGGCATCAGTAACTTCCCTGAATTATTCTTCAATATTTTCACTTACTCACAGTTTTTACAGATACCACTAAACTTCAACAGTTGAAAATTATACACTTGAGCAAAATTCTATATACTTTGTTGAATTGTTTGAGTTGATGCATTCTTATATTGGTTACTTGATGAGCTTTTTCTACTAGGGTAGTGTGTGGCTCTATTGTGTATTTTGTGTTACAAATGCAATATTGTGTATTATTGAAATATTATTATTGCAACTGGTAAATGTATGGTTTTCTGTCTTCATATGTAGTGCGTAATTAGATCTTATTGTTTGTGTTGGTTGTTTTACTTCTCGAACATGCTCGCTGAATCTTTTGTGGAAATTTCTCCCGGTCTGGCCTATGTAAAATTTTTCACAGTCGTTACAAATTAATTTGTATACACCGGTTTTTAGTGCTATTTTATAAAACGTTTAAAATTTTTTTGTATATTACTGTATAGCTGGTTATCATTGAGTGAAATGTATTTTATTATTGTTTCATTAGAATTACTGGATAATGTTGTCATATTGTCATGTTTTTTATTATTTTGGTATTATATCCATTTGTTCCCGCTATATATTTTATTATGTCCAGTTCTTTGGTGTAATTACTCTCGGTCATTGGTGTGTTGTTTAATCTATTTACCATATGTGCGTATGCAGCAAATTTGTGGTTTATTGGATGGTTTGATTAAATATGAATTATGTGATCTGTGTGCATAGGTTTTGGGTAAATGCTGAAATCGTGTTTGTTGTCAATATTTATAATTGATAAATCAAGAAAATTTATGCATTAGACCGTTTCCATTTCTAAGGTGAATTCTAATTGTTGGTGGATGCTATTTTGATATAATTGTGTTGTTGTGTTAATTGTCTCTGTATGCCATTGAATAATATTAAAATATCATCCATGGTATCTGTGCCAGTATATTATTTTATCCCGGTGTTTATTACATTTGTTAAATATGTATTTTCGTTCATTGTAATTAATGAAAATATCAGCCAGTGTTCCTGAAAGGGGATTCCCCATAGCCAACCCATATTTCTGTTGGTAAATTTTGCCATCATATTGGAAGTAATTATGGTTTTTAAGATATCTATTATTTTAATTATTTCTTGTTCATTTATCTCACTGTCTAATAGTGTTTCTTCGGTGACTTTAATGGCTTCGTCAACCGGTATATTTGAGTATATTTGAGTACCTATTGACCACATCGAAACTTGCTAATTTTGCATTGGGAGGTATTTTGACATTTCGAATTTTACTTATTAATTCTAACGGGTTTTTTACAGAATAGTTCTGCCTGAGTTTAATCCGTTTCGTTATCCAGTCGTTCGTAAATTCACATTTCAGTTCGTAAATCAAATTTTATTATTCAATAAACAAAAAGAAAATTGAAAATTTAATGATTAAAAATATTGCCAACGTCAAATTTTGTGCATACATTTTATTTTGGCTTTAGCGCAGTGTGGTAGAAATTTTAATCGACTTTAGGCATAAATTTGAGAAGACTTTGCAAATCCTTGCGTTTTTGTTCACTTATCTTAATCTTGTCATTCTGGAAAATTATATATCGAAACTACATAAAGTCTGTTTGAACCTCATTCAAGTTTCTTTTTGGCCTCTTAGAACTACTTGTTGGTTTTATTCTGGATTCCATTGTAAAATCTTCACTAAAAGATCGTTTATATGAAACATTCGTTAAGTTTCATGATTCATACTTTAAATGCCGTATTTTGGTATACGGAACACATGAAAAATTAAATTTTTGAGCCGCTTGGCTATAATGCATAAAATCGGTGCTTTTCATTTGTAGTATTTTTAAATTAACTTTTGGAAACTTGCCATTTGCAAGTAATCTCACTAATCCAATTGGACTGTAGATTTCTGAAAGTACTTTGCACAGCATCAACTTCCTGTAGAACAGAATGTCCTGGTTCCGAATACTTGTGCTCCATGAGGGTAATACCTGGATTTTCCTTCAATAAGTTCCAAAGGCTTAAAGATAAAACCGAATTTCGATTCTGTGGAACACAAGAATCTGTCCAAATAATAAATGTATCAGTTTGTGGAAAATCAGTTTTGACTGCTTGCAAAATTCTTATGAAAGTACTTGCTAATTTATTTGCACCTCTTCCTTAAGATGTTTCGTTCCAGATACTGCAATAGGTGCTTCTGTTATCCTTACAATATCCTGTAAGGTTGAAACACAAAAGTTTACGCTTATAATAGAAGCAGTTTACATTAGCTTTCGGCAACGCAAACACATTTTGCAGATCAATTACCATAACACGGGTGTGTCGCTCAATATTTGTCTTGACAGTATCTTTCTCCGCTTTCGCTACCAATTTGTTTTGAATATGGTTAGTATAATCGTTTTGTTCATCTTGAGTTAATATTTGACCATTTTTTTTTCTTTCTCTTGTGCTCCTCGCATTTGTTACAGAAATCGTTTTTTGGGATGAAGAAGCCCAAGTTAAACTACGTTTCAAATATATGTTTATATGACCAAAACTTTACAGGGTCGTCTGTTTCATTGCAATACATCATATACATTTTCTCTAAATTAAGCTGTGGTTCCAAAAATGTTTTATTGGGTGGAGAGCGGCAATAATGAGACTCCACTGTTGCAAAGCTATTGATATGAGCTGCAACATCATCCAGTTTATTTTGTGGTAATTTGTTTTTCGTGTGTTTGCCTTTAGCTGGAAATTTCGATGTTGTGGTTTTGGTGTCAATTAAATGATCAAAATAATAATGTATCCTGGTTTTATTAATATCCAAGGTCTTAGTAAAAAATAGTTGACAGACCCTTTTCAACATACCGGCTTTAAAGAAATGGTAGAGGCATGTATATTTTCTACGAGAGTTAGTATTGCTTGTTCTTTTCTCTCTACTGAAATCCTAAATATCATTTTGCCAAAAAATTCGCCTTTCGATTTTGAGAATTGAATGTCTATGTAAAATGAAATTACAAAAATTAATACAAGTCCCCCATATAATTTGATAATTTATTCAAAGTGTTTACCTTCCTGCAACAAACCGATCATTCGCTCATCAGGAGCTGGTGGAACATAATCGGGGTCGACATCCGAATCATGACATGGTGAATCTAAATTAAATAGTAATTTTAGTGAAATTTGTACAAAGAATTAAGAATGCAAAATACCTCCAGAATCAAAGCCCTCATTTGACATTACAGTTTCGATAGTTTTTTTGGCAGAAAATTCACTTAATTCTTAATCATTTTTTTCGGAAAGGATGTCTTCATTTTCCTCATTGTTTAAATGAAAGTTGCACGGGTGTGAAGTTTTCAACAAATAACAAAAAATAACAAAACGTATACGAATACGAAATTTGTTAAATTAACAAAAAAAATTACATGTATTAGTAAAACAGTCGGTAAAAGCAATTTTGTAAATTAAAATAACTTGCCAAATTTTAAACAAAGTTATTACTGAGAATTTTTTTGTTAAAATAGCAAGCCTGTTAAATCAGTCTTTGTTGAGTTACGTATACAAAATAAACTAATCATAATAACATTAGACTGCAAAATACCACAGAGCATTATCAGCTGTTATGGTTTTAATTAGTATATTTCGTACATGTGATTCGAATTTGACTGATCTAATAGGCTCGCTAGTTACTCGGCCAAGACACCGGCCTGTTATCAAGCAACGTGCTTTTGAAAAATCTAGTAAAACCTTGTTATTGAGGTTGATAAATGGTAATTTTTGTATTTTTTATATGGATTTAAGTGGTTTACTGTATAGAGGATTGGCCAGCTCACAGAGTTTTCACCGGGATTTGGCTTACGTGAGTAACATATTAAGGGGTGTTCTTTCAAATAAAATTAGCCACATTCCGATATGATGGATTATAGATCTTGTTATTGAGGTTGATAAATGGTAATTTTTGTATTTTTTATATGGATTTAAGTGGTTTACTGTATAGAGGATTGGCCAGCTCACAGAGTTTTCACCGGGATTTGGATTATGTGAGTAACATATTAAGGGGTGTTCTTTCAAATAAAATTAGCCACATTCCAATATGATGGATTATAGACCTTGTTATTGAGGTTGATAAATGGTAATTTTTGTATTTTTTATATGGATTTAAGTGGTTTACTGTATAGAGGATTGGCCAGCTCACAGAGTTTTCACCGGGATTTGGCTTATGTGAGTAACATATTAAGGGGTGTTCTTTCAAATAAAATTAGCCCCATTCCGATATGATGGATTATAGACCTTGTTATTGAGGTTGATAAATGGTAATTTTTGTATTTTTTATATGGATTTAAGTGGTTTACTGTATAGAGGATTGGCCAGCTCACAGAGTTTTCACCGGGATTTGGCTTATGTGAGTAACATATTAAGGGGTGTTCTTTCAAATAAAATTAGCCCCATTCCGATATGATGGATTATAGACCTTGTTATTGAGGTTGATAAATGGTAATTTTTGTATTTTTTATATGGATTTAAGTGGTTTACTGTATAGAGGATTGGCCAGCTCACAGAGTTTTCACCGGGATTTGGCTTACGTGAGTAACATATTAAGGGGTGTTCTTTCAAATAAAATTAGCCCCATTCCGATATGATGGATTATAGATCTTGTTATTGAGGTTGATAAATGGTAATTTTTGTATTTTTTATATGGATTTAAGTGGTTTACTGTATAGAGGATTGGCCAGCTCACAGAGTTTTCACCGGGATTTGGCTTATGTGAGTAACATATTAAGGGGTGTTCTTTCAAATAAAATTAGCCCCATTCCGATATGATGGATTATAGACCTTGTTATTGAGGTTGATAAATGGTAATTTTTATATTTTTTTTTTGTATTTTTAAATTATCAATTTATTCTGCCGAGAAAGTGTTTCGTCAGTATCGAGGTATGCGGCGAGATCAAATCAAACTTGCCTCTGATAATAAAAGTGCTCATAATATCTATCTAGATTTAGTGAGCACTACAGATATAGAACTGTACAAGCAAGGTAACACTCAAGACATGACGACTCCCAATATTTTACGCAAAATTAAATCAGAATATTATAAGAAGGACGATCTGGTTCGGGATTGCGATTTAGTCGATATATACTTTAGTTGTATGCAACCCCAAAACAATAAATATGTATATTCTGTAACCGAACCGTTTCAAGTGGTCTTAATAAGAAAGTGTCAAATTGAACTTTTGCAACACCATGATGTTAGAGCGATCCATTTCGACGCAACAGGTGGTATTGTAAAAATTCCGACATGCCACAAGCAACATAAATATAAAAAAAATTTATATTACGCATGTGTTGTTATAATTAATTGTAATATAATCCCTGTTGCAGAGTTTATAACTTGCCAACACGATGCGTGGTCTATTGGAAAATTCCTCATGGATTTTAGAAAAGAAATGGAAATTTGTAAAATAAAAATGAGCGGGCGCTATTTCGTCATTGATTGGTCGTGGGCACTATTAAATGCCATTACAACCACATTTAATTTTCTCAGTGTCTCGGAATACATTGAAATTAATTTTAACGTTTTAGAAAAGGGTACACCGTGGAAAAAATCTATTACTCCAATTTATATCTGCTGCTCTCATTTTGTGAAAATTATTACCGTGCAAATAAAGAAAAAACTTCCAAATATAGATGCTGAACATAAAAATTTAATTTTAGATTTTTTCTGTGCAATTCTCTGCGCCAAATCGGTTGAATGTGTTGACGAACTATTTCGACAGCTATGCCTTATAATGTGTTCGCCGAAAGTCACAAGAAGGAGTAAACATGCCTATGAAACTTTCGTAAATACTCTTGGGAAAATTTACAGTGATAACTATGCCGACTCTGAAAATAGTAAGCCTATAGAGAATATAAATACAAATATTATTGCATGGCCGGAAGATACCGCAAATCCCTTTTACTTAAAATATAAGCGTATTTATGAACAAGTCCTAAATAAAATACATCAAGATCGTGGGTCAAAGGTACATAAATTTTATTGTGATGAATTTATACAATTCATTGTGAAAAACTACTTTTCCTACATCATTTTGTGGGCCAATTTTTTTTCATGCAAGTTAGGTGTGAAGGGAAATAAATACGCACTTGTTGAAAACTAGTTTCATGCGATGAAAAACCAATATTTACAAAATAAGCGCTTGAAAATTGGACGAGTAGTAAATATTCTAAAATTTAAGTGTGAGCAAAAGTTTAAATCTATACAGATGCCCGAGCCTTTAATATCTACACCAAGAAACAGAAAGACAAAATATCTTCCCGATGACATGCTCAATGAAGAGCAGTGGAGTAAAAAAATGAGACTAACATCACCAAAACATATAGGTAAAAAAGTTTTAACTCGTTATCTAAACAAAACGATGTCTGGAGTGGAATCTTAAAACGAACTACGTGTTAAAAACTTTAACGTTCAGCAAATACCAATTTTAAAAAATGGTTATTCCAATCTTTATGGAGTAGAAACTATAAGTGTGATAAATACCTGGGGTTTTGACTCCCTTATAGAAATTTTCGTTTGTTTAGGCGTCGACAGTGAGAGTTTACAGATTAAGTTTTCAGAAATAGATAACGATTTCTTTAAGATTGTCTCGTCATTAATCCGCCTTAATAAAATAACACCGGAAATCTATGATTTGCGCACAAATTTGTTGTTTGAGCTATTTAAAGGAATAAATTGTGTAGACCAATATGACAACACAACTCAGCTGAATGCGGAATGTCAAATTACATATTTGATTGATAAAATGATACCACAGCCTATTTCAGTTTATCAGAAATGTGCTGAGGAAAACGTTATTCGAGTTCGAAATTCTCTCAACTGTTACTTACCTTTTAACATTTTTACAGTTAATGAAAACACGCTGCGCAATATTCAAAGTTCGCTATCATTCGGATCTCTTACCTGTTCTAGTTGTGGAGCAAATTTGATCGTGGAGAAGATTATTAGCAATTATGGCATAGCCATCGCAGACGTTCAGTCTTTCAATAATAAAAATTATAATATTAAAATTTGTGAGGTAGAAACAAATATTAAATTGAATGACGAAAATTTTTCCTTAAAAGCTATGGTAAATTATGATAACACATTAAGACATTATACTGCAATTATAAAAAGACCCAATAATAATTGGGAAATTTTCGATGATTTGAAAAAGTTTCCCGTGTTAACAACAAACCAGATATTTGTTAATCCAGCAAATTTATTTTACTACAGAACGTAATTTCAAATAATAATCTAATTATAATCGGTTAATCGTAACCTCAGTCAGACTACTATTTTTAGTTACTAAATTACTACATACCAATTGGTAATTAGAAACCAGTAATTAGTATTACTAATGATTAATAATGACCAATTAGTATTCACCCAAACAAGGCTAACCAAGCGATTCTCAGTATTAGCACTCTTCCTCTGTATGAATGAACAGGGTCCCTATAAACGGCATATACATTGTGAATGAAATGGATCTCATTGGTTTGAGTGCTCCATACTGGTAAATCTAATATTCTTCACGAAAATAAAAGATGATCACCGTACGCCGTACATAAAATGATTTTAGTGCTTGGTCACTTGCAGATAGTTTGTCTGGCCATCCTCTTGACGCCCAGCTACAAACTTTAGCGAAAACTGGGTTGTTCGATGTTATTTTAGCTATATCATCATCTGATAAAACTGGTCTTGCTAAGTTTTCTATCATAAGAATTTCTTCATGGGTATGCGTTGTTGATGAGTCAGACAATGGAAAACGGCTTAAAAAATCTGCATTATTCATTTTATTTCCAGCGCGATGAATTATCTCATAATCGTATGCCATCAGGGAAATTCTTCTTCTAAGCATTTGAGATGACATAACAGTTGGAATTTTCTTATGTGGATTGAAAAATCCCAATAACGGTCGATGGTCAGTGATTATTTTAAAATGACTTCCGTAGATAAATTCATGAAATTTTTTTACCCCTGCAATTACAGCTACCGCTTCCCTGTCAATTTGCGAATAATATCTTTCACTTCTCGACAGTGTTCTTGAATAAAATGAAATAGGTTATTCATTGCCATTTGCCATTAGATGGCATAACACAGCGCCAAGACCATATGGCGAAGCGTCACAAATAAGAAGAAGTGGCAACTCTTGATTATAGTGAATTAATATGCGATCCGATGATAATAGTTGTTTTAGGCTAACAGTAAACCACTTAAATCCATATCAAAAATACAAAAATTACCATTTATCAACCTCAATAACAAGGTCTATAATCCATCATCTCGGAATGGGGCTAATTTTATTTGAAAGAACACCCCTTAATATGTTACTCATATAATCTAAATCCCGGTGAAAACTCTGTGAGCTGGCCAATCCTCTATACAGTAAACCACTTAAATCCATATAAAAAATACAAAAATTACCATTTATCAACCTCAATAACAAGGTCTATAATCCATCATATCGGAATGGGGCTAATTTTATTTGAAAGAACACCCCTTAATATGTTACTCACATAATCCAAATCCCGGTGAAAACTCTGTGAGCTGGCCAATCCTCTATACAGTAAACCACTTAAATCCATATAAAAAATACAAAAATTACCATTTATCAACCTCAATAACAAGGTCTATAATCCATCATATCGGAATGGGGCTAATTTTATTTGAAAGAACACCCCTTAATATGTTACTCACATAATCCAAATCCCGGTGAAAACTCTGTGAGCTGGCCAATCCTCTATACAGTAAACCACTTAAATCCATATAAAAAATACAAAAATTACCATTTATCAACCTCAATAACAAGGTCTATAATCCATCATATCGGAATGTGGCTAATTTTATTTGAAAGAACACCCCTTAATATGTTACTCACATAATCCAAATCCCGGTGAAAACTCTGTGAGCTGGCCAATCCTCTATACAGTAAACCACTTAAATCCATATAAAAAATACAAAAATTACCATTTATCAACCTCAATAACAAGGTCTATAATCCATCATATCGGAATAAGGCCAATTTTAATTGAAAGAACACCCCTTAATATGTTACTCACATAATCCAAATCCCGGTGAAAACTTTGTGAGCTGGCCAATCCTCTATACAGTAAACCACTTAAATCCATATAAAAAATACAAAAATTACCATTTATCAACCTCAATAACAAGATCTATTATCCATCATATCGGAATGGGGCTAATTTTATTTGAAAGAACACCCCTTAATATGTTACTTATATAATCCAAATCCCGGTGAAAACTCTGTGAGCTGGCCAATCCTCTATACAGTAAACCACTTAAATCCATATCAAAAATACAAAAATTACCATTTATCAACCTCAATAACAAGGTTTTATTAGATTTTTCAAAAGCACGTTGCTTGATAACAGGCCGATGTCTTGGCCGAGTAACTAACGAGCCTATTAGATCAGTCAAATTCGAATCACATGTACGAAATATACTAATTAAAACCATTACAGCTGATAATGCTCTGTGGTATTTTTCAGTCTAATGTTATTATGATTAGTTTATTTTTGTAGCGTTTCTTTATTCGCTCCGGATAGCTGCTATCGAGAGCCGCCATATAAAATTTGGCTCCCGATAGCGCTCCGTATAAATAGGTAGAGCCAAATACTTTTTATATGAAGTTTTTTTTAAACAATTGAATTAAAAATGATAGTTTGATGTTAAAAAAGTTTAGTTTACCAATAAATAGCGCGTCAAATTTAAATTTAGGAGTATAAAAATGACGGCTCTCGATAGCAGCTATCCGGAGCGAATAAAAAAACGCTACATTTGTATACGTAACTCAACAAAGACTGATTTAACAGGCTTGCTATTTTAACAAAAAAATTCTCAGTAATAACTTTGTTTAAAATTTGGCAAGTTATTTTAATTTACAAAATTGCTTTTACCGACTGTTTTACTAATACATGTAATTTTTTTTGTTAATTTAACAAATTTCGTATACGTATACGTTTTGTTATTTTTTGTTATTTGTTGAAAACTTCACACCCGTTGAGAAGATATATAAGACGTTTATTTAAAATAGTTAATTTGGATTTACGATAGATTAGACTGTATAATAATTTAGTAATTTTGTTACATCTTTCTATTGAATAGTTGATATGATCTTTGTATGTAACTCTTCTATCTAGAATCATACCCAGATATTTTACGGTATTTGACCATTCAACTGGTACACCATCAATCTGCAGAGAGTTGGGACTAGGTAGATTACGTGAGGCTGTTTTACGAGTAAATTGCTTGCGTTTTTTGTAAATTAATTTTTATACCCCATTTAGCAAAGAAGAGGGCTACTTTGTCAATAGTCATTTGCAGATTATTCATTACTATATTTATGTCGGCAGAAGTGGAATAAATCGCAGTGTCGTCCGCATATTGGGCGAAGTGTACTTCATTTGTGATTTGATGCTTAATATCAGATGTGAACAAATTATATAAAAATGGCGAAAGTACTGACCCTTGCGGTACACCCACCAATATTGGTTGATTTATAGATTTTTCATTATTGACTGTGACATTGAAATACCGTTCGTTGAGAAATGATTTAATTATTCCAACTAAATATATGAAGTGGAAAATTATAATTAATCATTTTATGTAATAACCCATTATGCCACACTTTATCGAAAGCTTTCTCAATATCAAATAGAACAAGAGCAGTTGATTTTTTTATGCTTAGTTGTTCTTTAACGAAGTTTCAAATTCCTAGCAACTGATGGTTTGTGCAATGCTCCTGTCGAAACCCAAACTGTTCGTTTGGTATAATTGTGTTGCTATCACTAACGTGTGTTAAGCGGCTTTGTATAGTCTTTTCAAAAATTTTACTTAGTCCATTTAGAAGACTAATAGGTCGGTAACCTTCCACATTACTTTTGCCTTTATGAGGTTTTGGTATTGGAAGAATTGTAGCTAACTTCCAGATTTTTGGAAAATAACCTATTCTAAGGCATGCATTAAATAAGTAAGTTAGATAAATTATTGCTTTGCGGGGGAGCATTTTGATTAAATGATTTGTTATCCCGTCTAATCCAGGCGATTTAGTTTTCTTGAGTGAGAAATAATTGATGATATTTCTTTTGGTTTAACAATTTCCCTACCGGATTTTGGATATTCAGATAAGTGATTTTGACCTATTGTATTGTTAACGATATCATTGATACTTGCAGCAAAGTTGGGATTAATATATTCATTGTCAAGGTGGATTTGAGCAAAGTGATCTGCAAATGCATTTGATTTTTCTGTGTCAGTGAGTAAAGTAACAGAGTTGTTTTGGGAATCGATGAATTGTAATGCAGGTATTTTCTGCTTTCTCTTAATTATTTAGTAATTTCGTAAGTCGAAATAGTCTTTTCCTATGCTCAGTACCTAGTATGCTATTATTTATTAGGGGTCTCTGCATTTTAGGTATAGCTACGTTTGCACTGTCTTTTATAATATTATTGAAGTTAACCATTGAGGTATCAATGTCATCCTATAGTTGTTGTTGGTTTGTTTAGGTTATTATTGGAGGTTAAGTCAATTTTATTATTGATTATGTGTCTATAAGTTAACCAATCAGCATTTTTAAAGTCTAAATTTTGGATTATTTCATTTTTAGTTTGAATTTGTAGCAAATTAGCTTTAAATTTAATTGGTAAATGATCTGAGCTTAGTTTGTTTAAAGTTTGTATATGAGAGGCCAATTCAATATGATTAGATAAAATAATGTCAAGAGTTGATGGATAGCTAGATTTTTTAGAATAATGGGTTGGTTCAGACGGGTAAAGGATATCAAAATTTTTAATTAAAGATTCATCTTGGAGTATTTTTCCAGTACTGTTTTCTCTAAAACAGTTCCAGTTTTGGTTTTTTGCGTTCAAGTTGCATCCTATGAAATAAGGATTCACAATATTAGTTAGTTTTATCATTCGTTCCCAGGAAATATGCCGAAATGAAAGTGATATCGCCTTTAGTACTGAATACTTTAATACCAATGGCTTCAATTAGTTTTAGATTAAATGAGGGGAGTAATTTGTGCTTAATTGTGTTTTTAAGTAATATACTTACGCCACCATGTCCGATAAGTGTACCTCTAGTGTTAAGCTTACCTGGTCTATCTAAACGATACATATTGTAATCCGAATAATAAATATTGTCAGTATCCAATAACCAAGTTTCAGTTACCAAATATTAATATTCCTATATTTAAGGAAGTCAAATAATTCAATAACTTTTGGTTTAATGCTTTGAGCATTCCGTATAATTACATTGAGTGAAGCTAATCTATTTATAATTATACAAATATTTAATTGATAAATTTGTTGTTCTGTTGGTCTGTTCATCTTTCGTTTTGCAATTTGCCAATTGAGTTATATAATTAACAAGATTATTAGTTATTTCATTAATGGAAAATAAATTGTTATTACCTTCTATTGTTGATGTTGCATTAGTAGTCGCTGTTTCGTTGGATGATTTTTGTGTTGAAAAAATGTTATTCCATGCAGTATGCATTGGCGTTTCTCTAGGTGGTTTTAATCCGGGGTAGAGCTATTTATGGTGTAAATATGAAGGCATTTGCTGGTTTGTATAATTCGGTTGATTGAAACTTCGTTTATTAGCAGATTCCAAATTTCTAATTTTTCTGTTGATGTTAACGTTACTTTTAATTATTTTATATTTTTGAAGCTCGGGACAGTCTTTTGAGTTGGCGGGATGGGAGCCGTTACAGTTTACACATTTATGGATAGTAGATTTACAACCTATGTTTGAGTGACAATCTCCACATTTCATGAACTTTATTTTGTTATGGCAATGAGAAGTGCCATGGCCAAACATTTAGCATCGACAACACTGTGTTGGTTGAGTCGTATAATTTCTTGCGGAATGAATCGAAATTATAACATTATTTAGTTGTTTAATACTATAAATTTGCTGTTTAGTCACTTTGTCTTTTTTAAATTTTATTATGTGGTATTTAATTTTTGTTTTATCATCATTGTAATGAATTGGTGTAATGCTGATTATTTCGTTACTATTTATTTTATGGTCCGCTAGTCCAATTTGGATTTCATCTGTTGTCATTATTCCCGGTATTCCTAAGACAATAAATTTTAGTGGTTTATCATTTACAGACTCAAATGAATAGTATTCTATTCCGTTGCCATTAAGAACAGTTGTTAATTTATTTTTATCTTCTACACTTAAGAAATTAATTTTAAGACCAATGCTAATTATTTTAATTGTAAAGTTAGTTATCTCACAATTTTTTAATAAATCGTGTATAGCGATAAATGTTGAGTTTTGTATAATTATCGGCGGAGTATTAAATTTGTGTTTTTTATCTTTGCTTTTTTCAATTACTGGTTCATCAGCAATTTCAGTAATTCCGTTGAATCTATTGTTGCTTTCAATATTGTCTGCATAACATAAACAATATCATCGTCATCAAGCGACATTGTATTATTTTCAATATTGGTTTCTTGTGTTTCAATATGGCGGGGTTTATTTCACATTTGAGTTCGTAACTTTTTCATGTTAGTTTGTTTTTTGAGTTTTAATACGTCAAGTTATTCAGTAACGGACACTTTCCGTTTTTTAGTTATGGAGGATGAAACATTATAGTTTTCACACGACACATTTTGCTTGTTTTTCACTTTTAAAGTCTATATAATATTTTTTAATTAGCAAAAAAAACAAAAATACTAATTAATTCACTTGCACTGTTACACTATACAATTTAATTAATTTTTATTTTATTATTAATTATATAATATTATTCTAAGCGAACAAAAAAACACGTCTGAATCGGTACGACTGACACGATTTGAATGAGCGCAAAATAAATTGTAGCGTATTTCAGTTTTGTAGAATTAGATTATACGAATATAATGCACTTAGTACTAAAATCAGAAAAAACCAAAGTGGAGTTAGCGTTAAACAAGATTTAGCGTAATTTAGTCGCTAAACTGTGTTGAAAATGGTGGATAGCGGAAAACACAGAACCAGTTCCCTCAGAAACGCGGATTCTGTTAAAACGTAAATACGCGCCGACGAAGGTTAATAGTTTGAAACTTAAGAAACCATCAAAATCCGGAAAATGTCAATTTGGTGGTTAGCGTATTCTAGTCCTGAGACGACGATATACAAAAAAAATTTTAAACATTTTAATTACAAAATAGCACTAAAAACCAACAACAAAATTCAAAAGCAGGTGTATACAAATTAATTTGTAACGACTGTGAAAAATTTTACATAGGCCAGAACGGGAGAAATTTCCACAAAAGATTCAGCGAGCATGTTCGAGAAGTAAAACAACCATAACAAACAATAAAATCCAATTACGCACTATATATAAAGACAGAAAACCATACATTTACCAGTTGCAATAACCCTTATGTCTATGGTGGGTTACCCGGGTAACCTTTTCGACTTTAATCGATACAATTTCTATTTTATAAATGGAATTTTGGTTTTAGGGCCTAGGAATGCCAAAATCATTTATTTGTAAACATATTTTAATTTTAACAATAATCGTCCCAATTTCGGTACTTCGGATGTTTAACGTTTTATAAATTACACCTTTAAGTCAATTACGGGTTACCCGGGTAACCTGGAATTTATTTCTCTTACAAATAAAAACCCGGTTTCTAAAATTGAATAATTCATTCGATTCGGCTTGGCGTTTACAACCGCTGATTAGGAATTGATTTTCCTAACATACACCCTATCCCCGATTTTGTTGAAAATAGGCAGCTAATGCTGCAATGTCAACTATAATGAAAAAAAAAAAAATGCCATGGGCCATCTTTGGGTTTTCCTTTTTACCTTGTAATGGGACACCAACTTGTCCATGTTGTCGACGCCTCCCTTAGTACTATTATAATAATGTATATTATTTAGTTTATTGAGTGAGCTCGTCAACAAAAGTATAACGGCTTTGTTTTTTTAGGCACATACGCACATAAGGTAATATTATCGATGACATCTCCGGCCGCGAATTAGATGGAAACATTTCTTTAGGTAAAAAAGTCTTGTTCTTTTTTACCGTACCAACAATTGAAAGGTCCCATGACATCAAAAGCCGAGCTAAGGGCAATGTAGTAAAAAAATTATAAGTTCCTACATTCAGTAACACAAGTCTTTCACGACTCTTTCTTCCTGGATTACTTCCCTACCCGAAGAAGATTTGCCGGTATAAATTTGCAGGATAATAACTCCGTGAATCACAAACCCACCAAACAATTATCCCGTATTTTGCTGGTGTTGCAGGCTTATATTGGGTAAAACGCGTTCATCCTCTGAAAGGAAATAACTGTTCATCTATACAGTCACTAGCTTCGTAATTTGAACGTAAGTTTGTCCTTTTCCAAACGTTCTTGTCTGCTATTTAAATTATCAAACCGTAAAAACTGATTTAATTGCCAAAACCGGTTCTGTAATAGAATATATTAAAGGTTAAACACTCCTGATTATAAATACACTGGTGCAGAAGTCAATATATTACCGTATAGATATCTGAATAGATTCCGAAATGTTAGATTAGAATCAACTTTAATTATGCTGAAAGCTTATGGTGGTACGATTCTAAAAGTTATGGGTATTGTGCACATGATTTGCGCTTTTGAGAATAATGTTTTGCTACTAAAGTTTGTTGTTGTAGATTATAATATTGTACCTATTTTGGGACTGGAAGCGTGTGAACTGTTTGAAATAATTCGTAGAACGTATAGTGTTAATGTTGATGATAAGATTGCTTTCATTGCGAAATATCGAAACCTATTTGAAGGCCTTGGGTGTTTCGTAAGTGATTACGAAATTCAAGTTAGAGAAAATTTAGTACCTACTGTAAAAGCTGCTCGTAGAATTCCAAATAGCTTGATGCAACCTCTAAAGGAAGAGCTAACCAATCTTGAAACCATTGTTGTAGGTTTCTCCCTTAGTAATTGTAGAAAAAAAAATAGATCATTAAGACTCTGTTTAGATCCGCGTGATTTCAATGAAGCAATTAAAATGGTAAACTATCAAATTCCAACTATTAATGATATTTTAGCGAAATTAGCCAACAAAAAATATTTTAGCGTTCTGGACTAAAAGGATCGTTATTGGCAACTTAAGCTAACTGAAGACTCATCTAAATTATGTACATTACCCCGAATGGGCGTTACAGATTTTTAAGGCTTTCTTTTGGCATAAAAAGTGCTCCAGAAATTTTTCAAAAATTAAATGAAGAAAATTTTTAACACCGAAGGCGTAATTATATATATGGATGACAACTTAATTGCCTCGAGTTCGCTAGAAGAACATGATAAAATTATGCTACAGGTTATCAATAGATGATTAGAACGTAATATTAGGTTTAATAGAGATAAATTACAGTATAGAGTCCAGACAGTAAAATATTTAGGCCATATCATTTGTGCAGAAACCGGAGTGCGGTTCGATGAAAGTAGAATGAAAGCTATTGAAAATATGGGTATCCCTAAGAATAAACAGGACGTACAAAAATTGTTGGAATTTTTGAATTATATAAAAAATTTTGTACCAATGTCTTCCCATATGCGGGACATTTACGCGGCGGGTGCTGTTTATTGCAAAAAGAATATCTATTATACTACTTGGAATAGTATGCCGGATTGTTAAATTGGGTTCATTGTTCCTAAAATTAGAAACATTTTGGTTTTAAAAAATTTGGATTATTACTATAATAATTATTTGAATACTGACTTTTTGTTTCATTATTGACGGAATTCTGCTTGGGTTGAAAGTCAATATTGGACTTTCTTGGCGGTCCTGGTTCAGCACATATAGCTCTCGATCTTTGATACGGTTTTGCATTCGGTTGATGACTTGTCACGCCATCAATAACAGTTGACTTCTGTATGTCCTTGAGTTGACTTTTAACTACTGCAGCAGCTTTGCATATTTCACTTGCTTTTTCTGCATTCAGGTTATCGGTTTCTAATAACCTTTTCTGTAAATTCGTATCGGCTATCTCAATAACAATTCGGTCTCTGATCATTCTGCTTTCCTGATCACCAAACCCACATGATTTCACTAATTTTCATAAATCGGCTAAAAATACATCGAATGGTTCATTTTTAGCTTAACAACGCCCATGAAATATGAAACTTTCATCAACTTCATTTGTCTTCGGACAACAATATTTTTCAAATGCATTTTTTATGACCCTCAAATCTTTTTTTTCTGCATCACTTAACTCGAAAGTTGTATACCTTTCTCTGGCTGATTTACCAATTGCATTCAAGAATATTCCAATTTGTTGTTCTTCCTTCTTACTACTTAGATCTATGGCACTTGCAAAGATCTCGAATTTATCTTTAAAGATTTTCCAATTTTCTGATAGGTTGCCTTCCACATCTAGCGATTCGACTGCTTTAACGTAATTCGTCATTTCTTGTACTATAATCCTTGTTTTGGGTGGTCTTCCTCGTGTTGTTCTAAGTGTTTCAAGTTTTTTACTTTCACCGCTATATTTTATTATAGTCATCAAATGTTATTTATTAACGGATTAATAACTGTGCAATTTAAATGGCATAATCAGATATATTTATTAATTTTAATTATTTCTGGTATTTGTACCAAATTTAGCTGGAATGTCACACCCAATAAGCGAATTAACGAAAAAGAATGTAGAATTTTTGTGGTTAGACATTCATGATAAATGCTTAGATGAAATAAAAAATAAGATTCAAAATGTACCGTCACTTCGACCATTTGATCCCACTAAACAAGTAACAGAAAGATCGACCGGTGTCATTCGCATCACGTAGTCTTTCTGTTACTGAGCAACAATATGCTCAGATAGAAAAACAAATGTTCGCTATAATATTTGCATGCGATTAATTTCATAAATTGATTTATGGAAGAGACATAACAATAATCACTGACCACAAGCCATTGCTTGGTATCATGAAAAAAGAAGTTAGTAGGATTGTTAATTGTAGATTACAATGGATGAGAATTTGTTTGATGAAATATAAATTAGAACTTAGTTACAAACCTGGTAAATTTTTGTTTATAGCAGAATGAATGAAACAGAATCAGATTCAACTTTGAGAAAATTAAAAAAACCATATCATTAATGGGTGGCCAACAAATAAAAAACAAGTTTCAGAAGATGTTAGATTTGTTTGGAAGTTTAAAAATGATGTAGAATTAGAAGACGGGATATTATGTTTTATTGGAAAAAATAATAATTCCAAATAGTTTACGGGATTCAGTGTTAAAGCAATTACATGTATCACATCAAGGTATCGCAAAAACAAAGTTAAGAGACCGGTGTGAAGTATTTCACACAAAGTGTAGCTACACAAATTAACGAAAAGTGTAAGTGTACGGAAAAAGTGTAGGCCTACATAAAAAGTGTAAATAAGAAGTAGAACCAGGTATGGGGTGATATTACCATAAAGTGGGCAGGTCAAGCTATCCGAAACAATTTTTTTTATTAAAATAAAAAGGGTTGGGTATGTTCGACGCTATTTTGAATATTGTGAAAATCAGATAAACTGTCGAAACCCGATGCTACACTATGACCATTTACAAAAATCTCAGAGATGTTACCAGGTGTGGGCTTATATTTCCATAAAGTGGACAGGTCAAGCTATCCGAAACAATTTTTCTTATTAAAATAAAAAGGGTTGGGTATGTTCGACGCTATTTTGAAATTGTGAAAATCAGATAAATGGTCGGAACCCGATGCTACACTATGACCATTTACAAAAATCTCAGAGATGTTACCAGGTGTGGGCTTATATTTTCATAAAGTGGACAGGTCAAGCTATCTGAAACAATTTTTCTTATTAAAATAAAAAGGGTTGGGTATGTTCGACGCTATTTTGAAAATTGTGAAAATCAGATAAATGGTCGAAACCTGATGCTACACTATGACCATTTACGAAATTCTCAGAGATGTTACCAGGTGTGGGCTTATATTTTCATAAAGTGGACAGGTCAAGCTATCCGAAACAATTTTTCTTATTAAAATAAAAAGGGTTGGGTATGTTCGACGCTATTTTGAATATTTTGAAAATCAGATAAATGGTCGAAACCCGATGCTACACTATGACCATTTACAAAAATCTCAGAGATGTTACCAGGTGTGGGCTTATATTTTCATAAAGTGGACAGGTCAAGCTATCCAATATAGTTGTCTCATTCACTCTTTTTTTTCATATGATATTGCAAGACATTTTGATTCACCCTCGTAGGTAATAATTAATCATTAATAACGCCCTTGTTCCATACGAAATTCGTTGATTCGTTAACTTTCAAAATGTTTAATAAGACCTCTACGGCTTGTATCAAAATTGCACTGATTGATTGGAATTCTTCAATGTATTCCCTTTACAAATTTTATAGTCTTTATATATGTCAATTTCTGAGATTTGTCTTTGCCGAATGGGCATGCGCGGTAGGTGTGCAACCACAAAATATTATCAATAACTCGTAAATTTTGCTTGGCTTATTCTTGTTATTTTCCCTGCCCCCGTATTCATAAATAATTTCTATGCTCTTTAATATTTAGAAAAAATTAGTATCGCTGGATTAACCTTATACTTAGCACTAACTTCCATTGTAAATGAAACCAGGTCGTCGAATTGCTCCCATATATTTCCACGTTTGACATATGCTATAAAATGACCTTGAGCATTAATACTTGTGGACTGTTGAAAATGAATAAGTCCTTTCAAAAAATAATCATCTCCAGACAGTTTTATTATTTGGCTTATATCTTGAAGTGATATATTATAATTATTGTTATTTGGCTGTACATCAGCTATAACAATGCCATAATTGCTGAAATAATTTTTTGTTGTGACCCCTTGACATGTTGGACAGTTTGAGCTGCTAAAATCTATAGAATTTTGCAATTTGGTTAATGAATTTTGATTAAAGTTAAAAACATTTTCAAATGGAAGGTAGAATGTTTCCCTCATGCGATTTGTATGAGTGCCGCTGTCACAGTAACGTGTTTCTGTTAATGGAGAAGACAAAGAATTTTCTAAAATGAACGCTATGGTGCAAGCTGCATTTAGCTTAATGACATTTTTTTCACGGATTATCGATCTACTTTTCTGGTACAGATTTAACATCAATTGAGATCTTTCTTGACAAAGGTCATTTATGTCCTTATAATTTGCTAGCAATTTTATAAATTTGAAAAAGGTATTGGTGGAAGATTATATTAAACCTTTGAAGAATTCTATATCAGAATATAAACATAGGAATATTTGTGCGGTTGCATCGAAAGCACAAGTATTTGATATCTCTATCACATGTTCGTCGTTGTCTTTGAAAGTAAATCCATTTTGTAGAACATGTAATTCGTCAGTAGCATTATAAGACTTTTTTGTATTTTTGAATTCATTATTTTGCTTAACAGTGGAGTTTCGAGTTAATACTCGTTTTCCAAAGTGTTTAGGTGAATCGTATAGTTTCTGCTTCTTATTCCAACCCTCTTCGTGTTGATGGCTATCTGGATCATCCAAATTTTCAAATGCTTTTCTTTTATTCATAGTTTTCTGTCTATTTGATAGCTGTATTAGTTTTATTAATTTGTCTGTTTTATCTTTCATAATATTGATAAACCTTCCTAGTCTTAGTGTTTTATGATTTGTGTAATGATTTTTCACTAGAGAAAAATAACTTTCTGCATTTGCATTGGACAACCGTCCTGTAATACCTATTTTTTTTGAAAAGCATACTCCCCAAAGTGGGAGATAAGCCATATATTTTTTTACGGTAAACTCAACAAACTCTTTATTAAAAAATATATTTGTTTCGTTTTCGTTCATTGTCTTAGCAGACATATTTGTTAATTCGTCCTGAATTTGTTCAAAAATTTTATTATACCGAATATAGTAAGGGCTGCTGCTGAACATCGACTGTGTAAGCAAATCATCCGTTTGGGGTATCTTGAACTCGGCAGACTATGTTGATGGACTTATTGTTGAAAGTTCGTCTGTGTATATTTGTGATAACATTTTTCTTAAATTTTGATGAGACTCTACGATTTTTGGGTTTGAAAATCGAGAGCAAAATATATAACAATATATTTTAAATAAAGCATCCACCGCGTTTAGGGTTTCGCAACTAAGCATACCACAAAATAGGTCTAATATAACATTCCGTATGTTTTTATTAGCGCTTGGGGAACTTTTCTTTTATCTGGGATGAAATTATATTTATAAAGTGAGCACAACACATGAAATTGCCCACTTTAATTGTTACTTTATCTTCGATAGTTAAAATATCATAAGTGCATTTTAGGTACTCCGAAACTGACATGTTATTGAAGCTTAATAAAATGGACTTGACTAAAGCCCAAGACCAATCCGTAACGAAGAATTTTGGTTGGTACAATTTGGGCATGTTTTTCTTGATTTCAATTAAAAATTGTTTGATTGTTTCCACTCCGCGGCTTGATGATATTAATTCACCAATAGGAAGCAAATGACCGTTTATGTTGACTACACAGGCATAATAAAGTATTCGTTTATATGAATGGTATGGATGGCATATAGGATGTTTAGCTACCTTTCCTGTGGCGTCGAAGTATATACCGGATAAGAAAAATTGTTTCGGATAGCTTGACCTGTCCACTTACACTTGGTAACATCTCTGAGGTTTTCGTAAATGGTCATAGTGTAGCATCATGTTTGGACATTTTATGTGATTTTAACAATTTTCAAAGTAGCGTCGAACATACCCAACCCTTTTTATTTTAATAACCAAAATTGTTTCAGATAGCTTAACCTGTCCCCTTTATGGAAATATAAGCCCATGCCTGGTTATACTTCTTATTTACACTTTTTTATGTAGGCCTACACTTTTTCAGTACATTTACACTTTTCGTTAATTTGTGTAGCTACACTTTGTGTGAAATACTTCACACCGGTAGTTAAGAGCTAGAGAATTAGTGTACTGGCCTGGCATAAATGATAACATAGAAAAACTTATTGCCGAGTGTGAGTTGTGCCAAAAATTTAGGAAAATGAATCAAAAAGATTCGCTGCTACCTCACGACATTCCAAATATTCCATTTTTTAAGATAGCAATTTGAAAATAAAAAGTTTTTGGTCATTGTAGACTATTATTCAAAATTCATAGATGCGACCTCTATGGAAAAAATTACCGCACAGGCTATTATTCCCAAACTTAAAAATCTTTTTAAAATTCACGATATTACAAGATCAATCGTAGCGGACAATATGCCGTTTAATTCCTTTGAATTTAAAAGATTTTGTTCTAGTTATGATATAAACCTTACAATAAGTAGTCCACATTATCCGAAATCAAATGGTCTTGCGGAAAATGCAGTTCAGCAGATAAAAAGAATGTTAAATAAAAGTGAAGAATTATGGCTCTCACTATTAGAATATAATAACACCCCATTAAAAAATGTAGATGTGTCGCCAATAGAACTGCTAATGAATAGGAAAACCAAAAGTATTATTCCAGCGAAGTTAGAAATATATAATCCTCAGAACAGCTCAAATATGAAGGTGAATTTCGAACAAAGAAATGCTTCTTATAAGAAATACTATGACAGAACAGCAAAACAAGAGTCAGTATTTCAACCCAATCAAGAAGTATGGTATTATAACAAAAAGTTTTGGGAAAAGGTATTATTAGCAGATAAGCATAACACTTCGAGATCATTTTGGATTAAACTTTTGGATGGTAAAATTTTAAGACGTAATAGTAGCGTTCTTAGACCATGTAGACAATGAGTATCTAATCCATTAATTATAAACTAATATATTTATAATAATCAAGTAAAACTAAAAATGAAACAATTATGTCATTGTTTGGTAACGTTTTAGTTAGCAATGTTAATGTTTATTAATTTGGAAAAGTATTTTGAATGTACAAAAAAAAAAAAAAAAAAAAAATGTTTTATGTTTTAAATTTTAGAAATAGTATATTTATGTATATTATATATAAAACTATTAAGATTAGCAGCAAATATAAATATAAAGGTTAAACACTCCTGATTATAAATATAAATTAAGGTTATTGTAAAATATATTTGTATGTGTGCTTCGACAACTGGAAGTATAAATAAATAATAACATGATCAGTTGGTTGTAATAATGAGAGTAGGCAAGGATCAGTGAGATGCTAGCTCGAAATAATGGGTAGGCATCAGTTTTCCACATTTTCTTTCAATATTCTGAATTAGAATCGGTTAGTTTCTCTTATTATAATAAAACTCATTCCATTTGGAAATATTCGTTTGAATGTATCCCGAACTCGGCGAAATCAAATTCACCGTTGTAACTGATTATCTATGAATCAAATTTAAGTTTTAAATTTATGATCACAATAGTTAAATTTTTTAATTACAAAAAAATTTTTTGCTATACATCAACACGACTAAGTGACTCGGCGGCCATATTGGAAAAAAAAATTATTAGAAAAACGAACAGAACAACATCTTGCCCAACTATTATTGTTGTAAAGTCTTTGGAGTTGCTTTTGATGTGGACTATTTTGAACCAATAACCTAAGCTTAAGATCTGCACAATTTTTTTCGAGTTAAAGTAAAGTTTTGCTGTACTAAGATGGGAGTTTATTCACCAAAATCTATTTTGCCATTTAATTAAGAAATGTACTATTTTGTTGTTATTTAGCTATAATTTAAATTTTAATCAAAATTTTGTAAACCAAAATTTTAAATATTAATTAAAATCAATTTTTTCAAAATAGTTCACCTCAAATTGATTTTTTGAAAAATTTATTTTATGTATGAGTATAAAGTAATGTTTTCAACCCATTATATTGATTGTTCCACCAAGTTTCACATTCCAAAATTTTTAATTTTCCTTCCGTTTTACATAGGTAGGTATGTATACACACACATACATACATTTTTCAGAAAATACTCCGCACAAAACAACAATTTCACAACACAATGATTTTTCTAAATTCCCATAGAGACAGAATCCTTTCGTTTTAATTAAAAAATAAAATAACAACAATAGTAATTTTCACCTTCGTGCAATAAAAGCAAAAAAAAAAAACATTTTCATTATGTAACACATACACATACATAAGAATAAACGTGTACGGAACATAATACATAAAATTTCCAATTTTCTTTTTAAAAATTAAATATTTTTATTTTTATTTTTTTCATTTTCTTTTGTCAGCATACAATGCTAAATGTAAGAAGGAAAAAAAAACTTTTGTTTGTTCGAAAAGTACATTGATTACAGTTCAAAAACAAAAAAAAAACGACGAAAAATTCGACAAGAAGGAAAAACTTCTATTCCGCACATTGTTCGTCGATTGGGAGATGACGGTTTTATTTCCACTTGTATGTGTTGTATAAGGTACACGCCTGTCGATCAATAGCATGAATACAATAAACAATACCCATTAGTTGTTGTTGTTGTTCTTGTTGGTTCAATAGAAATTCCTTTTTATTTTTATTTTTTTTTCTAATTAACAGGAAATGAACAGAAAGTAGATGCGGAATTGTTCCTGTGTATAATTATATCCAACCCTTTCTTGGTTTTGTATTATTTTTTACACTTAAGGGTATTATTATTCCAATTTTCTATTTTATCATTTCTTAAATTAATTAGATTATTATAAAGATGAAGATATATAAATGTGTAGTGTGGGGGAAAATCCGAACCAATACTCACTTGACCCTTTTCAATGAATTAATTTTTTCGTTTGACATTAAAATTTAAGTTGTGGTGAATGAGGAACTCTTATTATATAGGGCAGTGCATCTAATTCGCTGTATCGACAGCCACTTCATATCTCAAATCGCAATATATAGTATAATCACAAAACTATAGCAATTTTTGAAAATGACAACTAAATTAAATTCTAACAATCAATCTTCCTTTTATCTGTATAATTCTATTATGTTTGTCTTATCATTAAAATTATATCATTTTCTTATTATTACGTGTATTATGTTGTTACGTATGTACTTTTGTACACATATGAGCATTTTTATGTATAGGGAAAACTAAATAAGAAAACTGTACAATTGAAGTTATCATTTTTGTTGTTATTGTGAATCGTTTGTTCAGTGAGACACAATAGACTAATACTAGATAAGAAATTATTGTTTATTTAATTTTTTATTATGGTTTTATGCTGTATACAATATAATGGATTATGTTCGTTTATTGATTGGATTGTATGTTTTTGATTTGTATACAACATGTATGATACGTCCAATAGTATATGTATTGTATTGAAGTTGTTATTTATGAGAAGTTTGCAAAATACGTGTCTCGGATAAAATTTAAGCCAATTTTTATTCCATCCAGAACAAAATATTCAAAATCCTTAACCAAATTTACATTCCAATGTGAATAAATACTAAGCGGTGAAATTTCAATTGCTTCATTAGCTTCATTATGAAATCGCACATTTCAAGGGTAAAATACACTACAACGTCTTACATAATAATTACACTGAATCATGCTCGTTTTCGAAATTTCTTGCGCTGATCTAAGACCTGTCTCCGTGAAATATATCTCCGCCCCCGGCTTCCTAACTCTTAACCAATCTACAACTTGAACCTCATTATGAAATTACGGAGCTTCAACGTGAAAATTAATCACAACGTAAATGTATAACGAAACATAAAACTTACAATGAAAGAGAAATTTGAAAATTGGCCCCCTTTCATTGTATAAGTATTATGTATAAGACGTTGCGATTAATTTCACCTTTAAGACCCGTGATTTCGTAATGAGGGCTGTGTTTTTAAATTGCCTAACGATTAAGAAGTCGGGTACCAAATGCCATTTTAGGGAGACATCTCTGAAGTCGAAAAATTGAAACGCGTCCTTTTTTAATCAGGCGTTGGTTTTAAATTGTCATTGATGTCGTCCGCAATTTCATGGTTATATCTGAGATAGATTCAAGATATTCAGAAATTGAAATTTCACCGTTTATTATTTATTCACTATAGATGTAAATATGTAGTGTTAAAAGAAACCAACAATAAATATTTAGTTTTCTATAATCCTGTTAAATCTGAGCCAATTCCTCTACAATTATTTTTTTGGGATGAATACTGTTTGGTCAGAAGTCTTGAATATTTCCTTAAGTTTTAGCCGAAACACACATTTTAAAATAAAACTTTTCCATGATAAAAATTTCGTGTTAACTTCTGATTCGTGAAGTTGTTGTCGAATTTATCAATTTCAAATTAACTGTGCATTTTAGAGCATTTATTCAGCAACCTAGGGTCAAATGAGAATCGTAACTAATACTAAGATTACTAATTCCCTTTGTCTTGATTCTGATTGGTGTTATTATTGAATTGTCCCTTCTTCCTCTTATTTTTCCGTACATCGATGAAATCGGTAACTTTTCATCTCTCATATTAGTGTTGGCACGAATTATGATAACATTTTTCAGTGTGATTACTTAATCGACATTCGACTGTATCTATAACGACTGCTTTTCATCTTTAAATCACTTTTACGATTGTCGTAACCCAATTTCGGAGTAGGCCGTAGAGATCGCCAATTTGCAATCCTCTTATTATTGCCAAAATTATGATATGGCTTCTAAAATGTGGTTCACGTCGGAAAAATATGTAATAGCATAATATTACTATGAGAAAAGAATTTAATATTTGTTATCACTATATGTGAGGTATGTTTAGTATTTTTTATCAATATATAATTTTTTGTAATATTCCGGCAACTACAAACAACCGTAATTACTGTTTACAAACACTAAAATTTAAAAACTCGAACGATTTTGAATGACTCTTAGTTTTAAAAACTGGGTCTTAGGTTTAAGAGGTTTTCAAACAAAACCATTTCACTACAAAACATGATATTGTAAAGGAAAGTGGTATTTTCAGATATTGTAAATTTATAACATTTGTTTTAAATGAGCTTTAAGCTTGACAATTAATTCATACTTTTTGTGTTTGAACTTAACATTTTTGAGCTTTTTAATAATTTCCGGTTTTTAATAAAATGTTTTATGAGCAGATATAAGGTATTTGAAAAAATTGTGAAGGGCTTTAGTTTTAAGAGCTTACATTCATCGAAGCTTTTTAAACCAACCATTTTACTTCGAAATTCGATATTACAAGGGATGCCGGAATTTTGGGTAGGATTTAAAATATTTATGCTCAATGTAAATTATTAAGAGCTTTTAGTTTTAAGAGCTTTCCAAACCAAACCATTTGACATTCAAATTTGATTTATAAATGAAGGTTATCAATCATCCCCCACAATACGGGAAAAATTTAGAATATTGGTTTTCAATTAGCTTTAATCTTGATAATGTATTTATACTTTCTAGGTAATTTGTGTGCCTTTCCATAAATTCTGTCTCTCGCTAAAATGTTTTATGAGCATGAATCATGTAAATGTTAAGAATTTTTGGTTTTAAGAGCTTTCAGTAAGTATGTAAAACCATAGGAAATCCTACGCGTGCTAATCACCGTCATATAAAAGGTAAATAACCTCGACATTAATGAATAATTTCGAACAATCTGCAGGAAACCGGAGAAATATCGAAGTTTTGTGATAATTTCAGAAAATCTTTTAAATATCACCATTTAGATTTATATGTGTAACTCTGCAAGTTCTTACAACTCAAAGATAACAGCAGAAATTTGCCTTACAAAATTCGAATATATTCGAAAAACTTTAAAAATCTCTAATAATCCTAGGAATGTCGAAAAATTTAAGAAACCTAGAATAAACGGCAGAACAATATCGATTACCCCAGACAAATTCAAAAAATCTCTATATTATATGAATGGTCAATTGATCTCGAACAATTTCAAAAATACCGAAAAATCTGGAGGTTAATGAATAATGTCGGAAAGACTGTAAAAATCTAGAAAACGCACGAACGTTTTGAAAAATTCCAAAAATTCGTGTAAATATGGAATTAATGGTTAAGTAACTTAATGTTACTAATACTACTAAGCTATTTAAGGCTAAGCTCAACAAAACGATATGCAGTAAGAATAGAACCCCCGGATCTACAATCTCACACATACTCGAATAATCTTGAAATCTCGAATAACCTGACTGTTTCGTAACACCAAATCACCAATTAAGTCTCAAACAGAATGCATCTCATTTCGATGATAAACTCCAAGAATCTCGAGAAATTTAAAAAAGTGATCAAAAGCTGAAACCTGAGTCAAACGGATATAAAATCGGAAACCGAGAATTTCCAAAATTAGGAGAACCTAAATAGTTAAGGAGATCCCTAAATAAAATAGTCTTTCTAAATAAACTGAATATTTCATTTTTATTTACCATTTACTGGTAATCGAAAGATCGGCTAGATGAGAAACTATAAGTTGAACGAACGCTAATTGATTATAGAGACTGACTGGTCTGGGCTCAAGTGAGGGAAATAAAAATTTATTTACAGTCGCGATTATGTATTTTTCAAGTTTCTTCTTGATTTTTATGAACATCACAATGATATATTGCAAGCTACTAGCCACTAACCTTTTACAAAAGAAATTTTATTTGTTGGCAAATCAAATTCAACCTTTTTAAATCAAAACTTGATTTATAAAAGTTAAATTTGTTTGGATAAAGGCTCAATTTGATTTGTATAAAGTTGAATTTTAAATGCCAATCATAGTTTAGCAAAGTTTCTTCTAAATATCTGTCAGAACCAAAAACCATTTTTATTTCTATGGAGTCAGAACCGAGAAGAAATGATTGAGCCTTAATCTGAGCTATTTAATCTTAAATTTGACAACCGTTGGCCCAGTTACGCCACTGCGAATTAGGCTCATTTAAAAAATTTACGTCACACTGAGTGTTTTTAAACCAAATAAAATTGCTCGCTCAGGGTGATTGCTGCTACTTAAAGCTGTCATATTAATCCGCCATTTTGAATTTTTGTAAAAGACCAGACGACAAAAAAAGTAGGTTTCTTAAGCTTCATTTTGCCTTTTTAAAAACTTTTCGTTCGTTTGATCGCGGCAAATACGTCGTCTACGTATCTAAGCTATATTTCTGGGTGTTTATGGTTACGTTTTAGATTCCAGGTTTCCAGGTGACTAATGAACGCGTTGAGAAAAAACAGAAAACTGTTTAGTTTATAAAATTATTGCCTTATCGGAAATATTCAGTTGATGAAGCTACTTGTTTATTACGTTCAAAGCTTCTGGGATATGTACATTTGGATGTAATTAAACGATGTCCAATGAATACAAAATATCATCGTCCTTTGGGTGAATATTCTGAATTTTGTCAACTAACTCGAAGCTTTTTTTATTGCTGTGTCAACCTCATCAGTTCTCAAGAACCATGTATGGATGTTTCTTTATGTACTTTTCGGAGTACGTACAGTATTAGATTGGAAATTAATAGTTTTTAGTTCGGTATTCCAAATCTTAGGTTATTTCGGCCAAATAAGATTTAGATATTGTTCGAAAACAAAATCATACTGTCATTTGCAAATTAATATGACACCTGAGACTTGCAAAAATGTTTTCAAACCTCCTTTCAGAAAATTGGATTGCAATTTAGCAACTTGCCAATTACAGAGTTTAAAATTATATTCATTGGAAATTTTATATTTGGAAATTAAGAGTAGGAAATTAAATTAAATTTTATCGGCCAATAAACGTTTGCGATTAAGTATTATATTTGTTACCTTTGGTACGACCGATGTTAATGTTTTGTTTGCATAGTTATGTAGTGTTTAGCCGCTACATCACTCTCCTCCTGGATCGAAATCCATAGTGTTTAGAAATGAGCTCTCACAGTTTTGCGGACACTATGATTTCGATTGGGCTGACTACAAGAATTCCGTGCATTAGCTTAAGCCTGTCGATGCCAATTGTTGTGGGTTTACCGTTGATGTAGACAACAAAGAATTTGCACAATTTGAGGGTCACTGAATATGGTACAGAATACGGTGTATTCAAAGGACTCTTAACTCGTAACTCGAGCAGGTTTTCAGGTTTTTGGGAATGTACATATCCTGTTGTGTCGACTGTCGTGTGTCCGTAGGAAGTAAGGCTCTCATTGCTGTGCGAAGCTTCGAATTTTGATCGTTGATGAAGAATTCACCAGGAACCTTGATATTTTGAACATACACGAGCTCTGCTAGCGTGCAGTTGAGGTATTTCTTGAATGAGGTTCGAATACCAAATAAAACTGTTGGAAGGTCAGAACTACAATGGAATGTATTGCATCGAGCTGTTAATGCGGCTTTTAGTTGCCTGTGAAAGCATTCGACAAGATCATTCGCTGTCGGATTATAAGCCGTTGTCCTAATGAGATGTGAACCTATAAGAGTTTCGTGAGCTCATAGTGAACATTGTTGATTCAAATTGTGTTCCTTGGTCTATCGTTATATAGAGTGGGACACAAAATCTACAGATATATCATTGTAGGTTTTACTTACGGTTCTGGAAGTCATTTCTCGGACTTGGATAAGCTTCTGGCCAAGGGGTAAATCGGTCGACCATCGTTAAAATATAATGATAGCCATTCGATTGGGGCAGTGGACCAACTAGTTCCATGTGGATGTGTTCAAACCTGCCACTTGGTAGCTCGAATTTACCAAGTTTTGATTTTGTGTGGCGGTGAACTTTGGATTTTTGACATGGGATACAAAATTTCGAACAGTTGCTTGTATCAGTATTTATTCTTGGCCCGAAGTACTTCGAAGCAATTAGTTTACGCGTGGCACGGATGCCGGGATGTGATAAGCCATGCAGACTATTGAAAGTTAACTTTTGCTTCCGGATTCCGAACTGAAATCAATTTCTTGCAATTTTTCGTCACATCTTTGCTTTTGAAGTAATTCTTTCATGTCGAAACCAGAACGTGATAAACAGTCGCTCATCACATTTCGTTTACCTTTAATGTGGTGAATGTTGGTCGTGAATTGGGCAATATAATCGAGATTTCGCAATTGCCGTTGAAAATAGAGAAATTTCGGCTTTCTACGAAATGGTGAAAGTGTTTAATTGCTAGATACTCGTAAATAGCAAGAAGTTCTCTATCGAATGTAGAGAACTTTGTTTCCGCTGGAGCACTCTTCAGGCCAAGAGAAATTGTTTCTGTTGTTGCCTTTCTTTCGACGGAAGAATACCATCTTTCGAAATTGTGTGGCTTAAATAATCAAGTGACTTTACGCCGAAAATGCATTTCGAAGCTTAAATATTTATTCCAAATGCGGAGATACGTTTAAAAACTGAGTCGAAATGTTCTCTATGTTCCATCTCGGCGTGACTTGCAATGAGGATATCATCGATATAAGAAAAATCGAAATTCAGCTCTTTTAGAACTTCGTTCAGAAATCGCTGGAATCTCTGAGCTGAGTTGTGAATACCGTAAGGCAATCGGGTAAACTCAAAAAGCCCAAAGGGGGTAGTAATCGCTGTTTTGTGAATATCCTATGCAGCCATGGTAATCTGATGATAGGCCCGAACCAAGAAACTGTGTATGTGTGGGATAGGATATCTATTTATACGAGTGCTATTAAATATCATATATTAAATTTCTTTAACATTTAATGACAGTAGGCTTGCATCAAACCATTCTTGAATTTTGTCCAGATCAACTTGCATATTTCTATGAAGATCTACCAAACTCTCAGCATATAACTCTCAACCAGCATATAACTGAATTTTACCAGATAAGTTTAGTTCAGTAAGGTCAATAATAAATATGTTGAACAGTAGAGGTCCAAGTATTGATCCCTACGGAACTCCCCTACAAATTTTTTGAGGTGGGTTTAGTTTATCATCAATAGCTACTACTTGGAACCTATTCTCTAGATAATTTCTAAATAGATTAAATTGTTATAAAATATTGCTGAGTTTAGTTATTAATAAACAGTGACTCACAGAATCAAAAGCTTTTCTTACACGAGTATCTAAGAACAAACAAGCGACAAAGGTTTTTTATCTAAATTAGAACTTACAAAGTCAGTATGGTTAAAACATACAGCAGTGGTGTTCGACAATTTAGTAAACCCCTATTGCCTAACTGAAAGGATATTATTAGCTTATATTGGGCGATAATTTTCAGCTTGATTTATACTTCCGCTTTGAAAAACGGGGATAATCTTTGCCAATTTTAGTTTGTTAAGTAATAAAGAGCACTCTAATGATTGGTTTATTAATTTAGTTAGTGCTGGTATTAATTGTTGCGAAAATTTCTTTATTAATTTAACCGAGATTCCACCCAAACCTATTACTACTGACGAGTTTAGGCTGTCAATGATATTTTCTATTTCTTCATTTGAAGTTTTTGGTAACAAGAAATGAAACTGTGTGCTGCTACAGGAATCAACAATCAGTCTACGGCAGTTGAATTAGATACTGTATTGCTGTTCAAATCATTACCAACACTAACAAAATGGGCCCCAAACATCGATGCCACTTCAAACTGATCAGATATTAAGTCATTCCCATTTTTCAAGTACATTGTAGCTCGTTTGCATTGAGTTGATTGATGAAATACCACTTCCTTAATAACACTCCAATATTTTTTGGAATTATTGAAACACTTCACAAACTTGTTGCCAAAAAAGGCAAACTTGAAATTGAGAATTTTCGCAGCTACAAGTTTCTTATAGTGTCTATGCTGACTGCTGATATATTCACTATTTGTAAATTGTCGTGACAATTTATAAAATGATTTTTCTTTTTTAATTAAGGATACAATTTCACTCGTCATCCACGGCTGCCGTGCTTTGTTATTAATTAAGGAAATCCTTATTCTTTTATTAATTGAAATAACTCTGCTTAATTCTGATGTTAACTCATCTAAGCTGTTATATTTCCAAAGATTAGACCAGACTGTTTCGCTTGAAAGTCTTCCATAATCAAGTATCGCAAAGCTATAGTTTGAGTTTTATGTTTTTGATGACTAACTTGGATATTTATGGTCTCCACAACCTTCATTAACAATATCCTTAACACCTAATTTGTATGTATTTTATTTAGTACAACAAAACTCTGTACTATCTCTGTATACAACTTGACAGACCTTTCAGTGGTATCCAAAATATTTAAATTAAAATCACCGAAGAACAGGATATTTTTTCACTGGGGAAAATGCGTTTCCATAAACTCTAATAAGGAAAACTTGGTAACTTTTTTTTGCGTTGAAGTAAACTATAATCGTCAACCGGAGTCGCGTGAGTATGCAATGAAACTTGCGTGAGTATCCAATGGGCCTTAATTCGGGCAATTCAATAGACAATATGTCGATATCCGTATTGAGAGCTTCACAATAATGTTCATATAAAAAGACTGGTCCAGTCCACCAACTTTCCAAGGTGTTGAATGCGCTAATTTGTGTTTAAGGCATAATTCCTCTCGATATTATGTCCGCTGGATTTAGTTTTCCATCAATATGCCTCAATACGATTGACAACATTAGCTCTTGTATTTCACTCACCCGACTGGGGATGAACGTTTTCAATGAGTTAGTAGACGTTTTATGCCATGCTAGAACTTTTGTTGAGTCTGACCATAGCGTTCCTTTTTCCATGTTCAATCTCAAGGCATCCAAAGTCTTTTGAACGAGTCGTGATAGAAGCAGTGCGGCGCATAATTCCAAACGTGGTATGGTAACATTTTTTAGCGGTGCGACTCGACTTTTACTGCATATTAATTGAACTGTTATTTCATTGTTATCATTGATGCATTTCACATAAATACATAAGCACCATACGCTGATTTGCTTGCATCAGCAAAACCATGCAATTCTATACGCTTACCATCAGTATTGACGCAGCGCGGAAGCCTAAGTGTTTGAATTGCTGGTAGTTCACGTCGGAAATTCTTCCAAAATTCGGCCTCATGTTGCGTGAGTGGATCATCCCATGCAATTTGAAATTGCCAAAGCCGTTGTAGAAATAATTTTGCTGTTACGATTACTGGGCCTAGAAATCCCAGCGGGTCGAATACCTTCGCTACCTCTGATAAGACAATTCGCTTTGTTACCGTTCGATTTGGTTCAAGATAATCAACGTTGAACGTGAATACATCTTCGATGGGGTTCCATTTTATACCGAGGGTCTTTATTGTTTGGTTAGTATGAGTTTCGTCTAAACTCAATTGTTGTTCTCGATCATCGATTGGAATTTGCTGCAGCAATGCAGTAGAGTTTGATGAAAACTTTCTTAGTTTCATGCCTCCCTTTGTTAACATGTCTGACAGTTGTTGTGCGATTCTGTAAGCTTCTTCTTCAGTAGATGCTCCTGTAAGTACATCATCCATGTAGAAGCCATCCATGATATAGGCTGGTAGCTGATAGTTCTCCGATTCGTCAATATGTATTTGTTTCAACATTCGTTGTGCTAAATGCGATGCCGCCGATGTTCCATACGTTATGGTTCGCATTTCATTTGTTTGGAATGAGTTTTTCCGTTCGTTTCGCCATAATATGCGTTGGTACCTTCGATATTCCTTTTTTACCCAAACTTGGTGGTACATTTTTTCGATATCCGCCGTGAATACGATATTATGCTTGCGGAATCGCAGCACAATTAAAAATAAATCGTTTTGTATAGTTGGACCGGTAAGTAAGACGTCGTTTCGCGAAAGTCCTGATGAACTTTTTGCCGATGCATCGAAGACGACGCGACATTTGGTGGTCGAGCTTGTTGGTTTAACCCTTATGGTTAAATTATGGCATGGTGCGGTACATAAAAACTGTTAGATTGGTCAGCGGTATCATCAGAAACTGGTTCCATATGACCCAAGCTAATATATTCAGCCATGAATTTGATGTACTGATTCCTTAAATCTTCGTTACGCTCGAGTCGTTTTCTAAGTACATGAACCTTTTTAACGCTGCTTGTTTTGAGTCACCCAATTTTGAAATATTTTCGTTGAACGGTAGCTCCACGTTGTAGCGACCAGTGGATGCATCTCTGGAATAAGTTTTGACAAAAATGTTCTCACATTCTTTTTCTTCCGGTGTAAAATGGCCTTGATTTGTGACTGGTTCGAGTTCCACAGTTGTTTCAATTCTTCTTGAAGCGTAGTATCTGCTGAATCAATCGTAACATTAAGCGCAATGGATTCATTCCAGATACCTTCCATTTTACCTCCAATGATAAAACCGAATGACGTGTTTTGAAGTATTGGTAATCTTTTGTGTAAACGAACCTGCTCCCTAAGCAGACATTCATAGTAGCATTCAGCTCCAAGGAGCGCGTCGATTTGTTGCGGAAAATTAAATTAAGGATCGGCTAATTTTATATGCGAGGGAATTAACCAATTCTTCGCACTGTTGCATTTGTGTGGAAGTTTGCAAGTAATGTTCGGTACAACCATAAATTGAAGATGTTTTGAGTATGATGTTAATCGTTGTTGTGGACACGGCTGATTGCACGACCGCTGTTATTCCGCTGATACCTTTAATCTTCGTTTTGCTAGACTGATGCGATAGTTTTAGTTTGTCAACCATCTCGTGCGTTAGAAAATTGGATTGCGTGGCTGCATCTAACAAAGCTCGATACGGATGTACCATTCTGCTAGAATCTTGAATTTTCACTATCGCAGTTGACAACCAAATGTAATCTTCCGGTTGCGCACCTTCCGATGCTACACAAACTTCTCTGATTGCAATTTCCTCAGTCAAATGCGCAGTTAACGCCGTTTGACCTGACGAATCTGCCTGTAATGAGATATTAGACATATTATAAGAAATATTTGAATTCGCAGAATACGACTGCGTTTTTTCGAAGTGTCAATGGAACAATGTGTGATGCCTTTGTCGACAAACATTGCACAATAGCGACCGACACGTGTCTACGGAATGGCCCGAACGTAGGCAATTGATGCATAAATTTAACTGGTTGACTTTGTTAATTCGCTCGGAAACGCTGAGTTGAATAAACTGCGAGCACTTCCATGCGTAATGTAATTTGGACTCACACAGAGTTGGTGTTGTAGCAGTTGCGAACACTCGGGTGGATCCTCTGGAGTAATTTTTAATTAATGGCTTATTCGATTTCTTATTTAATGATATAGCTGTTGATTTCGGTGTTGTTATGGACTGGGATGGCTTTGATTCAATTGCGTCCAATACTCGAGCACGATTGTTTAAAAAATTCACCTTTTTTTCCCAACGTTGGAATTTCGTTTATTTCAATAGACATTTCCCACAATGTCTTCGTTTCTCCGATTAAACGTGCTAAAATTATGTTGACAATAATGATGTCCCAATAATCAACAGATTGTTTCAATGTTTTGAGCGCTGTTAAATGATTAACACAATTATCTTTCAATTTATGCAGCTCCGCTGATGTTAAGGACCTCATTGTACTGAGATTTAAAATTGAGTTTACGTGTTTGTCTATAATCAATCGAGCGTTATCATACCGATTAACAAGTGCACTCCTTGCCTGTTTGTAACCCTGTTCTGACAAGTCGATGTTATCCACAAGCTTACAAGCATCGCCACTCAAATTACCAACCAGATAGTGGAAACGCTGAATATCCAATAAACTTCTTTCTTCATTTATCAGCGATTTGGAAATGAAACCCATTCATCATATTTTCCGGTAAATGTCGGAAGTTTAATAAACGGTAACTGTATCTGTATCCTTTTTGTGCCATCTGATGTGCTCGTTCTCAATAACTGGCGATGATGTGTTAGGTTTTTTGAACTCGTTTATTTTTGATTGCAACCCCGATTTCACTTCAATGAATGCGGCTTCGAAACTATCGTGATATATTTCGTGTTCGTGATTGTAATCCGTACTTGTCATAGATCTCCGATACGATCTCCAACCGAGTCGAAAATTCGTCCGAATTTGCTTGCTTTTCGTTTAACCAAGCTTTTTGTTTTGTTAATCGTTGTTTTACATACCCGCGATTGGATACGAGCGCGTTTATACGATCTTCAATGTAGCTCATTTTTAATTATAAATCGCTTCTTATTCCTCGAGACGATATGGTGATGCAGAATGATGCACTGTTGGAACGTGATGGAATAAAGCGCTTGCGATTTGCGTTGTACGATAACGAGATGATATTGCGATTTCGATAATATTCACAATTACACAAGATCCGGCTCGAAGGACCAAAATGTTCGAGCTTCGAGGCGATATTATTTGTGGACGGTATTAATTTTTTTTTTTTTTTTTCTAGGAATGATTAACAGACATTTAAGGTATAATCGTGTTTTTTCTTTTCTTTATTTTTTCAAACTAGTTTTTATTTCACTTTAAGAACCTTTGTTTTATCGACTACTTAGTGTGAAGCACATATTAAAATGAATTCTCGTAATTTCGATAGATGGCAGGACTCAACCGGTAACTTTTGTTATATTTGACAGTACAGCGGTTGACAACGCCATACAAAATTTTTTTTCCAAAATTTGTTTTGTATTTAAAATAATTATTTTTTTCTGTGAAGATAGTATTGGTTTAAACCTTACATTCCCACAATTTAAAATCACACGTGTCAGTAGTCCAATAAAGTAAAGTTTATAAAGTAAGCTCATATTTCAAGACTGTCTTTCTTATAAGCCTTCCAGTTTGATCACCTATTTGAAGAGTAATTCGACATTCTCACTAAATAATTAATCAAACAAATATTACCTATTATGATTATCTCAAACTAATACTAAACTGATCATTTTCATGGGCTTTTACAGTTTCTCTAAATCAAATTTAACAACTGGTTCCTAAGGCAATTGACTGAGAAAGAAAAACCAAAAATATCAAATACAAAATAAGAAACAATAAAATGAAAAATTAAATGTTAATTATTAAAAACTAAAAATTATTTTTGCCGAGTTTAAACGAAACCTTTGTAGTACGCCTAAAAAATGTAAACAAATTTTCAGTGAACGCAAAAGAAAAACAAAAATTCCAAGAAAATTCAACAAAATCATTAATTTTAAATAACAAAAGAAAAATAGGAAATATAATCACGGAAAATAGAAACATTTGTTTTTGTTTTTTGTTTTTTTTTGGTTTTCATTTTCTCTTAACAGAAGCTTTGATTTTATTCAAAATGGAAAACAATGAGAAAAACAGGTATGATGAGGTACATCCTCCATCATATTCCCATTTACTGTATATATTATATATAGACTACAGACACACAAATACATGCAGAACCATTTTTATTTGTTATCATCTTACTCCAAACCGTTCCATGTTTTCTCTACATTATGTGCAATGACATAATATACAGCAAACGATGAAACTCAACCCTTCTAAAAATAAAAAGCTCTATTATTTAATTTAAAATAAAAATAATAATTTCTATGGCAACCAGAAATACAAAAACAAAAACTTAATAATAAACAGCAGAGATATTGAAAGCTCATATTGCTCTCCGAACGTAGGTAGAAAAACAAAAAAAAAATCGAAACGGCAGAAAGCTTTTTATATTCTACAGCACAGCGTCGTCGCGTACCTACATAAAATATACACAACTCAGCCTAATTTTTTTTTTGTTTTTTTTTAATACACACATAAATACTGTAATCATTCATTTTTCCATTTCCCAACCTCGTATATAGCAGCTATTCGAAATGAAAATGGAATTGTTTTCGTTTTTTCGGAAAATCGGGAAAAAAATGGTTGATTTGTGTTTTATTGTTGTAATTCTATACGATGTGAATTACAAAGCTTAAGTTGATGATTATAATGATAATAATGATGATATTGTGTAATGTTTTATGTAGGTAAATACAACAACAACAACAAAAATGAAAAAGGAAATAGAGGAAATGATAAAACAAGGATATGAATATCCTTTTTTCTTCTTGATGATTACTAGTTTTTCCATGTATTGTTTTTAACATTTTTACCTTATACCGAATATGAAAATAACAAAATGTGAGGTTATGTTTTGCCTATTGTTATTGTTATTATGTTCTTGTTTTTGTTATATGTTTGTATGTATACACAGTTTATTGTTGTCATATTTTTGTATGTTTATTTGTTTGCTCGTCAATAAGGAATTGACGAATTATTCTGTTGGAAATGGTAAAAGAAAATAATTGAGAAAAATCTGTAAAGTATAAAATGTTGTTTGTCGTACGATGTAGGTAGGTAAAATAAATGTTTATTATTATTATTATTATTTATTATACGGTTACTTGAAGTGGAAAATAATCAAGGAAATTTTTCCAGAAACGCCATTCAATATTTGTGTTTATAGTTATATGTTTATTGTAGCAAAATATCAGAGTTTTCCATATTTTATACATTAAGACTTTTAGTGGTAATTAAAACTAAACTTTTCAAAAAATCATTCAACCATTATTCAGGTTACATTCGAATTTAAAATGAAATTGAATTGCGCCATATTTTAACTAACCGCTTTAGAGACCATGGGGTTTCTTTTTTACTTTTAAAAATGTAAGATTCATCAACAAAATTTACAATTTCCCAGCGTAAAGCAAATTTTAATTGAAATGTTTGTGAGGTCTCAGATGGTAAATGCCGGAAGTAAATGAATTATATGAGGATCTCGAGTAAAGTCACCGAACAGGTTTTAAAACACTTGGAAATTTTTTCTAATTCTGAAAATTTCAACATATTCTTAATTAATACTATATCGGCAACAGATTTAAATTAGACAGATAAAGGTGAGTGGAAGATTGTAGAATTTTATATTTTTAAACGCAGTTTTGACAGATAGGTCCAGATTGTACCAGAGCTTCAATCCATGGATAAAGAGAGCACGTTGTTTTGGCTTGGTTTTACAAGATTTAGACCAATTTTTATTTATTACTAGCTGTACTCGGCCACACATTAGTGTGGCTCAGTCTATATTCTGGTTAAATGGAAAAGAAAGAAAAGAGAAAGCATACAATATTTTTTGTTGTTCCATTGTCTGTGCAGATATAGAGATTGTCTGGTTTGCCGACTCTATAACACGCAACGTATAATGGTCCATGTGAGGTGCAATCCGTGTCTCGACTTAAACCGCACAATTCTAAAGATTACCCCTGAGCTCTGTTTATGGTGTTTGCAAACGCTAATCGAATTGGGAACTGTAATCTCTTAAATTGAAATGGCATATCCGTTGGAATCAAAGGAATGCGAGGAATGAGAACATCTTCACCATTGAATGGTCCTATCAAGATTGTTTCTTCTACGACGTTGCTCATTAATATTTTTACTGCAAGCCGCGTGCCGTTGCAAAGCTTTGGCTGGTTGATAAGATCGAGTGAACTCAAAAATTCTAATGGGTAATTAACCGCTTCGTCTGCTTCCACAACAGTATCGACCGACTTGTATGTGACTGCCTCGCTTTGAATTTTAGACTGAATTATATTGTTCAGTTCGTAAAAGTCTTTGTTCTTGGCGGCAAGAATAGCTCGTTCACTTAGCCAATCGAGATTCTTATAATTGGTTTGAATATTGGAAAATACTTTTTCAGCCATTTCTTCTTTTGACGTCATTAAATTGCAGAAGTTATGAGGCAATGAAATTCGTCCTGAGGTCAGATCAACCGGCACCGGCTACGCATATTTGTAGTTAATTTCAGCGTCTTTACGTGTCGCCACAAATTAGAGTATTTCAGGCAAGCATTTATTTTATCCGCTGGTGTCTATCGAGTAATTACAGGTAATGTTTGCCTGAAATCTCATGCAATTCATCCCAAACAATAAGTTTACATTTTTGCAACTTTTTTCATGCTTTGGAAATGATGCATGTTCAGAGGCAATTTCAAAGCGGAATGAGCAGATCTTCCACCTGGTAGCAATGTCACAGCTATTCCGAACGACGCTAAGGTTATGCCATTTTGGGATCGACTTGCTGCCAAAATCAATGTTATTAGGAACGTTTTACCAGTTCCTCCTGGCGCATCTAAGAAAAAAATTTGCAGTTTGCATTATTTGAAATGGCTTTTTGCTCAAGCGTTAGCTTAGGAACATTTGATTGCACATACTACAAAAGATCACCCGTATTGTAATTTTGTTCATGACGCAATTCTACATCGAACGAAGCAACAGCAGATCGATTCGATCATTGTCAACGCTTCGTTTTGGATTTTTGCTGTAAAATTGATATTCATATTTTAATTTTCATCGCATATTCGACGGAAAATATCTTCAGCGATGTGCGATTTATATTTCTCCCATAACTATGTTGGAGATGAAGGAGAGCAGGCGGTCAATATCATTGCAAACAATGCACGAAATTGATTTGGATGTAACGTTTTCCACCTTTATTAATGCATACATCCCAGTGACAATTTTCAATTGCTGGAAGGACGTTGGACCGGACACATTTACCAACAGGGGATGCACGGTGTACAGTCTGCCTATTGTGGTTTCTTTGAATATGCCAAGTTGTCCGTCGACTCACTCTCCTAGCTTGCGTCGTTCAAATAATTTTCGAGGCACTTTCGAATACAGCAGTGTTTTCGCAAACGCGCAATTTTGACATAACGTGACGAAAGCAGTTAACGTTGTAGCCGTTGTAGGATTCGTCATTCGCCATTGTTTTCTTTTGCTCTTGGTAAATCATATGCTATGAGTGGTTTAATAAATTCAAAAGTGGTGATTTTGCCGTGTAAAACGAGGAATGTGGAAGACCAGCAACAAAGTTTGAAGACAGTGAACTACAAGCATTGTTGTATGAGGATGACGCTCATACGCAAAAGCAACTCGCGGATCAATTGAATGTATCACGAGAAGCCGTCTCCATACATTTAAAAGCCATGGGTAAGATCCAAAAGCTGGGAAAATGGGTTCCGCATAAACCGAATTAAAGATAATAGGGAAATCGAGATACCACTTGCGAAATGTTGCTCGCCAGATACAAAAGAAAGTCATTTCTCCACCGAATTGTGACTGGCGATGAAAAATGGATCGATTTTGAAAATCCAAAGCGCGAAAAGTATTGGGTTAATCCTGAAACACCATCGACATCGACTGCAACGCCAAATCGCTTTGGAAGGAAGATAATGCTCTGTATATGGTGGGTCAGAAGAGTGTGATTTTGCATGGGCTTAGCATGAAAAACCACCAGAATATGATAAAAGGGAACACAAAGTGGTTTTGCTTCATGACAATGCACCATCACCCAAAGCAAACCCGATCAAGAGAGCATTGGAAGCACTTAATTAGGGAATTAAGACCAGACTTGGCTCCGTCCGATTATCACTTATTTGCATCGATGGAACACGGGCTTGCTGAGGAGCATTTCACTTCCTACGAAAATGTACAAAAATGGCTCGATAACCGGTTTGCCTCAAAAGAAGAACAGTTTTTTGGCTTGACATCCACGCATTGCAAGGAAAATGGGAAAAATGTATAACTAATAATGGGCAATATACTTCAAACACGATGGAAAGCTTCCGTCGAAAGTCGTCGCAAGATTTTCAACTATATACAGGGCAGATTTAGACGATAAACTTAATAGGACTGTACTTTGCTCAAGCTCACAAAGATATGGTTATACTGAAATATAGTCGTCTGTATTTCTCATTGTCAACAAATAAATTAAAAATTTCAATTTTTAATTAAACAATTAATGTCGATAAGATTAAACCAAAAATGTAACGTAATTTAAATACTGAGCGCATAGCAGCCGCCTATCTGCATTGGCTCTGCATTGGCTAATGAAGCCGTAAACAATTGTACTATTTATTAAGAATAAAACTTTTAATATTTGTAATATTTTTTATGAATAAAATATTTAAGGAATGTTTATTAAATTCAATTCAGCATACTATACTGAAAAGGAATTGCACCTTCACTAGAGAAATATTCGGCCATTTGGATTCTCATTTGCATGGCAGCACGTGCTGAGTTGTTTGATCCCAAACGAGGAGATCTCAATGATGCCGTTTCATTTCGCCATTCTCCAGTATGAATAACATGATCATTATCTTCCCAATCCGCATAGTTTGAAGGGCAATATTTTGCAGCAGAATCATTTAATTTAATGAAATTGTGTAAAGCAATAGTTGCTAGAACGGCCTTTTCCAGAAACACATTTATTGAAGTCTTTAAAATGCGCCACCGCAAAAAATGATAAAGATCAAAATTTAATTATTCCGTGGGGGAAATACGTTAGTGTTAAAATTAGTCCCTTCCCCCTCCCTCCTCCTTGTAGATGGGGCAGGGTAACTTTGAAACTAAAATATGAACCCCTATTTTTATTGCAGATTCGGATTCTAGATGGCACTGTAATTGACGATATTTAATTTTTATCGATTTGTCCTACTGAAAACCTACGCAAACGATTCTGCAATACGTCTGCAACACAAAGACCACGGTTTCATTGTAAATACCCGAAGTTAGTCTTAAACAATTTGTATTTCTTAAATTTTCAATTACTGTAAATGTCTTCTCATTATCTTAACCCCAGGAACATGCGATTAAATCGGCTTTCTAATTAATGAAATTGTTTGTATTTTGTTTTAAAAATACCGATTCAGTCCGAAGATTATTTCGAAAACAACAATACCTGTGTTTTATGAAGAAGCTGGCCGGAGTCTTGATAATGCTGTCACTCTCTACGCTTCGCGTTTTCCGGATAGGATTCGGTCACGTGCGTCATTTCAGCGTACTGTCAAATTATTTATTACTGATGGAAGTATTCAACCAAAAAAAAGGGCTCGTCCAGCATCATTCACTGGAGAAAATATTGAAATTGATGTATTGGCTGCAGTAGCTCATAATCCTCATATTAGATAACAAGAAATAGCCAGCAATTCCGAATTGTCCCAGACCAGTGTTTGGAAAATTTTAAAACGTCATAAGTATCATCCGTATCATGTGTCTTTACACCAAGACTTCATGGTGTTGATTTCCAAAATCGGCTAACTTTTTGCCAGTGGGAACGTGAACAAATACAGCAAAAAACAAATTTTTTTCGTTAAGTATTGTCTCCGATGAGTCGTCGTTTATAAACCATGAAACGGTTAATCGCCACAACATGCATTACTGGAATGTTGAAAATCTGCACTGGCTTCGCCAAGTTGAACATCAGCGTCCTTAGACTGGCAATGTGTGGTGTGGAATAATTGGCAACAAATATACCGAGATATTTTGGAAAATGAACTGCCAACATTATTTGAAGACTTGAGCTTAGAAGTGCGACGGAACATGTAGTTTCAAAACGAAGGTTGTCCCGCACACTATTAGTTGGTAGCACGTCGCTGGATCGGGAGAGAAGGTTCGGTAAATTGGCCTGCCAGATCACCAGATCTTACTTCGCCAGATTTCGTTTTGTGGGGCTATCTCAAAAACCAAGTTTACACACAAAAACCAACAACACGTGAGAATATTATTGAACGAATCAAAAATGATTGTGCTAAAATTCAAGCAAACACACCTCTCAGTTGTGTACATTCATTTGAAATGCGGATTAATAAGTGCATTGAAGTCGATGGCCATCATTTTGAGCACTTAATTTAATTGAAAGATGATGAGGCGAGGGAGGACTCATGTATATCAAGCACCCTTTTCCCAGCTATTCGAAATTTGCAAAATGAATAAATTTTTTGACGACCAATTTCAAAACAAAGAAAGAATTGACAAAGAAACTGTGGTATTTTTATTGCAGGCGTATTGCAGAATCGTTTGCGTAGGTTCTCAGTAGGAAAAATCGAAAATAATTGAACATCGTCAATTACCGCGCCATCTATCATGAATCGAAAAAAATGTTTCAGTCAAATCCTACCTATTTTTAGCCGTAGAATCCGAATCTGCAATAAAAAATAGGGGTTACAAGGACGAGAGGGGGAGGGGTACATACTAATTTTAACACTAATGTATTTCCCCCACGGAATAATTAAATTTTGATCATTATAATTTTTTTCGTAGAGTGTTTATTTTCCGAGATATTTGAGTTATTCGACGTTTTCCTTAAATAATTGTGCAGCGCACAGCACCCTAAAACATCCAATCTACATTTTCTACGTTGATTAAGATCGGTTTCCGCAAAATTCTGAATCGCGAAAATAATATCCCAAAGACATTCTCCATTACTCTCCTGGTCCTCGATAACCTGTAGTTAAACACCAGCTTTTCTTTAGTTAAGTCTTTCTGGGGATAAGGTTTCATTAAATTTTTGCTCAATGCAAAAGCGCTGTCTCCAACGAACACGTATGGTGCTGATATAGTTGTACCAGGAAATAACGATGGCTTTGGTAAATTGAGGTCACCGGAAGTTAATGTTTGGTAAAATTTTGTGTGTTTTAATACTCCTCCATCTGAAATGCTTCCGTTAGTTCCAGTATGAACGTACATAAATTCATAATTTGCATTAACTACAGCGAATAATACTGTACTAAAGGTTTCGTGGTAATTGTAGAACAAGGACCCAGTTCTTGGCGGTTTATTGATTAAGACGTGCTTTCCGTCCATAGCACCGACGCAGTTATTAAACTGCCACAAATTTTGAAATGATTGTGCGGTTTCTAACCACTCGACTTCGTTAACAGGTATCTGAAACACAATATTGATATACATAATATCATCAAACGACACTCTATGACTCTACAACTTTAACATAAACTATACTTTTAACACAACTTAATACAACATAAAAATAAAATTCACCTTTATGTATTTTTTTAAGACTTGATATATGGCTCTACAAGTTTCGGGTATTATTTTTTACATCAATTGCGGTGAAATAATACTACTGAATTTTAAATCTCCGTACTCTCGACCAGTAGCTATGAATCGCAAAGTAACAACTAGCGTTTCTTCGGCTGTAACTGCATCCCTCATCAAAGTATTTTGTTTAGAAATCAATGGCGATACTAAACGTAATAAACTAATAACCCACTAAAACTTTCGTAGTCCATCCGCAAGTAATTCCGAAAATCATCGCTGTTTTGTTGTTTTAATAAAATCAAATGGCTAAATTTTTTGCGTTGCAAGAGCCATTTTTTAGCCCACATTCTTCGATTTTTAATGTTAAAATTCAAACACGCTACGATCACGATGAAAATTTTTTGTTTTTTGGATAAAGTTCGCGGCATGATTCGTATGTACTCTTTTCGTAATCAATGACAACTGACCAAATCAGACGGTATGTCAGGTAATGTATATACAATACTGATTTGATCGGGCCGACTGTGGGCCCGACAAGTCATATAGTCTGTAGGGCCCTTAAAATCGAAAGCTTGCCTACTGCCGTTAATCGTGATTTATTGAACACGCAATCTTAGATGATTCAAAATGTGTTGATAAATTTTCATATTTCCTTGGTATATTAATGAAAATATTAGAATTTATATTTTTGTGATAAGCACAAATTTCTTCAATGTGTTCACTACTGGAAAAAATAAAGTTTATTGGCTAAACTTTCCCAGTTTCCGCTGAAAATCAAGTTTCGCTTCTACATTTTTTCTTACGGTATCGCAACGGAACGAGTAATCAGACATAACATTTGTATGGGTTTGTAAAACATTTTATGTCCGAAATAGTTTAACTTAATTATTTTTGTTGTTTAATTTGGAAATTGTTGAACACAAAATGTGTCTTGGATGATCCCGTATAGTGTTCTTTAGCGGTATTGATTGATTTCCATTTTCCACAGTTTATTGAATGAAAATTATCATAATTTATATTTTTGTGATAAGCAGAAGTTTTTCCATTGTATTTACCAACTAAAAATATTAAGTTCATTGGTTAATATTTTCTGGTTTCCGCTGAAAATAAAGTTTTGTTTTTGTATTTAGTTACCGTCTTTCAGGCGGAATAAGACAATTATTTTTCCATTTTCACGGCTCCGGGACTAGCACTAATTTTTTCCAATCGGCAATAATTAGCACAACTTTGATTATAACGGTATGATAAATTTCAAGCTTAAATTCGAAAGTTTTCCTGCTTCAGTTACCATACATATCGATTCAAAATGACACAAACAAAAAAATGTTCCGCAAAGTAACAATCGTCTTCAATAACATTGATGTGAATTATAAAGTATAATTATTTAAATTAAATGCAAAATAATTGTAAAATTATAATAATTTAGAACTACAAAAGCATGCATAAAAGAAATACATAGTTTATTATGCTAGTACAAATAGAGAGAGAGAGCCCGTATGAATGTATGTAACTCGTTTATTATTTAAAGCCATTGTATTTGCTAGCCAAACAACAATATACAGTTGGGCTTTTGTATTTATAAAACTAAATTTATAAATAGAATGTGAATTGTACATTTTCCATTCAAGCTTTTCTTTGTACCCATAATTCATTTTCTCAAAATGATAAATATTTTATTTAAAATACACACAATAGTACAAAACACAATAAAGATGGAGACGACGACGATGACGAAGAAAACGAAGAGATAATTATTTTAAATTTCATACACAAAACAGCTACTGTAGAGTTTTGTCTGCCACAATAAAATTATAATTAAATTATACAATTGTTAAAGTTTTTGAAAATATATAATTAATTAATAATCTTCAATTCAAATACATTATTGTGTGTACGTCTATAGCAAAATAATACCCAAACAAAACGACGAGAACGTAATAATAAAAGGAATCCATCTTTTAATTTATTTATTGTAAAGGTGCGGAATGGAAACTATTGTCTGAAGACCAAAAGCGACCATTCATCGATGAGGCGAAACGATTGCGTGCCATGCATATGAAAGAGCATCCGGATTATAAGTATCGACCCAGACGAAAACCGAAAGCATTACGACGTGATGGTTACCCGTATCCAATGCCATATCCATCGGTTCCTGTCGAAGCATTACGTGCAGGTAAATTAAACAATTATTTATTGTGGTCTCGTGTTTTTTATGAGCACATATACATAATATACAAATCGTTTTTTTTTAAACATACATTCAACTATTTTAAGCTCCAAGGGGAAAACTTTTATTTTCATAACTTTGAACTTTTCGTTTTTTTTTTTTTTTTTAAATATAAATCAAATTGATTTATGTGTTTGTTTTTTATATGCATATTTTTTGTATTTTTTTGTTTTATTTTATTACAACAACATATAGGAATAAGCCCAGGATATTTTACATCAGGCCCATCACCATACCATCATTTGGGGAGTCATTTAAGCCAAACAAGTCCAACTAGTGTTCAAGTAAGTTAATAATTTCGTTTTTGAAACATAAACATTTTTTTTTTTGGTTTGGTTGATTTTGAGGGGTTGGGAAATGGCTTTTTTGTTTTTATTACCCAACATGGCATAATGACGGGAAATTTATGTTTTTTTGTTTGTTTGAAGTAGGTAATTAAAATAAAAACATAAAAAGGAAAAGTTACGAATATTTTTTATGTTTGGTTGGGGAATCGAATAAATGATTAATTGAATTAGAACAATTTTGATAATAAAATTCAAGTAACCACATTGGTTTGACATATGTATAGCTGACGATTAAGGTGGAGTCTATTATTAATACGTATTGTTAAAGTAGGAAAGACAGATAAAACTTTACAGTTTTGATGGTTGAAGAACTAACATGGTATTATTGGCGCTTAGACGACTTCAGATTTACAATTCGCTATTTGCAGAACTTTAGCGGTAAAAAAACTCTTTAAAACGAAATATTCACACAACCAACAATTCAACTTATAAGTTACCTGTAGCTGTAATTTAGTCTTACAAAAGAAAGTTAAACATTTGAGACCTGTCCGATGCCGAATAACTTCCTCCAAATTTCTCGAAACACGTCTCAAAACTTTGTGCAACTCCTTGTTTAAGGTTTGTTGACGACACTTTTCCTTTTTGAATTAATTCTACGTGTTCATCATATCGTAAAGATTAAAGTTGACTTGATTGAAATCGTTAGTGATCAAGGTTAACTTTAACTTACCTAAATTTTCACTGAGGATTGATGCAGTCCTTGGCAACCTAACATTCTCCAGCTTCACATGTTTCTTTGGATCTTTCTTTGGTATACGTCAATGGTTGTTTTAACGACCACTTGACGTATCTGACCATATCTTCTCCTTGACACCACATCTATTATTTGACCTTTCTTATACAAGTTTCGCTTTTTTTCTTCTACAATAAATTCTAAATCTTGGTGGATTAAATTTACAGTTAATTTCGCCGAACTCCTTTTTAATTGTCTAATTACAAAGAATGCTAGAGAGGTCTGAGCTCATTTCAAGCCGCTCGGAAATTAGGTTCGGTGTTCCTCTCCTGGTAGTGAAATTCCGAATTGCCATCATATGACGTTTTCATAGGGCTGTGAAAAACCTCCCATCCATCGTTTTTCTACTTTGCGGCCATGAGCGACTTCAACAGTCCAAAGCGGCATGGGGTAAGTAGCAATGGAAAGTAATATATTATCGTTTTTATTTGCCTTCCGCGTTAGCGCACAGTTGACGAATAATATTTTATAAGCATCATTCTGAAGATCTCATGTTCTGCAGCAAACATTTCTGCAGTGGTTAGTGCCCTGTTTTATTCTGAAAACTTCTTTGCTATAGAAAAAACGTAAAGCCCGCATGCTGTACTTCGCAGCAAACGTTTCCAAATTGCGAAACGCGATTCTACTTTGCTATCACAAAATGTGACAATCGATCGCAATTCAGCGTCTGAAGAGGTTGATTCAACTTTTTTTTTGCGTTGGCCGATTTTTTTCAGACTGGATAAGAAATTGGGGGTTAGAAAAACAGTACCTGTCTGTCGCAACATTGGGCTGCAACTTTAATTTGGTGGCTTCGTCAACAACATTATGTCTCGCTGGATAACCCATCTTCATTCCATCGTACCCAAAATTTCGCTTAAATGCCACAAACTGTCGATATCGTTTATGTTGAGATAAGATTCATGCCAATACATCGTGGGAATCAGACCACAATATTTCTTTTGTGTGTTGAAAGTTGTGAGCTTTACAGATCACAAAACTGCCATTTGAAGCTCCTGTCTGGGAATTGTCGTAGGAATGCATTCTTACTATGGCATCTTCAAATAGATGTGGTTCTATATGTAATATTGACATCAAATAACTTTTGTAAAAGGGTAGTCCAGTTAATTGGTCCTAGCTTATGCCCGAATTCCAGATATCCTCCACCAACATCTTACAATATACGTTGATACGGGCGATCACTCGGAGCACCTTACGTTTTCTTGATTTACGTGCTCGCCCTAACGATCCGTGTTTAGTTTTTAATAGAAGGCGTCGTCTGTAGTCGACCATCATATCGATAACACTTTAGTTGTTTCGTCGGCTCTATTGTTTTCACTTATATTAAGGTTGTGATTTTCATCAATTAACATCACCTAACGCTTCCAGTACCCGGTTTGAATTTCAGATACAATTTTGGTTTTCGATTTCTCCGAACGAATGAATTTGAATGACTTGGTCATCAATATTAATGGTCTCATTCATTGATTTAAATCCATCAAGACAACCGTCGACTTATTGATACGCTCGCGAATTACCATGGAATCCTTGAGCATTGAGGTTATTGAGTCCAAAGTTTTATGTTGTAAAACAAAATGGTTAACTTGGCGGTGTAGATTGTCATCTGCCATTGAAGTATTTTTGATGTGATGAGTCTAGCATAATCAATAGCGATATGATGATAAGATCCAAACAATGTTCATCCGAGGATTGTAACAACGGCTATCGGCTAAATTCGAAGGTGCTTACTAGTGTGGTATTACAAATACAATCAAGATTCTAGGTTTGGCGTTAACATACTGATGGAATGGTAATCTTCGAGATGTTTGTATTTAGAAAGCAAGGCATCTAGATTTATTGTTTGGATAGGTAGGCCAAGCAATGCAACTGTTAAAATGTTATAGATTCGGTGATTCTCGGGTTTCAACAGCACCCCGGATATTTCAAGATAAACTCTTTTGCTATTTGTCTCCTCTCGAGTTGTATTTCTAGTTCACTTTAATTGAAAATTTTACCCTTTCGCTCTCTAGCTCTAATATATTGGCTATTTCCTCATCGATTATAGTAAGGGATGACCCTTCATCTAAAAATGCTTATTTTGACACGCAACATAGTAGTCCCAACTATGTCTTTGGCGCTGATGCTCGTGAGTGCACATCTGGATTGAGAAAAATTTCTTAAAATTTTCGACATAATCGATTCGATTTTATAGCCACTCAAATTTCCTTCATTCCAATTCCAAAAATTGAACAATTATGCTCGATCAGACAACAATTATGCTGCTGGTTTCATAGAATCTGGTAACTTCCTTTGAATGTGAGCTGCATGAAATTATTTGGATCCACTGTCGAGAAGCTTTCGGGCAACAGCAAGAAGTGTGGTTTTGAAAGTTACTTTCCTGCTTGCTCCACCTGCCAATCCGATTAATGTGTGATTGATCGAATCTTTTCTGGATTGAGCGTGAACTTGTTCGTTGGGTTTTCTTTAAATTTTTTGTAGCAGGAATGCAGGATACCAAATTTAGTTGTGAACGTTCAAAATTTAATTTGGTTTAACGATTTAATTTGAATGAAACGTTCCTTGCTTTAATTTAATAAGGAGCGCTTTCTCTTAACTACAGGAAAAGACGTAGTTTCTCATTTAAATGTCGGGTATCATAATGTACAGATTTTTGGGTATAGCCGATTAGTTGGTCCTACCGTAACATTTATGGTTTGAACATGACGTTCATTCCAATTCAAGTCACCAGATTTACTCCTTCAAAGACGTTTTACTGAGTTTTGATTGTCATATTGAGTTAAGGGTCCCATACATGTTTGTGTCGTGGCACAATTGTTTGAATAAAATTAAATATATTTGAAATTATTTTTACAATGCAATCGTTTGAAACGTGTATCCCGATACGCGAGATGTTTTACTACATTTCATCTTCTCCGTTGTGCCTTGTCCGTTAATAACTTGGAACGAAAATTTGCACAATATTTCGTTCTTGCGTAAGTAGTGTGCAAACATGTGTATACGAGCACCTAAGAGCGCGACAAACTTCTTGTGCAACGAAATGTTATACAACAAAAATGTACGAAAATTTGTTGGTCGTATATGGGACCGTTAACGTATTCCATTTTATACAGAGGGATATTCATTCTATGTCACATCGACAGGAATATGACAGCAAATCTGAATGAAATCTTATGATAAAGATGAATCATCGTTCGATACCGTGAAATACTTGATTATTTCTTACGTGAATAATTAACACTTCAATAATTTACAGAGGACACTCCCAAGTCGCTCAAGTCCTAAACCGGAATTAAATTAAATTTTTAAGTTCATAGGTTGGGGATTGAGTTGAAAGTTGATTCGGGGTGGAATTGGTGATTGAGTTGAGAGTTGGGTATCTTTTTACTCGATTTCTTTAGGATTTCTGCCTCAAACTTTTCTGACAACTGTATAACCATACTCACCCGGTTATCTCTTTATCCATTCGCTATTTCATCGACGTATGCTTTATGGCATTTATGTGCGACAATGAAGTTTCATAAGGTCTAGGTATAACCCGGATTGGAGTATAACACCAAAAAAAGGCGAGCAAAGAAATGATTGGGAATTTTAAAATTTTACTCACTTCCTCTCCCGTAGACAGAATGAGGGCGCTTTATATGTGTTCCTCTGCATATATTTTCAAGCTATGTGTTCCTTGGATCCTTATGAAGTGATTTTTTGTCTTTATTATGTCCTTCACCGAATGATGCGATCCCGTTTCAAATTTCATACAATAACCCGTGGTGCGTGACTTGAGAGCGTTGAGTAAACAGGCAGAATCCAGAAATCCGTGGCTGATATATCTGATGCTACATAAATTAGACGGCGAAACCAGAAGTCAATGGGCTAAAGAAACAATGGAACAAGAATACCCGAGATTAAAAATGCGGTTCGATTTTCTCGGCAAACGAATTGATGCTCTTGAGATGTTGAGATGTGATCAGGTACGTCCGAAACAAACCTCACAGCGACGTGCATCGCTTGCAATATTAATGATCACAAACTAATTGATTGCGATAAATTTAAGGGACTCTCAGCGGATGAACGTAGAAGCTTGTTGGGGCAGAATGGGGGGGCCAAAAGCAGGTGCCGAAGATGTTCACGCAAATTCCACTTCTACTGTACAGTTTGCCAACCCCTCCCCAATGATATGGAACTATCATCATATTGTACTTTGTACAATCATCAAGCTAAAGCAGTGACAGAAACTTTTGTTCAAAGGTAAGGCTTACTACGTACCAATGGAAGGACGCTCTTTTCAGGCATTGGGCAACCGGGTGCAGGCAAATCTCATGGAATAACCGAAATCAGTTTAACATCACGTTTTTTACGATATTCCATAATAACGTCGTTACTACCTGCAAATCCAGTGAATATCAGTCAGCTAAATAATTTAAAGGGGATCAAATTAGTCGATCCATATTTTCATAAACCAGCTACAATCGATATTTTGCTAGGCGCGGATATCATTTTTGATATTTGGGAACATGGTCAAAAGAAAATCAGAGCTACCAATCTTGTAGCGAGTAAAACAAAACCAGGGTAATTGGTGGTATACATCGAGGTCCAAGTGCAACAGAATCAATGTGTGTTTCCAGAAGAAAGGTGTAAACAATGGTTCCAAAAGACGACATCCAGGCCAAAGGAGGGTCAATTTATTACTAAACTTCCATTTAAGGAAAATCAGAAGTAACTAAGCCAAACTGATTACATAGCGCAATCCAGATTCAGAATTATTCCAAACACTATAAATCAATTTATAGGTTAGGTTAGGTTTGGGTAGCGGTCCACTAGGACCAGGCATAGACACAAAAATGATCCGTAGCCATACCACGAATAATTTGTTTCCTCCAACTCATTGGAACCATTTTGAGCTGTTAATAAATCGCTGGATAATCCTGACGTCTATCCTACAGAGATCCGTCAGCCCCTTGAAGAGGGTTGCCCCTAGAAACTTTGGTCTGTTTCGTGCCAGACGAGGGCAGGTGCAAAGAAGATGAATTACTGTCTCTTCCTCCTCCTCCTCGTCCTCGCAACTACGACAGTAGTCATGTGAGAAGACACCAAGTCTACTCGCATGTCTCCCTATGAGACAGTGCCCCGTAATCACTCCAACAACCACACTGGTCTGACTTCGCTGAAGTTAGGATCTCGCCAAGTCCAACTTTGGCCAGACCTGCCGAGTTATTACACATGAAGTGATATTTGACCATTTGTCATTCGTCAGCAGTATGCATACCGCAAGGGGCATTTCAATATCCTTTCTGTTTTCTGAGAAGTGGTCCATTGTACCACGTCGAGCCAGTTCATCGGCGTTTATATTCCCTGTACTTATGAAATGTCCTGGCACCCATAAAATGTGGATGTTGAACTGATCTGCCATCTCGTTAACAGATGAGAGACAGTTCTGAACAACTTTCGACGTGAGGAGGTGTGATTGAAGCGCTTTAATGGCAGCCTGACTGTCCGTATATATGCGAATATCACAAACCGATATTACATTATACCTCAACCAGTCTACGACTTCCTTTATGGCAGGTTCTTCAGCTTGAAAAATGCTACAGTAGCCGGGGAGACGGAAGGAGAGATTTAACAGAATTTCCTCGGAGACCACTTCAGCCCCGACTTTCCCGTCCCGTTTTGTACCATCAGTGAAGAAGTTTATAACTCCTGGTTCCAAAACTGCACCCGTCGATCAGTCCTCCCTGGATGAGATCCTAGTCCGGAACTTTGTGTCAAAAGATAGTGACGGGAAAGTATAGTCGGTGGTCTGGGGAATTTGTTTGTTGCACAAAATAGATGAGTGGCCTGTATTGCTGCAGGTCCATATTAAGATGGATTTCAGCCGTATGGCAGTACAAGCTGCCGACTGCTCCCCAAGGTATCTAGAGAAGTCAAAAATTGCAGTGGATATGCTCTTCAGTGCACCACTGATCCACAGAGAGATTGTTCTCTGAACTTTTGTCAACAGCTTTTGGTTGACAGTTTTGTTCAGAGCAGGCCACCAGACTATTACCCCATACAAGAGTATGGGTCTGACTACTGCGGTGTAAACCAAATGTACGATGCAGGGCTCCATCTCCATCCCTTGGCAATGGCAGTTTTGCAAGAGTATAATGCTACCGTAGCTTTCTTTATCCTTTCCAGAATATTAGGTTTCCAATATAATTTGCTATCCAAAACGGAACCAAGAAACTTCGCTTTAATGGTAAAAGTCATGCTGAACCCATTTAAAGTGGGAGGGTCGATGTGAGGAAGTTTATATTTCCTAGAGAATAGAACCAATTCGGTTGTGTGGGTTCACATTCAACCCACAGTCATTGGCCCATAATGAAAGAGTGCTTAGGGCATTTTGCATATGATCACTAAGGGTGCCGGAATATTTACCACGGAAGCCACCGCCCTCCAGTCTCAGCAAAAGGTCATTTATGGCCAAGTTCCAAAGTAGGGGGACAGTACGCTACCCTGTGAATCTTCTGACGGAGGATTCTCCAAAATTGGCATTTATGATCCTGCCTCTTAGCATCTGATCTATCCAGTCCTTGAGTGATTCATGCACTCCCAGATCTGAAAGTACCCGAGATATAGCCCCTGGAAGCACATTGTTAAAATCCCCCACAATATCCAAAAAGATTACCAATGCGTAGTCTTTATATTCGAAAGATTTTTCAATGAAAAATACAAGAGAATGAAGAGCAAAAAGAGTGCCTCTAATATGAGCTTCTATTTGTCTTTCCAGTGTTTTAAAAAGGAAGCAAGACAAGCTAATCTGTCTAATTCTTTGGGATTGAAGTGTGAGCGTTTTTCCGCCTTAGGCATTAAAACAACCTTCACTTCTGTCCATTTTACTAGGAATGTGACATAGTTCTAGGCTGCCTTTAAAAATTACCTTTAACCAGGAAATTGTTAGATCCGTAGTTTGTTGAATATCCGCCGGGTTAATACCATCGAGTCCAGGCGACTTATATGGTTTAAAACTGTTTATCGCCCACAACATCTCTTTTCTGCTAATAATTTGGCCTGTGAGGCTACTTGCCCTTTTATCTACTGATGTGTTAGGTACAGATTCGAAACAATCAGAAAAATGAGTCCCCATCAGGAGTTCCAGCGATTCCGCACTATTAGTGGTACATATCCCATCCGGCCGTTAAAGAAAACTTGACATCTCCGAAGACTCCTGAATTTTGCCACAGTATAGTCTACAAGAGCTGTTCTTGGCACTTCTCATTTCATATTTGTAAGTTTCGAGGACTTCCTTATAGGAGTCCCAGTCTACAGCGGCTTTTGTTTTCCGTGCTGTTTTGAAGAGTCTTTTGCATTTTCGACGTGTTTGTTGAATCTCCTTTTACCACCAGGGCGGCCGAGATTCACCCCTAGGCCTGCTACAGGGACTAGAGCCGGGGAATGGAGCCCAGTATCGCTTCATTAAAAGCGCTGGGCAACTCGTCCACCAAGCCATCGAGCTCTTGCGCAGTTTTTGGAGGTTTTGGCACCGGAATTGGTAGTGAATTACCCAGAATAGTTCTAAAGGTATGCCAGTTGGTTTTCCTCCTGTTTCTGTAGATTGGACTTTTTGGAGAAGTCAAGTCCATTTCAAATTGAAGATAACAATGATCAAAAAGGAGTGGTCCTCCGACACTCGTCAGTTTAATAGACTAGTCGTCAGAAAGCTTGAGACAAGAGTAATATCCAATACCTCCTGTCTATTACTAGTTATAAAGGTCGGCTTATTGCCTATGTTACATATATAAAGGTTAGTACTTAAAATGTAATCAAGGAGTATCTCACCTCGTTCATTTGTGTCCGTGCTTCCCCAGATCGTGTGATGGGCATTTCCATCACTCCCAAGGATGACTCCAACCTTGCCTCTTGGATTAGCTCACCTAGAATGATTGGTGGAGTATCCACTTCATCATAAGCTAGTTAAGCTGATACTAGCCAGAGGTTTCGTTTATCGACCTCAATGCTAACCGCTGCTACATCTCCATTACTGCAGAAGACAACTTATGTTATTTTTAATGAGAATGCACGACCGAACCTCACCTTCTTTTTTCGCGTGCGTTAATCAATAATAGGGAGTCTTGAGCCCAAGTACCCGGTCTTCAGTAACCCAAGGTTCCTGGATCAAGACGACATCTGTCGCTTCTTCCCAATTTTTAAAATTAGAGCAGCTGATGCTGCCTTAGAGTGGTGAAGGTTGACTAGCAGAAATATCAGTGTCATCTCTACAGCGTCTTTTCCTCCACAGTAACATCAGAGTCATCCCCTGATGAGACGTCCTCTGAGAGCCTCTTTAAAGACTCCATGGACGTTGACATCTCCGTATCCGTGGAGAGAGTTTCCACTTGGCTGGCTACCTCCGCACACACAAATAAGCTATCAAGCACAGCGGTAGTTTCAGAAGATGACTTCGGAGCCTTCTGGCTTGTCCTCGTCTTTCTTGTACACATTTGGTGTGACTGAAACCATATTTGATTAAACCGTTGGTTTTTCTAGTGCAGTCAGTGACTCCCTGTTTAAAATGATAACAGCTGACCTATAGTCAGCCTTTGTCTCCTCGAGCATGGCAACTTTCCAATTGTAGAATTCCCTAGCTCTTAGTCTGCAGGGGATCTCCTCCCTATCAATCACAGCAAGGCTATCCTTCTTTGCCGTTTCAAAAACAAACCTCTTCTAACGGTACCGTCAGCAACACCGATCAACCAAATTTTTGTTAGTTATGTGTGACCTATACATATCTGAGGGTCAGTTTACCAAGTGCACCCCTTAGATTCCTCAGTGCGTTTATGCAATAAATTATAAAACAAATTTCAATTACATGAATCAAGCGCATTTTACGAAGAGAAACGCATCAACTATATGTACATACATTATACATATGTATAATAAAATTACACACCTTTAGTCCATTATTTCAATTATAACACTTTCAAATTAAAATTATGATAATCACTCAATCAATTCAATCAACACCAACCCAACCTCATCATCATCATCATCATCATTTATAATAATCATCATAATTTAGTGGATGCTGCGCATTTAATATGTAGGACCTTACTTAACACATGTATTCGTTTTAGTTTTAATTTGAACAATCAAAATCTTAAGTTTTATTTTGTTTTAATTTGATGGGAAAATTATAGGTTACCACCGTACATAAACGGATTGAAATAAAAATTTTCACGGCCACTAATTACTAGAATTAAATTTGATTGGACGCGTGAGAATACTCAATCATACATCGGTGATGATGACGAGGTTTGTTTTAACCATTTTTGTTTTTGTTTTGTTAGTTCGATACTTTGATTGATTGAATCAATATTTACACACCTGTATATTTAAACTGTATACATATACCGATGTGTCAAATTATTTTTTTTTTTGGTATTTGACCCTTAAATAAAACTGATCGGGAGTGCAAATAAATAGTCCAGTATGTTTTGGTTTATACAAAACATAAAAAGTCCAGTTGGTTTCCGGGATATAAGTAATTTTACTAACAATCAATTCAAATGACTAATCATCCTTGTTATGTAAATATTAAGTGTGAGTGTATGCATAAAAAAATCCTTTTCTCAACCGGCCAAATTGTGCTTATACAAAAATACAAAACCAAATGTGGTTTACACACAAAATATTCTCACTGACAAAGGATATCCCTTTTTACCTTTTTTGTGCGTGTGTTTACCTTATACAAAAATCCTTTTTATTTATTTAAATAATTAGTTGAGTGCAAGTGGGCAACAATTTACGATTTTTTTTTTTATCTTGCACCATCGCACGAAAAAAGGGTTTATCTCTCTATATACACAGAGTTCGTCGCTATTGTATGCTGGTGAGAAATCCAAAAACTGGTAGCTTAAAAGTGTTAAATTCTTATTTTTATCGCTTTCGGATACAACACACACAATAGACGTCTTGTTATTTTATATTTTTGATTAAGATTAAATTTAGATAAAACATTTAAAGATTTTATTTTTCTTGTAACTATATAATTATGTATTTCAACAAAATAAAAAAAAATAAAAATAATTGAACTTCAAAAAAACTGGATAATTGTAATTCTTTCAAACTGAACAATACAAATTCTATCACGAATTAATGAAACACCAGAATTAAAATTACAAAAAAAAAAAAAAAAAATACAAAAATAATCATCTTAAGATGATGTAGAAAGATTATTATCTTGTCAAGATTTTATTTCATTTTGTTTTTGTTGTAATGTGGAGGATGTAGTGCCTCTTTTAATGTTTTGTTCAATACTCGATTGTTTTATTGTGTTTTATGTGAAAGGTTTTTTTGTTGGATTTTTTGCTACTGATCACCACCGGTTCGGATTTGGGTATGTGCTACTTATTACTACTCGACTGTATGATTGGTTTTAGATATATGAATGAAACTGTATGGCGGGTTTCATTGATATTCATGTTTTTGTAGCATTTTACCAAATCATAAAGTTCAAGTTCAATTTGCCAAAACTACGATCTTTTCAGATTTATCTCGAAAGTAATTTGTCGGAAAGTTATTGTTGAAATTTGCTTCATGTCGATTAAATGTTTAATGACCTATTAAAATCTTAACCAGCTTCTCAGCGTATCTTTAGGAGCATTAGTTAGAGCAAAGATAATACTAGAGTATCAAGAGTGCTGAAACTGAATAAAAAATTTAATCGTATTGTAACATTGGGATGTTCCATTTTGGTATAATTTTAAAAATTGTGTTCAACACACATAACAAGTCCAGCGCATGTCTTCATAATTTAGTTACGCACGTGTCTGTCAGTATGTCAGTCTGTCAGTCTGTCAGTCTGTCAGTCTGCCAGTCTGTCAGTCTGTCAGTCTGTCAGTCTGTCAGTCTGTCAGTCTGTCAGTCTGTCAGTCTGCCAGTCTGTCAGTCTGTCAGTCTGTCAGTCTGTCAGTCTGTCAGTCTGTCAGTCTGTCAGTCTGTCAGTCTGTCAGTCTGTCAGTCTGTCAGTCTGTCAGTCTGTCAGTCTGTCAGTCTGTCAGTCTGTCAGTCTATCAGTCTGTCAGTCTGTCAGTCTGTCAGTCTGTCAGTCTGTCAGTCTGTCAGTCTGTCAGTATGTCAGTCTGTCTGTCAGTCTGTGTCCTCTCTACAGCCCAGATGGTTTAACCAATCGAACTGAAACTTCATATTTAAGCTTTTTTGATAAATTGGGAGGTTCCAGTGAATTTTACTCAAAATCGGCTAACCGGAAGTGGCCACTCCCTTGGTCCAGAAAATTTATTTTGCAAATATCTTAAAAAGTATAAGAGTTACAAAAAACTACTAACTACAAAATGTTTCCAAAAATTAAAAGCTAATAAAAAAATAAAAAAAAAAAATTTCTCAAAATTCTCTGTTCGTAAAAGAAAGTCGTGTATTGGCCACACCTGCATTTTTTTCCTACAATGCACAACTCTCTTGAACGACGGATGTCTTGTCCTTTTAATTATGGATTGATTTATCTTTCATGTCTCTATCATGATAATATCACTATAGTCTAGCGTATTGGTATTTGTGCCAATCCAGTTTTATTCGTAGTGCAACTGTTCGTAAATTTCCGGTCATCAAATGGTGGTGTAAACTCTATATTTAGATGTGTTTTACACAGAATCGGGGCTGTGAAAATCTGAATGTGAGATAGGTCAGATGAATTTTGAAGTTGTAGTGAGTGAGTAGATCGTTTATTTAATTGTTGTTACATGACTATAGTTTCATAACAATAAAACCCAAACGCATAAATTTGTTTGATTTACCAAAAAGCGAAAGGGCTGACGATTTTTGCGTAGTTTTGAAAAGTCGTAAACCATAGCGGATATCCAATAGTTTAACGGTGGAAGTTATATTTTTGAACTCAGCAAAATTTAAATGAGATTGTGAATTAATGAGTGCGACAAGAACAATTAAAGTTGTGTATGATTAAGGCTTATATATTGTTAGTTAAGTAATTATAATAAAATCCTATATGTTGCCAGTGTGTAGTGTCATTGGATGATCGAGGTGGATATTTATCGCCTGTCCGCTGTTTCGGTTAAATTTATTTTTCTTTAAATATCTTATTTCCTTGACAAAGAAGAAAATGTTTTGTTACAGTCGCGGCCAATCTAGATCGAGTTAAGCTTTGGTATCAACACCCACCCTAACCGCTGAGCTCTAGCCTGCCAGTAATAGCCGCGAACCAAAGCCTCTAAGTTGGTAAATTTCTGTTAACCAACAGCTGAGACGTCAGAGCTGTTGCGTTACAGTGGCGCCCAAACTTTTCTAAGGGACAAAACAAATATTTTAGTTAGTTACCATTTGCCCAATAATATTTTTAAATTTCTAAAGTTAGGATTACTGATCCATTTGCGCATCTGCATCCACTGATCAAATGTCGAGTCAGATGTTTGTTTTAAATGGATTCAGTTATTGAATTTTTCTTTTCTTCAGACTTTTTTTTATCTCAAGTATTATTGATGGTTATATCTCTTGCATCAAATTCCGTTTATGCGTTGAAGTTGAATGCAACAAGAGTTGGGTCATTTATGCTTGATTCGGCTATTTCAAAGTTCCGCATTGTGTTCTACCTACTGGGTATATCGATTCCAGTGTAAGGTGGATTTTAAAGTGCCATCATTTTCATTTAAATCGGGTACATGTCTGAGCCGCAGATAGATCTTGTTGTGTGCAATCAAGTTATTTGTGAGCATGCTCAGACATACCTGAACAACTCCGTTTATTCCATTTCATACATAGTGAAACAGGCGAGAATCAGCCATCGAAAATATCACGCTACAGTTAGTCGTACTCACTGCACTATTATGTCATCCTCATCCTCACTGTTAGCTAGCTTATTAGAAATATTATTCACAAGATGGCTCAAAATACTATTAAATCGGACAATCTTCAAAATGATGAGTTTAAGGTTGAATGCGAAATAAGGCAGTTTCAGGGATCGCTTCGCACTCAGTTCAAATTACTATAGATGAACAGTTAAGCACGGAGCAAACAAATCCTTATTTAAAACCCCAAAACCCTCATAAGTTCGCGATACAGGATCCAAACGTGGAAATATCCATTTGCGCGATAAAGTTACAAACCTTACAATTAGAGCTGTTACGCTACACCCAGAAAACGGCTATTGATAAGGAAGAAATTGAAACGATCTCTTCTAGGCTCTTGCATTTGATTGGTAGATTCAAGCGAATCTCAGTAGTAGAAATCGTCAAACAGTCGGCGGACAAATTAAGAACAGCATGTGAAGCTTTGATCGTTGTATGCGAAAGAGCTCTTGAGAATACGGACACACTAAATCAATCTCTGGCAGATATAAGTGCAGTACAAATTGATACTAATGAGGCTTTAAGTATGATGGATCATAGAGTAGATCAACCAATAAATCAACCAGAACAAGGCACTTCCTCTACTCCAAAGAGTACCTTGGGATCAATAGCTCAGGGTGTTCCTGAAACTACAGTTACAAGTAAGAACTTGAACAATACCGTTCCACAGTATACGATCCCAACCATGGCTACGTGTAGCAGAACGGTTACCGATCATAATCTAGGACGAACCACTAATATACCATTAATTTCGAGTAAACCAAATATACCAATTTCACAAGCTTCTAATATTAATCCACCAATTCATTTCAGTCCAAATTACGATAGCTATGGAATCTTGCCAAATGTATTCCCCGGAAACCGCTCTATGTATTCTAACGTAAGCCCCTTTCATAAATGGAATATTACATTCGCTGGCTCAGCTTCCGGAATGGCGGTGGAAAAATTTGTATTTAGAGTTGAATATTTGGCTAAGACAAACCAAATCCCCACCGCTAACCTAGTAAATGATATTTGTTTTCTATTAAAATCAAGCGCTAAAGAACACTATTACTTGGTATTGGAACGAAAACCTAATTGTACTTGGCCTGAAATGAAAGAATCTTTTTATATCGGTTCCAAGATAGACATACTGACGGGGATTTGCGGCAGTTGATTGAAGCAAGATAGCAAAAAGTCAGAGAAACATTTATAGATTTCTACTATGATATACTAAATCTAGCGTTACCATTAAAAATACAACTAGCAAATTCAGAAATAATGGAACTGCTGAAGAAGAACATGCATCCTGGATTAAAAGCCCATTTGGTGGGTAGAGTCTTTGAATCTGTGCCCAGCCTAGTAAGTACCTGTATTGCTACAGAAGATGCATGGCGTCATATGAATTATATACCAGAGATGGCCATGAATGTTAGACCTTCATAAATACATGAGCGTGGGTCAGCCCTGGGAGAAACCATGTATGTAAACGATGAATATGATTGTTCTATAATAGTTGATTTAAATGCGTTTAAAGAAACGCGGCCGACTGATTATCAACCAAGACCTTCCCGGGCACAAAAACTAGAACAACTTACATGCTGGAATTGTGGTAAGACCGGTCATGGTTATAGACAATGTGACGTACCATATACAAAAAATATTTTGCTTTGGATGTGGTTGTCCAGATGTGCTATTTCCACATTGTTCGATATGCCAGAATAAACAGGAAAACCGCATCCCGGAAATCACACAAACTGGGTCACACCATTTCCGGAATCCCTATCAAATGCGACCCAATCAAATTCCAGTAAAGAAAACCGGGAATCCCGAGCAATCCGGGTCCCATCTAATATAAAATCTCGATTTCTCATACAAAGGTTTCCTATCCAACCGAATATACTCAATTCACGTCAAATTCCAAAACGAAGGTACCGCTCCATCAAATATTTTAGAGACATCAAGAAGTACTTTGCCCAAATCGCAGAAACAATCTTAGCTTCTGAAGTAAATGACGATTTTGACCACCGACCTTATGCAAGCATAGTCATAAACGGAAAGACAATCCGAGGCCTTCTTGATAGCGGAGCCGGAATAACTGCTTTGGGCCTCGATGCTGAAAAGTTTGCGAGAAATAATAATTTAATTATACACCCTTTGCCGGCCTATATCCAAACGGCTTATGGGGCAAAACAAAAAGTTTTGAGATTTGTTAATGTCGAAATTGTTGTCAAACAAAAATGCGCCACCATGGAAGTCCTTGTTGTTCCCTCTTTGCAGCAAGAACTTTATTTGGGGTGTGACTTTTGGGAGTTGTTCGGTATCAAACTATTTATCATCAGCGAATTTTAGGCTAGGTCAATTTGACACCTTCAAACAAAGGGACTTGGCCGAACATCGCTTATTACCCACAAGATTGATATCGGGGATGCTCCGGGTTTCAAGCAGAGATTTTACGCAGTTTCGCCTGCGGTGCAGCGACAAATTTATGATGAAGTTGACCGTATGTTGGCGCTCGATGTGATCGAGGAAAGTGATAGCAGCTGGAGTTCTCCAATGGCTGTCGTCAAAAAACCCAATGGTAAAATTCGACTGTGCTTGGATGCGCGCCGGTTGAATGACGTGACGAGAAAAGATGCTTACCCAATCCCGTTGATAGATTGGGCTCCTAAGCAGACTGGATAGGATGACATTTATCTTGACTTTGGATCTAAAGGATGCCTTTTGGCAAATTCCTTTGGATCCCGAGTCGAGAAAAAAACCAGCGTTTGCTGTTTCGGGGCGGCCCTTATATCAATTTAAGGTGATGCCTTTTGGGCTCTGCAATGCTCCTCAGACCTTATGCAGATTAATGAACAAAGTAATTCCCCACCAACTACATGATCGTGTTTTCGTTTATTTGGACGATTTGCTCATAACCACTTCAAGCTTTGAGGACCATCTGTCGCTACTTGCTGATGTGGGTGAACGACTCGCGAAAGCCGGGCTAACTATAAATATAGAGAAGAGCAAATTCGTCGAAAGGGAGACTGAATACCTTGGCTATGTGGTGGGAGAGGGCGGATTGAATCCTAGTCTGGATAAGGTCAGGGCGATTGCAGAGTTCCAAATACCAAAAACGATCAAGCAGTTACGTCGTTTTTTGGGCGTCTCGGGATGGTACCGGCGTTTTGTGAGTGGGTATTCAGCATTGACGGTTCCTCTCACCAATCTTCTTAAGAAGAGTAAAAATGGCCGGATCAAGCTTAACAATCATTCGATGACCTTAAAACAGCACTTACCTCAGCACCTGTGCTGGCATCTCCAGATTTTTCCAGGCGGTTTTACATACAATGTGATACCAGTTCTACAGGTATCGGGGCAGTACTCTTCCAAAAACATGATCACGGAGAGGGCCGTCCAGTGGCCTTTATGTCTCAGAAGTTAAATGCGGCACAAAGGAACTGCAGTGTAACTAAACTTGAGTGCTTAGCTGCTGTCCTTGCAATAAAGAAATTCCGTGCCTATGTCGAAGGATTACCATTTACAGTGATTACGGACCATGCTAGTTTGACTTGGCTGATGTCACTAAAAGACCTTTCCGGTCGATTGGCTAGGTGGTCCCTAAAGCTGCAGGCATTTGACTTCGACATAGAACCGAAAAGGTTATCACGAACACATGGGCGCGCTAAACCTACAGTTCTCTTCTGCAATTCTTGATTTGGACTCAGCTGCATTCAATTCAACTGAATAAAGAGACTTAATGCATAAAGTAAATCAGAATCCGCAAATTGCCGATATGAAAGTTGCAAATGGGAAAGTCTATATAAACATAAAACCCAACGACTTGCAGTTAACTGATATTCCAACCTGGAAATTAATTGTACCAGAAAATCTAAGAATGTCGGTAATTGAGTCAACCCATTGCCCACCAACATCGGCTCATTTAGGCATCAGCAAAACTACTGAAGTAATTAGACGATATTGTCATTGGTCTTCTGTCTTATCAGACGTTAGTACGTATATTAATAATTGTATCGAGTGCAAATCGAACAAAGCAATGACGATTCAGAGTAACCCTCCACTTAGCAGTCTGCCTATCACATTCAGGCCCTGGCCAAGAATATATTTAGATTTTCTTGGACCCTATCCCCGCACCCGAAAGGGAAATACAAGTATTTTAATCGTTGTAGATCACTTTTCGAAGTTCGTCTTAACGCAAGCTTTACGGAAAGCTACGGCCGCCGAAGTATGCCAGTTATTGGAGTAACATATATTCCTAATATTCGGGGTGCCAGGAGAAATTGTGATAGATAATGGATGCCACTTCGAAGCTAAGATGTTGAAGGATCTATGCCAAAAGTACGGTATTCGCCACATCTTTACAGCTAAATATAGTCCGCAGGCGAACGCATCCGAACGCGTAAATCGCACCCTATTAGCTTCATTACGAGTTTATATTAAAAAAGATCATCGCGTTTGGGATGAACATCTCACGAGAATTACGCATGCATTACGTAATTGTGTCCACGATGCGACTGGCTATTCTCCCCAGTTTCTGGTGTTCGGGCAACATGCTCTTTTGCATGGATCAGCATACGAATTTCTAAAAACTGTGTACGATTTCACGGGGTCGGAAGTTAATCTCGAAGATAAACCTAGCTTTTTGCAACATATTTATTCGAAAGTTAAGTTACACTTAATCGAATCTGCACGCAAAAATCATTCCAGATACAATCTTCGGAGAGGAGTTCCCAATCTACACATCGGACAGTCAGTGTATGTGAGAAATTTTACCCAGAGCAAGGCGTCTGATCAATATTCGGCCTAATTAGCAAAAAAGCCTCTAGGTTGATAAATTTCTGTTAACCAACGGCTGAGACGTCAAAGCTGTTGCGTTACAAATGCCAGACATTGAAAGATCTATAAAAGAATTGGTGATATTTGAACCAAATACAGACGAAGGAGATATTGATGAGGAAGAACAGGTTGGTTGTCAACAGGATTGTAAGCTAGTGAGCAATAATGGCCCGAGACATCTATTGAATTATATAATTACAATTTGGTAAATTATCAATATCACTTCATCAACCAATATCGGAGAGTGAAACTCTGAGCCTACTTATCCGAAATATGAGACCCCGCATAGGCTGGATTACCGAAATGTCTTTCCAGAGTAAACGACTAGTAAATGAGATCGATGTGGGGGATAACTACGGTGATTTGATTAACCATCATTTCAATAGTGCAAAGTTCCAAAACCAAAATGATTCAGTGTGCGCTGTGAACTGGACAGGACAATCCTCATCAAATGATATTACTTCATATGAACGTAATAAGAACGCTTACTGGAACTGCGGTAATCCTCAGCATTTATTCAAGGACTGTAACCTGCCGATTACAAGTAGATTTTGTTTTGAATGTGGGGCCAACAATACCATGAAATTCAATTGCTCGAGATGCCGAAGCAACCGTAACACGGGAAACTACCATCGGGGTGTCAGGAAAATCGGAGACCTGAGTTCCCAGAATCAAGGGTCATCTTCTCCGAAACCCGAGGTAGAGGACGTAGCAGCGAACACCGATCCCGAATTTTACAGGCTACTTCACAGGAAAATGGATTAAGTTTACCTTCTGGTCATATCGACAACTTTCAAAATCTACTCAGACGACATTTAAACAAATTATAAATTCCAATCGGACTCTTAAATATTTCAGAACCCGTCGAGAAATTAAAAAGATTATTTCAGAATCCGTCATTGCTAGACAGTGGAGCGAGCATTTCGGTGCTCGGTTGTGGAGCCGAACAATTTCTGGCACAAAATAAGTTTAAAGTTCACTATTTAACTTCTATCCTTGCTATTGCCAGTAGTGGAAACCAACGCATCATAGGACACGTGTTGGCCAACATTTCATACGGTGGAAAATCCAAAACGATGAGATTACATATTGCTCCAAATCTTACTCAACCGCTATAGCTAGGTGTATATTTCTGGGAAATGTTTGGGCTAGTACCATTATTGGTAGACGAACTAGACCTAGAAACCTTATAATACTCATGATTTAAATGCAGAACAGCAAAACATTTTAAACAAAGTTATTCAAAAGTTTCCCTCGTTTGAAAAAAACGGTTTAGGAAAAACAAATGTTCTTTCCCACAAAATCGATCCAGACTTTTCGAGGCATTTTTACATTCAATGCGACGCATCTACTACGGGAATAGGATCTGTTCTCTTGCAGCGATGGGATAATGGTGACGAGCATCCGATAGCGTTTATATCGCACAAGCTGAACAAAGTACAAAGAAATTATAGCATAACAGAACTCGAATGCTTGGCAGCTGTGTTGAGCGTTAAAAGATTCCAGATAACAGATCATTCCAGTTTACGATGGTTGATGGACCAACGAGATCTGCTCGGTAAGCTGGCTAGGTGGTCTATTCAATTACAAGCGTCCAATTTTAAAATTGAGTACCGGAAAGGATCTTTAAACATAGTACCCGATAGCTTGTCGCGAATCTACATTGAAACGTTAGATAAATTAGATAAACCTGACCACGAATCGATGCATATCAATCTAGACGACGAGGGATTCAAAGATCCAGAGTATGTGGCAAAAATTAAAGCATTGCAAGATAATCCGAATATAAGCACAAACTTTAAAGTTGAAGTAGACAAAATTTTCATGAAAACAGGCAAAGAATCCGATACCGATATTCCAGATTGGAAACTCGTTGTTCCAGACTCAATGACAAATAGATTAATTAAAGCCGCACATTAGTGATGGGCTAAATCGATCTTTTTTGTTAAAAATCATATGAAAAATTATACAAAACAGAACGAAAAAGATCGATTTAGCACATCACTACCGCACATAAATCACCGACCGCTGCTCATCAGGGAATTGCAAGGAGAACCGAAGTATTGCAGCGCTATTATCACTGGCCATCCATGAATTCGCAAGAACGGAACTACATCAACGCATGCGATATTTGTAAGTGTTCAAAAGCGGTTAATTTTACTATGAAACCACAAATGGGCAAAGCGTTCGTTGCAACACGACCTTGGCAAAGGTCATGAAAATTTTGGACCTTGTGATTTTTAGAGATTTATCTGTTTTGAGGTCCCCTGAGTCCGAAAAAGTGGGTTTCGAAATGGTGTCTGTCTGTCAGTCTGTCAGTATATCAGTCTGTGTTCTCTCTACAGCCCAGATGGTTTAAGCAATCGACCCGAAACTTCAGATTTAAGCTTTTTTGATAAATTGGGAGGTCCCAGTGAATTTTACTACAAATCGGCTAACCGGAAGTGGCCATTTCCTTGGTCCAGAAAATTTATTTTGCAAATATCTCAAAAAGTATAAGATTAAATAAAAACTACTTGATATAAAATGTTTCCAAAAACTAAAAAAAAAATTAAATTTCTCAAAATTCGCTGTTCGTAAAAGAAAGTCGTGTTTTGGCCACACCTCCATTTTTTTTATATATTATGTTGGTATGAATATTTAGTTGTGTATTGAGTTTGGGGTTGAGTTGAAGGTTAAGTTAGGAGTCAATTTGCGGGTTAAGTTCAAGTTGAGTTGGGGTTGGGTTAAGATATAGAGAGCAGTTGATGAATTTGGGAGTTTGCGGTTTGGTTGAGGGTTGAGTTGGGGGCCGTTTGCGGGATGAATTGGAGTTGAGATGGTGTTGAACCAGTGTTTAGTGAGCAGTTGGGCAATCTATAAAATAAAGTGAGTGTTTGTATATATGTACAGTATATGTGTATGATGAGATAAACAAATCCACACGACTTGACCGATTTCTCAACCGATTATGATGAAATTTGACGTTGGAAATGGAATTGTACTCTTCCATTCTATGAAACTTGCCTGTTTTTTAATCAATTATGATGAAATTCGGCTTGCACATTGGAAATGTGATTCTAAATTGATTTTTAAATCATGTTCTGGGATATTGCGAAGTATGATAGAACTTGGCAAGTTCTCAACCTAGAGTAGTATTGAGATTCTAAAATTATTTTTAGATAAAGTTCTGAAATATGGGCAAGTAGGACGGAACTTTACTTTCCTCAACAGCTGCATGATTCACAGAAACCAAGGTATACATCATAGAAGCCATTTTGACGTATTTCTTACAAGCTCGCCTTAAAATAATTGTTGGGTCACATTTCCTTCTATTCGTTGGAAACTTCAAAATTCATCATGATCGGTTAAAAGCTAAGTTATATTGTTATTGATCATATTACGGAACCTTATCCAAAAATCATTTTAGAATCCCATTTCCAACGCACATGTCAATTTTCATCATAATCGGTTAGAGAATACCCAAGCTCCACCCGTTTGAAGTGTAAAAGGATCAATTTGAAGTGTAAAACTTGTATGATGGTACGTTGGTATGATGGTAAGATGGTATGATCTTATGATGTTAAGATGGTATAATGGTACGATGGTACGACAGTATGATGGTATGATTATATAATAGTATCATGGTACAACGTTATGATGATATGATTATGGGGACGGTTTGATGGTACGATGGTATAATGGGATGATAGTATGTTGGGAGGATTATATGATGGTACGATGGTACGATTTGATGATGATATGATGGTATGATAGTGTGGTCGATTGAAGGACAGATATACATCGTGGTGTGATGGTAGGATAGTTCGACGTTACTATGGTACAATGGTACGATTGTATGATGGTTTGATAGTATAGTGTCATGATGGTATGATTGTATAATGGAATAATGGTATGATGGAATGATTGTTTATTTAAATCCTTATACATTTGTAAAAGCGTGTCCACTCTATTTTGAGCATGGGCTCATTACAACAGAGCGGGCAGCGACAGGTGGTTAACATAACCAAACAAACATATTATTGTTATATAAAACTTCGAGACAATTACATAAACGAGACATTACATTATACAATCCACCATACTATCCAGAAAAGCTATAAGCCTTTTATTTTTTTCCAAGGGCTGTTTCTATATACTCTTCATTTTATTCGGTTAGGCAGCACCGATCACTGGAATCAAGTATGTCCCGCGGTTGTAGCATTTCAAAATTATAAAAAAAATATACAACCGACTGACTCGAAAGTAAAACCCAATATGTATGCCATGTAAGTTCATTTCATGATTTATTTGGGAGTTGAATTAATTAAGGCCCAAGTTCTGATCACCTTATAAGGTTTAAGCCCTTTAAATTTTTCCTTAGTCTAAATAACTGTATTTTCAAAAAATAATAATTTATTCCTCCCCTTGGTTACTTCCTTCCCTTGGTTATCAAACGTAACTCTTAACAATGTTAAGAGTACTCATAGTAAGTAACAAGATAAATAAAATAATCCGAAAATGAAATATTACAAATCCCTTCTTGTGTTGTACATCTATGTTTTTTATAAATTGGAACTCTTAGTTGCCGTTATTTCCGTTCTTAGGTACTAGTAATATCATAAAACAAAACTAAGACTAGGAAGACTGATTCCACAAAATCCGCAGCCCTTCATAATGACCCTGCTTTTCACAAATATTTTGATAGTCGAAATTTATCGGATTGCTAAAATTTGAGATCATTTGATTTTTATAAAATTCTAAATCCTCCATTTCAGACCAATTTTGTCCGAAGTGCTCCAGTAATAAATTGTTAACATCGGTTAGCTTTAACTCATTCAACTTAATACCCGATTATACTACTAACGGGTTTATTTGAGAAAAATATTTTCCCCTTTTCATTAATGACTATGACGCTCCTATGTCCGTGTTGTATGCTATTTCTCCGCGAGCTAATATTTGCCGGTTTCATTTAGTAGTTACTTTAACTTGAAGTGCCAGCACTTAGTCGAACGGATTATTTAAATAGCATCTGTTTTTCAGTCATTCACTGGACAATCTAGACTTATAAAATTAAGGACAGTTGCATGAAATATCTAAATGTCAAGGTACTCTTTGGGCTTTATGATGGTCTGTTTATTACGAATTGAAAAGTACACAATAATATATTAACATTCGATAGAATTTTAATTTCGACATCTGAAAGGGTTTGCTAGATTTTATTTACCTCTTTCTCTAATTTAGCAAAAACTAAATAACGAATGTTCTGCAATAAGAAAATGATGGCAGGAGCTTCATTCAACAGCCAATAACATCACATTATAATCTTTATGGATTCTTGTTTTGTCCGCGCATTCATCAGCTACTCTTCGAATCCTAGTTTTGTTCGTTAGGTCGATATTGCATAGGGTGATGTACAGCAGATGCTATCTGTACCGATCCTTTCAAAAATAAATGTATGTATGAACAAAATTCCTTTGAAAATAGCGAGGATTGCTATTTACAAAACAAATATATCACTGTAAATAGCTGGTTTTGAAGCACTTTTCTCCTGTGTAGATCCCGCACTACGGATTTTATTTATTTTGAAAATATCGGTTTTTCAATTTAACTTCATTTTTTGGCAGTGAAAATATATGGTAAATAAAAGAGTTACTGAAATAATTTTGATTTAGTAGTATAGCCCTTGGAAATACGAATCTAACAACATATCGCATGAAAAAACTTAGAAAAATGTAAATAACGCATTTTGTATTTGAACGACACATATGCAGCAATGGCGAGAATAGAGGCACTGTCTACATTAATACGTACGGCAATAACATCGTAAGTTAGATGGCAAGCAATCAGCTTGTTCGAAATCGAACTCTTAACAGCGATCAACACACTTCCTCCCTTCAGGCTGGTACAAAAGTCATGTTGTTCATTCCTGTGAAAGGCGTATTTAGGTGGAAAATATTCCTCAGAATTGAAACTTTTAGTAAGCCATGTTTCCGAAATAATAATCACATCGTAATCGATGTCAAGCACGCCAAGCAACAATAGCTTAGCTTTAGCTCGAATGCTAGGGGCATTATGGTAGTACATCGAGATACCAGCTGTGTAAATATGAAACCGGATTTTTTTTAGTAAAAATTACACGTTCATCGTATTATAATAATTAAGCGTATTTTATTCAAAGTATTGCCCATTATTAATTATACATTTTTCACATCTTTCTGGTACTGCGCAGATGCCACGCCATAAAAACTGTTTCTCTGTTGAAGCAAACCAGTTATCGAGCCATTTTCATACATTTTCGTAGGAAGTGAAATACTCCTCAGCAAACCCGTCTCCCGTCGATGCAAATAAGTGATAATCGGATGAAGCCAAGTCTGCCGAGCAGACTGCTTGTGAAAGTATTTCCCAATTAAGTGATTCCGACGTTTCCTTGACTGGTTTTTCAGGCAAAGCTCAATTCAAATTGATCATTTGTTGTTGGTAGAGGCTTCTGATCCCACCAAATACAGAGCATTGTCTTCCGTCCGAAACGATTTGGCCTTACAGTTGATGTCGATGGTGTTGTTGATGGTGATTCTCAAAATGTATCCATTTTTCATCGCCTGTCACAATTCAATTGAAAAATTCTTCTTCGACCTTCTTTTGTATCTGATTTTCCTGTTCTCTTTCATTTAGTTTATGTGGAACTCATTTCCATAGCTTCTGGATCCTTTCCGAGGCTTTTAAACGTACTCGTATAGAGACTGTTTCTCATGACACATTTAATTGATCCGCGAGTTGTTTTTGCCTTTGCGCATTATGCCTTTTTGCAACTCACTGTTTTCAAACTTTTTTGGTGGGTTTTCCACGTTCTTTGTTTCTCACGTCAAAATTACCACTTTTGAATTTAATAAACAACTCACTACATGCTCACCGTAAGTTTCGACAAGCATTCGATGTGATTCTGCAGCAGTTTTTTTTTTCAAATGATAACCAAAAATCAATAATGTCCGCAAATCGTCATATGTAGGCACAAAACTCGACATTTTTAATACGTCAAAAACATGCGTTATTTTATGAAAGAGATATGGTTATGAATTGAATGTTGTTGACAGATGTCAAAAAAAAAACAATGGCGCCGATGACGCGGTTTGTCGACAGGCACATTGACAGGTAGCGCCATTTATTGGTAAATATCGGTTTCATATATATTCACCTGGTAAACGCATGTTATTACTTGGGAGAAATTTACTACTTAGGCTGCGGACCAATTTTCGGCTAAATCAATTACTAATGTAAAAGTTGACTTTAAGCGGCCATGTTGTTTTTAAATATAGGTTTTTCCATTATGTTTACCTACTCAATTCGTATAACAATAAAAAATTAATAATCTAAACATAAAATATTTACTGTTTAATATCCCATTTACCCTAATTTTGAGGAAGGTAAAAAAATTTACCGAATTTTGTGTATTTACCCTGACTATTGGTCCGCTGCCTTATAATAAGCTCTTATAATTTATTTTGTTGACTTGAACGATAACACTAGAAATCATTGAGTACGATGTCACCACATCAGAAAAGGTTCTAGCAGAGGCCGAAGATAGATGTCAACTCAGGCAGATGACAAAGTGGCATGCCAAGTTATTGTTTGAGATGGGTAATCTCATCATGGGCTACTGAGCAGTATTGGCACTTAAATTGCAATTCACTTCAGTACAACCATAGTGGAATACTACTTTACTACAAAAAGCCGAGTTATTTGTAAGTCAAGCTGCATTACCAGCAATCCATATTTTATTTTTAAATATATACGGAAAGCAAAAACAAATAGCAATTTATGCTATACGCTATAATAGATAACAAACTCAGCCCTACGGCTATTATCAAAATGGATCTGATAGATTTGAATTCCGCAATGTCTATCCTTGTCAGCCTATATAGTCACTAAATGAGCCAATCTCTGAAATCCGTCCTATTTAGTATAATAGGCAAAAAAGTACTTATACGTAAAATTACTAGAACCCTACGGCTCATAAATGACACTAAGTGCTATGATTTGCAGAGAACATAGAGACGTTTTTTGACGGTTATTTTTTATGAATCACTTTACTTTTTTTTAATATACTATTCAAAGATTCACACGCACAAAAATATATGTCCATAAACTTTACAATGTACACTCGCATAAATTACTATCCAAATAAAGTATCCAAAAATTGCACACCGGTTTTTAAAGTTATCCCAAACTTTCCAAAATACAATACCAGTATTTCCGTGTTTAGTTTTATTACGCCCGGCATTATTATTTTTTAAAAGCGTCCTTCCAGTTTTAACGTTAGTTTGTTTACTATTCTTCTTATGTCTTATCGTAACAGATTTACTAATCATGCTAAGAAAAGTCAAAAACGATTTGTATACTTCACATGCAAATTTCAGTTATTTTCCTCTGGATCTACCAACAATTGTAGCATCTGTCTGTACTGAAAAGACCAAAATCTTGGCGACAATAACCTTATACAGATAACTTTACTGGAAATAATTGTTACAAGTGCAGAAAAGTCATCAAAAACTAATCACACCATTTTAATTTAAGTCAATGAAGGGGTTTCTCTAGATAACAATTAATCTCGAAAACGATCACCAGTAAAATTTTGAACAAAATTTTACAAAATTTAATAAAATTTAAACAATAACTCTATAAGCTAATTAAACTTAATGAACTTTAAAACAAATTTTATGTCATCTCTTTCCCAGACATCGATATCAAGCAGCCAACACCACAGCCACCACAGTCACCAGTCACACATGGATGTAACCAAATTCGCATTGGATCGAAATACACAAGCAGCAAATTATTTAAATACGGCAGCCGCTGCTGCCGCGGCCGCCGCTGCAGCAGCCGCCAACAATTTATATTGTGATACAACCAATTCGAATACATCGTCCAAACCATCACCGTATACCAGCTATTTAGATCCGACTAGTGTCCTAACCAAAGCCTATTTCGATTCAAAAATCTATCAAGACCGTGCAACTGTGGCGGCAGCCGCAAATTATGCATTCGACATTAGTAAAATTTATAGCCATCAATTGCAACAGGAGGAGCATAATAATAATTTATTGGCGGCTGGCCGTAACATTGATATAGATCGTGATTCAACATCGACCTCATCGCACATCGATTCAAATGACAATAATAATAAATTGGCGGCATCGATTGGCAGCCATCAGCACAATATCGATAATCAAATGGATAATAGTCATAGTCCGCCGATAATGTCGTCTAGCGCGAATGGTGGTGGTGATGGCCAATATAATGCAACGGATACAAGCAAATCGGGCAATAATCCAAGCCCAAGTGATTTTCGTCGTCCACTTACGGTAATTTTTTAATGTAACAAAAATACATCGAATGTCGAATATTTTTTATTGTAAAATGTTGATCGTTTATAAAACAAATAAAATTCAATTATTTAAGCTATATACCCCATGCAATTATAAACAATTATTTTTATTGCATTTTCTAAATATTTTAATAAAAATATTTAATTTATTTTATGTAAATAAACATATATAAATAACATAAATATATTATTATTATTAATGTTTTGCACTTTGATGATTTTATGTAAATAGAAATAAAAATAATTTATTTAATTTAATTAATTTAATTTTAATGTATACGTAACGTATGTGTGCCATCATGTTATTGTTTTTTTTTTTTAATATGCGCTACAATTAAATCGAAATGGATTTCAAATTAAAAACAAACAAAATTAAACGTGAATACAATAATATTATTTAATTAAATTATAAATTATATAAATTTAAAACAATTATATGTAAATGTATTAAAATAATTATTGTAAGAATTTAATGGGTTCTTATTTATAATTTTATGAAAATTATATTAAAACAAAATATTTGAAAACAAATTATTTATTAAATTTAATTAATAATCGTAAAAATAAAATTTTGTGTTTAACTATTTATTTAAATTAAATTTGAGAGATACCCAAATGCTCTAGCTAATTTTCCAAATCCTTAACTCTTAACATTTTCTTAATCTTTACTTTAATTGGAACCACTAGTCCTATAACCATATTTAGCGGTGGTTAAAGTTGCGGCGGATAAAACGGGAGCTATCGGTTATATTTGTCATCATCTGATTATGACCGGTGTGCAGTATTTTAAACTGGAATGGAGCAATGCAGTGTGCGGATGGTTTACGTAAAACGAACATATAGCCGTGCGTCAATGAACGATTTAAAGGCCGTATAAGGTAGGACGTTGAAAGCAAACTACAAAAGAACTGGGAGTGCCTCGATCCAGAAAAAGCTTGCATTCTTGTAACAAACAAATTTGTCAAAAATAACACCGGCACACAAAAAAAAATTTTTCGGAACCCATGTCAATTCTTATGTATTTTGCTGCGCTGAACACATCACCAGTTTTCCAAAAAACTCCAATTTTGGGTCAAAATTGCCAAAGAAAATACCAAAGTTTATTTTTTGTACTGTTTACTCCAGATATATCATTTCCGGAGTATTTTGACCGCAAAAAAGGATTCCTTAGTTCAAATTTACTTGTGACACTTTAGTAACCCAAAAGAAGCCCAACTTTAGGTAAAAATGGCAAAAAAAAAAATTAGCAATTTTTCTTTCTTATTTTAATTCTCTGTTAGTTGGGCTACAACACAGTAGTTATTCCCAGTGGGCCCAGATCTTCCGGTTACATCAGCAACTTTCAGTTCTGAGGAACTAAATCAAGCGGCTTCGTTCTCTTTAGCCGTCTTGTCACTGCGCTGTCGACGTCGTTGACAATATGTTGAATATCCGTGTTTTCATGGAGTTGTAAACGCTGGATAGATTTTTTGGCATTTTTTGTGTTTTCTTCGCTGACGGTTTCCATCTTTAGATCCCTATGTAGATTATCGTTTCTAATATACCAACGTGCATTGACAATGCATCGCAGTACTTTGTTCTGGAACGTTTGTATAATTTTAACGTTCGTTTTTTTTGTGCATCCCCAGCGCTGGATGCCATAGGTCCACACAGGCTTCAGTATTTGCCTGTATAAAATCAGTTTATTGTGAATTGTAAGCTCACTATTTCTTCCAATACATTTTTCTGAACTTTATATCCAATTCTTGCCTTTTTTTTCTTGACATGCTCTTTCCATTTTAACTTGGCGTCGAGCGTCATACCTAGGTATTTTACCGTGTTCGCATGTGGTATTTCCTGCCTATTTATGTAAAAAGGTAAGTGATCAACTTTTAGATAGGTGAATGTTGTTGAATTGATTTTAGCTCATTCAATTTTAATCTCCATTTTTTTGTCCAGTGGACAATCTCATTCACAGTGTGCTGTACTTCCAACCGCCAAGATTGCTGTATCATCCGCAAAGGTTGCAATATCTGTTTCTCCAGTAATAGGTATGTCTCTCGTATAAAGCAAATACAAGACTGGTCCGAGCACGCTTCCTTGTGGTACACCCGCTTTAATTCTCTTGAGTGATGAGAACTATCCTTCATATTTCACTCTGAAATATCTCCCTTCATTGTATGATTTTAATATCTCATAGAATTGCTTAGGAAGGTCGCGATGTAATTTATATTCCAGTCCTCCAAAAAGACGCTTGAAAACAAAAAGGTATGTCCTGGAAAACTCCAGAACATACCTTTTTGTTTTCAAGCGTCTTCTCAATCACGTTAGTGACTCTGTGTACCTGCTCTATGGTGGAGTGTTTCTCTCTGAAACCAAATTGATGCGATGGTAACAGGTGTCTTTCTTCAATCAGAGGTCTCATCCTTTTGAGGAGTAATTTTTCGAAGAGTTTGGACAATGATGGTAATACAGATATAAGTCTGTATGACGTTTTCTCATTAGGTGGCTTATTAGGCTTAGGTATCATAATAACTTCTGCTATTTTCCACTGCTGAGGAACATATTTCATTCTAAAAGCTGCGTTAATTATGTGTAGCAACTTCTTAAGACATTTTCCTGGTAAATTTTTAATAACTTTTCCTGTAATAAGATCGTTTCCAAGAGCCTTTTTTGCATTTAGGTTATGTTTGATTTCATTTTTGAGTTCTTTCATTGTAACTGGTTGTATGTCTAACTCATCTTCTTTTTGCATTAGAAAGGTATTTTCATCTGCTGTTTGCCTATTCAAAAGTTGGAACGTCTCTTCCAGATGTTTAGCAAAAAGATCAGCTTTATCTTTCGGGCTTTTGGCCCAAGTACCATCTGCTTTTTTAATTGGCGGCACCTGCTCCTTTGGTCTCTTTAGTATCTTTGTAGCTTTCCATAAAGAGTAATCGCTTTCTTTGTGGCCAGAAAGATTTATTAAAGCTTACCGCTTTGGTTTCTTCTATTAACTTCTGCAGCTTGTTTTTGAGCTGATTGAAGATAGTTTTGCTCTCCGGTGCTCGATTTCTATGCCAGATTCTGCGAGCTTTCCTCTTTTCTCTGACCAGATTTCTTATTTCCTGTGTATATGTTTCATTCTTGTGAGGTTTATTTTTGGCAGGAGGAGTGCTTTCCCATGCTGCGGTCTGAATATTGTTTATGAGCAGCTCTACTTCTCTTTCAAGTTGTGTTCGGTTTTTGATTGGGACTGGAAGATCAATACTTTCCTCAATTAACAATGCGAATTTTCCCCAATTGGTCTTCCCGCTTGTTAACCTTGGTGGGTTTTCTTTTTCAATTATTGTTTCACTGATCGTAAGTATGATTGGAGAATGATCCGAGGATAAACCTTCATTATTTTCGATGTGGATAAAGTTTTCTGAAATACCTTTGGCTATGAAAAAGTCAATCACGTCTGGTATTTTGTTTGTATCCATTGGCCAATAAGTAGGAATACCACTTGAATGAAATTCGCAGTTTATTTCATGTCCATCTTCTAATAGTTCTCTACCTTTAGGAGATATTAGTCTCGAACCCCAATGCGTATGTTTAGCATTGAAGTCTCCTCTTATGACGAAATTTGAGTCCATCATTTTGAGCATTGAGAGGTAATCATCCTTTTTAAGTTGATGCCTTTTGTGGACAATATATCGCAGCAACCCGCAGCTTCTTGTAATTGTTTAGTTGCACGCTAACTGATACAATTTGCATTGTCTCTATTTCGAGTTTGACATCTTCGAAATGTTTGATGTTTTCTCTGATGAATATTGTTGCTCCACCCCTAGCTCTTTCTGCTGGATGTATAGAATGTAACAAGAGTAACCTTTTATTTTTGCATAAGACTTTCTAGTGAAATGGCTCTCTGCTATTAAGCATATATCAATTTTTTCTGTATTCAAAAAGATTTCTAGCTCTGGAAGATGCTGTAGAAGTCCATTAGCATTCCAGGTTAATATTCTTAGTGTTTTGTTTATTTTTTTTTGGAGTGAAGGATCAGAAGATAAAGCAACTTTTTGCTAGAAATCTCCTTAATTTTTCGTCGATATCCTACTTGTTGTTCAAGGTTAACTTGTCTTTTGTTTAGAAACTCTATATTTTCTTCTATTTTAGAAAGGCGATTGACAATAGCATTCAAGGTGTTTTGCATTGTTGTCATAGCTTGTTGAATTCCAACATTTTGATCTGTAGGCCCAGGTAGACCTTGTTTTGCTGCTTGTGAGTATGAGAATCCCTCTGCCACTTTCGCACTATGGAACGTAGTGACAGTTTTTGTCGGGATTTCTTTTTCTTTCGTTGCTCTATTTGGCTGGTTTTTGTTTGTCCTATATCGCATGTTTTGCGGTGTTTTGGCTACTTCATACCCTCTATAGCTAGCAGGATGGGTTCCTTGACAGTTGGCACATTTTGCTGGAGTGTTCTTATCTATCACGCATTCTTTAGTGTCATGCTTTCCCGCACATTTTACGCATCTGATTTCACGATTGCAGTATTTTTGCGTGTGGTTGTATGCCTGGCACTTTTTGCATTGTGGTATGATCCCTGTTACCTTTTTCAATGGCTCCATTCGGACAACCATTCCTAAGATGTTCCTAATGTTGAATATGTTCTCAATTTTCTCTGAGTTTGCAAAGGTCAGAGTGAATAGTGGTAGGATTTCCTTTCAGTTTTACACATATTAACTGCATCTAAGATCGTTACATTTTTTCTTTTGAGGTCTTCAATTATCTCATCTGGTGTGCATGTTTGATGTAGACCCCTAGCAACTACTCTAATGGGTCTGGTTTTTTTGTCTTCATATGTATACCATTGGAGACCTTTATCATTCAATACAGTTGAAAGTTTTCTATAACCGTCTGAATCAGGCATATTTACCCTCCAGACGTTGTTGTTTAGCGACACAAGTTTATACTCCTTTTCCGTCACTTCTTTCATTAGCGCTTGAATATCGCTAAATTTATTGACATGTGTGATATTGATTGTTGGTGATGGTTTCACTTTCTTGGTCTTGCTGATAATTGGTAATTGGTTTACCTTTGCCCCCGATATGTTCACACTAGTGTTCAGTTCTGGGGACGACTCAGCTTTCCTTATACTGGAAGAATTTACTTCCTGTGTTTTTTGCTTTTTAGAGCCCGTTTTGACTTTTTCATTATCCAATTGGTCTCTCTTTCTAAATCTTCCTCGTCGGTTTGGTACTCAATTAAGTTAGCACATTGCGTTTCTTTGTTGTTGTTTTCCTGGTTTAGGGCTTCTACTTCAACCTAATCTTCATTACCGGTCTGGTAGTCCGGTTTTTAACTTCTTCTTCAAGAAGTTGTATATGGTGCTGCATCCATTGAATTGCTTTATTTAATTCTTTATTTTCTTGTCTAGACTCGGCTAGAGCTTTGATTACTTCCTCAGATTGAGAGTTATTATTAGTTACTTGGGACGCAGTCGCGACTGTCGCAGCCGTATTTAGTTGTAGTGTACAACTACTTATATTTGGAACCTTTAGAATTGGTGATCTCAACATTTTCGTGCTCTTAGGAAAGTTGTTCCCTTTATTTTGCAATAGTTGGTCCCCTTCAGGATCCATGATATCGGCATCCAACGATGATGATTGATTTCTGGCAAGCTTTCCCCTATCCGCCAAACCCCACACAGGTGGTTACTAATGACTTTTGAATACTAAACCATTGTTAGAATGTAAGACAAAGAAACTCATAACCCCGACGCACAACTTACACTGAAACTCAGACAATCAAACTGTTACTGAAACCGAGACGCAAAACTGACACTTGAGCTATAACAAGCAAACTGAAATTCAGAGAGTATAAGTTACAAATAGAAGACAAATAAGATAAATTCGCGGCATGTGTGACTGAAGCCAAGTTACTGGCAAACTAAAAATGTTTAGCTGAAACAAGTTCTCCTGACCTTCCTGCAGTTTGAGTTTGTCTGCTCAAGATTGAGTTACAGTTTGTTGCTTACCATCAACTTCTCTTGTCCTCAAATGACCTATGAAGTGGATTTGTACGTCTTCCGCTTTCCTGATATCTCCTTTCCATTTCCCTTACATCCTGGTGGCAGCGCTTCCCTTGCTCTTCACTATTTGCTGCGTTCCATTTGACGTGGCAAAGTACAAATAAGTACTTGGAGGTAGATGGTAAATTGAACGCAGAAAATTAGTTGCGAAAATAAAATTTAATTTAAAAACATTTACGTGCAACATGGAAAGTTGGAAAATTAATTATTAATTTGAAAACTGATCAGCCATTTCTTACCGATTAGTTGTACTAAATATTCGTGTAAATAAATTCGGGTAAATAAAAAAAAAATCAAATTTTTGCTTAAAAAGAAAAAAAAATAAAGTCGGAAGTTTCAAGAATCGAACTCCAAACACACATCACTCCTTCATCTTACCACCCAACCACTCATCTCTTTTTTTTTTTTTTTTTATTTATTAATTCTAAGCGACCAACCTCTAGGCCATTGTCGCCGTTGGTTTGTTACATTTGATAATTACAATTGTTACAATAATTTTATTTATTTATTTGTTTATATAAATCGATATTTATATGATTTTTAAATTTATACGGTAAAAGTAGACTGAAGATAAAAATTATTTTTGGAGGGGAACTAAATTTGATTGTATAGTATTTCCGAATATCCTTTAGGTATTTCAAAACTCTTTCTAAAACATCCGTGTCATCCGCTAGTGCTTGCTTTAGCGATTGCGGAATTTTGAATTTAGTTCTCTGAAGAATAAGGCGCGGACAGCTAATTAGAATATGTCTGACGGTTAGGGGTTCCTTACATAATTCGCACCTAGGTTCCACTGTTCTCAGAATACGATAGACGTGCGTAATATTAGTACGCCTTATTCTCAAACGGCAAAAGATAGTACTATCACGCCTCGCCAAGAGATTTGAAAAATCCCATTTTATCGGTTTATCTTTAATTTCGGCCAAGTGGTTGGGAGGATTCATTGACGCCCATCGATTTATTTTGGATCTCCAAATTGCAGTTAAAGCTGATTTATCTGAATCATACCCGGTTGTGGAATTGAATTCAATTACACTTCCTTCGGCAGCACATCTTTCCTCGGAATCAGCCGCTTCAATTCTACCAGTTATTCCTACATGTCCGGATACCCACCCAAGTGAAATATCTTTTGTTGAACCTAATAATAAATCCCTGATTTCGCGTACGATTGGATTTTTGATCCGTTTGGTTTTTAAAGCTTCCAATGTAGACAGTGAGTCCGTACAAATCCATTGCGAGGTAGCAGGATGAACCCTGGCTATCTTGATAGCCTCGCGCAGAGCCCCGGCTTTCAAAGACATTGTTGACCAGTCATTACTCGTTCTTACCATCTTTGAAGCTAATACCATATCGGTGACGGCAAATCCGGCTGGATGTATGCGTCGGCAGGTAAACTTGTCAGAAATTTGAGGAATTCTGCTTTATACGCAGAAATAGGGGTGTTAGATTTGGAATATTTGAAAATACTAGTATCAATATTAAATCCTATGTTTCTCCAGAGGGGATATTGGGTGCAATGAAATGTGGCTAAAATATTGTTTGATAAAGAGTACTGATCTGCTATAGATGACCCTTTACTTCTTAAGTTTAAAGGGGAAAATGAAGGGTGTACATAGTACGGTGAATCCAGTCTTTCTTCTTGTCTGATATAAAATTTGAGAAGGGCTAGCTCTCGCCTCTCTGATAAATTTAGAAGGCCTGCCTCGGCAAGAATCGAAATTGAGGGAGAAGTTCTAAAGGCTCCCGTAGCTATTATGACTCCTTCGTTAAGTATAGGATCTAGCAGCGCGAGGGCTGATCTAGAGGCCCCCTCGTAAAATTGACATCCATAATCCAGTTTAGATAGTACCAAGCTTTCGAAAATCCGCAAAAGGGTTGCTCTATTGCTTCCGAAGTTGATTCCTTTCAAGCATTTTAGCGCGTTCAGAGACTTTTTGCAAGCATTCTTGGTATTATTGATATGAGCTTTCCAAATCAACCGATTGTCCAACGTCATTCCCAAAAATTTATGCGTTTGAACATTTTCTAAAGGATTTCCGTTCAGTGTGTAGACCGCGCGTATGCACTTTCGCTTTCGACAGAAATGGATTGATTTGGTCTTGTTGGGGGAAAATGAAAACCCAGTCTCTTTACACCAAAGTTCTAAGTTACCTATAATTCGGGAAATCTATGGTTTCGAAGTGACTGCGATTTTGATTCTCGTAAAATCCAGTTAAATCATCGCCATATAGGACGAACTTGACTTTGGACCGGAAAAACACATATCTAATCGAGTCAATGGCGGTGAGAAAAAGTGTTACGGCTAAACTAGAACCGGTTGTCACACCGTTTTCCTGTGGGAATACAGCGGACCTGACATTTCCTATCATTACTTGGAAATTACGATCATTTAAATAATTCCAGATAAAATGTAATATATTTCCATCTACCTTCCATTTTTCTAGTTGCTGTACAATCCTTAACCTCCACACTCTCTCATAAGCTTTATCTAGATCGAAAAAAATACAAGTCAGATGTGAGGAGTCTCCGAATACCTCAACTACGGCCTCTTTTAATATTTCAATTGCGTCCAAGCAGCTTCTGTTCCTTCTAAATCCAAATTGTTTGGGTGTCAATAGTTGATTTTTTTCTAAATACCAAATTAGTCTTTCGCTGACCATACGTTCCATCATACCTTAGCGTCATTGTTAACGAGCGAGATTGGGCGGAATTTTGAAGGTGTTCTTGCGTTTGGATTTTTAGGTATCGCAATTACAACAGCTCTTTTCCACTGGTATGGGAAAGTTCTATTGGACCATATGGAGTTAAAAATGTTCAAAAGATGGATTTTATTGGGAGAAGTTAGATTGTTCAACATTTTGTTTGTAATGAGATTTTCGCCGGGGGCTTTGCTGCTCCCACTTTTGAGGGCTACGCTGAGCTCAATCACATTAAAAGGAGTGTTCAACTCCATTGAACCATTTCTCTGGCTTAAAATGAAGCGGCTCTCTAACAAATCTTATGTAGAATTAAATCACTCGAATAATTTTCCGAAGAAGAGTTCGAGGCAAATGAAGCGCCGAGAATATTAGCCATTGATTCCGAATCTGTGGAAGTATTATTGCTGTCGCGGATATATGGAGTATGATTTACCGTTCTTTTACCGGTCAGTGCCAGTTTTCCTACCGGCAATTTTCCGCCACAACTCTTCGCTAGTTATCCTCGGACCGATTTGAGCTCGGAATTCATTCCAAAAGGATTGTTTAGCCTGTCTTACAAGTCTTTTAGCTCGTGATCGAGCTCTTTTAAATGATATTAGATTATCTGTGGAAGGGTTTCTTTGGAAAATTTTGAGCATTTGTTTCCTATCGAAAACCGCTGTTCTAATTTCGGCCGACCACCATGGGACTACTTTCTTTAAAGGCCGTACTGAAGATAGAGGAATACTGGATCTAGCAGCTTGTGTTAAAATGTTTGAGTATTGCTCTACAATATCGTTGATGGGTTGGTCTAGGGAAATGTTTGTAATATTGGCAAGGTCAGAATATAAGCACCAGTCTGCTTCCTGTTCCTTCCATCTTTGCCTTCTCGAATTTTTTGGTGAGAAAGTATTGCTAGTCAATAAACCTGGAAAATGGTCGCCACTGTACAATTCGTCTACCACGCTGAATTTCCATTTATACGCAATCTCGGGGAAACATAGGACCAAATCGATATGTGTTAGGGAACCATTTTCGTGGACATAAGTTGGAGATCCGTCATTGATGCACACTAGAGAGGTACGACTAATGAACTCATGGACGATTTTTCCTCTAGTATTTTTCGAGGGAGATCCCCAAAGAGGGCCGTGAGCATTGAGATCTCCTACCAGGACAATGGGCCTCGGAAGTGCAGAAAATACCTGCAAAAGGGACTGAAGATTGATGGTGATGGATGGTGAGATGTAAATTGAGCAGATCGTTATTGATAAACCGCCCAAGTCTACTTTACAAGCGGCAATTTGCAAGTTTGTATTGATCTGGAGAGGAATAAATGACAGACAATCTCTAATTAGTAAAACAGCTCCACCTGAACCAGAAGGGTCCAGTGGGGTATTTATAACTATGTTATAACCTTTCAGTTTAGGTTTATATATCGGTTTAAATTTAGTTTCATTTAGTGCTAAAACCCATTGATTATACTTGGCTACAATCAAATTTAGCTCATTGTCCCTGCAAAAGAAACCATTGCAGTTTCAATGGAGCAAATCGTTACAAGAATTATTCATGGTTGACATGGCGCAATAACTCTAATTCAGCTGGGCTCAGAAATGAATAGTCCTTGTTACTGTGACTTACTTGGTTTTTATACAAATGATTTTGTGTTGGTTGAAAGTTGACTTCTTCAGACTTTTTTAATGGTTGTGATTTGTGATGTTTATTTTGATGAGTATTTGACTATCTTTGCTGTTGCGGTTGAAATTGTTCTGATGATTGAATTTGTTGGTTTTGTTGTAGTGGTAATGTTATGTTCTCTTCTTGTAAATGTTTTTGTTGAGAATGTTGCTCTGCTTTATTGTTTATTGTTTGCTGTTCTTGTTGAGAAATATGTAGTTCACTTACGTGAGGAATTTGTGTGGGGTTTTGTGTATAAGTCTGAGGTAGAAGTGGTTGAAGTTTGTGTATTGATTGTTGAGATGTTGATTGCTGCTGTTGGTGTTACTGTGATAGCTGTTGGGGTTGTATATCTTGCTGTATTTGTGGGTACTGTTGATTTGGGTGAGTAGACTTTGGTTGCTGTACCTGTTCGTTTTGCTTGTCGCTGATTAGTTTGGATTGTGGTTTTTCTGTGCAGATTCTGTGCAGTACGATTTCCTTTTACTATACTGGCATAGGATCCTGATGCCGGAGTTGTATTAGCGTGTGTCCTCTAATATTGCGTTCTTGCTTCAAAGTAAGTGATACGGTCTGTTGTTCCAATTTTCATGATTTCCGCTTCTCTTTTATAAGCCGGACACTCTTTACTAATGCACTTTACCACAGTGCAAGGTTCCTCGTGAGGGACTTGCAAATCCTCAGCGCATTTGAAGCAAACTAATGTATTTCTGCATCGCTTTTTTGTATGTCCGAACTTATAACATGTGCAACATTTCATGGGGTTTGGAATGTACAGTCGAAAAGCAAGTTTAATGAATCCCGCATATACAGTCTCTGGAACGGTTGGTATATTGAAAGTAAGTGCCATAGCTGCGGTATCTTGCAACGCGCGCTCAATCTTCTTTTTGATTTTCCTCATATCAATCACTCCTTGGGATGAAAACCCTTCTTTAATCTCTTCTTCCGATAGAGAAATTAAATCACGGCAGAAAACCATTCCCTTTGAATTATTTAAGTAAGGGTGTTCTGTAACCACTACTGGTGCTAGTCCTCCGAGTTGTTTTAATTTTATTAGTGACGCTGCGCCAGATTGTGTTTTAGTTAATAGCAACAACTACCCGCTTTTAGTGCGAGTTACTTTTTTAATGCCGTTAGAAACAGCCATGTCGAGAGCTTTCTGTATTCCAAAAGGAGAAATTCCATTTAGATTAGTATTTACATCGTCGTGTTTTATAACCAGATATTTTTCCTGAACGGAATCAGCTGGGCTAGACGCAAACGGCGCACTGAACCCCAATCTTTTCACCCTTAATTGTTCGGTTTTTTTCCTTTTTGGTTGTGGATATACTTCACTATAATCGCCGATCCCTTCCAGGGCGGCAAACCAATTTCCAAGAAGCATTCTGCCCTAAGGCAGATGCCTCCTACACCACTTCACAACCAAAAACTATTTAGATATGTACAACACAAAAGCAAAAAAAAAAAATATTTAAATTTTTGCTCACCTGGCTCCTCCGGGTAAATAAAAATAAACTTTTTTTAATTAAAAAGACAATCATAACTCTAGCAATCACCCAAATAGAAAATTTGGAGATTTTTATTACAAAAAAAAATTCCTTCAGGTGGCGGGGATCGAACTCGAGATCTCTATGGTTTTAATCTGCTCTCTTATGGTACGAGTTCGATCCTCGCGGCTGAAGGATTTCTTTTTTGTAATAAAAAGCTCCAAATTTACTATTTGGGTGGTTGCTAGAGTTATGATTTTGCCTTTTTAATTAAAAAAGTTAATTTTTATTTACCAGGTGAGCAGAAATTTAAAAAAAAATTTTTTTTTTCATCAAATATCGAAAAAAAAATTGTCATTTTAACAGGCGAACAGAAAATACAAAAAGGTAGAATTGTCAGGAATATGACTTTATTTTGTATGTTCAAGTGTCACATAACTTGAAGTGGCAGGCTTTGATACAAAATAATGTCACGTTGCTGACAATTATGTTGTTTTTTAAATTCTGTTCGCCTGGTAAAATAACAAAAATTTGTATGCGATTTTTCGCCTTTATCAGTATTTAAACGAAAAACTGAGTAGAGATTATATAGAGATGAGTGGTTGGGTGGTAAGATGAAGGAGTGGTGTGCGAAAGGTTTCGAGTTCGATTCTTCATATTTTTTTTTAAGCAAAAATTTTATTTTTTTTTTTCCACGAATTTTACCAAATTTTTTTTTTGTAGCAATCTCGATCCCGATTAATCTTCTCGGATTATCCCCAATTCAAAATTTTTCATCTAAAAACAAGTTTTTTCGTTGACTTTGTTTAGATTCGAACTCCAGACCTTCTTCACTTCACACCCTGACCTTACTACCACGGCTATCTCATCATATACAATTTAATATACATTTGTTTGTTTTATGCAATCAAAACAAATGTGTCTATAATATGTTGATATAGTGACATCTCTGTTAGGGCATATGTACTACATTTACGACACAGTGTTTCTGCTAAGTGCTGAAATATTTGGTTTTGCTTAAAAGAGCGTGTGTTTTACTTTTGTAAAAATCTCTGAGGCTCGATTTTTTAAATAATTAATTAATTACGTAACATTATTATTGCATTAAAATAATATGGATTAGTTGTACTAAATATTCTGGTACCGAAGTCGCCATAAATTCGAAAAGCAAACTACTCATAAAATTTAGCAAGAGTAGCTGCGTGCAGTCAGAAGTACTTGTGTGTACTTTGCCACGTTAAGTGGAACGCGGCAATAGTCGCCAAAATTGTCAGGAAAGCAATCAAGATGGGAATCCATAAAATGGAGCTTTAAATTTATAAGACATCCCAATTGCCTGTAATTTTCTATCAACTTTGTAACAATGTCATTGTAATGCTCACTTCTAGTGTTTTCTAAGCAGTTTTCACAAACTTCTCTAAAACTGAATCAGGCAGCTTTCTCATTTTTTTTGCATAATTGTAACGAAATTTTTGTTATGGAATAGTTTTCGTATTTGAGATCGGTTAAAATACCTTCTTTAATTTTAGCCTCTGTCAGTTTTGGAAATTGTTTGCTATGTATTGGAAAAATTGACATTTTCTAATCTAATCCCTTCACATATTGCTTCATCAGCCCAAGTTTTATGTGTATTGGAGGTAAGAGAATTTTTCAGGGATCTAATAAAGGTTCTTCAATTACATTAGGTTTTCCTTCCGACATTTAGCTATTTCAAATTTACCACAAATGTAACAAAATACATTCGGGTCGATATCACACTGATGTCTTCTTGTAGCCGTATACTCCTCAAAGGCCAAGTTGCCTATCCTTGAGGAACTACGCTCGTATGATGACGACGCCAGCGGGCCCGCTTTCCCACCCTGACCAGCCGCCGTTACTGAGGTACCCCTCCCCTGCGTCGTAACATTATTATGTGTGGTTGTCATGACGGCATGCAAGCTGCAACCCAGGGACTTAGCCGGATAGTGGAGTCATCACGTGGAGGTGCCTGGGTGAAGCCACACGTTATTTGCTGTTGACACGTGTTGTTTTGGGATAATGGAGAGTCAGAAGTAAATTTGAATTACGGAATCCTTTTTTGCGGTTAAAATTACTCCGGAAACGATATATCTGGAGTAAACGGTACAAAAAATAGCCTTTGGTATTTTATTGGGCTGTTTTGACCCAAAATTGGGGTTTTGTGGAGAACTGGTCGGTGAACAACCAGAGGAATCAACAACCAGATGAGGGAGCAAGAAGCGACCAAAACCCTTATCAGCCATCATACATCAGTAGCTGGCCACCTCAAGCGTCAAAAATGGAAGACACTAACAACAAAAGGTTGTTTAAGAGGCAAGACGTTCTGATGCGACAAATTTATCAGAAGCTAGCCTCAATAGAGTACTCACTGGGTACCAACAAAAACCAGAACGCGTACTTCGAATTAAAAATGAATCAACTGACCAAAGAGATTGAAGAGATTGATTCACTACACATAACGATTCTCGTCGAAACAGAAGAAGAGGAGCAGACATCGAATTATTTCCGCGAAAACTACTACTCAAGGATAGTGCGATTGCAAGAAAGACTCCACAATATCAACCGCCTCAATATAAGCGCTCCATTTGATGCATTCATAGCTTTCACCTTAAGCAGAAAATTAGATCCAGAATCCAGTAGGCTGTATGAAGCAACATTACCAAATCCTAGGCAAATTCCAAAAGTAAACGAATTATTTAGTTTTTTGGAAAGAAGATTTCAATCTTTAGAAGCGATGGGATACACTAAAGTAAGCAGCCCTCAGTCACAATATATACCGCCCCTAAGACGTGTACATGCTGCAAAAATCAACAATCAGTGCCTGGTAAAGGGATGTCAAGGTAGTCATAAGTTGAAGGAGTGCAAATTATTCAAGGAGATGTCAACATTGGATAAGAAAAAATTGGTGAGCGGAGCAACTATCTGTGTCCGTTGCTTAAACAAACATTCCAACAATGACGTCACTCCCTATTCCTGCTCATCAACTACACGCTGCATGGTATGTAAAGGAGCTCATCATACTCTTCTACATGGAGACAACTCAGTATCAACAACCACTAAGGGTACGACACAAACATTCCTAGTCAACCAGCAAGTCCCAGTATTATTGCCAACTGCAATAATTAAAGCAGAAACAGGAAATAGGAATCTCACCACACTGAGGGCACTAATAGATCCAGGCTCACAGGCGCAACATTAATCTCTGCAAAGGCGACCAACTTATTAAACATCAAAAAGAAGAAGGTTCATGTGAACATTTCTGGCATAGGCGGAAATAAGGCTGGCATTTGTAAGCATGTAACAAACCTAAAACTAGCCCCAAGGTTCGAGGGAGACTTCCGATTAGAGGTTGAAACCTTAGTATTCGACAAATTAACACAACAACTACCCGAGACAAATATCGACACCAATAAATGGACCTATCCTAAGCTCAATCAATCGACCTTGTGCTAGGGGCAGACTATTATCCATCGATAATAAAAAAACAACTTGATAAAAGCCGGGTGTCAGGAGCCCATGGTACAACACACGGCGTTCGGATGGATCATAATTTGAAGCATGGATAATTTAGAGAAGCAAACCAGAACAACCATGGTGTCAACCAAATCAATCGAAGAACAATTGAGATTGTTCGTGGAAAACGACAACATTCCTGAGCAACGAAGTCCCACTGAAGAAGAAGATAAGGTTGAGGAGCTGTTTCAGAGAACAGTAGAACGATGTCATGATAAGTGATATATGGTACAAATTCAATTCAAGGATAACCACGGTGAATTGGGAGAATCAAGGAGAAAGGCCGTCGCAATGTTATTACAAATCGAAAGAAGATTTATGAAAGATTCCGCATACAAACACATTTATCATAAATTTATGCAGGAATACATCGAGTTAAACCACATGGAGTTGATCCAGGTAAGACCGGAAGACGAATTAGCTGAAAACATATATTATATACCTCATCATGATGTGATCAAAGAAGATAGCACAACAACCAAGCTCCGAGTAGTGTTTGATGCATCCTCCAAAACAACAAGTGGACTATCCCTAAATGAAATCATGATGACCTGTCCCAAACTTCAGGAAGAGCTGGCCGATATATTACTGCGTTGGCGAAAACATAAAGTTGTGATGACTGCCGACATTGAAAAAATGTATCGCCAAGTGTGGATTAATAAAAAAGACCGAGACTACGAACGAATATTATGAAGAAGTAATCCTGCCCTGCAAATAAAAGCTTATAGATTAAACATGGTAACATATGGAACTACCGCAGGCGGCTATCTAGCAGTAAGAGCTTTATTATAACTAGCCCAGGAAGGAGCCAATACACATCCCACAGCAGCTAACATTATTATGACAGACTTCTACGTAGATGACCTGCCCACAGGGCAGGCAGTGTCGAGGAAGCACTAACAGCGCTACAAGAACTAATAGAGCTCACAGCCCAAGGTGGATTTCAGTTAATAAAATGGGCATCCAACACGCCCGAAGTAACAAGTCAAATCCCCCAAGAGCAACGAGCCAACGGGAACATTCAAATCAAACTAAACGATTGCATTAAAACTCTGCGGATTTTGTACAATCCCCAAACAGATTTTTTTGAATTCAATATAGCCTGCTTGGAGTTCACTAACCAGCCCACAAAACGCTCAATGCTATCTGAGCCATCAAAGTTATTCGATCCTGTAGGATGGCTGTCACCAATAACAATTATGGTCAAAATTATGATGCAGGAAGTATGGATAACCGGAATAAACTGGGATGAACAATTACCAGAGAAGATACGAACTAAATGGCTCAATTACAAAGATGAACTAAGTGAAATTTCAAATATAAGAATACCGAGATGGGTGAATACAAGAACAATAGGACGAAAGGAACTGCACGGATTTGCTGATGCTTAAAAATACGCTTACGCTGCGTCTGTCTATTGCCATACCATAGACGCCTCCGGCGGATTAACAACTTAGCTGCTAATATCCAAAACACGAGTTGCTGCAATCAATACATAGCTATCAATCTCGCGCCTCGAACTAAACGCAGCTGTATTATTAGCAAAGTTAATAAAACATGTACAAAATATCATGCAACTTCAGGACATCTATGTTTTGATGGGCATGGTCATTCAACCATCACACTTTGCTAGATCAAGGGCGACCCAAGCCGGTTTAAAACATTCGTTGCAAATAGAATATCAACCATCAAGAAAACATTACCGTCAACGACATGGCAAGGTCAACAAGGTCTCAGCGTACAACAAAATAAGGCGCATAGCTGCATATTGTTTGCGATTTATCGACAACAGGAGGCACAAAAATATCAACAAGGGTTCGCTAACAGGCCAAGAACTGCAGCGAGCGGAGACATTAATTTTAAAATTAAGCCAAGAGCAAGATCCTATCGAAACTATCATCACTAAACCCAGTGTATGATGATGACAAAGGGCTATTACGCGTAATGGGCCGTTTCCAAAACTCAAACCTGTCCATCGACAGCAAACAACCCATAATTCTAAGCAAAAACAACACAATCACACAAAGGGTCATCGAGGAGGCCCACAATAAGATGTTGCATGGCGGCACACAATTGACGCTAGCACTCCTGAGAAATAAGTACTGGATCCTTGGTGGTAGGTGCACCGTGAGACAAGTAATTAAAAAATGTATAACTGGTTTTCGGCACAAAAAAGCCAACATGGAACAATCGATGGGGAGACTACCACCATCAAAAGTGAGGCCAGGAAGACCGTTTGCGAAAACGGGAATTGACTACGCGGGCCCAATCCAATTAAGAATATACTCCGATAATGGAACATATTTTATTGGAGCTAACGCCACGATCAAAACAGGTTACTATACGGTCATGACGTCACTACCAGGCAACATTGCAGCCATGCTGGCCCGTGAGGAACAAACTGGCACTTTATACCACCTCATACCCCTCTCTTCGGAGGGCTATGGGAAGCCGGGATAAAATCGGTGAAATTTCACCTCAAAAGAGTGATAGCAGTGCTTAATTCCCGACCTTTAACTCCACTCACCAACGACGCCTCGGACTTAACAGCATTGACACCAGGCCACTTTTTAATCGGGGACTCACTCAAGGCGCTACCAATCGCCGACATCGATGAAACAACACTAAGAACAATTTAATATGTTCCGAAGATTGTAAGAGAATTCAATCCAGTTTCGAACCGATGAGCTTATGATTATGAAAAAATCAATCCTCTCATCAGGCCGCGGCGACTGGACTGACTATACCACAATTTACATTCTATATATACAGAATGTCCTGTGCTTTATATACTAGCGAATCGTACTAATATAGATAAATTCAATTACAATTTTTTCTTCTTCATGACAATCACATAAGCTGTGAACGCTAATTTTACTTTTTTTAATTTTTGTTGAATGTTAATTAATTCTTATAATTTCTAAATAGTCTTACAATCTTCGGAACATATTAAATTAAAATTAAATAAATAGAATTCTGTCTATTAGCCGGTTTTCGTTGAATTTACCGTTCGTAATACTAATATGTTTCTACGTGTTAATAAATAAAAACACATTTAAAAGTGTCGTAAGACCGGTAGCATATTTAGAAATTATAAGAATTAATTAACATTCAACAAAAATTAAAAAAAAGTAAAAAAAAAAAAAAACTAAGAACAAGATGGCACATGGTAAAAAAATGGTACAAGATTTCTAGAAACGGTGGTCATCAGAACATCAACGCCAACTGCATCAACGGAACAAGTGGACATCCATTCAACCCAATTTAATGACAAATGATCTAGTTCTATTAAAAGATGAGCAACAACATGCCACGCGATGGAAGTTGGGACGGGTTATCCAGACTCACACCGAAACAGATGATTTAGTACGAGCAGCCACAGTCAAATGTAAGGACGCAATATACAAGCGGTCAATTCCGAAGCTATGCAAACTACCAATTGAAGATCGATCTGAGAAAACACTGCCAATACAACCAACTCAACTGGCGATAGATGTAACACTCAAGAATAACACGCCAAGCTCCAATCCGAACCATAGCGCCACACCTTGACAACAACCAAGCAGGTGAGCCAAGAACCAACGCATATTAAGACCCCGCCAGTGGTAATCTTAATAATCATCAAATATACAAGTTCTGAGCAGAGGCGAGAACTTTACAGAAGTTTATCCATCAACAGAATTTTCAGGTCAAATTCAGACCGATTAGGAAGGAACTTGGTTATTTATTAACCGATTATGATGAAATTCTATTTGCACGATAGAAATTGGATTCTAGAATGAGTTTCAGATGAAGTTCCGGAATATAGGCAGTTAGGAAATAGCATGGCTGTTTAAAACCGATTATTATGTAGTACGATTTGTAAGATGGAAATGGAATTTTAAAATTGTATTTAGAAGAAGTTCTGGAATAAGGTCAATTATATCGAAACACGGTTATTTCTAAATCGATTAGGATGAAATTGAAAAATAAGACATGAAACCTATAAAGAAACAACCAAGTACCTTCCTAATTTAAAAATTATTTTAGAATACTATTTCCATCAAGCATAGTGAATTTTATTTTAATCGGTTAAAAAACTGAAAAGTTCCTTTCTAATTGCCCATATTCCACCATGCATCTCCCGCATTTTATCATAATCTGTTAAGAAATCATCAATTTCCCTCCTAATAAGCCATTTTCCAGAACTGTATGCAAAAATCATTGTAGAATCCCATTTCCATCGTGCATGTCGAATTCATTATATAGTATAGGCTAGAAGAACTTCATCTAAAACTCATCTTAGAATCTGAACTTCATTTTCATCACACGGACCTGTAATAGTTTTGCCAACACACATTTAGATTGCTTGGTTGTTTCTATACATTTCGTAGAAAATTCGATTTTTTTAAAGTCCCTACACCTTACACTGTCAGCAAATTCTGCAATTGTACTCCGATTGCGATTTTTGATTCAACTAAATGTAGGTTTCGGGACCTGTAATCTATTATGGTTATAGAAAGGGTTTACTAGAAGAAATAGAGGAGGAGGGATGACTTATAGAGGGCGAAGAAACTGTACTCTATCTACTCTGGACTTCCCCGTGTAGCGTAAGCAGATGGAAGTTTTAAGAGCTCCTCTCCTCTGCGACCTGCCGATTCAATGAGTAGGGTTGAGAAACTTTTATGTGGTATGGCTACAGGCCATTTTGGTGTCCATGCCAGTACTTATAACAGTCAGCCTAATCTAACCTAACCTAAGGGATTACTAAAAGTCCATTCTGGAGCCTTCCCTTTCCCTTGTCTCTCTTTGACCTTCGTGAGGAAAATTTAAAAATTTCGTATAATTAGGTAGAGTGTAATATCGGTCCAGGCTGAACCCTTCAGGATATTACTACTTATTACCCAATGCCCGTAACATATGCTTCTTAAATAAATCTGTGGCGTAACTAGGTACTAGGTATCCGCTTACTTGCCGCATCTACTTCAACAAGCTGTTGAATTGCTTTATGAAAATTCTGAAGTTCAGTTACTCGTTTAATCCTTTTGGCCGTTACAGGGTGCTGGATTATTTATATGAACGACGTCCCCTTTAGAGAACGTTTGCGAGGATATGCTGAATACCTTAGGATTGGTTGAATACTTGAGCTCTATAAACGAAGCAGACATGCCATAAAAACACTATCTTCGCAAACCAAGTGCATAATTCGATCGGCGTATAAATGCATTGAAGACTAAAGCTAGGTGCCTGCGAAAAAATTTGACACAACCCACTTACTTTTTCTAAAGACGGGTTTTCTCATACAGAACGATCTTATACTAGACAAATACTTGGAAGTCATTTGATCGACCCTGCGCAAAACCCACGTTGCTGTTCAAATGAAGGCTTTCGCTGTTAAAGTTCTGAATGCTTTTGAGTTGGGCCTAATCAGACTAAATACACTCTATTCTAATGTAAATTAGTGTCCTCTAATCAAGATACAATTATTTTCGTTTATTTAGTCAGCCTAATCACAGTAACTTTAATTCACTTAATTTCTCAGGTATTGATCGCATTTGGTTATAATTCCAATAGAACAAAAAGGGGGCAAGGTGGATTGGTCCAGATCGAATTTGGCAACCCCCCTCTTCGGGGGGGGGGGAAGGGGGTAAGGGGCGCCGGTTTAGATGGTCTTAATATACTAGCCCAAATGTCAACCTCACCTGCACGAGGTACTTCCTGCTAATTAACTAACGAGGCTCTGGCGACTGAGATACGGCGGAATAGCCGACTACCGAGAACCTAGCAAATGATGTTCTCTTCAATGACCCACTACCAACTTGTACTGGTTAGGTTGGTAGTTGATACATAAAAAGTTTTAAAGCAATACAACACAAAAAGGAAATAATACCCCATGTGGTAAACCAACTACTCAGTTGGCTAATCCACCCTCTTACGAGGCTGGCTCAATGGATTCTGGGGTGAGCCAATCATTGCTAAACCCATTCGAAAGGAGTTCAATGTTGTTAAGATCACCAAACAAACATACTAACTCTGCAAATCAGCAGAAAGACGAAAACACTGAACTCTGTCGAAAACTCAGTAAAGTAGATATACTTTTAACCCAACTAAGAAGCGAAATTGAAAAACTAAAAAAAGAAAATGAAGAATTGAAGGAGCCCAAGCCAATGGAGATTTCTGAAAACCTGCTAACTTGTTATAATAAAGCAAGTACTCACACCAGTTATAACAATATGAGTTCCATACTGATGAAGAGGATCTCATGAGAGAAACAGATTGGGTACTGAAAAGAAAGAAAAGACCTACCAAAAAACGAAAAGCAGAATTCTCGCCTGAGGTTGGAGGTCATTCGAAAACTAATGTATTAGTAAATGGTGATACTAATACCAAACGAGCTCACCAGCAACAGCAACAAAATCGGCAACAAAAGATTATACCGAAAGAAAAGGCTCCTCCGCCAATTAATGTAATCGGCATAGCAGAATTTGCTAGTATACAATCTATAATGAAATCAGTGACAGCTAAGGAATATAGAGTAGTGTCACTAAACAATAACGTGTGGAAAATCAATACACTAGATTCCGATACATATAGAGCTCTAGCAACAAAGCTCGATGCGGAAGGTAAAGAATGGTTCACATACGAAGATAAAAACAAACGCGCAATCAAGGTTATGGCCAGAGGCCTTCATCCAACGTGTAAGAAGAAGGACATAATGGAGGACCTAAAAGCAAAAGATCTGCAAATAGAAGATGCAGTAAACATCCTAAAACGACAGAGAGGTGAGAACAATCAAGTCAAAAAAGGGAGCTTCCACTCTTCATGCTTAATTTTTACCAAAACTTAGAAAGTTGAAAGCTTGAAAAATTACTGCTCAAGAGACTCAAGCCAATAATAGAAGAGAGAAATTTGATTCCACCACACCAATTTGGATTTAGAGAGAATCACTCAACGATAGAACAAGTTCACAGAATATCGGATATAATCGAAGACGCACTTGAGAATATGCTCCAGCGTTCAACAAGCTTTCGACAAAGTTTAGCACCAAGGACTTGAATTTAAATTGTATCGAGATCTACCTAAGCAGTTCTATCAAATTCTTAAATCTTATATCGCAGACCGACATTTCCATGTAAAATATAACCGAGAGTACTCTGAACTAAAGAGAATATCAGCAGGCATACCATAGGGTAGCGTACTGGGTGCTATATTATACATCCTGTACACCAGAGATATGCCAAATACAGAAGGTGCCACCACAGCAACATTTGCAGACGATACAGCTATTCTGGCGACTGGAAAGTGTATATCAGAAGCAACGACCAAACTTCATAAAGCAACCGACACAGTGAGTAGTTGGACAAAGAAATGGCGCATTAGCCTAAACGAAGCAAAATCGGTTCCCGTAAACTTCACAAACCAGAAACTTAACTGGATTCCAGTGAAACTTAATTTAAGGCCGGTTCCAAATGCAAATACAGCCCAATACCTCGGAATGACTCTCGATTGTAAGCTTAGATGGAAAGAGCATGTTACAAAGAAAAAATTAGAATTGAACATCAAATATAGGAAATGTATTGGCTAATAGGTAGAAACTCTGAGCTTACAATACATAACAAATTGCTATTATATCAACAAATACTTAAACCAGTATGGACCTACGGTATTCAACTTTGGGGTTGTACAAAGAAGAAAAATGTACAAATGATTCAATGTTTTCAAAATAAAGTGCTGCGTGGCATTGTAAACGCACCATGGTACATTAGAAATGATAACCTCCATAGGGACTTAAACATGGAATATGTAAGTGAAGAAATACAAAATCATGCGAAGAAACACATTCAGCGGATATCTCAGCACCAAAATGCATACATACGAAGTTTGTTAGATACCACTAATGCAGTAAGAAGACTTCAAAGGCAGAAACCTTTGGAATTGGGCAGTTGTATTTAATTAGGATAGAGAAAAATAATTACTATGTAAATTCAAACGGGAGTAACCAATGGGCTACTGCCCGTCAAATGTGAATCTTCATTTAAGAAAGATAAATTACTAAATGGTTTGTAAATCAGTTAGATTGTGTAAATCAGTAAAATTGTCGCGAGCACTAATGTATTCACTATAATACTATTAAAGTTAGCCGAAATTGAAAAGTCCATAATGCAGATTATGTTATTAACATTCCAGCCGAAAGTAAACAGGATACATGGATTTAAATAAAAAATTTTGTAAATAGTCTCACGTGGAAAACTTTGTTTAACGTAGTCATCCAAAATCAGAAGAATCCACAAAATTGGAATAAAATCAGCCGCTAGAGTGTATATCTGAAGTTAAATCGTTTTTATGTGATTTGTCAATAGCTATCGCAGGAAAAAAATTCAGTTCAAATTTCCATCTCCAGACATAACACTAAGTTAACGAGGCTAATTTTATACAAATTTTCTAATGATTTTCGGAAAATCGAATTTTCCGAGATTTCCCACGGGAAACTTGAACTGAATTTTTTCCTGCGATAGCTATTGACAAATCACATAAAAATGATTCAACTTCAGATGTACACTCTAGCGGCTGATTTTATTCCAATTTTGTGAATCCTTCTGATTTTCCGATATTTTCCACGACTAGGTTAAACAAAGTTTTCCACGTAGGACTATTTACAAAAGTTTTTATTGCAATCCATGTATCCTATTTACTGCCAACCTATCTGCATTATCGACTTTTTACTTGCCGCCGGAAACTTTCGGCTAACTTTAACAGGGTTTCACTACACTAGAAACATATTCCTGCATAATTCATGCCAAGTAGAAGTCATTAATATTGGTTAATCACCGTCAATAAAATTTGTGCACTAGATTCTAGCTTTTTCTGAGACAGAAATTAACTAGTTGTAGTGTAAATTTAGTGTTTGGATGAGTATGACAAAATGGTACGTCGAAGTCGGCCTGCAACTAAAATCGGTCGAAAAATGATCTCACGTTTCAGCAGTTCACTAAATTTATACTTCGGGTTTAGCTAAGAATATATAAAATTGTAACGGACAAAATGTGCCCCACCGAAAAAAAAAACAATCCAACTCCAATTCCTACCAAGTGTCCTTGTCTCCCATTTCATTAAATAATTTTCCCATTAAAATAAAAGTCACCTAAAAAACTAAAAGAAAACAAATTAAATAATTTCCAGTTCTCCTCTTCAATTTCCTCTATTTATTTTCCGGTTTGTTTTCTTCTCTATTAAATTTCCAAGTACTTACCTCACAAACAAAAATAAATAACACAAATAAGTAATTCAACAACAACAACAATAGAAAACCAACCAATTCAGTGTAATTTTACTTTCATTTGAATACGACAAAATCGGATCCCATTTACATAAAGCATTAATATACCACTTCTCCAACCTCCACCTCACCCGTAACATGCAAGCAAATACATTGATTCAATCATTAAATTAGAACGTGTCACATAATTTATGTTGGCTGGCTTTTCACTTTTTTTTTTTTTTTTTTAATAAATTAATTGAGATGAAATTAATTGAAGATGCAATTAATTTTTCGAACCAAATTTTTCTTATTTTCCCGAGTAAGCAAATAGCCATAATATGTTTCTGTTCAACGTTTTATTTAGTTTCAACAAATTGAATTAATTAGAACAAAATATTGAATTCAATTATTGAACGTAAATATTTTCACCACTAGCTGATAGCAGTGACATCTCTCGAAAATAAAAGAAAGTTATATGTTTCTCGGATAGTTTTATTCAGCAAAAAAGAATTGATGGTTTGTATCTTCGCTAAATATTGGAAAGCGCAGTTTGTGCTTTTTTTTTAGTATTTCCATGAGTATGTTTTGGAAATCATTCAGAAAATTTTCTAAAGGAATTTGAAAAGAAGAAAAAAAAAACTTTTCATATACAACATATGACAAATCACAATCCGGCACGACAATCGGACCACAATTGCAGCAATCTATGCAATGTATGAAAATGGCACAGCATTTATAGGTCCCGAAACACATTTTTTAGGCCCAATCAGATAAAGTCGTTTTAGCAAACTTGCATCTTTCTATCGAAACTCCAATATAGGTAGTTGATTACCATTGAAATATTTTATTTGAGCTTGAACTTTTATTCTTGCGTAAATATTCAACTCTAACTCAATTTACATCTGCATATTTAATTTAACAATATGGTCGAATAATGAATTGACTAACCAATCCAACCACCTATTTCAGATAAATTATGTAAATATTATTGGCGCAATCTACTTAACAAAAACAAATTTCAAATTTCGATAATTTTTTCGTGCTGCAAAACAACCAACAACAACAACAAATCAGAATTAAAATTCGACTTTATTTTTGTGTTATCATACACACACGTAGGATTAGAAAATAAAATTTTTTGAATGGAAAATAATAACAAACAACACAAGAGTAGAGAAATTACACAAACAAAAATATGATTGACGATTTTCCATCATCAAATTCGAAATTTCGCGGGCGAATATGTGTATTTGTGTGTATATAGGGTGTTACATACACGAATGGAATCGTTCCCAAAAAATAAAAAGGATGAAAGATGGCAAAAAGACAATAAAATGATTATAATCCTAAATTTATGTATATACGAAGGGTGTAAGTATTATGATGATAAGTACTTTGGAACTTTTGGTTTGTGTATATGCGTTTGTGTTATGAAAAATATTTTTCATATAGGGGGTGGATTGATTTGAAATGTGTAACATTATTATTACAAAAAAAATTGAAATTGAAAGACAAATTGGATACAATTTAAATCAAATATGTTGTGATGTTATTGTTATGTACCGCATATACACATATTTTTAAATCCACAAGGAGATAAATGATTCCGCTCATCATAATATTATGTTGTGTATTCTTAGTGCGATGTGTATGGGAATGTTTGGATAATAAACGGGACATGGTATGGGAATTTAATATTTTATTTTCGATTTATCATGACCTATCATATTCACTTCCATTATCCTCTTATACCACAACCAAATTGTTTATCCACTTAATTTGGCAATTTTTTTTTATTTTTTAATCAAGAATCTATCGATCGACTTTGTGAAAATACAAAAGAAGATAATGTGTTAAGTGAAAATGTCAAGTGGTTGGATAAATACTTGATATGGGCGAGTGGATTTGCGGTTAAATAAAATCGTATTAAGGTTTTGTTCTTTTAAAGATATTTGTGGGCACATACATACGTACATCTAAATCTTTATATAATTAATACTGTAAAATTTAAACCAACCAAACGCTGAACTATTCGTTATATAGACACCAACTCACAAGATTTCAGGATTGATACCTTAAGTGGATTACATTTTGCAACCAACATCTAATGTAGGCAAAACATAAAATAGTGAAATAATTCTTTCCATCAATAATTATTGATGGCTTATGCTTCTTAATTAATTTGAATTTCCAAATATTTTTTTTAATCTCCGCTACACAACGCAGTATTCTTGTTTTCACAAGCTTTTATGTATCTTGCCTCGTTGTTTGTTTGTGGCGGCCAATTTTTGTATTCTATATCTGATCCACTTCTCGATAACTTAGAGATTCAAAATTATGCACACTTACTCAGGGTCGGTAACAATGCAGGGAATTTTATCACATTTTTACATTATTCACAACTGTCAAAAATTTAAAGTATTCTTGTCCGCATCCTTCTTATAGACTTTGCGTGTCACTGCACTGAAACCATAGTTAATCGTAAATTTGTAAATGGTCAGCATTCATGTTTAACTTTTTATTAATTGGCTAGCAATAAAATAAATTCTTGACAGCGGTGGGATTCGAACCCACGCCATTTCTGACTGGTGCCTAAAACCAGCGCCTTAGACCACTCGGCCACGCTGCCCTTATAAACAACAAACCCGCAAGATAAAATGTTACTATATACTAAGTAGATAATTAACTCAGATGTAAATTGTTTTGCAAAATTTTCATTTCATTGACCGGGCTAAGAGTAACTGCACACTGCTGATTTTTATATCGGCTGACAGTTTGTTTTTGACTTTTTCAGTAGGATGGAGGGCACGGATATCCAGCACTTTACCAACAGCTCAAAATGGTTTCAATGAGTTGATAGATAATTAATAAATTGTGCATAGCTACAAACCAGTTTGTGTTTATGCCGGTCTTCTTGAACCACCATTTCAACCTACCCTAACCTTGTTCGGTTTGACAATTTGTACGAGTGTATGAGTGTATTGTGGGAGTGTGTTGACCTACCGATTAAAAATCGGCTTCATACAAATAATCAACTCACTCAAACTGTCTGAATATCGGAAATCGGCGAGCGAAATAGGAAAATGTCTATTCATAAACAATGTACGGTTCAGGTAATGTTTGCTTTCATCCACATTCGAACGCATTGTTATACCGTTTATCGACATTGCAACACTGAAATCTTTTGGATGTTGTTTTTCATTTCATGGGCTAGTTAACTAAATCGAATAAAATTCAGCCAGAATTTAATGTAACCCTCATCAATTTTTGAGCTAGCCTTTGCAAAACAGCATTAGTGAAATTTTTAATGAATCCTAGTAAAGTTGTTAATAAGCCCAAGCTTCACCAATTCGGTTTCCTCATTTCTTACAATTTACTACAATTCGCTCACGCCAAGACTATTCTTTCGCCCGGAAAAGAATCGTAAAAAAGATTTGGAGTGACGAGCTTTTCATTTTACTATTTCCCGACTTTATTTTGGGAATGTGCCACCGAATATGTGTATAGGTTCTACAAGATAATGTCGCAAATTCCCTCTTACTTTGCCTTTTGTAATATTCAATTCTTATTTGTTCTAAAAATTTCAAAACCTTCAATTTCGAAAATCTCACCCCTCAGGTTATGTAGCTCTATGCGCTTAATTGAACTCCAAGCTAAACTCGAGTAATATACAAGTCTCCAATAATCTCATAATAAATCGAAAATCTCGCTGTATCACTATAATTCTATTATATATCACATCTGATTTACTGTCAATTGACCGTAAACTATTGATCATGAATAATTGATCGTAAAACAATTGATCGTATCAACAATTGACCGTGGCAACAATTGATCGTGGCAACAATTGATCGTATTAACAATTGATCGTGGATTAGTTGATCGTATATCAGTATAATTGAATTTAAATAAAGAATTGAAATGAATTGCGTTAGGTAGTTGTTTCCAAACGAGTTTTAAATCAAATTGACCACATGGTCGAGACAAAAAACAAAAAAAAGTTTTACAGAAAAATTGACTGATAATGAAAAGTTAATCCATTTGTTCAGGAAAAATATTTTATGATTGTGTAGGGCCTACATAGCTAATCAATGGGCGCATCTAGCACACGTAGAGTCTACATTTGAGATAGTCTAAAATGTAGACTAATTTTATTTTAAACTCTACATGTGCTGGATGTAAATATCTACGTATCTATTTTGGTTTTTGTATTGGATAACTTGTTGAAATTTCGTAATAAATTAAATTGACATTTTTCTGTGAGTTGTTTTTAATTTTTACCAAATAATTAACTTGGAGGAAGTTTTAAAACAATTGAATCCTATTGATCATCCTCCATGTTTATTTTTGGTTTATAAATATGAACTAGTAATACAAATCTCAAACCAAAATAATCTACTTAAAAATGTAGACTAAAATTTTTAGTCTCACTAAAACTCGTAGAGTCTACATATTTTTACTGAGATTTTTTGCATCCAGCACATGTAGACTTGTAGAGTCTACGTATTTTCGGTAGACTCTACGTGTGCTAGATGCGCCCGTTCTGTATATATTTATGGATAAGGCTATTTATACATACAATATACGCGTTCTGTAAGCAAATTTTTTCAGAATTTAATTCCACTTTTTGTAAAAATATTTCCAATTTTAATTACGCTCGGAAAAAGAGAAATGACATCGACTAATTTAACTTAGAATTGTAGATGCTAGCGGCTCCGGTAACTCTCACAGGTCGCTGCGCTCCCCCCCCCCCCCCCGCTTAGCCCTCTGAGGGGCTTTAGAAAATAATTTAGGGTTTATAGGAATTTACAACTTTTTTTATAATTTATATGATTTTAATATGTTCCGAAGATTGCAAGAGAATCCAATCCATTGGTCCTTCGAGCCGGATACCGTAACTTCATCCATCACCTGATATAAAGGAATTACCACATGGTCGTGCTAATAAAGACGCGTGGGCTCATTAAAGAAGCTTGACTAGGATAATTAATTACGCTGAAAATGCAACAGAAGACACCTCATCTATGGACTAAAAGGTACGTTTAGATAAGGTGCTTGTGTTAATGCCACTTCGTATTTAGTCACTTTCGAAGATAATTATTACAAGGCCGTTTCTTTGTTAACGACCCTAATACGCCAACCCCAAACAACCGTAAACACTTCTATTTATGAGAATTCGTCTAATCAATTGATGAACCAAACCATAACCGCCGACATCAAGTTACCGTGAATGGCTATTCCCTTATTTTCTGGAAACTTCCGCGAGTGGCCGTCATTTTATACGCTTTTTTGTGCTTCGATTCATGATAATACGTCAATTGCTCTTGCACAAAAATTACAGTATCTCAGGGGTCAAGTGAGAGGTTAGGCTAGCGAACTTATTCAAGACATGCCTATTTCGGAAGCCAGTTACATTGAAGCCATTCAGCTATTAAGGAAATATTATGACAGGAAGAAGGAAATTGTTAATTCATTTATTGATAGCCTAGTACAGCAGTCCTCTATCAAAAATAACCCAGCGCCCGAAATAAAACAATTAGCACATAATTTAGATGTTACGATGAGAGGTCTCAAAGCTTTAGGAACCCAAACAGAATCATGCGACCCCTGGGTAATATACATTATCTTAAACAAACTCGATGCAGCAACACAGTAGCGGTGGGCCGACGAAACATTCAATGTATAGATTATCCTACCTTGCAACAATTTTCCGAATTTTTAACCAAACGTTTTTTAATGGGAACAATCAAAAGTTTACACCACCTATGAACAACTACAAAGTGCCTTATGGATGGTACATTTAAGGTTGTTCCAGGAATAATAACATAACTGTTTAATATTTATGACCGAAACAGAGACGTTATTGTACCCGTAATATTTTATCTCATGAGTTCCAAAACACAGGAGTGCTATAGCGAAATGTTTTATGAAATTTTACGAATATAGGCTGTGACAAAAATGTTCAACTCAAACCAAAATTTATAATGACAGGCTTTGAGATAGCTATGATCAATGCATCGAAAAGTTTTTTTCCAAATGCTCATCACAAAGCCTGTTATTGTCACTTTGGGCAGATTTAGTACCGAAGAATCCAGCGTAAAAAACTTTCAATAAGGTATGGGATTGATGAAAATTTTTCATTGGATATGAGAAGGCTGAAATGTTTAGCATTTTACCTATAAATAATATTATTAATATCAAGCCAGATCTGTGCAGGCACAGTCGACAAATATTACCCCGCTATAATTAGCAATGCAATTAACTGCTACATTCAATCTGAGTTAAATACATGATTACAAATCTGAATTCGATCATAAAGTTAGTTAGAAAATCCAAGTTTTATGTTCGAAATTTTCATTGTTAATTCTTCTTAGTGATTTTCATTCGAGATGTGTCGATTTTTTTTTGTTTTTCGGTAAAATGATGTGTTTCCCACAATTTATAATTAAAATACAAAAAAATTAAATCATGTGTCATAATGCATAAAATAAGGAGATTCAAAATCCCACATACTTTTTCATATACTGATTCTCAATTGAATTGTAAAGTGATCCCAAATAGCGAAGGCAAATTTCGGCCAAGGCTGATTTTATTATTGATTCAATTAGTAACGAGCAGTTCAACCCTGATATTCAATAACTTCAAGAAGTCTCTTGTGTATTGAATTGTAAAGTGATCCCAAATAGCAAAGGGAAATTTCGGCCCAGGCTGATTTTAGGCTGCAGTTAATTCGTCCTTATTTTCGAACTGTCTTCCTCCTTCGTAGATTTTCCATGGCAGCCATCGCCAAACGTTTTCCATTATGTTTTAAGTCGAGTGAATAAGGCGGCCAAGGCAATAGAACTACATTTTGCTCCACAATCCACGCTTTGATTATCCTCGCAGTATAAATCGGAGCATCGTGCTGCTGGAAAATCCAACGCTGTCCTTTTAAAAAGTTCGGTAAATTTCGGAAAAGCTCGTTCCAAACCGGTTTTATAGGAATTTGATGTCATTTTTATTGTCTGAAAATGTAAATCAATTATTCCAAAAAAAAGACCCTGCTTCCCACACCATTACACCATCCCTTTAATGTGCATTTTGTTAAAAAAAAATTTATTTTTTCTTAGGTTATGAAAATAATAGTTGTCAGTGGGCGTAAATACAAATTTCGGGCCCCCGCAACATTCTTTTGGACCGCTAAAAATGCTTCTTGTACCTATAAATAAATAAAGCTTTTAGTGAAAAACTTATTTCTTCCCATTGTCTAGTCTTACATTAATTAAAAGTATCTGACTTCGAGAGTAGATGACACGAAACATCTTGCAACTCAATGCTCTGACGATTTCTAAATATATCGATAAAGTATCACCAATTTCGAATAAAATACGAAAAATATCAAGAATTTCGAAATAATCTCAAAAATGTCGAATTTTCAAAGTATCGTGAATATTCTTGAAAGTATACAAATATTGAATTATCCGTAAGTTTTGTTAAAAAATTGTATAAGCATAAAATATGTATTTGCAAAAATTGTCAATTAGTTTTAAGTTTGATAATTAATTTGAACAAGTTTGGATTTTAACTTAAATTTTAACTTTAAGCATGTTTCTTACTTGCGATTTTTACTGAAATGTTTTATTTATTTGCAAAAAATCAAGAATTTTAATTTTATAAGCTTTCAAATATCAAAGCTCTTTTAACCAAGCCATTTGATACTCAGAAATATGATTTTATAAAGGGTGACGGAATTTTGCCTAAAATTTAGAATATTTGTTCTCAAAGTTCATCTCCATCATCAATGATCAAAAGCTTTTAGTTATAAGAGGTTTTCAAATCAAGCCATTTTTTAACTTAAAATTTGATATTATAAAGAAAAGTGATATTTAAGGATACATTTAGACTATTTTTGTTCAATAAGCTTCAAGCTTGATAATTAATGTATACCATTTGGGTTTGAACTTAATATTTGGGAGCCTTTTCATAATTTAAGGTTTTTGTTAAAATGTTATATGAAAATCAATTGCGTATTTGCAAAAAGATGTTTAACTTTATAGTTTTAGGAACATTCTCGTATCGAAGCTTTTTAAGCTAAATAATTTACCTTTTATTTTGAAATTTGATTTTTTAATTAATATATACATTGTTGGTTTGAACTTAACATTTTTGAGCTTTTTAATAATTTCAGGTTATTAATAAAATGTTTGATGAGCATAAATTATGTATTTGAAAATATTTCCAAGAGCTTTAGTTTTAAGAGCTTTCACTTATTGCAACTTTTTAAATAAACTATTTTACTTTGAAATATCATATTACAAATGATAACGGAATATGGGGTAGGATTTAGAATATTTGTGAGCAATATGAACTATTAGCAGCTTTTAGTTTTAAGAGCTTTTCAAACCAAACCATTTGACTTTCAAATTTGATATTATAAAGGAAGGTGGTATTTTGGGAAATATTTAGAGTAATTTTTTTTCAATGAGCTTTAAGCTTGATAATTTATTTATACATTCTCTGTAATTTTTGGGCCTTCACATAAATTCTATCTTCCGTTAAAATGTATCATGTATTTGCAAGAAATGTCAACAACATTTAGTTTTAAGAGCTTTCACTTATCGAAGATTTTCATTTCAAATCATTTTACTCAGAAATTTGATTTGTTGATGATCATAGAAACTGACTGGTTTGGCTCAAGTGAGGGAAACAAAAATGTATTTTCAGTCACGGTTATGTGGTTTTTCTAGTTTCTTCTTGATTTTTATGAACATCACAAATCTGTCAAATTTGACAAATTTGTTGTTGGCAAATCAAATTCAATCTGTTCTAATCAAAACTTGATTTGTAAAAGGTTACATTTTGATAAATGGAAAAGAAGTAAACTTGGAGTTACGCAACACGTATAATACAAATAAATCAACCCGCAGCAAACATAAAAATCGTTGTCATTTGATACGACTGGGGGTGCTGCGGGTACCTAGTTACGCCACTGATAATTGTATCCAGACAGCCTTATGCCACTATCTGTCCCATTTAATTAATTGCTTTGGAAAACAAAGACGCTGGTTCCTGCGTGCTTCATTTAAAGGCGGTTTTTTCTAAATTTTTTGAAATTTTAAATGTGGAACACGCTATATTATATGATGGGCGGTTGCTCTACTGGCCGTAACACCGGTTTGAGCACATATTTTGCCAATCAACAGCGTAGAACTTGCAGTTTATCTAAGAATGACCTTGGGGTGTTGTAGCCATACTAACACGCCCCTTACTGTTATTTCCATAGCTTTGGATATTACTGAGGTAATTCTGCACAATGATTGAACTTCTTCCAATTTTAGCAGCAATTTAGCGGATACTATGACCGTCCTCCTTGAAGCCCGAATTTGGATTTTTTCTTTAAATGTTTTTAAGGAAACTCCTTTTAAAAATATCATTGTTGGAAAATTGTAAGGCTGAAGTCGGAGCCGCGTAATTTCTGATTATTTTCATTTTTGTTTAAATCCGGAATCAGAGACGGAGCCCTGAGAAATAGGCGGGCTACGACTCCGTGTTCTATGTAGTTTTCCTGTTTCACTAAAGTGAGAAATAGATATCCTTGAATTATAATTATAATTAGAAAATGGATCGGTATCACTACTTCACGGTATTTGAAAAAAATTCAATTTATTAGGCATTTTTAGACTTTTTTTACAAATTGAAATATTTGTGGTCCACATCTATCAGTAGAAGCAGTTCGAACGATACAATTCCTTTGATCTGGGTCTGCAAGGTTGAGGAAGCGATTTTCAAGAGCATTAAAATTTAGACCTCTTTTTTGTAGATTTCCTTTTCGAATTTCTTTGCTTCTGGATTCTCTTTTTCTGAACTCTCCTTTCGAGATTTTGGGTTTCTGTATTATCGCCTAAATAATGAATAGTCAATCCTGTAATTATATATTGGTGACTGAGTCGGATCCAGAGTTTCTTTGGAAATACTTCTAACGACGTAAACTAGATTTTGAACATTTGCTAAAGTATTGAGATTCCTTTAACAATCGGAATTAGCAAAAATTAACGAATTTTGCAGAAATCTAAAACTATTTAGTATTCAACATCAGTTTTATTAAGAAATTCTTGAGGTACACGAGTAAACAAATTTAAGGAATAACCAAATAAAGCTTAAGATATTGATTTCGAAATAACCGGAAGGCAACCAGCTGCAGCTTAAATTGCTTTGTGGGTAATACGGGCAGATCAGACAATTCCTATATAATCCCTTTCCATAACTTTTAGCATTTTATTTACATTTGCAAGTAAGTAAGCTTAAATATAATTCTGTGGAAAATGAATATGTGAAATATCGTATATTTGATACATTTGATCCTCTATACAGTTGGCAATGTGGTATGTTGCTTCAAAATGTAGTACAATACGGTAGTATTTTGTTCTGCTTCAAAGCCGTGTAGTTGTGCTTATTTGTTCTACTTACAGCGACATACTTTAGATTAATGCAATTTCAAATACATATACAAAGTAAATCAAAATCATCCCGTACCAAACCGCACATCGAACTACTTATACATCCCAGTTAAACTCCCGCAGAAACCTAATAACAGTAAACAATATGCCCAATAATATTTTTACGCTCTCTCTCATGCTCTATTCTAATTTTAATTTTGTGAAATCCAAAAAATAGAAAATCGCATAATAATACGAAATAGTTATGATTGTAGTTCAACATAGAATGTGTGTTTCAAAAATGTTTACTGAAATGTAAAGAGCTCTATGCTATTGTTGTGTGTGAGCTCTCTAAACTTTGTGCAATCCGTACATAACTCTGCTGTTCTCTCCTCGTACAAATATAAATAGACAAAAAAAGTATTGTGTTATCAGAATAACACAGTATAGTCGTTTGTTTTCGAATAATGGACATTATTCGCTATTATATTTTTCTTCCTATTTTCCTTCCTTTTGAACACAACCCCATTCCCCAGCCTTCCCTATATATGTATAGCAACAAAAACCAATCTAATATAATTTTCTTTGTTCAATTTTCATATTCACGTTTGAAAAAAATAAAAATAAAAATTGTTTTAACTTATGCACTTGAAAAATTATTAATTTTCATTTTTTGTTGGCTTCATTGCTATATATAAGAAGGGTGATTGTTGGGTATTATGGCAATAAAAATATAAAAAAATTTAGAGATTCAGATATTATCTGATTTTATAATCAGATTGATGAAATGTGAGTGGTTAGACTCGCAAATGTTGGTCGGAATGGTGGAAATTAGTTGGAATGATTTTGGTGCAAAACGATAACTAAATTGTATTTTGGAGGTCAGAATTCGTTAGCTTTCTTAATGTTGAAAACATCCTATATTTTATTTCAATTTTAAAGATTAATTGGAGGACAATACACGGACGATATTAATGCAACATAATAGTACCGCATTTCTTCCTTTTCCCCGAATTTCTGTTCGGTGGTAAAATTTTTTCGGTGCCAAATTTTATAAGATTTTAACTAGAAATAATCCATCTTGAGCACATGGTGGCCGACAGTTAATGATAAAACTAAACGTTGAAGGTCGTTACATTTATTTTTCGTTATCATAATTGAAATATTGCAGAAACCATTATTTTTCTTACAATATAAGTAGCCGTGGCAGTTGCAAGTTTCCTATCGGGCATGTCCACAGGTGGCGGCTAGTCGGTTCTCCGGAGGGTAAGTGGAAATAAAATACCACTCGCGGACCAAAAGTTCACCAGGAGCCCGTCTGTCCTCATATAAGAGGCCGCTGATTTCTCGTCTTTCAGCAGGTATAAATGCTAAGAGAAGAATTTCCTGATAAAAAACCAATATGACTACTGGTTCAGAAAAATATACGGTGCATTGATTCGAATAACCAGTCGTCTAAATACAACAACCACAATGTCTCCGCAGTGCTTGACGTAGCAGCTGAAAACACTTCAAGTACTGCTACTGCTGTGACAAACTTGGTTGCTAACAGTAAACATAACAAGCAACAATAAAAATTATTTTCAAAAATGTAACCGAATCTTGGGATCGTCTGCATCATAAAAATTAGTTCTATGGGACTAATTTGCTTATTTCTTCTCCCATATCTAATTCAACTGCAGAAGAAGTAGTTTTAAAGCTGAGTAACGAAATTACCTTAATAAAGAGACAGAATGAATGCCTGAAACGGAACATCCAATTAGGCCACGAAAATAATAAAGTCTATAGTGAATATCACACAGAAGAAGATCTCAAAAGAGAAACAGGATCTGATCGCCAGGAGGCGCTAGTGGTAAGAAAACCAAGAAAACCCGTCACATTAAACATGAAAGCTACTGAAGCTGAGGAAGCGTAAAGAGAATCTGATTAGATCTTAAGGAAAAGCGCTCCCAAAAAGAAGAGGAAATATGTTGAGCAAGCATCAACATCTGGTAACTAATCAACTCAGCACAACAGGGCAAATCAAACTAAGGAGAGAAAAAACAGCCTCCACCTATTAACATAGTTAATATCAAATACTATACTACTGTCACAGTTCTGATGTTATCAATCACGGACAAAGACGTCAAGCAAGTTGCACTAAATAACGATATCTGGAAGGTGAATGTCCTACCTAGACACAGATACTTATAGAAAACTACAATAACTATGAGGCTTAACGCTGAGAAATTTCAGTGGAATTCTTATGAAGACAAGCATGAAAGACCAATTATGGTGCAAAGTGAAGGTCTAGACATTAAGGATGGTGTAAACATCATAAAAAAAAAGAGCAGACTGTAAATGATAAAGGCAACAGCGTCCTCACAAAAACGAGGGCTGCTCCTTTTCATGCTAACTTTTCGTAATGGGGGAAATAGTCACCGTTGATAGTTCAGTGCAAAAAATGTCCGCGCTTCAGTCATACTCCAAGATATTGTGTTTTAATCCTTGAATGTTGCCTTAGTCCAAATTACTTAATCTCCAAATTAATCCAAGTAAATCGCAAGCTATTAAAGATTAAAGATAGAGTTACGTTGATTGCTGTGAAGAATCAAGTTTCTAGGGAATTGATCACTCGCCACCCTATTTTCTGCAGTTCTCGATTTTTTAAAAAATCCCGATGTGATGCCACTAGCTCGTGCAAATGAACATATCATGATTGATAAAAGGCAATAGTAATATTGGATTACTGCGCCAGTATTTCAACTTCTCAAGTGAATCGAATTAGTGACATCCAGAATGAAGTTTCATATTCCGATATCTCATCTCTGTGTGAATTTCACCGACGTGTGTACGAGACGAAATTTCGACACTTTTCAATTTACTAATCATTTGGTCTGCACCTTTTTAAACGAACTTCTGAATAACTTCTTCTGATTGAGATTTTCTTCAACGTGATGAAAAATTGAATAAAATGGTTTTATCTAATCTTTGAGCTGCTCAGGACTAGAATCCCTCTTTTTCGAAAGACACGATTCAATAGGGATCTATTCAACCTGGAGGAGGGCCGCAAAAAGCTTCATACCTTGTTATTATGCTTCCGAGTATTATTCAGCTCTTGATTGCGCACGCAAAGAGTTCATAAAGTAATTGGTTTTCAACTGGTGTTATGGTAAAGAGGTTAAGGAATAATAAAAGAAAAATACCTGATAACTCTCCCTCAGACATATGTGATCTGTTTGCAAACATTTCTGTTTATGAGCCCACCTCGCCATCATTCGTTACTACAATCTTGCAGTGCTCAGAATTGAACAATATAAGGAGGATCTAGGTCGCTTATATACCATTATGATACTGGTAAGGGCCATGATGGCTTCCCATCCATCTTATTGAAAATCTATGAGGAAAGTTTTTTTCGGGACTCTTGGAAGATCTCCCTTGTCCTCCCGATTTTCAAGCTGGGCAAAAAACGAACGAGATCGAAAACTACCGTGGTATTGCTATTCTAAACCATAACTGAGCTTTTCGAATCAATGGTGCACAGATTTTTGTCTTTCCGTAGACTAGCAGTTACAAATTTGTTTTCTTTTTGTGGGGTTTAGTTTATCAATAGTAATTCTAAAGTGTAGGTTTATATCATTTTTAGCGTCTTTTTATTGTAGATACCTGTGATCCCCATGGACCAAACGCCCTAGTGTAGGTGCTAATTAAAATGTTGTAATAAACACGAATCAATGTTGCCAGGCACCTCCATCATTTAATACAATTAGGCAGTAAATAACTTATAAGTTATATGATTGATGAAAACACGTGCTGAAGTATGAAGTATGTTATATGATTGATGAAAACAGCATGACTCGTTCTCTAAAATTTCTAATCTAAAGAGCGACAAAGGTACTTGTAAAGTAAATAACTCTTTTGCTGAGTTGGCGTGATTTGAAGGATTCCTTAATTATCTGCCAATACCAAAGCTCTAACAGTACGATATCATATTTACATTTGTCTTAACTTCTAATCGACAAAAACTGATACCGAAATTTACATTTGGTTCGGAACAAATTTGTAAAAATAATAACTTATTCCCTGAGATTAAGGGTCTTGCGAAAAATCATATATGACGCCCATGCAGCATCTTTAAAAAAATTCTCAAGTTTTTCTAAGTACCCTCTACAATTACTTGTTAACGGTCACCGAAATACCAAATAAATCATTTTTTAGTTTGATGTTCTGTCTGTAGCATCTCCGAAAGTTCTTCGAAAATCTCAAAACTCATAAATTATCACGAAAATCTCTGAATTATCATGAAAGTAATTAAAATTAATCATAATGTTGCTTAAATTCGTTATTCCATAGAGAAATACTTATGATGTGGTGATGACTTGAAAATTTAAGTGCCGTCACGTTATGCGAAAAGTTGAAAATTCAAAGTCAAAATGATTCGGATAAACTAAACGAGGCTTTTGAAATAGTATATCTGAAAGAATTTTAGGATGTAATTTTGATTGTCGGGGAATATGTTGGTAAACATTTTTCGAAATCAAAAAGGACATTCGGCAAAAGTTGAACAACAACAACGAGGTTGAAATTTATTATGAACCGGAGAAAAAAATTGTTTCACGTTCTGGGGACGAATGTGTGGTCGCTTTATGTAACCAGCGATACCTTAATTACGGTGAACCCGTTTGGCGAGGTGAAGCCACAAAACAATTTGGAAAATATGGAGACTTATCATGAAGAATCGAAACGTAATTTTGAAGCCACGCTTGATTCGTTGCACGAGTACGCGTCCTCACGTAATTATGGCCTATCAGACGATTTATATGGCCTACTTCTAAAGTGTCAAAAGAGAAGTTTGATAAGTTGAGGTATGAATTCCAGTACTGGTATCTTCTAGAGTTGAGAACTTATCCGGTAAGGATTTAACTCAAAATCATTTAACATTCATGCTGTAAAACCATTGTGCTATTTGGCCAAATGAGCCTGACATGTGCTTCGTAATTCGTCGAAAATGTCAAAATAAGAAGAGAATTTTTTGACCTTATACGAAGCCATTTCGAAATTTAGTGCGCGGATGATATGAGATTATGTCTGGCTGAGGATGCCAATTTCGTTGAGAGTACCGCTGACGCAGGCATTCTTCGGCTTTACACGTTCATCGAAAATGACAAAGAAATGCTCGCTTCAAAATTATTACTGCGTACTGGTACCAAAAATACTTTAAACGATAAAGTCTTTATTAGCGAAATGAATTTGAAGACCAAGCAGACCGATGAGAACCTTATTTAAATATTGTTTAAAGTGCGCGACAAGCTCTCTTAATTTGTCCAATTTGCCTACACGTTGCTGAGCACGTATGGGGCTTATTAGGAAATAAGACGAGTATTGTGAATGTCAAATGGCCGAAAGGTGGAGTCATCAATGAAATGGAAATTAAGTAAATTGTTTATGCTACAAAGATACGTTGGTCATGATTCATTTTTGTTCTATTTCAGACAATCGGAGTATATCATGGAGGCGGCACACTCGTTCCGTTAAGCACTCAAAAACTCACTACCAATAAAAGCCAAAGGCGGTAAAAAAAGCTCAGTACCATCACCACTAAAGCCAATTGACGGTATTATATGGGTCGCAAAAACCTATCCACCATGGCAGTGTAGTGTGCTCGACACTATGCGCAAACTCTTTTATCAACACAAGGGTCTACCTGATAACAAAATAATTTCAAGCGATTTAGGTAAAATCGAAACCCTGAAAAAATATATGAAGAGAGTTATGCGAACCAGAGTCTAGTCCCGAAAATGTCCCCCGAGCTTAAACGTAGTAGTATCGGGTAACCATATTATTCGAATAGGCTCTTAGATTTCCGAGTAACATCGAACAATCAAATACATTCGACAATCTCATAAATACTTGAATAATCTCGAAAATCACGAAAATCTCGAATAACTTAGCCATTGCGAAACACCAAATCACCACTGGAGAAATTTTAAAAAGTAATCAAAAGATGAAATCCGAGAAAAGGAGATATATAATCGGGAAGCGACGAGAATTTCCAAAATCAAGACCATCTGATTTACAGTTAGTTCAATTTGGACCATTTACCGGTAATCAGAAAGAGTCGGTAAATGAGATACTATAAGCCGAACGAACTCTAATTCATTATAGAGACTGACTAGTTTGGCTCAAACATCCATTGATTCCTTTTCTAAAGCAAAGCAAGGTTGAACTTGAAGTAGAATAGAGGTATATTTGGAGTCTAAAATTTGTATTACAAATAAATAAATTCATCAAACACTAAAAGCGTTATCATTTGATGCCGAAAAATTAATGTTAAACGAGTTTAGTGAATTTTCTTCTAAATCTAAATATCTACCAAAACCTAGAGGGATTTTTATTTCTAAGGAGTCGCATTACTTGTAGTTACACAGACAATAATATTCAGCAACCGTTAAGAAATTATTAGGCCTGTCTTAAGAAAACACCCAACAGTGACAGAAACCCTACCATTGGAGCCTCCACGGCTGCGGGTGCTGCGGGTACCTAGTTACGCCACTGTATTTGGCACATTCGAAAAAAGACCTTAGTAAATTTATAGTAAAATTTATTTTTGTTACGTTGGTAAAAAATTTACTTAAATTACCTTGCCCATACAAAAAGTTAAAATACCGGGTGATTTTTTTAACCTTATACACTAAAATATCTCGGAAAATAAGCACTCTACGAAAAAAATGGTAAAGATCAAAATTTTATTATTCCGTGGGGGAAATACATTAGTGTTATAATTAGTACCTCCCTCCTCCTTGCAGGTGGAGCGAGGGGTAACTTTAAAACTAAAATATGAATCCCTATTTTTTATTGCAGATTCGGATTCTACGCCTAAAAATACGTAGGATTTGACAAAGATTTTTTTTTAATTCATGATAGGTGGCGCTGTAATGGACGATATTCAATTTTTTTTCGATTTCTCCTATTAACCTACGCAAACGATTCTGCAATACGTCTGCAATAAAAATACCACGATTTCATTGTAAATACTCGAAGTTAGTCTTAAACAATTTGTATTTCTTAAATTTTCAATTACTGAAAATGGCTTCTCATTATCGTAACCCAGGAACATGCGATTAAATAGATTTCAAATTAATGAAATTGTTTTAAACTCATCGGCCTCCACATTATTGAAGGCAACTTGAATGGTCAAATGTACCGAGAGATTTTGAAAAATGAACTGCCAACATTATTTGAGGACTTGAGCTTAGAAGTGCGACGGAACATGTGGTCATGATAGTTGTCCCGCACACTATTCGTTGGTAGCACTTGATCGTGATTTCAATGGTCGCTGGATCGGGAGAGATGGTCCGGTAAATTGGCCTGCCAGATCACCAGATCTTACTTCGCCAGATTTCTTTTTGTGGAGCTATCTCAAAGACTAAGTGAGAATATGTCTGAGCAAATCAAATAATGTAGCTAAAGTTTGACCACCAGAGGGCAGAAAATCTTAAATTTATAGATTTTTCGTATTAATAATTGGCAAAATTGTTTAGGTATCATAACTGACGAAAACTTCACTAATAATTGTATAGCGTATATACACTAATAATTCAAAAAAAATGTATATCCCGAAACATTCCGTTTGCAGTTTGGCAACCAGAGGGCTGAAAAATTGGAAATAACGTGCTTTTCTAACTAAAAGTTGTCAACAATGGTTAGATATAACAATGGAATTTGATTTACCATCTTATAGCTAATAAAACACTGGTTCATCACTGATTAAAAATTGAAAGAATACACTTTTTAGTTAACTAATATTTAAAATCAGTTTTGATCCGAAAAACACCTCACTTAGGCTACACACCAGGACCATCTCCGATAAACAGCTGAGTACCAGCCGTATGGTGCAGTTTTCACAATCGGTCAACTTCAATTGTTTCATTTCTTTTGAACATTATGGTGTCCATCTCCTAAGAACTTTGTGGGCCGGAAATAATTTTTTACTAATACGAATTTTAGCACTAATGTATTCCCCCACGGAATAATTAAATTTTGATCTTTACCATTTTTTCGTAGAGTGCTTATTTTCCGAGATATTTGAGTGTATCAAGTTAAAAAAATCACTCGGTATATAAAATTCAATCGAAAAAATTCGAAAACGCATTTGGATGGATAATAAGTCGCGTTTCATTTGAAACATATTTTTTTTTTCATAAAGTTCGGTATAAAGTTAATTTTTGGTCACATAAATCCGGTCATAATGATTAAAAATGTCAAAATAATAAAAACCACAACATAAAAATTTACTATAAATTTACTACGAATGTTCCGAAAAAGATTGACAAATTTTATCTTCGAATTTTACTACAAATTGACCTTGCTCTTTTCCCGAATGTGCTAATTATTTAGAAATTCAGCAAAAACAAAGTGATAACAAAATTTAAAATTCTGATTTATCGAAAAATTGAGAATTGTTATTTAATACCAACTCATAACTACATAAAGAAAAGAATTTTTCTATACCTACACTCAGCGAAATGAAATTATTGATTCCGGAATGAAAATACACGGCATTGTTGTTGTAAAAGTAAAGTTCTAAAAATACTTTTCATACCAGATGCCTCGCCTCAAAATTTTTAGATACCACAAATACGAAGCTGAGACCGGTGGCGTTGGCTTTGAACATTCGGTTGGTATCAAATATTTTATTTAGGTTTTACACATGAATTATAGCAAGAACTGAGATATTCTGAATTTATAACGTACATATGAGCTAGATGTAAACACAAAATCCGGGTAATAAGTTAGGAATTCAGTCGCTATAGTCTCGACGTCAGATCGAAAGTAAATTTGCAGAACTCTTAACAATATCTCCTCTTGAACCAACTTTCAATTCATGATATTTTTAAATGAAGTTTTCGTAGAACTTGCTAGAATGTTCATTGTGCCCGCACAAATGCAAATTCTTACTGTTTTTTGGATTTTAATAAAATAAAAATAGTTTTACATCACAAAAAAATCTGGTCACTCTATGTTATATACAAGACAAGATAAAGCGTTACAATCGAATGAGTGATGAATTGTGCATCGTAACCACGAAACTTGCTGAATATTATTACACTTATACATAATGGAAAAAAATTCGGAACCATCCGACATGAGATGGCAAACCTTACGTTTCGATTTTGAAGGAATTACTCACCCCACACTAAAAGCACCTTTAAAACTTATTGCTTGAATTTCACAGTAAGAGCTATTAAACGAAACAATATATAGTACATATTTACTTTACGTACGTTTCTAGACATATTAGACGAAATGGAAATACACCTTCTCCTTTAAGAAATACTATACATATTATTAAACATACTCCACGTACTCCCGAGTTAGTATAACAGCTATTCAATTATAGTTTTTACAAAAAACTATCCAGTTATTTATACTCTTATGATATACTATCCGTACTCTTAGACATACTCGACGTACTCTTAGACGTATTCGATGTACTCTTAGACGTATTAGACGTACTCTTAAATGTACTCAACGTACTCTTACACGTACTCTTAGATGTATTCGACGTACTCTTAGACGTATTCGACGTACCCTTAGACATACTTAACGTACTCTTAGACATAATCGACGTACTCTTAGAGGTATTCGACGTACTATTAGACGTACTCTTAGACGTATTCGACGTACCCTTAGACATACTCAACGTACTCTTAGACATAATCGACGTACTCTTAGAGGTATTCGACGTACTATTAGACGTATTCTTAGCCGTATTCGACGTACTCTTAGACGTACTCAACATACTCTTAGACGTACTCGACTTACTCTTAGACGTATTAAAAATACTTTTACACATACTCGACGTACTCTTACACGTACTCGACGTACTCTTACACGTACTCGACGTACTTTTAGATGTATTCGACGTACTCTTAGACGTTCTCTTAAACGTACTCTTAGACTTACTTTTAGACGTACTCTTAGACGTACTCTTAGACGTATTCGATGTACCCTTAGGCGTATTCAACGTACTCTTAGACATACTCGACATACTTTTAGACGTACTCTTAATACTCGACGTACTCTTAGACGTATTCGACGTACTCTTTCACGTACTCTTAGACGTATTCGACGTACTCTTAGACGTACTCAAGGTACTCTTAGACATACTCGACGTATTCTTAGACGTACTCTTAGACGTATTCGATGTACTCTTAGACATATTCGGCGTACTCTTAGACGTACTCTTAGACGTATTCGACGTACTCTTAGACGTACTCAACGTACTCTTAGACATACTCGACGTCCTCTTAGACGTATTCGACGTACACTTATACGTACTCTTAGACGTATTCGACGTACTCTTTCACGTACTCTTAGACGTATTCGACGTACTCTTAGACATACTCAACGTACTCTTAGACATACTCGACGTACTCTTAGACGTATTCGACGTACTCTTAGACGTATTCGAGGTACTCTTAGACGTACTCAACGTACTTTTACACGTACTGGACGTACTCCCTGTCCGAATATACACTTCCGATAAATACAAAACAAAAAAAATTAGATACGCTGTTGTTTTCGATATTATTTTTAAACACCAACTTAAAATATGGAGTTTCTGTATGAATATAATTAAAACAAAAATCCAAATGATTTCATCAAGAAATGCAATAGGAAGCTTAGGATGGTTTTTCCCCATTACGAAAATTTGATTAACGTTCCCTTGTGCAAATTTTCGTAATCCAGTCATGAGTTGTAGGGTTAATAATTATTCATATACCAAAATAGAGAACTTGACACGTCCGTTTAGCATTGGAGCATGTAGCATCATTTTGTTATCAAGTTATAGTTGATCTTTGTTAACAAAAGTCTAATGGGGCCTCTCTGCATTTTATTTGTGGTTTCCTCCCATGCCCCCATATCTGAGGACTCTAACGCCAATCCTCCGCAAATAGTTCACATTGTATCATATTTCAACAAAAAATAATATTTTGCATTGATGGTCGCTTTCTGTTTTGACTAAACGCAAAAGCAAACAAAACATGCACGCACACCATCCAAATCCAAAAACAAACTTATCTGCCGCATTGTTTTCTCAGGATTCCAATAAACATTATTACAATTGTCTTATCTGCACAACAATGCGAATAATATACTAGAAAAAGAGCAACGCAAAAAAACTAATAAAGTTTTATGTAGCCGAAGGCAATTAATTTTCATGTTTATATCCCTCAGCATTAGGAGAAAAATCAGAAGCAAGACAGAAAGACGAAAATATTCGAAAAAAAATCATATTGTCAAAGTGTATTTGTGTTAGGTTTCGTTCTATTTTTTTTTTTTTTTTTGGTCAAATGCTACAACAATGATAATCATTACAGATTTATCTCTTTGTATGATTTTTTTTTTTCATTTGTTATAACTCCTACCTGTTGAATACGTTTTTTATTAATACTCTTGTATAATATGTATATAAAGGCTGCAATCGTTCATCACCATCGTTCTGTGAAATCCCCGCGCCAAATTAAGTACCGCAACAAAACCTTAAATCAGTGCTACATACTCATGCATTATTACCATTTTCTTTTCGCATGTTTTCATCTCGAGAGTACAAAGAAAATATTTTTATTTTATTTCTTTTTTCCTCTATATACCATCCATTGTTTTTCTTGGTATTTTCTTCGGAGATATCAAATACCATAAAAAAGAATCTTTTGTATATATAACAAACATATAACAGTGCCATCAGGCAAACAAAACACCAACAACACAATAGGACACAGAGGAAAAAAACGCCACATTAAAAATGACAATAAAAACACACCTCCAAATACTGTTGGAGTCACATTGTGATTGGTTGTTTCACCCAACCAGAACAAAGCAAAACGTATACAAAACGAGCACACACAATCAAAAGAAAAATGGAAAATAGATAGAGGAAAAATAAAATACAAAAAAAAAAAAAACAAAAAAAAAGAAAATAAACAAAACATGAGAATTTTTTTTTTTTTTATTACAAATTTTTCTATTTTCTTTTTCTATCTTTGCTTGCTTTTATGTGTTTTCTCATACCGCCGCGCGCTATTTTGAATTGGCGACATAATACGAGTATGTATGTAGAAGAAACTTCAAAAAAGGGGAAATTTTGTGTGGCGCCCAGATAGCATTTGCGCACTTGGTAGAAGAGAGCAGTTAATTCTAAATTTTGAAATTCTGCCATGCTGAAATTTTATTAGAAAATTTTCCAGTTTAAATGCTCATTTCCATCAAATAGTTTTCAAATTTTCCAAATCGCATTTTGAATATTGAAATTTTAAAATTTCAACTAGGGCATCCAATTTCTGTCCAAAATATGAATACCGGTATTTCGGTATTACTTGACAACAAAACCGAGATACCGGTATTAATACCGGTATTGTTTATGTAACACTTTCAAAACCTCGAGCATTAAAAAAAATAGTTTCAAATAATATACATAATAACATAATTAATCTCGATTTACTTTTTGTGCAATTTTCTTGTTAACCTCATTGTTTATTGCAACATGAAGCCTTTCTTGCAATTTTATCGATAAAGATTTCCCTTCGTGTTTGGGGGCTTCAGTATCAACAACAATTTCTGATGTTGAGTATGAAGCTTTATCTGGAGCTGGGGTTGAAAAAAGCCGTTGTATAAAATGGGCAGTTTTATTAACTATTTCGTTTCTAGTTAGTCGATTAAAATTGACGTCCGAGCCAAAAATGTTTTGGACTTGCTTACGTTTGTGCAAATATTGCACAAGGCAAGATAAGTTCGTCTTTCTATGATTCTCTGGACCAAAGAGGTTTTCATTCGGTCAGCTAATCCAGAGTAGCGTCAGCTGACAGAAGAGTAGCATCCCTCCGGCATAACGCTTCTAGTGCCAGTTTGACTATTAAATTCTTAGTTAGAAACCGTTGATTCTATACTCTAGGAACGTCCGATTCGGTAAAGCTGATAGTTGATTTGACTTCGATCGGACCTTTTAAGACGCAATTTCTTAATTTATAAAACCGCTCCATCATAAAAAGTAAGCTATTCCATCTTGTTTTTGGTTCTAAGATTACAGACTGTACTTTGCCGAATTCGGTTTAATGTAAAATTTTAGACTAACATTTTTGGTCGCTGATCATCGAAACAACTTTACAATCTTTCTAATTTTGTTTATTAATGGAGCAAAATTTGTTGGATCGTCGTTTTTGTTGTTTTTCATTCAGTTTTGTTTTTTGTAGAGTGAAACATCAATCATACGAATGAGCTATACGGTTAGATTGTTCCAACTCCCAAATATACAGATGGCCAAAAGTATTGAGCACCCTACAAATTTCGCACGTACACCATCTAAAAGATTTAAAAAAATGACTTACACAGCTGCTGGCAATAGACCATCTGGTGCAATAAAATTTGTCATTTTACCATTTCTGTATTTATTTATCAGTTCGCTAGTGCGGTAGTGCGAAGCAGTGATCTTGTTGCGCTTTTTGTTGTCTGTATTGTTAAATAAAGTGATATTGTCTTAATATACCAAAAAAAATGAACTTAGTTCAGAGTAACGTGTGCAGATACAGCTTCTGCATGAGCAAGGAAAATCACAGGTAGAAATTTCTAAAACTGTGAAATGTTGACGCCGATCTGTGCAATATGCTATTGAGCGATTTTCCGCAACCGGATCACATAGTAATAGGCACAGAACTTTATTTAGAAAAAAAAACTTCTCCAGGCCTTAGTGCTGAGTGGTCAGTATAGAAACTAAAAAACCAAGTTCTTCTCGAACCACTCGTAGAAGGCTTCAGGAAGCTGGTCTGACAGGTTGTAAAGCCAGGAAGAAATTATTGCTCTCCGAAAACAATAAGAAAACTCGGTATAAATGGGCCCAAAAATACCAAAGTTTGACCGGAGAAGATTGGTCAAATATCGTTTGGTCAGACGAATAAAACTTTCAGGTAAGTTAATCAATTTTATCCCCTATTAAAATTAAACAATATGATTTTAAAATAAAGTTTATGGATACAAATATTTTAGTTTTTCGAAGTCTTTATATTTTTTCTTTATTTCAGATTTTTGGTACTCCTGGTATGACGTTTGTGGGTCGTCGCGTCGGCGAAGAATTTAGCCCAGAGTGTGTGGTACCAACAGTAAAACACGGCGGAGACAGCATAATGGTCTGGGGTTGCATCACTCTTTCAGGAGTTGGCGAAATGTTCGTGTGTGAGGACCACATGTACTCTTTAAAATATTTAAACGTCCTTGAATCTGCGTTGCTGCCCTCATTTTCAACACTTTTTGGTGAAACGAACATGGCTGGCGTTAAATTCCAGCAAGATAACGCACCATGTCACAAAACTGCTCGCACAATGGCATGGTTTTGAGAAAAAAGCATTGAGCATTTGGAGTGGCCTGCCCAGTCGCCGGACCTAAACCCCATAGAACATTTATGGAGTTTATTAAAAGGCAAAATCAGGCGCCACAAAATAAATACAAAAGAGGTGCTAAAATGCCGCCTGCGCCAATAATGGAACTCTATACGTCCTGAAGAGTGTAAAAAACTTGTTAGCTCTATGCCGAAAAGAATTTCTGCCGAAAATATGGCAATGGGTGGGCCTATAAAGTATTGATTTTTTATGAATAACTAGTAATATTAATCTGTAAAAATGGTTTCAATTTAATTCAATTTGATACTCTCCAAAAAACTGTAAGATGTCATGGGTGCTCAATACTTTTGGCCAAGTTGTATATTGCGTTACTCTTCCTGATCTTTCCTTTGTTTATAAATTTTCAAGAGTGTATAAAAAATTTGACTTTACACGATTCCTATAAGAATTCTGACTTTAATTACAATTCAATGAATATTGGGCAAATATCTCAATAAAAATTTAAATGCCGAAATACCGGTATTGATCGCTCAATACCGGTACTGAAAATGGTCCGGTATACCGGTATTTCGGTTTCCGGTATACCTGTATTGGATTCCCTACTTTCGACCAAGCACTTTCGGCGATATCTCAAATTCTCAAGGCTTGTAAAATTTTTGAACGTACCAAAATTATGTCGAATTTCAGATTTTCCTACATTTAATGTTTCCCAACTAACCAAACCCATACATAAGCATATACAAATTTAAGAACTTAGTATTATTTTGCTCTCAATAAGAAAACACGGTGACTTTACGGTGACTAAAGAGTGATTTGTACACTTAAAGAAGGTTATATTTGGTTTCATGTTTTTTGATTAAAAAATTCGTAGGTTTGGTTGCATCACAACCGTAATGTACGCATACAATAAACCGATACTTAACTGTAAACGTATGGTTGAAATTTGGTTGTAGCTTCACAGAAAATTAATGTTTTTGAGTATTCAATTTTAAATGATTACAAAAGCATGCATATTAAATAATTCGTCCCTATAATGTATGCAATCCCTTACTTCGATCTGGTATGATCGCATCATTAACCAAAATTTGAATATAACATGAACGAATTGTCATTCCGTAAACGTGTATTATAGTGAAAGTATCAATATTTTTAAAGAAAATGGCACAAGTTATAAAACATTTTAAGTTTAGCAGTACTTACCATCGAAAAGTGGATCACCAAATTAGCAATCAGAAACGGGAGTACTTAAAACGATTGCAAAAGTTAAACAATCCTGCAATTCCCACAAAAGAAGATAATACAAATGATTTAAGTTGTTATTCTTGAGCTCCAAATTTATATGCAGCCATTACAGAACAAACTGAATGAGTTTGAAGTTTATGCTACAAAAAATAACAAAAAATTACACTGTTAAATTAGCTATGTTTCCAATTGGAATTTAAATTATATAAAAATTTAAATTTTTTGTAAATTTTGGATTTTTCATACCACCAAACGTTCTTTTCATCAGGAACCAGAATTTTTTCATCATTTTCAGATAGCTGGACCATCTGTTTATCTCGTTAACCAGAGTTAACCAGAGAGTTAACCAAAAGCATCCAATTGTGTCGAACATTACTATATTTCAGATAATTTAAAACTTAACTGATTTTTGATGGTTTAAATAATTATTTAGCGCCGATCATAGAAATGTCCCGAAGGCCCCGCACATTTCTTAGAATAGCTAAGCCATATAGCGGTCAATGTTACCACGCCGATCCAATTATGATGAACTACAATATACTTCACAGTTTTTGGAATTTTTAATAATTTTGGATTATTTTAAAAGTTGTATATTTCCGACCGCAGAGATGTCTACAAGGTGTTGCAAATATTCTGCCAGTCTACGTGGCCAACCTGATCCAATTGTGATGAACTCTCCTATATTTCGCCGAATTTAGAATTTTTCATAATTATGGATGGTTTTAAAAATTGTTGCATCTCCGATCACAGAGATGTACACAAGGTCTTATCGACATTTTCAGATAGCATGGTTAAGTAGCAGTCTCTGTGGCCAACGTGATCCAATTGTGATGAACTTTACCATATTTCGCAGAATAAAAAACATTCATCAATTAAAAAAAATTATACCGCCAATCAGATACGTGGAAGGGTGTAAGGAGCAGCATCGTTTAAATCAATGCCAGCAATTCAAAAAGATGTCAACATTAGAACGAGCAAGGCTCGTCAACGCAGCCAACTTGTGCATACGATGCTTAAGCCAGCATCAAGGAAGAAACTGCCAGGCAGAAACATGTGTCGTGTGTAAAGGAGGACACCACACACTTCTACACTGCAATAATGCAGCATCAACTATCGGAAGTAGTGTCAAAACCGCCAAAACATTCGTGATCAGCCAGCAAAGACAAGTTTTACTATCAACTGCATTAGTCAGAGCTGCAACTAGCACAGGCGATTTATTCACACTAAGAGCTCTAATTGATCATGATCACTGGCCACATTAATATCCTCCAAGGCTGTAAATTTATTCAACTTTAAAAAAGAGAAAGTACACGTCACCATCTCAGGAGTAGGTGGGAAAAAAGCAGGCATTTGCAGACACACCATCAATCTAAAAATATCGCCAAGATTTGATGGAGATTTCCAAATGAATATCAAACCCTTGATATTCGACAAACACGACCAACAATTACCCGAGGTGAACTTTGCCACAACCAGCTGGATGCACCTCAACCAAATACAACTGGCTGATCCACACTACAACCAGTTACAGCCAATTGATCTTATACTTGGCGCAAATTATTATCCATCAATACTGATCAACAACATCATCAAGGGAGCTCAACTACAACCAATGGTACAACAAATGGAATTCGGTTGGATTATATTGAGCAGCAGGAACAACACAGGTAGTCACCACAAAACAACGATGATTGCAACTAAAAGTATAGAGGATCAACTGAGATTACTGGTAGAAAACGACTCAATACCTGAAGAGAGAGAGAGAGATACCACTGAAGAAGAAATCTTGATAGAGAAACATTTTGAGTCGATTGTAGAACAAGGCCCAGACGGCGGATAGACAGTAAGAATTCCTTTTAAGGATTACCAAGACAAACTAGGGGAATCCAGAAAGAAGACCGCTGCCAAACTGATGCAATTAGGAAAACGATTCAAGAAAGATGCGCCGTTCAAACAATTATATCATCAATTCATGCAAGAATATATAAATTTGAAGTACATGGAACAAGTACAAGAAAAACCAGAAGATGGTAAATCAACCAATATCTATTACATACCGCATCACGGCATAATCAAGCAAGACAGCACCACCACAAGGCTAAGAGTAGTGTTTGATGCCTCATCCAAAACCACAACGGGAGTATCTCTAAACGATTGGTTGATGAATGGTCCAAAATTACAACATTTAGCAGATATTTTACTACGATGGCGAAAACACAAGATCGTAATGACAGCAGATACAGAAAAGATGTATCGGCAAATCTGGATTAACAAACAAGACCAGAACTATCAACGAGTACCTACTATGGCGAAGCAACCCTTAAAACAACTAGCTACCGACGGAAGTAATGATTATCCAATAGGAGCAAGCATTATGTTTACAGAGTTTTACGTAGATGATCTGTTAACAGGTTCTAACAACATAAAGGAAGCAACTCGAGCTATACAAGAATTAAAAATGCTCACAGAACGAGGTGGACTGAATTTAAGGAAATGGCTCACTAACTCAAGGGAAGTATTGAATCATATTCCCAGATAACTACACGGCACGGAAGACGTTAAATGACTGAATTAAAACATTGGGAATACTATACGATCCACAAAAGGATCTTTTCAAATTCAACGTAGAAACATTACAACTATCACACAAACAGCCAACCAAACGCTCACTGTTATCCGACTCATCCAAGTTGTTTAATCCCGTTGGATGGCTTTCCCCAATAACAATCAGGAATAGATTGGGATCAGCCCTTGCCAGAAAACATACATACCAAGTGGGTAAAATACAAGATAGAATTGAATGAAATCAAAATCATAACAACCCAGAGATGGGTAAATACAACAGACGAGGTCGAAACGGAGCTTCACGGGTTCGCTGATGCCTCAGAATGCACATACGCAGCCACAATATATTGTCGAACAACAAATAAAGAAGGGATTATAACAACACAATTATTAACCTCGAAGACAAGAGTCGCGCCAACCAAAATAAATCTATTCATTGCTCGATTGAAGCTAAATGCTCGATTGAAATATAAAATTGAAAATCAACAACCCCAAAATATATGCGTGGTCAGATTTGACCAGTGCACTGTGTTGGATCACAGGGGAAGCAAACAAATTTAAAACGTTCGTGGCAAACAGAATTTCGGCAGTAAAAACTATGCTACCAGCAGCAACATGGCACCACGTAAAGTGATGCGATAATCCAGCGGATATACATAGATTCACGTGGTACGACACCGTTAGCACTCATAAAAAACAAATTGTGGTGGCAAGGGTCAGATTTTCTTCGAAAAAAGCTCACTAGATGGAAGGCAATCAACCCTATTTCGCAAAGTAGCACGCGTAAATCAGTGGAGTTAGAAGAAAAAGCGATAAAAATTATGACAATAACTACGGAAGATCACGCTTTTCCATTATTCAAACGATGTTCAAACTACAACAAATTGAAGCGTATAGTCGCATATTGCAAAAGGTTCATCAACAACTGCTCGCGTAGAAACAATAATCGAAATGAACTAACTGGTTCAGAGCTCCAAAGCGCAAAAGTAATAAATCTCAAGCTCATATACAAGGACAAGTTTTCTATAAGGAAATAAACCGTCTTAATCAAGCCAAAAAAATCAGCACGAAGAGCGAAATTCTATCACTAAATCCAACTATAGATGAAAATGGTTTGCTACGGGTAAACGGACGGCTGCAAAATTCAAGCAAAAACCCAGTAATCCTGAGCAGGCACAACATAGTTACAAACAGAATAATAGAAGATGATCATATTGGTACATTACACGGAGGGACACAATTGACATTGGCAACATTAAGAAACAAATTCTGGATCATTGATGGTAAACGAGCTGTAAAACAGATAATTCAAAAATATATTATTTGCTTTCGTCATAAACAACATTCATCAAAACAACTAACGGGAAACCTACCATCAGCAAGAGTGAGTCATGATAACCATATGCATGGTAACGAAGGCCATCCATATTGCAATAATAAGCGATTTAACAAAAGAATCCTTCATTGCCGCTTACAAAAGATGAATATCCATGAGAGGATTATGCACCGACATTTACTCTGATAATGGAACATACTTCGTGGGATCAAACAACGTAATGCAGTGCAGTAACCGCCGTGCAATGACGACATTACCAAGGCACCATGATAGCTGACAATGGAACCAATTGGCGTTTCATAGCAGCTCTTACACCTCATTTCGGTCGAATATGGGAGGCAGGGATTGAAACAATGAAATTCCATCTCAAACGGATCATAGGCGAAACCACACTCACTTTCGAGGACCTATGTACCGTGACCACCCAAGTAGAAGCATGTCTCAATTCTCACCCCCTAACGCCGCTGACAAGTGATCCTGCAGATCTGCCAGCACAAACGCCGGAGCACTTCTTGATAGGAGATTCTATCAAGGCACTACCAGCCGCAGAAATTGACCCCATATCGTTAAGAACGAGATGGCATGTAGTCGAGAGAATGGTTCAGGACTTTTGGAAACGGTGGTCCTCCAAATACCTCGACCAACTACAACAACAAACTAAATGGAAGAGCAGCCAATCAAACTTACTGACGACCGATTAAAAGACGACCAACAACCTGCCACACGATAGAAGCTAGGGAGAATTGTAGAAACATACGCTGGAAAAGATGATTTAGTTCGGATAGCGACAGTCAAAGGCGAAAATGCAATCTATAAGCGACCGATTGTGAAATTGTGTAAGTTACAAATTGAAGAAGGCTTACAGAAAAGTATGCCCATGAAAGCAAACCAAGGTCAACCTAGAGAATTGCAATCACCGTAGACGAACAATCAAGTTTTAAGGCGGCAGCCTCATAGACACGTAAAGAACAGAGGGACCATCAATCATCTAGCGCTAGCCACATTATCCATTTGTTGCTTTTTGGGACACTTGTACAGGCCAACGTACACATAACCCCTTTAAATCACTCCACAGGGATATACTTCGAAGAAATAGGTAAACTCGAAGTGGTAGCTATGAAATGGATATTGTTGTAGGTGAAGGAATTGAAACCTTTACGCAAACACAATATGAATTAAAGGCGGCATGCTTGAATATAGCTGAGCTGAATTGCGACCTAATTCTTCAACAAATTCAATGGCAGTACCACAATTTGATTGCGGACAATGAATTATTATTAGCAAGTAACAAGGAGGCATAACGACCGAAACGAGGCCTATGTTTGACCCCATGTTTAGGATCTTGACAGAACGTGAGGCAAGATATTATGAGGCACAATTTGAAGCCATAAACAACGATGAGCAACAATTGGAGTCATTGATAAAGAGTCATATCACCATAATAGACAACACAATTAAACTAGTAAATCATAATTCAAATCTCACCATGGAATCATTAAACAACCTGATAGAGCAGCAGAGAAGGCTGAATGCTGAAATGGAATTATTAAATGAATACTACATCAGAGAAGAAAAAATTCGCTCGATATTAACCTCAACAATTGAACTGATGTTAATTCTAAAAAATTTGGAAGACACTTACTTGATGTGGTCCAGCACGCACACAAGAATTTATTGCATCCCTCCATTACTTGCCCCCGCTCAATTACAACAAGAGCTCGAATTAATCAAACGAGACATGCCAACAACCGTAACCATACCTGGGCATGGCATCTCTGATCTGCTTCACATATATCACAGCATGAGATTACGCAGAAAAGTAACCCAGGGCAACATCATAATAAAAATCACCATTCCTCTATTCTTTGCGCAGGACTATATCCTATTGGCAGTATTTCCAGTTCCTAATATTGAGCACAACAACACGCAGTCGTACATTACCACCAATTCGGAATATGTAGCAGTAGATGATCACCAGGAACATTTTACAATACTAACAAGTTACAAGAGAAGAAGTGAAACAATGCCAACTATTCCAAAATAACCGATTTTTATGTAAAATATCGCCAATTTATAACGCAATGACTAACCAAAATCAATGCGAATTAGCAATCTTACAACGAACAACAAATCTCGAAGGCACATGTACCATTAGGTCAGTTAAGATATCAAACCATTGGATTAAGAAGAAAATGGGCGTTAACTTATTATATAATACATAAAGGTTTTGATGATTTACTGAGGATATTAATTACATTTGGATTTTCATGGTTACCTCGGGATGGCCGAAGTTTTTCGAAAACACCTCGATGGAATCAAGTCAAGCCAATGGGTAGCGGTAAATTTTGGTACAATGGCTTGGAAAAATTCTCGCAAAATATATTTGCCAACATTAAAGAACCTCGACGTATTTCATTGACATTCAACATTGATGGATTACTGATAAACAACAGCTCCAGCCAGGTACGAATTTTAGCCAATTTTAGCCATAATAGATGGAATAAAAGAGATGCGTCGTATGGTAATTGCTGTTTATTGCGGATAAGAGAAACATCCACTGCAATTATATTTAAAACAATTTGTCGGGATGTGGGGGATTGAGGTTAATGGTTTCGAAAAAAACGTATTCATCTGCCGTATCATATGTGATTCTCCAGCAAGAGCATTCATTAAAGTTAAAATATTTATTTCTTATTAAATGTGGTAACTATTTAGCGATAACCTAAAAGTTCAATTACTAATTTATTGATACGTAGGAACAGTGAATTATAACATTGCCAATGGATGTCAAAAATCCGAGATCATCGGTGAATACGATTATTACTGAGGGCAACATATGAGTTTTCTGAGAATTAATTGTGCTTTAGGAATAGGTGACAAGTTTCACAACCAAACCGATGAAGACCACCATAAGGTGTGGACGCCTTTAATCGATCTTCCATCTTTGAATTTAGTCGAAGATTTTATAATAGCGGATTCATTGCATTTGGTGGAGCTTGTGGTAATGAAAAGATGCCTTATTGGTGTCTTCAATTTCAGAGCAAAATTTTCAGCCAGTGACGTCGTAGGGCTGTCTAAATCATTGGAAGAATGCAATAAAAGAACACCTACTGGACTACATCGAGCTATAAGAACTTTAAGTTGTTTGAAGTACTGGAAAGGACTCAACGTTTAGGACATTTTTATCGTATCTGGAAATGATTGTTTTAAAGGATCACTTGTTCACTGAGCTTATAACCATTTTCTTAAGCTGTGTTGCGCCGTATTATTAGTTTTTACGGAATATATAGAAGGTTTTTATCGATATTTATGGGATCGATGCGATTCAGAGAATGTCCATAATTTATGCCATGTAGTAGCAGATGTTAAGAAATTTGGTGCAGGTACTTTTCTAGATCCTTTGCCAGATTTTCCAGTCCAGGGAAAATGTTTAAAAGTTCTGGCTGAAATAGAGTTTCCGCAATTTTATTGGCAAATTTGTAGCGTCGTTGTTCCTTCAATTGAAACAAAATAATTTTCCTTTAATGCCAATATTTAAGTAAGAAGAACAAATACAGCTTTACTATTTGTGATCTAAAGATATGATCACCCAATTTATTTTCATGGTCGTCGACTTGATTGACGGTACTGAACGGGTAATTGATATTCTCGAGATTGAACAAATAGATATGCAGTCGGAGCGCAAGAATTAGGATTGCTTTTGACCAAGTCGAAAATCGCTTTTACCTTCACTTGGATTTTGGCAATCTCCTTGCCTGGTACATCCATTTTAGCTTTTATGGCATCAATTTTGTCATTCAGTAATTGATGTTGTAATCAATCTAGAAAAGTATAAAGAAAAAAGTTTAACAATTATACCGTTTAAATTAATATTTTCCACTTGAACCACTTGTAGTTATTATTTTCATAACTGTAGCAGTCATCTCCATTAACGTAAGTGGCTAATAGATGATCAAAGGCTGAAGACACATTTATCTGCGGAATGTATTGATCCCCTCCTAGACTCGATTCTACCGATGTTGCAGTTCCTCCTTCGGCATTCACCACCAGTGGAATTATATCTATTGCTGCATCTGATGGAATGAAAAAATAATCGTGGCCGGTATCATACAGTTTTTTTTTTGGTTGCTGAGATTTAAAAACACATAGACGTTTTCGTTTATTTGCTTATAATAAACTATATATAACACATTATTAATTATTAGTTGTTGCTACACAAAATGCACTTGGAGTTATAACCAAAATTTTCTACATACCTTTCTTCTGCTTCGGTATACGTTAGACGATCACCATAAAGTTTCTCGAGATCCATCGCTTCTCGATAATTTGCGATGTTATTTGCTTTGACAGTGCAAATACATCGTTTCCAGGTCATTTCCGGTTGTGAATGCTTGTCCTTTTTATACTTGAACAGTTTTTTTTTCATGTCTTGGCGGATATAACAAAATGCTGTTGCTAGGAACAGCCACAAAATACTTTTCGCAATTTTCAACGGTTTCACATAACGTGTAAGGTATTTTTGGTTATTTAAAAATACACACAGTCATAAAATTGACTTTTAAGTATCTAAACGATAAGCCGTTGTAAAATGTTTTTTATTGAATCCGAATAAATATGTACACGTTTAACAGAAAATTTCCGTTACAGTTGCAAATTATAAAATGCATTTCAATAATGTTAATTGTCATCTTAAGTACATTTCAGTATCATTTTGCATTATTTAGGAAGGTTTATTACTGAAACGTTTGCACAAAGGCGCAAAGTACGCAACTCATTTTAATTGTTGGAAATTGTCACCTTACGCATACGTTTCGGTATTATTTTGTGTAATTTGACTAATTTGTCACTGAAATGTATATGCATAAAGTCAATATTGATAATTTTTATCTTATGCACGCTTTTCAATGTCATTTTGCCTTATTAAAATTACAAAATTCTGAAAACATTTCGATAATTCAAAACTGTCACCTTAGATTTACATTTCGGTACCATTGCGGGAAATTTTGAGAATTTTATCACGGTAATGTTCACATAAAGTCATTATGGCCATCGAGACAGTCTTGCATTTATGACTCATGTAATGCAAGCCTTGAAATAAAATTTAACGCAATTATGAAGATTTCTAAAGCAGTATTTGCATTAAAAGTTACTTTTAATAAAACTATTAAACATTTTAAAGCAACCTGCTCAAAATGAAAATTTATACCAACATTAAATTCGCTAAAATAAGCGGGCACAAATTTACATATGAATAATAAATTCTCTGAGATTTCGACCCTCAAGGCACCAAAAACAAAGACCAAATGACCAAACCACAGAAAAAAAGGGCTAAACTTATGCAACTTTTAATGCAACTTACTTTAAAATGTAATACTTCTAAAATATTTTATTAATGGAGTCTTTGATAAATTTGAATGCATTTGATTGACGGTTCTTCTACAACTTGCTTTACATTCTAATGGAAAGTTACACTAAAATTTAATGTAATTGATGTATTTATTACAAATTAATGCAAATTGTATTAAATGCTTTTTAATGCAAGTTTTGTATTATTTTGTAAGACAGCCTTCCACTGGACTTCGTTCCCAATAATCCATAATTTTCTTGCGTTGTCAGAATTACAAAATATGCCGAAAATTTTAAAGCTGCAATAGAGGAGACTGCGGTCAGTTGAAAGATTTTTTGTATTGTTCATTATACGGTTTGATCCGTATATATTTTAATGGAAATATTAATTTTCTTAGGTACTCTTGGAAATGGTTTATCAAAATTTATTCAGCTTTTGTTTCAATCAGCCCTAACCTTCCCCACAACAACAAGATAGCGCCAGATATACAAATTCCATAACATATTTAACAACTATAATATATCAAAAAGCAAAATTACAGGCAGATATATTAATTCGTTTATGTTTTGCGGCCATTTTTTGCATGGTAAAACTATTACACAAACCAACTACAGCTTCATAAATAAGGGACTTTTCAACATACACTAAAATGTGTCTCAAGTGGCCAGTGACGTAATTATAAATTTCCAGCCCACCGCAACATTTTTTTTAAAGCTTTTAGTGAAGAAATTATTTCTTCCTATCGTCTAGTCGAAATGATGACACGAACCATCTTGCAACTCAATGCTCTGACGATTTCTAGATATATCGATAAAGTATCACTAATTTCGAATTTTCAAAGTATCTTGAATATTCTTGAAAGTTTTCAAATATCGAATTATCTGTAAGTTCTGTTAAAATATTATTTGCAAAAATTGTCAATTAGTTTTAAGTTTGATAATTAATTTAAACAAGTTCGGATTTTAACTTAACTTTTAACGTTGAGCCTTTTTCATACTTTTAGGATTTTTATAAAAAGTTTTATGTATTTGCAAAAAAACAAGAGCTTTTAATTTTATAAGCTTTCAGTTATCAAAGCTTTTTTAAACAAACCATTTTACTCAGAAATTTGATTTCACAAAGGGTGACGGAATTTTACCTAGAACTTATAATATTTGTTTTCACAGTTAATCATCAATAATCAAAAGCTTTTAGTTTTAACAGGTTTTCAAGCCAAACCATTTTCTTACGAAACTTGATATTATAAAGGAAAGTGGTATTTTCAGGATAAATTTAGAAAATTTGTTTTCAATGAACTTTAAGGTTGATAATTAATTTATACTACGAATTTGGGTCTAAACTTAATATTTCTGAGTCTTTTAATAATTTGAGGTTTTGTTAAAATGTTTCATGAATATAAATTATGTATTTTCAAAAAATTTCAAAATTTTAATTTTAGGACCTTTCCCGTATCGAAGCTTTTTAACCTAAATTACTTTGTATTCTAAAACTTGACAATTTAAAGGAAGGTGGGATTTTGGAATAAATTTAGAATATTTGTTTTCAATAAGCTTTAAGCTTGACAATTAATCCATACTTTTTCAGTTTGAACTTAACATTTTTGAGCTTTTTAATAATCTCAGGGTTTTAATAAAATTTTTGTGAGTCTATTTTAAATTATCAAGAGCTTTAGTTTTAAGAGCTTTCACTTATCAAAACTTTTTAAACTAACCATTTTGCTTCGAAATTTGATATTTCACGGGATGGCGGACCTTTGCTTAGGATTTAGAATATTTGTGCTCATTGTAAATTATTAAGAGCTTTTAGTTTTAAGAGCTCTTCAAACCAAACCTTTTGACTTTCAAATTTGATGTTATAAATGAAGGTGGGATTTTTAAAAACTTTTAGTTTTAAGAGCTTTCTCATATCGAAGCTTTTCAACTCAAACCATTTTACTCAAAAATTTGATATTACAAAGGGTATTTTTTGGAAAAATTCAGAATATTTGTTCTCAATTTAAATATACTTCATCCAAAATGTGTTTCCATTTTCGAGTGTTCCATTCGGGTCATCGTTCAAAAGTAGATAAAACAGAACGTGAGTCATTTGAATAACCTCAAATAATACGAAACAGCTTACAACTCTATGTTTTGACGAGTTCTAATATCGATAAGGCATCACAAATTTCGAAATAATCTCAAAAATGTCGAATTTTCAAAGTATCTTGTATATTCTTGAAAGATCTCAAATATCAAATTATTCGTATGTAAAACCAAAGGGTATCCTATTCATGCTATTTGGACATTCTAGAATAATTTCAAATAATCTACAGGAAATCAGAGAAATATTGAAATTTTGGTATAATCTCAAAAACTTTTTTAAATATCACCATTTAGATTTATATGTGTAACTCTGCAAGTTCTTACAACTCAGAGCTAAGCACAGAAATTGCCTTAAAAAATTTGAATAAATTCGAAAATCTTTAAAAATCTCGAATTTGTGTCTCGATTTGTCAAGTTACTTCATGTTACTAATTCTACTAAGCAAGTTAAGGCTAAGCTCAACAATACGACATGCAATAAGAATAGAACTCTCAAATCTTATCGGGTAAATTTTCAAATATCGAACAATCATATTTTTCGAATAGGCTCTAAAATTCACGAATAACATCGAACTATCAAATAAACCCTACTACAATCTCAAATATACTCAAATAATCTCGAAAATCTCGAATAACCTGACTTTTTCGTAACACCGAATCACCAATTAAGTCACAAACATCACTCATCTCATTTCCATGATAAACTCCAAAACTCTCGAGAAAGTGACCAAAAGATAAAACCTGAGACAAGAGATTATATTGGGAAGCTAGAATTTCCAAAATCAAGAGAACCCCACCAAAACCAACCCAAGAAACACCCTCACTAGTTGCAAAATTAAGTTGGCATTTGCATTTTCGTTATATTTAAAATATTTTTTCAAAATAAACCCGTAAATTTCATTTTTATTTACCGTTTACTGGAAATAAGATCCGCTAAATGAGAAACTATAAGTCGAACGAGCGCCAATTGATTTTAGAGACTGATTATGGTTTGGCTCAAGTGAGAGAAACAAGAATTTATTTTCAGTCGCGGTTATATAGATGATCGTTTTGCATCGTTCCATAACCAGACGAATCATGGATTTACCAATATACCATAGAGCGAAGGAAGAAATCGAAACAGGAGTTTCTTAGAAAAACATCAAGGCGGTCGTGTCGGCCAACAAGGTCACGGCACACGGACACAGTTCTTTTTATATATTCGCCGTAATCCATATAACAATCAGCTTGAAAAGATGAAAACAACCAACAGCGAATATTATTACCAATTACTGGACCCATTCAACGACGTTTCTTCGGATTTAGCCATCCTGTGACTATTTCCAGATGCGATAAAATTTGTGTCACAGAATTTAAAAAATTTGTAATTTTGATGGTTTTAAAAAAGGTAGTACCGCCCATTTTGAATCTGTTAGCGGAATGCTGCCGATATTTCGAATAGAAAACTCAGCAATATTTAGGATGTTTCAAATAAATTTGCCACTTGAACAAATTTCCGGCAGCTGTTTCATATTTATATTATGTAAATGTGTCCACACATTTACATAATAATTGGAAAAAATAATAAAAATCGTATTCATTGTTCACGCACTTTAATAAGTAAATTTAAAATATGAGTACATATCCCTTGGAACTCCTAAAATATTATGTTATTTAATAATTATGAATTATTCAACCAGCCATAAAATAATATGAATCCGTAAAAAAGTCGATTTAATACAGTGCTTGCAATAAAGTGGCCACATTCATGAAAAGTTATTGTAATATTCACCAAGATTGTGTGGATGATTATTCAATAACGGAGATAAATAAGTCCAAACTGTGACTAAAAATATAGCAAGAACAATACATTCAACCTAGCAGCAATCCAGAAATTGTTAAACATTGATCAAGATTTATCCAGTTAACTATGGTCAACAACGCAGATGCATAGATTTACATCATTTAAGTGAATCATCTTAAATAGTTGTCGTATCACAGCCTCGCATATTAGGTAATCCGAATTACAGACCACCATATTATACAAGGTTTCCGTTAATACAACCGAGTTTCAGTGACCAAAAAAGGTCATTTATCACATCTTGTGGGACGTTTAACATTTATTTATAATTAAGACAGCAGCCACATTTTCTACTAGCTAACCAAATTTATCAAACGTCAAAGGAACATCCATTTAACCAGTGTTTAATTAAACTTTCTTCGACATATTTGGCCATTTCACTTCTAACTTCATCATTATTAGGGATCCCTTAAGGAATTCAACATTACTCGAGATTATTTCGAGTAAATATTCAATGCAAATCACTCAATGAACGAACATTAACGGGCAATATTTCATGTATAGCCTACGGTGATAACAGTCGGCATATATACAAACCTGTAAAAAACAAAAAAAAAGGAATAAAAGATAGCTAAAAAACGCCGACAATTTAGTTTACATAAACATTTAAACAAAGCTTTCTTAAACAACTCTCCGGACATATTGAAATCAAAAACATTATACACTGAATTAAACTCTCGCGATGCTCTCAAAAGTGGTTCCGAAAGACCGTAATTTGTTGACATCTGGTTGACGAGTAACAGTCCATCACATTGACCCATTGGAGTGTAAAAATTTAAGCGAGAAAGCAGCTCGGTACAATCGACTCGAGAACTGAAAATATCGCAAATGCCTACGGTGTAGGTTCAACAGGGTGGAAGAACAGATTCAACAGACCGTGCAGATGGTAGACATCGTAGTGCGTATAAAACAAACTGCTTCCGAATCCTCTCTATTTTATCCGAATGACAGTGATAAGACTGTGACCACACCGTCAATGCATATTTCAAAATAGAATGAACAAAAGAACCGTACAGTGATGTTAGAGTAATATGGTCGATAAAGTCCTTAGAGTTCCGCTTAATAAAGCCCAACATAATATATGGGTTAGGTATAATGGTGTTAATGTGTCTGGTAAAGGTGGCATATCAGCTGAAAAAATTACATCCAGATCGGATATAAACTCCACTCTGTCAACATCCTCATGATACAGATGATATTGATGGAACAGAAGTGACCGGATACGAAAAAATTAAAGAGCCCTACACTTACTCACGTCCAAATCATTTTGCAGCTTCACGCAATCGGACATGCTGTTGACCCGGGCCAAAATTTACATATCATCGGCAAACAGGAGGCAGCTGGCAAACACAAAGCAGTCAACAATATCGGGTCGATATAACCTCCTAGAGGGACGCTAGATGGGAACTAGAATCAAAAATCCTAACTGATTGCCAGCGGTCGGAAAGGTTAGAACGCAACCATTCAATTGGGATGTAGTGACAATTAAAGTTCTTTGATTTGGTGATCTGGAGCGAGTGGTTGATCTTTTCAAAAGCTTTCGCAAAATCAGTATAAACAACGTCCAGCTGCTGTCTGGAGTTTAAACTGCTAAATATTTTGCCATAAAAAGAAACTAGATTAGTCACTGTGGATCTGCCTGGATAAAACCCGTGCTGAGCAGAAGAAATTAATGATTTATTATGGAAAAGCAAGACCCTGTGAACCATAGATTCAAATAGCTTCGGTATGACGGAAGGAATGGCAATCCTCCGATAGTTACTTACTTCGATTCTTCTACCCGCCTTGAAAATGGGATGAAGGTAAGAAATTTTCCAAGGCTCTTAAAAAAACCCATTACGTAAACTTTCATTAAACATGAAGGTAATTATAGGCGGAACAAACTCTCGGTATAATGGTCCGGCGGAATACCATCTTGACCAGCGCCGGTTTTAACATCAAGATTAAGCTAGCAATCACGAACTTCCTGCTCTTACTAAGCAATAAAATAATTCAAGTCCACGGAACTGTGAGCGCTTGAAGACATGGTGGGGGCATCGTGGCTGGTTCGTATACTGAGGCAAAAAAGCTACCAAATAAATTACAGATTTCCGAGGGTTGACCAGCGACCGAGTTCCAGTAAGACGTAAGAGAAGGAAAACCAACCACTTTTCTCTTACTATTCATAAAATTCCAGAACTCCTTTGGACTTGATGTCAATTCCTTCTCGATTCGCACAACGTATTGGTTGTATAAAAACCAATTTAAACTTTTAAACTCTTTGCGGGTTTTATCAAAATTGAGGTAAAATTGAACTCCATATCGTTTGTATAATGAATGGAACTTATTGCGGCGTTTCTCCAGATTTAACAACCTATTGTGCCCTAGCCGGGATGTTTTTTTTACCAACGGAACGTGTCTTTCAATACCATTCCTGATAAAGTCGTTAAACTTTAAAACAATGTCATTTAAATTACCGCCACGTTGCAAAAAGTCCCAATCAGAATTGCTGAGGAACTCGTTTAAGAAAGTGTAATCAGCATTTCTGAAATTAAAATACAACTTGTTAGAAAAAGAGAATCAGTTACACAATTTACATGAAAAATATTTATCATAATCGGTGTGTGGTATATGCTTCGGAATGCATGACGTCATTGGAAAATAACAGGTCCGGTTACTGTTGGTCCCTTGACTGTTGCTAGTAAGGTTTAGTTGCTTGGTTGAGATGCTAGCAAAGTAGTGGATAATGTATAATGTCCTTTCGTCAGTGGAAAGCGATGTAAAGACACCATAAACATTAAGCCAAGCTATATCGGGCAGATTAAAGCCACCCATAATGACAAGTTGATCATTAGGACGCATTTACAACTGAACCGATGAAATTGACTATCATTTCAAAATGGTCCAAGTTTGATCCGTAGATGAGCATACACGTTTGATCCGTAGACGAGCGATGACGACGATAGAGGAACTGGCTACTTTGACACGAACAGCAGTGACGTCGACTCTAGGATGACAGGCAACCAACTCATTAGGAATAGAAACTTTATGTAACCTCAATCAATACCCCCCCCCCTTCTCTAAGCGTGGTGTCAAAATCATATCTGTCCTTGCTGTGAATGACATAGTCCAGTGGGAAATGTTCTCCAGAATACATATTGACAGTAAGCCATAGGTTTTGCAGATTATTATGATATCACAATCATTGTCCAGAACGCTTAGGCGAAAAGACTTGGCTTTACCTCGGATGCTAGAGGTGTTGTGGTAATAAATTCTATGTGAATCTAGAACGATCGGAACTTACTTGCAGGATTCAACCGGGTTGAGCTCCACCGGGAGAGTTGTAGTCAACATCTCGGAAAAAGGCGAACCAGCATGAGTTGTTAGGGTCAATGCCTGAGCGAAGCAATCGCGGATTTGTTCAGCGATCTGGTCGCCAATTTTGCTGAAGACAGATGATAGACTCGTAGCACAACAATTTGCAAATTAACGGTGGAAGGACTGGTGTCGGCAATTAATGATATCTTAAAATCGATATTATCCAACTAGGATTTGATCATGTCCATACAATTCTCTTCTTTAAATAAACGCTGACACTCTGCATTAACGGCTTTGATCCAACTGTCGTTCGAAGGGAACTTCCAATCCAGAGACAGTCCACGTGGTAAAACTTGATGCATGGCCCAAAACACCATACAACCATAAAATGGCAAATTCAGATTACACTTTGGCTGTAAAATATCAAGAAAATGCTTTCAAAGGCCAATTAATATAATTTCGTAACAAACTTCTATCTGTCGAAATGATTGGTCCAATTGAATCAAATATTCGAAGGTTTCAACTAACGTAAGTTAAATACCATCAAGTCCAATTGAAAATCGAAATGGTAGACGAATCTGCTTCTACTGATCGGGTGTCTTTCGAAGAGGACTACTAATAAACAGGCTTTATTACCACGTAATTTCAACTTACTTAAGAAATAAATTCAATGTTTTAAATATTGATTTCAATCAATTAAGTGAAGGAAAATTTAATGAAAAGTCGACCTTTCGACCCAATTCGACGCATTCGGCCTTTCGACCAATTCGGCCTTTCAACACTTTCGGCCTTTCGAACCAATCGGCCATTGGGCATTCCTCCTTTCGGCACATTCGACCTTTCGACATTTGGACTTTCGACCCATTCGACCTTTCGGCGTTCGGCCTTTCGAAATTCGGCCTTCCGATATTCGGCCTTCCAACAAGCAAATATTAAATAATTGCGACTTAACTGACAGGTATTTCGAAAATCGATTTTATGTGATATGTCAAAAACTATCGCAGGAAAAGTATCAATTCAAGTTTTCCGTGGAAAATCTGGGAAAATTCGTTTTATCAAAAATCATTAGAAACTTTGTATAAAATTAGCCTGTAGAGTGTTATGTCTGTAGATGGATTGTCTAATGCTGTTTCTAATTAGTTTTAGAAAATCGAATTTTCCCAGATTTCCCACTGGGAAATTTGAACTGAATTTTTTTCCTGCGACAGATATAACAGTCTAGAGACTGATTTTATACAAACTTTCTAACGATTTTTGGAAAATCTAATTTTTCCAGATTTTCCACAAAAAACTTGAACTGAAATTGTTTCCTACAATAGCTATTGACAAGTGACATCAATGCTATCCATCTCCATATAATAACACTCTATAGGTTGATTTTATACAAATTTTCTAATAATTTTTCAAAAATCGAATTTTCCCAGATTTCCAACGGGAAATTTTTACGGAATTTTTTTCTTGCTCTAGCTATTGATATAACACTCTAGAGGCTGATTGTATACCAATTTGAAATATTTTTTGGGTTTCGCGAATTTTCCACAATTATCCACGAGGAACTGGAAGCAGGTTCTCCAACTTAAGAATATTGACTTAATTTTTTATTTTCGGCTGGGATAACACAATCTGCATTACCGAGTTTTTATTTTCGGCTGGAAATTTTCGGCTAACATTAACATTAACATTTTCAAACTACAAATTGAAAACATTTGACTGATTTTGAAGTGTCACTCAATGCGGCGTTAGTAATGAACCGTTTATGCTGCACTGAACAAATTTCCAAATTAAATTATGCGAAGTTTTCTCTTTTCTCCTCAATTCTATGTGTCAAATGAAAATTGTGGGAAAACAATTTCCCCAACAAAATTTCATCTCATCTCTTATACAACTAACCACCAACGTCGAATAAAAAATATTCCCTCCCTCGACAAATAAATCCATCGTCGCCGTCGTTTTTTTTTGTAGGGATATCTTCGTATTGTTGTTGTCAAAAACCCATAAAAATAAATAATTCCAAAATAAATAGAAAAAATATAAAGAAAACCAACAAAAAGGAATAAAACAATTTTCACACAAAACAGAATATCCTTTTGTGTGTAATATACATTCTTCTCCTTATCACTGGTACAATAAATAGAGAATAAAAAAAAAATCGTTTTTTATCACACACACACACACACACCAACACAAATAGAAAAAAAAATAAACGAAAAATTCTTATCAATTGAAAATCCCATATCAGTTTTGTTTGTTGCATTTCAACAAGCAACATACAACACAAAATAAAGGAACCATACATAATACATAAAAATACATAGATTGGTTGGTGTCTATGCATGTATGTCGTCGACGTCTTGTTTATTTTAGTTGTTTGTTAATTTCACAACGTGATTGTTGTCATAAATACCTTGTGCGGTATTATGAACACTATTATTATTTATTATCAGTATTATTATCGTTATTATTACTATTGTAACATTCAATGAATCAACATCAATATTTTAATCGGTATTCTTATGCAAGACATTTAACGTTTGTGGTGCACGACACAATTATTTAAAAGGATTCTTGTTTATTGATGTGCTACTATCAAAAAAGACTTTCTGATTAAATATTTTGTGGAATTTATTTCTAAAAATGAGTTTAGTGAATAATAATTTAGAAGTGTATTAAATAAATAAATATGAAATAGTTTTCCCTCCAAAAAAAAAAAAATATTAAACAAAATAAGTTTTTATTAACGTGAGTGTACATTACCCATAATAAATAGTGATATATAAAATGTCTCATAAATTAAATGTAAATTCATCACCATTGGAACATATAAAGCGGCCAATGAATGCGTTTATGGTGTGGTCGCGTGGTCAACGGCGAAAAATGGCCCAAGATAATCCTAAAATGCATAACTCTGAAATATCGAAACGTTTGGGGGCTGAATGGAAATTATTAACGGAAACACAAAAACGACCGTTCATCGACGAAGCGAAACGATTAAGGTAATTTTGTAGTGTGCAATGATGATTGGTTTCGCGCAAAAATTTATTTGCCAAACTTTTGCAAAACGGTATTTTTATCTTTTATGTGTTATAGTGCAAATATGTATATTTGTTTGTGTTGTTTTGGCAATAATTTTATCAATGCGTGTACACTGTGTGTACAGGAGTGGTTTACGTACATAAGTGCAACAAAATGGTTTTAATCAATTAATATAAATTATTTAAAAATCAACAATAACAAATTTTTTTTTTTTTTTTTTTTTTATTTCCAAAATTAGCTGATTAAATCGAATTTTATTTTATTTTAAATAACTTTAAAGTGTGTAAACATTTTTATTATTCATCAAAAAATAAATTAATATTAACGTTTGAACTCTAGAAAATTGTAAAATTTGTAAATTAGGTGTAAGGATCCACAAACTTTAAATGCTCATAATTACAAAATTTTTGGGAATTTCGAAACAATTAGGTCGAAATTCCTATCGCTTGTTTCCTTTTAACTATCGAACTTTTAAACTTCAAATAAATTTCATAAACTAACGAATTTTGAACAAGTCAAACTTTTCTGAGTTGAATGGAAATTTTAATAATTGAAATGGTAATTTGTACAAATTTGTCATGAACGTTTCAGCGTCGAATTTCATTTACCTACAACTCTGAATTTAAAACGATATTTTAAACATTTCGATTTTTTTTTAATTTTGTCCCATCCCGCAAAATCTTTTAAATTTCTTGAAACGAAAGCTTTCGCATTTAAACCTTAATTACCAAATTAAGTAAATTAGCTACCAATATTCACGTCACGTCTCTTAAAGCTGAATTCCGTAATATATTCATTTATTATTTACGGTTTGCACTATCTTGGCTCCCAACATTACAAAAAATGTTAAATGACCCGAATGACCAGCGAAAAATTATTATAAACTTAAAAATTAAGAAATAACAAAACTTAAAAACGCGGTAGGTAGGATTTCTATAATCTCGCTCAGAGAAAAATTAACGTCACTTTAGAAATTTAACGAAGCTTCGCTAAATTAAATCTGTCATTTAAGAAAAATTAATAATGCCCGATATTGAGTCCAAACTTAAGAAATAAATGTCAAATCCAAATAAACACAGTTTTTTATTTCATAAGATTTTAGTTAGATCCATTTAAATGTTATTTTTTAGGTTTTACCCTCTTATTAATTTATTTGTTAATTTGGTTATATTTTTCTGCCGAATTTTTTCTAAATGGTAAAAATGTGAAAATTCGGTGGCACCTAAAGAATAGCAGTTTTTAATTTAAAATTGTTTTTATTTTGTGACACACTAAAATTGTTTAAAATATTGCAAGTTTATTTCATTAGAAGTAAAGAAAGTTCAGTAGAAATCAAATGTCGAAAAGCAATGGATACACTAAAATTCTTAAGTTTATAATTTTTTGCTGGTTAGTGAAAGACTTTCTTTCATTCTTCTACTAAATACATTGAATTAGTAGTTAGAAATTAATGCAAATTAAAGTGTGAAAGTTTGAAAACATTTTTATTAGCGGGAGTGAACATTGGAAATTTGTCAATTTTAACAGGATTCAATTAACAAATTAAATTAAAATCCAACTATATTCAATTAAGATGAAACACCAAATAAATTGCGACGTATTTAGCTTAGCTTGTTAGATTCCTCGTTATAAGTAATTACAAAAATTTTAAAATCATTAAATTTCTAGGTCGAAATTCTAACTTTTTTAAAATTCTAAATAATTAAAATGTTAATTCGAACTAGCGAATTTCAAAAATTAGAAAGTTTGGAAAATTTTATATTCTTACCCAATTTTTGTGAATTGGATCTTCAAAATTTTGGAACTTTTGAAATACAATATTAATTTTTGTAAAAATTCGTACAAATTTTACAGAATTTTAAAATATAAATGGAAATATTTGATAACGTTAAAATTCAATATTAAAAAAGCTAAAATGATAAAAGCGCCCCAAATATTATAAAACCTAAAATTATAATTCTTGCCTGCTAAACTCTGTAGTCATTCTAAAAATTTAAATTAAAAATGTAAAATTAAATTTTACAAAATTTGCATAATTTAAAATTAGTGAAACATCGAATATTAGTTTAATTTATGGTCCATTTCCAATACGTCATAGACTAATCAAATGTATTGGAATCTACAGAATTTGTCAGTTTGAAAATCAAATTAAAAAATATCTGAATTTGAATTTTCAATTCTAGAGTTAACATTTTCTTCAAAATGTTGGTTATCCAATTTCATACATTTTATTTTTGTACGATCGTTATTGTTATTTCAATTGTTTTTCTATTATCCTGAGTTCAAGATAAAATAGTGCAGACCCATTTATTATTGTTTAAACTCTTTAATATTATTTAAATTCACCAACACCGAATTATTTGTGAAAAATATTCTCAAGAACAGTTTCAAATTTCTGTGCCAAATTGATTGATTGATTTGAATACGGAATACATTGGGTCCACCCAGTTCCAGACACCTAAGTAGTCGATAGTTGTATATTTTTTGTTAGTATACTGGTGTTTTTTTTTGTTTGTTTGACAAGCTGTTAGTCATAAGTCAACAGCATCATCTCCTAGTCAGCGTTCCCCATTGATGCCGCAAGTTTTCTGAAAAGCTGAAAGGATTTTTTTTTAATCTCCATGTTCTCATGCGGCCTTTAATAATTCTAGCAGTCTTTAAGCATTTTACGCACAGTCAACGTGTTTAAATGTTTATGAAACGGCAGAAAAAAAAAGTTGTTATTCAGTGATTACCTAAATAAAATTTTGGAAACGCAAGAAACTCTAGGAAGAAGTCTGGTGCGATATTTTCTTGTATGCTTTAACTAGTAGGAGTTGCCTTAGAAACTTAAGAAAATTTAAATTCGGTAAACTATACATATAAATTTAATTTTTAAAATAAATTTGGCTGATAAACCTTTTCGGTAATAAAATTTGCTCTCAGAGATTAGGAAAAAATACGAATTATTTCATCACATTGATGAAACAATTAATTACCAAAATATTAGCGTTTTTATAAGATAAATAGTCTTGCTAAATTAGCATGGGTTTCGAAAGCTTAGCTTCAGTAAGCGTAAATCTATTGATAAATGGCAAGGTTTGGTGAAATGCAATGGGTGAGTGACGTAACTAAGTCGATGATATTCCTAGGTGTTAGTCGTGGCTGGTACGTGAACATTTGATGCATAGATTGGATGCATGACATCCAATAATAAATCAAAGGAGGGCGATCTTGAATTACACTTTATACTTACATTGAAATGCATAATTTTGAACTAACAGCTCAAAAACATGTAAAACGTAAAACCATTTCTTTATTAAACTCATTTCATGTACACTGTATCAAAAAATTGTCCGTACAGCACTCGGTTAAGAAAACATTGATAAAAGAAACAATTACAAATCAAACAAAAAATTCAGTTTTTATTTTTTTAAAACTCAAATTACATTTAAGAACCTGAAAATAGTAATAATCATGATATAAATTAAGTTACTTACACGTTTGATAAGATTTACTATTTAAACCGCCTAAAACGATCTCAAATAATTGTCCGTACACACAAAAAAGTTGAGGGAATTTGGTAAAAAAGTTAGGTCTAATATTTCGTGTTGTAACCTATTCATGAAATGACACTTTGCAACCTTCTTTTCATTGAGAAAGCCATCTTCCGAGTTATTTCGTGGGAAATTTTTGGCCCATTCCTCCACAATGACGCGTTTTAATTGTTCCTTGCCGCTATCTTGGTGTTCACGGGTCTTTCGCTCCAAATAATGGCATAAATTATCAATGGGGTTGAGATCTGGTGGCTGGGGAGGATGAGGAAGTATTGACTTTACATTGTACAATAAGCATTCCTTTATCAACTTTGACGAATGCTTCAGGTCAATGTCATGTACGGAGCGAAAATCTTGCTCATGTCCCATTTTTTCAGCACTTATTAACAAATTACCCTTCAAAATATCCAAATAATTAAACCGCTTCATTATGAAAGTCAAATGACCTACACCCCTTCAGCTAAAAGCTCTTCAAACCATTATACTTCCGCCACCATGTTTAACTCAAGTCATTGTTAGATTTTCGCCACACCAGAACTCGCCCATCTGAACCAAAAATGTTAGATTTTCTTCCATCTGAGGAAATAACATTTTCCCAGAACTCTTCGGGCTCACTCACATATCCCAATGCATATTCCAAGCGCTTTAAATATTTTTTCTGTCGGCAAATACATTTCTTGCGTGTCGCACATCGAAGATACTCTTGTTTATGCAAAATATTACGTATTGTCTGAGGTTCTATCGCTCCTTTTTTGCGTTAATAAACTTTGGCAGCGATCGTTGGAGCACTTAGCTTTCGATTCTGTTTTATTGCCTTCTCTATTAGATGTATTTGAGGTGTGGTCAGCTTTTGGTTGCGACCACGACCAACAACCATCTCTAGTGATTTGGTTTTTTGGAAGTTCTGGATGATATATTGAATCGAAGATCGCGGGCGATTAGTCATTTTGGAAATTTTCTGTAAACTTTTACCTTCACTCGTCAATTTAATGATCAATTTTTTAATTTCTACACTATTTTTGGTACGAGAATAACACATTTTTAATTAACTGGACAATATTTCATTCGCCATGAAAAAAGTACGACTAATTAACTTTTACGCAAAAAAAAATTTCGTAATTTACGGTTAGTTGAAAATAGGAGTACAACAAATAATAAATTGTTAATGTGCTAGTGTTAATTTTCACAAAAGTGCAAGTGTACGGACAATTATTTGAGATCGTTTTAGGATGTTTAAATAGTAAATCATATGAAACGTAAAAGTAAATTAATTTGCTTCATGATAATTATTATTTTCAGGTTGTTAAATGTAATTGGAGTTAAAAAAAAATAAAAACTGAATTTTTTGTTTGATTTGTAATTGTTTTTTTCATTAATTTTTCTTTAACCGTGGGGTGTACGGACAATTTTTTGATACAGTGTATATGGAAGGTTACTAAAACTATGTAACATAATTTGCTTAAAATAAAGTCCTATAATCTGTAAATAATAATTAAAAATAATAATCGCACCAGTACAGATCGCTGTGAAACCCAAATATTCACCAATTTTCCGTAACTAGAAATGCCCTATTCGAGTCTGCGTTAGTAAGTTTAGGAATTCGGTTATTTTAAAATTCAAATATAAAGGGCTGAAACCTCACGAAGTGATCAGATCTTCGGTCCGCAAAAATAAAGGGTGTCCCCTCAACTGACCTGTGGTCAGTTTTTAGCCTTTAGATTGTATTTTTTTATTGAATCATAAAGTACATAGGATAGGGTTATTTATGGATTAACACATAGGGCAAATGGCCTCCGCAGCTATGCTGGCATATATGGACTCTTTTGTCGAAATTTTCCAGGACCATTCTGCATAAATGTGGCTGAGTTCCGTTGATGCAGCGTTTAATTTCCCCCGGTAATGGACGGGTGGTTGTGGGCTTGTTGACATTGACCTTTGACTTGAAATAACCCCATAAAAAAAATCTAAGGGTGTTAAATCACACGATCTAGGGGGCCAATTCTGATCACCGAAACGAGAGAATACACGACCACGAAATGTCTCATGCAGTAATTGAATTGTTTCACGAGCTGTATGACATATGGCACCGTCTTGTTGAAACCACATATTGGCCACATCAATATCATCAAATTTTGGCAGAAAGAACTGTGCTATCATGTCGCAATATCGAGCACCAGTAACAGTCACTGCTTGACCAGCCTCATTTTCAAAAAAGTATGGTCCAATGATGTTTTCAGCCCAAAATCCGCACCCAACAGTGACACGTTGTGGATTCATTTATTTTTCGACAGTCACATGTGGGTTCTCCGAACCCTAAACACAGCAATTTTAGCAATTAATAAAGCCATGATTAGGATGATTTTCCACTTTTTGATGTTCAATAATCCATTCAACGAAATCTCTTCGCTGTGCATGGTCATTAGGCTTCAGTTGTTGTGTTAATTGAATTTTGTAAGGACGGAGACACAGATATTTTGTTAGTATACGCTGTAGAGAGCTTCTTGAAGAATGAATTGAATTGATGTTCTTGGATTTATTTATTTATTTATAGTATAGTATTTATAAATAATTTAGGATTTTCACTAACATTGAAACAAAAATGAAAACACGTTGTTGTATATCGTGTAACGCTCCATTTTTACTAACCCTAAACTCTCAGATTTCAAATTATTTTTTTTTCAGGGTTGCCAACAATTTACTGCACAAATGGCGGTAAATTCAAATCTTGCATTAATTTTGGGACACTCTTGATAAGCGTACGTGAACTCACCTCAAAGTCAACTCAATCTAACCTCCAACCCAACTCTTAAGTCAATCCCTATAATAACAGAACGCTTAATCGGTTACTTAATCCCAAATTATATTTTGGTTGATGCAACGTACCAAAAACAATGTGCCGTCTTATGCACTAGGTGATCCCGCATCAATTACGTGAAAACGTCTTTGTCTATTTAGATGATCTGCTCATAACATCAGCAACGCTAGAGCAGCATTTCGATCTACTTAACCAGGTTGCACCTAGGGTGTTGGATGCAGATTTAACGATTAATGTCGAGAAAAGCTGATTTTTACTGAAGGAAGTGAAATATCTACGCTATATCGTGGGCCAAGGAACCTTGCAGGTCAATTCCGAAAATGTTAAAGCCATCCTAGAGTTTCTTGTGCCAAAAACACCCAAACAAGTCTGTAGGTTCTTGGGAATTTGTGGATGGTACCGGAGATTTAGGGTTGAGGAAGCGAAAGAATCTTTCCGAGAATTAAAATTGGCATTAACGATTTGGTAAACCCTAATTTTTCGAAGCCTTTCTTCATCCAGTGTGCCCAAGCAGATAGGTGGAGTTTTATTTCAACTGGATAATGACGGAGCCGAACGACCAATTGCGTATTTTTCCCAAAAATATAGTAAATCGGAAAAGAATTCGGTGACCCAATTCGAACGGTTTGTGGAAGGATATCCGTTTACTATATGTACCGACCATGCTAGCCTGCGCTGGCTGATGACGGACGCAGAGAGACCTGTCGGGGAAGCTCGTCAGATGCATTATTACGAGCTTATTGCGAGGTGATTGATAAGACAGGTAACATTCAATCACCCAACTTTGCAGTTTAAGAGATACATCAACAATAACTGTTCCAGCATCATTGCATGTAGATTTAGATTCTGACGCATTAAAGGAAAACATATTTGGAAGTTCGTATTTGGAAAAGATTCAACAAATTAAAAACCTTCTACCATCGAAACACAATTATCGCATATAAAATGGGAAAATATTAATTTTATTACCATAGGTAGGTGCTCGCTAAGATAATACAGACATCTCGGAATGGAAATTAGTTGTACCAAATATGTTAGTCCCACATTTTGTCCAACAAGCACATGATTCAACCTCTTCTGGGCATGTGGGAGTTTAAAAATGTCTAAAGATTTCATCCTTTCCAACATATATACATACATATATATAGATTTTATGGGACCGTATCCTCGATCGAAAATTGAAAATAATTACTTATATTGGACCACTTTTCGAAATTTGTTTTATTCAAACCGCTTCGAGAAGCTTCCGGTAAGTTAGTGTGTGACTATCTAACAATACTATCCACCATGCGAACTTATATTTCCGATTTACACACGGATTTGGACTTGCATATCCAAGAAGTTACAGCTGCAATTCGCAACTCTATTCATTCCTCAAAAAATTTCCCACCGCATTTTCTTGTATTCGGACAATATATGGTGATGCATGGATCAGACTGCAAACTATGTCGTTAACTAGCCTAGTTAACAACAATGCTTTGGCTGTAACATCTAAAGTGGAAAATCTGAATTGTATTCGCGAAAAAGTACTAGATTATTTAAAGGTGGTATATGAGAAAAGCGCGTTTAAGATGAGATACAAAGTTTTTGTAATTACTTTTCGACAGAGCAATGCTTTAAATAAATTCTCGGTCAAATTAACTTGGAAATATTTGCCTGCGATTATTGATTCCAAAGAAGATCAAGTTGCTTATCGCGTTCGAGACTTGGAGGGAAAATCATTTGGACTATTTTAAAAGATATTAAAGCTTAACCTCAAATATGTTAAACATTTTGTATACTAACTCGTTTGGTGTTCTATTTATTATTCCTACTTTTTATTAGTTAATTTGTTATTGCCCGGCATTTAAAGAGAATCTTCTCAAATGGATCGGGCCCATGAATTGAAACGTGCGTTTGCAAACCCTTACTATAAACGAAAAAGAAAAGAAAAAAAAACGAAATCAATGGCTTTAAAATTTTAGCGGTTAGAAAAATAAAAAAAATAACGGTGAAAATAAAGAAACGGGGTTCAGTTGAATTTAGTCGGCCAAGTTAGAAAGCTAGAAATTTTTAAATAATTCATTAAATTTAATTATTTATTATTATTATCAAGTATCGTTCAAACCGTTTAAGTTATCGATAGTGATTTTAAGAAACATAAGTGATATGCATATAGTACAATTATTGCACATTGACAATTTTTTTTGTTGTTGTTTATGATTGATGGTTCATTGCTTTAAACAATTTTTTTTTTATTATTAAAATTTATGTTGTTGATGATGTCTGTTTATGGACATAATAGTAACTAAATAATAATCTGTATTAAAGAATTTTTAAAGTTATAAATTAGTAAAACTCGCAGTTTCATCAGCACAGTTTACATACAAACGATTGTAATAGCAAATGAGAACTGTTTTGTTGTAAATATAAAACTAATGAATAGAACGAAAATAAAGCTTGTATACTATTTTCTTTATCAATAAAAAGTTTTATTGAATTCGAAGCCGGACGAATAAATAACTGCGAGTTCCACTCTGGAGGTAAACCAACATACTGGCTTTCTGATATAAATAAAATACCAGATCTCATTGATTTCGATGTAACGAAAGGGATCTTCTAAGATTACATATGCATTGGCAGGTTGGTGGTTTGGCGTCTATTGGAGGGGGGGGGGATCAAAGTTGAGTAGATTAATCTACCAGCTCCATAACCTTCACGTAGGGTGCGCATCACGTGAGCTGTTCTGGTCTTGTCATTAGGCAGCTGCGTGATGGGTACAATTGTGTAAGGGGTAACTTGTTCACAATTCGCAAGTGTACGTACTGCTTCCTCGTGGCAACCACTGGTAACTAAGGCCACTTGGCACATTTTTGCCATTTGGCACAGGCTAAAGTACGGCGCTAAAGGAGAAAACATTGACAAAAACCCTAATCTAAGGTGGAACAGCATATGAAGCAAGATGAATGGCTGATAGGTTATTCAGCCTAAAATATGCGGACTCTGGATGCCAGGCACCCTCCAGTTTTATTTAGCCTTCCTGTAGTAAAGCTGGGTGACCTACAGGTGATTTGCAATTCCCAGCAACTCGTAAGAGTACGGGGCAGGGGTAGGAATATACGGGAGTGGGACAACCCTCTCGAGGTCCTTGAGCTCCAATGCTACCGTCTTTCTAGCGGAACTACATGCAAACATGTAAACATCTAGGGGGGAGAGCAATAAGCCCAGATAGTATGTATCATGTACCGAGAGGCAGTATCGTCAGGTTCATTAAGAACCTGAATATTGACTGGACGGATAATTAAGCAGGGGCCAGCACAATAGATCTTTTAGGTCGCAGTACAAAGTAGCTAATCGCCCGCATGGCCCCCCAATAATAATAATAATACATGTGCATCAAAAACAGCGAAAGGATATATTCCGATCATACACCTGTTATCATGACTCTCAGCACAATGATAATTAATAAGGATAACCTGCCTAAATTAACTAATAATAAAACTAACTGGGATCTATTCCAAGAACTAAATGAAATGCAAATAAATTTGCGAGTGCCGATTAAAACACCGGTACAGTTGGAAGATGAACTAGAGGTATTTAACAGTACTATTCAACAAGCAGCATGGGAAAGTTCTCCTGCTAGTCACACCGAATCCCGTAGGAATCAAAATTATCCTATTGAGGTCAGGGAGTAAAGGAAGAAAGACCTGGTAAAGGATACGCGCCCGGAAAACAAAAAAATCCTCAATTTTCTATGCAATAAACTAAAACAACTTATAAAAGAAATTAAGAATGAAACTATTAACAAGTACTTAAATGGTCTCACCGAACATAAAGATACTGATTACTCTCTTTGGAAAGCAACAAAGGGATTAAAAAGAACCAAAACGCATGTGCCGCCTATTAAAAATGGGGAAGGAACCTTAGCCAAAAGCGACAAGCAAAAAGCTATTTTATTTGCGGCTCACTTGGAAGAAACCTTTCAACCGTTACCTAGGCAAACAACAGATGAAAACATAATAACAGTTAGCAAAATTGATGAATATAATATTCGATGTGTAACATAACAGGAATTAGAAAATGAGATCAAGTGTAATTTGAAAGCTGAAAAAGCTCCAGGATATGATTTAATTACTGGACAATTTATAAAAGCCATTCCCGAGAAGGGACTACAAAAATTGATTTAAATTATCAATGCTATCTTCAAACTAAAATATGTCCGACGACAATGGAAGGTTGCTGAAGTAATTATTATCCCCAAACCAGGCAAACCAGCGAACGATAAAAAGTCGTACAGATCGATTTCAATACTTCCTGTAATTTCAAAATTATTTGAAAATTACTGCTCAAGAGACTCAAGCCAATAATAGAAGAGCGAAATTTGATTCCACCACACCAATTTGGATTTAGAGAAAATCACTCTACGATAGAACAAGTTCACAGAATAACGGACATAATCGAAGACGCACTTGAGAATAAGAAGATATGCTCCAGCATCTTCTTAGATGTAGCACAAGCTTTCGACAAAGTTTGGCACCAAGGACTTGAATTTAAATTGCATCGAGCAGTTCTATCAAATTCTTAAATCTTATATCGCAGACCGACATTTCCATGTAAAATATAACCGAGAGTACTCTGAACTAAAGGGAATATCAGCAGGCATACCACAGGGTAGCGTACTGGGTCCTATATTGTACATCCTGTACACCAGAGACATGCCAAATACCGAAGGTGCCACCAAAGCAACATTTGCAGACGATACAGATATTCTGGCGACTGGAAAGTGTATATCAGAAGCAACGACCAAACTTCAAAAAGCAACCGACACAGTGAGTAGTTGGACAAAGAAATGGCCCATTAGCCTAAACGAAGCAAAATCGGTTCACGTAAACTTCACAAACCAGAAAGTTAACTGGATTCCAGTGGAACTTAATTCAAGGCCGGTTCCAAATGCAAATACAGCCAAATACCTCGGCATGACTCTCGATTGCAAGCTTAGATGGAAAGAGCATGTTAAAAAGAAAAAAGAAGAATTGAACATTAAATATAGGAAAATATATTGGCAAATAGGTAGAAACTCTGAGCTTACAATACATAACAAATTGCTATTATATCAGCAAATACTTAAACCAATATGGACCTACGGTATTCAACTTTGGGGTTGTACCAAGAAGACAAATGTACAAATGATTCAATGTTTTCAAAACAAAGTGCTGCGTGGCATTGTAAACGCACCATGGTACATTAGAAATGATAACCTCCATAGGGACTTAAACATGGAATATGTAAGTGAAGAAATACAAAATCATGCGAAGAAACACATTCAGCGGATATCTCGGCACCAAAATGCAGACATACGAAGTTTGTTGGATACCACCAATGCAGTAAGAAGACTTCAAAGGCAGAAACCTTTGGAATTGGGCAGTTGTATTTAATTCGGATAGAGAAAAATAATTACTATGTAAATTCAAACGGGAGTAACCATTGGGCTACTGCCCGTCAAATGTGAATCTTCATTTAAGAAAGATAAATTACTAAATGATTTGTAAATCAGTTGTAATATTAAATAAAAAGGGGAAAAAAATAAACTGTTTTACATTATTTATAAACAAAAAATCATAATACAGGCGAAACTCGATTATCCGGGATGCTCGAGACCGAAAGTTTCCCAGATAATCAAAGATCCCGGTTGATCGAATTTTTCAGTTTTTTAAAAAAATACACAATATACATATGTACATATATGCTTAACATAGAAATAATACTGTTGCCAAAATTTACCGAAAAAAATAAAAATGAACAATTCCGGTTAATCAATTGAAAATCGGGATAAGCAAGTGACTCAAAAAAATCGACGGTGTAAAAAAAAATCACCGATAATAGAGGTTTACGGATAATCGGATCCCGGAAAATCGAGTTTCTACTAACATAACCGAATGTATTTGTAAAGTTTTCGCCTCTACTCGGAACTTGTATATTTGATGATTATTAAGATTACCACTAATGGGGTCTTAATAATCTTGAGAATGAAATAAACTATAATAAAGAACCCTGAGCTAAAGCCGGTTAGCAAGCAATCGCACCCAAGTCTAAAAGGCAACAACTTCTGTTAACAGAGGTTTGTTTTTTCTACGATGTATAACGGACTATTAAACCCTGTTACACTATTTGATCTTGCTTTTTTCAGTTTTAGAATTTTCCAAAATGATGTAATGAGCGGCTTCCCGAAATATAGTTCCAACGCTTGTTGACTGGCGGCACAGTATGTATTAAAGTATTTCATATGTAGTGATAACGTCAATCGAACTAATACTACTAACTTAAATACACTTTACTTAACAAAATTTGTCTGTTTTGTTTTATTAAATTATTAATTTCGGCTACATTAATTTTAAATTTGCTATTTATCATTACAATCAACTTTATTAATACAAACAACATGTATACTTCTGTATTTAATTTGAAGAAAAAAAAATGAAACTCCCTCATTACGATAAAATCAAAAATATGTGAAAGTTTTGAATTAAGATTTCACAATTTAAATTATCAGTGAGAACTACGGAATGCAGAAAATTGCCTTGCCCATCAATTTAAAAAATTAAACAATCATTAATTTGGCAAAGTCAGAATTAAACATTTAAACGCGAAATAGACAAACAAACACTTGGGTTCGAATTTGCAAATGGTGAAAGAATAGCATCATAATGGGTGTATGTCCCAGAGCACTGCGACCATTGCACAATAGGCCTCAATGGTCGTAGTATTCTGGGCTCAAGGTTTTCTCCTTTAGCGCCGTACTTTAGCCTGTGCGAAATGGCCAAAAATGTGCCAAGTGGCCTTAGTTACCAGTGGTTGCCACGAGGAGGGAGTACGTACACTTGCGAATTGTGAACAGGTTACCCCTTACACAACTGACCCCTTACACAACACATGACAAGACCAGAACAGCTCACGTGATGCGCACCCTACTGGAAGGTTACGGAGCTGGTAGATTAATCTACTCAATTTTGGTCCCCCCCTCCAATAGACGCCAAACCACCATACTACTATATGGTAATTATAAATGTTATTTGATGTAATTTAATTTTATTGAAATAATTTTGTTTTTAAAGAATAATGTTGTAATAATGTAATAATTGTAAACGATTTTATTTCGAAATACCTCTCTAAAAAAAAAAGAAGGGATGACGATACAAATATCAATGAGAATTCGAAATAAAAGCGGGGAGATGTAACGATATGTTCAGACATACGTTATGCTTTATGTCACGTATAGTGTTAAGCAACGATAATTATTGTACATGTGGCAACACTCATTGTATTTTATATACCAACATGAAAATAATAAATATAGCCTTTATATGAAAACGTAATACAACACACGTAGTATCATTACAATACGGTGTCTGCGTGCGTAAACCTAGTATGCCCTCTAAAAGGAAACAATTGTTCATCAACTTAGCATGATAAAAATTTATGTGATGGGCGCCACCTTATCGGTTTCTATTCTTGTTCCTCTAGTGGCATCAAAATAAAACTGAATGAACCTCATTCTATCATAAAAGCGTCGCACAGCCATGCTATAGTTGGTGTACTGGTTCATAGTTTGATCTGTGATCTTCCGATAACAATTAGCAGTCCTATGTAAACCAACAATTCTTCCTCACGCAACGGTTCCAAGCGAAAATTATGACCTTTTTTTATTTCTTTATAACCATATTTTGATTATTTTTGCAGTGGATTTAAGTTAAACATTTTACTGAAATTAGTACACACAGTAATGTCGTTTATGATTTGTGTTCACTTCTGATTAATTGAGTTATTTAAAAACGGTCTACAAAAGAATGAAGTTTTTGGAATGACCGTTGCGATATACAGAGATTTGATGGAATACACGAGTCCTTATGTGCATCCACTTAGCCAAACAGAGTACTTAATACTGAACAAAGCAAACCACCGTAATCGGAAATAAAATGAAAGAAACTTTTGTCTTGCGAGAGACCATTTGTGTACTTTTATATTCACAAAAAGACTAAACTCTAATACATAAAAACTACTTCACCTCAATTGATTCTGGACTGTCAACAAATAATTCAAAATGTCCATATAAGTTATTTCAACACTCCTCCTCAATTTAATTATTTGTATAATTTAATTTAATCCGCATCGCTCGCGTAGCATGATATGCCGCTTTGCTGGCAATGGTTTTGTTAGTAAATCAGGCTACATATCTACTGAACGGCAATACACGCATGATACAAATCTTCGTTGCACGTAATCTTTAACAAAATGATATCGCGTATCCACATGTTTTGTTCGATTTGACAATATTTCCTCTTCTATTAGCTTCAAACAGCTTTGGTTGTCTTCGTAGATTGTTGTCGCTGTTTGAACTCGCTGTTGCAAATCGTTCAGCAACCGCCGCAACCAAAATGCCTTTTGACACGCTTCGGACAATGCGATGAACTCTGCTTCTCTAGATGATAATGCGACGCAATTCTGCTTTCGACATGCTCAACTTACGATGCCACCATTAACAATAAAAATATAACCAGTGTTTGATTTTCGCTCCTTTTTATTTTAGGCCTAATTGGCGTCAGCATATCCGTAGAAAAATTGGTCCGAATTGTCATCACTGCCTAATGCCAATTTTATATTCGCAGTGCCCTTTAGATATTTCAACACCCGTTTCAATTCGTTCCAATCTAGTTGACGTGGTTGTTGCACTCGTTGCGCTAATATTGATACAATCGCCGAAATATCCGGTCGTGTATTCATGGATTTGTAGAGCAAACACCCGACGAATTTCTGATAATCTGTGTTTGTCAGCAAAAAACTATCATCCGCATCGGATTTATCGTAGTTCACATTCATCGGAGCGTTTGAAACTTTCGCATCACTGAGACTGAAATCCACAGCAACTCTTTGAATGTATTTTGATTGACACAAATGATAAATGGTTTTTGCGTCCTTGATGATTTCTATTCCGAGGTAAAATTTAATTTCACCCAGATCTTGCAATTCAAATTTTGATGCGATGATTTTCTTTATTTCGTTACCTGTTTTTATTGATTTCGCTGCCACAATCATATCGTCGACATAAATCAGAAGAAATGACCATTCGCCGTTTTTCTTTAGTGAGTGCAAGCATTGATCTGCTTTGCTTTGATGAAAAGCCGCATCGATCAATACTTCATGAATAGCGTCATTCGATGATTTCGCCGCTTGTTTTAGACCGTATAGACCTTTTTTTAACAAACAAACGAGTTCAATATTCTCCTCAAATCCCGGCGGCTGTTTTATGTAGATCGTTTCATTCAATTTCCCATTTAAAAACTCCGTTTTGGCATCAATATGTCGCACAATGAGTTTTTCTTTCGATGCAATCGATAAAAGCGTTCTGAATGTTGTTTGTCGAGCAATATGAGCAAACCCTTGATCTTAATCAGTTCCATATTTTTGTGAGAAGCCCTGTGCGGCTAAATGCGCCTTGTGTCGTTCAATTTTTCCTTCCGCATCGGTTTTTACTTTATAAACCCATTTGCAGCCTATCGCTTTTCTGTCCTTTGGTAATTCGCATAATTGCCATGTTTCATATCTCTTTAATGAATCTATTTCATTTTTCATTGCGCGAATCCATTGTTCTTTATACTCACTGGACAATGCCTCCGATAGACTTTTCGGCTCGACGACTTTATAAACCATTTCGATTTCGTCGATCAATCGTCGTGGTGGCACACCCATTTTTACACGCTGTGAAATGCGATGCACTGATGTCTCATGAATGGGAATAACTCTGTTGTTTTCGTCATTGAAAATACGATGTAAGCCTTCAGCGAAAGATTCGAATTCGACATTCGACACTGCATCACCAATGTTGTTGCGCACACCCGCATTATTTTCTGTCATCACAGTATCGCTCATCACGTTGTGACGCACATTTGGATCAATTTCAGTTGACTTATTCATATCGATACCGATTATACTTGATTCGACATTCGCATCACATGATGATAAATCAACGCTGATTTCACTCGCAGATCACCAACTTATTTTTGACTGGATCTAAGCATCTCAATCCCTTTGAATTTTCGTCATAACCAACAAAAATCATCGGTGCGCTGGTATCATCCAATTTTCGTCGTTTCTCTGATGGCACATGAACAAAACATTTAGCACCAAAAATTGAAAAATGTTTAATACCTGGTTTCCGCTGATTCCACGCCTCATGTGGTGTCTTTTCGATCGCTCTGCATGGCAAACGGTTTTGAACATAATTTGCCGTATTTACTGCTTCTGCCCAAAATGTTTTCGGAAAATTTGCGTCCAACAGAATACAACGCGCCATTTCGATGAGCGTACGATTTTTTCTCTCAGCAACACCATTCTGCTGCAACATGTATGGTGTTGTATACTGAATCTGAATTCCTTCATGTTTCAAAAAATCAACAACGTTCATTCCGGTGTACTCTCCTCCTCGATCGGACCGTATAACTTTAGGTTTCATAGAGAATTTATTTTTTACCAATGCTACGTACTCCTTTATTTTCTCGTCGACTTCTGATTTATTTTTTAGTAAATAAATCACCGTATAGCGCGATTAATCATCTATGAATACGAGTACGTACCGCTTACCGCTCGGAGAAACTGTTTGCATTGGTCCGCATATGTCAGTATGTATAAGATCAAGTGGAGCTCTAGATTGTAAATGATTGCTTTGGAAACGGCAAACGTGTTGCTTTTTCCTTGAGACACACTTCGCATTTAACCTTGATACCGCAATCGACAATTTGCATGCCGTCAACAAATCCTTTCGAATACATTTGCTTGTTTGCATCTGGATCGCGATGGCCAAAAATGCGATGCCAGTGATGAATGCAATTTTCTTTATGTTCGCGTACCGCATACACTTTGTTCGGCTGACGCAATTTAAACAAATTCGATTGAGCGTCTGATACTGCCACTTGTTTGTCTCCGAATTTAATTTCACACGTTTCAGAATTCGGAATGAAATTCACTGATAGCCCTTTTCCAGCAACTTTTTCACCGACAACAAATTTCCTTAAATACTCGGCACGTACAAAACATCTGTTACCGTTGCCACGGTCGACACACCATTTTCATTGACCATTTCGATGCGACATACGCCTTTTCCCTTGACTTTTACGCTTTCACCGTTTGCGACGTTTAAACTCTTGCATTCCGCTTGATCTAGTGAAATGAAAAAACCTTTATTGCTCGAAATATGTTTCGTAGCACCCGAATCGAGAATCCATCCATCACAATTTTTTTTCGATGAAACCACAAATAAAAAATTGTCATTTTCTTCAACTTTATTTATTTTGTCACTGATCGATGCACTTTCCTTTATTGCGTGTTTCTTTTTCCACGTTTTATATTTACCGCATTCACTCTTTACATGGCCAGATCGTTTGCAAAAGAAATACTTAATATTGTCTTTAAATTTCGCCGTAGTTTTTAATGCCGAATCTGTATTTTCGTTGCCGTCCACCTCTTTTCGACGTTGATACTCAGTAGCTAATTTCGATTGAACCAACGACAATGTGACGTCTGCCTGTGGTCGTACCTCTAGTGCAACATTTAAATTATCGTAACTGCGCAGTAAACTGCTTACGATAACACCAAAATGCCATGTATTTGACAATTGATTTTCGCCCAAATCACTTAATTTCTGGAGCAAATTCGTGAGTTCATTCAAATGCTCTTCGACGTTTCCACGAGAGAGATGAGAGATGAGTCCTTCTCATGAAATGTTTTTAATGCCGTCCCTGTATCTTTCGCCATGGTTTTATTTCGAATGTAGCACAATTGGTTGTCTTCGACCGGCAAACCAATCCACGCCCGAGCCTGATCATCGCGAATTTGCCAATTGTTGATTGCTTCCGCATTGGCATTATCTTCCGTTGGTTCTGGTTTTGTTTCATTTAAAACACTCCATAATTTTTCTTTCATAAGCAATAGCTCTATTTTATACATCCACATAAAATAATTGTCGTTGCTCAATTTTGTTATAAATGCTTTATTTGAGTCCGCCATCTTAACTTTATTCACTCGCACTTTCTTTTCCACATAAACTGTTCTTTATACTTCTTTTATTTAAACTTAATGTCGCTTGTTCAATATCTGGGCCTATAACCCTGTTATTTTGTGTTACTTTGTCACCAACAAGTAAAGAAAACAATTGTAATAACTTTAAACTTTCTCGGGCCGACATATGAAGTTTTTTGTTTTTCAAATGCTCGTCTTTTATCAATGGTATTCGGTTTGTGCATTGTAATTGGCCATACTGGAAATATTTAATTCTATTATTTAATTCATCTAAAGAAAAATACTGTTTATCTCTAATAAAATAATTAAGAGCATTTGATAAACCATATTTAATAATGCCTTCAAAACAATCAGGCATGATATCTACACAAAAATTTTGGGTTACATGAAACGTTTGCAATCTATTGAAATATGAGTCAAACTTTATTCCGGTCAGTTTGTAATCATTTTGTTTCAGATCATCTTGGTAATTTTGGATAGTTCTAAGTTTTGATATATCTTCACATTTATATTTATGGATTTCAGTTCTCTCAACTTTGCAAAATCGACAAAAATATTTGTGATTAAATGAAGGGCTAAAACCTAACAAAGAATTTAAGCCTAAATTATCGCCAATTATACTTCCTAAGACGAAAAAAACTTTAAATTTAGTGCCTCTAATATTGAAAATAATGCTGGATTCTTCTAGATTTTGTAGTACTTGTATTAATTTATTAACACTTTTATTGTATCCGTATTTTTTAATAACAGTGGCTTTAATAAGCATGTTTGGAAAAATGGTCGATAAGCTTGAAATATGTTGAGGAATGGTGGGAAAATTTAAATAAAATGCTGCAAGCGATTGATTTCCTGCACGACCTCCTAATGCGTTACCTGTCTCAAAATCGTCATAATATAAATTAATTGGAATTATGTATGCATCTTTATAATTTTTAATTTTTATTTTCCAATTTGATACATGTACTAAGCTAGAAATTGTTGACGCATTGTTGTCTTGAAGCACTTTGCCATTTTCCAAGTTTTTTCTTAAACGCCTGGCAGCTCAAAAAATTTACGGATCAGGAATTGTATAGGCATTAAAACCCCAATAGATGATTGCTTATCTAGATAAGAAATTCCTTTTTTCATCACTTCAGTTAATTCATTACGAATAGTAAATTATTCTGCTGGTTTGTATAAGTCTAGACTTTTTAGTTGCTTTAAAAGTAAATATTCACTATTAATTTCTTTAAAAGGCGTTTCGCATATTTTAAAAACATGCTCGCATTTACATTTCATTTCCTCAGTAATACATGGTTTAATCTGTCGTTTTAACTCGTTTAGAATATTAAAAACAATTAAATTAGAAACATCTAATATAATAGTTTGTAACAGGGATGTGGTGACATTATTCATACCGTTCAACTTACACACAAATTTAAATGCAAAAGAATAAATCTTTCGTTGAAACTCTGAAATACTATCGACCTGAGGATACAATTTTCCTATTTCAGATTTAGCATCATATTCAAACACACAAGCAAGAGAATTTACATTATTTGAACGTGTTTGCGAATTACAAGGAGTCCATTGAGAATCCCTTGAAATTCCGGAATCAATGACATTAAATTTTATAAAATAATTATAGTGGCGTTTTAGTTTACTTGAATTAGAAAAGGTTGATAAACATTTAGCATTTGGACATTTGTAGTTATTTTCAAATGGTTTAAATTTATGAACTATTTTTAAATGCAAAATATATGAATCAATTTCACTGCATACAAAGTTGCAAAATTCGCAATTCATTTTAATATTAAGTAAACAATACAAATTAAATTTCAGTTATTTATAAAATAATATAAAATTAAGGTAATTTAAATTTAACAATTTAGGTCTGTAATTAACGATAAACTTCAACATCTATCTTATCACTTGAAGTTTTTATATCAAAAAAACAATATTGCAAAAATAGCCAAACCTTACTTATAGCATTCACTTGCGTACTTCAAATTCAGTGCAAAATGTATTTTGAATGCTATTGAAACACATTCCAAAATATTTTTAAAAGAGTTGAAGATTTGACCGTAACAAATCGCAATTTTTTTTTTTTTTTTTGATGTTCCAATATAACAATGAAGGGTTGCAGATTTACTCCATACTCGTTGCAAATATCCTTTTTCTTAGTTATCTCTTCTTTAAGATTGGTTGCGTTACTAAGTGGTAAAAAAAATGCGTTAATCGAATCCCGAATTGAAATTTTCCAAATTTTTTTTATCTGATTTTCGAATAAGCTGCGCAGAAGGTTTCAGTAGATAATGAAGTCCTTTGAAGATTAACAAAAACTTTAACTCTGAAAATATATAGAAGAAAATTATAATTATTAGTATTTAAAGTTCCTCAGAGAAATCTGAATAGACATTTTGATTGGAAAATAAACCAAGGATAATACCTTCATTTTGGGATACATCAGAGAGTTGTTCGAGAAATGATTTATCTTTAATTTTATTTTTCATAATCGAAGATATTTTATGAACAAAAGTATTCCATTTTTTTTTTTTAAATGCTCTTTTTCTGGGAATAACATTTGAAACTCGAGATCAATCTAAGTATATAAAACATCATTTGAAATTGACATAATTAGTTTACTACCAAATTAGATTTACATATAAGTCTAAAGGCGTCTGGGTGTCTGTAGATGATCCAATCCTCATAAAATGTCTGAACATCTCAATTATCATTTAAAAGTTCTTGTTGGCGCCCTTTAAATGTACTTTGAAATTTTATTTACAGTACTCCATGGAACATCCATGCACTGCAACCATTCTTTGTCCTTGTCGAATTCTTCGCCTTTCACATATTCTATTTTGGCTGCTGTTTTCGCTATCTAATGAATATAAAAAAAAACCGTGATATTAAAAAAAAATGCGCAAAATCAGCAAAATACCCATTGAGTGCGATGAATCTTTTCTAATCCTTTTTGTCGCGCCAAAGAACTCAATTTTGTTCAGCTTTGGGGCTTCGTTTCTTTATTTATTATAGAGTTTTCCGGTAGGTCGTTTTTTATCAATACGATGGTAGTAAAATTCCAAAAAGGCGAGTTAAATTTATATATCCGACTATCAAAAACATTTTTATCAGTAAGTTACTGTGGGAAATTTTACCTTTTTTTCGCCAACAAAAATACTTGCAATATCGGATGAAATTTTGTCGAAGTCAATGTAATTCAATGACGTATTTGAAACATAATGATTTTCTAGTATGCCGTCCACAAAAATTTTTCTTTCAATATCTCCCAATTTAAGAGGGTTTGTCGAAATATAACTGTTCCAAATTTTTCAGCCCTTATCGGTGTTTAAAAATATTTTTAAAGCTTCGTTCGTGGTGCAAGTTTTTGAATTTGTTGTTGTTCTTTCAGTTGGTGTTATTACGCCATATTGGTTATGTTGGTTTTGAAGCCAACTATTTACGGAACTGGTAACAGATTTTGTAGACCCACTTAACAGGGTCACTTCTACATTGTATCCCTAAAACAAAATGGCATTAAATTACAAATAAATATATTAAATTTCTGTGGAAATAATTACGTTTTCTTTCCGCCATTCAACTATTTTGTTGCGAAGCCGTATCTTACAACATTGCTCACGATATGTCGGAAACATTTGATCCAATTCGAGTTCCGATAATTATTGCAAATCCGAAAGCTGATCATAACCAGCTTCTGTAATATGAATACAAGTTCAAAGTTGTTGTTCTTGTAATAATAAAGACTGGAATTAGGTTACCTGCAAATTTGTTTCGTAAATAGAGCATATCCCACTGATACAGTATTTCTTCGACCCGTTCCTATCTACTGAATCACTTGGTATATTTACCAAAATTATTTCCTCATTATGCCGTCCATGGTCAGTATTTTTGAAAATAATCATACTGTTCTCATACAAATTCGTTGTTCCACTTTGTTCTTTTTCAATATATAATGTTTCTAATATAAAATGGCAAATATAAGTAATTATGGTAAATCAAATTAAAAAAACGTAAATACATTTCAGATAACCTTAACACTCGATAAATCTTCAGACATTGTTGATTACATTAATGTATCCTTTGCCAATCAAATGTTAGTTTAATTCCTAACATCACTATAAAAAATCTTATTCAAGAGGAATATTTCTTTAGAATCACGCACAGTAATTATTGCAGTTAATTTTAATGCAAAATATAAATGAATTGGAGGAAAGCAGCTTGTCTAAACTATATTCAATATAACTATATAACTATGTTCAATAGCTGCACAACTTTCGACAACACAAAATCTAATATTTATTTGTATAAAGTAATAATACATACTTGATTTATCATTTATTGCCCAAATGTATGTACGTATATTACGTTATTAAATTAAATTATAAACACTGTAAAAATATATTTAATTATCACTCCACATGTATTTATTGAACCTGTCGCAACACGAAAGATAAAAACTCTAAAATTATACGCTTGGAATATATTTTACCGTTAAAACATTTGTGTTTAATACAAAAATACTTTAAAGTGAGGAAAATATCCTAATATTAAGGCATTGATTCACATTAAGTTTAACTTTATGCTTCAAATTCCATAATTTAAGGAATAATATTGTGTTAATTTTTATTTATATTTTGCCTTGTTTCGGCTACTTGTTACGAACTTATTTTCAATTTTAATGTTTTTTCAACATTCTTCAATAAACGAAACTTTTATTGAATTGATTTGAATGGTTTCATTTTCGTCTAAGGATTATCAGTCTAAAATTTAAAAATTTATTATTTCCTTGATATTATGAATAAAACCCACAGATGAATGTATAGTTTTGGTTTAATTTTAAGTCATTAAAAACGACATTTCAGGGTTTCGAACCGAACCCGAACCCGAACCTCGAACCCGCTCCGGTTCAAAGATTTTTAGTAATTTTTTCGAACCTGAACCTGAACCCGAACCCAACATTTCGCGGGTTCGATTCAACCGGGTTCCGGGTTGACAAAAAAAAATCGCATATTATATGCAGTGGAGGTCGGATAACACAAAATCGAGGGGAACAACAAAATATTTCGTGTTTTCAGAATTTCGTGTTAAGCGAAAATAATATGAAGAAACAGTGGAACTGGGAACAAAAGAATGTTCTTGTTATCCGATATTTCGTGTTATCCGTCTTCGTGTTGACTGAACTCCACTGTATATTATTTATCATAATCCAACAATTTAGACAGCTGGACTAACTATGAACTAAACGTATAGCAGGAGTTTACTGTTTATGAATCATTTTCACGGGTCCACAAGGAGAAAAATATTATAGAATAGTGGGAAAACCATAAAATATAAATTCCACTTTTATACGAAGCTGAAAAAGTTTTGTTAGCGATTCCTGCAACGAAAGTCAGTGTGGAATGGGCCTTTTCGGCTTTAAAGTTTATTTTAGCACCACAAAGGGTACACCTTCAAGAAGAATCATTAAAATATATCCTATTCGTCAAACTAAACGACTGTTTTTAATGAAATAAATAAATATCGTGTTCTCAGTACCCAAGTGACACAAACGCATTTTTATAATTTTGGAGTGAGAACTGCCATTTTACGTAAAAATGTAGACTGTTCAAATCAGTTTCCAACGTAGTTATTATACCACTTCGTCAGTCAAGTGTTTGAGTGACACAGATGAGTTTTAGTCAATTTGCAGTTAGGACCGTCACATTAATTAATGGCAAACATAACTTCAAAATGATCAGAATGCGCTTGTGGCGCTCGAACACTGAGGTGACGATAAATAGATTTTTTTAAATATCTGTGAAATTTTATTTTTTGTTAACCCGAACCCGAACCCAAACCTGAACCCGAACCCAATTATTTTCTTGCTTTGAACCTGAACCCGAACCCAAAATTTTGCGGGTTCGAACGCAGGGTTTCAATTAATTATACACACAATACATTTTAAAGATTTAGATTTTATATTAATTCAATGTTAATTTAACTCAAAATTATGTAAAATTCCTTAAAACTAAAACTAAATTATAAATTTTGTCTTCAATTTTAGGAGTCTTTGAAAACCTTAGTTTGTGGAAAATAAGGTTGTGTTTAATGTTTAATTATGACTGAAATGAATTACTTTTTACATTAAAGCCAGAAAAATCTTATATTTTTGACTTAATTTTTGGAAATTTTAAATTCCTCGAAACAAAACCAGCGTTTCCTAAAATTGAGGTAGCCCTTTTTTTCAGTGAAGAGGTTTTGAAATAAAAAGGCAAGGTACGCGAAATTTTAACCGATATTAATTGCAAACAAGCAAAGGTCAAACAATATTTTGAAATGTAAAAAATAATTAATATCTAATCAAATAAATAAAATTAATATTATTTTTCTTAACTAAAAAATGTTTAAAATAATCAAAAAGAGATCATCTTTTTTTTGATAGTTATTTTAGGTTAAAACTAATCAAAAATCGTAAGTTAAACAGAAATGTGATCACTTTCGTTTGTCAATTTATATTTAATACATTCATGAAATATGTACATAATAATAAATCAATTATTTGATAAACAACAACCCATTTTTTAATTTAGCTGTTCTATTTCTTCACTTCTTTGACATGTTCAATTTTCCTTACCCCTTCCTACCAAACAAATCGAAATCTTCAAGTTTGATCTTTATCGAGTAAGTTGAAAACATTAAACGGTTTCTAACCGACAGTACTGAATTATGACGATTTTATTACTCGGAAGTAAAGTGTGTGTGTACCAGCCATACAAAAATACTTTTGTTGTATTTCAAGAAGTTGATGTCATGAAATTAGATGACTCCATAAATTTGACGTACGAAAAATTTTGATTTTAAAGTGTCATATGAAACATCGAACCAGCAACTTTTTCCTAACGACTTTACCAATTAAAACTCAATTCTTCTCGCATTAGGGTTTACGAAGGAGGAATGAATTTCAGAAAAATTAATTGGCTGAAATTTTCTCTAGCACACACATCTCAAATTGTTTTTTTCATTATTCTTGTAAATGCAAATAGAACGAAATTTGAGCAATTCCTTAATAAAATCTTTCATGGTTTAAATTTACTTTATTAGAGCTTGATAACCACAAAGGTTTAAGTGTGTGGCAAAATGAGTCGTGCAGTGAAAATACAAACAACTTTTGCAAGATTTAGATATGATTCGATGAAATTTGATTACAATTTCATTTCTTGTAAAGCTAATTTAATTCCTGCGTTCAGACTCAATTAATCATATTTTAATCAGCGTGGTTTATTGCACTATAAATGTCAAATCGTTTCCATTATTCACCTAACCGCTATTACAAATTTCTCAAAAATGGCTAAAAATGTATTTGCATTCTTTTAAATACCTACTCGTTTTGGAAAAACAACTTAGATTATCATTGTGCAAACATAAGTGAACAATGCCAACAATTAAATTCAGTTAATTCTCACAATCAGTCTCTGTGGCTTGAATAGAACACAAGCAAATAAAAAAAAACATAAAATTTCGACAATACCTTTACTTTAAAACAGTTGAATCAACAATAAACTGTGAACAATTGTTAAACATTAACTTTTATTTGCTTCTTGATAATATCAGACAAAACTTTTTTTTTTATTTATCTGACTTTATTTATACCTTTTGAATTTATGTATAGGAACGAATCCATATAGCCAATCATCACTATTGTTTGTGTTATTGTTGTGTTTGAAATTGTATGTTTCTTCAAAAAACTCTTTTTATTTGTTTTCGAAATATCAATAAAAATAAAATTATTTTTCTCGATTTATCAACAAAAAAAAAAAAAAATTCAATTTCCTGTTTGATTATGATAACAAATTTGATTCAATACAAAATTCAATTTAATGCTTATCAAATTTGTACTTTTTTTTAATTCTAGAGCACTGCATATGAAAGAGCATCCCGACTACAAGTATCGTCCAAGACGTAAACCAAAGACTTTAGTTAAATCACCGATACAAAATTCGTCACAATCAAATACCAGCACACAATCGACACATCATCATAGCCATCTAAGTAATAGTAATTCGGCCACTAAGGAGCACCGCCAAAATTCACCAAATCACAGCAACAGTAATAGTAGTAATCACCCACATAGTAATAGTAATAATAATAATCATATCATAATAAATAACAACCACCACAGTAGTACGCAACATCATCAAAAATATCCATTTGATTTGCCCTTGAGTTTACCAACGCGGGCACCAAGTTTCCCCTTTGCCCACTATCCATTCCTTGATTCATCACTAAATTTAGATATTCAGCGATTACAAGCAATTTACGGTAGCGTTTATCCCCTACGATATTTGTCATATCCCCCGATGATAACGCCACAAGACTTTCCGTCTCCTTCAAGTCCAATCGGCCAACAACAATTAACACAACATCAAGCCGCATCAACATCACCAACGTTAATACATCCGGGTAGCGCAATATCACCAACACAATCGGTATCATCATCACCACCATTATCTATGTTACCGATTACAATACAACAGGCAGCATCCCAACAATCATCAAGCGTTATATGACCAACGCCATTGCGCTTTGGTAGCGCATCAACAGAACATTAACCATATTACACTAAAACCAAAAAGATAAACGTAAACTTTATACAAACATACATACATACCTACATATACATTGTAATATACTTAAGGATATAAATTAAATCCAATTATTTCATATAATTTTAAATTTTTTATTTTTTACGAACACCACAATTGTTGTTGTAATTTTAAGTGCAATCAGTTTATAATTAATTACATAATTATAATATAATTTAATACAAAATAAACAAAAATTTTAATTTTTCGATGGCTAATGGACTTTAATAAAATTAAATTGATTGAACATGAAACAAAACACAAACAATGTAAATTTTATTTTTAATCAAATTAATTAACAAAAAAAAAAAAAACAAATGGACATGATTTTAAAATTTATTAAATACAATTTGAAATAAGCTCAAATTCTCGACGCAGGTAATATAAAATATTGATTATAGGTCGCTCTGGATACAAAATTCAAAATGCTCTACCGAAAAAAAATTTATTCGTATTATGATTGGCTAATAGTTATCATGTGTTGGCCTACTGTGGTATTCGAAAAAAGAAAATTTGAAATACCTTAGATTTTGTTTTTTTTTTTCTATATAAATTCAGGAAAAGTTGGTGAGCAGGTAAGGCGCGGAACCCTCTAGAACAGGATACAAATATAAAAAAAAATAAAAATTTGGCAGGGTTTAGTGCAATATTTTTAGTGCCTCCCCCCAGATTAACAATAAAGGAATAATGTAAATGAATTAAGAAGGTAGGACTTATTGTAACCAATATTGTCAAATAAAAGGTTTATTATCAATTCGCGCTCGAAATTTTGTAAATTTTCATCACCAACTAAAATTAACAAACATCAACTTTATTATTAATTTAAATTAATAATTAAATAGTTGGTGACGATACATACTGCCGCCCAAAACGGTAACAGAATGAAATTTTTCTGAAGTTTATTAAATGGATAATTTCAAAACAGGCCGCCTTAAGGTGCCAGATGCGGTCTGTAAGGTGACTACTCGGACGATATTATCTTAAGGTAAGTTCATTTCGTTTAATATTTAGGGTTTCTCAAACGGTATCCCGGAAACACGGTTTCCCGGGATCCCGGTCTCAAAATTAAGACCAGGATATCCCGGGATTTCCCGGTTTTCAATTTAGTTAGTGTTAGTAGTGTTTTACCTCAAATCCACATAGGAAATTTAGGGATTCTCAAACGGAATTCTGGGATCTCGTTTTCTGTATTAAAAGTGTAACCGGGAAATCCCGAAATTTCCTGGTTTTCGATTTTTTTATTTTATAATATGTGTATATCCTGTAAAACCTCGGTTTAAGAGGCTAATTGGGGGTTGGCCTGTCTCTTATTTCGGACTATTCCTTAGATCCGAATGCAGACAATTTGAATCTCTCGTACTTATAAAATTTTATCCATATACCGCCTTTCAAGTCAAATTCAGGCCAATTAGAAAGGAACTTTGCTATTTCTTAACCGATTATGGTGAAATTGAGCATGCATGTTGGAAATGGGATTCTAAAATGATTGTTACATAAAATTCTTGATAATGGCCAATTAGGAAGTTCTGGAAAATGGGCAATTAGAAAAGAAATTGGTGATTTCTCTACCGATCATGATTAAATTCAGGGTGCATGACGGAAATGGGATTTCAAAATGCATTTTAGATAGAGTTCTGGAATAGAGCAAATTAATGTAATTCTAAAGTGGTATCAGAAGAAGTGCTGGAATATGGTTAGTTAGGAAGTAAATTGGCTGTTTATTAATCGATTATGATGAATCCCGATTTGTACCATGAAAATAGGAGTCTAAAGTACCAGTTAAAAAAGTTTTGGATTATGCCGATGAAAACTGCTAGGGAATATACCACATGAAATCGGTGAAAGAAATTACCGAGTTTCTTCCTAATTAGCCTTATTTTAGAACTTCATGTATAAATTAATTTGGAACCTATAATTTCCGTCGTGCTTGCAGAATTTCATCAAAATCGGCTAAGCAATGCCAAAATCCTTCCTAATTGGGCATTATTCAGATCTTTATCTAAAATTCATTTCAGAATACTATTTGTAATCGGTCAAGAAATCAACAAGTTCCTTCCTAATTGAATTCATTTTTAAGAACTTTATGTAAAAATCATTTTATAGTCCCATTTCCGCCTAGGGTGCCGAATTTCATCATAATAGGTTAAGAAACGGTCAAGTTCCTTCCTAATTGGCCATATTACATAACATCATCTAAAACTCACCTTTGAATCCCATTTTCGTCGTGCATGAAAAATTTCGTCATAATTGGTTAAGAAAAGCCTAAGTTCCTTCCAAATTGGCGTTATTTCAGAACTTCATCTAAAACTTATTTTAGAATCACATTTCCATCGTGCAAATCGAATTTCATCATAATCGGTTAATAAATAACCAAGTTCATTCCTAATTGGCCTGAAGTTGACTTGAACATGCTACTGATCGATTAACGTCTATAGGGGATATTCGGAGCTTACGAACAATAGAAAATCAGAGACATGCCAATCCCCAATTAGCCTCTTAAACCGAGGTTATACTGTAATATATTATTCCTAAGTAATTATAAAACGAGTATATAAAAAAAAACGAAAACCGGGAAATCCCGGGATTTCCCGGTCACACTTTTGAGACAAAAACGGGATCCCGGGATCCTGTTTTGAGAAACCCTGGTAACAATACGGTGTAGTTTAGTTTTATTATGGTTGAATCTACCTACTACTTGCCCTTTTTTGTAATGTTGTTAAGTACGTCGCGTCGTGAGCTACTTTCACCAAAATTCCTGCCGTAATCATTGCAAATATTGCCATCGTGATAGGTGATTTAATTTAAGGTGGCACAAGTCCTGATCAGGTAGATATGTGTAAAGGTGCTCGATCAAAAAATGTACCGGTGTCAACGGATTTATATTGTCGTTGGAAGTGACACAAAGTGGCCTGGAATTGGGTATAGCCTCGATCTTCGTCAAAATCGTTATCATCTCCTCGTACGTCAGTGAGGCTCTTGCCAATGTTCGCTTCAGGTGATATTTAATTGATTTTCCGACCAGCCTCATACAATCCTCCAAAGTTTGATCTTGTTGGTGGGTTGAATATCCAATAAATCTCTTTTTGAGAGGGAAAATTGGCAATTTTAGTATCATTCACAATATTGAACAGTTCTTTGAGGTCATTTTTGGCCCCAATAAAATTGGATCCGTTGTCACTTATGATTTCGTGACACAGACACAACAAAAAGTGCAATATAGGCCTCATCTGGTTTGAGACCTCTACATTTGGACGGTCGAACATAGATCGGTCCAACACAATCGACCCCTGTTGACATGAAAGCCCTGACCAAGGTGACACGGTTGATTGGTAAATCGCCCATTAATGGTTGAATAGGTTTTGACGTATATCTAAGCATTTGATACACTTTTTTGTTACTCGTCGTTTAACTATCTTGCAGCTAATTATCCAAAAATTTCTCTTTAATGTGGTGAGCAAAAAGGTATGATTGCCGCAAAGAAATTATTCATGAGATGTGCGAACAGAATTTCGGTCACGTCATCTTCAGCTGGTAATATTATTGGATGCTTTACATAAAATGGAATAGTTGTATGTGTTGTATACGACCGCCAACTCTAAGATGCCATTTCTATCTAGGAAAACATTAAGATTGATTAGTTTGTTTGTTTTAACATCAGGTCTTTAGATTCACATAATTCACTGCAATTCAAGAAGGTCTTAAGTCTTTCACCATGCTTTAATCTACAGTTATTAACATACCGTTTACAACAGGCTAGAACACGAATAATTTTATTCAAATTTAAATTTCTAGTTACAATCAATTCAATTGGTTTCTCCTTTGTGGTTGTATGGTGCAAAAATTGCCTGTGACTGTTTGTAATGATTTGTGAAACGCGGTTCCCAAGAAAACGTCAAGGGAGCGAGGTACTGCTTCTAGCCATGCTAACACGATTGTAGAATCACTCATATCACTCATCAACATAAACATTTTGTGAAGCATCGGAAAAACCGCGTAAGTTTATTTGATCGGAGCCAAATTTGAGCCATCTTGGTATGGTAATTGATTAGACAATTGAATAGTCACTTACGAAGATTAAATTCTGACACCTTTATTATCGATATTATTGGTTGTCTTAGCGTATTGAGCCGCTCTAATGTATCTATACCCGTGATCAGATCATCGACATAAAAATATCTCTCGATAACAGTCGCTGCCCTTGAAAATGTGGGTCGGTTTTCGTCAGCGATCTGCTTTAGCACACGGGTAGACCAAAGTGGTGCTGGTGCGGTGCCATATATAACGGTGAGCAGTCGATATTCCCGAATTGGATCAGTCGGTTCTTTTCTTAATAAAATTCGCTGAAATTCCGTATGGGGCGGTGTAACTAAAACCTGCCTAAATAGTTTTTTTGCAGGTCCGCGGTCATGGCATATCGATGGAAGCGGAACCGTAACAGTATTTGCTGAAGAGTCTGCTGTATCAGCGGTCCAACTAACAGAATTTGGTTTAGCGATCGCCCTGTTTTGGTTTTAGCCGAACCATCAAAGACCACTCGCAGCTTATTTGTGGAACTAATATCTTTATAGACAAAATTATGTGGTAAGTAGTACGGCTGGCTCCATGGTAGGTCTATTTCGGCATTCGGTATACATTCCGTGTGGCCTAATTTATGGTATTCTGTCATAAATTCAACAAATTTTGATTTCAGATTTGAATTTCTGGCTAGCCTGCGTTCAATGGATTGCAGTCGTTTGGTTGCCTATGTTTTGGATTCTTCAAGCGGTGTAGCCTCAGGATCAAATGGCAAGGTTACCTGAATCGGCCATTGGATGTTTTTCTAAAATTATGTATAAAATTATTTTCACAATAAATTTCTTGCGGGGTTTGAGGGATGGTTGTTTTAATGTCCACCACGTCAAAAATCGAGTTAGTGTTTGGTCAATATTGATGGAAGTACATATGTTTGTCAGATGCGACGGTTGCCGGTCATTCCATGTTCCTGTTATTATCCAGCCGAGCGCGGTTTCGTTTGCTATAAGATTGGTTTTGTTGCTTTGGATGTGATCTGCTAAAATTAATGACAGGTAATGGTCACAACCAATCAAAATTTCGATATCGCCAGGCTTGTTGAACGTCGGACCTGCTAGGTCCAGGTGGTTGAATTCATCCCAATGGTGGTAGCCTATAGTTGTCTGTGGTTGTAGCGACGTGATTGATGGTAGAATAAGACCTTCTATATTGAACAATAGTTCTGGTCGAGTTCGCGGCAACACGTCCAAACTCACCTTTCCTTTAGTTGTTCCTTTACCTTGGCTGATGATAGATCCTCTACTAATATTCGTTGGTTGGTACGACTTAGCACTAATTTCTGAACACACGCTTCCGAAATAGAAAAAGTTAAACTTCCGGAATCCAGCAACGCTCTGTAAGTATACAACTGGTTATTTTCTCCACAAATGCTAACTAGAGAAGTTTGTCTGGGGCATTTACAGCGTTTTCTTTTGCTTTATCCTGGCGATTTGACCTTTGCATGAATTCCATTCATATAGGTTGTAAATTGTATTACATAAGCAGCAACACTTGATAGCAAATGTATGACTACAAATATTAGTAGACCGTGATTGTGTTAGTTTTGGTGTTGGTTGAAAGATTGCCAGGTAGGAAGGTTGACTTCCGTAGTCTCATTCGACCAACGCTCTCTGGTGTCATCATCCAATTTTGCTAATACCAAATAAATGAGCCATGGGTCATGACTTTCTGCGGCATTTACTAGAGCCCTAATCCCCGGCCTGACTTCATAAGAGGTGTCTCGCACACTTGTCGAAGGTTTTAGGCTGACGCGTTTGGTACCCTCGGCTGATTAACGAAAGTTTTGATATATATTCATTTATGGTACGTTTTTTTACTATATCTTTTTATCAACTGTCGTAGAGACGAACTAGAATCTGTCCTTAGTGCTCTCCTTTGAGGTATTGAAACTTTTGAACAGCTGAAAAACTCGAACTGTCGTGTACAGTCGCCATAAACATTTCATTGAACGACTGCAATTCTTGATAGTTTCCATTAAATTGATTAGAAATAGCAACGTTAGTCTCGGTAATTTAATTTCACGTTGCGATTAGTTCAAATTACCAGAGAAATTTGCGTTATTAATCGCCATTGAAATATTTTGACTAAGGCCTTTCTGGTGTTCTTCAAGTATCCATCGATTTAATTGTACGATCGATGAGTAATACATCTCGTCACATTCATTTGCCTGCGATTCAGGGGCCCTATTTCTGAATACGATACGAATTTGTATACGAAACGAAAATGCTATTCGATACGAAAATTCATTGGTATTTCTGAATACGAACGTATGACCTATTTTAATTTTTGTAGTGTAGGCAAAGGGAAATTTTGTTTTACGTGAAACATCCTTATAATGACAGTGTAAATCTGAAAATAAACGTAAATATGTCAAATTTTTGGCATCACTTTAGTTTTTAATTGGCTACGTGAATAAAAACGAATCAGCCATATTGGATAAATATTATTTTATATCAAAATAAAATAATTTTATTTAATAAAAGCAAATACAAATCTGTACCTAGAGAAATCCATAGCTACACATTTCGTAAAATTTCAGTTTTATTTATTTAGTTTATTGTGATTGCGGCGTTGAAGGACCCGGTAAATAGTCAACAGTTTGGTGTATACATAAAATATGTGAAATTTTGCTAAATAAAAATTATTTTCAATTAAAAAAATTTGGCTTTTAGTTTTTAAAAATTTGTATTTCTTTTAAAAATTAAAAAAAATATAAAAATATAAATTTCTTGTGTACATCTTGCATTTTTTGCTTGTTTCTCTTGGTGTCGTTAACTATTATGTCATCGAACCAAAATCCGTTCATGAACGAAAAAAACTGCTCGAATTCGTATTGTGAAATAAGGGAAATTTTGTCACGAATCATGCTTACACGAATTCGTACAAGAAATAAACGTATTCGTATTCAAAAATACCAATGATACGAATTCGCAGATTTTTTGTTCGTATTCGTATTCAGAAATAGAGGCCCAGTTCCTCCATCCTTCGCGAATAACTGATCTTTTGTTTCCGAGAACCTTTTCATCAATTCTTGGAGATTATCGAGCCGTGCCTTGGCACTCATAACAGCCATGGTATCGGTTAGTTGGTTGGCTGGTTTCTTCTGTGTTGTAAATTATCCAACGATGCGGCTCGAAGGACCATAAAGACGTATTAATCTGGATATGATTTATATCGCTATAATGTGGCTCGCTGGATCAAATAATGATTAACGTGGAAGAAACAATTTTGATTTTATCATGCAAATGGTCCAGCAAATTCTCCATATTGAAATACCATCCAAAACAAAAAGAGCAATGGTTTATACAGGGTGTAAAAGTACCGGGAAGGTCGAATATTTTGAATGGTACACACCGCATCGAAAAACAAAATAATTCGTGTTTAATATTTTTGAAAAAGCTATTCAACTACACTAAACTCGAACACCACCCCCACCCGCTGTGGGTGGCGGTAGGGGCAACTTTGATATCTTAAATGAAAACCCCCATTTTTATTACAGATTCGGATTCTACGTCGGAAAATACGTAACTTTCGTCTGAAATATTGTTTTGTGTTCGGGCCAGATGGCACTCGGGGTTATGCTAAAAGTCAATAAATTGTGATGTACATATCTGTCTGATTTATTGATCTATCAATTTCTATTTTTAGGATTAGTCGTTCGAATTCTCACTTTTTCCAACAACAATTACAGCGTTATCTGCACCGAATACAAAAAAATATTTCAGACAAAAGTTGCGTATGTTTTGACGTAGAATCCGAATCTGTAAGTAAAAACAGGGGTTTTCTTTTAACATATCAAAGTGACCCTTACCCCTACCCACAGGGTATAGTTGAATAGCTTTTTCAAAAATATTAAACACGTATTATTTTGTTTTTCGATGCGGTGTGTACCATTCAAAATATTCGACCTTCCCGGTACATTTTTTACAAGCTGTATATAATTTCTATTTTATTTTTATTTAAATTGGTGATCGCATTCCAAGTTGTAGTGCAAGACTTGCTAAATATACTTAAAATTTTTTACTGTACAACCATAGTAAAATTGGTTCAATAGGAATGATAAAATAAAAATATAAACAATTATACCATCATAACACCATACCATCATACCATCATCAAAACTCAACTCAATTTTTGAAGTTTTAGAAATTCCTCTGAATTAACTTTGGACCTTCTGACGTTTAAGGTTATTTTAGAATATAACTTGATTAATTAAAACGCCACTTTTAATTTTAATTTATGACATATAAAATGTTGATTTTTATAATTTATTTATTATCGTGAGAAATTATTATTTATAATGATTTAATTTATTTCAACAAAATATTTATTTAATGTTATTATTTTGCACATAATTTTATTCAATATTTATATTTATTTTGCACCACCATTTTGTACGCGCACAACAACAATTCGGTGTTGGAATGATCAACTGAAAATCCGAAACGAGACTGATTATTTTAATTATACTCGTATTTTTGTTTTGTGTTTCGTGTTTATTTTGCGTCGCGCAGTTGGTATGTGGGTACCAGTGAATAGGTGTATTGTTTTTGTGCGGACGAATTAGTTGAGGTGACGAGTGAACACATGTAAGTGAGCTAGATGAGTGAGCCGCCACAATCTGATTCTCATCTCTCGAGAAGGAGATGAATGTTTGAGATATTATCCTCTTAGTCTTAAACAATATTTTGTGAAAAGTTCGTTCAATCCGTGTGCATTTGTTTAAATATCACATAATATATAAATGTATACAGGGTGTTTGGCACATGGACCAAAAGAATTTGTTGGGGGCTTTGGTGGATCATTAGCTAGTTTTCAGCCATACACCATACGTGGTAAGTGTCCCGGTAATTGAGATATAATTTTTTTTCTTCGTTTATTTAAATCACCCGAAATCTCGCCTTTAAATCGTCATATTTTTTTTGTTTGTCATTATAATAGCACGAAATAATTTTTATTGTATTTTGCAATGTATTTTTATTCTAAATAAATCATTATTTAGTACAATTGGCTTCAATAAAATGACCTATGAGCTTCGAAGGTCTTTAAAATGTGTAAATGTATATGATGTATGTATATGAAAAATTTCAACTTCTAAATTCAATATAAAAAAAATAAACATTATTTTGAACTTAGGTTTATTTTAAAAAGTTTTCTAGTTTATAACCTTTCCAATGGTATGCTACATCAAAGCTTACCTAAATATACAAGCCGTCAGGTTAAAATTCGAACTTAAAATAAGGGGGATAGAAAGACAAAAAAAAATGAATTTTTCATACAAATCAAATGAAAAGTTATGTTTTTTTATATCGTTTTTCTTAAATGGAAAGTCTTACAAAAATGAATTTTGATTTCTACGTTATCAAGAAGAATGATTGGTAAATATACGATTTGAAAATCAAATAATAAAATCTTGTTTATAGATTATAATTAATGTTTACCCCTTTATTTACAAACACATTCATGTTTTTTTTTTGTAATAAGCCATTAGTGATACCTAATTATAAACTCGACTAATTAAATAAGTTTAAAAAAAAACAAAATGGCCGTGTAGTTTTCGTGTTTGAAATCAGATGGCGGTAATAAGAAATTGAAATAAATTCACATTTCAGAAAAACAATTCAAAATAATGTTTTAGCAAGTTAGGAGTATAATTTAGTAAATAAAAAGTTTAACGAGCATGCGGATCTATTTCAATCGGACATTATTGATTTGAAGTCGAAAAATTCGGACGATGCGTTTGTTTTCAACATTCAAAAATTGCAATAATGATTTGAATGATTTATAAAAATAAACTGTAATACTTACCAATTAAGTACTTTTCAAATTGAGGTCGTAATCCAACACTTTCACAAAAGATTTCCAAGTTTTGATTGGCTCTGATAAATTGTTTATTCTTTATAAACTAAAAAATATTAATAAAGTTGTTGTTTTTTTTTTCAAATAATTAATATTAATGCACATAAATTTCGCACATAAAAACCACTCTGACATTTGATTGCTCTATTAAGCATAATAAGTCCGGGGAAAAAAATAAAACGGTTTACTAATTTTTATAACTCATTCGAACAGAAATAGTAACCGAAATATGTATTTTTTGTGGTAAACTACAGATGTCACTAATTCCTTACTACACTTGACAGTGTACAAAATGGAAAAGCTAATTTTTTGACATATTCTCAACGAATGGCATACTTGTCATTGGAGAAAAGTAGTAAGTTGAAATTTTTTTTTTTTTAATTATTTAAATTAATTTATTTATTTAATTCTTCAGGATTATGGTCTTCTTGAATTCGGAATGAAAGATCCTGGAGTTTATTCACCCGTACTAACGTTTTTACTAAATTTACTACACGACAAAGATGATTCCAAATTTAGGCGATTCAGTCCAAACGACCGACTCGTGCAAACTGTTAAAGAAACTTATATATGACTGTATTTTGGAGCGGAAAATTTTAAAAATTTAGATCCCATTACCGCATTCATATTTGATTTTATTTATCAAGTATCACAATCACCAGATAAAGTAACAGAGGAAATACTATATGAAATTTTACAAAAGATCGAGAAAACATCGATTGAATGGTTTCCCATTTAACAGAATTATTGCACTGTTAAAAATATTTTCAAAATTTAAAAAAACGTTGTTTAGCCAACTTCATAATATCAAAAAAAAAATTTTTGTTTTTACAAAACAAGATCTTACGTCATTGATTTCGTTTTTATAAGTTTACACTGTATTTTTCCAAATTTTTCACATAGCCATACAAAGAAAAAGTAAATTTGTACAATTTTATTTTAATTATATTAATCAAATTACTAAATTTAAGTTATTGGTTTTAAAATATGTTATACTCAAAGGTTTGATTTAAATATAAACCTAAAAATATTTTCTGTTACGAGTATTTTTCATTCATAAAATTTTAATCAAAAATGTTCAATTTTACATGGGTTCTTATGGGAAATCGTAAAATAAATCTCCCTTAAATTAAGCTTCTTTTAAAATTGGTCTGAACCTGACGGCTTGTATATTTAGGTAAGCTTTGGCTACATGTGCAAAAATCATTTATAATGTGGTCAAAATAAGAGATACAAGTTTTTACGAGAGTAATACATCATAAAAAATTAGACGCAGCAGAATCCATTCTGTTTATGAAAACCAGACATAAAACAATAAACAGAGATGACGGACCGGTTCAAAATAAAACCCTAATTAGTTTAGCTAAAACATAAGCTAACACTCGCTCCCCCTTTTTAAATTAAATTTTTCTTTTTAAATTTTCAAATTACACTACACAAAATATTATAATATTTTTTAAGAAAACTCCCCTTTTTTGATTAGTTCTACCTGACAAACCATATAAATTCAATCACAATTCAAAATAATAGTTAGTACAAAAAATGTAGTATTGATAATGTAAGGAAAGTAGCGATCGAAATCTAGATCTACAGATATTAAAATAAGTGAAAAGTGAATATAAAAGTGTTTTTGATTTTTGAACATAACTCAAAAAAAATGATATCTTGTTCTTGTTAAATCTGTATCAAACTGTTATCAGAACTGTTTTTGTTGCGTTTATCATCGCTGTTGTCGTTACAATGCCTAATTTTAGTAACGAAGAGTATGCTGACATGTTGCTGGCTTACGGCAGAGCTAATTGCAATTCGTGTGAAGCACGGAGACTTTATCAGGAGCGATAACCTGATCGGCGTTTACACTACGTTTACTATCGTCGCCTGAGAGAGACCGAAAACTTGCATTTTCAAAAGCCTCGAGTGAATGTGAGGCAACATAATGTTGTAATGGATGAAACAATATTACAAGCTTTTGATGAAGATCCAAAAACAAGTACACGAGTTGTTGCTGAAAGACTTAACTTATCAGTTTGGAAAATTTAGTCGGTTCTTCGGACAGATAACAGGCATGCATTCCACTACACTCCTGTTCAAGGTAATTAATACATAACTTGCTTATTTTTAAATGTCACGAAAAACAATTTTTAATTGCTTTCAAATCCCAATGAGGTTTTCACTAGTCATTTATTCAAGTAAAACACTACTTTTACTTTCAATAATTTTATTGATTTTTAACTGTGCTTGTTCTTGCAAAAAGTTTCATTGTTAACTTCTCTTCTTTCTGGCTCAGTTTACAGAAAGAATGTATCGTTTTCGTGCAATTATCATAAACTCACGGATTTAACTAACTGTTTCAGGTCTTGAAGAGGGTGATAATGCTAGACGGCTGGAGTTCTGCACATTTATACTGCATACAGATGTTGAAGATGGTGACTTTTTGAAAAGAATTTTGTGGACCGATGAAACAATTTTTAGCCACAAGGGAATAGTGAATCTGCACAATCTGCACCATTGGGAAGAAAAGGGCCAAAATCCTCACAAAAAAAGGCAGAGATCTTTTCAAAGAAAATTTAGTGTCAACGTTTGGGCTGGTGTTATTGGTCGAAACCTTGTCGGCCCATATTTTTTGCCAGAACGCCTGATCGGAGATGCTTATCTTGAATTCTTACAAAATAATTTACCTGAACTTGTATTACCAGCTTTAGAAGAAGGTGTGCCGATCGCCTTTCAAAAACACGGCTGTCCAGCACATTACAAACGAACGGTACATGCGACTTCAGACAACAACAGTTGAGATAAGAAAAAGGTATCGTGCTTGCATACGAAGTAGAGGAGGACAGTTTGAGTAAATATTGTAACTCATGTTTAATAAAAACATAATAAACATAAAAAGTATTTTCTTGACCCTGACCCTCGCAAACTTGTATCTCTTATTTTGACCACATTATAAATGATTTTTGCAACATGTAGCATACCGTTGCAACATGTAGCAAACTAGAAAACTTTTTAAAATAAACCTAAGTTAAAAATAATGTATATTTTTTTTTTTATTGAATTTAGAAGTTAATATTTTTCATATACAATTACACATTTAAGACTTTCGAAGCTCATAAGTCATTTTCTTGAAACCAGTTGTATCAAATAATTATTTATTTAGAATAAAAAATACATTGCAGAATAAAATAAAAGTTATTTCGTGCTATTACAATGACAAAGGCGAGATGTCGGGTGATTAAAGTTACACTTACCACGTAGGGTGTATCGGTGAAAACTAGCTAATGATCCACCCAATACCCCAACAAATTCTTTTGGTTCATGTGCCAAACACCCTGTATATATATAAACACACACTTTTAAATACAGTGAAACTCCATTTCAACGGACACTAAGTTTAAAGGAATCCTCATTTCAACGGGCAAACTTTAAAGTCTCATGCAACTGAAATTTTTCAATGAAAACCTCCATTAGATAAGTTGACACTTTATTAGAGCGGACACGGACAGATATTTCTGGGATGATACAGGTTTTACAAGTACACTTTAAATTGAAACTTTTACAATTCAATTTGTTCCTTTTACACTTCAAATTGAACCTTTAACATTTCAAATTGAACCTTCAGTAAATTATATGTAGGAACAATTAGGATGGAACTTGGCTATTTCTTAGCTGGTTTTAATGAAACTTGACATTCATGATTGAAATGGGGTTTTTAAATAAATTTTGGATAAAATTCTGGAATATCACCAAAAAAATAAGTAAATGAAATTTGACATTTCTTGGCCATATTCCAGAACTTCATCCAAAAATCACTTTAGAATACTATTTCCACGGGAAAAAGTTAAGAAATAGCCAAGCTCCGACCTAATTGGCCATATTCCAGAACTTCATGTAAAAATCATTTTAGAATCCAATTTACAACGCACATCTCAAATTTAATCATCTCAAATATCATTTAAGAATCCTATTTTCAACGGACGTCTCAAATTTCATCATAATTGGTTTAGAATTAGGCAATTCCATCATACTTGACCATATTCCAAAACTTTATCCATAAAATCATTTTTTTTGTATCCCATTTCCATGGCACATGTCAAATTTCATCATAATCAGTTAAGGAATATCCAATTTCCATGCTACTTGGCCATATTCCAGAACTTTATCCAAAAATCATTTTAGAATCCCATTTCCATCACATACATCAAATTTCATCATAATCGGTTAAGAAATAGCCAAGTTTCGTCATCATTGGCAATATTCTAGAACTTTATCAAAAATTATTTTAGAATCCCATTTCCAACGCACATGTCAAATTTTTATCATAATCAATTAAGAAATAGCCAAGTTCCATCCTACTTGGCCATTTTCCAGAACTTCGTCTAAATATCATTTGAGAATTCTATTTCCTTTGGAAGTGCTGGATTTCATCAAAATCGGATAAGATATAGAATCGCAATAAAATAATTTTTGATCCCGTCGATTTCCGTCGTAGTGAAGTTTCCATGTATATAGTACATCTCAACTGCTCACTAAACCCCAATCCAACCCCAACTAAACCGCAACTCAACCCTAATTCAACTCGCAAACGGAACCCAACTAAACCCTCAACTCAACCGCAAACTCAATGCCAAACTCAATCCTCAAACCAGCATATAAAATAAACTAAAAAAAATTGGCCAACAACTCACTATATCCTATCCAATCCCAACTCAACTCCAACTCAACTTCAACTCAACCCGCAAATTAACCCCTAACTTATTCTTCAAATCAATCCCAAATTCAATGCCCAATTCAATAATCAAACCAGCATATGTATATAAAAAATGCGTAAATATTTCTATAACCAGGTGTTTTGGTTTAATTCGTATGGCATGCATTCGCATTGGTACCACACCCTCTTGACGCACAGGTTCCAAAAGCTTTTGAAATCTTCGCCTTGACCATAGAAACAGATTAGCGAAAAAAAAATTCCTACTCGGACAAGCCGTTATTCTCGAGGTACCATGGGTAGAGACGTCCGGAAATCCAGCCATCCAGACAGCGAGACGTCCAGACATCCGGACATCTAGACATCCAGACAGACGGACGGAAATTATTATTTTTTTTTTTTTGCTTTTTTAGACTAAGGGACTTTCAAACCGTTGAGAAAATTGGTTTTGGACCAACCAACATCTTCACATTTCTCAACGAATTAGTTTACCAGGACTCTAAACCAACGATTAAGAAATGTCGCTTGTGTCCTTCCGTCCTTCCAGTTATACATTTTTATTATTTTTATCCAGTCTCACAAATATTGATAGTTTTGGTATAAAGATAGACTTTAGTAATAAGCGCCGTGTGTCGTTTGGGTCCATTCGAGTCTAGAATAGACGGGGTTGTAGTAAAAGAGAAAACAGCGAAACAGATTTTCTCAAAAACGGGACCGACTGTTTTTTGCTAATGAAAAATGTGACAATCCACCGAATACCTGTTTACAAAATTTGAAGTCAACTGAAGCATTGCGAGGGAAGGGGGGGGGGAGGGGGATAACATAAAAAAAAATTGTTGATCTGATTAGAAACTTTTAGAAAAATATTTTTCTATGGTTAATTATTATAAAACTTCCAAATTCCAACAATTGTTCCTTAGGTGTATTTAGGAAAAAATGAATAGGTTATCGTGTATAATATGGAACTTATACTTCTAAATTTACCTAAAATAAAATAGTAAGCTTTAAATATAAATTCTTTCTCTGAGGTTTTATTGACATTTTGTTGATTGAAATTTTAATGACATGTGGGTTCATACATTATACGTGAATTGATTTAATAAAATCGTCTTTCAATGTATATTTCTGGTGCAACGGGCCTAAACCTTGTATATATATAAATCTTAATATTAAATTTCATCGAACGCCCTTAAAATAATATTACGCCATTAGGGTGGAGGAGGTTCAGTAATTTTGTGATCTGAACAAACGGCAAAAATTTTCACAAAATAAATTTTGAACATTGTGGATAATCGATGAACGGAATAATTTAAATTCTTAACAGTATACTAAAGATGTATAACTGGATCTAATTGTTAAAGGTCGAAGATAAAGAATGGCTTTTCAATACGTCTCAATACGTCTTTTCATTATGCGAATATTAATTGTGAGTCTGCGACTTCGCGAGAGGTCTTCAAATTTAAGAGATAAGACGTGACATCTTTTAACTACCTTGCCCAAAATAACGGAATATGTTTGAAAAATGTAGATGGTTGGTTTGGTGGTCTATATTGTGGGAAAAGTGTGGTTCGCTTTCTCATTAAAATGGAAAATTTAATAAACAATACAAGTGAAATTAACCAATTGAGGAACAACAAATACGTTGCTATAGTGCGATGTTATATTGCAAAAACAAGTGGTGGATACAATCAGCCAATGCAGACGATGTATTGGCTTCGGCTACGGTGAAGCAAATTATCACATAATTATAAAACAACACGGCTAAGCATATTTGTACCAATTGTAAGAGTAATCACTCGGCAAACTCTAATATGTGCCCTAGTGGTGGAAAATATCTTTGGAATCAAATTCGAAAACAACAAGCGAGTAAGAATCATGACAATAATGTTGTTGTTATGAAGCTGTGTCGTTGCGCTAACAGTTGTCTTATTTGATGTGCTGCTAGCGTTTGTTGTTCAGTTTGTTGAACCGTTCCCACCTTATGCCCACTGAATGCTTCTAAAGATTGGAATCTTTCTTCTACAACTTTAGAATCTCTGTTATTTGTTGGAATTCTCTTGGTTCTTCAAAGTAATGGTTTTCTGGTTTCACTGACTAACTTTTTCAAGGCCATGAAGATAGTAATTGAGTTTCATGATTTAATGTTAGGACATCGGTGCCAGAAAATGTCTGCCATCCGTTGTGAAATTTTCCAACTGTTTTTCAGGATTAATACGTCATCTGTACATGGTCCAAATGGTTTTGCTCCTCCAGAGGAGCCCAATAACAAATGGTTTGGCGTAATTGCTTCGGCTGATTCGTTGTCCAATGGTACATAGGTGAGGCGGCGTGAATTGATGGAACTCTCAGCTTCCATCAAGAAGCATCTCAATGTCTCATCGTTCGGATAACGTTCTGGCATAGCATGTCTGATGCTGCTTTTGACGGATTTAACGAGGCGTTCCCAACAACCGCCCATGTGTGGCGCTGCTGGAGGATTAAATCTCCACTTAATGCGAACGAAGGTGTTCTGGAGATATTTTTCATTTTCTTTCCATGTGCGTTGTAATTCGTTGTTCGAGCCATGAACATTTGTACCGTTTTCGGTCCATATTTCAAGCGGTTGACCCCATCGTACAATAAAATTACGTATTGACGTAATAGAAGAGTGAAAATCTAATGAGTGTACAATCTCAATATGAATTGCGCGAATTGTCAGCCATGTGAAAAGAACGCCCCACCTTTTTTCAACAAGTCGACCTATTTTGACTTCGGTTCGTACTAGACGCATCCATTTCGAAAATCGCGTTGCTATTGGAGTGATTGTTGACGTTTTCGTCAGAACGTGAAGCATAATTGGCATAATCTCTTCCAATTCCTGGGGTGGTGGATGATTTTCTTCAACTGGCCACTTTTCTTCGGGTTCAAGAAGAAAGAGCGGCCCTTCAAACCACCGACTGTTGATTGAAATTTCGGGATTCCCCTTCCATTTTGTTGCTTCGTCCGCGATGTTGAGGTTTGTTAGGACCCAAAACCATTGATTGGCATTTGTGGTTTCTAAAATTTCGGATACCCGAAAAGCCACAAATTGGCGATATCTTCGATTTTCTGATCGGATCCAACATAAAACGTTTCGTGAATCGGACCAGTAAATAACTTTTCTTGGTTTGACGGTGTGTGAGTCTAGAATCCATTTGGTTAATCGAGTTCCCAATACTGCGGCTTGCAATTGACATTGGACGTAGTGGTGCGAGTTTTGTTTTAGCGCTGACGAGACAACACCGGATACCATTCAAATTTCGGACTCGGAAGAACGCAACGGCTGCGAACGCATTTTCGCTTGCGTCTACCATTACATGCAGTTGTACTGAGATTGGTGTTTCAGAAAAGTGACATCGTGGTATGCGAATATTCTCCAAGAGGGCAAGACATTTGGTCCACCGGAGCCACATATCATAGTGTTCAGAAATGATTGGGTCATCCCATCCAATATCGCATTTCCAGATTTTCTGGAGGACGATTTTCATGTAGACGATGAAAAATCCGATCAACCCGATCATTAAAACTCTCAAGACTTCTCGTTTGGTAGGTGCTCGTTCGCCATTGATGATGTTTTCATCGGCACGTTTAACATTCAATGAGAGGAAAAATGCGTCGTCTGTTGTAGACCCCCACATACCGAGGACGCGAGCTTCACTTTCGCCACCTAAATTTAGATATCTTGGTTTATGTTCAGCGGATCCATTAATTTGTTGAAGAACATTTTGCGAGTTGGAGATAAATTTGTGAATGAGAAATCCACCCATTGCATGAATACGAACGACATCTTTGATGATCTTGACAGCTTCTTCTTCTATACTAAAACTAGACAACCAGTCGTCCACGTAGTCATTCCTCTTGGAATAGCATTGCGTTTTTTTTCTTGACGAACTGGGCTGAGCTCGGAGAACAACATGCGTCAAATGCCATAACCGTTAATACGTATATATCAGGTTTTTCGGTTAAACTTGGCCAAAGAAATCGTTGGGAGTTTTGATCTGATTTTCTTATCTTTACCTGATGAAACATTTCACGAATGTCACCCGATATCGCGATTGGATACTATCGAAAACAAAGAAGAATATCGGGGAGCGGTGAGACTAAATCTGGACCAGGCAAGAGAACAGAGTTGAGTGATGTTTTGTTGACCTCCGCTGCAGCATCCCAAACGATTCGGATTCTTGATGGAGAAAACTGGTAAATACCAGGTTCTATCATTTGTGTTATCGATTTCCGTTTGTGACAATATGTGCGCGTACCCACTTTGAACGGACTTCGAAATTTCGTTGTTCAGAATAACGGCTGTATCAGGTTCACGAATCATTTTGTTTTTCAAACTTGCACAACGACGAATTGCCATGGGCATCCTGTCTGGTAATTTGACATTCTCGTATCGCCAGAGAAGTCCTGTTTCATATTGATTACCGATTTCCCGTGTTGTGTTTTCCATGATGGTTCGTGCTCTTTCATCTTCTTTCGATTCGAGTAAATTTGTTGGACAAGCTACACCGAAGTTTTCGACGGACAAAAAGTCTTTAACAATATCGTGAAGTTCATCATTTGGTGATCGCAGAGCTATGCGATGAAATCCGAGAAACGGTGGTGAATTATACCCGCTTGAGCAATACGGCCCGTAAATTGCCCATCCGATTCTGGTTTTTGCTGCAACGGGCTCTCCTCGATGCCCTTCGCGTAATTGAAGTGTGCTGGTTAATTGTACGTGATCCGCACCAATGAGGATCTGTGGTTTTGCGTTTGTGTACTCCTTTATTGGTAAATCGCGTAGATGTTCGTATTTTGTGTTTTCGATAGGGGTCGACTGACTTGGAAGCTCCAATGATTTCACGGTGTATACGTCATCCATTTGATATTGTTTCGGATTACCGATACCAGAAATTTTAAAAGAAGTACGCAAGCTGTTTATTTCGGTTCGTGTGTTTCCGCCGGTCCATTGTAATTCGAGATCGACGGTGGGGCCTTTCAATTCCACTTGTTTGGCGAAATTTTCTTCGATCATTGTTACGTGTGAACCTTTGTCGAGGAAAACGTAAGTTTTGACACTAAGCTTTTTTGCAGAACAGAACCACTGGGACCACTCGCGAGAGTATTTGCCTTGCACCGTAATGTGTTGCGTGCATTTTCGAAGTGGAAGGCACATGATTTGAGTACATGTCCATTTCAGTCGATGAACTTTCATCTTGTGATTCAATCGGCATTGATGTTGATTGTGTTTTTGGCGACGATGTTGTATTCGATGACAATGGTGTATTGTTTATCGGTTCATCGGAATGAAGATTTGGGTTGTGTAAGAGATAGTTGTGTTTGCGCGGACAACCGTTCACATTACAAACTTTATCGAAAGCACATTTGTTATACGATGATTATGTAAACATCTTTTGCAAAGTTTATGTTTGTTAACAAATGACCAACGATCGGCTGGTTGCATACTCTTGAACTTTTTACAATTTTGTATTTCGTGTTCGTTGTCTTTACAAACAATACAACTGTTTTTGGATTTTTCGGTGGTCATGACGGTATGTGCTGCATGTTGCCGTACTTGACCATCGGAGTGTTTCGATTTTGAAGCATGCGATGTTGCCGGTTTCATCATGATCACACTACCGGCTCGCTCGGCCAAATCATGCAAGTATTCGTTGAACGTTGATAAACTTACAATTTGATGATTCTGCTTGAAGGTGGCCCATTCCGTTCTCTAAACCGAAGGTAATTTTCCGACCAATTCTTTGAGAAGTATTAGATTTGTGCTGTGTTCAGTTAGACCACAGACTTCGATCATTATGCATAAATGTTGCACGGTCATTGCGAATTCGACTACACGTTCAAGGTTTTCCAGATGTATTGGTTTTTCGGTACGAGCTTGTTCGATAATAGTTTCGACGAGCACTCCGGGATTACCGTACAAAACTCGTAATGTGTTCAACACGTAAGGAACCATTTCCGGAAACAAAAGTTTTGATTTTACCTGTGCCAATGCTTTTCCTTTCAAACATCTTAATAGTCGATCACGATTTTCTTTATTTGTAAATCGTCCCAATCTTGTCGATTCGAAGTATGACGTGATAAACATGGGCCAATCTCCCGGGTCACCCGAGAAGATGGGCAAATCTTTTGAGATCACTTGACGATTTGCAATTTGTTTCATAGAAACGTCGTTTTCGCCTTCGCCATCTGAATAGATCACGTTCGTTGGGCTTCGTAGAAAGTCATTTTGATTTGTTGCTGACAACCAAGGGAGTTTGACTGTTGTAGTTGTAAATGTTCGGTCCGGCCGATTTGTATGCCGTTCCGTGCTGATACCACGCGGTTGTTGGCTAGATCTTACATTTTCTCGTTCTCCTATTTTTACATCTTCTGCCCCAAATTTAACATCAGTATTCATAATTGATTTTTGATATTCTTGTTGCAGTTGTTGCTTGAGTGTTGTTTTTGATGTTTGTGGATCATCCCACGTGATTTTATGGTTTTCGTTGACTCAATGTGACTTCGTCGGTGTCCGGCGACTCTTCATCGAATTCTTCAATGATTTTGTACCTCTCCGAAATGTACATCTCTTGCATTTTTCGTAACTCTTGATGACTTCGTTGAAATATGTGATCGACGACCGCTTATTACTGATTTCGTTTCATCAACAATTGATTTTGCATCCGATTCCTTTACGATTTCATTTGGTTTCGAATCACCATCAGTTCCACCAGGGGAAACGTTCGCGTTCGATAAACCGTCCTTTTTATTTGGTTGCGATGTTTCTTCGTTAACATCATTCGCACCTGCTGTTGTTGCACCGATTTGGATTAAACCAGGTGTTTGCACTTTGTATGGTTTCGGAGAAATCTGGAATAAAAATTCGGTCGACATAAATTAAACGAATATGGTTTATAATTACACTAATAATTTTTGTTTATTCACTTATTTATTATACACAATTTTTCAATCTAAGCACCCATATGAGTCGTCCAGTGAAATCTACAATTGAAGTTTGCTGGGAAAATAACCTAGAAGAAAAAGCAAAATATCAGCTGGAAAATTAATAATTTAAATATTCATGCTGCTTATCTTATTTGAACGTCGGGAACAGTTATATCCATTGTAAAATCCCTGAATGGCTCATCTGGAACAGCATTACCTAAAAATAAGTTAATTATTTAATATTATAATTTCATAATTTTGTTTTGTTTATTTGACCATACCTAAATTTTGTTTACAATTGATACCTGTCAAATTAATTGATAATGTAGAGCGAGTGGTAAAGTAGAATATTTGGACAGTTTACATGTAACACTTTATAATTATTCTAGTACCCTTTTTGTTTTGTATAAATAACCTTTTTCTCGGATTCATTTTGTTAGTCATTTTAGAGTCATTACTGATTTTCCCATAAAATAAGATAGACGTCAGGCAGGTGTTTTTTAAACAAAATCAATTAACAAAATAAAATTTAAAATTGGGAAGAACTGTGTTTTTTGTTCTTCACACATAGAAATATATGTTGATTGGCGGTGCGGCATTCTTGGCAACATACATTTCATTTGGTAGTGCGGTATTCTTGGCGGTATATAATATAATTTGGCGGTGCGGGATTTTTTAGAATATATGCGCCATTGTACTAAAGCGATTTTTCATTGTTCATATATGAAGTACAACTACACAGCAGGTTTTGTAACACGGTTTTTGGATTGGAGAAAATCCAAATTAATAAAATAAAACCAGCACCTACTCGCGGAAAAATAAAGTGAACTCCGACATAAGTGGTCCTTCGAGCCGGATATTTCGACAAATTCGATTATATCTGTAATAATTAAAGGGTAACGATAAAAGTTCAGTCTAAGTGAAATTATCCAGTAAAAATAAAGTCGTAAATTTTACACGTGCAAATTTTTCAACCAACGTGACACAAGATGGCGGATCAAAAGGTTTCATCTTTAAAGAGACAAAGAACGCTGAATAAAAATAAATTAATGCGAATTAGTGAATTTGCAAGGGAGGTGGATGAAACTACAACACTGGAAGATCTACATGTGCGTCTCGAACAGGTCGTAAAATTGCATGAAACTTTGAGCAATATAGAAGCACAAATAGCGGAAATTAGTGAAACTGAAGAGGCAGATCCGTCCATAGAAGAAATTTACTATGAGGCAGCAGCGTTGTTGAAGGGACGCATTCGAAATAATTACATACGAGAACCACAGCAAAATAATGCATTAAATTTTTCAACGAATGCATCGAACATTGTGCACCAATCTGAGGTTAAGTTGCCAAAATTGTATATTCCACCATTTTCTGGCGACTACGCAGATTGGCCATCATTTTTTGACATGTTCTGTACGACGATTCACGAGGCAAATTTATCGGGGGTGGAGAAATTCCAATATCTCAAGGGATTATTGCGAGGCGAAGCGGCATCATTATTGAGGCATATTCGAGTTACGGAGAGTAATTATTTGGGCGCATTCAATAAGTTAAAAGAGAGGTACGATAATGGAAAATATATCATACATTCATACATCAAGACGTTTATGGATCAGCCGATTGTTCAGACTGACAATTTAACAAGTTTGCGCAAATTGCGCGATGTGTCAGACGAGGTAATTCGTGGGCTAAGCGCCTTGGGAAATCAAGCTGAAGCACGTGATCCATGGGTTATTTACTTGTTGCTGAAAAAGGTTGACGAGAAAACTGAATTAGCCTGGGCAAATTTTTCGAATGATAATGATCATCCATCAATTGCTGAATTTTTTAAATTTTTGGATAAGCGTATTTCGGCACTTGAAACCTGTTCAGCGCCACAAAAGCGTATTACAAAAAATAGTGTCCGAGGTCATTTGGCTACAAACGAGCAACAGTCACAATCAAATAGTCACAGTCAAAGTGTTAGTGGTAATTTCAAATGCGCCTTATGCTCTGGTGAGTCGCATTTCTTGCTGCAATGCGAAAAATTTAATGCCATGGATGCGGTTAAAAGAAAGGAATTTATTCAAGCTTCAAATCGCTGTTACAATTGCCTAAGTGCCAAGCATCCAGTTTCAAAATGTCCATCAAGGCGGCGATGCCAACAGTGCGGTCGGAAGCATCATAGCTTAATTCATTTTGAAGAAACGAAGGTTCAAAGTCACGCAACAGTAAACATCGAGACTGATACGAAAGTGGCATATGTTAGCAGCTTATGTCACACATATTCCGGATTTCAAATTCCCACACATACAATTTTACCAACAGCATTAATTGGTGTATTCAATCGGGATGGAAAAATAATTTACTGTAGAGCTTTATTGGATTCCGGCTCTCAAGTGAGCTTTGTCACCGAAGATTGTGCGCAACGGCTCAAATTGCAAAGATTCAACTCAAGAATCTCAGTGAGCGGAATTGGAGATATGAGTGTTGGGGCGACTAAAGGTAAAATTAAATTAACTCTCAAAGCAAAGCAGATAGTCTACGAAATAAACGCGTTAGTTTTGCCGAAAATTACATGTTCGTTGCCAGTCTCCGATATTTCACGTGGAAATATAACGTTACCAAAGAATGTTGATCTGGCGGATTCTGAATTTCATATTAGTCGTGAAATTGACATACTCATTGGTGCTGATCATTTCTTCAGCTGTTTGGAACCAGGTCAAATGAAGATACCCAACTCCACGTTAGTGCTTCAAGAAACCATTTTTGGATGGATTATATCCGGTCAAATGAATGATTCGACCAGTCAAGAGTATGTATCAATGTTGGCAACTAATGATCTAAGTAAAATATTAGATATTGATCAGACTTTAAGACGGTTTTGGGAAGTTGAGGAGGTGACAGCTTTAAAACCACAATTTAGTGAAGAAGAAGCCCTTTGCGAGGAAAAATTTATTGCTACAACAACATTAGATGAAGACGGGCGCTTTGTGGTGCAGTTGCCCTTTAAACAGTCACCGGAAAAATTAGGCGGAACTCTTTCAGCTGCCATAAGGAGGTTACAAGGGATGGAAAAACGATTTAGCCGGGACCCAGAATTTAAAAGATTATATCACGAATTCATGAGCGAGTATGAAGCAATGGGCCATATGGTAGAAATTCCTGAAAGTCAAACGTCGCAACATCCAAGTTTTTATCTACCACATCACGGGGTCCTACGTATGGAGAGCACTACGACAAAATTGCGAGTCGTTTTTGATGGTTCGGCGAAGTCAACTACGGGCATATCTTTAAATGATTGCTTAGCGGCCGGTCCAGTAGTACAACCAAGCTTATTCGCAATAATACTGAGGTTTCGAGAGTATCCGGTTGCCTTTTCAGCAGACGCGGAAAAAATGTATCGCATGGTTAAATTGGATGCACCAGATACTGAATACCAACGAATAGTATGGCGAAGTAATGTGAGTGATCCCATTAAGCATTTTCGGCTCCTAACTGTCACTTACGGGTTAACATCGGCATCTTATTTAGCAACACGAACATTACAGAAGATCTCAGAAATATATGTCGATTCTCACCCACAAGCTTCTAGCATAATTGGGAAATGTTTTTATGTCGACGACTTAATGAGCGGTGCTCAAACTATTGCAGAGGCAAGTCAAGTTATTACAAGTATATGTGAGCTACTTGATAAACATGGCTTTAAATTGAGGAAATGGAAAGCAAACTGTCCCTCAGCACTAAGTGGAAGAAATGAAAGTCTGTTGGACACTTCGGCAAAAATATTTGCTGAGCAAAATGTTGCAGATTATGCAGTTAAGGTTCTCGGGATAAGCTGGAATCCAGGAAAAGATCAATTCACATTTGATTTTAAATTAGACGGTTTACAAAAGTGTTACACAAAAAGGGGTGTATTATCTGCAGCTGGCAAACTTTTTGATCCAATGGGTTGGTTGTCACCTGCAACAGTAATGGTAAAAATGTTCATGCAACAACTTTGGTGTAAAAGGTTGGACTGGGATGATCAGTTGCCAGAGGAGTTAAATCGGCAATGGTTATCAATTCTGAATGGACTTGGTCAAGTTGGGTGTATTGATTTATCTCGTCACATTGGAACAACTACATCATCGAAAGTAGAAATTCACGGGTTCTGCGATGCTAGTGCAAAGGCATACGCTGCGGTTGTGTACTATCGCTTCTTAAATGCAAACAACCAAATTATTGTGAAATTGATTTCATCTAAAACGAAGGTGGCACCAATGAAACAGCTATCGCTGCCAAGACTTGAGTTATGTGGGGCTCTTTTGCTGTCAAATCTAATCAGTGTTATCATTCAGGATGCGGGTGTCCAAATTGTGAATTGCACATATTGGACCGATTCAAAAATCGTGCTGGATTGGTTGGAGAGTTATCCTCGTCGGTGGAGCACGTTCGTCGGAAATCGAACCTCGGAAATCAAATCACATAGTAAACGCGAGCAATGGAAGCATGTCCCATCCACTTCTAATCCAGCAGATTGTGCGTCGCGTGGCATGGCTCCAATTGTTCTCGCAGCCCATGATCTTTGGTGGCGTGGCCCAACCTGGTTATACGAAGAACAGCATATGTGGCCAGCCCAGAGCAAAACTTATAATACTACAGAAGAGGAAGATCACACAATATTCACGTTCAGTGCAATTAGTGAAAACAAATGGGTGGACGAATTTTTATGCAGATATTCGTCATTTCAAAGTGCTCAACGCGTACTATGTTATATTTTAAGATTTATTAACGCGTGTAGAGAGCCCAAAACGTTTAGCTGTACAGGTAAATCACTTTTGCGCGAGGAACTAGCACAAGTCGAAGTAATGCTATGTAAACATGAGCAAGGGAAATTTTATTCGAAGGAGTTAGCAGCATTGAGAGCAATATCCGCCGTTGCAAATGACAGTCAATTGAAATGTTTAAGTCCATTCCTGGATAAGTATGGCGTTCTACGAGTGGGCGGAAGATTACAGCACAGTTTAGCACCTTACGCAACAAAACACCCTATAATACTGCATTGTAAATCACGATTGAGTTGGATGCTTCTTCAAGACGAACACATTTATAGTAAGCATGCTGGCCCTTCATTAATGATGAGTCTCACAAAACAGAGGTATTGGATTCCGAGGGGCAAATCAAAAGCCAAAGCAGTCGTCGATAAGTGTGTAATTTGCGCCAGATTCAATGCCAAACTCCAGCAGCAGCTAATGGGAAGTTTACCAAAATCAAGGTTAGATCTGGTTCGTCCGTTTCTATCAACGGGCATTGATTATGCGGGTCCGTTTAGCGTGCATTTAACCAAAGGAAGAGGACAAAAGGTTTATAAAGCATACATTTGCATTTTTGTATGCATGTGTACGAAAGCCATACATTTAGAAGTGGTGAGTGATCTCACTAGCGACGCATTCCTGGGGGCGTTAAAGCGCTTTGTATCAAGACGTGGAGGTTGCCATAATTTACACAGTGACAACGGCACTAATTTTGTTGGTGCCAAGGCAAAACTAAGCACAACTTTTAATTCATTCATCGAGCAATCCAGTAATATTAATCATTTCTTATCTAGAAATAAAATTCAGTGGAACTTCAATCCGCCAAATAGTCCTCATTTTGGTGGCCTGTGGGAAAGCGGCGTGAAATCCTTCAAATTTCACTTTAAACGAGTTATGGGAAAAAGTATACCCACAATAGAAGAGATAACTACTCTTCTCGCAGAAATCGAAGCAATTTTGAACAAACGTCCATTGTGCAGAGAAGTAGATGACGAACTCGACTATCTTACACCATCACATTTTTTGCACGGATACGCACCTATAACTATACCTTCGGTAGATGTTGCACATTTAAATTCGTCGACTTCAACTAGATGGAGAGCCATAAATGATATGGTACGTCACTTTTGGAACCGGTGGTATAATGAATACATCAGCAGTTTACAGGGGCGAAGCAAATGGCAGCAAGAAAAACAACAAATTCAAGTCGGCGACATAGTACTTATTCAAGACACTGGTTTACCAATAAGCCACTGGTTGCTTGGCAAGGTAATTGAAATTCATCCTGGGATTGATAAAAAGGTAAGAGTGGTCACTCTTAAAACAGCGAACGGTGAAATAAGAAGATCCATACATCGGCTATGCCTGCTTCCTATTACCAACCAAACTAGTAACGATGATATAAATGTTTCAATAAGAAATCTTCAAGACAATCCAAGTCAAGTATATTCGTGTTCTGATGGTGAAAAGGATAGTCGTGGTGTACAAGAAGATGCACAATTAATTAATCAAACTGTTATATCACCCAAGGATGAACACTCCAGTCATGATGATCCAGTCGATTGAACATAGTGGTTCAAACGGGGCGGTATGTATGGTTTCGGAGAAATCTGGAATAAAAATTCGGTCGACATAAATTAAACGAATATGGTTTATAATTACACTAATAATTTTTGTTTATTCACTTATTTATTATACACAATTTTTCAATCTAAGCACCCATATGAGTCGTCCAGTGAAATCTACAATTGAAGTTTGCTGGGAAAATAACCTAGAAGAAAAAGCAAAATATCAGCTGGAAAATTAATAATTTAAATATTCATGCTGCTTATCTTATTTGAACATCGGGAACAGTTATATCCATTGTAAAATCCCTGAATGGCTCATCTGGAACAGCATTACCTAAAAATAAGTTAATTATTTAATATTATAATTTCATAATTTTGTTTTGTTTATTTGACCATACCTAAATTTTGTTTACAATTGATACCTGTCAAATTAATTGATAATGTAGAGCGAGTGGTAAAGTAGAATATTTGGACAGTTTACATGTAACACTTTATAATTATTCTAGTACCCTTTTTGTTTTGTATAAATAACCTTTTTCTCGGATTCATTTTGTTAGTCATTTTAGAGTCATTACTGATTTTCCCATAAAATAAGATAGACGTCAGGCAGGTGTTTTTTAAACAAAATCAATTAACAAAATAAAATTTAAAATTGGGAAGAACTGTGTTTTTTGTTCTTCACACATAGAAATATATGTTGATTGGCGGTGCGGCATTCTTGGCAACATACATTTCATTTGGTAGTGCGGTATTCTTGGCGGTATATAATATAATTTGGCGGTGCGGGATTTTTTAGAATATATGCGCCATTGTACTAAAGCGATTTTTCATTGTTCATATATGAAGTACAACTACACAGCAGGTTTTGTAACACGGTTTTTGGATTGGAGAAAATCCAAATTAATAAAATAAAACCAGCACCTACTCGCGGAAAAATAAAGTGAACTCCGACACACTTCGTTAGTTTTATCAATGATCGGTTGTTTACGTTTTCGGCATATTGGGCATTGCCAATTCCTAGAGCTCATTATCACTGAACTTCCTCCCACGCATTTCAGATGAAACAACGATTTGCAATTATCACAGCGGACCTTGTTGTTATTGTCCGGATCATCACAAAGTGGACAATTTGATTGCAATCGTAGGGGAGTGTGTGTCATAACTGACGAGCGGTTGAAAGGGTTATCTCCGGTTTGAGTCAGTGAACTCATGATGGAGAATAAGATTTGTTTTCCCCAGCTTGCTGCATTGTAAATAATAAAGTTATTTTTCACATGCGTAGTGGACTTTTTTCATGATATTGATCCAGCTGCACGCCCTACTCGTTTGGACTCGTACCTGTGGGACACCCTGTATTTTGAGTGAATATGTTGTAGTGGTGAATTGGGTGAACCGCTTCAATATCTTACTGGGTTGCTATATGTTGTAGTTTTTCCGATATGAACTGTGTATTGTTGTTTTCTGAACGGGTCTTGATTGTTTCACTCCGGCTATTTAGGTTCAAGCTCGGATTAGCTGATGCGGTTGGAGGAGTTTACCGTTGTCGTATGCCTCCGATGAATTTTTGTAGCTCTTCACGGGGTAAGTTGTCTCTCTCTTAGTAATATCCAAGGCTAGTTTCAAAAGGTGTGCCCTAGGGCAGCATGCTATAATGTTGTTTATTGTTTCATAAACTCTTGAGAGCTGCGAACTTTTTCTCGTGATTCAAATGCAGCTTCTGCAAGTGACATTTGTTGGTATATCAATAGAGAGTTAAAAATCACAAATGATAAAGCGACATATTTTCCACATCAATTCGACATCACCGTCAGCACATCGAATATTGTCGGTAATATCAACAAAAATCAGGTCGTACGGCCAAGTCAAAGGAAAATGTTTCTATAAGCAAAATTGTTTTTTTACGAAACTACCGTGAATGCTTAAAGGTTAATTTTTGATAATAGGAGATCGTACACCGGGTTTGAAATGGAACTGAATTTATTGCAAAGGTCAAAAAAATCAAAATTCAATTCAACTATATCACGTAATTAGGGCCCTAATGGATAATAAGGTTTATTCTAATCTAATTCTATCTGAAAATTTACCACCTAATTAATAAATTTTAAAAATCTCTCCGCAAAAAAAATTTAAGCCACAAAATATTTTAATCCTCAAACCAAATTCGTCCCACTCCACACCAATTTCTATATCCTAGAATACCTTCCAATTGATTCGGTTTGATTTTCCCAGCTACTAATGTAAGTCCTCGCGTAAGTATTACTTTCACATTTCAACGATCTGAAAAGTTGCATCTTGTTGCACCAAAATTTAGAAAATCTTAGTAACATTTTGAAATAAAAATGAAAACTTTTAGCAAGTCCATCTCATTTGAATAGATGGAGAAAATGTATTTCCACCTTTTCTCGTGTTTCTATTCTTTTACTATAGAATGAAAAGATTTAATGTCAATCAGGTATTAAACTATTCAATTTCAGTAGTTAAACGTGAAATCTGTATAAGTTACTACGATCCGAATATAAAAAACTGATGGCCTACATACCCTATGTAGAAGACCACTTTGCCCTAGTTTTAATATTTTTGTTTAAATTACCCGACTACTTTCAGGTTTCACAAATAAAAGGAAACGGACATGCGATTGTAGCCCACCTACATATTTTATTTTCCTTCAACCAATTGGCGTTGCCGTTAAGTACAGAATAAGAAATAACAAAACAAAACAAAGAAACAAATCAACTCTAAAAAATAAGGAAATTAAAAAATTTATAAAAAATAAGTTGGAAATGTATTTACAACAACAATCTCAAAAAAAAAACAGGACGAGAACGAATGTTTTCGGTTTTCTTGTTTATTATTTTCTGAAAGATTCACACTGATAAGAAGAGGGTGAGATAATTTTATTTTTTTTGTTTAAGTGAAGTGAAAAGTTAAATTGAGATATTGAATTTTATTTTTATTTCATTTATTTATCAAAATACTCGTACTCGTATTATGAAACCCCGAGTTGAAATATACCAAGAAGGAGTGATACTGTTTGTTCGCGTCGGGCGATGCTCTGCTTGTGCGATGGGTATTGTTGATAATATTGATGACGAAATAAGTGGAAACGAAGGGAAAATAATACAGCGATAATAATTTTTTTTTTTTTTTTGCTTCCTAATTTAGGGGATGAACAAATTTGAAATGAGGTTAAATGTTACAACAACAACAAGGCGATGACTACAAAAAAAAATTAAGTCAAATATTTGTTTTTTGTCGAGGGTTAGCAGACGGGTTGGGTGTGAGGGTGAAATCTGATTAGAAACAATTTCATGATGATTTGAATATTGTTTAGTGGTTGATTGAGATTTAATATACACGAAGTTGTTGGAAATGAGACGTTTGGGAGATGAAATTACTGGTGAAATTATTTGTTTTCGTTTTGTTTGATTTAAGAAAATTGTGTCAATTCAATTTGTTATGGTTTTTTTTATTAAATAGAAAAAAATTGAAAAAGTGTTCGAAATCATTTGGGAATAATCAGCTTGAGTTTCTGCTGATTTAAAATATTTGATGTTTATTGGGTTGCAATTGGATTTTTTTGCTATGGAAATGAAATAATTACTTGAAAGTTTTCTTCACCTTATGCAATATAGTGTACGGTTGAGAAGTAACTGATCATTTTTGACCTATGCCTTTGTATTTGATATCTAAGGAATGGCAATAGCTCAGAAACCGTTTTAAACAAATATAGGTAGTCCGATTAACATAAATAAGTGTACGAAATCGGTGAGACCGTCAATGGCGGCCATTTTAGGTGTATAACTCCGTGAGATCTGAGCTAATTTGGACGTTAAAAAGTTTCAATCGAACGAGCCCGATCAGATCTAATGAATAAACGGAATGAAAAAATAAATCATTTGGGGTAAATTAGGCCAACAACACTTAAAAAAATAGACGAGATTTGTTTCAACTTTTAAGTTGCTTCGAAATTAAAGGTTTATGTTATTCAGAAGTAAGGACAATCACAACAGGCCAGAAGGCCACTCCAAGATGAAATAAATAAGCTTAAGACCACTGCTATATAGTACAAACATAGCAGAGAGAGCATTAAAGTAAAAAAAAAAATTATTTCAATTGATTCGCTTGTACCTTTCGAACAGGTGACTGTACTGAAACTCAACATTTACCACCATGCATACTAAGGAGGAGGGTTGAGTAAAAGAGGCGTTAAAAACGATTTTCGGCGGCTAACGAATGACTACCATGAGATCTACTAAATAAATTTTGATCTCAAATTAGACTCTGATCTTTCAAAACGTAGACTAAGAATTCTGAAAATGATAATTATTGTAAAATTATATGTTGGAATAATGAAATCTTATTAATTAATATTGGAATTAATAGATTCATCATCGCGTTACGGCCCAAATATTACTCACTTGAATCTTCTCTGGAATGCCCTCAGCCATTTCGATTAAATGGACTTCTTGAAAAAAATTAATTTAATTGTACCCTAATGCATATACATATAGTATTTCATAATTCAAGTTTTTAATCTTATGTAAATTGAATCGATAAAAATCCCCTTTACCCTAAAATTGGAAGGCGGGCAAATAGGATATTGACATATAAAAACTTGGATTTTAAAAACATGTTTCAGAGTTAATACAGTAAAATTCCTCTGAGCTTTCCTGATTTTCAATTAGCATCAATTAGAAATACCACAGATTTTAGACGGAGTAATCAAAAAGGAGATTAAACTATCAAATTAGAAACAGCGGTATACCTATTTGTTTTCTGCTGTAATCAAAAGTTTCTACCACAAGGCTCCACTACAGCAGGACAACAAGATAATTGTGTTATGGTTTAAATTCAAAGCCATGGAGTGCATTGCTCCATATTTGCTCATTATGAAACAATATCCCTAGAATCTACTAATATGCTTCTGTAGGTGCTTTCCTGAACTAGGTTGTTCACCGTCTGCGTGAAGACAGAATATAGACTATGCGAGTTTTTGCATAGTGCGACAGACAAATTAATCGCGAATGGGCCGAGCAAAAAACTTTGAATTTATGAACCGCTGATTTAGAAAATAAGGAACACGTTTAGTAGATACAAAGAAGAATTAAGAATAAATTACATTTTGGATTGAGTCTTATAAAATAATTTATTTTGGTTCGCGCCTTTACTAAAATAAATTTGAAATCTTAATTGACGAGTTCCAGCCTATCCTCTATCGAAAATATTTTGAACTAGCAGAGTTCTATTAAGTTTGACAGAGAGAGTCATTTACTATATAAATTTTATAAATTTGTTCGGAAGTGAAACAACAGGGTCCTAATAATTATTTAATTTATAAAATTAGTCAAATTTCAAAGTGTTTACTTAAATTTAGTGCTTTTAAAACCGAAACGGATCCAATTAATTTCAGAAGGACCAATATCGGTCGTCATGTGTGACAGTGTATAACACGTACAACAATGAAGTTGGATTATCCATGCATGTACTCCCAAAACAGGTCATCGAGGCAAATTTCCCTGAAATTGGGCAAGGATTTCCCAAAACAATTTTTAATTTGCAGTAAATATTTTAAAGATTCTCAGTTTATGGCACCAATGTATAGACTTTCTAAAACTGGAAAAAAAATTATCGAATACTGCATTTTCTTGTTTAAATCTACCAATTTCCAGTATTCAAAGTCCTAAAAAAACTAGAGCGACCATAAATAGCAATAAGAAATGGGAAGCTGTGGATAACAATGGTAATATTTACAATAATACGGCTTTTTATCATTAAATAAATTTGTTTTTTAGTGTTGAACTTATGTATAAGTTTCGATTGTGGTACATTAATTGAACAAAAATGTATCATACAAACCCCCAGTGAAGAAGCTAATAAATCTCGATGAGGATAGTGATTGTGACTGACATTGCCATCAAAACAAACCTGCATCAAGATCTATTGGCATTCAACTAATAGGGAACATTTGGAATTTTGCATAATACGCAAATTGCGATGTTGTTTCAAATCAACGAAAAAATATTTTATTGAAACCATTCAAACATTAAGTTCCATATTAAAAGATTTTATATTTTGGCAAAAACATTTACCTAGATGTTTTTGGGAATTTCCTAATAACACGACGGTCCTTGATTGTACGGAAATAAAAACAGCAAAATTTAAATACTTGACCTGAAGAACCTGCCATTATAAAGGTTGTCATACAGTAAAAATATTGGTTGGTGTGGCGCCGTCTGGCCTAATTAATTTTGTAAGCACAGCGACTTCAGGTAGGGCTTCGAAAAAAGCCATTTTTAACTCCACGGATATATTAACAAATCTTCAAAAGGGTGACGCAATAATGATAGACAAGGGCTTCATGATTGCTGACGAGTTCTTAAACGCTGGAGTTTAGATGATTAGACCTTCTTTCATGGTTCAAAATATAACAAAAGAGGAAGTCATAAGAAGCACCAAAACTACCAGAGCAAGGGTTCACGTTGAGCGCCGCATCTTTTAACATTTTAACTGACAAAATTCATATTTCTATTTTGCCATATATTTATGATATAATCAGAATAATTTGCAGTTTATCAATTTTATCACCACCTATTCGAACTTACTATAAGTTTTGCTAATTACTTTAAATTTAAATGTTCAAAGTACAAAGTTAAATTACTTAAGGAATAAAAATGGTTAAGTTCAGTTCATAAATTGTATTTTGTTTTATTGAATAATATTATTTCAGTACATCACAATGTATTGTAGATATGTAGGTATTCATATCTTACAAAATAATGTTGCTTTAAAACTTAATTACATAAATAATCATATAATATAATAAATATATTATAATAATAATATAATTAGGTACTTTAAATATCGTTTGTATAATTTAAGGAATACTTACAATTAGGCGGATAATCCTATTAAGTAAACTATTTACATAATATCACATTATTAAATTCATTTATCACAAAAATTAGTTTAAAATTAAAAATAGAGTAATGTAAATTGTAGTTAATAAATAACAATCTATAAAATTCAGAATTAAAATAAATTTCTTAAATTGACATATCACATTTATAAATCACTTATCTATAATAATTTCATTAAATATAAACAAAAAATAAATTTTAATTAATTGTTCTAGAAAATCGTTATATTTGCTGCCATAAATCACAAAATCGCACGTTGATAAATTTTTAACAACAAGGCCCAACTGCTCCTGCCCATAATATTTATGTTTCGGCTTTACTGCAAAATTAATATTTGAATCTGTTTTTACATACGATAAGGAGGTTATAATATCAGCAATTCGGTTTTCTTTCCCCAGAACTGGGCATTTTATTTCCACCAGCCTTTAATCATGTTTATAATAAGAAATTCCATCTGGGCTAAAAGCGGAAGATCTTTTGATATTACTAGACCACAATCAACTAGTAAAAACAAGGTTCAGTAAGATTTTTTTGCTAATTTTTCAGCATACTGGCCGTATCTTATGTGCTCATTGCCCCAGAATGGATTATTATAGATCCCTCTAATTTTCTGTAGCCAATTAGAATTGAGATTGTTAGTATAAGTAAATAAATTATAAGTAAGTTATATTTTCTATCTAACAGCCACAACGCAATAGCCTGAGTTAAAGTGTTTTTGCATATTTCAAGAGCTTCATTACGGTTGTTGGGGGGTAATTATATTCGCCATGCTATGAATATAGTTAGCTAAACAAGTGTGTTGATAAATCAGGTCGAAATATTTTTTCAAAATGGTCTATCTGCGGTGTATTCTCTCGTCTTACAGTTCGATATAAAAATGTCATATGGAATGGTACCGAATCTTTAGCACCTAAAACAATTTTTTAAGTACATTAATTATTTTATATAATAAAACACAATATTTTGGTTTTGTCACTTTCTTTAACGTGATATTTATTTTATTTGAAAATGAAATTACGATCGTTTCGGATGTTACTCCTTTATCACATTTCTAATAAACACTCCTAGTGTTTGTTAGAAATTTGATAAAGGAGTAACATCCGAGACGATCGTAATTTCATTTTCAAATAAAATAAATATCACGTTAAAAAAAGTGTCAAAACCAAAATATTGTGTTGGCAACAGCACTGTTTTTTTCGGTCATACTACGGCTGCCACTTTTACCCCATTGTTGCCTTAATTCAGTGCAACTGATGGGTTGTAAATAAGGAAACCTTAATCATAACAATTAGTTATTTTTTAATCTAATAGGTACGTTTCTTACTTGCAGTTTACTTGCCTATAAATGTCGAATAAGCAAGTGACTAACCTGGTGTGGGCTGCTGGTCACTGCAGATGCTTAAATGACCAAACCTACAATACCCAATGATTGGGTGGATGGGGCTATCCCAATGGCATATATAAAGCCTGGGTCTACGAATTCTCCACCTGCCTTGAATGGATCGTTTGCCACTTCCAAAATAACTCATTATTTCGTGGATTTTTATTATGATTTTCGTTTCATAAACCTCCTCATGACCAATTTCCAGTAGTTCGGAAGACATTTCTAATAAACTACAATTCAAAAACTGTATACTCATGCTTATATATACATATAAACAAAATTAATTCAAAATCAAAATATTTTATTTATTCTACACAAAACTACCAAACTTCAATCATTATGTACATCATATGTACATTATATGTAAATATTTTTAAATGTATATATAATAAGTAAACTAATTAAATATTGTAATTTGAATACAAATTAATTAAAACTATATACAACTATTTTTGTTTTTGCACTGTTGGAAATGTGAATCTATTTTGTTATTGGAAGTCTGCTGGTTCACAATATTTCCGCAAGATGACTCAATATAAACTTTGGCAGTCGTCAATTGAAGATTGAAAATAGAGAGAAAGCACTACCTATCGGAATAAAAAAAAGCTGTAATGACCACCAAAAATTAGCATCAGCACTGGCAGAACGACTAACATGGTACAGCGGAAATTTTTTGAAGTGGTGCAGCCTCAATTATTTTGTCTAAAATCACAGCTCCAATCGTCTATTGACAATTGGAACCGTGATTTTAGACAAAATATTTGTCGGCTTCACAACTTCAAAAAATTTCCACTATACCATATTTCAGTCGTTCTGCGACCGCTGATGCTAATTTTTGTACGGTAATATAGCTTTATTTTATTCCGATAGGTAATGCTTTCTCTCTATTTCCAATCGGCAATAGGCGTATTGTTTTTTAGCTAGATAAGAACCATATCTGTGTTTATAAAAATAAACTATTTTTTTTGACATTTGCGTTTGAATATAGATTTATAATCCAATGCCTACTTGATTAATTTATACAATGTGTATAAAATATACTTTGTTAATAAAATCATTATGAGCCAAATGAATTGATTTCTTCGTTTAATTCGACCGCCACCAAAATGCTTATAAAGGGTGTTTTTTAAGCCCGATAGAACTTGAAAATGTAATCAAAAACATTTTTTTATTCGAAAGATCAATACATGGCATTAATATTTGAAAATTATTTCGGGCATATGGGAACCGCAGCTGTTCTTGACGAAATGCATTCTGGACGTCCAATTTTGGGCCATTTTTTCGAGCACTACTGGCCGTAAGGCACGAATAACACGAACAATGCTGCCCTCCAAGGCGTCAATTGTTGCTGGTTTATCAGCATAAATCAGTGACTTCACGTAGCCCCACAGGAAATAATCGAGAGGTGTCAAATCGCACGACCTTGGAGGCCAATTGACAGGTCCATTTCTCGAAATCAACTTATCGCCAAATTTTGACTTTAATTAGTCGATGGTTGCGGTTGCCGTATGGCACGTAGCGCCATCCTGTTGAAGCCACATCTCGTCCGGGTCAATATCATCCATATTTTCAAACAAAAAATCATTGATCATGATGCGGTATCGATCGCCATTGACTATTCATGATGATCTGCCAGAATATACTATATTTTTCATAAAAATTTAATTTTTTGTTTTATTTTTTACAATTTCAAGTTCTATTAGGCTTAAACAACACCCTTTATTTACCATACAGGCATCGGATGTGGGATTAGCATTAAAAATCAATATTCAACCGTATTTCATCACTAGCGTAAGACTGGCCGAAGGAAATTATTGCAAATAGATGATATATCAAATGTGGATGTAGGTCTACAATTTAATATTCTGCGCTACTTTCAAGAGACACCTTTGAAATTTATTTTAACTTTTTTTGTAACGGCGAACTTTGTAACTTATAGAAATTTGGTGCAGTGGTATGATGTCTTATTTTATTTGAATCAGATTTGCTAGTGACTTATTTATTGAAATACGAATCTTTAGTACACATACATTCGAATTCGTATCGTTATCAGAAATTGCCCTCAGATTTGTTTTTATCGTAATGTACTAATTCTTTTAACGCTCGTTATTTTGACATTTTCTTCTTTCACATCAAGTTTTGTTGTTCAATGTAAACTTTGATCTGTTTTGGATCGCTATACTGTATGTGTCAAGAAATGTAGCTATTGATTTTATCCACTTTTGATATATAATAGCCCGATAACTATGCTGATTTCAAATAAAGAAAATGTAAAATAACCCATTGTTATTGTATAACCCACGCTGCTAGGGGCAACGTGAGTTATATTTGGTATAACAAAATGTTGAATAGTCATTGGAAAATTATTCGTAGTCAAATTGAATGAAAAACTATATTCAAAAATTAATTAAGTTAAAGTACACCATGACAATTTAAAGAACGGTCACTATGATAAAATGTATTTCAAAATTCAATGCTCCAGTGTGAAAACACAAAATGGAACTATTTCTTATTAATTTACGAAATTTATTTCAACAAAAGTGGATAAAACGTTGTATGGCACTCGTGAGCAAAGCGATATTATCCACTCGGGATAATGTCCCACTCGGCTATCGCCTCGTGGGACAAACTTATCCCTCATGGATAAAATCTCGTTTTGCTCACTTTTACCATAAATAACTATTAATATTAATTAAAATGATTCCATTATTGTAATCCATTACAACTTATAACTTTATATTATATACTTTTAATTTTTAGAATTTTAAAATTCTTATTACAGCAACGCATCTCTAAAAAATCGAATAATTTAAAAATTGAAAGTCAGGCTTTCTTCAAATTCAGTAAATTGTTTTGTAACAAAAAGTTATTTGAAATATTCAAGAGACTGACAAAACTTTTCGCTTTAACTGAAACTCTTTCTTATTAATTATAAACAAATACGGTTGATCATATTAATAATATGCGATGTGGTGGGGTTGGTATTTATTTTCAGCCTACTTTCGACGTCAGCAAATTATTCCATGGTACCTTTGGTAAGTTTGAGGTTTTGGCATCTATACTTCTCCTTGTACTGAGGATATTAATCATTTACGAACAATTTTTTCTGAATACTTGTCACAGTATGAAAAAATTATTTGTTGTGGTGATTTTAACTTCAGCAATCAACAGCAATAAACTGAGTGCTTGCTTGAGTTTACATAATTTATTTTGGGTATTTTCTTTTATTCATTCTAAAGAAAGAACAGAAGGAATAGAATATTGATCACGTGACCTCGGAATATTCCGTAGGTAATGTAATAAAAGAACGGATTGGAATAAATGGAATACATTTTCCATAGCATGAATTTATTTTACTTTTAAAATTAGGAAACAAATTAAATTTATTAAATAAATAATTTCTTTATAATTAATTGAAGTTGCAAATAATAATACACAATGTAATATTAATTTTAATTCATATATCTTGAAAAATATAACCTGGAATTTTTTGTATCGCCAAGCTCTATATAAAACTATTTTCATTTAATGAAACTAAAGATATTTTCGAAAATTCGATTATTTTACGCCCTAAACGATTAATTGTATCATAATTAATAATTTCATTTTCCATAACATGTACGATTTACTTCAATTTAATCATTTAAAATGTAAACATCGAACATAATTTCAAATCGTCAAATGAAATATTCTTATTATTCCACCTTTCGATATAGTACAAAAAGAATACATTCTGAATATTCCGAATAAATAAAAGAATGAAGTAAAAAAGGAATAGAAGGAACGGAATGAATAAAAGAAAACACCCGTTATTTACCTTATCAATCGACTAGATTGGATAGCAGGCTATTCGATTTGATAATTTTGTACGAGGTTGAAAAACATAATATTATTTCTTTTGGGCAGCTTGGCCCGATCATGGCTTTATTTTTGCCTGAAATAAGTTCTGTCGTACCAGCGATACAATTGCATATACTGTTATTCCTATTTATAAAGCAATCAATCATGAGTATTTTATAAATTGTTTCTATTCGTTAGACTGGTTAAATTTTTATTTGTATCCTGATGTTAATGATGGGCTCGAACTGTTCAATTCAAATATCTTAAAATTAGATACTATTTGTGTGCCTCATAAAAGAAATATAAATAAATGTCTCACTGTTCCTTGGGTAAATACACATACGTATTTTGAATTTAATACAACGTAGAGATTTGGCTTACAAAAAATATAAAAAATTTGATATGGAACTCCATTTTTAACCATCTAAATATTTTAGAAATTAAACCAGCAAATACTTCAATCAAGCTAGAAATGTTTATTTTGAGGATTTGCACAAAACTAAAACAACGTGGAGCAATTTAAAAAAAGTTAGTATTTCATGTAAGTCAACTGAAGCAGTCATTGACTTTTCTGCTGATGGAATTTTGGCAGGGATTAGTAAACTTAGCGAATCATTATGTGTTATGTTTGATAGTTATGGTTTTGTTTTTAATTGTGTGGATGAACTTATGGTATTAATTGCAATTCGTACAGTTAAGTCGGATTCGATGGCATAGGACATGGTAAACTTCAAGGTACTAAAATTATTTATTGATTTGTTTCTGCCCCAATCTACCCCAGTGTTTGACGAATACAATATTTCCTAATGTGTGGAAAGTGATTTCTAATATTCCCCTACCTAAAAAGGATGTAATTTCCAATATTTCTATCTAAGGTTTTGGAAAAAATTATACAACTTCAAATTCTTCAATACCTCAGTAGCTTTAATTATTTATGCAAAAATAAGTTTTAAGGATATTTTTTTTATAACTTCGAAGCTTTATTCAGTAAAATTGGTACAATGTATTTATTCAAAGTATTGTCCATCGTTAGCTACCACTTTTTCCCATCTTTCAGGCAGCATACGGATTCCGGATGGCGGATGGAATACGATATTCCATTGAAGCACTTTCAAAATTTCCTTGACGACTTTTGTAACATGTGGCCGAACGTTGTCTTGCTGAAAGATTACTTTGTCATGTCTTTTGGCATATTGTCGGCATTTGACCTTCAATGGCTTAATTACATCAATTGTTATTGATAACGTTCTCCAGTGATGGTTTTGTTAGGCTGGAGTAGCTGATATTAGATCATTATACAATGCAATGAATATTCGGTTTGGCCCTTGAAGTTGAACGAGCTTACCCCACAATTTTCTGCACTTTGGGTTGTCGTAATGGATCCAATTTTCGTCCCCCGCCACGATTCGATGCAAAACACCCTTCCGATATTGTGTTTAGAGCAGTTGTTTGCACGAAGAGTTCATGCGGAACTGCACTTGTTGAATTACTCCCAAAGTTTCAGCGAGCTCCTCTTGACTTTGGCATGAATAAAATCAATAACGCTACCAACTCAGTGTCTTTAAACTTTACTGGCCTCCCTTCGTGTTCTTTGTCACTGGTGTCAAAATCACCACTTTTAAAACGCCGGAACCAATGCTCACATGTTTTTATTAATGGAGCATGTTCCCCTTATGCTTTACACAGCAATAAATGTCCACCAGCTGCACTTTTATTCAAATTAAAACAAAACAACAGCGCTTCCCGCAAATTGTGTTTTGTTGGCATAAAGGTTGGCATGGTTAGAGCACAAAAAAAAATGTTGTTTACACTTCAACGAACATAATAATTTTTAGAGGGAAATGCGATGACGCTTTAGCATGAATATAGTTACAAGATGGTCCGATGCAATTTAATACTAGTTACGCCATCTTTTGGAAATACCTCAAAACATATGTGTACACCCAATAGTATCAATTATGCCATTACTTTTCCGGTTTAGTTGCAGTGCAAGTTGCCCAATTAGCTCGTCCTTCATAAGTTATTAGTCGTTTGTGAAGAGAGTTCTTGTTCTTGGTGTTGTCTGAAAAGTAAAGTTGTTATTTAAATTGTCTATGAAATTTTACGAATAAATCTCAGAAATGTAAGTATAAATAACGTAAATGTTCCGATAAATAAAATTTTGGTTAGTAGAATATAGGTTTATAGCATGTTTAGTCAGCTTTATTTTACTGAAATAAACACTATGTATAAGCAAAACATGACTCTAACGGCACAACTCTAATTCCGTGTATCAAAATTATGTCGTATGTTGGCCACACTTCAATTTTTTATAAATTTACAACTTAAAAATAATGAGGCTGGTTTAGTAACTTCTGAAGCTCTGATTTACTTATGCAAACTTACGCTCGCGTTTCTCAAAACACAGGCAATCTCCGCTTAAATAATGTTTCCTCTCTTTCCGATTTGGAAATTGGACAGTCAAATATTTAGCTCTACAGTTAAAATAAATGTTCACAATAAACGCAATTTCATAAAGGAAGAAAGAGAGCAAAATAATATTTAACTGGTGATTGACATTTTTTGTGAAACCGGTCATTACTTTTTAAATCGTAATGTTTAATATTTCTTCGGAATTTAACCGTAGATCAAAAATTACAGTGACAATTTAAAATTACAACTAGAGAGTTGCTTTCCCGACTATTTTTTAGATCCCGAGAACCGGGAGCGATAAACGCGTGTTTTCCGGGATCCCGGTAAATTAACTAAAAATGCTGGAAATCAATAAAATATTCGCCAAATTCAAATTTCACGTCGTGAAAGAAGTCTTTTTTTGCTAATTTCAATAGAATTTTAGAGTCAATAGAGGAGAGGATAGTTTTTCACAGGATGACCCCAAAAACCCAACACTTTCCTTTAGATGTAGCCGCTTAAATTTGTTTCACTTTATTATAATTTTACTTAGTTAGAATAATCTGTAAAAAGTAGCATCAAATATATTGAAAATTTGAAATTTCAGTAAACTTTTCTCATCGAAAAAGGAAGGATGCAAAAAATGTATTTTCAGGAGGAATCAAAAAGGCCCTAAAATTCTCCTTATATTAATAAGGCCTGAAAGTTTACCTTTTCCGTTGACCAGCGGGGCAATTTTTATTAAACGCAAAGGGAACCCGAGTTCTTCACTGCTTGGTTTGAAAACTCTCAGAAAACGTATCCATTGCATTCAAACGAAGGTGAAGGATACTATGAAGAACGTTTTAATCTCATTACCTGGTGAAATTACATTTCTATAGACACAGTGACTCCGCCAATAAGGGAAACAAGGAACCGTTCCCAGGTGGACTCTCAGAAAGCTTTATAGAAAGACAGGATCAACAACCTCTTCTCGGTTAAAGGCAGTGAATGGCCAAGTTATTACATGTGATTTGCGTTGATTTTGGCGCTGTTTGAAAATTCACTAAAATCATTTAAAAAAAAAAAAAACCTTTGGGCATCAAACGAAAACGGTTTTAGCTTTGGAGTTATAAGTTATTAAGCCACTTTGTTGACTGCATAGGCTATCAATTTATTACACGGCCAGTCAGTTTTCTCCTTACAAAGCAATCAGCTCGAAAAGAAATTGTTGGACTCTTCTTCCCATAAAAACACTCAACAACAAATATGGTTCTAACAACTTGGCTGTTCCATTAGAAGCGTCTTGGTTCCAATGGAACAATCACTGAGAGAATGTAGCCAATACGCTTCTAACGCCAATAGCTTCTTTTTAAAATATAACGTTCGAATTTTTCCTGGATTATTTTGTTCATATCTCACAAAAATTTCCTCCGCAGAGCAACATAACTTACTTAACCCATCATATTCAACGGTTCAGAAAACATAATATTGAAAGATAAAGCCAACTTTCAAATAAAAAATTTCTTAGAGTGGATAGCTTGTAAATGGTGTATTAAACTATCGATGTATCGTTCATAATTCGGTAACATATGGGTCAGTCTAATATGTAGTATAGCAGATCAAAGGACACATTATTATTCGGTGTCCTTTATTACAAGAAAAGTATCCCCGCCAATTATTTTCAAACAATCGCTTTAAATTATTCATTAATTTGCAATCCTTTATAAATCCATTTAATTCAATTCGTAAAAACAGTTATATTCTTACAGATCTGAGTCCATATTATAACCCTTCATATAATATGCGTACACCAAATCAACAGATAATATTGGTCACACTAGTACTTTTTATAAAAACAGTTAAAATAACATTGAAATATCACAACCCTCCTTTCAATATACAAATAATCACAACAATAAAAAACGGTTTGATTCATTTTAATCACCGTCAAATGATATCTGGATCAAAAAAATAAAATTCATCTGATGACGGGCTATATAAACGAAACACAATAGAATAGCAAAAATATTTATCTATTTCAATCCCTTTTTTGCAACCACTAATAGAGAAAATATTAAGGGATGAATATTTTCAAATTAAATCTAACAATAATATAACAACCCCCACTCGTAACACACTGTTGAGGGAATAAATTAGGGACGATACACAATAGAAAGCCAGATCATATGATCATATGAATAAATAAAAATATTTTTGAAGACATACAGTTGATAAAATAATATACTTTGGAACGGATTTAGAAGTTTTTGTGTACATATGTATGTAGGTCACAAAATTTATAAATTTTCAACACTTTTCAAGGAGTTTTTCGATTAATTTTCTTTTAGAATGTAAACGCAACATACGAGTATATTCACAAAACTCTATTATATTCCGAATTTCGAATGCATGAACAAATAATGGCAATAGAAAAAATAAACACTTGAGAAATAAATCAAAAACAAGACGAAAATTTAAATCCTTTTTAACGTTCAAACATTTAAATTTTTTTTTTCCGTTTTGTATGTACAAAGAGGTGTATCTCTTTTCAAATTTTCAATTTTTATATAAATCTTATTCTTTTCTTCCTTTTTGCGTTATCACCAAACATACTAAATATGTAATAATGTCATTCATATATGTATATATGTAAGAAAATGGTAAATAACACCCTTGTTCCTTATGTGCGATTATTTTGTTGTTGTGCAGCATATATGTATATACACAGAAAAATGATAAAAGGCTGGAGGAGTGCGACAATGAGAAAACATATAAAAACAACAACAACTGCAAATTATCCTTATTGATTTAAATCATAATTCCTTTCATAGTCGATTGAACCATTGAGGGAATGTATGTACTGTCGGTAAAAATGTTGTATAAAAATGAGATTTGTTTCGAATTGCTTACTTCACAACAACTGTCGTTATAAAAATTACTCGTGTATATCAGCTTATGAAATTTTAGAACTTTACTCAAAGATATTTTTGGTTTCGACCATATAAATCGTTCCTTTATATCATAGCCATATTGAAGTGCTTGAATTCTTCGTTTATTTTATAAATGTTACTCTTCCAGAGGATTTAATGGCAATACCCAATCGTGACAAATTTCTTCCTGCCACCCTGAAGACTGTGAAGATATTGTAAATAACTAAAATTAACCAAGTTAAATTAGTCACAGAAATATTAGTGTATTAGAAAGATGTCATGATTTTATGTGATAAAACTGAACCTGTCAAATTTTAATTTACAACTGAAATACGAATAAACAAAGTAAATGAAACCGATGGAAAAAATATTGGCGACACAAAAAAAAAATCCTCGCAGCTTTTCAGAACTTACGGCTCTAAGGGGTAACAATGATTAGGACAATCGTCTTGTGTCTGCTTCTAACAATTTGTCACAAAAAAAATAAAAAAATAAAAACAAAAATTAAAAATTATTACTAACAAATTTTCTAACTACGAACTGTACGAAGCTGGAAATTCAGCAAAAAAATTATTCAGAGTGTTTGTCTTCCACGTTCAACAGTCTTTAAAGCGATAAAACGATAGCGGGAGTTAGGTTGTGCTTCAATACTCCACAGCTCCGCAATACCATGTAACGACACTCTGTTGTACTTGTGTTTGGCGGTATCACCAAAAGTTAATCCGACGTGATACCGACCATTTGAACTCCAAATTGCACCAGAATGACGTTAAAGAATCTCCGATCAGAGGCTTTGAATCGCGGCATTGATAGCTGGCTAAGGCTCAGGGTATGGGGGTGGGATTTATTCAAAGCTTGATCGGAGCTGGAGTAACCGCGAATGAAAAAAAAAACAAACTGGAATAATTATACAATTGAAAGTGAGTGGATCACACATACGGCTCCGGAACAACCTGATCACAGTTGCTCTTCGAATTTCACCCCCTTAATCAGCATCTCCCCAAGATAGGTTTTACTTTAGCAACACATTATGCTGCAGTTAAGAAAGAAAAATAATAATAAAATTTACCATTTGAAGAAAATTACTCCTCATAAAGAACTATGTAAGCAAAAAATAATAATAAATGAAGGAAATTTTACTCATATTCAAAATAAATCGGAATTAGTGAAGGAAATGAACGACGAAATTAGAAGGCTGAAATAAATTGGTATTTAATAAAAAAAATTATGTATAAAGGTATCTAAATGAATAAAGAAATTGAATTTTTTTGGCATTGACACAGATACACCGGGATGTGTATGATAAAAGCAAAGGAAAGAAAATGTTTAGCAAGAAAATTAAAAAAAATTAAACTAAAAAAAACAATAATAAAGAGCAAATTAACATTAAAAATAATAATAAAGCAGAAAAAAAAAATCTTAAGAAAAGTTACATAAGCAAAACCAAAAAAAATTAAATATAAACTTCCATTTGAAGCCTTAAATCAATTAAAACTAACTTTCATTATCTACGAAAATGTATGTATGTATATAAATAAAAATAATAAAAAAACGAACGGTTTAATTTCAGATGTGTTAGGTCATCTATGACTATCAATGTCTTCAACGCGCTCGACTCCCGGCAGCTTCTAATGGTTCAGCACCACGCAGATAATTAAATTCAATGGTTTGAGAATAACCAATTATTCAGCACCACGCAGTTAAAAAAAATATTCAATGGTTTGAGGATAACGGTTTAATTTCAGATGTGTTAGTTCATCTATGACTATCAATGTCTTCAACGCGCTCGACTCCCGGCAGCTTCTAATGGTTCAGCACCACGCAGATAATTAAATTCAATGGTTTGAGAATAACCAATTATTCTGCGCCACGCAGTTAAAAAAAATATTCAATGGTTTGAGGATAACCTTAAATGACATTCAATATAAATCAGCAGTACGCACCAAGCCAATGACTCAGCAGTTCGCAAAACACAAACATATTATTTTCTTTAAAGCAGCCTTCAGCCGCAAAGAAAACACCAGTTATTTTTTTTTCCTCTTTATCCGACACAATTCCAAACGAAAAAAACTTCAAAATTAAAAAATAAGTCTATAACTAGACCGTGTTAGCATCAACGATTAACACCCACTGCCTTCCAAAAATTATTTTTTTCCAATCTTGACCGATCGCTTACACAAAAACATTTATCTTCCAATTTTTCCCCTCTCTCTTGTCGTTCACTTCCTCACCACCTCCAAGACTGGAATAAACACAATTACTCAAACCCATGAGCAGGGCAGTAACACCCATCTCCGCCGTTCTTCAGCGCGGAAACGACTCAACCAAAGTCGTTACAACCATCAGACTATTTTGTTTCGAAACTTGGAGAATAAGCATGCGCCTCTCCTCGTTCTGCCATTGTCAAGGTCTGGGATGAAATTTCTCTAGAAATGCTTCGAACCGCTACTGATAATTTTAGTAACCATTTAAAGTTATGTATTGATTCGAGACTATTTTGAAATTTTGAAACGTGTTATTTACAAGTCTATAAAATTTTCAAATGAATTGGTTTAAATTCTTTAGAAATATTTGGAACTTAATAAGTTTCCATATTTTATTGCCACCCGGTACATAAATGTAAATTTGGATTTGATAGGTGGATTGATTGGTTAAAACTGGAACCCTTTGACTTTTCCATTGCACTTTAAAGTTATTGATGTTGTCAATTGATTCTAATACCAAAAGTAAACATCATCATAATATTCAATAAAATCTCCAGAAAAAATATTTTTTGTAGCAATATTGTTTTTATGTTTTCAATGTTGAAGTCAGCATTGAACTTAGTAGGATATTAGTGAATTTCTGAAGCCGTTTTAATAATTATTTTGCATTTCAACAGTTTTATCTTAATCTTATAAACAAAGACTAAAACTTCGAACAAAAATTATTACAACACAATTTATTAATGATAATTCACAAAATCACTTTATATAAATTATTCGCACAATTTTTCTGATCACTTTTACTTTTTATTTCGCACAAAAACACTTTTTAAATCTCTTTTTAATTCCTTTTTAATCTTTACACATCGCTTACCAAATACTAATAATCCAATTCGACTTCGTTCGCATTTTTATATACACAAACCAAACTTCTGGAAAGCTCATGACTTTTCCAGTTAGAATAGTGTAGAAACATTTAGAACAATTTTATCATGGAAAATTCCATTTTAGTACAGTAAAATATTGAGCTATAAATTTAACTTATTCTATTACACGCTAGGTGTCACCGTTACAATATAAAATTGTACTGAGATACGAATGGGAATATTTGATTACGTGATCGTGACCACAGGGATTTCCAAACACATGTGCTGATGCCAAAAGATAGTTTTGTATATCCTGAGTGCAACCTCAGTACCGCCATTGCAACATGAATTGGCTACAAGGTCCTTAGGAATTATCCAAGAAAGCACAATTCATATAAAATTGTACCGAGATTGAAATGGGAATATATGCTTACGTGATCATGACCGCAGGGGTTTCGAAACACATGTGATGATGCCAAAATATAGATTTATCTATCCTGAGTCCAACCTATAAACCTCCATTACAATATGAGTTGGTTACAACTTCCTTAGCACGATTCATATAAAATTGTATCGAGATACGAATGGTAATATTTGCTTACGTGTACATAGGTGTCACTCACGATATACAAAAATACCTTTTGGCATTATCACATGTGTTTGGAAATCCTTGTAGCCACTATTATTCCACATTATAATTTCAGTTTATTATAATTTTGTTGTTTGTTAAATAACTTTATATTTAATGCTTTTAAGACTTAAGCGAATAATCAAGCACATTTTTGATTATTTTAATTTTTTTCGGGAAGAAACTAAAAATGCGTTTACATATTAAATTTATCCGAGACACAATACTAAAAATATTTCGGTGTAAATTTCGAGCTAAGTTGACATACATAAGTTCAAGCATATTATTGATGTAGAGATTGAATAATACTGTGCGGAATTCCGATCCTTGAAGTATACCACTAGTTAGCGGCATATAACAATGAAATTTTATAATGAATTGTTCACGATAAGTTAGATAGTCAATTAAAAAGTCTAAGGTATTCTTATTTGGATTCAATGACTTTGAGTCGAAAGCTTTTTGTATATCAAGAAATGAGACTGGTACAAAACAGTTAATGACGAATCCAATATAAATACCATTACATAAGTTAGCTTCAGCCGCTTGAGTATTGCTTTACTTAATAAACCCAAATTGGTTTTGATTTAAAATATTTTGAGCAAATAAAAAATTTCCTAATTGTTGAAACTGTGATTAGTTTCATAAATTTTTGCAAAACAAGACACTACAGAAATAGGCCTATAATTGAAAATAAGAATTACTTCACGGACTTTTAGTTCATTGGGGAAGATGCCTGTGGAAAAACAATTATTTATAAGAGAAGTTAAAAAAAGAACGAAATATGCTACTATAATACTACTGGTAACCAGGAATTTTCCTGGGCTAATGTACAGCGCTGAAGGAGTAAACCTTACACAAATCTCCAAGTCACGGTGGAACAGCATATGGCAAGGAATGAATGGTTAGTGGGTAAACTAATCTCTAATATGCGGACTCTGGATACCAGGCGACCTCCAGTTTTAATCAGCCTTACCCTCGTATACGGACCTCTGCGAGGATGGACCGTTTAACTCTCCGGAATTCGTGGGAACATATGAATAAAAACAACTTAAAATAAAAAAAAGAGACAGGCACTCTCAAAAAGCCAATAGGTATTACGGTTGGTGACTCAAACCTTAAAGCTGAAGTCACCAACGTAGAAACAAGAAGAGTTTTGAAGGCTGTGGTGCTGGGAACCAGCGGAAGCCGAGGGCCTGCCGTAGTAAAAGGGAGCTCGGACCGTAAAGGGCAAGCTACCTTCACAGTGGGTTCTTTTTTAAGAAAGGCTACCTTCTTAGGCAACAATTCGGGGAGGGTACCGGCGGAGTCGAAAAGACGACAGCGGCCCCAAGACAAAGTGGAGGCTGGCGAGAGTAAGCGACCGAGAATACAGGGAGCCCAGGGTGATGCTGGGACGCACGGGGCAAGACTGTTCAGTGACGTCTTTAAGAAGCATCCAGGGATACTAGCCGTCATTGACTGGAGTCAAGAAGATGGGAGTATCACTCTTGATAATTGGAGGCTAGTGTATAACGCACTAAACTCCGTTTTCCTAACGGTCCTCGGAGAAAATCCGGGGCCACCTCCATCTTGTAGGGATGCAGGATGGCATCAGGGGCGCGTTAAGTTAACAACGTGCGCGGATCAGAGATCGGCAGACCTCTATCGTCTGGCCGTAGCTAGAGTAGGAAAGTGTGGCGAGGCGCGAAGCTGGCAGTGGTGGGCAGGGACGAGATCCCGAGCAGACCAAGGGCGCGCGTCTGGCTGCCAATCGAGCCATCCTGTCCGGATGAAATTGGAAGAGGAGGCGAAGGGAGGATCTAGGTTGTCCATTTTAGTGGTGAACAAGGAGTCCCTAGCCCCTCTAGCTAAAACTAATGAGGTAATCGACTTCGGTTTCGGGTCGATTACCCTTAAGGTATTAAAAAAGGATGAGGCCGAAGCAATTGTGGAAGACCTACCAGGGAAAGAGCAGGGAGAAGGTGGTGGCACACGGGACGTTGGGAGCTCTATGATGGAGCGATTAACGGCCATGGGTAGTCGCCTATCCCTGGACTCGAACGAGGAGGATCGGGTCGAGTTTATGGTGGAGGAAGGTGGCAGAAAGACCCAGCACCTAGCACCGGAAGGGAGCGTCAGGAGTGATGATGTCCCTCTGGGACCGGGAGATTATACCCTGCCGCGACAGTGGAGGGAATATGATGGAAGGTAAGTTGATCGGTGCATGTTGAGCACGGTTCAGATTAATCTTCACCATTCTAAGGCTGCCTCGGCAGCCTTGATCCTCAGACTGACCAAATTGGATGAGGACGTAATCCAAGTTCAGGAACCCTGGATTAGTAAAAACAAGATCTGTGGCCTCGGTTTAAAAGGATATACAATTATATACTCTTCTAAGTCCGATAAGATCTGGCATTTTAGCTAAAAATAACTTGAGTATTTTTCTTCGTCCACAATATTGTAGTGGAGACGTAACGGCAGTCGGCCTGGAGACGGGAGGCTGCTTACTATGGCTGGTTTCAGTCTACATGCACCGAGAGAAGGAGGTTCCGCCGGATAACCTTGGGGAACTGATACGCGAAGCGGAACGGGAAAAGATCGGAGTATTACTGGGTTGTGATGCAAACGCGCACCATGCAATCGGAGATAGCACCGACATCAATGAAAGGGGTGAGTACTTATTTGATTACTTATTGGGTACTAACCTTGCAGTGTGTAATCTGGGGCAAGAGCCCACTTTTATTATTAGTAACAGGCAGGAGGTACTGGACGTTACCTTTGCTTCGGACTTCGTTACACATATGGTCAAAAAATGGCGGCTTGCGAACGATAACTCCTTCTCGGACCATCGATACGTGTTGTTAAATATTGACATTCACTCTGTTACCCGGAAATCCTTCAGGAATCCTAGAAGGACTAACTGGAACAAATACCAGGAAGTGTTAAAGTATAAAAAGGAATTGAGGAGGGCGCGGAGGAGGTCTTGGAGACTATTCTGTGAAAAAATGGAAGGTTTTTCGGAGACTTCGCGCCTCAGGAAAATCTTATCTAAGAGTCCAACGAGCCCTAGGTTCTTGATCAAACCTGATGAGCTTTGGACAACGTCTACTGGGGAATCACTGGCGCTTCTGTTGGATACCCATTTCGCAGGTAGTGTGGATGTGTCGACGGAGCTTGGCGGGGAAGGGGAAAGTGTATCGTCGGGGTGCCCGAAAGAAATCGTGTGCAAGAACCGGATAATATGGGCATTAAACGGCTTTAAACCCTTTAAATCGGCTGGCCCGGACGGTATCATCCCAGCAGAGCTGCAAAAACACACGTCGATCATTCTCCCATGGCTGGAGCTGATCTTCAGGGGGTGTCTAAAACTGAATTATATTCCTAGGAAATGGACGGAGGTTAGGGTGATTTTCATCCCGAAAACGGGAAAGAATTCACAGACCTACCCAAAGGACCTAAGACCGATAGCTCTATCATCCTTTCTATTGAAAACATTGGAAAGATTGATCGACGTGTACATACGTACAAAAATAAAACCCGACAAAAATAAGTGGGCGACTTCTCAACATGCGTACTGGAAAGGGAGATCTGTGGACACGGCTCTGCATTCCCTGGTGCGAACAATTGAGAAATCAATCCACTCGAAAGAGTACTGTATGGTAGCCTTCTTCGATATAGAGGGCGCCTTTAACAACGTCAGGACGGAGGCAATTCGGAAAGGACTGTCTTTCTTAGGTGTGGACGACCCCTTAGGGAGATTAATAAATCAGATGCTAGAAGGCAGGATTATTAATGCGAATATGGGGAAAACCACCATTAGGAGGCGGATAGTTAGAGGAACTCCGCAAGGTCGTGTCCTATCACCTCTTCTCTGGAACATAGTTATCAATGGATTACTTTTGGAACTGGAGAGGGAGGGAATAGGAGTGATAGCGTATACAGATGACGTGGCGATCGCGATCTCGGGTAAGTACCTAGGCACGATTAAGGAGGTCATGCAACACGCGCTCGTAATCATTACAAAGTGGGCCAGCAAATGTGGGCTGGGTATTAATCCATCCAAAACAGAGCTGGTACTCTTCACCAAGGATTATAAAATTCCGGTAGTCGCCCCTCCTACCTTAACTGGCACGGCACTGGCTTTTACTGATAAGGCAAGATTTCTGGGCATAATCTTGGACAGTAGGCTAAATTGGATGCCCAATATTTTAGAGAGGGTAAAGAAGTCTACCATGGCTCTGTACTCATGTAGGAACGCCGTCGGAAGGAGATGGGGTCTAAAACCAGAGCTGGTACACTGGTTTTTCACCGCTGTAATCAGACCGATTCTGATGTACGGGGTGAGTGTGTGGTGGCCAGCACTAGCCAAGAAAACTTATAAGAATAAGATATAGAAGGTGCAGAGAACGGCCTGCTTGCTTATAAGCGGGGCACTGATGACAACCCCTACACGTGCGCTGGAGGCTATGCTCTACCTTCTTCCTGTCGACATCTTTGGTAAGCATAGAGCGGCCACTACGGCTGCACGACCCTCTGCCGTGGGTGAGTGGAAATGTCTTCAGAAGGGCCACTAGACGATTGGCAGGTCGCTAAAGGTAGAGGTGGTGAATAGTGACTACACAACACCGGTTGTTTGCTTTGAAATGGGTTTCCGGACTCTTCTCCCCGCAAGGGAATCATGGGGGAACAGGTCAATAGCAGAAACTGGTTGTATACAATTTTACACTGACGGCTCCAAGCTAGACGGCAAAGTCAGAGCAGGAGTCTTTAGTGACAAATTAAATGTGAATTTATCCGTTCGTCTTCCTGATCACTGCAGTGTGTACCAGGTGGAGGTGGTAGCGATTGAGGAAGCGCTGACATGGTTGAGGCATAATGTCATATCCACAAGGGATATAACAATATATGTGGATAGTCAGGCGGCAATCAAGTCGCTGGAATCAGTTTCTCTAACATCCGTGGTGGCATTGAGGTGCCGCTCATCTCTTAACGAGATGAGTGAGCAGTTCAATATCCAGATAGTATGGGTCCCCGGTCACTCGGACGTACGGGGGAACTGCAGGGCGGACGAACTGGCAAGGCAAGGTACAACTCTCCAATTGAAACCGGAAAGGGCAAATCTGGGGAGGCCCATAGCGGCGATTTTTAGGACGCTTGGTAATGAGGCGATAGCCTCAGCACAGAAGAGGTGGACTAACACCATAACATGCAATGTAGCGCGGCAAGTCTGGCCGAAACTGGACTTGAAACGCTCCAAGACGCTACTATCCCTACGCAGACCTGACTTAGATATAGTCGTAGGGGTACTCACAGGACACTGCCTCATTGGGGAGCATGCGAGGAGGCTTGGGTCAATGACAAATGACTTCTGTAGAAGCTGCATGGATGAGGAGGAGGAAGAGACTCTGAGCCACTTCCTCTGCTCATGCCCGGCGCTAGCTTACAGGAGGCACAAATATCTGGCAAGTATAGTTTGGATGGCCTTATGGATCTCAAGAACTGCAATATGCGAGATATCTTACGCTACATAAGTAGCTCAAATTGGTTCCAGTGAAGGTGGAAGAGGAGTAGGATCCCTCGGTATCACAACGGACTGTCATCGGTCTAAGTGTGCGTTTTGGCAGCCGCCCTAACCATCGTAATTAATAAGCTTACAAACAATTTAGGATAATTACTACAAAAAATTAAAAAATACAGTAGACTCGATTTCATACAACGTGTTAACAAAGTGCGACGACTTTATTCGTACGGTTCACTCCAAGTGCTTGCTGGAAAAATATTTGGCCTGAAATAGTTAGTGCAGTAAATCAATTGTTTAAACCTTCGTAGACACTGATCGGATCAACTTTAGCCAATTTATTAGGTGGGGAAGGATTAGATGATATGAACGAGGAAGATATATCATAATTTATTAACAACGACAAAAGTTTAGATGAATCAGAAGTTATTTTAAATATAAACAGCCACTAAAAAATGCTTCATTTTAGAGGAAACAAGAACAAATTTGACATTAGAACATCTCAACGAAGGACTTGAATTGGCTAAACAATTAGAAACATATTTCAAAAATAAGGATTCATCATTGGAGCGTTCTATGCAATTTGAAAGGAATTTTCAAGAATGTCTTGTTCCATATCAAACTTCCGGCAGAGTTCGAAGCAAACAACAAACCACTCAAAAAGATACAATACAATATTATTGAAAAAGGAAATGAATCAATCAATTGTAGAGAAGTTCAAAAAGAAAACAAACAACCACTTTCAGTGAATCGATGTCGATGAAACTTAATTTTGGATGACACGGATAGTGACTAATGGTCAGCTTGAATTAGATTAATGTGCTGTGAAGCTTTGTTTAACTAACCAATACATTCGCTTAAGTAATACAATATGTACAATTTTGGTTTGAATATTTTTTTTTTTCTAATATCTCATTTTGTACGATCAAATTTAATTTGATAACAGCCGCTAAAACATTTTACTCTAACATCATTCGCGTTATATGTACGAGATTTTCACCCGTACAACGTGACTTCCTATAACACGATTTCATACAACGCGTAACAAATTAATCGCGTTATATGGGAGTTTACTGTACATAACATCTAGTGTTTAATACGAGTTTCTAGATAAAGCTGCTCAACGTTATGAATGAATTTTTCCTTTCCAGCAAGTTTGACCCGTATTACGATGTTTGTTTCATTGATTTTGTTAGACAACGTAATTTTATTTTTTAACCTAAAATATATATCTTCAATATTAAAGTTGTATGTGTTCTCAGATAGTGATGCAAACTGGTAGCCCTATAATGATCACATCAAATCTCGCTGTTTAAGGTATTGGTTTTCCGATTTCAAGTTGTTTACTCAAGATCTACGTGATTAATTTGTTCACTACACTGAAAAAAATAAAGAAGTAAATTTGAAGAAATTTATATTTAAATCGAAGAAAAAACCTTTAAAATAGCGTCAATGAAAGTAGGTGATCATTATGATTACGTTTTATTCAAATTGATAATTTACTAATAAAATTATGAAATCAAATAAATTTCTTCAATTTGAAAAAATCTTTGGCAAAACCAAATTTTCGAATTGACTAAATTTTATCAATTCAATAAACATTGATTTACATGTAACTTCGTCAAATCAAATAAAAATTAAAAAAGTTATTTTGTTGATTTGATTAAATAATCAATTGAATTGATATATACATATATATATATATATATATATATATATATATATATATATATATATATATATATATATATATATATATATATATATATATATATATATATATATATATATATATATATATATATACATATATATATATATATATATATATATATATATATATATATATATATATATATATATATATATATATATATATATATACACCAGGGTCCCGCTTTGCGTCTATTCGAAATGCGTCTATTCACTCTTGCGTCGGTATTTTTTTGCTTATTTTTTCATACATTTAATGAGAATTCTCTTTACCATGAGAATATTTATTAAGAATAATAATGCATGTGTTTATCTATTATTTCTCCACGTATGGAACCGAACAGCGACGCAAAGCGGGACCCTGGTGTATATATATATTATATATTTGCTGGTTAAAAAATAACAACAGGTTTATGTTTTATTTCATGTCTTTATTTCAAATTTAGTGTAAATTTTATAGTTAGGTAGGTATAAATTCATTAAAAACCTCAACAAAATCCAAATTTAAGTAGGTATATAGTTCACTATTTAAGTGCCGAAATTAAACAATTTACATTCACATTATGTTTGTCATAAGAACTATCGATAGAATAAAAATATTTTTGAATAAATGTCCATACTAAATGAGACTCTATAGGATATTGTAAATTGAGCACATTAAATGTTTTAAAACAAATATCAACTGCTTCAACAAAAGAGTTCAAAACATATTTGATCCCGTCAAAAAATACTAAAAACTCTTTTGGCTCAAGCGTAGTGCCAATGATTAAAATAAGCGGTTGAATTGGAACCTTGTTCTTGTTTCGCCGTATGATTTCTTCTTCGCATTCTCCTAGGGTATTCCCAACAATGAGAAAGCTTCTCTGCGAGTCGCTAATAGAGAATTTAGTTCTCAATCTTTTGTTGTTAGTGCCTTCAATGGTGGTTGTAGTTGGTACTAGCAAGCTATGCAATAAAAAAAATAATGTACAGCTACGACCACCTATAAACAAAAGAAAAAGTTATTAAGTTTATTTTAGTTTAAAAAAATAAAATCAATTAACCTACTTTCAGTAACGTACTGTTTATGTTGAAGGTCGTTTAATAAAGTTTTACTGCTATGATCTTTTATTTTGTCGTGGTATATTGGCATTATTTTAGCTGCGAAAATTTCATAATTTAAAATTAAGCTGGAGGCAGAGGGATACATCTGATTAAAATCAATGTTTATCTGGAAAGGAAAAAGTAAAAAAAAAAAAATTATTGTAAAATGCATACATAATACTATCTTATAATTAATAAAATGTATTATTAATTAGTTTATTACCAATTTGTAGCCCATTGGTTTCTTATATTGCTTCCATTTGGTCAAAATTTCGTTCGTCGAATTGGCATTTGATATTTCATGCAAACGGTAATTTTTGGTGGCTTCCCAAAGATGCTCCATCTCAGCCAATGAGCAATTATCGAGTAATATAGCCTCGAGCTGCTCGGTAATGTTACTTTCTGGTGGTGCTATTTGTGTTTGATAAAATTTTGAGAAAAAACATAATATTATTCGAATTAACAATAAGAGTTTTCGTTTGGCGTTATATGTATAATGCATATATATTCATAAAATAATAATATATTCATGAAATAATAATAAGACTGACCACGCAGAATAAAAAATAGCTATAAAAGTCGTTTTACTATTAATAGCAAAACGGTAGTTATATCAAACTACATAACGAGCTAATACACAATAAATTCTTTAAATTCATAATTTCCAATTACAATATTTTAATATTTTGAAAATTTAACTAATGTATTTTAAGAGAATTTTAGCTTTTCGCGACTGATGTTCCTCAAATAGTTACCCATTTTAAATAGGAAGTTTCAAAAACTATTAGATTTTTTTTGTTCTACGTGGTACGTCTCATTATTATTTGGTTTATGATATCACCTAATTGAATATTTTTTGTGAAATTTGAGCAAGGTGATTTTGTTGTGTAGCTTCGTGTTGGAATAATTCCACTAGTTTTAAGTTGCCGAAGGCTATTAAAATATTTATCGTACACCTTGCCTTGTGGCTTCCGGCCTGATTGTTTAGAATAGTAGTACGCCTATCCAAGAAAAGAAATAAGATCATTAATTTGCTGGTATCTTTGTATTGAAAACTTGAGATACATACTATAAATTCTGATGGAAATATTTGAATTATCTATTCAGATATTTGTTGTGCGATTACGACATTCATTCGAATTCCTTTTTGTAGCATGTACTTTATTACTGCATCGACTATTAACGATCTAGAGCCTTCACTTAATTTTTTAGTTGATTTATATATACTTAAAATTGATCTGCCTTGAACGGATTTTTCCAATATTTTATGAACATCAATTGTGACGTCATCGCAAGTACTGGAGTTTTCATCTGTTTGATATTTATCGTTTTCAATTTGCAACGGAGCATGCGCTACCTCGGTTGTTTCTAATATTTGGTATGCCTTAATTTTGGATTCAAGAATTACATCCGTTCCTATTTTTAAATTGTACTTGTTGACAAATTTTTGTATGTGTCGGTCGCTCATATTCTGGATGACATTTAAATTAATTAATTCGTCTGAAAATATTTAAAAGATATAGAATTATATAACAGCAAGAACACTATTTTTTGACAATTTACCACAAAATGCTGGAAAGAGAATGCTTAGATTCCATGTTTCCAATAATTCTTTTATGTCACACGTCTCCTTTAGAGTCAATGAACATTCTAGTGTAGATCCCGTAGATGCATCGATATGTGGTTGGGTCATTTGATCTGATTCCTTGGTATTCATCGGTACATTATAGTTTTGAATCAAATGATATTCGGTTTCATCTTCCATTGGAAGTAATTGATAAGTTATTACTTGGTCGTTTTCTGTCATTTTGTTCAATCGCGCAATATATTAAGTTAGGTACTAGGTTATTGGTTACTAACTATATTAAATGTTAGGTACTTATTACAGATTTACAAAATGTTACTATTTATAAGAAATAAAATTAAAATAACTTAGATAAGCATTATAAATTACAAATATTCTTTTAATTTAATCATCAGCTTTCCTTTTACAGTACAATGAATGTTGGTAGGCAAGCAATTAAAATCTGTAATGTTAAAGAATAATTTTTCGGCAATAAAAATTTTGGGACTATGTAATTCATATGCATCAAAATGTGAACTAAATGAATTCACCAAAAGCTCATTAACCAGTAGAAATATTTCGGAAGTTTCTTTCAAAACAAATATCTCTTCTATTTCAAATAGGCCTAGCGATGACCTAAACAATGAAAGAATCAACCCATTTTTGTAGTTAGTTCCTTTGAAACTTATGTTGCTTAAAGCAATTACATCTTGTTGTTTAATTTTAGTTTTGTTGAATAATAAATTTATATTTTTACTTTCAATGCGGTAATTATCTTTAAATACAAAATTATTTTCATTTGGTGACATTAAAGAGAGCGAGGATTTCAGATTACATTTTTTTGCTAAACTTAACAAAATATTTTTTCTAGACGCTATGACGTTTGCATAGGCTTTGATTTCTTTATGCTTAGCTTCGAACCTAAAGCACCAAAAATGCCTAGGTGGCCCGGAAAATTCTACAACAGTTGGATAGTGCACTAATATATGGTGCTTTGGTTTAAGCGTGTCCGCGAATAGTTCTACATAACTTGTATTATGCTCACATATTAACTGTCGCATTACCGTTATATCATCCTTTGTTAAGCTTCGTCTAAGAAGTATATATAACAATATCGTTTTCAGGAATCAAATCTCCTATCATGAGTGGAAACAAAAGAATAAAAGTTTTCATCTCACTTGCAGTCATCTTCAATCTACAACGTTTTATATGTTCAATTGTTATTGGTTTCGACAAATTACCTATTTCAATTGAACCATAATTAAACGTTTGTTTTCTAATATTTAATGTTTCTAACGAAAAAAGGGCAACAACGTGTATATAATAATCAATTATTTTGCAAACATCATAATGGCAAATACCTTCAAACAAATCATGCATAATATCTACAGCAAAGTTTTCAACTACATGAAAGGAACTAATTCTGTTTAAAGAAGAATTTTGATTTATTCCAGATTCTTCAAAATAATTTGTATCAACGTCTACATTATAATTTTGGATATTACGTAAATATTTATTTTCCTGAAGTGCCATATAATGTGTCTCTGTTTTCGGCGCCTTACAGAAGCGACAAAAAAAGGTGCTTGAAAAGGATTTGCTAAAATCACAAATTGAATTTATACCCAAATTATCACCAATGACCAAGCCTAAAATAAATCTAACATTCACTACTCCTCCAACAGTGCTTATAGGAATACCTTTGCATTCCATCTCGCTTATTTCATTTATTAAATGAGCTAAGCAAGCGTCATTTCCAAAGGTTTTTAGATCCTGAGATTTTATAAATCCAGCAACAAAAATATTATCTAATTTAGAAACATTATTAAGTAGAGGAAAACTATAATAAATTCCACAAACTGATTGAGATTGAGTGCCTAGAGGATTATTTATCTGGAAATCATCAGTAAATAAAAAATAAGGAATACAAATCTCACCAGGATATGGAGCAGTTTTTTTCTGCCATAATTTTCCATTAATGAAATTTGAAAGTAATTCTGGATTTTTTTGTATATTTTTCATATTATCCATCATTTCGCTAAGAATATCGCAGTGTTCAAATCTTTTTTTGATTTGAAACTTAAGAGGAAGCAAAACGCCTTTCGTACACTGCTCATCATATATAGCCTCACCATTTTGCATTAATACACCCACTGACTCATTTATTAAAAATTGAACTGATTCTTGTAGTAAATTATTTTGTTTTAACCACACGTGTAGCAAATGATCTGTTTTGCAATGCTTAAACAATAATAATTATTATATTGGATTTAACCACCTACGTACAATACTTCTGAACTTGCTTTGTTAAACTGTAAACTAAATTCACGTGGAGTCGTAATTTTTTAGTTTATTTTGTCAATTCAATACAAATTTCTTCGATTGTAGTAGTAGCATTGTGTAATTGTACTTTGTTAACTAAATTTCTTCAATTTGACGAAAAAACTATGAAAAGGATACGAAACTGTTCAATTGTTGATTCTTTCATTTGAAGAAATTTCGTTAAATTAACACATTAAGTTAAATATAGTAAAATTGAAGAGGGGTAGTCCATCAATTTGAATAAAATGTTAGCAAAAGTCTTATTTTTCATTATATGTTGATGAATCCTTCTTCAAATGGACATGGTTTATAATTAAATCAACAATTTTTCTATCAAATTAAATAAAATATGTTAATCAAAATTCAACGAAATTGATTATTCAATTTCACCTACGATATTTTTTTGAGTGTATACATAACACCGTCATTTTTCAGATTTGTCACTTCACTTTGGATTTCGTCCATTTTTGTTTCCTAAATTAGATTTAATTGCAAATATTAAATCTTTATTTGAGGGCTCATCCCGATAAGAAGGGCCTCTTATGTTTGTAATTGGTTCTATTTTGTTTTGATTGATCTTAGGTGGCATTATTATTATTTTTTTTTTCTTTTGTAACAATATGCCTTTTTTTTTTTTTTTTTTTTTTTTTTTTAAACTATGCAATCTTTTTCTGGGGCTCAAGGCACTCCCAACTCTTTCGCAGTTAATTTTACCGTCCTACTTTACGCAGTATTAGCCAAATCGAGGACGTACGGCTATAAACCCGCTTTGTATAAACCACCTGCACATTGCATTGCTTCATGCCAACCTATAGTGCTGACATGAAAGGTGGGTCGGCCCATGGATTCTGCACTCTCAACAGGGGGTCATAGTTGTGTTCATCGTCATCACCGATCGTAATCAGATGATGAAAAATCCCTTTTGCATCCCGCCTCTATCGGGATTCGAACCCGGTACCTCCCGATCCAAACGCCGCAGCTTTAACCACTGCGCCGTTTGCTCGGTCAAATGAATATGCCTTTGGTGATAATGGACGGATAATCTATGTAGAAACACGATACTAAAGTTCACAGTTCAAAAATACATGTTTATTACTCGGTCGCCATTTGCAAAAATTGATCTTCATATGAAATTATTGTAAGTTTTGTAAAAGAAATTTTGTTGTGGTAAGTAGAATTAATGCGAGATATATAATAGTGCACAATAATCAGAGAGCTTAAGTGGTTCATTTAATACTTCGCTGCCAAATCACATTGATACATCTTTGGAATCTGGTGATAAGATTGTACCAATCTGCTTGATTTGAATTCATGTTATTATTGACCCTATAATAAGTCCATTTAGTTGTGCAACCTGCCACTATTTCTAGGTACTGTGGTTGTAGTTTTTTATGAACCATTTTGATGACTAAATCGTCCAAAAACACCAAAACTTTGTTCCAATATATTATATTGTCTCGATGTTTATCGCAGTGGGTGAATATATATTTTCGTTCGTTATAGTTAACAAATACTTATATCAGCAAATGTTCCAGATAGGGCCCCATAGCTAGTCCGTATTTCTGTTGATATACTGAAACTAATTTTGATTAGTTACCATTTTGATAATTTTTCCTCATTCACATCTTGCTGCACTTTCGATTAGTGCTTCTGCTGTGACTCTAATGGCTTCATCGAGCGAATATAAGCTTGCCAATTTTGTATTCGAAGGTAGTTGAATATTTTGGATTTTATTCATTAATTCTAAGGGTTTTTTTTTGTAGAATACTTCTGTCGGAGTTTCTTGTTTTTTGTAATTCAGTAGTTTGCATATTTTGCTATTTTTGTATAATGGAGCAGTTGCAAAGTTAACTAACGGTTTTATATTATTGTCCAGGTATTATTTTCATATTATTTTTAAATAATATCACGAAAAGTATAAAATTTTCCCGTTGTCTCATATGTGCCGATGACTATTAATAATTTGGCACGAGTAAATGAAATCGAGGATTCTGGAGTTTCGTATTTCGATTAGATCTGTACTAAAGGCAACTCTCTGTTAGGATTCCTCAAACATACCATGAAAAAGCTTAATTATCCTAGAGTTTTGTTTGCCTATATCAATCTATTGTTCGCTCACAGCTGGAATATGCATCATGCATATGGTCTCCGCTTTATAGGGATTACATAATTAGAATTGAGTCAGTACAATAATCTTTTCTAATTTTTAATGCATGGAAAACAGGTGAGTTTGACAACCGATTACCGTAGTGGGAAAATATTAGAAACCTTCCTCCTTATGTTAAAAGATAGAAATTTTGTCTCTTGAAATTCGTCGTCAGCATGCTGGGCTATTTTTATTTCCAATCTACTTAATGGGCACATTTGAAGTTCGTACTTGTTATTGAACTTGAAATTGTTTGTGCCAACTAGAAAACTTCGAACTCGCACACTCTTGAAAATAGATTATCATACAACCAATTATGGAAGTGACGAACCTTTGAATTCAATGTCGAAATGCCATAACGAACTAAGTAGTTTTTGTGACTTTATTTTGACGAAATTGGAAATCAAACAATCATTAAAAAACGGTTATTTTAGTAATTAAATTGTTTTTGTTAACCGTATGTACAACACAATTAATTGTATTTTTTGTTATTTATGTTTAAAATTGTCTGGAGGGTTCCTAATTAATTTTTCTGAAATAAAATAAAATAAAATAAAATGTGTACTTTTATTTGTGCTTTGAGGTTTGGTGTAGGTTTAATCATTTTTAAATTTAATTTTAGTTTTCGATTGATCACCTTGGTATTTTGGTTTCGTTGATTGCGGCATTGACTTCTTCCTTATAAGTGGACGTTGGATTAGAAGAAGAAACTTTATTTATTTATTTTATAGTTTCCGTGGCGACAACTTTTATTTGAAGGCTTCGTCGTTTTCGATTGACCCTAAAAAAAGGAGTCCGTTGTTAAAAGAGTGGTTTTTGTGCTGTCAAGTTGTTCGATTCGTCAAGAAAAACCAATCCGTCGAACAAAATTTTTGCATAATTTAATGAACAGTGTTCCAAGTTTAAAAATGTGAGTTCATTCTTCTTGTGGCTATGAAAGTAAAGCAACCTTTAAAACTGATAATTAAAAGAAGCGAATCTACAGATTGATTTATCTATTTTAACCTTCAATTTAAGCTAAATGTCCTTAAGAGCATATTGCTACGGTTTGTAGGCTATCTTCAATTTTATTACTACTTCACATATAGCACTTTATTCATTTGATGACTTATTATCACTCGTTTACTGGTTAAATGAAATAATGCGTAACTTTAATAATAATTGTAACCACAATACCCTGTTAGACGCACTGCATCATCATCCAACAGACCAATGATATTGCTTCTGAAGTACCTACCTTGGTTATGTACCAAAAAACTGAAAAGATACAAATGTCAAAATAATAGATTATACCAATGAGGAGTTGACTCAACAAACCACACAATTTTCCTCCTTTAAACAAAAATTGCAAAAATATTTAAATAAAAGGGAAATAGGTACCCAAGATTAAAAATTGCCTTTGGACTAATAGACATTATTATTTTCATTTATAAAAATAAACAATTTTCTATAAATTAAATTTTCCAAAAAACGAACTTCCAGATGAACACTTAACAAAATTTTTCATTTTATTTTCATTCCTCTTCAATAATCATTTCCATTTATAACCTCTTCCATCGTGCGTTGTTTGAACCATACAAAAAAAAATACGAAAACATAAAATAAAATGAAAATGATTTCAAGTGATAAGGGAAATATGATCGAATTATAAAAGAAATTCATTTTATCCAATTTTTTTACTTGGTACAATATGGTGTATCTGCGTGCTATCTACATAACATTTTCTCCTTTTTCGTATAACGGAAATTTTTAATTAAATTTTTAAAACGATAAGCGCCAAACTGAGCATTTCCTTAATTCATTCCATCATCTATCTAGTTATAGCATAGTAAAATAATTATTTTGCTAAAATGTAGTTTGCTTATGTATACGTATCTTGATTGTCTCAAGAAATTTTCATCTTATTTAATATTCTAAACTTAAAAAGTTGCTAATTTAAAAAGTTACACACAAGTTTGTTTGTTTTTATTATGCCGCGAAAAATAATTTTCCTGGAAAATTCAGTTTTTAATTTTCTTATCAGATAACAAAAAAAAAAAAAAAAAAAAAAGAGCAAAATATAAAACTTTCTCGTCTCTCTCTTGATTATACCAAGATACGATTTTTTTTTTCTTAGTTTATAGATAAAAATGTAAACGGGTTTATCATACATATAAGGAAAAGTATGAGAAAATTAAGGAAATAATTTGCAATTAATTCAACCGAAAAATTATTTAATAAAAATAGAAAAATCGGGATACTGATTTTTTTTTTTTTGTTCATCAAGATTGAATTTTTTTTATGTTCGAGTTTTGCGGGAAATAGCAACATAAGAAAGTTATGAAAATTTCTATCGACGTTAATATGAACTTTGTTATGTCGAAATTTTCCTACAGTAGTAAACTGGATATATCGAGTATTCGGTTCCGAGACATTAACTAGCGCAGATTAGGCTGCTAGAGGATGATTTTCAATTTTTGTTTTTTAAACTTTCATTTAAATTGGTTTTTTTTAAATTTGTCATCAAATCCCTATCTGGAGGCGCCAGAATTCTACAAATCTTATTCAAGTGATTCCCGCAAGTTTAACAAAAACATTTAAATTCGAATATAATCTGCGAAGTTCCTGAAAGATTTTACCGAAAGTCTTCTTAACTAAATATCGCTGAAAGCCAGTCAACGGCGCCAACAACCAAATCGCCGCTATTCTTTTTTATGTATGGAGTTGATATAGGAATTTATAATCCGTAGAATCGGAAAATAGGAAATGATAATTAATTAAAATGTATTTCCGCTTCCACTAAAATTTTATTTATATCGTTTAAAGTTGAAAAATGTTTGAAGTAACATAGACTGATAACTACTGAATATTGTATAACTACACTACACACGATAAAACAAATTGAAGTTTTGAAAAGAAGGACTAAATTTTATTATTCATGTATCGAAAATAGAAACCTTTATTCTGGTGGTTACGACAGTGCAATAACACTGTCATTTATCAAAAATGAAGATTTAGGAAGCTTCGGGAATTATGTAGGTTGTAAATCTAAAAATTATTCACTTTACTTAGGATTGCCGTAACAAAATTCTCCTGATTTGTTAATTTAATGCATGACTTGGCGATTATTGAATATTCCGTTGAACTGTTTGTCGGCGAAGTGCGGTTACCAGATTCGAATCTCTACCCGCTTTTCAGCCAAATATTTTCCAATATATTGGAATCAACCATGTATTGTACTTATTACAGCAGTTCAGTCGCTATAACCTGTAGAGATGATTGAAAAAAGATTTATTTTTCACAATGCCCGTAGATCGAAACTAAATTGCAGAAATCTTAAGAATTTCTCTTAAAACTTAACGTTTGGAATGACACTTATTCGTGTTAGTACGAAAAACTCACGTATAAAATGTTGGGTTTTCGTAAAAAGGATAAAGTTCAAATGACAATCGTGCCAGTCCTACAAAAATTGTAAATCGAATAATAGATGTTTTTAGTTTGACAAGCGACTTATACAGAGCCAATAAAAGTTTCGCCATGTGAACAGTAAATAAAAAATTATTTCGTTAGAATGATTTTGATTAATCGATAACAATTACATATGTGTGAAAGATAATATCGGCCAAACTTTCACCGCGGCACAATTTTCACATTCATATAGTCGCAGTTAATGGCTCCTATGAACCAGATCATGGGACAGACAGGTGCAATAAAACAACAAACCGAGCGACAAATGGAAAAAATTGAACAGTCAAATCAACAAAATAAGCAACGGTTGGGGAAAATAAACCAGTCAAACCCGGAAATTAAGGACCAAATTACAGACGGTCAAAAGAGAATGGACGAGAAACTTCTCGAATTATCCGCTAACATAAAAGGTGAAGTATAGAAGTTGCAAAAGAAAATTCAACAGGTTGAACAAAAACTAGAAACGAAGGTTCGACAGGTTGAAGATAAATTACAAACAGAGGTCCAACAAGTTAAAGAAAAATTTCAACGTCTTGAGAAATAATTAACTGATGGCAAGTGGAACAACGACGACACATGTGGTACAGACCGTTCAATCAAGTTCGACGGAACAACATTTTTCGACATTTTCAAAATTCAATTAGACACGGCGGCTGCAATCAAAATCATTGGAACGATGAAAATCGTGTCGCGGCATGAATAGTGGCCCTTCAAGGCGAAGATGCAGATGCTTTAGAAACTATTCCGGAAGAAGAGCGCAACAGTTATCTCAAAATTATGCAGGCCCTGGATTGGAAGTATGGCAGTGACCATAAGCGCAAAATATGGAATTGAAAAACCGCTATCAAAAGGGCGGAGAATCGCTACAGGAATTTACATCAGCTATCGAGCGACTAGTGCATCTAGCACATACAAGCACGTCGACCGATTACATATAAAGGCTTAAAATTGACAGTAATGTTGTCACCTAACGAAACCTTCGCCAAATCCATCACTAAACCATCGATGAAAATACGCCGAATGGAAATTGATACCAACATAAACAAAAGAGCGGTCCGCACCAAGACTCCGGGACGGAAGCGGTAAAATCAGATGTTGGGCATGTTAAAACATCGGTCACATCTCTCGGGACTGCTAGGAAATAAGAAGAAAACGGGGAAGATTACCATCTCCTATGCAGCGACGGCCAAACGGAGCGCAGGCTGTGGACAAGCAAGAGGGCCAAATGATGACGGTGTCGTTAAACATAAAAGAGTCAGCTTAAAGGGGCAGAAGCTGACTCCATCCGCATTTCGAAAGTAGCAAGAGGTGGTGATAGCTTAACAATCAGAGGCGACATTGATGGCACAGACTGCATCATCACCCTGGATACATGAGCAAATGGCACAATTGTCCGTAAAGGTCTGATCTGTGGATGTATACCTCCACCAGCTAATGTATTGAAGTTACAAACGACAACTGGAGATAGTTCAATAATAAACATCAGGAGAACTCCTTTCCAACACGAAGTGCTAATTGCAAATATTATGGATGAAGTCATTTTGGGTATGGACTTCATGAAGGCTTCGTGGAGGATGTTGGACGAGGAATATTAACTTACGATAACATCAAATTGCTACTTCAAGCTAGCAGTACAGGAGCAACTACCAGGCGAATTATTGTTGTTGGAGGTTCTCGGTCACCCAGGTTGTGGGTTGTGGAAGCTAACGAAGAGGAGAGTGGAACGAAGGAAATTATAATCGGGCAAGCCCTAGTTAAACCAGATAACGACTATAGATTACCAGTTAGGACTGTAAATATACCGGATAAGACGAAAACGGACAAGAAAGGAACAGTCTGATTGAAAAAGGCCGTCATGCAAGGCAGAAAGCAATGGTAGACCAACTTATGCAGAAATGGACCGAAGATCTTATCGAGGGACAGAAAAATTCTTCACATCTACTACTCAAACGGTCCATGTCCATATTCTGCAGTACATCGGATAATAACGAAAGGATTCAATGGTAAAGCACAAAATTGATACAGAGATGCCGATTCGTCAACCACACAGGATGTTGTTCGAAAAGAAGGAAGGTAGCAGGAGAATCTGCGTTGATTACCGAAAACTCAATGCTGTAGCTACCCACTGCCAAGGATCGACGACACATTAGACACATTATCGGGTGATCGAATATTTTCGACATTAGATCTACAAAGCGACTATTGGCAAGTGAATTTTCATTTTCATTTTCATTTTCATTTTCATTTTCATTTTCATTTTCATTTTCATTTGCATTTTCATTTTCATTTTCATTTTCATTTTCATTTTCATTTTCATTTTCATTTTCATTTTCATTTTCATTTTCATTTTCATTTTCATTTTCATTTTCATTTTCATTTTCATTTTCATTTTCATTTTCATTTTCATTTTCATTTTCATTTTCATTTTCATTTTCATTTTCATTTTCATTTTCATTTTCATTTTCATTTTCATTTTCATTTTCATTTTCATTTTCATTTTCATTTTCATTTTCATTTTCATTTTCATTTTCATTTTCATTTTCATTTTCATTTTCATTTTCATTTTCATTTTCATTTTCATTTTCATTTTCATTTTCATTTTCATTTTCATTTTCATTTTCATTTTCATTTTCATTTTCATTTTCATTTTCATTTTCATTTTCATTTTCATTTTCATTTTCATTTTCATTTTCATTTTCATTTTCATTTTCATTTTCATTTTCATTTTCATTTTCATTTTCATTTTCATTTTCATTTTCATTTTCATTTTCATTTTCATTTTCATTTTCATTTTCATTTTCATTTTCATTTTCATTTTCATTTTCATTTTCATTTTCATTTTCATTTTCATTTTCATTTTCATTTTCATTTTCATTTTCATTTTCATTTTCATTTTCATTTTCATTTTCATTTTCATTTTCATTTTCATTTTCATTTTCATTTTCATTTTCATTTTCATTTTCATTTTCATTTTCATTTTCATTTTCATTTTCATTTTCATTTTCATTTTCATTTTCATTTTCATTTTCATTTTCATTTTCATTTTCATTTTCATTTTCATTTTCATTTTCATTTTCATTTTCATTTTCATTTTCATTTTCATTTTCATTTTCATTTTCATTTTCATTTTCATTTTCATTTTCATTTTCATTTTCATTTTCATTTTCATTTTCATTTTCATTTTCATTTTCATTTTCATTTTCATTTTCATTTTCATTTTCATTTTCATTTTCATTTTCATTTTCATTTTCATTTTCATTTTCATTTTCATTTTCATTTTCATTTTCATTTTCATTTTCATTTTCATTTTCATTTTCATTTTCATTTTCATTTTCATTTTCATTTTCATTTTCATTTTCATTTTCATTTTCATTTTCATTTTCATTTTCATTTTCATTTTCATTTTCATTTTCATTTTCATTTTCATTTTCATTTTCATTTTCATTTTCATTTTCATTTTCATTTTCATTTTCATTTTCATTTTCATTTTCATTTTCATTTTCATTTTCATTTTCATTTTCATTTTCATTTTCATTTTCATTTTCATTTTCATTTTCATTTTCATTTTCATTTTCATTTTCATTTTCATTTTCATTTTCATTTTCATTTTCATTTTCATTTTCATTTTCATTTTCATTTTCATTTTCATTTTCATTTTCATTTTCATTTTCATTTTCATTTTCATTTTCATTTTCATTTTCATTTTCATTTTCATTTTCATTTTCATTTTCATTTTCATTTTCATTTTCATTTTCATTTTCATTTTCATTTTCATTTTCATTTTCATTTTCATTTTCATTTTCATTTTCATTTTCATTTTCATTTTCATTTTCATTTTCATTTTCATTTTCATTTTCATTTTCATTTTCATTTTCATTTTCATTTTCATTTTCATTTTCATTTTCATTTTCATTTTCATTTTCATTTTCATTTTCATTTTCATTTTCATTTTCATTTTCATTTTCATTTTCATTTTCATTTTCATTTTCATTTTCATTTTCATTTTCATTTTCATTTTCATTTTCATTTTCATTTTCATTTTCATTTTCATTTTCATTTTCATTTTCATTTTCATTTTCATTTTCATTTTCATTTTCATTTTCATTTTCATTTTCATTTTCATTTTCATTTTCATTTTCATTTTCATTTTCATTTTCATTTTCATTTTCATTTTCATTTTCATTTTCATTTTCATTTTCATTTTCATTTTCATTTTCATTTTCATTTTCATTTTCATTTTCATTTTCATTTTCATTTTCATTTTCATTTTCATTTTCATTTTCATTTTCATTTTCATTTTCATTTTCATTTTCATTTTCATTTTCATTTTCATTTTCATTTTCATTTTCATTTTCATTTTCATTTTCATTTTCATTTTCATTTTCATTTTCATTTTCATTTTCATTTTCATTTTCATTTTCATTTTCATTTTCATTTTCATTTTCATTTTCATTTTCATTTTCATTTTCATTTTCATTTTCATTTTCATTTTCATTTTCATTTTCATTTTCATTTTCATTTTCATTTTCATTTTCATTTTCATTTTCATTTTCATTTTCATTTTCATTTTCATTTTCATTTTCATTTTCATTTTCATTTTCATTTTCATTTTCATTTTCATTTTCATTTTCATTTTCATTTTCATTTTCATTTTCATTTTCATTTTCATTTTCATTTTCATTTTCATTTTCATTTTCATTTTCATTTTCATTTTCATTTTCATTTTCATTTTCATTTTCATTTTCATTTTCATTTTCATTTTCATTTTCATTTTCATTTTCATTTTCATTTTCATTTTCATTTTCATTTTCATTTTCATTTTCATTTTCATTTTCATTTTCATTTTCATTTTCATTTTCATTTTCATTTTCATTTTCATTTTCATTTTCATTTTCATTTTCATTTTCATTTTCATTTTCATTTTCATTTTCATTTTCATTTTCATTTTCATTTTCATTTTCATTTTCATTTTCATTTTCATTTTCATTTTCATTTTCATTTTCATTTTCATTTTCATTTTCATTTTCATTTTCATTTTCATTTTCATTTTCATTTTCATTTTCATTTTCATTTTCATTTTCATTTTCATTTTCATTTTCATTTTCATTTTCATTTTCATTTTCATTTTCATTTTCATTTTCATTTTCATTTTCATTTTCATTTTCATTTTCATTTTCATTTTCATTTTCATTTTCATTTTCATTTTCATTTTCATTTTCATTTTCATTTTCATTTTCATTTTCATTTTCATTTTCATTTTCATTTTCATTTTCATTTTCATTTTCATTTTCATTTTCATTTTCATTTTCATTTTCATTTTCATTTTCATTTTCATTTTCATTTTCATTTTCATTTTCATTTTCATTTTCATTTTCATTTTCATTTTCATTTTCATTTTCATTTTCATTTTCATTTTCATTTTCATTTTCATTTTCATTTTCATTTTCATTTTCATTTTCATTTTCATTTTCATTTTCATTTTCATTTTCATTTTCATTTTCATTTTCATTTTCATTTTCATTTTCATTTTCATTTTCATTTTCATTTTCATTTTCATTTTCATTTTCATTTTCATTTTCATTTTCATTTTCATTTTCATTTTCATTTTCATTTTCATTTTCATTTTCATTTTCATTTTCATTTTCATTTTCATTTTCATTTTCATTTTCATTTTCATTTTCATTTTCATTTTCATTTTCATTTTCATTTTCATTTTCATTTTCATTTTCATTTTCATTTTCATTTTCATTTTCATTTTCATTTTCATTTTCATTTTCATTTTCATTTTCATTTTCATTTTCATTTTCATTTTCATTTTCATTTTCATTTTCATTTTCATTTTCATTTTCATTTTCATTTTCATTTTCATTTTCATTTTCATTTTCATTTTCATTTTCATTTTCATTTTCATTTTCATTTTCATTTTCATTTTCATTTTCATTTTCATTTTCATTTTCATTTTCATTTTCATTTTCATTTTCATTTTCATTTTCATTTTCATTTTCATTTTCATTTTCATTTTCATTTTCATTTTCATTTTCATTTTCATTTTCATTTTCATTTTCATTTTCATTTTCATTTTCATTTTCATTTTCATTTTCATTTTCATTTTCATTTTCATTTTCATTTTCATTTTCATTTTCATTTTCATTTTCATTTTCATTTTCATTTTCATTTTCATTTTCATTTTCATTTTCATTTTCATTTTCATTTTCATTTTCATTTTCATTTTCATTTTCATTTTCATTTTCATTTTCATTTTCATTTTCATTTTCATTTTCATTTTCATTTTCATTTTCATTTTCATTTTCATTTTCATTTTCATTTTCATTTTCATTTTCATTTTCATTTTCATTTTCATTTTCATTTTCATTTTCATTTTCATTTTCATTTTCATTTTCATTTTCATTTTCATTTTCATTTTCATTTTCATTTTCATTTTCATTTTCATTTTCATTTTCATTTTCATTTTCATTTTCATTTTCATTTTCATTTTCATTTTCATTTTCATTTTCATTTTCATTTTCATTTTCATTTTCATTTTCATTTTCATTTTCATTTTCATTTTCATTTTCATTTTCATTTTCATTTTCATTTTCATTTTCATTTTCATTTTCATTTTCATTTTCATTTTCATTTTCATTTTCATTTTGATTTTGATTTTGATTTTGATTTTGATTTTGATTTTGATTTTGATTTTGATTTTGATTTTGATTTTGATTTTGATTTTGATTTTGATTTTGATTTTGATTTTGATTTTGATTTTGATTTTGATTTTGATTTTGATTTTGATTTTGATTTTGATTTTGATTTTGATTTTGATTTTGATTTTGATTTTGATTTTGATTTTGATTTTGATTTTGATTTTGATTTTGATTTTGATTTTGATTTTGATTTTGATTTTGATTTTGATTTTGATTTTGATTTTCATTTTGATTTTGATTTTGAGTTTGAGTTTGATTTTGATTTTCATTTTGATTTTGATTTTGATTTTGATTTTCATTTTCATTTTCATTTAATGACAAATCACAAAAGATAATTGACATTAATTTTGATTTGTTGCTCATATAATGTTGTGATCTGAACTAATTTCACAAATCTTTAGAAAATAAATTTTTAACGTTATGTATGGATGCTCTCTGAATGGAGTAATTTAGATTCTTTAGAATTTTTAACAGTATTTAAACTACGACGAATGTGATTTTGAATGCAGTTCAACACATCTCAATTCTAAATAATCTAACATTGATTGTGATTTATGGTTTGGCGGCTTGGGGTAGCTGAAAAAGTCGGTTGCACGAATTTTTATTTAATTTTTCATCACCATTTTGATTTCAGCCTTTTTTAATTCGTGTAGCCGAAAAAGTCCTAAAATAAACGAAATTCTTAAATTAATTTTTTAGATTATTCAATTAAACCTATCTTCTTTGTAGATCTTATTGCTGCCAAATAATTACAAAATTGTATCAAATTGTATCAAATTAGGTTAGCGTTATTTGGAATACCAATTTGTAAATTAGTTTATCTAGTGAGCTAGTGATGCCACCAATGCTTATTACAAAATCAAATAATTCGTAGTTAGTGGTCAATCTCCTAGATGTCGGAACTCGAACAATAAAAGTATTGCTGGCGGATACTAAATAAATTTGTCAGTACATAATTGGAAAAAATAATAAGAAAAGGGACAAATCATTTTTTAACGGCGAACAGGAACTCGCTGGTATTGGGCAATTTAATTCTTCACTTCAGAAAAATGTCTGCTTCCATCGACATTTTGAGAAAAAGTATCAATTACATCCGTATTGTTTTTTTATTCAGTGGTATTGGGGTCTCTAAATTTAAGAAAATCCGTGACAACTTTCAAGGACTGCCCTGGTCAAAATAACGGAAAATTTTGCTAATTGGTTTCGTGACGTATAATGCACGTTTGGTGGGGAAAGTGTCGTACGACGAGTCAGATAGAACTACGTTTTTTTTTATTTATGATCTTAAAGGCAGCCTTTTCTGTAACTAGCAGAGTCGGAATATCACATTCAGAAAAGTTTAATTTCATTCTAAGACCTCTTCTTCTCCATATTTTGAATATTGACGTTGACAAATAAACTATGAAATGTGTGGAAATAAAATTGAACGATCCAAAAGCAAATTGACACAACAATTGCAGGTCCAAAACCTACTGTTAGAGATATAAATAGTCGCAATAGGGGAATATTTGCAAATTTTTGATTATTAGTCCGACATTTCTTGGCTATAGGACAGGCGATTTTCATTAAAATTAAATTTTGTATAAAATGTATCGAAATAATCTAGCTATCCAAATGTAAGTCGGAGCAACAATTACGTATCACGAAACTCACTGTTAGAGGTACTCAACCATTGCGGGTAGAGCACAATTACATATTTGAGATTTTTGGCCTAGAAGAAGAATTCGTGGGCAATGTTGGCATAATAATTACTGGTCCCGATACCTAATACTAAGGTGTCAATCTTGCCAAGCGCAGCATATTAAACTGAGCTGAGGGGTAACATATTAAACTGAAACTTATACCTAAAAACTCGATTTAAAATCGATGCAGCGTTGGCCATTACTGTATACTACAACTTACTACAGCTCTAAATATTTCTACACCATAACTGTAACATGTCACATATCCATTATTAACCAGAAGATTTATTTGTCATCATAGTTCAAGAATATTTTCTTGATTAGAATTTTCAATTTTTAAAAGTAAATTGAAAAATGATTAAAAAGTTTTTTTTTTTTTTGTAATCAATTTGAGAGTTGAGGTGAATAATTTTCGTTGTTGTTGTTGTTATCAAAATATCAAGTAAAAAATTATTAGAGTGGTTTTTCCAATCAAAATCATCTTTTTTTTTCGAATAATTAGATTTTAAATATTATATGATGCATCTAGGATTCAATATTGTGTATGTTTGTGTATTCATACGTATGTGTATGTGTGTGGGTGTTTGATATTAAAAATTAAAAATAAATCGTTTAGATTACATTATAGATTTGTCGATTTTATAAATTAGTAATCAAAATAAATTTATGCAATTACTTTTACTCGTAATTTTCTTCCATTGACACATTTCGAATCGTTCAGGAGTCCTTTTCTATGTTCCTTCATATTTTGATATTACAATTTATAATCTCTAATTGATTTATTTATACGTTTATACAAACAGCCCCCCCAATCAGATGGTAAAAATTATACAAAACAAGGTACAATACGACAAATGACTTCAAATGAACCTGAAAATTAACAAACAAGAATGTAGCAAAAACAACAACAACATGAAAATTATAAGAAAGTTTTCTCTCGTTTTTCCATTCGATGCTTCATCAGAGAGCTAAATGAAAATTAGTCATTTTCTTATCACATTTTGTGTTGTTGTTGTTGTTTGTTGTGATGAAGAAAAATAAAAAAAATTTGTAAGAAAATTATCGTTTCATTCATTGAAAATTGAATAATTATAATTTTTTTTTTTTTTTTTTATGTGTTTTTGTTATTAACTTAGAAAAATAGAAATATAACAATAAAAAAAGATTAAGAAATAAAAATAAAAAAATTAAATAAGGGATGAATGGTCTGATTGTGTTTTGTCGTTGCCGTTGATGCGGAGGTGGTGGGATTATTATTTGAATTTTTGATGATGGAAACATAATCAAGCAATAAAATTAGGTTTAAAGTGTTTAGAGCAGTAAATAAATAAAAGGAAAAATTATGCAATAAAATTTCATTTCCCTCTCTGTTTTGGGAGAACGAAGGATTAATTCATTTAAAATATAAATTTTATGGAAAATTTGAATTATACAATAATTCATTTATGTTAAAGTATTTGCGAGTGTTTCCCGAAGATACAAATAAAGTAGTTCAATAGGGTTATTGCAGTTGTTTGTAACTGGTAGGAGTTAGGGATAATAAAGCAAAATACTTTAGATTTTAAGATATACTTTAAGGAATAAAGTTGCCAATGTTACCTTCTAAACATTTTTATTGCTGATGAATTTTCAAATAAGGCCCGAATTCATGATTTTAAAAGAGAGTGAATTTGAAGGTCTACACAAACGTTTTTTCAGATTCCCTGATTCACTGAAATCGACAGTTATTTGTATTTTTTTTTTTTTTTTTTTCTTAACCTGGAGTAGAAATTCGCTGGTTGAATTTCAACGATCAATGAGACTTGGTGAATACAAGAACAAGAGCATTCAGATGTAATTCTTCTACAGAAAGTAAGAAACCGCAACTCGTAGATTAGTTTGATGAAAATTTGGTAGAATGTAATGACAATATTTTTGGAATATACAGAAAGGAAAATATTTAACTATGAATCTGAAGATCAACCAGTTTTAATTATCAAGTCATTTTATTTAACTTCATTCGTATTACTGCCGAACGAAGATAAGTGAAATACACTTAACGACTTAAGAAATTCTCCCCACTTAGAAGTTTAAACAACAATTTTCTTGTTTACAAGTGTGAAAGCAACGTAGAATGCTGACAGCATAGCCGACGTGTAAAATATTTCAAATATAAAGGTCATAATCTCATAGCATTATTCAACATCACAATTTCATAGCATAAGAAAGCATGCTATCAAACATCAAAGTCATACTTATCATTATTATTACTATAGGATTATGTGAAAACCGGCTAGTAGCCTCAGCTAAGGTTTCCTAAGTTCAAGACCCTTCTTTACCCTGACTGATAAATGTGGTACAAATCTCATCACCTGGCACCCGTATAAGTGTTAACTAATTTGAGCTTGCTAGATGTTTACTAATCTTCAGACAGTCCCATATCAGCGGTCGATCTGACGGTTGAAAAAGAAATAAGTTGATTAGTAAATGAAAACATTTTAAGCCTAATTCAACATACCTAGTGCTATAGTTATTGTACTAAAACCGAACAGCGATTTAAGAATTGGTTTTAAATTGTAAGGCTATGATAAATAAATTCATCGAAACTGAACCCTATCCGTTACCCAAGATAGAAGATATTTTTTCTAACTTATCTAATTGCAATTATTTTTGTGCAATAGATTTAGCAGTAACATATCAACAGCTTGTGCCGACCGACCCAAAACTTTAACTGAGGACTCACCGTTCTGTCCATTTTTTTTCCTACTACATGACCGTCAAAGGGTTAGCTACAATGTTTTATTAGTATACTTCTGGTTTATTTGAGAAGATGCTGAGTGCTTACAATGACTTTGTACAAATTGATTTTTGTGGTAAACGTGTCCGAAAAGGGAAATTTAAAAGAAACAAAAGACAAAACGATATAGAAAAAAAACAACGGTTGAAAAAAAAAACGAAAAAAATTAGATTGGGTAGTAGGTGTTTGATCGCATATTAAAAAGGGTTAGAGATTAAAAATTTAGAAATAGAGGATTATAAATTAAAATTTCTAAATTAAGAATAGAGGGGAAGTGGGGCTAAAGTAAGCACTTTCCACAATTTTCTTAATTAAAGCTTAAAAACTAAAATATTTGGAATTTTTTGATACGTAGATTATTTGATGAAGTTTGGCCTATACAATGGGTCTGTCGGAAGTAAAAAGAATCCTTTTGATTTAATTAAAAAACAGCTTACAAAATTATGTTTTCCGCTTACGTTTACCTCTACATTGGGGTACGTGTAATCAAGTGAAATTTCCCTGTGGGGTAAAAATAAACTAAACAACCTCTAATAGATATACTTGATTAACATAAATTTATTAAAATAAAATAATATCACAAAATAAAATTAAACAGTTTCACTGTAAAATAAAATAAAAAAATAGTAATGCACAGTCATCAACTAAAAATAATTAAACAGATTTCAAAATATTTATCGCATGTTGTAACCGCCTAAATCGACGGTAAACCTGTAGTAACTTTAGTCCTTATAGTTCCTGGGATTTAGCTTGGATCAGGCAATTTCGCAACAATATCACTTCTGACCTGCGATATGCCATCGATAATTGGGATAAAATAATAATTATAATGTTTTCTTAAAAATTTTGTATCGAAATCTTTTGTTTCATATCCTACTCAGTACTACCGATGTAAAACACTTGGCTGCCTTTGATTTGGGCAAACTTTACTAGCACAAAATCTTCGGGTTTAATAATGTCATCTTCAACTAAAAGCTTCGGAAGGTTTTCATTTTTCTCAGAAAATATTGAGCAATCTTCAGAATCGGGAAAATCAGCAGAGTTTCTGATTCCGATGTTTCACAGGGCTCTTCAGGTTGGACTGGCTTTGAACGCTTTTTTTTTTTATTTATTTTATTAGATTGGTTTTTTTCTGGGGAGTCTGTAAATATTCTGGATTTACCACTTTCACGACCCTTACATGTCTCCTTGCGAGGTGCAACTTTTGGATAAGGTCTTATCTGCTCCGGTGTGACTGAATATGAAGTAGTTGGCCGCGATGTTGATGGTTGTTGGTTTTGATGTTGGAAATTTTTTTGATTACTTTCTAGAAGAGAAGCATCGCTTAAAACAGGTTGAATATAAGGCCGATCTGTTACATATGCACCAGCAAAATCGTCAAATATAAGCCGGTTTAGTGGCCAAATTCCTGGTTTTTGAAATGATGACATAATATTTTTTGCGGTAAAAGCACTTTCATAAGCACGCTTTGCAAGCTGAGGTATATCGTAGATCGTAATAATTCTACCAGGTCGAGTTAGCATACAATCATTGAAAGCTATCTTCAAAGCGCTTTTGAATGGACCGAAAATTCCGACGTCTAGTGGCTGTAGCTTGTCTGAACAGTGTGGTGGAAATGAGAGGAGAACGATTCCCCACATTCTTGCAAAATCAACTGCAGCTAATGAACAGTGACTATTATGGTTGTCCATCAGCAAAAGAATACAATTGTCCTTGAACACTGGTGGAAGCGAGTTCCCTGTGGCATTCATAATTGTACAAAACGTTACCAACTTACCACGTTCTGCGAGACAATTTGATCCACTTGTCTTTTTGTCTTTTCCGCAATAACCTAGACAAAAGTCAAAAATTAAATCCCATAATATAACTGAATAGGTTTAATATTACTTTTGGAGATTGCATAACTGTAGTTATGCCAGTTTCATCAAGATTAAAAATTTTAGAAGCAGAGAATTTAATACGCTCCATAACTTGCACATAGTTATTAAAAAATTCTCCCACATTTGTAGCATTAAAAGCTGTAGCCCGTGCCAAACTCGTGTTTTCAGGTTTCCTTAAGCTTAAATCGGAATGCTTTTTCATAAACCCATACATCCAGCTTCTTTCGGCTGTTCAGGCACTACTGGATTTAATTTGGCAAATTTAACCCGCTTGAAAAGTGTGGTGTGGGTATTCTTATATTTGGATGAAGTTCATCGAATAGACTGTTTTTTTCTAAGGACGTCTTTTATCGCTGTGGCCATAGACTCCTCATTAATTCGCCTTTCTGTTTTTTGGTTGTAATTTCTCCATTCTTAAAACAATTAAAAAGTATTAACTAATTAAACTTAAATAAGATCTACATTTTGAAAAATTCATAAGCATGCTTAATATTACCCCATATATAATGCTTAACTTAACCCCACGTGTTTTTTTTTTTCAATAACGGTAAAAAAAATTGTGATATGGGCTACATAATTAATAACACAATTTGTTATTAAATTACAAATTGTATGTACATTTTAATACCTTTTAATAATCCTTATCTGTTTCAGTTTTAAACCCATTATGGAAGTTTTTCCAAACACTACATAAATTTACTAGAACGATTAGAAACCACCTTGCCACATATAAATCCATACTGAGACTGAATATCGAAATACATTTTTTTTAGTATGAAGATAATATTCTCTTTCATTGTTATTTGTTTCCTCAATTCAATAAATCCCGTTAGTTTGAGAGATAAATAGCCTGTTTACTTTTACCCCATGCTTAAAGTAGCCCCACTTCCCCCCTACTAAAGAAACAAAAATAAAAACAAATAAAACTTCGTTTTTGTTATATTCTTAAACAAATAGTTTGTAATACATAGTTCTAAAAAAGGCAAAAATAATTATAACAAATTATAAGTTCAAATAATAGGATTACCGAATGGTATTAGTGTAATTATAAAGAAATAAATTGTACAAACATTAAGGCTTCGAGTGAAAACTACAAAAATTAAATAGTATTTTAATATTAAACAATGGCGTAGAATTAGTGAAATTTGGTGAAAATATTGAAAAAAAATAACTGCAATTTTTACAACTAAGATAATTAAACAAACACCGACCGCCCGGATTTTTAACACCGACCGCCCGGAAGCTCCGTTTATGTATTCTGTTTAACTTACTAACTAGTTAAGTAACGTTACAAGCACCTTATTTCAGAAAGTTCGAAAGAATATCTAGTGATACATACACACAAAGGACATTTTAATACAACAAGCTTCGTTTAAACGTGTCTAGTGCTCCATCGATTTTTCAAGCAGTGATGTACCAGATTACAGGATACAACGAATAAATATTTTTCTATCTAGACGACATTATCGTTGGCGGTATTTCAGAGGTACAATGTAAGGAAAAATTGTTTCTAACATTAGCACGGGCTAATGAGATTAAGTTTAAAATCAATCTGTAAATCTGTTGGTCATATAATTTCTTCAGATAGCTTGAGTCCAGAATCCTGAAATATTCAAAGCTGTCGAAAAGCACCAACATCAAAGAATGTCAAACAGTTGCAGTCATATCTTCGATTAATAAATTATTATGGAACGTTCGTACTCTCGCATTTAATATATGGTGAAGAAAAGCTAGTAATGTTCGTTTCTTGTAGATTATCAAGTGCTGAAAAAAACAATTCTCAACTTCATCGAGAAGTCCTTGCAATTAGTATTTTTCCATTTTGTAAATTCCATAAATATTGTATAAACATATAATGACATAAAGAGATATTTCAACCAAGAAAATAAAGATCGGTAGTGCCAACATTCAGATTGCAACGTTCGTCTATCATACTTGGCTTGTATGATTATGACATAAAATTTAAAAGCAGCTCAAAAATTAGTAATGTCGAAGGCTTGTCAAGACTTCCTTTAAAGGAACAAATTCAAGATGAATATTGCAGTGTCAATTATCTAAACATTTCGGATGAATTTCCAATAACAGTGGAAGAGGTAGATGAAAATTTAAAATTAGGCTAAATAATAAGAAAGGTTTATGAGTATGTTAAAAAAGCTTGGCCTCAAAATATTTGTATTATGGCGGTGGAATAATGATTCTTAACAGTTAGAGTGTTAAAATTATTGTATGAAGACCTTGTAGTTATAATAAAAGTCAAGACAAAATCCAGGCCATATTTCTGGTGGATTACAATAGATAGCGACATTGAAAAATAAGTAAGGAAATCTGAAGTTTACGAACAAACACAGAATGTTAAAAACGAAATTGTCACATCGACCTGGTCAAAAACAGAAACCCCTTTTTAACGTATACATCTAGATTTTTTTCTATTTTGGAAAATATAGTATTATTAGTATTTAGTCACTGGGTTACCGACCGACGGCCGCAATTGTGCACACCGTTGAAGCTTATCTGCTTCAGCATATATTTTATAACCTTCAATGATGATAATAAACTACCTATGTGATCACAAACTCACAACTGTGATCACTACTTCGTCTAAAAAGACGAAACAGATTTAGTTTCCCACCTGGATTAGTTTACCTATAGCATTACCATATATACAGTGAAATAAGTATGTCACCAATATCCCTTTTAATACCCGTTTCTTCAAAGATGGCAATTACACGACTGACCAGCACAGCCGGAACAAGATTTCTGATGGTTGTTGTTATATTCTACAGTGATGTATTTCTCCGTTTGTTAGTTTGGTTTTGTTTAACGTGGCTATCATAAGTGCTAACTATACTTGGAAAAAGAAAATTAAAAAAGTTAACTTAAGAGAGCGAGGGGCGAAATTTTGGCTGTCACTTAACCCTTGTCCGTGTACTATATAATTCCTTACTTATCGTACAGAACATTTGTGAATATTTTTTTAAAAAAAATTTGTTTTTTCCAAAACATCGAATTTTTTAGAAATAATTTTTAACATTTCAAAAAAGAAACAAAATACGTTGAAGAGTGGCCTCTTATGTGTTTTGTCGGAGGCGCAGATGATGCTGAGGGAGTGTTAATGTCCATGGAAAGGTCATCGTAATCTTCCCCGAGTTTTCCTTTGCCGCATACATAACACATCGCTGTTGTTTGGCTATCTGATCGATTACCTATTCTATTCCTCTTACATGATTCACACCATCATTTATCTTTTGTGTTGGTTCGAATCGGAAAAAATCTCGTATTTGTTAAAATCTCATATCCAATCAATTTTATTAGCAGTTTAACGGAATCTTCTTTTGCTAGAGTACCACATTGGGTTACTCAGGTGGTATGTTCTATAAGCACCGAAGGATGCAATGTCTAGGAGATTATAAACTAACGTAATATAGGCCACCGGTTTTTTTTCCGTTTACAGCTGTAACCTCGATTCATCTGGTCAAAAGTGTCTACACCACCCTTAGTTAGTTTTATTATAATCTAACATTACTCGATTTGTTTGATTTGTTGTCTTCTTTGTCGTGGCGCACAGTTGATAATAAAAGCACGTTTCTTTTGGTGTTACTGGCATGAATGACCAATTGCTTAGATCGCGAGAAACAAAATAATCAGCTGTAGGGTTGTCGAGTCTTTTTGAAATGCTTCTCTGACAGTGTAAACGGCATTGGTAGTTCTATTTTGACGGCTCTTATTGTGCCGATTAGAGTAATGTTTCGTCTTTTGACTTCTAAAGCCAATGCCACAGAAGTAAAACGTTTTCAATCGTAATATTGGAGCCATTATCTAGATATTTTTTCGATAACCGAATCAGAAGTTCATGTGATACTCCACGGAATTGGTTCTCACCTGGTTGGCTAATTACTCTCTGCTTTTCAATTGCATCGGGCAGTGACCACCAAATATTTTTTCATACTGCCCGGTAAATGGCACTCTGCTGGTATATTTAATTGACCCGTTTTTTTTTTCCAAAACTACTGGTATAAAAAACCTTTATTAGTAAAATTTTTTCAAAGTAACGGAGGTCACTTTGTGAGCTATATGCGCCGACATCAATATGCGTAAAGGTATATCGGGCATCACAGGTGGCCATTAAAACAATGTTAAAATTTTTTTTATAGTTAAAATATTGACTGCCTGATCCAGGTGTATAAGTTAACGCAATATGTTTCCCGTCTGTGGCACCGATACAGTTTGGAAAGTTCCATAAATTAAACAAATCACTAACGAGGTCTAAGTAATCCTTGTCCGATAGTTCAGTTAAATATAACGGACCGAGAGCTGCCCATATAGTTTTGCAAATTTCATAGATTATTAGGTGCACACGTTCCAACTCCACGCAATATGCGTGAATGAAAAAGTGATTGGAATGCAGTTGTTTAATTTTCCTAAAAGGTGACCTTGTATAGTAACCGTAGATATTTCTTGTTCGGTTTATCGGCCTAATGTGGTATAAACGCTTTCGGTGCTTGATTTGTTTCAGGCTTTTTAATTTCTTTTTAAGCTCACTTAACTTACGAAGTTTTGCCAGCTTGATTTCCCGGTTCATTTTCATGTACCATCGGAGTATTTGTACTACTTTCGCCGAGTGCTTACTCCTGTACTCCGCTATTTCATTCTGTACTCCCCTGTTTTAATAACTGCTATACTAATAGTACATTTTAATACAACATTTTAACTTGCTGTACGGTTTTTTAAGGCGATTTTTTCAGACTTGGTCCAGGTTTCCAGTCTACTTACCTACTGTGGTATCGTCTAGGAATGATATTTCTTTAAGTTACACCAAAATTTATTCCAATTCCCAAAAGATAGCTATATCCGTTTGCTAAAATTACGCCTTTGAAAAAGAAATTGAACCCTTTTATTCTCTCAGCTAAAGTTGCTTTAAGATAAATTTTCCATTTAGCACTTACGGTTTCGCTGATCGGTACTCTTCCCTATGAAAAAAAACTTAAAAATCTCAAAACGATAATCTAAAAATATCTATGATTTCGTGGTGAGTTGTGGCCGCATTAAAAACTACTTATTTAGCTAGCGCAGCATACAGGATTATACGCTTTAATAGTAAAATAGATAAATAGTTCTAAACCAATAAATAAACCACTTTTCTTTTAATATTTAAATTTGGCTCAAAAACTAAAAATCATTTTACTGTAATTTGCTAGATCGTGATTTTTTTTTTGATATAAAACACCAACAATTATTTATTTCTAAGGTTTAATATTGTATTTCGTATGTACCGTACTTCCTTCTGACTTAAAATACGTCCCTGAAAATTTGAAAAGTACTCCGTTTAAAGTTTACAGAGTGACAGCAGTGACTACGTATCTAATTTAAATCGGCTCTGAAGTTGGTTGCATTAAAAACATAAGGAAAGAATTTTTTGCAGAAAATCATTACGGGTGATGAAAAGTGGATTTTGTACGAAAATCCAGGCCAGCCACCAAACATCAGTTGCAAAAATGAATATTCATGCCAAGAAAATGTTACTGTGTGTCTGATGAGATTGGAAAGGAGTCATTCTGGAACTTGGTCAAACTCATATAGCTGAACGTTACCAGGCCCAATTGATCAAATTAAGTGGGCTCTGGAGGAAAAAGAGACCATTTACGGGCCAATGAAAGCGGAAGGGGATGTTGCTGCATGACAACACGCTCGTCCGAGGCTAGGAAGTCGTACATCATGCAGCTTATTCTCCAGACTTAGCTCCCTCTGATTACCACTTTTTCAGATCGATGTCATCATATTTGAAAGACCAGCGGTTGACAAAAGTTGAATATAGGCGAAAATGGCTCGATGACTATTTTGCTTCGAAACCACCGAGATTCTATCGCGATTCTAATGATGAATATTTCGATTAATAAACTTTGTAACAAGTATCTTTTCAAATATGTTGAATTTGACCAAAAAAGCTTGAGTTTATACTTGCACACCTACATATACAGACAATAACTCACTATAGAAACGTAGTGTTCCGAATAGTTTGCCTAATTATTCAACAATTTGGGGTTTGTAGTTCCCTACTGTATAGTGGAGCATTGTAAAATTCGGTAAAATACTATAAAAATTAAAGACAAAATTGTATTCCTAAAGCTAATTGGAGCTATATACGGGCATTAATCTAATACGCCAACCACCGGACAATTTCACAATTTTTGATTTTTTTCAAATTTTCTAATTTATCTTAGTACTTTCCTGGGAATTGTTCAACATTTGGCATTAACTAAAAGTTGTATACTAAACTCAATGCTAATTTGCCAAATTTCAACAACAAAAACAAGTTAATTTTTAGACAATTCGACAAATTACAAAATTTTTATTTTTTATTTTTTCCTACCCCCATCAACTCATTGAGCATGCGGTATATACAAATTGTATACTTCCGATGTTATATTCATCACTATAAAACGAAACAATTCGTATTTGCTAATTACTGTGTACTGAAATAAATACGATGTATTGTGTTAATTTGATACACCCTGCTCAGAATAACAACATCATCACAGTATCGTCATAACCACAAAAAATAAAAAATAAAAATTGTAAATCATATCACTATCTCAACCACCGCCAAAAAATTTCAATAATTCTACATTTTTCTTATTTTTTTGTCTTCACCGCACCGCGCCAAGGTTTCAACAAGAACGAGAAATACTTGAACTTCTTGATTTCTTGCTGAATATTTTGGTAATTATTTTAAAGGTTGTGTATACGAGTACAAAACGTATATGCTGTATGAGTATATGTGGAATACAAAGCAACAAAAAAAAAAAAATATTTTCCGAAAGATAAAGAAAATGAAAGGAACCGGGAAATTTGTATCTCTCGCGTCTTCATATTCTGCATATTATTGTAATAATAATAGTAATAATAAAGAGATGATGATGATGACGATGCGAAGAAGAAGAAGAAGAAAACAAAATACAATGGAATAGAATAGAAAGACATTAACTTTTAACGGAAAAGCTGGAAAAATTTTCTGTTTTTTTTTGTGCGCTTCTGCCATCGAACAAAAAAGTAATCAACATCACGTTTCATTTTTTGTTGTTGTTGTGCGCTTGGGTGTTTTGTTACTATTATTATCATTATTATTATGATTATTGTTATTATTATTTATTTTTTTATTTTTTATTTTTCGGTGGTGGTTATGATAATAAATTCAAACTGAAAATGAAAAGGAAAATTAAATGATAAAATTTAAAAATGAAAATAATTCATTATTGTTGGTTGGTTTGTATTCAACACCATGTTTTTCAGTTTTGTTTTTGTTGTAGCAATTTTCATTTGTTTGTCAATGTTTGGTGTACACGGCGTTTTATTTGTGCGTCTGAATTATTAATCGGAAGAATAAGATAAACCGCGCACACAAAAATTAACAATTGTATTGATAATAAGTACCTAAATGAAAAATTACTTAAACAATTGGCATTATTAATAAAAGGAAAGTATTCTTTTCGTAAGGGTGGCAGATACGAAGATTATTTGAAGATTTGTTTAAAGTAGGGCAAGGTAAATTATACGCCAATGTAGCACTGATACAAACTTTATTTAAGTCGACTCTTTTACCGAATAGTTGCAAATCAAATGGACATATAAGAAAAGTTTGGTTTCCCTTATCAAATAATTTTTATCATTCGACAGATGCACTTCTATCGAAGTATTGTTATTAAACATTATTCGGTTTAATAAATTACAAATTACAAATATAAAAAGTTATTAAAGTTTATAAAACTATCATAGCAATGCTCGAATATCAGATTGTTTTTATTTAACGGATTTGTTTCTATTTTTTTTTCCTTCGTCGAAATATTTTGCTCGAGGTAACATCTGTTTATCAATTAATAAATTCTACCAGCTTCAACTATCCGAAAACTGCGCTAACAGGTTATGGGTCCAGGAATGGAGAAAATAACTCTCTAAATAAAGAAAATAAAAGTGAAATATTGGGAATTGTGTATAAGTGACCACAAGCGAAGCGAAGATGAATGGAGGATGCATTCAATCCATTACTAATTAAAAACGACGCTTGGGGATATGTAAACGGTTCTAATATCAAGCCTGCAATTATTGAAGAAACTACTGCGTCGATTGCTGCTGAAAAGACATGGACGGAGAAAGATCGAAAGGCAAGATCGGATATTGTTTTATCAATAAATCCGTCAGAGTCAAAACAAATAAAGGGTTGTGGAAGTTCTTGCGAGGTTTGGTTAAAGCTTGAAAATATTTAGCAATCAAGAGGACCAGCTCGTAAAGCAATGCTTCTTAAGCAGTTAACACTCCAGGAGATGCAGGAAGGGCATGATATGCGTGACCCTAGTTAACAAATTGTCGACGCAGTCGATAAACTTGAAGAAATAGATGTTGAAATCAATGCGGACTTACTGACAATCATGTTATTGTACAGTTTACCGTCAAATTTTGAAAATTTTCAATCTGCAATAGAGTCTCGTGACGAATTGCCATCACCAGAAGTACTTAAAATCAAAATCATGGAAGAATACGAAGTGAGGAAGAGTAATGTGTGAGCAGCAGCTCCCGATGCGTTATTTGTAAAAAAATTTACGAAGAAACAAAAACGCCGAAGAAATTTAAAAAGGCCGAGTTCCCATTTAAGTGCAATGTTTGTAATAAAGTGGGTCACAAAGCGGTTGATTACTGGCACAGATCAAAGCAGAGTAACTCAACTTATGAAGAGAGAATTCGGAATTTTCGAACAAATACTCCTCACTCAAAGTTGAGAACGAAAACATAAATCAACGATGGTATCTCTATAGTGGATGTTTCACACATCTTTGTGAGGATGAAGAAAAATTTGGAGACATGACTGTTGTTTCAAACGGGAAATTAAACCTCGCGTGCAACACATATACGATGGTGAGTGCCAAAGGAACCGTAAAAATGAAGGCTACAGGGAACCAAAAGAAAAACGTAAGTTTAAACAACGCTCTCTATGTACCAGATTTGCGTACGAATTTACTGTCAGTCGGAAAAATAACTGATAAAGCTTATCACGTAACGTTTAGAAAGAACGGACCTACGATCGAAATCGATGACGAAAATACAGTATTATTAGCTAAAAGAGTTGGAGAACTATATCATATACAAGTCTACGATCATATACAAGAAAACTACAGATTTATCTGAAGTTTGACATCATCGAATGCGCGATTTAAATTTGAGAAGTTTACAGGAATCTCAACGCGATAAAGCGATTAGAAGTCGAAAAGTTCAACGAAAAATTCAGTTGTTAAGCTTGTTTATCAGGAAAAATGACGAAAAATCCTTTTCCAGAGAAGTCGAGTCGTGAAACGGAATTAATAGAAATAATTATTAGAATGGGAAAGCGAGATACGTAGTTACCTTCATCGATGCCTATTCGAGATGGTGCGAAATAAAATTCATCAAAACAAAAGATGAAGTTTTCAAAATATTCAAAGCGTTTAAGGTAAGCGCAGAGAATCAAACCGGAGGAAAAATAAAATATTTACAATCGGATAACGGTAAGGAATACGTGAACAACAAATTCGATGCATTTCTACGAGAAAATGGTATCGAAAGGCGGCTCACGGTTCCATATAATCCAGAACAAAATGGAGTGGCTGAAAGAAGGAATCGTACACTCACAGACGTAACGATATGTCTCTTAACAGATTCACAACTCCCGCAATCTTTATGGGCCGAAGCAATGTCAATAGCGAATTATATTCGAAATCGTGGTCCTTCGAGCAGCTTAGATGGAAGGACGGCTTACGAAAAATGGACGGGAATGAAGGAAATGTGAGTTACCTATAAGAATTCGGAGCAATTGGATACGCTCTTAACCGAGATCATATCACAGGAAAATTCGATCCTCGATCAAAGAAATGTATATTCTTTGGTTAATTCGATCATTGTAAGCCGTGTCGAGCGTGGTTACCGAAACAACTCGAGACGTTAAATTCTTAAAGAGTCAAACAAGATTTTTTTTTTCCTTTATTTAATATTACAACTGATTTACAAATCATTTAGTAATTTATCTTTCTTAAATGAAGATTCACATTTGACGGGCAGTAGCCCAATGGTTACTCCCGTTTGAATTTACATAGTAATTATTTTTCTCTATCCTACTTAAATACAACTGCCCAATTCCAAAGGTTTCTGCCTTTGAAGTCTTCTTACTGCATTGGTGGTATCCAACAAACTTCGTATGTCTGCATTTTGGTGCCGAGATATCCGCTGAATGTGTTTCTTCGCATGATTTTGTATTTCTTCACTTACATATTCCATGTTTAAGTCCCTATGGAGGTTATCATTTCTAATGTACCATGGTGCGTTTACAATGCCACGCAGCACTTTGTTTTGAAAACATTGAATCATTTGTACATTTGTCTTCTTGGTACAACCCCAAAGTTGAATACCGTAGGTCCATACTGGTTTAAGTATTTGCTGATATAATAGCAATTTGTTATGTATTGTAAGCTCAGAGTTTCTACCTATTAGCCAATACATTTTCCTATATTTAATGTTCAATTCTTCATTTTTCTTTTTAACATGCTCTTTCCATCTAAGCTTGCAAACGAGAGTCATGCCGAGGTATTTGGCTGTATTTGCATTTCGAACCGGCCTTGAATTAAGTTTCACTGGAATCCAGTTAACTTTCTGGTTTGTGAAGTTTACGTGAACCGATTTTGCTTCGTTTAGGCTAATGCGCCATTTCTTTGTCCAACTACTCACTGTGTCGGTTGCTTTTTGAAGTTTGGTCGTTGCTTCTGATATACACTTTCCAGTCGCCAGAAAAGCTGTATCGTCTGCAAATGTTGCTATGGTGGAACTTTCTGTATTTGGCATATCTCTGGTGTACAGGATGTACAATATAGGACCCAGTACACTACCCTGTGGTATGCCTGCTGATATTCTTTTTAGTTCAGAGTACTCTCGGTTATATTTAACACGGAAATGTCGGTCTGCGATATAAGATTTAAGAATTTGATAGAATTGCTTTGGTAGATCTCGATGCAATTTAAATTCAAGTCCTTGGTGCCAAACTTTGTCGAAAGCTTGTGCTACATCTAAGAAGATGCTGGAGCATATCTTCTTATTCTCAAGTGAGGCTTCGATTATATCCGTTATTCTGTGAACTTGTTCTATCGTAGAGTGATTTTCTCTAAATCCAAATTGGTGTGGTGGAATCAAATTTCTCTCTTCTATTATTGGCTTGAGTCTCTTGAGCAGTAATTTTTCAAATAATTTTGAAATTACAGGAAGTAGTGAAATCGGTCTGTACGACCATTTAAGTACTTGTCTGTGAGACCATTTAAGTACTTGTTAATAGTTTCATTCTTAATTTCTTTTATAAGTTGTTTTAGTTTATTGCATAGAAAATTGAAGATTTTTTTGTTTTCCGGGGCGCGTGTCCTTTGCCAGGTTTTTCTTGCCTTCCGTTTCTCTCTAACTAACTCCCTGACCTCAATAGGATAATTTTGATTCCTACGGGATTCGGTGTGACTAGCAGGAGAACTTTCCCATGCTGCTTGTTGAATAGTATTGTTAAATACCTCTAGTTCATCTTCCAACTGTACCGGTGTTTTAATCGGCACTCGTAGATTTATTTGCATTTCAATTAGATCTTGGAATAGGTCCCAATTAGTTCTATTATTTGTTAATTTAGGCAGGTTATCCTTATTAATTATCATTGTGCTGAGTGTCATGATAACAGGTGTATGATCGGAATATATCCCTTCGCTGTTTTCGATGCACATGTAATCCTCGAAGATCCCTTTCGTTACATAGAAATCAATAAGATCTGGTATTTTATTTATATCAGCAGGCCAGTATGTTGGTTTACCTCCAGAGTGGAACTCGCAGTTATTTATTCGTCCGGCTTCGAATAGCTCTCTTCCTTTATGGGTTGTAAGTCTTGATCCCCAATAGGTATTTTTTGCGTTAAAGTCACCACCAATAATAAAATTGGATCCTAGTGATCTAAAGAGTCTATTATAATCTTCTTTGTTTAGATTATTTATAGCGTGGAGGGCAGTAGATAGAGGAAATACTGTATTCATTATTATTGTTATTTTCAACTTTTATGGTTTTAACTTACATACTTTCTTCTTCTATACTAGGTTCTTCATAGTGTTTGAGATTCTTTTTCACTATTACTGTTGATCCTCCTCTGGGTTTTCCTCCTGGGTGAACAGCATGGTAACATTCATAATCACGTATTTTAATAAATGATGTTTCTGTCAAATGGCTCTCCGATATAAGGCAGATATCTATTTTTTCTAAATTTAGAAAAATTTCTAGCTCTGGAACATGTTGCGCTAGTCCGTTCGCGTTCCAGGTGACAATTCTTAATGATCTGCTCATTTTAGTATATGAGGGCTGTTGCCTCGTTCAAGGTTTGATGCATATCTAGACGCTTATATAAAGCTTCTAGACCACGTTCTTGCTTTGCTAGCTTCTATGCTTCGACAAATCCTTTCAAGGGGGTTATCATTCGTAACATTAGATGATTGCTGTACAATTTGTGAATAACTTTTCCGCTCTGTACCTATACCTGGTGGTTCTGGCTCCGCTTGGGTTTTAGTTGGTTTCTCTTCTCTGGTAACCCTAGGGTTTTGAGGAAACTGATGCATTTTGTTTCTTAGTCTTTGAAGTTCTTTGGCTACTTCACAGCCTCTATAATTTGCAGGATGATGCCCTTTACAGTTTATACATTTTGCAGGGGTGTTTCTACTTTCTGTACACTCTTTCGCGTTGTGTTTTCCAGCACATTTTACGCATCTTGGCTCCCGTCTGCAATATTTTTGCGTGTGATTGAAACCTTGGCATTTTTTGCATTGAGGTATTAGCCTCGTGTTTTTCTTAAGCGGTTCTATTTCAACCCTCATATTGAGAATTGCTTTGATGTTGAAGATGTTTTCAACTTTCTCCTTTTTGTTAAACGTAAGCATGAAGAGTGGAAGCCCCATTTTTTTGACTTGATTGTTCTCACCTCTCTCTCGTTTTTGAATGTTTACTGCATCTTCTATTTGCAGATCTTTTGCCTTTAGGTCCTCAATTATGTCCTCCTTCTTACACGTTGGATGAAGGCCTCTGGCCATAACCTTAATTGCGCGTTCATTTTTATCTTCCACACCATTCTTTACCTTCCGCATTGAGCTTTGTTGCTAGAGCTCTATATGTATCGGAATCTGGTGTATTGATTTTCAACACGTTATTGTTTAGTGACACTACTCTACTCGTATATTCCTTAGCTGTCACTGATTTCATTATAAATTGTATACTAGCAAATTCTGTTATGCCGATTACATTAATTGGCGGAGGAGCCTTTTCTTTCGGTACAACCTTTTGGTGCTGATTTTGTTGCTGTTGCTGGTGAGCTCGTTTGGTTTTAGTATCACCAGTTACTAATACATTAGCTTGCGAATGATCTCCAACTTCAGGCGAGAATTCTGCTTTTCGTTTTTTGGTAGGTCTTTTCTTCCTTTTCAGTATCCAATCTGTTTCTCTCATGAGATCCTCTTCATCAGTATGGAACTCATTGGTATAACTGGTGTGAGTACTTGTGTCATTATAACAAGTTAGCGGGTTTTCAGAAATCTCCATTGGTTTGGGCTTTCTTAATTCCTCATTTTCTTTTTTTAGTGTTTCAATGCCGCTTCTTAGTTGGGTTAAAAGTACCTCTACTTCACTGAGTTTTCGACAGAGTTCAGCGTTTTCGTCTTTCTGCTGATTTGCAGAGTTAGTATGATTGTTTGGTGATCTTAACAACATTGAACTTCTTTCGAATGGGTTTAGCAATGATTGGCTCACCCCAGAATCCATTGAGCCAGCCTCGTAAGAGGGTGGATTAGCCAACTGGGTAGTTGGTTTACCACCTGGAGTATTGTTTCCTTTTTGCGTTGTACTCATTGCTTTAAAACTGGTTATGTATCAACTACCAACCTAACCAGTACAAGTTGGTAGTGGGTCATTGAAGAGAACATCATTTGCTATGTTCTCGGTAGTCGATTATTCCGCCGTATCTCGGTCGCCAGAGCCTCGTTAGTTAATTAGCAGGAAGTACCACGTGTAGGTGAGGTTGGCATTTGGGCTAGTATATTAAGACTATCTAAACCGGCGCCCCTTACCCCCCAAACCAGATTGACGGAAATAAAAAATGGTCTAAAACCTAAAAATAACCATGAACACGAAAAGAAGATAAGCCGAGAAGTCGATATTGAATTAAAATCTATTGATTTTATCGACAACAATGAATTTATGAAGGACGACTTAATTGATATGGATCCAGCAGAATTATTCACACCGTCATCTCCATCCTCATACGAAAGCGAGGAAGAAGAAAATCAGCCAGCGGAAGAAGAGCGTTAAGAATATGTAGCTCGTAGAGGTCGAGGGAGACTGAGGATGACCGAAAAAGAATTACCATATGCAAGTTGCAAATAATGCAGAAACGGAATATGGAAACACTGCTGAAATATCGATTGATGATGCTATTTCTGGAGAAGATGTCGTAGAATGGCACAAAGCAGTCGCGTTTGAACTCAAATCAATCAGATCGTCCTAACGGAAAGAAAATCACAGGCAGTCAAGTCGATCAACAGACGAAGTAATGCTCGAATCGTGGCGAAGGGATATACTCAACATCCTGGTATGGATTGTAACGATACTTTTGCTCCTGTTGCTCAGAATAGCATATTTAAACGGAGTAGTAGATGAGGAAATTTATATGGAAAGACAGATTTGATTGAAGAAGGTTTAAAAATAATTATTCAATCGGAACAAAGATCGAATGAAATTTCGAAAAAGGCAGTAAAAATGCTTAACGATATTAACACCGGAAATAAAGTTTGTTTATTAAAAAAGGCACTGTACGGTCTCCGTCAAGCGGGACGACAGTGGAACACCAAGCTAAACGAAGTGTTGACGAAGATGAACCTTAAACAAATGAATTCAGATCCATACATTTATTTTATGCGTGAAGACGATCATTTAAAGATAATAAAAAATAACGAATATCAAAGAACAATTATCACACAAATTCGAAATCAAGGATCTGGGAAAAATTCATCATTGCCTAGGAGTTGAATTTAATAATAAAAAAAAGAAAGAAGGAACAATGATCGATTCGGAATGGCAGACTCGAATCCGTCAGATACTCCCATTCCTTACGGATCGAAATTGTAAAAACAATTGGATACTAAGGATGACGAGAAAAATTTGCCATTTCCTGAACTCGTAGGAGCACTGTCACAAATACCGAGTCAATATGCGGTTTTGTTGATGCGGACTGGGGAAGTTGTACGATAGACAGAGGTTCTTATACAGGATACGTATTCACCTTGAGTAGTGGTCTAATATACTGGGAATGAAAGAAGAAGCAACTAACGCGGACGCTTTCAATGACAACATGGGAGCACAGAAACTCGTTCAAAACCGTGTGTTCCATTCTCAAACAAAACGTATTGACATTCGTCATCATTTCGTGAGAAATGCTTTGAAAGATGGTATGTTGCGTATTAATCATATCAGCACTAGAAACATGACAGCGGATGTCCTTACGAAAGGACTTCCGGGATATAAGCATCAACGAGGTCTACATCTACTTATAATCAAAGACGTGAACATAAAGATGCATTAATACCTCTCACATCGAGGGGAAGTATTAAAGTTTATAAAACTATTATAGCAACGCTCGAATATCGATGTGCTGTATTTTCTTACAAAATCCAAATTGTTTTTATTTAACGGATTTTTTTTTTTATTTTTCCTTCGTCGAAATATTGTGCTCGAGATAACATCTCCTTATCAATTAATAAATTTTACAACCTTCAATTATCCGAAAACTGCGCTGATAAAATGAATCAATCAGATTAATCAATTTTGGAATTTTTGTTTTGAAGTTTTAAAATGAAATTAATATTCTGAAAGAAGAGAATAAATACCAGTTCCGAATTGACGAACTGTTATGATTACGAAAAACAATCATCTAATCAAGCTACCACGACTGGACTGATCATATCACAATTTATCACCTAAGTGGAACTTTAGAAAATGTATCCATTATATAGTTAAGAATGCTTTAAAGCGTATCAAGAATGTATCGCAATGGAGTATCTCCATTGGCCCATTAGGTGAAGTAGAGATTTTGAATTTTCAATTCACTAATTTCCTTTCATACTTGTTTATTTTACTAGTGTTACACTTATGAATTCTGTAACGATCACTTGTCATTTCCCATTAACAAACACACCCAATCCGCAATAGCTATAAAATCTCAATAGCTTTACTATCTTTGCGTTAATCAACAAATGAATTAACGTAAATCATCTTCTTCATCTTATTGGCACACGCCACAAAATCCAATTTCATTTACGTTTATTTTTGAATCTATTTGCACACAACAAAAGTGTACACTTAGGTTTCAGTAAATAAACGTGCAAAATGTTCTTCATATCGAGTTCCAATTGGCAATTCACGTTTTGGGCGCTTGAGCTTCCATCCAAAAATCGTACGACATTAGAGCAATGAGCTTACATTTCTTGTATTCAATCCAATATTGTAAGCTTTTAACTCAATTTCCTCTAGCTGACTGAGCTGCACGAAGGGATACCCCAAAGCAAGTAAGATAGAAATTTCGATGTAATAGGTGGGAGCGGAATTTCAGTCTAACTCCACTTATTACAAATCTCTAATTTTTTGTTTCAAGAGTTTTCCTTTAACAAGGCCCTAGTTCTCATAAGTTGCTTTTTATCTCTAAGAGCTATTGAAATAACATGAATGTTTCATCATAAGTGTATAAGCCTGGGATTGTTTTTGTAGCATCTCCTTGCTCGAATTTCTACTTTCGAAAAGTATATTGTTTGTATATAAGAAATTTGATTAAAAACCATTCATTAAGCTCTTCGTAGTTATCGTCGACTATAACGTAGATTTGCCGCTTGAACTTGTTAATTGGTGTTATTGATCCATAATTAATGTTAGTTTGATTCACTACAGTGTCACTAATTTCTAAATTTGAGAAATCATTAATAACTTCATTTATATTTACTTCGTTTAATGATGACTGATCGGCACCTGAAACAGCACCTTTGTTTTATTGACATTACTGTCATTAATTCATTTATTAATATCAGTGTGAAGAGTACTTAAAGGGGTTTCTTCCTTAGTTTTATGATAAATAACTTAATTTTCAGAATATAATATAGTTCAAGAACTAATCATTTTCATAAGGATTAAATTTAATCCTGATTGAATAGCCAAGATAAAATTATTGTTGATGATAGCCAAAATATTTTTCTTTACACAAATAAAAATTAAAAAGCACCGGAACAATTTTATTTTTCTGTATTTTTCTTCTTCAAAGTCGGTCGAACACTAACATTTTTTATTATTACAATTTTTGATTACATGATGCGCTTATATATATAGCGCTAAAAAAAAGCATTTACACTAAACAGCTTATGTACTTATATACTAATACATAACAAAATTCGCAATTTGTATTTAAATTAAATGTTACACTTGCTGATAAAAATTACTTGTAGAGTCAACATTCTCCGCACCTTGACGGAATCATCCGTCAACATCTTTTTCTTCGTCTATTGGTAGAGGACAAAGCTTGATGATTGCACGTTTGAATTTTCCTCTAATGGTGTTGACAGTTGCTACTCTAACCTTCTTGTGTACCCCCGGATGTAGTTCGACGATTCTACCAAGTAACCATTTACACGGCGGAAGACCTTTATCCTTTATGATCACTAACTGTCCTTCTTTTAAATTAGGTGATTCGTTAGACCATTTATGGCGAAATTACAATGAAGTTACGTATTCTTTCGTCCATCGAACCCAAAAATATTGTACAAGAGCATCCACTAACTCCTCCCATCGATTCAAGAGTGATAACTTCTGGTTTGTATAGTTTGATTGTAAAGGGTGGTTAAATTTTAAGGGCCGACGTTGAATGTGAACCACACCTAAACGTCAAGTTTTTTTCTGCATTTCATTTGACATTTCTCAATTTCAGACTAACTCAATTTGAACCATGGAAAGATACACAATCGAGCAACGCGTTAAAGTTATTCAGGCATATTATGAAAATGGGCGTTCAAATCAAAATGCATATCGTGCACTTCGTGATTTTTTCGGTCAATTTAATCGTCCAAATTTGCGTACAATCGGAAAAATCGTGCAAAAATTTGAGCAAATCGGGTCTGTAGGAGATTTTAAAACACCAGTGCATGCTCGTACAGCTCGTACTGCAGAAAATATTGCTGCTGTTCGCGATAGTGTGGCTGAAGAGCCGTCCACCTCAACTCGTCGTCGTGCCCAACAATTGCACCTCTCACGCTCGTCGTTGATGAATATTATGCATAAAGACTTGCATTTACACGCTTATAAGGTGCAATTGACTCAAGAACTAAAGCCTCTTGACCATTCCAAACGTCGTCAATGGTCAGAAAGGTGGCAAGAAATGGCAACAGTGGATGATCAATTTTCGAAGAAAATCATCTTCAGTGAGGAGGCACATTTTCACCTCAGTGGATTCGTCAATAAGCAGAATTTCCGCATTTGGGCGAATCATAATCCAAGAGTGATTGTCGAAAAACCAATGCACCCACAAAGAGTGACTGTTTGGTGCGGTTTATGGGCTGGCGGCATCATCGGGCCGTATTTGATCCAAAATGAGGCCGGTCAGGCAGTTACTGTGAATGGTGTTCGCTATCGTGAGATGATAACGAACTTTTTATGGCTCGAATTGGAAGATATGGATGTGGACGATATGTGGTTTCAACAGGACGGTGCCTCTTGCCACACAGCTAACGAAACAATGGCTCTTTTGCGCGACAAATTCAATGGCCGTGTTTTCTCACGTGGTGGCGTGATGTGATTTGACACCGTTGGACTTCTTTCTTTGGGGTTATTTGAAAGAAAAGGTGTACGTCGATAAGCCAGCAACAATTCAAGAGCTAAAGGATGAGATAATTCGGCACATTAACGGCATAGAACCTCAATTATGCCTAAGCGTCATCGAAAATTTGGACCATTGGGTGGAGGTGTGCCGCCGAGGTCGCGGCGGCCATTTGGCCAATATTTTGTTCCTTACATAATTGAACCATACCATATTATCATAATAAAAAGAATTGACAATAATTTCCTAAATAATTTGTGTTTTATTCAAAATCAACATCGGCCCTTAAAATTTAACCACCCTTTAGTAGTGACATTAACGGCCGGCCAACTAAAAAATCGCCTGAAGTAAGAGCACGAAAATCATCTGGATTAGATGATAGTGGAACTAAAGGCCTAGAGTTGAGAACGGCTTCGATTTGTTTCAAGGTAGTTAGCAGCTCTTCGTAGGTTAAATGCGCGTCACCCACAATGAGTCTTAGATGAAACTTCGTACATTTCACCGCAGACTCATAAATACCCCCAAAATGTAGGGAGCCTGGAAGAGCAAAATGCCATGGAACTATATTTTCTGAGCACCATCCTTGTAGTCGTTGCGTATGATCTTCGGACTGAAACAGTTAAATAGTTCATTTAAGGTAGAGTTGGCCCCAACAAAATTTGTGGCATTGTCTGAATATACAAATCGACAAAGAGCTCTGGTCATCACGAACCGTTTCAAGGCACCGAGAAAAGACACTGTAGTTAGATCACCCACTAACTCTAAGTAGACAGCCTTTGCTGCAAAACACACAAATACATAAACATAACCCTTGACCGGAACTCTTTCTCTCACCTTGAAGTGAATGTAGAATAGACCACAAAAATCGATACCAGTCGTATCGAATGGTGATGATGGTTGAATAAGCCTTGCATGTAGATTTCCCATTTTCTATGGTTGTATCTTTGGTCTGACCTTGAAGCACACAACACATTTCCGAAATACCTCACTGGCCAAACGTCTTCCATTGATTGGCAAAAATCGTTCACGTGTAGCAGCAAAAAGCGCTTGAGGGCCAGCATGGAGGTACCTGGAGTGATAATAGAATAAAACTGTTAGTGTAAAACAATGATTTTTCGGGAGAAGGATTGGGTGGTTCATTGTATATGGAAGTGTTGATTGTTGCAAACGACCACCCACTCGTAAAATTCCATCTTGACTCAAAAACACCGACAATGATTTCAAGGGATTTTTCAAAATGGGCCTTCTTTGCGTAGTAGTTGAAGTTCGTCATGAAAACATTAATTTTGTATAATACGGATTATTGCCAATAGCTCCGATTCCTTTTCGGAAGTACTCAAATTTCCAACTTTTCGTAGATTAATATCTAGACCCTTTAATCTTGCATTCTCTATAACACAAATGACATAACCCTTTGCAGTCGACCAAATGATTTGTAAAATTTTATGGATTTGATGATGTCAGCTCTTTCAATCGACAGTGGTTGAACTTGATAGAAACAGTGGACCATGGGCATATGTTTGTCTGCAGCATTTGTGACGGATATAAATCACGCGAAACGATATCTGCTGGATTATTTCTAGAATCGATGTGTCTCCATGAAGAAATTTTGGCCAGTTCTTATATGTTTGACACCCTATTGGCTAAGAATGTCTTCCACGTAGATGATGGGGATTGAATCCAATTTAGCACTATAGTAGAATCCGACCAGTAGTTAATGTTTAAAATCTCCATATTCAGCGAAGTAGTGGTTTTTTTCATCAATTGGGCAGGGGCAGCACATAATTCCAACCGCGGTAATGTAATTTTGCTTAAAGGGGCAACACGAGATTTGGCACAAAGTAGCGCGGTATAGAAATTTCCATCAGGTAAGCAGCATCTTGTACATATACATGATAGCCCCCATACGCCCTTTCGCTTGCATCAGAGAAACCATGCAGTTCAATATTTGATGGCGCATCGATCTTGAATAAGTATCATGAAATACGAAACGACATTAAATTAGGTAAATCATTACGAAATTATATCCATTGTTTAATGAGCCCTAATGGCAACTGAACATCCCATCCTAACTTTAAATTCCATAAATTTTGCATGAATAATTTTCCTACAGTAATGACTGGTGCTGATATCCCAAGAGGATCAAACACACAAGCGATGTCTGATATCACTGATCGTTTCTTTATTGCTGAATGTTGAGACACGTTTATTTTTATGTGGAATTCATCGCTGTTAGGTTACCAATAAACGCCCAATGTCTTTACAAAGTCACCTTCAATCGTAGTAGCTGTTCGCGATCTTCAACTGGCACATATTGAAGCATTTCTGAGGAATTAGAGTACCATTTTCGAAGTTCCATACGGAGCTGAACGCAGTAACTTGGTTGTTTCCGATTTTACAGAGATCAAGTGGTGAATATAATTTGCTCCAGTTAAAATGTCGTCTACATAGATGTCATCTTTCACGATAGCGGAGCCCAATGGATGCGTAGCTTGTGAAATTATTCTAATTCTTTGAGGCAACGAGTAGCAACGAGTAGGTGCGCTTGTTGTGCCATACATGACCGTGTTGAGTCGAAAAAACTGAAATTCAGTAAATGGATTATCATGCCACAAAATTAACTGATAATTGGTGTCATCTGAATGAACATCAATTTTTAGATACATCTTTGATATATCTGCACTAAAAACATATCGATGGGTTCTTGCAGATCCATCGAAGACGACACGTAGTTTTGTCGTTGAGCTGTCAGGCTTCAACACACATAATGATGCGGAAAAATGTAGTTATGAGGTGACACGTTGTCTGAAGAAATCGGTGTCATATGACCCAATTGTTTATATTTGTTGATAAAGTCAGAATATTGTTGCTTCAACTTTGGATTACGTCCTATAGTTTTCCCTCTAATATAGAAAATGAATTGCCCAAAACTGATGGAGCCTCTTTGAATGGCAGACGTACAGTAAATTTGCCTTCTTCATTCCTCGTAGCATTTCCGACAAAATGTTCCTCACAGGCCCGTTCCTCTAATGATATCGACTTAGATTCATTTCCGACTGATTTGAGTTTCCAAAACGACTCTATTTTATTTTCTAAGTCGAGCGATGCAGACAAACACGACAAAAAAGTGCTTGATTCTGAATTGTTAGATATTAGTGGCATAAATGAACCTGAGATCACCCAGCCAAACACGGTGTTCTGAAGTATCGGAAGATCATCAGCCAGCCGAAACTGTCCATTTAACAGTAAGTTATATATCTCAGCTCCCAATAGTAAATCGTTCTGTTGTGGTTTATTGAAGTTCTCATCAGCCAACTTAATATTAGAGGGCAATTTCCAATTCTGGATGTCAACCGACATTACTTGTTGAGGTTGTGAAATTTTTGACAACACTTGAACATTGATTGTACTACTGCACATGCAGTAGTGTATGATGTCGCCTTGAACAAGCGCGACATGAAGTCGAATCAGGGCATTCTGTAGTAATTTGTCTCTTTTTCAAACAATTGTAGCAAAGTTTATGTTCTTTGACCTTATTCTATCGATCCGAAATATCTTTAGACCAAAACTTCTGGCAACGAAAAATCGAGTGCCCTGGTTTGCTGCACAATAAACAAAAATACTATTCTGCAGGCGCTGACAGGAATGAATTACTTGGAGTGCGATAACCAAAATTCGATCTGCTAGATCTGGATTGATGTACTGATGAAGTTGAAGACGATGATATTTTCTGAGAAACCACCTTTATTTAATAAAGGGTAATAAATGTTAACAGGTTTTGCAATGTTGCGAGTTTCTTTGGTGGAGTGGCATCTAACTATTTCGATCGGGTTTCTGGATCTAACTTAGAAACAAACAAAAAAAACAATCAGATCATCCCATTGCGCAGTTGGCCGTTTCATTGTAGTAAGCGATCTCAAATGGGACTTGAAGTTATCGACCATGTCTAGCATTTTTTTCGATGAAGGCTTATCGATTGCCTTGAAGTTAAACAACGTTCTTAAATGTTCTTCGCATATGTATTTTTCGTTGTCGTATCGTTCTATTTAGATTTCGATTGCCTTCAAATAATTTTTGGCAGTGAAATTCAAAGATGCAATAGTAGACAAAGCAGACTCCTTTAACGAATTTTTCAGATACGTAAACTTTACAATATCCGACAGATTTTTGTTTGAATGCACTACGACTCAAAAAAATCTGACCAATGCAACAAGTTGCCAGTAAATACCGGAAGCGTGATATCGGGTAGCTTTGGAAAACTGTTCAAATGAGACGCAGTTTCCAAGTTTCTTTTATCTGGCATCAACTCGTCTATTCGAGATTTAATCTCAGGTCTAATGTTTTAGTAGACATCTTCAATTATTTTGCGTGACTCATCTGCCATATATTCGTCGTCGGTTAACAAAAGTTCATACGCATCTTGGGTTTTAACAAATGAATTATACATGTTAACTTTGTCTTCCAGACGCTACGTTAGAGCGGCCTTAGAGGCGGTAGCTAAATTTGCCTTTTTCCACTCTAATGACCGGTTCATAAAGTCAATCTGAGTTGCTTTTTGCTTTATCTGCCATTTTCACGAATATTAATTAAAACTTGAACTTACAGTTAAGTCAGCCTCAATTCTGGATTTGATACACCTGATTTTTTGTCCTGTTAGATTGATGAAGTGATCAATATACCAAAAATGCCGATATGTATATCCTCTAGCAGCCAATAGAAAGACCGATCGCCGCAATTGCAGTAAATAGAGTTTTAATAGCAAATGCCCCGTTGCTCATCAGCACACAAACATCCACATGTATACAAAAATGTTGCAGTATGCCCTTGTTCTTTTATTATGCAAAGATTATACGGTTCCTTACTTTCCTCCGCATGCAGCCTTCGTTACTGTAGTACAGTTAGAATATTTCTTCCACTTTTGTCGCCTATGTGGCCGCATTGGCTATCTCACAACCACGCAGTAAAGTTAACGATAACACACACTAAGTCCACTAATGTGGATCCCACTTCTGACACCAAAAATGAATAGCCAAGATAAAATTATTAATAAATGTGGTTGATGATAGCCAAAATATTTTTTTTCACACAAATAAAAATTAAAAAGCACCGGAACAATTTTATTTTTCTGTATTTTCCTTCTTCAAAGTCGGTCGAACACTAACATTTTTTATTATTACAATTTATGATGATGCGCTTACATACATACACTAAACAGCTTATGTACTTATATACTAATACATAACAATATTAGCAAATTTATATTTAATGATAAAAGTTACTCGTAGAGTCAACACTGATTTTCAGAATAAAGTTACAGCCTAAACCAACTAACTGGCCAGGGTCAACAAGTAGTTAATAAGCCTGTAGTTTTGAAATTGTGTTTTCTTGTGCTAACTATTTTTCTATATTTATTACTAATAATTTTATTAACTATCGATCGCTTAAGTGTCTGTAACCGGGTCGAGTCTGTCACAACTAACAATCCCATCCTCTCCTTCGCTTTTGTTATATATAAACCCAGTGTGCGATGTGTGCCCGGAAGTTCGGCAGTTCCTAGTACATTCTAATCAAACAATCAATCAATCAATTTTACAATGTTTTAAATTTTTTTAACACTTTTTCGAACTTTGTAATATATTTTTTCTTTGTTTTAAATCCATTTTGAATTTTTTGTAGTCAGTTTTGATTGAAAATCAACTTTATCTAAAATAATTAGAATACGATACCGTTTTTATGATGGATATTTGGCTAAAAACTGGAAAGCTGTCTACTAAAGACAACGAAGCTAGTTCTAGTTCGGCAACAACTACGCCTACTTTGTGCATAACTGAAACAGCAATTAAAGACCAAAATTCTAATAAAAAAATATTTGATTCCGACAAATTCACTGTTAAAAGACGAAAATAAAATGAAGAGTATTTAAAATTTGATTTCACTTGGATTGGTAATGAACAAGAACCAAACGGATTATGTGTTGATTGTAAAAAAGAGATGAGTAACAGCAGTTTGAATCGTGCAAAATTGAAATGCCACTTTGAAACCAAACACCAACATTTAGAAGGTAAAAGTGTTGAGTATTTCAAACAAAAGTGCATCGAGCTAAAGCATAAAAAACAAAAATTTAAGAAATTTGTGAGTGACGATAATAAAAATACATAGTATTAGCAACAAAGGCTCAACCCGGTTCCAGACACCTAAGTAGTTGATAGTTAGTAAATTTGTTAGTAATATATTTTTTAGTAATTTATTTAAACACAAGACAATACAATTTAAAGTTCATCTATTTAAAGCTCATCTACTGCTCCAACCTGTAAGAGAGAACACACAATGACAACACAAATTTTCCTGGTGCCGCAAAGTCTTTTTTTCTGAAAAGCTGTAAACAACTATTATTATTCCCTCCACCATTTTATCCATCGGCGATTGTGGCGGGGGGGGGCGAGATTTCGTTCCATCATCATGTTCTCATGCGGTCACCCAAATTTGTACTAACTGTAGGTAGTGTTGCTTGACGTTGTTGTTGTGCTTGACGTTGTTGTTGAAATCGTTGCGTCTCTGCTGTCCCTGCTACTCGCCCCCTTATGTTTTGAAGTATTTTCCCGCTCAGGCAGAAAATTTTGAATGGGTTCAAAAGCCATTTATTGAATATTGTGATTCATTCCAATTACCAATGTATGAAAGAGAACAGCATATAGATATTTCAACTGACTTCTCATTGAAATCAAAATTTATTATAAGCGATATTTTAAATTTTTGGCTATAAATTTATAACCAATACCCCGAACTTGCAAAACGAGCAATTACATATCTAATGCCGTTTGTTACCATGTATATGGGTGAAAAATCATTTTCAATTTATATTGCCACAAGAACAAAATATAGAAATAGATTAGATGCAGAAGATGACATGAGGCTAAAAATTACAACAATCACTCCGAATTTCGATGACATTTGGAATACAAAACAGGCATAACCTTGTCACTGCGTTACAATTTTCTTTATAATATTTTTTTAAGGTACATACATATGTTTATTGAATTAATAAATGAAATTTAATTTTGCATTAAATTTTTTTTTTACATCATCTAGAATTTCCAAAAATAAGGTCCCTTGAAAAATATTATCAGCGGGAAGGGTTCCTAAGATTGCAAAAGGTTGACGACCATTGATATAGTGTAACCTACCAGACATAAACAATAGAATGGATAAAACGAAAAAACAACGGCAAGAAGAGAATAGTGAATTTAATTAGGCGCATTTAGTAACCAAAACGTTAGTCGAAGAAACCTAAGTAATTACGATGCCGAACTCCAAGATGTTTTATAGGAAATGGATTTTATTTAACCTTCTCTCTGTGTATTGGGGTCAAATTGACCCCAGTCGATTTTAAAATTTAAAAAAATAAGTTTCTTATTATTTAAAAGGCACATGCCCTTTAAGATAGCCTGAACTAATATCTCATACATGCAATACAATAAAAATCAGGCCCAAATTATTTGTAAATTTTGTAATTACCGAAGTCTGAAATAATCCAAGCGCATTTCTGTGTACTGGGGTCAAAATGACCCCAAAGTACTTCCATGTACTGTTTTCTATATAAATCAAAAAATTATTTACTTTTTATATCTATGATTGTATTGTATATGTCTTTGATGCACTGTTTTGCAATTTTTCTGCTAATTAGTAAGTGAGACTGAGAGAGAAATTGCTTTGTTATTCACTTTTTTAAGTGTATTATACACAAAAACGCTAAAAAATCTGAGTTTTCGAAAATTTTGTCAAAAATGGGTGAAGAATCTTAATTTATGACCAAAAACTGTCGAAAAATGTCAAAAACTGTGCGTGTGATATTGGAAAAAAGAGGAAATAAAATATTGTTATTGTTTCGTGAGTACATTATTGAAATATACCGGTTAATTTAGAAACTGTTCTAACTGGTTGAAACAGTTCTGAACGTTAATGAAGCTAAAATTGAACATTTTTCAGCTTTTTTCACCGTCAAAAAATCATGTCAAAAAATGTCGAAAACAAAGGTTTTAAAAGACTGTCAAGCACTCATGTCAAAACGTAACATAAACTGTGCCACAAATACTAGTTTTCGACACTACCCGTCTGTGGCATATATGTACATACCTATTCCTGTTTTTCCTCATTTTACTTTTGTATTATTTTACCGTTACCGATATTTCGAATGATCGTTGAACGATATTTCTGGTTTAGTTTTTGTTTGTAATTCAAGGTGCTTAGTAGTAAAAATACCTTATCCTTGTTGTAGATATTGTTATTATGGTGCGAAAAAGACAGAGCAGCCAAGACACTATTGATGTGGTGTTTCCAATGGCGATGAGCGTGAACAATATGATGAGCATGTTGAACTGATAAATTTTAATAACGATTAACATTTTCATTGAAAATGCGACTGTTAAGGATAAAGGAACAAACGCTGGTATGTGGTACTATGCCCAAAATAAAAAAACTATCGGAAAGTGAAGCTTAAAACTTCCGATTGTAAGCAAAACACGTAACTTCCTCCAACTGCGAGAAAGAGAAGGCTTGTCGGTTTAAACAGAAATAAATCAAACCACTCAGTTACTATAGTTACTATAGTGTCTAAGACAGGAGCGGCTAAAAATCGATAGATCGGCTGCATTCCAATATATATGGAACATGTCCTTGGTCAACATTCGAGGACCTCATAAACCATCATGAAATTTAATCATTGATCAACAATTTTTCTGTAGGTGGAGGGAAATATTCTTTCCGACAGTATATTGGTACCTTCGAAGCCAGAGAAGGTTAGAATTAAAATATTACAATTAAAATATTCTGGCTATGCGACGCAAAAAATTCTTACCCATTGAACGCAGAAGTATATGTTGGTATAGGCAACCAAGGGAGCATAAGAAATAATAATTACCATGGACAACTTTTCCACTAGTTGTTCTTTAGCCGATTAACTTTTGCAGAAAAAAAAATATACTAATTGGTACAATTAGATAAAATAAAATCGATCTTCCCAAAGTGTTTAGTAGCAAGGTGAAATTAAAAACACGAGAACTAAAACCTTCAGGATTCTGTTTTGATATCAACCAAACACTTGTGCGTTTTATTTCCTAAATAAAAACGTTTTGCTATTATCAACTTTATACAACAATAACGGAGTAGATCGTGAGTCTAATATAACTAATTAAATTTTGGATTATAACGCAACAAAAGGAGGGCTAGGCACCTTCTAAAAATTAGTGAGAACTTGTACATGCAAAAGGAAAACTCAACGATGGCCGATGGTATTATTTTTTAACCTTACTGACCTCGCTGATGTTGCAGCCTTTACGTTTTGTATAAAAACACCATCCGCCCCTTTGTAAGAAACTCGGAAAACATCCGCAAGAAAATCATTTCTAAAAGAATTCGCTATACAACTGGTGCAGGCCAACGTGTTGGAGCCGCTCTATAACACTCGAAAGTTAAATAAAAATAAGGACAGGAATCGGCTTAATAGGTTATAAAGCATAACCAATAAGGCGGTAATCAACAGGCGAAGAAGTGACGGTTAAGACAGTTAGCAAACGACGAAGAAGTTACTTGAGCCATAAATCATCTGATATAAAAACCAGAACAAGATGTCATTTTTGTAATGAGCCATTTTGTCCCAACCACACCAAAATCATATGGATAGAATGCATACAAAAAACGGGAAATGGTTTCGGATGAACAGGAAGTGGCATCAGATTACGCATCTGATTAAAACATAAATTTGACTAATGAAAATGTGATTTTCAGCGAATTTAACTGTTAATTTTTTTTTATATGTTTTGAATCTTGAATGTAATTATATTTGTAGAAAATAAAGAATTTTTATTTACTTTCCCTATGAAATACATGAAGATATCTATGGGGTCAGATTGACCCCTATACACAGACAACGTAATAGTAAGCTATACACAGAGTGAAGGTTAAATATACATAATAGGTAACAATTTATTTAATATTTGCAGTCTCGTGCTAAAGATTTATGCTTTAACTTTTTGTTAAGGTAAACAAATTAACCGAGAGCACCTTAGACTATTAGATAGAGACGACATAAAAGAATTGATCCCAACCACGCGTTCGGTGCAAGAGTAGAATTTCGTGAAAAACTTCGAAAATGGAGGAAAAATATTTTTTGTGATGATACGGTTACAAATCATTCGGCCATTGAATCTCGGTTGGAAAAACATACCCATAAGAATTCCTTAACCAGTATAATTTCGACCGTTGTAATTAGTTTAACTAATATTAAATTTTCTGTGATTTAATTAATGATTTCCAATGCAGGATATCCGGAATATTTGTAGTCTGCAATGGCGGTACCTAATATTAACACATTAAACAATAAAATGTTACATTTATTACTGTTAAAAAATATCTAAAATAAACAATAGCCACTAAAACCGAAAGGATGCCAAGGTTTGCAAATTTTTCCGATAGATTCAAAATATGTTTTAATCAAAACCTATTTCAAAATGTAAACAATTAACTTTCAATTTAAAAACTAATAATCTTAACAAAATTACAAAAAACAATTTACACTTAAAAATCTACTTCACAATAAGAATAACGAGCACAAAAAAAATTGAAAATCGCATAAAATTAAGTGACTGGAAAATATTCATTTTCCCAAAATGATAACTTTCCCCTAAAAAAAACTCTAAAAATTACTTTTGCCTTCGAAAATATTAAAAAAAAAATTAAATTTTCTGATTTTTGAAAAATTCCAAAAAACCCCCCCGTAGAATTGATAATTTACCATCCTTTCCGCCCAACCAATTTCAATATTACTACAAAAAAAAAAATTGATGTTGGTCCGAACATGATTATTTTTCACATCGTGGCAAAAATCTTGTCACGTTTTCAATTTTTATTTTTTTTTATTTCATTTCGTTTTCAATTGTTCAATTGTATTCTATTATATTTCAGGATAATTTTCAAACAAAAAAAGGATACACAATAATCAAAAATAATATAATCAAAAAATGCGTGTGTGTGTGTGTGTGTTTTTTGGAAATTTGTGAAAATACAATGAAAAAGGCGTCAAATAACAATCAAAATTCAATTTTTGTTTTTTGATTGCATGATTTTTATGCCTCTATGACTGATGGAACAAAACACCAAATTGCAATATTCAATTCGTAAAATAACGTCAACATTTTATTTTTGAATTATATATTCAATAAACGTTTTGCTGGGAAAATAAAAACAGATTTTCCGTTTTTCTTTTTTTGTTTTGTTTTGTTATTATTTTGCTGCCGATTTTATTGTTTCAATTTTACAAAAATGGTGCAACTTGGAATGAAATTTTATGTGTACTGTTCATTTGATGTATAAGAATTGTATTTTATTGTTTGTCATTGTTTACGCAATTACTATTGTTTATTTATATATTTTTTGGTGCGATGATAAACGCGGGTTTTGCTGAAATCTCAAAATTCAACCAAATTGATTTACATTCTGTAACGAACGCCAGTTTGGCATCCGTTACTTTCCTATACTGCCTTACTAATCCTATGCTACATATTATGCAGCAGAAGTGAAAATTATTGTTATTATTACGCGTTTCTCAATTAAGTTTTAATTATTTCTTTTTATTCTAATGATAAAGTTTATGTTTAACTATCGATTGGTATCAATAACACAATTTGGCCAAAAAAGTAGTTGTGTAGAATATGTCTAACACGGTAGTATACAACTTAAATAATTAAAATCCCTTTTCCAAATCATTTCCCATTAACTTTTTATACCTTGGCCCAATATTTTTCATTCAATAATTTTTATTTCCATCAAGTCGTCTTTTAGGCGATTGAGCAAACAATTATGTTTAACCTTAGAATCGTGTATGGGGTGCTGTGTTCCCCAAGTGTTTTTCGATTTAGGCCGTGTTCAATCGGGTAAAAAGTTAAATTTTTTAACTGTGGTAAATTATTAAATTTTCCTACTTTTTAATCGTTTTGGTGTTTGAGATGAAATAGATTAAAATTGTGACGTTTAATTTTTTTTATTGTTTTGCGTAGAGAAAATCAAAATACAAGCTACAAATGTTTAACTGGTCCGTGACCAGTTAAAATTTTTATGCGGTGTTTTATTCGTTTCAAACACAGCCTTCTAGAATAAAATAAACTAATTGTTCCACACCAACATAATTTCTGTATATTTTGCGATGTATTATACCATTAGCTTCGCAGGGGAGCTGCATTCACCTGCATTTATGTCAGTAGATTTTGTATGTAATCCGCTATCTGACACGCTCTTATTTTATTCTGACGTTTTTTCTGTTTTTTCTGTTATTTTGGATAGACCTGCACGTGCACATTTTTGGATTCACTTTCAATTCAGTCGAGGTGATCATTCACCTGAAGTGGTTTAGTGTTATTTTGTACATTAATTTTTTCAAACTAAAACATGGATAGAATTGTTTATTTGGCAAATATTCATCGTGAATTGACTATAGAGGAAGAACAAGAGGTTGCGCGGCACATGTTGCTTGCTTGGGAACATGTGATTGAAACGATTGGTGGGCGAGATCATCCTACCAGCTGCTTTGTTATCGGCTGATTTAGACTATTGTAGAGATTACGATTCTGATAAATTGTATATGAACCAGATTGCGATAATTCCGATTTAGATGGGCCTTATTCAAATGATGAGGCTCTTCAAGACATTCATTTTGTAGAACTCGTTCAGGATTTGGAAAATAATGATGGTAGCGTTAACGAGGAATCGAGGCAAATCGTGGCCAAAATACACGGATCAAGACAAAAATGACAAAACTATTTGGTGGTTGATGCCATCTGCTACGGAGAAAGTGAGAACTGAGGTTTTGAAAAGGAAGAGATTGGACTCCATTACAAAATTATTGAATGTATTGTTTTGGAAACTAATGGAAAAGGCAAAAGGACGTATGGAGCGAATTAACGTGCACAGAATCTGAAAAAATGTACACATTGGCGAGTTACTAATATGGATGAAATGTCCGCGTTTATCGGCATATCGCTTTACACTGATCTGGAGAAATCAAATTTGGTGGCAGCTAAAGATTTATTCCACAAGTCTCAAATGCCATTTTACAGAGGAGTGATATCATTAGAGAGATTCGGCAAATCAGTCGGTTTTTGCATTTCGATGATTCAAGAACTCGTGTGGATCGATTGCGAGAAGATAAGTTGGCTCCAATTCACCATATTTAGACTCTCTTCAAAATGAATTTAAATTTTCCTTTCGATCCATCCAAAGAACTCACGATCGATGAGCAGTTGGTGACTTTCAGAAACAGATGCAGCTTTCGCCAAAACATACCATCCAAGCCAGGAAAGTATGGGATTAAAATTTGTTGGCTTTTAGATGCAAAAACAAATTATTCTGTATCAGTAGAAATTTATTTGGGTAGCCAGCCAAGTGATGAAAGATCCACTGGAATTCCACATGCCTTAGTAATGCGCCTTGCTCAACTCTGTTTAGATATTGGCGCGAACATTACCACTTTTTTACAAGTTATCCATTGGGAAAGTATTTGTGGGCCCGCAATACAACACCTGTTGGTACAATTAGATCAAATAAACGCGAAATACCCTGACTGTTCGAGACGATCGGAGAAGCTAAGAAAAGAAGTCCGCTTGCTTCAGTTTTCTGTTTCTCGGACGAGGTATCGTTAGTGAGCTATACTACTGATTCAAAAAAAAATATGCTTCCTATGTCGACTGTAAATGCAACCAAAGAGATAAATGAATTAACAAAAAAGCCAATTATCATCCATGATTATAACGAACACAACGGCGGCGTCGACACATTCGACAAAATGGTGCGCGGCTACACCTGCAAAAGGAAAAGTAACCGATGGCCAATGGTCATATTTTATAATACGCTTGACGTGGCTGGACTTGCAGCTAACCGATTGTTCGAACTATGACTTGATGGGCTACAAATTTAAATCCATTCCTATGAGACCGTTCCCACAAATGCAGGTAACTAATCAATCAAATTTTCATTAAATATTATCTTATACCTATATCTCTCTCTCCACCAGATAAACAATCCTTTGCGCAGATGTGAGCATTGTAAAAAATTCCGCACGAAGGTCAGAGACATGCTATCTGTGATTTATGTCTCAGGCCAACGTGCGGCAAGCACTTTCTTCGGGTTTGAGAACTGTGTTGCATGCGTTCTAGTTCAAGGAGAATGATTCCGGCCAAGAATTTCCTGATGAGGATAACGTTCAAACCATATCAGGTCCATCCACATCAGACCCAACAACACCAGGTCCATCGCTACCAGGTACATCCTCATCTGGCTCACCAATCCATTTATCAGATATATGATACAACAATAAAGAAAATGAACTCCTCATTTCAATGTCTTTTCTTAATATTGGGGAATTGAATTCCCCGAACACGGGATTAAGCTGGAAGAAGGATACATACAATTTTAAGGTTAACATAGTACGTTTTTGCCTTGTCAATCAAGGTTCGTATCACTGGATTGTGAATAAAACAAAATCAATTCAATTTATCAGCAACGAATTTATTTATTTAGCACAAGAATTATTACAACACAATTTCAATACAATTTATTAATAAAAATTCACAAAATCACTTTATATAAATTATTCTCAAATTTTACTGTACACTTATAATTTTTATTTCCACTAAAACACTTTTTAAATCACTTTTTAATTCCTTTTTAATCTTCACAGTGTCGCTTTCCAAATACTACTAATCCAATTCGATTTCGTTCGCCTTATTATATACACTGAACAAACTTCTAGAAAACTCATGACTTTTCCAGTTAGAATAGCGTAGAAACATTTAGAACAATTTTATCATGGAAAATTCCATTTTAGTACAGTTAAACATTGAGCTATTAATTTAACTTATTCTATTACACACTAGGTGTCACCGTCACATTATTTTTGATATGTCGGTCTCAGCAATCTCAAGTAGTAATTATTATTGTTTTCATTATTATGAAATTAGTTTATGTTTGTTACGGTGACACCTAGGGTGTAATAAAATAAGTTAAATTAATAGCTCAATGTTTTCAGTTGAATGGAATTTTTCATGATAAAACTGTTCTAAATGTTTCTAGACTATTCTTACCGGAAAAGTCATGAAATTTCTAGAAGTTTGGTCTGTGTATATAAATAGGCGAACGAAGTCGAATTGAGTTCATTAGTTTTTGGTAAACGAAAGTATAAGGATTAAAAAAGAATTAAAAGTGATTTAAAAAATGTTTTTGTGCGAAATAAAAATTATAAGTGATCGAAAAGGCAGTTAAACGTTAGCAAAAAAAAAAAAGAGATTAGCGGAGACACTAGTGGAACAGGAGAGACTGTAGGATCGCGACCAATATCACAGGCAGTACAGGTCATGGTGTCACGAACATCATCACGAACAGGAGGAGCCCAGTGTCACAGCTGCCTTCGACAAAGAAATCATCAGCCCAATCCAACGAGAACGATAGCCTAACTGTCGAAACCAAACCGGAACCAATACAGAAGGAGGAGTAATCAGGTAGAGTAATGGCTGCTACAGCACAACCAGAGGAACCAACAAAAATCGAAGCGGTCCTCAACAACAAAATGCGACATTTGATCAGCAGAACAAGGAAGTTAAAAAGACACAACAATCGAATCTACAATTTTATCAGCTCTACAACGAAGTTTAACAGCAGGCGCAACAAACTCTACAGTTGCACAATGAACTTAAACAGTAGTTAAATGAGAACTTGGAACAAATCGAGGCTACCAAAGAGTTGGAAGCAGACACTCAAGGACAAATGGAAGAATTGGAGAGATCCATCATGGCAGGCGTGAATGAAAGGATACAAAAATTGGAGGGCAGGATTAAAGAGTTTGTAGCCTGCCAGGAAAACAGTCGTTCCTACAACAACGATACTGCCCAACGAAATAGAACAATCACATAAAGAGATCTGCCTATCGGAGGCCATAAAGGGGTTTTGAAACCTCCATCATTTGATGGTAAAACTCCGATCAAGAACTTGAAGCTGCAGGCCACATAATGGATGGGATGCCGAAGAGCAGCTTAATTAGCTTTAGCTTTATAGCTTTAATCATGGCACTGAGGGTCAAGGCAGTTGATGTGCGTCAGACCTTACCCGCAGCAGAGATGAACAGTGAAATAATTAAAGGAATTAGAGTTAAGGTACGGAGAGAGCCATGTCCTGGAGTTATAGAAAATTCAGCTGCATAATAGGCGACATCAACGAAGAGAACATCTTCAAGATATGGAACGAAAAACAACGAAGTTAGCGCTCCAAGCTTGAATGAATTGACAGTGAATGCATTCATTAACGCCTTAAGAGAGACCAGCTGAAACTTCACTTGAGGACGACAGCGAAGGAGAAAGCATGAACGGAGTCTTAGAACCGGCATTAGAATACGAGATAGCTAGAGCCACCCTAACCTCCAATTTCGTTAAACTGTGAAACCTTAAAAGCAGAGATATGAAGACCAGCGCAAGCTCTAGACGGTTTAGTAGATTATAACGTGGGCACTACATTAAAGAATGTGAACAATCTGGGAGAACAGGGCAGCTAGACAGTCGCGAGAAATAACCAGAAAGATTGAGACATATAGGCGCACAGTAGGAGGATAACGAGGCAGATGGCTTAATTCGCCTTATATCAGGAAAACTAAGTGTCACCAGCCTTGCGGGGCAAAAGCTGGCGTAAGTAAGTAAGAGAATGGTTAGTGTTCAATTGCCCAACTTGGAACGGACTGTAATAGCTTAGTTGTTAATGGCACATTAGAGATACAACCGCGTACATTCACTTTGGATACCGGAACTTCAAGAACCGTTATACGTCCTGACATGGTGTCACAAGAGCGTATGAAAAAAGTGATTCGTTACAACCTAAGAACAGCGTCTTGAGGCGCTGCAGCAGTGAAAGCTTAGTGCTCCTTATTAGATTCATTATTGCCTGCATAACGAATCAATGTATCTTATGCCTAAATTCTATGTCAGAGCACCAAATGTCGGATAACAATAAGCATAGTGCGTTGCGAGTGATCACGGAGGAATGAGTTGAGATATTACTGATGTCCGAAAAAAGTATCTATGACAAAATCAAAGGTGACCTTGGACCAAACTCATGCCAAAGATACCAGCAAGAGTAATGAACGTGAGTCCAACGGTAAGCATGATCAAGAAAGGTGTAGTGATTCGCAAAGGTGAGGAAGTTAATTTCATCATAAATTGCAGACCGAAAGAACAACGTAACAAGGTAATATACCCGACAAGAAAGCGGATCATTCGCTCATTATATGATCATCTCGCAGAAGCAGAGGTGAAAGCGGTAATAAAAATGCTGGAAAGATTGGCCGACGACCAAGGAGTTCGTGCAGCTAAAGAAGAAACTTTGCAGCTCTCCGATTTTGGCTTATCCACGGGCAGAAGTTTTTTCATCTTGGATACCGGTGGCAGTAATACAGAAATAGGAGCAGTGCTATCACAAAACCAGGGAGGTGCAAAGCGGGTAATAGATACTACAGTCGAACACCATCCAACCCAGAAAACATCTGTTGTGTTACACGGAGAGAATTGTTGGCGGTGGTGGATAGCTTCAAACATTCCCATAAGTACCTGTATGGACAAGAATTTCTTCTACGAACGGATCATGCGGCCCTGAAATGACTAATGACACCGAAAGGCTCAGTGGAAGTAATTGAAAATTGAGAATGGGTTAGTGATTAGACTTTGGGAATCGCCCAACGGGAACACAAAACAGCATATCGTGCTACCAAAAAGCTAGATAAGAGAAGCGCATTTCAACATATATAAAACGTTGAACAGGATAAGACTCCGAACCTATTGGACCAATCTATTAGTGCAGGAAGTGTGAGGTTTGCGCCGTCAGTAAGAGACCACAAACAAGAACAAGATAAATAATGGAGCTATGGATATTGCTGGCCCATATTCATAGGCATCGATTATTTGAGTAAATGGGTACAAGCATATCCGATAATGGTGGTTTGGCGTCTATTGGAGGGGAGACCAAAATTGAGTAGATTAATCTACCAGCTCCGTAACCTTCCAGTAGGGTGCGCATCACGTGAGCTGTTCTGGTTATGTATTAGGCAGCTGCATAAGTGTACGTGCTGCCTCCTCGTGGCAACCACTGATAACTGAGGTCATTTGGCACATTTTTAGCCATTTGGCGCAGGCTAAAATACGGCGTAAAAAGGAAAATTTTAACAAAAAACCCTAGTCTAAGGTAAAACAGCATACGCCGATGGATGAATGGCTGATAGGTTAATCAGTCCAAAGTATGCGGACTCTGGATACCAGGCACCCCCCAGTTTTATTTAGCCTTTCTGTAGTAAAGCTGGGTAATCAACAGGCGATTTGCAATTCCCACCAACTCGTAAGAGTAAAATCAAACGGAAGACGGGGCAGGGGTAGGAATATATATGAGTAGGGCACTCCTCTTCAAGTCCTTCAGCCTTTCTAGCGGAACGACATGCTGTAGTAAACATCTAGAAGGGAGAGCAATAAGCCCATATAGTATGTATCACGTACCGGCTGGCAGTATTATCAAGTTCATTAAGAACCTGAATATTGACTGAGCGGATAATTAAGCAGGGTCCAGCACAATAGATCTTTTAGGTCGCAGTGCGAGGTGGCTTATCGCCCACATGGCCCTTCAATAATAATAATAATAATATCCGATAATGAATCAAGAAGCTCGAACAGTTGCGGGCGTGTTTTTAAACAGAGTATGTAAATTTGGTGTTCCGTTAGAGTTACATTCTGACCAAGGCAGAAATTTCGAATCATCCATGTCCCAAGAGTTGTGTCAAATAATCAGCTTCAAGAAAATGAGGTCTACACCATTGAATCCGCAGTTCGATGGCACGGTCGAAAGATTCAACAGAACCCTAGAAGAGCATCTATCATCCCTTGTATCTTTGCAAAGTTGGCTTCAAAAAATAACTGTGAAAATCATTTAGCCAAGCTTTTCGCCGATAAATCACAGAAATTGTACACCGATGATATTAACTTCCTGAAACTTTCTGAAAAATGGCAAAAGGTCATAATTAATAATGACCAATATTTATCAAAATAAAATTCATTTTGAATAAAGGAAAAATTTATCAAAACATGATATCTTTTTCCCCAACCTTATAAAAATTAAGACGTTTGTCGTCTACTGTCTACTTGAAGGTAAAATTTTTACTTTCTTTTACTTTAGTAAAATAAAGTAAAGTAATCATGAAAATTTTCGACCTTGAGATTTTTAGAGATGTATCTGTTTTGAGGTTCGCTGAGTCCGACAAATTGGATTTCGAAGTGGTATCTGTGTGTCGGTCGGTCTACGTCCTCTCTACAGCCCAGATGGTTTAACCAATCGAACTGAAACTTCATATTTAACCCTTTTTCATTGTTTGTTATTTCAATTGACATTTGAATTGACAAAAAATATTTGAAGTGCAAAAAGTTGAATTTGAAGTGTAAAACCTGTATTACAATCAAAAGAACGAATTTGAAATAAATTCCAGTGGATTCGATTAAAATAAAGTTTACTATACGTATATACTTGTTTCTTCTAATATCAGTTCCAATCTTGACTTTAATGCATGATAATTTTTTTACGGAATACAAATAATGATCAACAAAACACATGACTAATGATAACACTAGTCTTAACTATTAATCTGGCACCTTAGAATTACAATACAATTCTAAAATCTCCCCTCAATAACAAACTTATCTCAGTACATCATAGAACCACAAAAATCACACCCCCCTCAAGAAAATGTTTTAAATAATCATTTCCATTTTATGTTTTGTGTTTATGAGATTCTTAAGCTTTTTTTATATGCTTGAAGAATAACATATAATACAAAAGACAATACACACATTCGAACATATAATACAAATTAACAATACATATTATGTTTCTATGCTTGCTTATCACTGACGAAACATACAAAACATTATTACAGATTTAAAGTTTTTTTTTTGTTGTTGTAACAAAAATTTAAATATTTTTTATGTTTTTTTTTTTGGAAATATTTGTATATCTGGATTCTTCCTTTTTTGCATCCTATGAAGGGTATAAGATTTGTCTCTTCATAACAGTTTATTTTCCCAGCTGGATTTACCGCAGGTAAGACATAATTTCATCTAATTTTAATGTTCGTGTGTGAGTCGATGTTACTTACTTATCTATTCTATATAACGTGGGTATAACTTGCTTTTTATTATAATACATTATGATTTGGGTGGGATACCATTAGCTTAATTTAAAAAATATTTCATGAAAATCTTGTTGTTCCAAGTGTCCGAAATATAGCTATGGGCAATTTTAGTTTTGGCAAAACAGGCGAACATCGACTAAGCGAGCCGAGACATTTTTATTTTCGGTAAAACATACCAACAGTTATAATCATCCTTACATTTCAGCCTAGTATAAATTTTCACTGGTCTCCAAAAAATACAAGATAAATAGGACGTGAAAAATTTGTTTCCCGGAATTTCGTAAAATTCTAGATCAGACAACTTTAATTTGCCAATTTGAATTTAAACAAACATTTAATTTGTATTTTAGTCGGTCTTGATTAATTCTTCTCCCAAATCAATCTCAAAATTAATCTCTTAAGTCAATCTTAAGCTCATCCTCCAACTCAATATATAAGCCAAACCGCCAACCAAACAACTTACTTAACCCCAATGCAGGCTAACTAAATCCTAACTCATCTTCAACTCAACTTAGCTCGAACCAAATCTCAACCCTCTGCTGAACTCATACCAACATACCATAATACGTCATACCATCACAATCATACCATCATTACACCATAACATCGTACCATCACACCGTCATCAAAAATCAACTCAATTTTTGAAGTTTTAGAGACTCCTCTGTAGTAACTTTGGACCTGATATTCATCTCTCAAGAAGGAGATGAATTTTTGAGATATTTGCAGTGAACTTTGTTAAATTTTAAACAATATTTTGTGTAAAGTTTGGTCCAAATCGTTCAATGCATGTGCATTTGTTTAAATATCGCACACATATACTGTACATATATATATATATATATATATATATATATATATATATATATATATATATATATATATATATATATGTATATGTATATATATATATATATATATATATATATATATATATATATAAACACTCACTTTTAAATACAGTGAAACCTCATTTCAACGGACACTCAGTTTAACGGAATCCTCACTTCAACGGACAAACTTTTAAGTCCCATGCAACTGAAGTTTTCCAATGAAAATCTCCCTTAGATAAGCTGACACTTTATTAGAGCGGACACGGACAGATATTTCTGCGATGATACAGGTATTACGAGTTCACTTCAATTTGAAACTTTTACACTTAAATTTGTTCCTTTTACACTTCAAATTGAACCTTTAGCAAATTATATGTATGACCAATTAGGAAGGAACTTGGCTATTTCTTAGAGGGTTTTAGTAAAATATGACATCTATGATTGAAATGGGATTCTTAAATGATTTTAAGATAAAATTCTTGAATATGGCCAAAAAAAATAAGTAAATGAAATTTGACAAGTACGTTGGTAATAGCAACAACTTTATCTAAAACTCATTTAAAAACCCCATTTCCATCGCACATGTCAAATTTCATCTTAATCGGTTAAGAAATAGCCAAGTTCTATCTTACTTTCGGTTGTAGTGAGGTTCACCTGTATATAGATTGCTTAACTGCTCACTAAACTCCAATCCAACGCCAACTAAACTGCAACTCAATCGTAATTCAACTCGCAAACGCAACCCAACTTAACCCTCAACTCAACTGCAAACTCTACGCCAAACTCTATCCTCAAACCACCATATATAAAACATTGGTCAACAGCTCGCTATATCCTATCCAACCCCGACTCAACTCCAACTCAACTTCAGCTCAACCCGCAAATCAAATCAGCATTTATAAAAAATTCGTAAATATTTTTATTTAACCAGGTGTTTTGGTTCAATTTGTATGGCAAGTACCTCACCCTCTTGACATACAGTTTCCAAACGCTTTTCCAAAAATCTCCGCCTCGACCATAGAAACAGATTAGCGAAAAAAAATTCCAAATCGGACAAGCCGTTCTCGAGGTACCATAGGTACAGACATCCAGACAGATGGGCGAACATTTTGTTTTACTTTTTCAGACTAAGGGACTTTCAAAACATCGAAAAAAATGACGAAAAAATTATTTTGCAGTAATAACCATATTGTTACGTTTTTGCCTTGTCAATTAAAGTTCGTATCACTGGATTGTGAATAAACAAAATCAATTCAATTTATCACCAACCGTATTTAATTATGTCACACAAAAATTATAACAACACTATTTACTAACGATAATTCACAAAATCACTTTAAATAATTTTCAGACAATTTGACTGTACTCTTATAAATTTTATTTCGCATTACAACACTTTTTAAATCCCTTTCTAATCTTTACACTATCGCTTACCAAATACTAATAATCCTTACATGTTTACACTATCGCGTTCCAAATTCAAATAATCCAATTCAACTTCGTTCGCCTTTTTATACACACAAACCAAACTTCTAGAAAGCTCATGACTTTTCCAGTTAGAATAGCGTAGAAACATTTAGAACAATTTTATCATGGAAAATTCCAGTTTAGTACTGTTAAACATTGAGCTATTAATTTAACTTATTCTATTGCACACTAGATGTCACCGTAACAATATTTTGTTTGAAAATGGAGCAATTTTCTAGTTATTAAAATTTGTTGTTACGGTGACACCTAGGGTGTAATAGAATAAGTTAAATTAATAGCTCAATGTTTACTGTACTAAAATGGAATTTTCCATGATTAAACTGTTCTAAATATTACTAGACTGTTTTTACTGGAAAAGTCATGAAATTTCTAGAAGTTTGGTTTGTGTATATAAAAAGGCGAATGAGATCGAATTGGAATGATTAGTTTTTGGTAAGCGAAAGTATAAGGATTAAAAAGTGAATTGGAAAGTGCTATAAAAAGTATTTTTGTGCGAAATAAAAATTATAAGTGATCAGTAAAATTGTGCGAATATTAAAGTAAAGTGTTTTTGTGAATTATCGTTAATTAATTGTGTTGTAAAAATTTGGTAATAAATTGAATGGTTTTATTTTTATTCACAATCCAGTGATTCAGCCTTGATTGACTAAGGCAAAAGCGTAACGCTAGATAGAAAAAATAGCGCCACCGCTACTTTTTTTTAGCCGAGACAAAGTGAGTTAGTGATACTGCACCATAGCCTTTAAATTTTTTTATTCGTTTCTAATGCCTTTGTAAAAGCTTAGTTTATTACGTTACGTCTTTATAAAATTAAAGGTGCTCTGCTTCAATGCCAGTACTTTGGCTTAATAATAGCTTTTATTGATAGTGCCGCTTTTATTACTAACGATTGACTTTGCTCAAATGCGTATTTTGTCTTGGTGTACCAAACATCCAACTACTAAGAAGGTAAGCGGTTCACCGATTAAGAAATCTATATCAAAAGAAAGCGAACCCTATACAATAATGTAGTAGGTATTTGTACCATGAAATAACCACATTCCTTAGTTCAAATTGCTTAACTTAAGATGACCACAATCAGAAAACTCCAAAATTAAATAAATACTATATATCGTGGTCGTTGCCTGGAAGACAGGCAACATGATAAACAGTTGCGAATATTTAACTTTTACTTTACTTTTATTATATGTATATTATTACCAAGTTCATTTCAAACACGCGATATTACATCAATGATTAAGAACACTTTCAGCGTACTGTTATTCAAAAAGATTACAAAATACAACAAGTTGAACTATTAGAATGCAATATCAACCGAAAACGTATTCTGAGAGCTCCTGAAAAAACACTATTTTGGTAGTTTTGCACCGTTATTCACAGAGGTTGCTCTATATAGCGATGTATGCTACTAGAATGCAGTATCCATCCCCAACGTATATTTCATGTCCATATTATGATGCGATGGGAATAAGGGTGATTTTCGAGCCAATTTCCCTATAGCCGATATTCCATGTAATCGATGGTTATTTGAAATATTTTCTCTTCCTGCTTCGAATAATGTTTACTTAAGCTATGAATTTTTAAAATAATCAAAACATTTTCTTGTGATTCCTATTGTATTTTATTAGTGGTATTAGCAGTGTTTGCATTTTTTTTTTTTTTTGGTATTGTTACGTTTTTGCCTTGTCAATCAAGGTTCGTATCACTGGATTGTGAATAATACAAAATCAATTAAATTTATCACCAACGAATTTATTTATTTAGCATAAGAATTATTACAACACAGTTTATTATAATTTATTAATAAAAATTCACAAAATCACTTTATATAAATTATTCTCAAATTTTACTCTACGCTTATAATTTTTATTTCCACTCAAACACTTTTTAAATCACATTTTAATTCCTTTTTAATCTTCACACTGTCGCTTACCGAATACTGGAAAAGTTATGAGCTTTCTAGAAATTTAGTTTGTGTATATAAAAAGGCGAACGAGATCGAATTGGATTATTCGAACTTGGAACGCGATAGTGTAAACTTGTAAGATTATTAGTAATATGTGGTAAGCGATAGTGTAAAGATTAAAAGGAATTAAAAAGTGATTTAAAAAGTGTTCTTGTGCGAAATAAAAATTATAAGTGATTAATAAAATTGTGTAAAAATTAAATAAAGTGATTTTGTGAATTTTTATTGATAAACTGTGTTGTAATAAATTTTGAAATAAATAAATTCGTTGGTAATAAATTTAATTGATTTTGTATTATTCACAATCCAGTGATACGAACCTTAATTGACAAGGAAAAAACGTAACAATTGGTGACAGTGGTGGGATTGTGAATAATAAGATAAAGAAAATGATTCCCAACGAATTAAAAGTTCCAGAATTAAAGAGGGAACTTGAGAAACAGGGTTTGGCTACTGATGGTAGTAAAGCAGCTTTACAGGCGCGACTACGTGACGCCATGGAGAAAGAAGGATTAGACGTGGATCAACATGATTTTGGAGACAAAGTAACGGATGCGGCAACCGTAGAGCAGAAAGAAGGAGATAATAATGGAATTCTTTGTCGCAGTTAATCGCTGCTATGAACAATATGATGGGACAAATGAGTGTAATGAGACAACAAAATGAACACCAGATGAAACAACATAATCAGTCAAACGAAGAACTTCAACACCGGGTGGAGAAACAAGGAGAAGAAATTAAAGACCAAATTACAGATGGTCATAAGAGAATCGACGAAAAACTTCTCGAATTATCAACTACCATACACAGCGAAGTGGAGAATATGAAAATGGAGATTCAACAGGTTGACCAGAAATTAGAAACGAAATATCAACATGTTGAAGAAAAATTGCAAACGGAGGTTGAACAGGTGGAACATAAATTACAAGCTGAATTTCAAACAGAGTTTCTACACCTCAAGAAAGAGATAATTAATATCAAGGCAAGTTACACAACAACTGAAGTGGTCACAAACCGTCCAATCAATCAAGTTAAAGCCACCAACATTCGACGGGACAACATCTTTCGTCATTTTCAAATTTCAATTTGAAACGGAGGCCAGGCAGTGGCCAAGCAAGACGGCCAAATGACGACAGAGTCGTTCAACTTGAACGAGTCAGCTTAAAGGGGCAGAAGCTGACTCCCACAACCGATTGCCCCATAAACTCCATCCACGTTTCGAAAGTAGCAAGAGTTTAACATTCAAAGGCGACATTGATGGCACGGATTGCATTATCAACCAGGATACGGGAGCCAATCGCACGATTGTCGATAAAGATCTGATCGATGGAGGTGTACAACCAGCTAATGGATTGAAGTTGCAAACAGCAAATGGAGATAGTTCAATAATAAAAGGCAAAACGATTGTGAAAATAAAGATCGGAAGAACTCTTTTCCAATACGAAGTGCTGATTGCAGATATTGTAGATGAAGTCATTTTGGGGATGGACTTCATGAGGGCAAATGGCTTCGTGGTGGATGTTGGACGAGGAGTTTTAATTTACGATAATATCGAGTTGCCATTTCAATATAGCAGTGCCGGAACAACTACCAGGCGAATTATTATTGATCATCGGGAGAAGCTGCCACCAAACTCAGAAACAATCGTGTGGGGAAGATTGGAGGGAGGTTCTGGGTCACCCAGGTTGTGGGTTGTGGAAGCTAACAAAGAGAAGAACGGAACCAAAGAAATTATAATCGGAAAAGCCCTAGTTAAACCAGATAACGACCATAGAGTACCAATTAGGACTCTAAATCTCTCGGATAAGACGAAAACCATAAAGAAAGGGACAATCATCGGCAAACGTAACGAGGTTTCAACTATAGTAAAGTGTGAAGAGAAAAGTCCGATTGAAAAAGCCGACATGCAAGGACAAAAAGAAATGGTAGAACAACTCATGAAGAAATGGACCAAAGATCTTACTGAGGCACAGAAAGAATCTGCACATCAACTACCCAAACGGTACATATCCATATTCTGCATTACATCGGATAATAACGGAAGGACTTCAATGGTAAAGCACCAAATTGATAAGGGAGCAGAGATGCCAATTCGACAACCATACAGGAGATTACCATTGGCAAAACAACAACAAGTCGACCGAATGGTAACAGAAATGCAGACGGCAGGAATAATCGAACCATCTAACAGCCCATGGAGCTCACCGGTAGTATTGGTCGAAAATAAGGACAGTAGCATGAGATTCTGCGTTGATTGCCGAAAACTCAATGCTGCTAGACACGTTATCGGATGCTCGAATATTTTCTACATTAGATTTACAAAGCGGCTATTGGCAGGTGGAAGTCCATGAGGAAGATCGCGAGAGAACGGCTTTCAGTGTATGTAACGGACTTTGGCAATTTAATGTTATGCCGTTCGGATTATGTAATGCCTCTGCGACTTTTAAGCGCGTGTTAAAGGGATTACATTGGAAAACGTGCCTAATATATTTGGACGACATCATCGTCATGGGGGAAGGATTTCGACGAGCATCTAAGGAACTTGGCAGAAGTGTTAGTTCGGATACAGGCCGCCGGATTGAAGTTAAGCCCAAAGAAGTGTAAGCTATTTAGAACTGAAGTAAAATATTTAAGTTATCTTGTAACGACTAATAGAATTCACACCGACGAAGAAAAGATCGCAGCGGTAAAGGATTGGCCAAGACCTAAAAATTTACACGAATTACGAAGGTTTCTGGAATTGTGCACCTATTATAGACGCTTCGTGCCAGGATTCGCCAACATCGCCAAGAGCTTACATGAGTTGACCAGGAAGAACAAGGCATTCGAATGGAAGAACGACCAGGAGGAAGCATTCGTGGAACTAAGGAGACTGTTATGTGTTGCGCCAATCCTCGCGTACCCTATACCCAACGTGAAATTTATTTTGGACACCGATGCAGGTCATGACGGTATAGGAGGTGTGTTATCACAGGAAATTAATGACCAAGAACGAGTTATTGCGTACTACTCCAAAACATTATCAAAACCGGAGCGCAATTACTGCATGACACGGAAAGTATTGTTGGCTATAGTGGAATGTGTGAAGCGATTCCATAAGTATCTTTATGGTCAAAAATTCCATTTACGGACCCGCACGTAAAAGTCGAGGAACCATGAAACAATATAACGTTGGAGCACCATTCGAAAGAATTGCAATGGATGTAGCGGAGCCATTTCCCACCACTGAGAGCGGCAGCAAATATGTGCTAGTAATAATGGATTATTTCAGCAAATGGCCGAAGGTGTACCCCATTCCCAATCAGGAGGCGACAACAATAGCTGATGCCGTGGTAAACAACTGGATTAGCATATTTGGAGTACCGATGGAGATTCATACCGATCAATGAATTGGTGGTATTTCAAGAAATATGCCAGATGCTCGGTATAAATAAAACGAGAACAACGCCTGTGCATCCACAGTCTGATGGTATGGTGGAAAGATTCAATGGTACATTGGAGGAATATCTAGCAAAGGTCGTTGAGAAAAACCAATGCAACTGGGATCGACATATACCGATGTTTCTGATGGCCTGGAATGACACCGGCTAAAACTTTATTTGGAGATAATCTACGGTTACCCGGAGATCTAAAGTTTGGGGCTGTACCATCATCGGCTTTATGTGGACAGGATTACGTAGACCGAATGAAAGAGGAACTTAATGAGATTCATCAATTTGTACGGGAGAAAATACGGATGTCAAGTGACCGGATGAAGGCTCGATATGACATACGAGCAAATAACCAGGACTTCCAGGAAGGGCAATTAGTATGGTTCTCAACCCGCAATGGAAAAAGGGATTTTCACCGAAGCTGCAACCAGCATGGGAAGGACCTCACACTGTCATCACAAGGATGAACGAAGTGGTTTATCGGATACGGAAGGGACATCGAGGTAAACCAAAGGTGATGCATTTGGAGAGGCTGACCCTATACAGAGGAGGTGATTTGGCTCCTGTTCGGGACGAACAGGCTTAGATGGGGGTAGTGTGACGGTGACACCTAGTGTGTAATAGAATAAGTTAAATGAATAGCTCTGTAAAGAATAAGTTAAATGAATAGCTCTAACTGTACTAAAATGGAATTTTCCATGATAAAATTGTTACGTAATGTTTCTACGCTATTCTAACTGGAAAAGTCATGAGCTTTCTAGAAGTTTGGTTTGTGTATATAAAAAAGCGAACGAAGTCGAATTGGATTACTAGTATTTGGTAAGTGTTGTGGACTGTATGAATTTTTTTGTTTTTAAGAAATATAATTTTTTTGTTGAATACTATATTTCAATGAATTTAAATTTATTAAATTAAGAGTAAAACAATTGGTTTGTATAAGAATTAATTTATTTAAAGTGAAAACTTTGAAGAATTTTATAATGTCACAATGTGTATCTTGCGAATACTAAAAACTGATTAACTAAAAATTTATTGATTTTGGTTGTATAAATATTTATTATGTTGGCAATAGCTGATTGGCGGTTTTGACCTATTCATTTATGGTTTAAAATTCGCGGTTAACTATAAAATTCAAATATTAGTTTGGACACAATTTATTGAAATTATTAGTTAAGTCTCAAACCATTGACCGATGGTGAATTACTTGGTCAAAGTTACTTTACATAGGTGACACTACTATAAATAAAGGAATATAATACAAATTAAATTTCTGTAGGTAATTCTAAATTAAATATTTAATATACATTTAATTAATTAAATTTAATATAATGTAGCATCACCTGCCCAAATATATTAAATGGGCTTGGGATTTCACTTAAGCTAAGTATGTATTAATAATAATTATTCATTTATTTTTTTATGTTTTAGATTCAATGTCGATTTGTTTACGTTAAGGTGGGTATAGGCCAATTACTCGGGCCTTGCTCGAGGTTAAAATATAAGGAATGGAAAAGGTAAGGACACGACGTATAATTAACGTGAATTGTTTTGTGCTGCCATAACACACGATTTTCTTAATTCTAATTTGTTTTCTCTTTCTTATTTTCTTTTAGGTTGATTGTAACTGAAAATTACGATTGGGTCTAAACATACCGAAGACGTTGAACCATTAGGTTCAATATACTGGTAATAGTACGAGTTTGAGTATAGGTCGTTTGCATGTACCCGATTTGGTGAGTATTGTTACGACCCTTACAACTCCGTCTTTGCTTGGATGCAATTCTGTGATTCTTCCAAGTGGCCAATTTGCTGGTGCCACATTATCTTCCCGGATTAATACGATGTCATTAATTGCAAAAATTTTCAATTGTCATTAACAAGTTTTTGTGTTTGTGTTGCCATTTGGAGCGGCTGTGTAGCGACGTCAGGTATTCGGTGTGCCAACGAGCCCAAAAATGTTGCATTAGCTGTTGAACAAGTTGCCAACGTGACAATCGATTTTGAGTAACTAGCTTGTAATCTGGATCTGGAAGCATTGTCAACGATTGGCCAGTGATAAAATGTGCTGGTGTTAAAGCATCCTCTTCATGTGGTGATAATAAGCATAATGGGCGTGAATTCAGGATGGCTTCAACCTGTGTCAGGAACGTTGTCATCTCTTCAAAGTTTAATATCGTTTTACCGAGTGCCCGGCGGATATGGTACTTCGTCGATTTGACGGCTGCCTCCCAGAGGCCACCAAAACTGGGTGCGGATGGTGGTATAAGGTGCCATTTAGTGTCAAAATCTAATAAAAAATTGGAAATTGAATTATTATGTTTTTTAGATTTAATTAAATTTTTTATTTCAGCGAACATATTCTTAGCACCAATAAAATTAGTGCCATTATCGCTGAAAATGCCATCGCATACTCCTCTTCGGGATACAAAGCGTTTCAGGCTGGCAATAAAAGCCTCAGTGGTCAAATCGCTAACCAACTCTATGTGGACAGCCTTGCATTGAAGTTGACTCGCTCTGTTGGTAGGTCACCCATTAGTTGGTTAATTTTCTCCGCTCGATATCTCGTACAAGGGACACATTTTCGAATACATCGGCGAACGGCATTTTTGCATTTTATAATCCAATATTTTTGTCGGAGCGTTGTTATCAGCAGTGACTGGGAAGCGTGAAGGTATTTTGTATGTGTTTCATCTACTATAAGTTGTGTAACGATGTGATCGGCTGGGAGAATAACTGGAAATTTTGTGGCATATGGGATATTAGCGTTTTTTATTCGACTTCCCACTCTCAAAACTCCAAAGTCATCAAGGAATGGATTCAGCGAAACAATTTTACTTGATTTTGGCAATGGTTTGTTGGTGCTTAAGAGTTGAACTTCAACCGTGAATGATTCATTCTGAATATACTTAAAAATAAGCTCGGATGCGGTTTTAAACTCAGTGGGTGATAATAGGTCGGATTTTGCTTCATTGTTCTTGCACCTTCTTAAATTACCAATAAATTGTAACAACCGGGCGACGATTCGAACTAATTTTGAAAATTGGGAATACTTCTCTGCAAGTTCAGCAAACAAATCGTTTCTAATAGTGGCAGTAAATTCATTCAAGGTGGATGTTCTCTTCTCAGATTGATCGGGTTTTGGTTGTAGAAATTTCTGATTAGGCCACTCCTCTTCAGATTTAACAAGCCAAGGGGTCCTTTCCACCAAAGTTCGAAGTCGGTTAAAACTGAGGGCAATATGCGACGACTGGCGCAATCAGCCGGATTCTCCTTGGTTGGTACATAACGCCAATTGGATCTAGCGGTAGTTTCTAATATTTCCGAGGTCCGGTTGGCTACATAGGTCTTCCATGATTTAGAATGCGAGGAAAGCCACCATAACACATTTGCGGAGTCAGTCCAGAGATAGATACCAGCCCTTGGACATTTAAGTGATTCCACAACCAATTTCATAAGCCTTGTCAGTAGAATGGCACCACATAATTCCAAGCGCGGAATTGATACAGATTTGATAGGTGCCACCTTTGTCTTTGCGGTGACAATGTTTGTTACTATGGTCCCATTTCTGTCTCTGCATCTGGTATAAATTACCGCCGAGTAAGCCGTTTCCGAAGCGTCTGAAAACCCGTGTAATTGAAATTCTTCGAAGGTAATCTGCAACCATCGTGGTATGGAAATTCTTTCTATATGCTTGAACTCTGTCCTTAGAGCTATCCATCTTTTGGATATATTAGCTGGTAGCGGATCATCCCATTGTAAGTTCAACAACCACAACGACTGGAATAGGATTTTGACCATAACAGTGGATGGAACCAACCAGCCAATGGGATCGAATATCTTTGATGCTTCAGATAGCATTTCCCTTTTAGTGGTAGATGGGTTTGGGTCTATTGACACTTTGAAATGGAAGCTGTCCGTTTTGGGGCTCCATTGAAGTCCAAGCAACTTCACTGATTGTTTTTCCTCTTGAATCTCGACTGGTGATAAGTTCTGAATATCCGTTGGTATGGAACTCAGCAACTGTGGGCAATTTGGGGTCCATTTTCGAAGGTTAAAACCTGCAGATGTTAATATCTGAAGGATTTGGTCTCTCAGCTGGTGCGCTTCTTGCTCTGTGTTTGCTCCGGACATTAAATCGTCGATGTAGAAGTCTTCACGGATAATTTGTGAGGCAACAGGATATTGATTTTAATATTCATCGGCCAATTTAACGAGTGTTTTCGTTGCAAGATAGGGGGCTGGAGAAGTTCCGTACGTAACGGTGTTTAGCCGATAATGTTGAATTCTGGATTGTGGGTTTTCACGCCAAACAATCCGCTGGTAGTCCGTGTCAGTTGGTGTGACACCGATTTGGCGGTACATTTTCTCTATATCTGCTGAGAAGACAACGAAATATTTCCTGAATCGTAGTAGAATTGAGTACAGTGAACCTTGAACTGTTGGGCCTACCAATAAAGTGTTGTTTAAAGAAGTACCGGTCGATGATTTTGCGGAGGCATCAAACACTACTCGCAATTTTGTAGTAGTACTCGTTTGTTTAAATACGGCGTGGTGTGGTAAATAGAACGAGTTAGCATCATCTATAGTAATTTGATCCGGTGGTATGAGTTCCATGTGACCCAATGCAATGTATTCCCGCATGAACGATATATATGGTTCCCTTAGGTTAGGGTCCCTTTGTAATTTGTTCTCCAAGGAGAGGAAACGTCGAATAGCCGGTTTTAGAGAACTTCCCAGTTTTCCTCTGGTGGGTTTGAAAGGAAGACTAACTATGAACCTTCCATCGGAAGAACGTGTATGAGTTTGCTCGAAGTGGTTTTCAGATAATTGTTCCTCATCGGTTAGGTGGTTGGTTGTTGGGACTTCTTCGGTTTCCCAAAATTTTTGCAATGATGAATTAATGTCAATCTCTGAGAGCAAAGTAACACTAGACCACCTGTGTTGATGGAATTCATTAATTTGGCCAACTATGACCCAGCCGAATACACTATTTTGGGCAATTGGTTCTTCGGTGCTACCGGACCTCTTGCCGTCGATGATGATGTCGAAAAAGTGTTCCGCGCCGATTAATAGGTCGATAGTGCTGGTCTCATTATAATTTGGGTCAGCTAGTTCCAATCAGTTTAAATGATGCCATTGTTTAATAGGAAAACTTGTTGAGGGTAACGGCGTTGTTATTTTTGGTAATATAAAGGCTTCAACAGTTAATTGGTAATTTGGTTGGTGTCTCGAATGAAAATCCAAGCTGGTAGTTCGTTTTGCAATTCCAGCGGTTGATGAACCAACTCCTGTAATTCTTACGTTAGTTCTTCGTGTGGGTAATGAAAGTCGTTTGATACATGCTTCGGTAACAAACGAAGCCTGTGACCCAGAGTCCAGCAACACCCGACAGGTATGTAAGTCACCAAATGCGTCTTTTACATGAACAAGAGCGGTTGGCAAAATTGATTGAGTAAGCTGTGGCTTTGGTTCGATTTGTAAAAGTGCTTCGTGATTATTGGTAAACTGTTGCAATGACGGATGGTTTTCATGTTGAACTTGGGTAGTTGAAGTTAATTGGGTTGATGATAATTTTGGCGTATTAGCTGCGTTTGATGGTAAATTGACTGAGAAATTATGTTCGGTTGATGATATATTGGGTGAAGAAATTGCAAGTGACGGAGAAATGGTAACAGGTGCTTTATGTGAAGTCAAGTTGGCGGTATTAATTGATTGAACGGAGGTGGATGGTTCAACGGTATTCGATAAATGAAGAAGACTATTGTGACGTTTGTTACAAACTTGACAAGACCTTTTTGAACGACAGGTTTGGACAGTATGAGTGTTGCTTAAACAGTTAAAACAACGTGAATTTTTTTGTATATATGACCGCCTTTCTGTGACACTCATTGCTTTAAATTTGGGACACTGATATAAAATATGCTCTATCTCGCACAATGGGCATGTTGTCGTATAAGTTGGTTTCGCAGTGTGGGATCTTCGTACACTTGAAATTAATTGAGCTGGGGGTTTACACACGATGTCACGTATTCCCTCTAGAGTATCCGCTCTCTTGACTAGAGAATCAATGAGATCTTGAAAGGACGGATGATCTATTTTGGATGCTTCTTGTTGCCAAAATTGACGACTTTCGTCGTCTAATTTGCTGACTATGATGTATATGAGCCATGGATCTCTTGATTCACCCTGTGTTCCTAGAGCTTTGAGTCCTTTAACGATTTCTTCTGTCGTGTTGGCTAATTTTCTGATAGTTGCTGAATTAAGACGTGTAATAGGTGGTGTTTGAAAAAACGTTTCAATATAGCTGTTGATAGTGACTTTCTTTCGATCGTATCTTTTGCTTAGTAATTGATAAGCTTCAATGTAATTTGCGTCTGTTATACTTAAGTGCCTAATTAGGCCCAAAGGTTCTCCTCTCAATAAACCTTTTAAGTACTGCAGTTTTTGTGCAGCGGAAAGCGATGTCCTTTCATGTACGGATGTGTTAAACAAGTCGAAGAAACTTTGCCAATCCTGGTAGTCACCCTGGAACACTGGAATGTGTAACCTTGGTAACTTGGTTTCCATCGACACTGATTGTATTGAAGCTTCACCGTTGGTCATTGATGTGTTGAACTGATTAGGATAAAACTTTCGGATGGACCCGTTAAGCAAGGCGACCGCGTGGTAGTATGTTTCGTCAAATGCGTCACTGTGAGATTCGATTTCTGCATCAATCTCAAACATTTTACCTTCAATTCTCGCAAACTCGGTCCATAACTGATTGGTTTTGTCTAAACGTACCTTAATTTCTTCTACTGAATCTGTTTTGGTTTCTAATGCTTCTGCGTAGGTGAGTAATTTGGACATTTGTCCTTTAACGGTTGAACGTCGCTTTTTCAGAGCCTCCATAATGTAAGGTTAATTAATTACTGTTAAGACGTGTGGAAATTAAATCACTGAGTCACTTTTCTCTTCACCGTTACACGAAATTTAGTAAACGAAATTTTGAGGTTAGGTATACTTTGATTAAATTGGACGAACAATTGAAAATTTATATGAATAAAATATTTATGAATTTTATTTATTTAAAGAGAAAAGAAAACAAATTTAATGAAATGAAAAGATACTTAAGGTTTTTGGGCGTCCCACGATTGGTTGAATTTCCTCACGAATTCGGCTGAATTTACAATAATGGCTATAGCAGCGAATGATATAGTCGATTTCTTCGATTAAGTAATTAGATATTTAATTACTAATGGCTGCTAACGCTGGTGGTTATTGACTGAGCATATCCGGCTCGAAGGACCAAATTTTATGTTGTATGAATTTTTTTGTTTTTAAGAAATATAACTTTTTTGTTGAATACTATATTTCAATGAATTTAAATTTATTAAATTAAGAGTAAAACAATTGGTTTGTATAAGTATTAATTTATTTAAAGTGAAAACTTTGAAGAATTTTATAATGTCACAATGTGTATCTTGCGAATACTAAAAACTGATTAACTAAAAATTTATTGATTTTGGTTGTATAAATATTTATTATGTTGGCAATAGCTGATTGGCGGTTTTGACCTATTCATTTATGGTTTAAAATTCGCGGTTAACTATAAAATTCAAATATTAGTTTGGACACAATTTATTGAAATTATTAGTTAAGTCTCAAACCATTGACCGATGGTGAATTACTTGGTCAAAGTTACTTTACATAGGTGACACTACTATAAATAAAGGAATATAATACAAATTAAATTTCTGTAGGTAATTCTAAATTAAATATTTAATATACATTTAATTAATTAAATTTAATATAATGTAGCATCACCTGCCCAAATATATTAAATGGGCTTGGGATTTCACTTAAGCTAAGTATGTATTAATAATAATTATTCATTTATTTTTTATGTTTTAGATTCAATGTCGATTTGTTTACGTTAAGGTGGGTATAGGCCAATTACTCGGGCCTTGCTCGAGGTTAAAATATAAGGAATGGAAAAGGTAAGGACACGACGTATAATTAACGTGAATTGTTTTGTGCTGCCATAACACACGATTTTCTTAATTCTAATTTGTTTTCTCTTTCTTATTTTCTTTTAGGTTGATTGTAACTGGAAATTACGATTGGGTCTAAACAGTAAGCGACAGTGTGAAGATTAAAAAGGAATTGAAAAGTGATTTAAAAACTGTTTTTGTGCGAAATAAAAAGTAATAGTGATCAGTAAAATTTTAGAATAATTTATATAAAGTGATTTTGTGAATTTTTATTGATAAACTGTGTTGTAATAAATTTTGTGAAATAAATAAATTCGTTGGCGATAAATTAAATTGATTTTGTATTATTCACTATCCAGTGATACGAACCTTGAGTGACAAGGCAAAAACGTAACAATATATTAGAGTCGAAAATTATTTTAAATAAACGGAAAAGGACGGCAAATTCTGAGCTATGGAAGCAAAACATATTAAAGCGTAAGAGAAATTTTGGGCAACCTTATGAAACTGCGACAGGCCGATCAGTTAAAGTCAAAAGCATACAACCTGCCTGTGTTGTAGTTCACTTATAAATAACGACGATCGTAAACAAATATTGAATTTATTTTGGAACCTCGGATACATAACAGCAAGGCGATTATTCTTACAAAACAATGTCGAAATAGTAGAACGGAAATGTTCGAATTCAGAGAAAATACAAAGAACGGAACACAGAGCATACTATTTTAAAATTAATTCAACGATATTTAGAGTTTGTAAACTACCTATTTTTTTTAAACACACTCAACATTTCCAATCGCATGATAAGAACGCTCTTCCAGAAAACTGAAAAGGGCATCGTAGAATAGATATGATTGAAGATATATGATTGAAGTCGGCATCAGAGTTGTTAGTATCTCTGAAAGTGAAAGTGAATATCGAGTTTGTCGGTTATTTATTGTTTGTGTAATGTCGGTCCTCAGAATTATGACTTGTGTTTGGAACTTGTAGAATAGTGGAATGCCTAACTGGGCATACGTTTGGCCTCCTTCGATTTTGACGTCGTCGCTTGTACCAAGTGGGGTATGGGTTAACGCGGTGAGGATAAATTATAAAAATTATAAAATGTAGGGGGTTTTGATGTTTCAGATGTCATGGTCCCTCCATCTCTGAACACACACCAAGGAGTTAACCTAAAGTGCAAAATGGTTGCTTTTCCTACCCTTATACCAGGGCAATTTTGATAGAGTTATTGGTGGAGTAACCCAAATAAATATGTGGGTAGAATTGGATAGGATAACTACTTATAAGTTTCTCCCAAAGCCGTTACGATAAAAAATTTTTATTTCGATTTTATAAGTAACCATAAAATTAATCCCTTTTATATATATGTAAATGAATAAGGGGAGGAAGAAAATTAATAGATGGTGGGAGTTCACTCATTTCTATATGCCTAAGCAGCTGATAGTTGTTGATTTTGCTGAAAATGGATTTGGTAAGAGATAGCATTGCAACTCGGATTCAAATTACAAGCCCATAGCTGTTTTAATTTCCTTAGTGTTGTCTCTGGGTTTTATTTGAATAGTTCCTAAGAATAATGTCTTCATGAATAACTGAATCACTAATCTTACTTTATGTAATAAGGTTTTTAGTTTGGAATTGATTAAATTCTATAGCCAAGTTCTACAAAGTTCTTAAATACTATCCTAATTTAATGATTGATCAAAGGCTAGCCACTCTTGGCTTGTTACTGTAAATAAGTAAAATTAATAAAATAGTTCAATAAATAAATTAATTAAACGATTAATTTTTAAGTTCTACCACCGAGGAGTGGAATGGCAGACCAGGACAAAGTTACGTACTGTCTAAGGATGGATCAGATCCTGCGTCCTCATTAACCAAGAACGGCCATACTAGCCCAACTTCCACACCTATTTTTAACAAATATGTTATTGGTATAAACTAACCCAATTGCTCGCTATCCTCTCAATAGATGACTGCTAACATTAGTCATAGATACATCCTTTCCTCAAAATATATTCACCACTAAATATTAACAATTTGACATTACTGTCAAAATTGTTAACACTTATTGCCGTCGGCACTTGACGAAACACATTTAATAACATTTTAAATAAAACACTTGTTTAATATTTCACAAAATTTGAGATATAATTTATTCTCTATCGATTTCGACTTGCTAGGTCATCATCAGAAGTTAAACTCGGCTGCTAGGGTAGTTCCGAATGCTTATCAGCTATTTGCAGTTTAAAAATTATCAGAATAGTCTTTCATCATATGGATACCCATCGATGGTGATGAAAGGTCAGACGGACTCTTGAATAGGTGCAAGATGCTAGCTGGAGCTTCGGATGAGTAGCTTACAGTTTCATATATTTTAAATATAATTTATAAGGTGGATGCCCATCATTTTGCGGATAGTGAATGATCGACTGTTTTGATGTAAACTTTAAGAGATGTTAATTTCAATGTGGTTGTGTGTGTGTTTAATTAATTTATTGATTTATATTTGTTTTTAGTTTTGCAGAGGAGCCTGTTAATTTTGTAGTAACCTTATTGGTTGATTCTTTTATACATGTAGTGCCTGGTTGAGCTATTGATGAGTACAGGCTGTTGTGGTACTATAACATTATCATTTTAATTTGTTTCTTATAAATTTTGTAAAATAATTAAATTTATAATTATTCATTTCCTTTTTCTTGATCGGTAGGAATTTGATGATTAGTTTTAAGTTAATTCTAATGTTTTAATGGTATTTTTAACGTTTATTTTAATTCTTGTTACAGTATGCAAACAATTAATTAATTAGTTATAGAATGTCCAGTCCATGCGAATAATGAAATATGTGCAGAAAGGTGGCCTGGGAAAGGAGTGAAATTACAACACTAATAATAATTTTTGAAGTCCTGGATTCCAGAGGAGCGAGCATCTAATCATGTAGTTAAATTGGGCTGTCTTGTGCTGTTTATCATTTATTGTACTAATAATTTACTAACGCTTAGGAAACTGGAAACGGGTTGAGTCTGGCCCAACTAAGAATCATATCCTATCCTTTGGTTTTGTTATGTATACATGGGTATACGCTCTGTGCCCAGGAATACGGAATATCCTGTTGTAATAATTATTCATTTAAGTAATAAAATTTGGTATTATGGTGATTTATTAATTAAATTTACTTTTCAGAGTAGCATGGGAATTTTTATACTAATTTCATTTCTTGATTCTTGATATACATATAGTGCCTAACTGAATTATTAATGAGTCTAGGCTGTTGTGGTGCTGTAACATTATCATTTTAAATTATTTTATATAAATTTTATAAAATAATTGAATTTATAATTATTAATTTCCTTTTTATTTATCGGTAGGAAATTGATGATTAGTTTTAATTTAAATTTTATGTTTAAATGGTTTTTAATGTTTGTTTAATTCTTGGTGCAGTAGGTAAAAATTAATAATTTAGATATAGAAGGACCATGAATAATGAAATAAGCGCTGTTATTTTAATCGTAGCTTAGTAATTTTAAATTTTTCTTAAATATTTTATCAGGTATTGTAAATAAACAAAGGCGATCAGGGAAAGGAGTGAAATCACAACATTAATAAATTTTAAGTCCTGATTTAGATTTAGGGGGTCCCGAGTATCCGGCCTTGGATTCCAGAGAAATGATCATCTAATAACGTAGTTAGATTGTAATGTCTTATACTAACCTATTTATCATATATATTGTACTAATAATTTACTAACTATCGATCGCTTAGGTGTCTGTAACCGAGTCGAATCTGTCCCAACTAATAATCCTATCCTATCCTTCGGTTTTGTTATGTGTAAACGGGTGTACGGTGTGTGCCCGGGAGTCCGGGAGATCCTGCTATAATGCTTAGCCGTAGAATCAATCAATTTTCGTGCTGAAAGGCTTTTATTTGTGTTAGATTTTAAAATATGAATACCTGAAAAAAATCATGACTATAAATCTTGATTCAGGTAAATAATTTTTTTTTTTTTTTAGGAATGGAGTGTAATTTTAGTTTATTTCTATGACTTTTCGTGCTGAAAAGCTTTTTATATTGAATTTAGCGGGGACACATCAATTTTTCGGGATGAAAATACCATTTTTCGGGCTAACCTCACATACATGGAGTTTACTTATCACAGACACTAACTGTGCAGTGCAGTATTAAGCTATGCTCCTGTAATTGTTTTGCAAGGAGTAGTTTACACCCTTCTGTATGCATTGATGTATATACCTATACAAAATATTTTATAATTTCATTTTTTTCGTGTTAATGATTTTCTATAGTAAACGACGCGTGCCTATTTTCCAAATAAATTATTGCTCAATTGTTTGTACGCTAATTGTATGCTCTCTTCAACATAATAAAGTGTGTACACGATTTTTTCATTTTATTAAATCCTTTTCCTACAAATAAACATAAAATGAATAAAAGATGAGCTATAAGTTAAACAAAGTTTCCTGATGAGGGTACCTATACTCCTATCCGATATCATATTTTGCTTTTTTTTTTTGTTTAAAATGTTATAGCCTCTAATCAATATTCATAAATCATTTTATCGGATCCTCAATAAAAGAAACAAATAAGTGATTGACTTTTGTGTATATTTTCAAATAATATTAGTATGTAAAGGGGTGGATGAAAAATTTATTATTTGGCAACCAAATGTTCAATGTTCATAAACTAAAACCAGTAACATTTCATTTTCAAACAACCCAAAAGCTTTAGTTTATTATAATTTCGGTTGTTGTTGCTAAAAGTACAAAAAAGGACAATCAAGATGAACTTTCCTGAATATGGTATTTGGGACCATAAAAAACCGACAAACAAACAACAATAAAAACCTTTTTTTGTATTTTGCTGATTTGTTTTTTTTTTTTTTTTTTTTTTTTTCAATTTTAAGTCTGTTGACCGGATATCGAATAGATCCTATCACAGCTAACCAAAAAAAAAAAAAAAAAAATTGGAAAATAGAATTGAAAATAATACCCATGAAAATGGAAAGGAAAAATATCGAGTACAACATGGCCACAACAACACAATAATAACATAATTTTTTTTATGTCCTTTTTTTTGTATTCATTATTATTTATACATAATACACCGTTATTGTTGTTGGTGTCGTGTGTGCACTCAAGAAAATAGAAAAGAAAATTGAAAATTAGTTTTCGTTCTTTTTGTGTTTGTATGTATGTATCTTGTTTAATATTGTTGTTGTTGGTGTTGTATAATATGGAAAATAGAAGGAGAATTGAATATTATTTATTTCAGTTTGTGATAATGATGATGTTAAGGAAAGCACACAAAAAATAAATAGAAAGGAAACAGAGTATCGTGTATCATTTAAATGAATATAATTTTTCTTATTAGCAAGTAAGCAGAAAATTACTTTTTCCATATATAGGGAGGGTTTATAGAATTTAGGCTCTATAATTCAAATCTCGAAATGATTTCGAAACTCATCATGAAGTCGGTCGGTCGGTGATTGAATTCAATAGCGCTGAAGAGAAGGAGCATTATGGGAAGATATTCCCAAGAAATTCAATAATGAAGACAAATTACCATTTAAGTAGCAAAACTATAGCTTTTCACCAATCTAAATATATTTAGGGCCAATTTACAACCAACCACGTAACCAATTATATTTCCATTACATGAATTGTAATGTGAAACTTATCCGTAGGTGCTGGTTGAAATGAAAGAGAGATTAAGATTAACAAAATCGAAGTGCGTACATCGCCTAATTGCTCGGATGCGTTACCACCTATGTAATATGCGATTCATATAGCCTTAGGTGTACATCGCCGATCTCTGCACTGATGAACGGGGCCAGAAATGGAACCTAAGTAAAAATATTGCTGGTTCCTCTAATACAACTATAGCCGAAGGCAAGGGAGCTTATCCCGAGCAGGCATAGAGCGCGGGCTTGGATCCCTGCAAAACCTAGCGATCCAAATGAGATCTTAGTGCTTACAGATTGGCAAGCTGGCTCTCCCAAGCTCCAACTGGAAAATAGCCTTGGGTCGAAAGAAGCCTTGGCGAGGACGAAGAGCATGGTAAGCCTCGGCTTCGGGGCTTGTCACTTTAAAAGTATAGAAGAAGGATGAGTTGGGTAAGTCTGGGGCCGCACTAGTAAGAGGGAAGATCCCGGGTGATATCCTGCTTGGTGGTGATGGTCCGATGGTGCTCCAGAACTTGTCCGAAGAGTACATGGAAACCCTCTCTTTGAACTCTTACTTCAGAGTCACCCTTCAGATTTCAAATCATCTTCTCGTTGAAGACGATTTGCTACACGCGCTAGTGATGAAATGGCGCCACTTAACATGTACTAATGTTGTACCTTTATTGCCTATAACTAAGACTAAACCATCGGAAAATTCAGCAATTAAATGAATTAAAGGATTTTATTCCATCTATTATCAGAACGTTAACAAAATGGCTTCAAAGGCATCCAAATTTTACCGTTTTGTTATTCAAACAACCTACATGTATGTAACTATATTTTGGGCTTGACTATAACGTTTATAGATATGATCGCAAACTTTAAACAAGCTCTAAGGAATCGGGCGGTGGTTTAATCATAACCGTGCATTCTAAACTAGTAAGTGCTCCAGTAACATTAGTCCCCATTAGTCCCATCAAGAGTTGAGCAGATTTGTATAAAGAACAAAATCAACAAACGATATCTACACAGCGTATATTCCACCTCATTAAAACAGTGATTAATATGCGGCATGTGACGATTCGATTAAAGAAGTCATTAATATATTAAATTCATTCGATTTGGTTCTTCTATGGTGACTTTAATCTTCCGAATATCACCTGGAATTTTCACCGTGAATTTAATTGCATTCTTCCAAACAATATAATATCAGATGCAGAATCTTTGTTCGTTGATGTAATGCTTAAACTCCATTGCTAATAATCTGGGAAGGTGTTTAGATCTTACCTTCACCAATGAAACAAATGCGTTTAAAGTAACTGAACACTCAATCAATTTATCGTAAATGATACCAACCATAAATCTTTGAATATTGTGTTTGAAACTACTGATTGTATGCCGAAATTTGAACACCTGCAACAAATCAAATACAACTTTAAGAAGCCAAACCATACTGGTCTGCATGTTTATTTGGAAGCAAGGAAGGAATCAAAATGTTGACAAATTTTATGAGATACTACTGCAAGGTTTTGAACTCCTTGTGCCTACGAGTATTTCCAACCAATTACTAAGTATTCACCCTCCTTGGTTCAATGACCGGCTTAAAAATCTAAAAAATCGTAAATGTAAGGCCTTTGCTAAAATGATGTAATAAAGTGTGGAAACAGACAAGAATTTGATGTCTATTTCAAATTTAAGTACAAGTCTTATGTGGCTGGCATCCATGAAAAAATTAGAACAAATCCAAAACAGTTTTAGAAATATTTTAGGTCTAAACGTGTAATCGAGGGGTACCCTGCCAATATGACCTTCAATAATATCAGCACCTCAAATTGAAGTTTGCTGTATTTTTTCAATCTTTCGGTCGACCAACCGCCAGTAATGATTATATCGATAGAACAAGCGAAAGGTTTTGGAGACGGAGTGGGCCGAATGATGTACCTTCAACTATATTAAAAACGTTTACGAGTGTTTTGGTAAATCCTTTATGTAAACTGTGTTTCCCGGAAAATGTAAAATCTCTAAAATAACTTCAATCTTTAAATCAGGTAAATGAGAAAACGTCACATATTACAGAGGAATATCAACTTCATCGTCAATTCCTAAATTATTTCAACTAGTTGTATGCAACGCTTTTAAATCAAAACTAATACGTCATATATCTGCCAACCAGCATGGGTTTATGCCTGGGAGGTTTATATCTACTAACCTGGTTGAATTCATCAGCCAAGTAATGAGGGAGGAAGAAAAACAAAAAAACCCAAATAGGCATCGGATGTTCCTCAAGGATCACATATCCCTGGATTTTTATTGTATTCATTGATAGGATAACCAAGATCATTACAAACACCAATCTTCTCATATTTGCTTATGATGTCAGCAAGATGGCCTCAATAGACTTAGTGAGTGGTTCGACCAAAACTCATTACACTTAAACATCAAGAAGTGCAAAATTATTTCTTTTCATCGTAATAGAAATCCGATATTAACTAAAATAGTAAGTAAGTTCAAAGATTACAAGAGATTACTGATCTAGGAGTCACCTTCGCTGAAAACGTTAGTTTTAACAAGCACGTCGACTGTATTGCTAAAGCAAACTCTATGTTTGGCTTTTTCAAACGATGGACTGGCTCGCTTACCATCATATTCGACAAGGTGCAAAAAATATAAAATTTGCCCCCTTGAAAACAGATGTCTTCTTCTGCTGGAATTCTTAGAAGTGCTGTAATGGATGCTCAAAAGCGAAAAGTTGGAGTTATCCTGGGCAGTGATGTGTACTCACACCATATGTGGGCAAGGAACACTCCTCTTCCTGCTACCGATAAGTAAGTCATAGGCCCGATATTCACCCCAAGAAGCTTTCACGAAGCCTAGAAGGTCTAACGGGAGCAAATATGGGAAAATATTGGAGGGATTCTTGCCCCCGGAAGCTCCTGAAATCCCAGAACAGGAATGAAACTGGAGGACCAGGTGGATAGCGTCACTAGTTAATGCAACCAGTCATATAGTGCTCCTTGCCTATTGGTTAGGCCTAGGGGAAAGCAAAAACCTGTGTGGTGGTCCAGATGACTGAGGACCACTCGTATGCCTTAAGTCTTTATCGTGAGCCAAAGGTATAAGAGAGGCTCAGGATTAAAACTCCTAAAAGGAGTATCTAAGAATATACAAGAGACATTTAGGGAGGGCACAAAAGAAGTCTTGCAGATTCTTCTATAATAAAATGGGAGAAGTCTCTAAGATTTCTCGCCTTATAGTCGCGGTTTTTTTATTACGTACGTACCCACTTTCCAGACAGTTCTGACGACTTGACATCATCCGAAAAGTTATTTATCGTGAAAGCAGGGAAAGCATACATGTCTACCCAAACGACCTAAGACCAATAACTCTTTCATGATTTTGCTGAAAACATTGGAAAGCCTGTTGGATGTCTATATTAGATCAAAAATAATACCCAGTAAATAAAGTAAATACTGTCTCAGCAAGCATACATGAAAAGGAGACCTGTGAACACAGCTCTGCATGCCCTGGTTTGTATACGATTGAGAAATCGATTTACTCGAAAGAGTTCTGAAATATGAAAGCAAAGGCGATCATGGAAGGATTATCATTTGTGGAGGTTAACTTCCCTGTAGGTAGGTCACTTAACCATAAGCTTGCAAGCAGGATTGTTACCTCGGAGCGAGGGATTCTACTATTAAGATACTGGTAGTTATAGGAATCCCGCAGAAAGATGTCCTGTCTTTCCCTCGCTGGACCATGGTGATAAATGGATTACTACTATAGCTGGAGAGAGAAGGAGTAAAAGGGTTTGGTTACGCAGATTACGTAGCGATAGCTATATCCGGGTAATACCTCAGCATGATTAGGTACGTAATACAGAATGAGCTCAAAGTCATTACGAATTGGCCAGCAAATGTCGGCTGGGAATTTACCCGAATAAGACAGAGCTGGTACTATTTACTCAAAAAAATACAAAATCCTGATAGCTAACCCGTACCTTAAACTAGAATAATTTCTACTGATAGAACAAGATATCTGGGCATTATCTTGGAATGTATACTTAATTAGACTCAACATTTAGGAGAGATTAAATGAAGCTACTATAACTGTGTACACATGCAGGAACGCCATTGGTAATAGGAATCCGAAGCTGGAGTTGCTACACCGGTTCTTCACCGCCTTAGTAAGACCCGTACCCATTGTAAGGGATGAACGTGTAGTGACCAGCTTCGAACAAAGCCTGTATACTTGTAAGCGGGGTTGAGGTCGTTACCTATGTGCGCCTTATTTTAACCCGTTCTTCCGTGGAAGTATCTTAATACGGGACACTCGATGATATGAAGTTGGATAAAGGTGGGCTGGCGAACCTCGACTACATTTTACCAAAATACCCTTCAAGCGAATCCTGCAGCAAAGGGTCAGTCTCGGAAACCGACGCTTTGCAATTCAGCACGGATGGCTCCAAGCTAAACGGCAAAGTGGGTGCTGGAGTATTCTGTGATAAATTAAATATGAACATTTTTGTTCGCCTACCTGGCTGAAGTGATAGCGATTGAAGAGGTTTTACCGTGGTTGAAGCATAATTTAGTATCCTCGGGTGTTATTCCATTCTATGTGGACAGTCAGGCGGCAATCAGGTCTATGGAATCACGGATGGCGTTGGGCTACCATTTATCTTTTAATAAGATGGATGAGCATTTCAACATACAGGTAATCTTGGTCTCTGGTAACTCGCTAGGGATGGTACGACTCTGCAGCTGCAGGCCAGCTGTAAAGTTGAGTAGTAACTATTAGCTCTGTAACCTTTTGATCGAGCAACCCGATCATGATTCAGAAGTGTAAGTGCTGCCTCCTCGTGGACTATTTATCATTTGACAACAGTCTATCAAATATGGAACAGCGTAATTGTGTTAGGATAAACAGTCTGTATCAATGGAAACAGTGGTGAGCAACAACGTGAAGAAGGATGTCATACATAATTCTTGGAACGATCCTCATGTTAAATCATAGAGCAGGTTTGTGATAGGGTCAGCTTTAAATTTCTTGTCCAGCTTCATCCGAAGGGTGGCCAGCGATGTTCAAATCTGACGGCCAGGAAAATTATTACAATGGATAAGCCTGTGAAGGGCCGGGTTGCGGCTCCTGTGAACAAGACTCCAATGGTTCAAATCCTATCCAAACGGCAGTAAAGAAGGTTAAAAGAAAAGGCGGGGGAGGGGGCATCGGTGAGTACATTATTGGCTGCCCGAGGAAAGAAATTCCGCCCAGTGGAACTACTAAAGAGGCCTGGTAAAAACCAGGCTCCGAAAAGTAAGGGTCAATAAATACGTCAGATGACCTTAGCCGCAAATTTACCTGCCCATACATAGACATGGGCCTGATTCAGGAACCATGGACTTTAGCTAATCAAATCAAGGGATTACCTAAACCAGAGCGGGTTGTACTACCTGATACGAAGTAGTGCAAATGCGCACCAATAGAGGTGAGTACCTTTTTGATTATCTGATTACTAATAATGTGGATATAATCGATAAGAGGGGGAAAAACCTACTTTCAGAAAAGCGGTTGAGTAAGAGGTCCTTGCCAACTCACATTTGAGAAACAACTGGCCTCTTTATCTGATGAGATGCACATTAGATTTAATACAGCGGCCGGAACTATTCAGAGATTATGGGGAACATAGAGCCCTCAGAGGGGTTAGAGTACAACACTCAGCGCTTATGAGTAGATGTCTTGTGAATCGAAGAGAGTTTACAAAACTGGTCTCTTAGTGGAACGGGGTGCTAGAAAAATTAAGGAAGAATTCGAGGAAGTTATTTAACAATGCCAAACAGACCAATGAATGGGACGAGTACAAGGCAATTTGGAGAAGTTTTTTTGAAAGAATCAATGAATTGCATTCTGCACCACGGCTCCAAAAAGTCGTGTCTAAAGGTCATTCCAATGGTATTGGACTGCTCCAGAGGGCTAACGGGAGTTCCAATGAGAGCTGAAAAGAAACAATTCGGATAATTTCAAAACCCCATTTTCCGAACTCTGTAGTGAGGTAGCTTACGCACTACACAACAGGGTCCGCAGTAAAGTGAGATGAACCATTAGCTCTTTTAAACCGTTCAAGTCTCCTGGAGGAAATGGTGTTTCCCAGCCTTACTGCAGAAGGCAATTAGGAAATTATCCCCAGCATGGTTCTTCTTCTCAAAATCTTTGCAGGAGTAAATGTGATCTTTATACCGAATAAGAGGGAGAGGGTCCAGACACCCAGCAATAGATATTTCGCCCATTAGGCATTGCTTCATCGAAAAAAACGATTTCTGGAAAAGAAATCACCTTCTGTGCCCTTGTGGACATTGAAGGGCCTTTTGAAAAAATCGCCTATGGTTCAATTGAGTGGGCAGCTGGGAAAAAGAGATTCCGCCTCCCACAATTTAGTGGATCCGTTCAATGCTCAAATAAAGGAAGATAACAGCTAAATTAGTACGTAACTATTACAGCCGTAAAGGGGTGTCCTCTAGGAAGGGTTTTGTGTCCTTTATTATAGGCATTGGTTATTGATCGGCCGGGGCTATTCGAATGATTTGGAGATCATAATCAGAAGGAAATTTGACGAAATCACGTCAACCTCAAATAGGCACTCAACACAGTATGGGATTGGTGTGTCCAGGAAGGACTTAGCGTCAACCCAAACAAAACATGTTATTGTTCCTTTTACGAGGAGGACAAAGCTTGCGCTTATAGCTTCATCATTAAACGGTACTACGGTTCAGTTCTGCGAAAAAGTTAAGTATCTAAGAGCTATCCTAGATCAAAAACTGAATTGGAAACACCATAAAGAGACTCTATAGGGGTTTACAACCTACCGACGATGATCTCCAGGTCATTTTTAACAACCGTTAAGTTCATGGTCACATAAGCACCGGTAATATGGTGTCCTAAAACTGAGGAGAAAGAAGCGCAAACTTTACTGAATAAAGTTCAACGCATAGCCTGCCTTGGTATCACAGGCTCAATGAGAACACGTCCAACTGCAGCGATGAAGAATCTTCCAGGACTCACTCCATTGCACATACGTATTAAAAAAAGTCTCCGTATATTCGGCATTGAATATGCAGATAGGCGGCAATCCTGAGGCAGGTAATATAGTGGGTCATCTGAGAATTCTTAAGGAATTTCAGACAGACCATAAACATAGAGATTCCTTCCAATTGTATGGCAACTAAATTGGACTGCCTTAGACCTTTCTGCGTCGTAATGCCAGATGGGGGCATGTGGAGCTCAGGCAGGCCATTCATTGAAGAAGTGTCCAAGATGCGGTTTACAGATGTCAGTGTAACAGTCTTCCAAGCAGAAATGCACGCTACTGTCTTCCAAGCAGAAATGCACGTTATAGAACTTTGCGACAAGTTAGGTATAACAAAAGGTCTAAACTAAGCAAAAATCTACATTGTTTCAGACAGCCAAGTGGTCTTAAAGGCTCTTAAATCCTTTAACATTAAATCAAGGCTGGTATGGGGCTGTCTAACTACAGTTCAATCAATAGCAGCCACAAATAAGGTGCTACCTTATATGGGTGCCATGGCCGCTGATGGCCTTGCCTGCGTGTTTTGTGCCTCTCCATTTATTATGGTAGGGCACTGGGAAGATAGGCAAAAGTCCTCCTACTGGCGCATTATTCCAGGTCTACGACAGGCGAGGAAATTTATATCACCTTCGCCAACCAGAATTAAAAAACCCCTTGTACTTAGGAAACTTAAGTAGGGGCTACTAACCGGCTTCCTTACAGGTCATATCTCCTTAATATATCACCTTAAGAACTTCCGCTTCTGTGACATGGAAGTAGAACCGGCAGAACACGTTCTGTGCCAATGTACAGCCATTCTCTGCCAACGACTGCAACACTTAGGTGGGAGAACATTGAGCCAAGACAAAGTCCTTAAGGAGGCTGAATATCGACTGGACGGTTAACTTAGTAGGGTCCAGAGCCCAAAAGAATGAACGCCCACTTGGCCCAGCCATAATAATAATATTACTCCAAGTACAATCTTTCGCAATTTAAATCGAACATTTCGCAAATCAAATTCAAAATTTTCTTTGGAAGTTTTGATTTGCATTAGATTGAATTTGATTTGTGAAATGTTGTCTACCTAATTTTGCAACGTACGCGCTTAGGTACAAGAAAATTTTCGACACCAATTTTTTGATAATTTTCCAATAGAATAAAGTTACGCAATAATTTTGTGCCGACAGTCACTTTGAAATACAAATTTTTTGATCAACTATAAAATAAAAATAGAAAAAAAAAATTTCCATTTTCACGCTCAATTAATTTAAAATGTAATTTGTCATGTTATATTTTCACACCTTTTTTGTTCTCTCTCATTTTACTTCGATTCGACTTTCAATTTTTCATTGTACCACCAATAATTGATATATGTATACGGTAATAGGTGTTTATTTAGAGCAGAGGAGTAAGTTGATTTTTTTTTTGGTACGGAAAATGGAAGAAAATTTGTTTTTCCACCTGAGTGATGAAAATATTTGGAAAAATAATGTAAAATTTTATTGGATGGAGCATAAAAACATTTTCCCTTATATTAATTTTTTTTTTATCCAGATTTTGGCTGGTGAAAAACTTGTATGTGATCAAAAAAAAGACAGCAAATTTTTTGTGATGGTGTTTTTCATCAAGGGACCTCAAATTTTACAACTCAATTATAAATTATATAAATAAACCGGGGAAAATTACCAGCATATCATTCAGTTTTCAATATTTATAATTAAATAACAAGCTTCAGGGAAATTACCATTTTTCATTTTCCCATTCCTCCTCGACCACCAAACAAAATATAATATGGTGAAAAACGAATGATGATGATGATGATGATGATGATGATGATGGAAATTTCAATTTCATTATTTTATAACGAAATAAAAACAATTAAGTTTTTTATTTTTTTATTTGTGTAGTTTTAAATGGAAATTCAGGTAAAACGCTAATAATTATGATTCCAGTTTTCTGAAATATAAATTCATAGTAGTTTTGTTGGAGTAGAATTTGAAATAAAAGAACGCATCCACTAAGATATGTCAAACGCCATATTGTACTAAATAAAGTTTTCTTATTCCGTTTTATAACGTTGAAACAACAACTCGTGTTTTCCTTTCAATATCACAACAGGTTATGGGCCCAGGCTTACGCCCCAGAATTGAAAGATCGATCATATGGAGGATAATAGTGTTGTTTAAAATTCAATTTATGAAACTATAGATTAATTCAGTTTGTTTAAAAATAAAAATAGAATTTTTTTTTATATAACCACGTTTATGTTTTAACCTCATTTTTTTAAAAAATGGCTTCTGGAAACGCTGTAAGTGTGTCACATATTGAGAAGTTAAAAGGCCGTGATAACTACAATGATTGGAAGTTTGCGATGCAAGCGTCACTTCAATTAGAAGATTTGTGGGAATGCGTATCTGGTGATTTTAAAGTCGAAGCAAATGTGGATGCGAAGAAAAAGGATGTTAAGGCTAAGGCAAGATTAATTTTGTCAATTGAACCGGTGAACTATGTTCACATTCAATCCGCAGATACAGCCAAAGATGTCTGGGAGTGTTTGAAAGCTGTTTTTGAAGATACCGGCCTTACGAGAAAGGTGGGTTTTTTAAGAACATTAATAACAACGCGACTAGAAGATAGTACATCAGTGGAAGCGTATGTGAACATAATAATGACAACTGCTCATAAATTAAACGGAATTGGGTTTAAGGTAAATGAAGAATGGATTGGTGCATTGCTGCTTGCGGGTCTACCGGACGAATATGGACCAATGCTGATGGGAATTGAGAGTTCAGGGACGATAATCACTGGGGATTATGTCAAAACAAAGTTGTTACAGGATGTTAAATTACCCATATCCACAGGAAATCACGCAGATCATCAATCAGCCTTTTTTGGAAAGAAGGTTAATTTTAAAAGGGGACCACGGTGCTATCGATGTAATGAGTTTGGTCATATTGCGGCAAACTGCAACAACAAGAATGTTGGAAAGTCATTTAATAATTCGAAGCCAATTGAGAAATCTGCTTTCACCACAGCATGTGCTAACGGTGATTTCAATGTCAATGAATGGTATATTGACTCTGGTGCTTCTGCGCACATGTGTAAGCACGGTAGTTGGATGCGTGACGTGAAGGAATCAGCAGGTAGAGAAATTGCTTTGGCCAATAACTCAAAAATTGAAGTGAATGGGATTGGTATGGTTGATTTGCTTGCTAAAAGACACAATAATTTGCACATGTTAGAAATAAGTAATGTGCTTCTTGTACCAAAATTGTCAGCAAATTTGCTTTCGGTTAGTCAAATAACGAATCATAATCATAAAGTTGTTTTTGACAAATTTAGAGTAAAAATATTTGATCAAAATGGATCATTATTGGTAACCGGTAGTCGTGTAAATGACATGTATCAGTTGGACAAACTGCAAGATAAAAACAATGCTACCTTGCAATCACAGGAGGTTTCTAAATCATTCAATTTGTGGCATCGTCGATTGGGTCATCTAAATCTAAATAGCATGAATTTATTACGTGATAAATATGCTGATGGCGTTAATTTTAAAAATTCTTCAAACGAGATTTGCATAAACTGTGCGAAAGGCAAACAGCATCGGCAACCATTTGGAAATTCCGAAAAAAGGGCACAGAATTTCCTGGAACTTGTGCATTCGGATTTATGTGGTCCAATGGAAACAAAATCTCTTGGCGGTAATAGATATTTTTTGACATTTTTGGACGACTATTCGAAGAAGGTTTTCGTTTATTTTTTGGAAGCTAAGGACGAAGTGGTTGGTTCGTTCAAACATTTCAAATCGTATGCGGAAAGGCAAACTGGACAGAAGCTGAAAACTCTACGTTCCGATAATGGATCGGAGTATATTAATAAATCCATGATTAATTTTATGCGGCAGGAAGGAATACGACATCAGACAACAACTGCGTACTCTCCTGAACAAAATGGAACGGCAGAGCGAATGAATCGCACATTAGTAGAGAAGGCGCGATGCATGTTGTCCGATGCAAAGTTATCAAAAATATACTGGTCGGAAGCAATTGCTACAGCTGCTTACCTCGTAAATCGTTCACCGAAGAAAGGCCTAGATAAGACGCCCGAAGAGATTTGGACTGGAGTGAAACCGGATCTGCGTCACTTAAGAGTTTTTGGGGCAAATGCTCTAGCACACATTCCAAAACAAAAACGTAAAAAGTGGGATTTAAAATCTGAGGAATGTATTTTTCTGGGTTATTTCGAGAATTCAAAGGCTTATCGATTATACAGTGAACAAAAGGGTGAAATATTAAAAAGTCGCGATGTAATTTTCATTGAATCATCTATACCAGTAAGTACAAACGATGATCATGAAGTGGGGGAATCATCAAGCACGACTCTAGATTGGAATATAGATGAAGTGGGGGAAACATCGAAGTTCATGGAAGCTGCAGCAGCTGATGAAGAATTATGTTCCAATGTCGAAGAGAACAATAATGAGGTTAAAGAAGAAGAAACCAACAAGCGTGTCAGGAGACTGCCAGCAAAATTGAAGGATTACGATCTCAATTACAATGCAAAAGTGTCTGAAGTGTGTTTGGAACCCTTGACATATGAGGAAGCCATGAGTAGCTCTGAATTTGTTTTGTGGAAAAAGGCGATGCAAGAGGAGTATGATTCTCTTATTGAAAATGGAACCTGGACCTTAGTGGATATTCCATCGAATAGGAAAGCAATCAAATGCAAGTGGATCTATAAAACAAAGTGCGACGGCAGTGGAAATATAAACCGTTATAAAGCTCGGCTTGTTGTTAAAGGCTGTTCACAACGCGAAAGTATCGACTATGAAGAGACATATTCACCAGTTGTTCGTTACTCGTCCATTCGATACTTAATTGGTCTTGCAGTGAAGTTTGATCTGTACATTGATAATATGGATGCAGTTTCGGCGTTCTTGCAAGGTGAATTGCAGGAAGAAATATATATGTGTCAACCGGAAGGTTATAATAATGGTTCGTCGAAAGTTTGTCGTCTTAAGAAAGCATTGTACGGCTTAAAACAGGCGAGTCGTACTTGGAATAGCAAATTGGACAGTGTCCTTAAAGATTTCGGCATGAAATCTTCGTCAGTGGATCCTTGTATATACCACAAAATTGAGAATGAACAGATTTTGTTGGTAGCTGTGTATGTTGACGATCTGATGCTATTCTCGAATGACAAAATGTTAAAAGATTCGTTGAAACGAAAATTATCGAGCACATTTAACATGAAGGACTTGGGTGCAATTCAACAATGTCTAGGAATGCGATTCACTCGGGATCGTGAAGTTGGAAAAATCTGGATTGATCAACAACTATATATCAAAAAAATATTAAAAAAATATGGTATGGCTGATTGTAATTCAGTATTGACACCATTTGATGCAAATCAAAAGTTAACAAAAGATATGACACCTAAATCTGATGATGATGTCATACAAATGGAAAATGTTCCTTATCAGGAAGTAGTTGGGAATATCATGTTCGCTGCTCAGGTTACCCGTCCGGATATTTGCTATGCTATCAGCACCGTTAGCAAATTCAACAGTAATCCTGGTCAGCCGCACTGGAACGCGGTTAAGAGAATCCTGAGATATCTTCGTGGTACTGTATCAGCCAAATTAGAGTTTTCAAAAACCGGTAATTCAGAGATAATTGGCTATTCTGATTCGGATTGGGCAAATGATATAGATGATCGACGATCAGTCACTGGCTACATTTTTAAGCTTCAAGGAGGAGCTTTTTCGTGGAACAGCAAAAGACAGCCTACGGTGGCTCTTTCCACGACGGAGGCAGAATACATGGCAATCTCAGCCGCAGCTCAAGAAGCTTTATGGCTGCGAAATTTTGAAGATGAGTTAAAGTTGAGCTCAAATCTGGATGCTACTACCATTTGTTGTGACAATAGGAGTGCTGTAAGTTTAGCTTCAACTGGTGCTTTTCATGCTAGGACAAAGCATATTGATATTCGACATCACTTCATACGTCAGCGGATTCAAGATAAGGAGATTCAGTTGACATCAGTCAGCACTGACCAGATGATTGCGGATGGATTAACTAAACCTCTTTTCAGCTGTAAACATTTATTATGTTTACACGGGATGGGGTTGGTGATGCAGTAATTGACAATTCTAGTGGGGGTGTTGGAGTAGAATTTGAAATAAAAGAACGCATCCACTAAGATATGTCAAACGCCATATTGTACTAAATAAAGTTTTCTTATTCCGTTTTATAACGTTGAAACAACAACTCGTGTTTTCCTTTCAATATCACAACAAGTTTGTGGAAAACCGTATATAAACCCAGGAATCCATAAATTTCAAACGAAATCAAAGTTACCAGATGCAATTGTAAAGAAATGAAAAATAACAAAAATAAAATTTGTTTTTTAAATTCGAAGATCTAAATTAATTTAATTGTGTTTTATAATAATTTATAATTATTGTTTTTTTTATAAAATTATCCTAAAGTATTAAATTAATTAAATTAATGGCATTGAACGGTCCACCAAATCCATGCGCCCAAGAAGGCCGAAAGAAACATAAAAATTCAGATGGTAAACACAGGGATAATGCAAATGGTGCCTGGGGGTTGTCCTTTCCTCAAAATGGGGTAAGTCCGGATGATTGTGATGGTGGCCAAATCGAGGAGTCATTTTGCGACTCCCAGACCATCGAACACAGTGGAGAAGAATTAGGTGAGAATGGAGACGAATCACCGTGCACCGATGAGCGTAACGAAATGAATCGAACATCCGGGTCTGATAGTTGTCAGTTAAAAACTGGTACATCGGGCCCGCAATGCCCATCTGATTCTTCGGGATGCACGGCAATGGGAAATTTAAAAGATAATTTGAACCAATTTATTCAACAAAAACGGGCACTTATGAACCAAATACGGACTTGTGATCCAGAATTATTTTCACAATATTGTATGTGTGATAGGGAAAAATCAAAACAGCCTTGGTATAACCCTTCAGAAACAGGAAAGAGTCATCATAGTCACCATACCCATAGTTCGAAACCAATTTCTTCACGACTCATTGGTGGTTGTCAACAATCCAATTGCTCAAATAAACAAAGCGGCGGTTGCCCATCAAAACATAGCGTTTGTCCATCTAAACGTGCTTCTGGCCAACCTCACCACGCCAGTCAAAGTCCATCGAAACCTAAGTCAACACCAAACCATCAAAGTGATTCTCCGCCTCGTAAACAATCGGCTACAAAATCAAAATCAAATTCTCCATGTAAAATGCCAAAATATCAAGAGCCAAAACATGAATCCACCACATCTGAATCACCACGTGCAAGTGAGACTCATTGTTTGAAACCAAAACCAAAACCACAACCACCACCCCAACAACAGGTATGTGCCCCCAAAATAACGGGCGATCAAAAAAAGGATATTGAAGCAAAACAAACATTTGCTAAAATTAAAAAAATCGAATTGGACTCTGTCTTGGATCGAAATGTACATGATTTGTCGTTGGATGCGCCCGATCGTGATCCCGAATTAATCGCCGATTTAATGAACAGCCATATACAAATAGACAATGATCCAACGGAAGTATACTCTGCTCTGGTGCATCCATTTGGGCACAATAAATTAAGTGCAACCGATGTCCATCATACGGATCCGGGTTCAATGGTACCAAAAAAAATACCAGTTCGCCATCTAAATCATTTGAGTGCCGAAGTGTTGGATGAATTGGAAGCTATATTTAAATCACAATTGATTGCATATCCCCAGGATAATTTGGCAACAAATGAAACGCGTGGCTTGGACGTTACAGAACTGGAAGCAGAACAGCCGAAACCACCACCACCACCGCCATTGTTAAAGTGTACACTTGAATTGCAACCGTTGAAGGTTGAAAATTTTTTTCAATTGCGTGGCTCAAATTCACCCACTTGGTATCCGGGTATGATGGCAACGTTTCCAGATGGTGATAGTACATTACGTTTGATTCAAAGTCCAAGTGGTTTAATTAAGACTGCATATTCATTTTGTAAGCCTTGATTTAATTTGGAACATGAAGAAATTACGCGAGTCGTTTACAAAAAAAATTCATTTTGTTTGTTAGTAAATTTGAATAAACGTTTTGAAATTGAAGAGTGGGAATTTTTTTTTCGTGTTTTTCAGTATACAAGACCCGGTCCCTTAATAACTTGGTGCAGTTTCCACGTGATGAGGGTAGTCTACTAGGTAAAAATGTCTCATGGTTAAATAAATACATAAAAGCAACTGTTTCTATGGATGGATCTTGCCAAAATAATTCGAGGTTCTTACTGTGGCATTTCAATTCGCCTCCGCTAAGATTTTCTAATAAGACTTCTATTGTGACGGTGACTACTAGGGTAGAATAGAATAAGCTATTTAATAGCGAAAAATTACTGTTCTAAAATGGAAATTTTCCTTGCTACAACTGTTCTCCATGTTACCAGACATGTTCCATCTTACTGGAAAAACCTTGAAATTTCTAAAAGTTTTGGTTTGAGTATAAAAAAATCGGACGAGATGGAATTGGATTATTCGTATTTGGAAAGCGACAGTATAAAAACTAAAAAGTGAAATAAAAAGTGATTTAAAAAGTGAATTAGTGCGATACAAAAATTATAAGTGAACAGTAAAATTGTGCGAAATTTATAAAAAAGTGATTTTGTGAATTTTTGTTAATAAAAACTTAAATGGTTTGTGGTAAATTAAAGTGTTTCGTTTTATTCTCAATCCAGTGATTCAAACCTGGATTGACAAGGCACAAACGTAAAATTGGTGATAGCGGTAAAATTGTGAATAACAAAGCAAAGAATATGATTCTCTCGGAATAAAGAGTTCCAGTATTTAAAAAGGAACTTTAGAAGCAGGGTTTGGCCATTAATGGTAGCAAAGGTTCTTCAATTTGAAACGCGACTATGTCACGCTGGGGAGAAAGAACGGTTAAACACTGACCATCACGATTTTGGAGCGGAAGTAGCGGATGCGGCAACCGTAGCGAAGACAAGAGATGAAACAAAAACATTGGTCGAAACAGCACAAGCACCATCTAGAAGTTTCAATTTGTCGCAGTGAATATCTGCTACGAACCAGATGGTGAAACGACAACTAGGAGACTTTAAAAATCAGGTGGCGCAACAAATAAATAGTCAATCCAAATGATGGAACAACAAAACAAGTCAAACCAAGAAATGAAATAGTGATTGAAACAACAAATATATAAAATTGAACAGCCAATCTGGGAAATTACAGATTTTTGCAAGAGGATACGAACGTTCAACTTGTTGAGGAGAAATTTGAACGTTTCGAGAAGGAGCTACAACTGATGTCAAGGCTAGTGGACGCAAGTGGTTCAGAACAAAAATTTTTTATAAATTTCAATTTACAACGGCGGTTAATCAAAATCATTGGAATGATGAACCTGTTTTTGCAGCTCGAATAATGGTCCTTAAAGGTGAAGCAGCGGAGGCTTCACAAACAGTTCCGGAAAAAAATTCTAACGGCTATCTAAGTATGGCAGTGACGAATCGGGAAATCTATTGCGGAACTGAAAAGCCGCAAAAAAGGGAGGAGAATCGCTACAGGAATTTTTATCTGCAATCGAGCGACAAGTGCATCTAGTACATACTAGTACGACGGCCGATTAAAATAGAAAGGCTTAAAATTGATGCAATCATTGATGGCATAAGACATCCAGGGATACGCAGGGCGGTAATGTTGTCACCTACGGTAAGTTTTGCCGAAACTGTTGTTTGGCGTTAACGAAAAGAGACTGTGCAGACCATCACCAGACCGTCATTATGTAGACGCCAAAAGGATTTGAACGGGAACATCGAGCAGACCATACTAACATTCGGAAGAGGCAGGCTTAAGTGTTTGGAATGTAACTAGTTAGGTCACATCTCAAGGGACTATCGGAAAATAATACGAGGAGGGATAAGATCGCCACAAAGGTGGAACAAAGGTCTAGAGGCAGCGAGATCAGGTGTTCGGTATGTAACAAGATTGGCCACATCTCAAGAGATTGTTGGGAAGCAAAAGAGAAATGGCAACGATTGACAAATTCTATGGACAGAGCACCGAAAGAGGAGCAAGCATCGGATGAACAAATGGCAACAGTCGGGAAGTTGGAAAGCTTACGAGTCAGTTTGAAGGAACAGAAGCTCGTCTCGCCGTCTGGTTGCCACATAACATATAACCCTTTTACGAGTGTAGCACGAGGTGGCAGCGGCATAACAATCAAGGGCAATATTGATGGGAGAAACTATATCTTTACGCTGGATACTGGTGCAACTCACACGATTGTCGGGAAATCTTGATCGAAGAAGTTGTGCAGCTGTTTCCGCCATTAAATAACTCATTCAATTCTATTCCAGGTATCACCGTAACACTACCCGTCACCTAAGCCCAAACAGCCTCTCTAAATGCACCATCTTCGGTTTACCTCGATGTTCCTTCTGTATCCGATAAACCAAGTCGCTCATCGTTTTGATGAGGGCCCTTCCCTTGCTGGTTGCTGCTTCGGCAATTGCCCTTCCTGGAAGCCTTGGTTATTTGCTCGTATGTCACCGATTCTAAATTCCTCCCTTGATCTGTATAAATCCCCAACGGCGCTCTAAATCTGGGTCTACTAACCCAGTGTTGACCACAACATCAGCTATTGTTTTTGTCTCCTGATTGGAAATGGAGTACACATCCGCCCATTTGCTGAAATAATCCATTATCACTAACATATATTTATTGCCACTCTCGGTGGTGGGAAATGGCACCGCTGCATCCACTGAAATTCTCTCGAATGATGCTCCCACCTTATATTGTTTCATAGTTCCACGACTTTTACGTGCGGGTCTAATTCACCGCCGCGCATTGGTCACATTTTTGACATCACTTTAACACCAACTGTCCACATCCTCTCCAGTAGTGGCCTCACTTACTGCTTCGTGATACTATTTCAGGATTTTCGCAATCCGGCTCTTTGATATCACCACCAAAAATGCCTCCACTTTGACATCCGTGTTTCGCCATATTCATTTTAAACACCCATTCTCTATTCGAACGCCCCACTAAGCCCAATAGGCCTTTACAATGGGAGGTTAACTTGTGTAAACTCCTTGCGACATTGGCGAATTCTGGCACAAATCGTCTATAATCCCAGATAGCTACGTAATTCGTGTAAATTTTTAGGTCTTAACCAGTCCTTTACTGCTGCGATCGTTACTTCGTCGGTGTGAATTCCATTGGTCGTTACCAGATGACCCAAATATTTTGCATCCGTTCTGAACAACGTACACTTCTTTGGGCTTAACCTTAATCCGGTAGCCTACAGCAGCCCTTTTTCAAGTTCCTTAGATGCTCATCGAATATATATTAGGCACGTAGTACGGGCTCTAATAATCGTTCAAAAGTTGGTGGCGCATTACATAATCCGAACGCCATAACATTAAATTGTCAAAGCCCGTTACCCACACTGAACGCCGTTTTCTCACGATCTTTATCATGGACTTTCACCTTCCAATAGCCGCTTTGTAGATCCAATGTCGAAAATATTCTAGCACCTGATAATGTGTCTAATGTGTCGTCGATCCTTGGCAGTGGGTACTGGACTGTTAGATGGTTCATTTAAATCTGCCGCCTGCATATCTGTTACCATCCGATCGACTTCTTCTTGTTTTACTAATGGTAACCTCCTTGCTGGTTGACGAATCGGCATCTCTGTTCCTGTATCAATTCGGTGCTTTACCACTGAAGTCCCTTGCATGTCGGTTTTTCCTATCGGATTTTTCTGATTACATTTTACTATCGTAGGTACCTGGTCGCATTTGCCTATGACTGTCCCTGTCTTAATGGTTTTTCCCTTGTTCCAGAGATTTAGAGCCCTAATTGGTACTCTATAGTCGTTGTTTGGTTTAGCTAAGGCATTTCCGAATATAATTTCCTTGGATTAACTCCCCTCTTCATTAGCTTGAACAACCCACAACCTCGGTGACCCAGAACCTCCCTCCAATCTTCCCCACATGATCGTCTGCGAGTTCGGTGGAAGTTTCTCCCGATTATCAACAATAATTCGCCTGGTAGTTGCTCCTATACTGCTAGTTTGAAGTGCCAAGTTTTTAGTTTTCATAAGTTAATACTCCTCGCCCAACATGCACCACGAAGCCATTTGCTCTCATGAAGTCCATTCCCAAATTGACTTCATTCACAATATCTGCAATCAGCACTTCTTGTTGAAAGAAAGTCCTTCCAACCCTTATATTCACGATCCTTGTGCCTTTTATCAATGCAATGTCTCCTGTTGCCGTTTATAACTGCAATCCGTTAGCTTATTGTGCACTTCCAGCGATCAGATCTTTACGGACAATCGTGCGATTTACTAACGTATCAATTGCGTTGATGCAGTCCGTACCATCTTACTACTTTCGAAATACCGATGGCGGTTATGGGCCAATCGGTTGTAGGAGTTAGCTTCTGCCCTTTTAAGCCAACTCTTTTACGTTTAACGGCTTCGTCGTCATTTGGCCCTTTTACTTGGCTACTGAAAGCTCTCCGCTTTCCCAGCAATCTCGCTAGATAAGATCGGTTCTATAATATGTCCAACCTCTGATTTTGCTGCTTGCGTATCGGAGTCTTGGTACCGACCGCCCGTTTGTTTATATTGGTGTCAATTTCCACTCGGCGTATTTTCATCGACGGTTTGGAGATAGCTTGTGCAGTTTCGATCGTCAAAGCACAAGTGATGGTTTCCGCGAATATTGGCTTTAGGTGACAATATCAGCGCCTTGCGTGTGTCTGGATCTCGAATGCCGCCATTGAATGGGTCAATTTCAAACCTTTAAACGTAATCGACCGACGAACTTGTATGAGCTAGGCACTACATAGTCGCTCGAGTGCAGATGAAAATTCCTGTAGCGATTCTCCTCTCTTTTGGTACCGACTTTTCAATTCCATTCGATAGATCTCTCGCTTATTACTATCTTACGGTTTGTAAAACCTCTGCTGTTTCTGGTTCGGGGGCCACTACTAGCACTGCGACACGCTGTCCATCATTCCACAGATTTTAAAATTTTAAAATGCCGAAAGCAGTTGTTCCATCGAAGTTTGATGGCTTTAACTTGATTGATTGAATGGTCTGTACCACTTGCGTCGTTGTTCCACTTGCCTCGAATTATTCTATTTCACCATGAACATTTGTAGACAGTTCTAGAATTTTATCGTCAATTTTCTTTTGGCCTTCGAGAATTTCCTGGTTTGACTGCTTAATCTCGCCCATCTGTTGTTTCATTTCTTGATTTGACTGGTTTATTGTCTTCAACTGTCGTTCGTTTTTTTGTTCCTGTTTTAAAATTTAAAATTGAATACAACAAGCGATTGAAAAAAGGAACAAGATACTCGAATGAGGAAAAATCAAAATTTAACGGAAAATGTGTACGGAGACATCTATGTTTTAATACGAAAAACTCATTTTCGCTAGCTAAACTGCGTGAAACTGAAATTCAGCGGTGAAATTTATTTTAATTTTCTCACTAAAGCTTTGTCTTCTACTCCTGCATTGGTGCATGGAGTGTTTAGGTGCAATTAATTATTAAAAATTATAAATACAATTCATTGATACCAGGAATCGATATGGTTAATGATAGACTATTGCCTGAGTTCGAATTAGATGGCTCTTCAGATCATTTGGTAGCCTGGGTTGCACTGCACTGCCTTTCAGTCGGAATTAATAGCATTGACCCATAGTGTTATTGAGGCTTTGAATTTCGCTATTAACATCAAAAATATTTTTTTCTGTACGGATAGTAAAGCCGTGCCAAATTCATTGAAAAATCCCTTGACCATTTCCAAACTTGTTAAGGTCTGTTAACATTCCATCAACTATCTTTGTTCTAACAATAGAGTTAGTGTCTTATGGATACCGGCTCATTGTGAAATTGAAGGTAATGAGATTGCAGATTCCCTAGCCAAGGCTGGTTCGCGATTAACATTAATCGGTCACGAACCAGCGGCTCCCTTATGATTTAACACGGTTAAGAAGGCTATAAAACTGCTACTTTTGGTTGCCGTAACTCGAAGCACTTTAATAGTGAGCAAAATCGGAGTTTTACTATAAGTTTGCTTTATTTTTAAAAGAAACCAGCTTAAGGATCCGTTTCAAGGATCATCTACCTCGCTTTCGGTTGGCTCAAGATTATGTGTGTGATGACTGCTTCGAATAGAAAGGCAGTTGTATTTACTTTGAATACAGTTGTCCGGCTTTCGAAAGTGTTCGCTTTCAAATGGTTAAATGTAGGACTATCGATATTGGTATGCACCAGGGAGCCTTGTGGTATTTGGTGCGGAACCTTTATGGGTTCCAACCAATTTCAATAAAATTACTGTGCAGTACCTACCCAGGCAGCCTGATAAATGCAGTTCAGATATAAGGCATTACATTCCTTAACCTGAACTAATATCGAGGAGAGAACCATCAGAAAAGAAGACTATCGACACATACAAATTCTCAAGAAAACACAGTGACCTCCACCCGTGGCGTACTGCAGCTATCAGGGGGGGGGGGGGGGTGTCACAGGTGGTGGATAGTGGACGACCTATCGATAGGTAGGTTAGCGGTGAATTAAATAAGCCGCTCCCAACCGCAGTTCAGCTGGTGGGAGAGTCTCAGGGAACTGGGGAGTGGTTAACCTCAGTTCATTAAATTCTGAGTGCCTATGATGCCCAGCATGGAAAGGCAAACAGATGGCGCCAGAAAACCATCGACCAATAACCATGGTGGACTGGGCGTCGCGTTCTCTCTGCACCTCCGGAGTCTCCGCGGGTGATGAGTGGGGGTACCCCTATAAACGGGTGACCCTGGGAATGGAATGGATCCCATTGAATTGGGCTCTCCCCGTGAAAGAGGGAGAGAATGTGGGCGAAGGGAAGGGGGTGCTGGGAGGCCGCGGTGCTAGCGAGCCGAATGGGCTGGATTAAGGTGTTGCTGATGTGCTGATGGTGTGCTGATGATCAACTAGGCTGGGGGCCCATTTAACAAAGCCCAGTCGCTAACGGAGCCTTCTGGATATCTGGCGACCTCCAGTTGTATTTAGCCTTACCTGCGTATACGGATCTCTGCGCAGGCGGACCGTTATTTCTCCGATACTCGTGGGAATCAGATGGAAAGATCGAACAACGAAAAAACAAAGGGCACCGGCTCTCCTCAAAAGCCGGTATAAGCGAAGGGAGGTACCTTGAACCAGACGGGTGGGGCCTCTAAGGTTGCAATAAAGGGGGTTGGCTCTAGGGCAAAAGTCCCGGGAGTTAGCGGTACCAACGCAGCACAGGGGAGTGGGACGAGAGACATTCCTCCGGCGAAAAGGCGATACAGGAATCGCCGCTCGGCATTCCGAATTCTCGAGAAGTGGGCTACGACCCCCGAGGGGCAGCTTACGGAAGAGCAAAGAAGATCAATAGCTTGGGCAAGGAGCACTGTGGGCTGCGGAGGCTCGGAAAGGGACCATGTGTCGAAAAGACAGCGGTCCCAGGACGAGGTGGAAGTAGTCAACAGCAAGCGGGCCAAGTTGCTGAATGAAAAGAAGCCGAGCTCCAACTCAGGGACAAAGCTGTTCAGCGATGTCCTGAGGGAGCATGTGTTGATGCTAGCCGTCATTGACGAAAGTCAAGAAAATGGGAGCATCACGGCCGAAAAATGGAGGTTGGTGTATAATGCACTCAACCTCGTATTTTTAAAGGTCCTGGGTGAAAATCCGGGACCACCCCATCCTGCAGAGATGCGGGATGGTATCAAGGGCGTGTGAAGATGACTGCATGCTTGGACTCTAGATCTGTAGATCTATATAAAAAGGCTATAGCCAAAGTAGGGGAGGTGTGGCCAGGCGCAAAGCTTGCGGCAGTTAGTCGGGAGGAAATTCCCAGCAGGCCGAGGGCACGTGTCTGGCTGCCATCCGAACCGGCTAGCCCTGACGAGGCTTTGGAAATCATTCAGGCCAGTAACCCGAGTCTTCCGACCGGATATTGGAAGATCGTCAAGCAAGAGGAGGCGAAGGGGGCCTCGAAATTATGGTAATAAATAAGGAGTCCCTTGCCCTCCTTCACAAAACGAATGGAGTAATTGACTTCGGTTTCGGGTCAATTACTCTCAACGTTTATAAAAAGGATGGGGCGCAAGCGCGTACGGGAAGCCAACCGGAGGATGGTGGCAACCCGCCCAGGCCTGAAGGGGGTACCAGCAGCATGGGGGGAGAAGCTGAGGGTATGGGGGAGAGTGAAGCAGGCGACCTCGGTCGGGTAAGGCTTCCCTTGAAGGTTAAGGAGGGGCATATAAGCGAAGGAGCTGGTATACCGATGGAGGAGGATGTCGGCAGCCCGGCCAGATGGGGGGGCACTGACAAGTCCTCTACAGAGGGTATGAGGGGTGGCGCGACGGGCGGATCCGGCGCATCCCAAATTCCGAGAAATAATATTCCTGCGGTAGCAGGAATATACCATAGAGATAGGTAGAGGTTAAATGGTTATGATTAAGATAACACAAATTAACCTTCACCATTCTAAGGCTGCTTCAGCAGCTCTACTCCTCAGGCTGACTAGTTCGGGTGAGGATGTGATACTAATCCAAGAAACTTGGATTAACAACAACAGGATCTGTGGCCTCAGAACCAAGGGGTATAAAATTATATCCTCTAGTAAGTCTGGGAAGATCAGATCTTGTATTCTTGGGAAAAATAATATTAATCGTTTCCTTCCCTCTCAATAGAGCAATGGTGACACTACTGCAGTTAGCCTGGAAGTAGGCACTTGTAGATTCTGGCTAGTTTCAGCCTACATGGACCGGGAGAAGGAGGTTCCTCCGGATAACCTGGAGGAGCTGATCCGTAAAGCGGAACAATCAAAGGTAGGTGTGGTACTAGGAGTTGATGCTAATGCGCATCACACTATCTGGGGAAGCACGGACATTAATGAAAGAGGTGAGTCGCTTTTTGATTATTTGATGAGTACTAACCTTTCAGTGTGTAATATTGGGCGGGAACCCACATTTATTACTAGTAACAGGCAGGAGGTTCTAGACGTGACCCTTGCCTTGAATAATATTCTTCATATGGTTAAAAATTGGAGGGTGGATAAGGAACACTCCTTTTCTGATCATCGATATTTAACCTATAGCCTCGATATTCACCCTGCTACCCGGGAAGCCTTCAGGGACCCTACAAGGACCAACTGGAGCAAATATGGGGAATTATTGGAGGAAATGTTACCGACGAGGGCTATGGAGCCCCCGACGACCGTTGGGGAGCTGGAGGACATGGTGGCGCTGCCTGCCCACTGGATAAGCCTAGGGGTAGGCAAAAACCAGTATGGTGGTCCAAGGAACTGGGAACCTATCGTAAGGCGTGTAGGACAGCCTTTAATAGAGCCAAAAATACAAGAGAGGCTCAGGATTGGGACTCCTATAAGGAGAAACTCGGAATTTATAAGAAAGAATTAAGAAAGGCATAAAGGAGGTCTTGGAGAATCTTCTGTGATAATATGGAAGAGGTATCCGAAACCTCCCGCCTTAGGAAGATTCTTTCCAAAAGTACATCTAGTCCCAGTTTTTTGATAAAACAGGACGGATCTTGGACAGCTTCTAGTGGAGAATCTCTGGAGCTTCTCTTCGAGACACACTTCCCAGGGAGCTTTGAAGACATGTTGGTGCGTAGCAATCATCAGGAATCACTGTCAGTAACCACAGAGGATATCGTAACCAGGAAACGGATCCTATGGGCACTGAGGGGTTTTAAACCATTTAAATCGGCTGGTCCGGATCAAATTATACCAGCGGAACTTCAAAACAACTCAGTAATTATTCTTCCCTACCTGGAAGCTATATTCAAAGGGTGTTTGAAGCTGGGCTATATTCCTAGGTACTGGACGGAGGTCAATGTGGTGTTCATACCGAAAGCGGAGAGAAGCTCACATGTCTATCCTAAGGACCTAAGACCAATAACTCTATCATCCTTCTTTTGAAAACCTTGGAAAGGCTGCCGGATGTATACATCAGAGATAAAATAGGTGCCAGGAAGTGGGCATCGTCTCAGCATGCGTACACAAAGGGTAGATCTGTGGACACTGCTCTGCACGCCTTGGTGTCTACGATTGAGAAATCGATTAATTCGAAGGAATCCTCTTTGTTGGCCTTCCTGGATATAGAAGGCGCCTTTAATAATGTGAAAGCGGAGGCAATCAAGGAGGGATTGTCATTTTTGGAGGTGGACGTTCCTCTGTGTAAAATGCCAAATTGAATTTTAAGAAATGTTGGTGTAGATGTTGGTACTTGCTCACCGTTTTATAAAAAAAAAACCAACACAAATCGCCGTCCAAATCTCTTTATAAAAATCCAATAAAATGATTTAAAACTTGTAATCCGTTGTTGTCTCGTGTCCGAATTTTCTAGCTGTTTGTTCCAATAAAAATGAGGGCTGGTGTCTCTTTTCCCAATCGAGCGTATAAGGTCCAAAATTATCGTGGCGGTTTATCCTTTTCCAAATGCAAGCAAAGTCCAAAATTATGTTGATGTAAATTCTCGAATCCAAAAAGAAAGGCGTATGGTCAAAAGAAAAATCACTGTTTGTTTTTTATCACTGTTTATTTTTTTGTTTATAAGCTTTTGTATTTCACCGTAACAAAATCTCGAATGTCTTTATACAATCTACATTTCTCTTTTTATAGCTTCAAAATTCTCTTTTCTATTCTAAGTGATATCTAGCAACTTAAATTTAAATTAATTAATTCGCCACAAATATTGCCATAAGCGAATACAAAATATGACTACCAATTTTATACAATAAAAATGTCAACAATCAAAATTATAAACAATAATAAGAAATTTGTATGGATTTCAAATAAGACGTGAATACATAATTCAATTAATAAAAAGTAAATAATAATGTAAATTAAATATTAATATATAATGTAAATTGTTATGTGTTTAACTGTAGGTTGATTGTTTTAATTGAGCGGCGATCATACAAAAAGGAACTGTACACATTTGTTTTTGAAGAGTTTGATGACCCATCAGCTGTTGTTCTTATAGGATATTTATACAGTGTATCAAAACAAATTGTTTGCGCATATATACTAAAGTTTTATCCCTTTCAGGTTACATCTGAAGCATAGCCATCTTTAACACTCTGATAGGGTTAATCAATTATATGCTGGGAAGCAGGATTGTTAGCTCGAAGTTGAGGGACTCCACCATCAAGAGGCGAGTAACTAGGGGAACTCTGCTGGGGAGGGGTTCTGTCCCCTCTTCTCTGGAACATAGTGGTAAACGGGTTACTACCTGAATTGGAGAGAGAGAGGGTATTGAAGTTATCGCGTACGCAGATGCGACGTAGCTTTAGCTGTTACCGGGAAATTCCTGGGCACGATTGTAGACGTAATGCAGAATGCGCTTACCATCGTTACGAAATGGGCTGGCAAATGTGGACTTGGTATTAACCCGTCCAAGACAGAGCTGGTACTCTTTACTAAAAAATACAAAATCCCGGTAGTTGTCCCTCCTACCTTAAATGGCACGAGACTTGCTTTTACTGATAGAGCTAGATATCTGGGTATTATCTTGGACAGTAAGCTTAGTTGGAAGCCCAACATGTTGGAGAGAATAAACAAAGCTACTATTGCTTTGTACTCCTGTAGGAACGCCATTGCTCATAGATGGGGTCTGAAGCCGGAGCTGGTACACTGGCTCTACACCGCTGTAGTGAGACCTGTACTCTTTGTACCTGTGTTTGGTGGCCATCTCTGGACAAGGTAACTTACAAAAGTAAGATTGAGAGAGTGCAAAGAACGGTCTGTATGCTTGTTAGCGGGGCATTAAGGTCGACACCGACAAGTGCCTTAGAGGTTATGTTGCACCTTCTTCCGGTCGATATTTATGGCAAACAGATGGCGGCAAATACGGCTGTACGACTTGCAGCCGTCTCTCAGTGGAGATGTCTTAGTATAGGACACTCTACTATTGTCAGATCGTTGAAGGATGAGCTGGCGAATCTTGACTACATTAATCCTACTCTACGCTTCGAGAAGCGATTTCGGACCTCCTTCCCTTCAAGGGAATCCTGGAGGGATAGACCGTTATCGGAAACCGAAATGTTGCAATTCTTCACAGATGGATCCAAGCTAGACGGCAAAGTAGGAGCTGGAGTATTCTGTGACAAATTAAATGTAAATATTTCTATTCGTCTCCCTGATTACTGCAGCGTGTACCAAGCTGAAGTCGTAGCGATTGAGGAAGTCATGACGTGGTTGAAGCATAATGTGTTATCCTCAGACGATATCACAATCTATGTGGACAGTCAAGCGGCGATCCGGTCGTTAGAATCGGTGTCTTTGGCGTCACGGGTGACGTTGAGTTGTCACTCATCTCTAAATGAGATGGGGGAGCATTTCAATATCCAGGTAGTCTGGGTCCCAGGTCACTCGGGCGCCATGGGGAACTGCAGGGCAGATGAACTTGCTAGGCATGGTATGACTCTCCAGCTGCAACCGGAAAGGGCAAGTCTGGGGAGGCCTATCACAGCGCTGAGACAAGCACTTGGGAAGCAGGCGCTATCCTCAGCGGGGGTAAGGTGGTCCAACACCCTCACCTGTAGAGTTGCAAGACAAGTTTGGCCAAAGCTGGACTTGGGGCGCACTAGGGCATTAATATCCTTACGCAGACGTGAATTAAGAACGGTCGTAGGAATTCTCACGGGACACTGCCTTTTTGGAGAACATGCAAGAAGGCTGGGTCTGGAGGCTAATGACTTCTGCAGAAGCTGCTTGGACGAAGAGGAGGAAGAGACGTTGGCCCACTTCCTTTGCTCGTGTCCAGCATTGGCTCTCAGAAGGCACAAACACTTAGGTAAGTTCAGGATGGACTGCCTCTCGGATCTCGAAAACATTAAAATGCGGGACGTCTTACGCTACATAAGTAGCTCGAAATGGTTCCAATAGGGGTAAAAGGGGATACATCCTTTGGTATCACAATGGACCGTCACCGGTCTAAGTATGCGTAAGCAGCCACTCCAACCTAACCTAACCTAACAGTGACCTCCACAGATCTCTCGAAGGATGCACCACCGAATACAATTTGGTGAAATTCATTTCAGGCAACAGTCTATCATTAACCAAATCAATTTCTGGTACTAAAGATATCACAATTAATCCCAGAATGCTCCACATCCCAATGTACCTTAGCCGAAACGCAACAGAACATGCTATGACTAGAATGAAAGAATGCAGCTGTGGTAAAACTGGGAAGAACCGGAGTTGAGGCCTTAACTCCAGAAATGGCCCTTCAAGCAATAACTAGCATACCATCGAGTCTAATAATTGAATTCTTTAATTCAACCACTGGCCACCATAGCAAGGAAGAATATGATAACATCGGTAGGGCTAACGATTTATATATGAAAGACTGCATTTTAGGAGTTCAACCACAGGTTTCCCAAAGATGGCAGTGGATTTACGCAGTATATGTCGAAAACACCTAAATAACTGAATTTTCTCTTTGATTTTTTTGAGCGAAGCTTTAAAAAACTAAGCCGGCCTGCCACAGTTCTACAAGTAGATCATCAATAACCAAAAGAAATAACAGGGGAGGAAGCACCTGCCCTCCCTGAGAACAAACTTTGGCAACTTTAACCGAGATTGAGGGATATTTGGTTCTAGTGAGAAGTTCCTGTAGAACCGTTTCACAGGACTTACAAGCAAATCTGTCTACAATCCTCTCTAACGCTTTAAGAAAGATTGAGGTTATAAAAGCAACGTTACTCTTGCACTAAGCCTGAGGAGCATATCTAAAATCAACTCACTCTTTGAAAAAGTTAATAATAAAACAACCGTGCTGTAATTCAGTTGGGAAAATCCCATCAGAATCACCTGGTATGTACAGTTTAAAGTAGAAAATACTACAACGCAGAACTTCGAGCGTAATTAATTATCCGATCCGCCAGTTCCCAATCGGGAGCACCAATTTAAGTCTTAGGGCTTAGGTAGTGAGCAAGATCAGAAAAATGTACAGAAAGAAGCAATTCGTTCGCTTCGTTTTTTGAAGAGGTAACCTTGCCAAACTTGCGCTCTATTAAGTCTAGCGACCGCAGGGAGACTAATTATTTCCTCACAGAAGTGTGTGTATACGATTCTATGAGTGGATCTTAAGCTTTTTTATTCTTCAGCTTCCTAGTATGTTTCCTTTGCTTTTTAAGAACAGAACACCAAAAGGCTATATTCCCAATCTTTTGTTTTGTACTAAGTGGACACGAATTTTTAAAAGCCGTCGGGAATGCTTTTGTCAGCGGGGAAGCTTGTAATTCAATATCTTTAACCGAGGGCATATCCGTAGGAGACTGAATTAAGGAAACAAGTTCAAGAGAGAATAGTTTCTAATAGGTTTAATATGTGGTCTTTTATTGCTGACATTATGAGAGATGCACCTGTGGTCAGAGGTGAGAATACCCTCCATTTGTCGCCCTCTAAATTAAGTCAACAATAAACAAAGAACACAGACTTAAATCAAACAACTTTACGAAGCATACAATTGAGAAAAGTTGGCTTACAGTCTTTTTTGAGTATTTCTAGCTCCGAAGAACTTACATAATTTAATAGAGCGAAACCTCTGTTATTAATATTAGTGCTACCTCAAAGACTATAATGCGCATTGGCATCACAACCAGTTAAAATGGGAATGTTTCGGAGATGGATGTTAAGAATAGTATGGAAGATAAACTGAGGTTATGATCAGTTCAGTACAAGACGACAACCACCGCATGTTTTGATCCGTTATCACTTAAAAGCAGCAATAAAAGTTTGAATGAAACTATCAAAGAAACATTAGAAGATATGGCCGATCAAATTATCAGATTGAAATCTCGTGAACGTTTGTGGTTTGTTAGAGCTCCGAGCCAAAGTCGCAAAAATGGAAGCTGAAGCTAGCTTCACCACCTGTAACCTCAGTAATGTAATGAAAAGGAAAGTGGAGATCCCGCTGTGAATAGTTTAGTTTCTACGTTTAATGGTACAGATGACTATGTGGTTTCGAAGTGGATGACCGATTTCGAGGTCGTGATAACTTCATTGAGCGCTGATGACACTATTCGGTATCGTATGGCTTGCCTTTCCTTAAGGGCACAATTTGGCTTTTTCTAAGCACTATTCGTGTTGCTTTGGTACTCAAGCGCTATTATCGTCAGCTAGCAACATATGGTTTTTCGAAAAATTAAGACGTCGTATTCTCCATAGTGATGGAACCATCAGCATGACGATGCCACAACCGTTAAAAAATTGGTGATATGTCTGCTGATTACCCAACACCTAGAAGTGCACCAGGATCATATTTTACGTGAGGCTGTTCAACCGAGCACAAGGATATAAGGTGCCCCAAACGTAAGAAGATTCTTGCTTCTGTGACTCAACCCACTTCCGGAATGCATGGTGAAAAAATCGAGGAGCTGTCTCAGACAGTGAGCAGTAAAGCATGTGTGAATATTGTTAGTTTAATTAGTTCCCTTTTGGATACCGCTAGTCCGACCAATTTCCTGTGTCCCTATCAGTGTTAATAACCAGTGTGATAATATGTTTGCACTTGATACGGTTAATGGTGGTGGTTGTACTTTGAACACCCGTTTGGTTACATTATTTCGATCTGAGTTGGTGAAGGATAATTTATTGATTGATCGATCTAGTGCATTTACGTCCATGGCTTCTTCTTGTTCTAATCTTGACTCTGATTTTTGTCTACTCGCCGCTTCCGTGAATAGTGTTTCTATTAATGTGATGTAGATGGACTTAATATAATTAGATGTTTTGAGGAGTGCAAGATTTTCGCAAATTTGGCAAAAACATTAAATACACCTAAGTCGAGTAATGATGATCATAAACAAAACATATTTCTGGAGTCAAGTAATATCGACCGAGAAATACAAGTGGATTTCGGTTATTCAAAGCAATCCTGTTTTTTGTTTTTGCATTGTTTCGCTAAAAAAAAAAATTGACGGGTTCACTTATTTGATTTCGAGGACGACTAAGCTGTTAAAATTACGCGGTCAGCATGGATCATTTATCCATCCCCGTGGTTGGCACAAAATCTGCAGTGACGCAAAGTAAGTAAACCGATAAAGCAAAAATTTAAACTGCCATGTAAACTTATTTATTTTAAGGCATTAGAAACTGTCAAAATGATGAAAAACCAGATAAAATTCCAGTTTGTGATGATGATAATTTGGATGGTGCAAAGTGCATAGAGAAGGAAAACGGTGACGATAATAATTTGGATGGTGAAAAGTGCTTAGAGAAGAACAATTGGGACGATGATAATTTGGGCGGTGAAAAATCCTTAGAAAAGAACAACGGCGACGATCTTAATTTGGCTGGTGTGTTCTTAGAGAAGAACAATGACGACGATGTTAAGTGGTTAGACAGTAACAATGGCAACGAAAGTTTTGAATCGGACCTTAATTTAGGGCAAATTAAACGTGCCGGAAATGCTGCTTCCACGTATTCTTATGCTTATTGTGAGAAGTGTGAATTGTTCGAGGACACAAATTGGGATCCGGATGCTACTGATGATTTATCAGTATTCGACGAAACTAACCGAATTAACGATTCTTTTGAAAGTCGAACCAACCTCCACCGCGAAGATAGTTACCGATCTATTTGGCGGTCATTACGTTTAGGTAACTAAATAAGCTGTAGTCGAAGTGGAAGGTTCTTTTCTGCTAAAGGAACCACTGGATCGGACAAATGTTTACCTACATATTAAAGAAATAAAAGAAATACTAAATTAAACAGAATGCTCCAACCCTTTTGAATTCGCCACTTCACAACATAATTATGTTTATTTGTAGAAAAAACAAATGGTTTATAAAAAACAAGCACAAAATTATGCTACGAGAGTTGAAAGCACATTATTTTAATATTTATTTAGGCCCCTGTGTAAGTAGGGCGTGTTTTCTGCTTTGCGAACCGATTATTAATTATTTTTGAGCATATAAGAACAAATTATAATTTCAATTAAATTTATTGTGATTTAATATTTATAAACTATTTTATTAACTAAATAAATATATCAGCTGGTTTAGCCAATAGTTTGAACAATCACAGTTTTTTTTCCTATAGATGTGGGATATATCATTAGTCAGCTATAAAATAACATCGAACGAAATAGCTGGGGAATACGATCTCTTTAGAAAAGGAATGAATCATATAAGGCAAAATTAAAATTTCATGTATATGACAAACCGTTATAATAACCGTAACAATTGTTGTTCATCAATACAAAACCGATCTGTATCAGAAACAAGCGTAAATAATAATTTTACTTTCTTTTTATTATGTATTGTTACGTTTTTGCCTTGGCAATCAAGGTTCGAATCACTGGATTGTGAATAAAATAAATCATTTCAATTTTATCACATGAATTTATTTATTTAGCACAAAAACTAATACTACACAATTTATTAACAAAAATTCACAAAATCACTTATTTTAATATTCACACACTTTTATTGATCACTTCTAATTTTTATATCGCACTATTTAATTTTTTTAAATTACTCGGTTTAATCTGCACACTATCGCTTACCAAATACTAATAATCCAATTCGACTTCGTTCGCCTTTTTGTATACACAAACCAAACTTCTAGAAATTTCATGGCTTTTCCAGTAAGGATAGTCTAGAAATTTTTAGAACAGTTTTATCATGGAAAATTCCATTTTAGTACAGTAAAACATTGAGCTATTAATTTAACTTATTGTATTACAGCCTAGATGTCACCGTACCAATAATGTTTTCCATGATAAAACTGTTCTAAATATTTGTACACTATTCTTACTCGAAAAATCATTAACTATCTAGAAGTTTGGTTTGTATAAAAGTTAGAAGTTTGGTTTGAATTGGATTAGTTAGTATTTGGTAAGCGATAGTGTGAAGATCAAAAAGAAATTAAAAAGTGATTTAAAAAAGAGTTGTAGTGCGATTTAAAAATTATAAGTGATCAGAAAAATTTGTGTAATTATTATAAAAAGTGATTTTGGAATTATTGTTAATAAATTGCGTTATATTGATTTTTCTGTTCAATAAATAAATTCGTTTGTGTTAAATTGAAGTGATTTGTTTTATTCACAATGCAGTGATTATTGTTTGTATTGTTACGGTGACACCTGGGGTAGAATAGAATAAGTTATTTAGTAGCGAAAAGATTACTGTTTTAAAATGGAAATTTTCCTACCTCTACAACTGTTCTACATGTTACCAGGCTATTCTTACTGGAAAAATCTTGAAATTTCTAGAAGTATTGGTTTGACAATATAAAAAGCGAACGAGATCGAATTGTATTATTCGTATTTGAAAAGCGACAGTGTAAAGATTAAATAGAATGATAAAAAAGTGAATTAGTGCGGTATAAAAATGATCACCCCTCACTTTATTTTTGATATTATCTTAGTCGTTTCTTACGCCTATAGTCATTTTAAGCAAATTTAATATTTGATAATGTATAAATATTGTTAATAATTTGTACATAATTTTATTTTTTAGTTTAAAAATTACAAACTGTAAACAGTTTGAAATGCTTGTAAACTTAAGGGGAAAAAATGCGAATATCGCTAAAGGTTTCATGAGTATTGGAAGCACGAAAGACGAATTTTCAAATATTTGGAACGGCTTCAGCGACAAATTAAATAGTGTAGATCCTCCGGTATGGAAAACCTCAGAATGGCAAAAAGTAATTTTTCAAAAAAAAAAATAATAATAATAATAAGATTGTTTGTATTATTTTAGGTATGGAACGATTATAAGGCCAAAATCAAGGCGAAGTTAAGCCACAATAAAACATAGCTCACAGCAATAGGTGGAGGTTGCAATAAGCTTTACATATTTTCAGCATTAGAGGAGAGTGTAATAGATTTGCTACTTCTCAGACAAGTATCGCACGTCAGTCGAAAAACTTTTGGTTTGGGCCCGAGTACCTCCACTGCTGTAGAGAGAATTAAAACTATAACGATAGAACCGGTATTTAGCAACCAAGTTTGTGACTATGAAATAGAAGTTATTCCACCGCCAGAAAACAATAATCCAGATAATAATCCTATAAGCTATAAATCAACCAATGAATAGAAGTGATACATTACGTCATTCAGAAACAAGAAGCTTGAGTTCAAAAAAGCCAAAGAAACGACGCCAAGAACGATGTCATCTTTTAGAGTAGCAAACCAAGTCGATAAAGAATACTGAGAGGTATACAAAAGAAATTGTTTAATTTTTTAGAAAGATCTACGAAATAAAAGCAAAGAAATTTAAGTTATGGCAAGAAGAGCTTTTGGAATAAAAAAGAATGCGGAAGAATTTACTAGAATTGAAATCGACAAATCGAGTAGAAGTAAAAAAAATTAGCTTTCTTGGAGCGTAACGGAAATAATTATAATGTTTTCTTTATTCCTATATTTCTTGAGAATTTTTTCAAATTGCTTATTTACTTCTTGAACTTGATGTTTATTTCTTTCTTGTAGAGTTGTAGAACGAAGTTATTGTATACTCTTATTTGTTAAATTTAATTTTAATCTCTAATGCCGCTATTAGAATCACATCTAAAATTTGAGTAGATAAAAGTTGAATATTATTTTTGATAAGTATTCCACAACCGCCATATTGTTACGTTTTTGCCTTGTCACTCAAGGTTCGTATCACTGGATTGTGAATAATACAAAATCAATTTAATTTATCTCCAACGAATTTATTTATTTCACAAAATTTATTACAACACAGTTTATCAATAAAAATTCACAAAATCACTTTATATAAATTATTCTTAAATTTTACTGTTCACTTATAATTTGTATTTCCACAAAAACACTTTTTAATTCACTGTTTAATTCCTTTTTAATCTTTACTCTATCGCTTACCAAATATTACTAATAATCTTACAAGTTTACTATATCGCGTTCCAAATACTAATAATCCAATTCGATCTTGTTCGCCTTTTTATATACACAAACCAAGCTTCTCGAAAGTTCTTGACTTTTCTAGTTAGAATAGAGTAGAACAATTTTATCATGGAAAATTCCATTTTAGTACAGTTTAACATTGAGCTATTAATTTTACTTATTCTATCACACGCTAGGTGTCACCGTCACAATATCTTTTTTATTTTTAATGCTTTGTAGTTAATTTGAATAACTTTCATATTGTGATAAATAACTTACTCCAGGCATTTCTTGATCAGGATCATAGTTATAGAGTTGAACTGTAAGTGCGTCCATTATATTTGAAGCTTCTTCCGGTATTTCTTTGCTAGGAACTTTAGTTTTTATAATATTAAAAAAAGATCTGATTTGGTCCACTATGTTTTTGAAAACAATTCCATTTTTTGCCAATTTCCTTAGCTTCTTCACTAGTTTTCTTAGCATTTTCCTTTCCGCTTTGAACCACTTCTGATATTTTGATTTCAGGTTCATTTTCGAGGTTCGAAATAGCCATCCATATTTACATTGGTGAGTGAATTCTCTGGAGAATACCGTTCATAGCTGGTTTCTGTAACATATGTATAATCATTGTAAATGTATACACCCTCTACTGTATATAAGTAAGGATCATATAGATGGTGTACTACTGTATACTATGTATCCGCCATCTTGTATTCCTATTGTAACACAATAAAGAGACCCAGTTCATCATCAATCGTTGGTATTATTACATGGTGTCAGATGTAAGCGAATAAAAAAATTAAAAAAGTTATAAAATAATTTGTACGTGGAAAAAACCACATGGGAAAAATAAGTGAGGTTAAGTGGTAACACAGTTGGATGGTTACTACACGATTAAACCCGCAAGAAATTTTGTTTCGAGATATTATACAAGTTATATAATATTTATTACCGTCTTTATTTACTACTTTTCGCCGCAAAATAAAATAATTAGTCAGTATGGAAGGACTAAAACCACCAAAATGTTTAAACACTACGCATCCAGATATGTCGACGGAATGGCGAAATTGGGTACGCCAATTCGAATTTTATTCCATCGCAACGGGTTTAAACACTAAAGAGGAAAAAATACAAATTGCAACATTGATGACTTGCAAAGGACCGTCGGCGTACAAAGTTTACGAGACATTTAAGATGAAAGATGACGACAAGATGACGGCACAAAGAAGAAAAAGATAGAAAGAAAATAATTTTCAAATTACTTCACACCGAAAGTCAATGTGACTTACGAAAGCTATTTATTTAATAAGATAATTCAAAATCAATATGAATCATTTGATGATTTTTTTACGAATTGTAAGTCACAAATAATCAAATGTAGGTTTGAAAATTTAGAAGATGAGTTACTCAAAGACAAAATCGTAATAGGAATCTTGTCTGATAAAATAAGAGAATGTTTATTGTCGGAAGAAAAGTTAACGCTTCAGAAAGCAATTAATTTATGGCACGCATGATGTACTCAGGCAAAATTGCGTCATTCCACATGCCAGTAGTATTAACGTTGACCAGGCACCCATCACTGACGGTTGGCTTCTTTCTTAAATTTGCAAATAGCAAATGAGGAGGGTAAATTTTACCATCCATCCCTATTGCGAATGTCGCGGTAAAGCGTTTGTGTGATGACGAAGCTTTTCGTATCAACAGCTCTCTGGCTCCTTTAGAGGCGATAGTAGTTTTTGGCTCAGTTTCAAAGTACCGCGGCACTTGATCGAAGTTGATGATATTTTTTGCATCAATAGTTTTATTTTGTATTAAGTCAAAAACATCTTGATGGAATTTTGTGACAACGTTTACTACATCATCAGGAAGAAGTCGTGTTGTTATCTGCCTTCGTGCAACAAGACGATGCCAATTTTTGAAACGTGCAACCCAACCGGACGAGGCTTTAAAGTCGTTGTACTTTGCGTTATTTGTTTCTGTAAATAGTTGCTTGCTGATTGACAGTGCATTCATACGTATATATTTATCTTTTACAGGTAGCCTACTCTCGTTTCTGTTATGTATCCAATCAATAAGTCTCTCTTCCAGTTCGCGTAACTCCTCTATTCGCCCACGAACCGATAGCCTCCGTGAAATTGTAATAGAAACGTTCGATGTATCGATCATTTTTATTAATTGTTCTCGCTGAGAATACCACCGCTTTATTCGCATAAAAGCCTCTTCCTTTTGTGTTAGACTTATATTTATTGATGGCATCAACTTTCTGCTTTATTGTGTACGACTTTTTTAATTCAGTCATTCTAAAATCACACCAAAAAAATCATTATATAATAATTTAAAATTTTGTAATGGCATGCCAAAAATTTTAGGTTATTACATCTACTTACATAAAATATTCTAACAGTCAAAAAATCTTGTAGTTAGAATTTATTTAGTTTCGATTTTCGTTTATTAAAATTAATTTAATATTTTTAAACTTCCGAAGCTGAACGGAGAATTAAAAAAAATATTATTTGCACAAAAATTATAAACCAGTTTGTTACAATTCGTATTTAAATCAAATGTCATCGCCAGTCAAGAATATCAACGAATCACACATTGCGCATCTTACTTTAGAGTCTAGAACTCTATAGAGCTAGAGCTTATTGGCCACAATCACAAGCAGTGTTCAAAGTGGATGTGGACGATTTTCAATCTTAACAGTTTGAATTAAAGACAGTTATAAGTTACAACAAATTAAACTAAAATGCTGAATTGCAATAAAATAAATTTGCTTTTATAAATGTAATTAACCGAATCATCAATAATACCCGAGTATCACGCACATAAATTTTCAGGCAGCTATTCCACAACGTACCAAACAATAGAGCACACAACTGGAAATGGGTTTCAACATAATGGCGGGATGGTAGCAATTACTTCTCTTTTATTATAAGTTTAAATTTTAAAATTTGTTAACTCAACCGAAGCAATTTCTTCCTTTGGATAATCAAAACCGCTTGCAAGAAATTGTGCCTCTTAATCACGCTATTGAGCATTCCACAAAATTATGTTAATTAAAAAAGTTAACTGAGGTTAATACATCATCATCAACCATAAGTCCACTATCCATAAGTTCGGCAAATATTAATGGATCATTATCTACTCCAACTTGAGATAAGTCTTGTACTGGGCGTCTAAGTATTTTATCAAAACAAATTTTGCTGTCAGCTTTTTTTCCTCGTTCTTTCTTTTTATTTACACAATCTTCCGGGCAGTCTTCGGTAACATTTTCAAAAGATGAAATCATTTTGTTATTTTCTTCCTCAAAATCATTGCCGTTATCATAAGATTCGTCGGTTGTTTCATCGCCACTATTAATTTGCTCGAAATCAAGATCTGGTTTAAAACATTCGTCAGAATCATTTATGGGGAATTAATTATCTATTCATTTGATTATTAAAACACACCATAAATTTTATTTATTTAAATAAATCTTTATTATTTATTATATTTATTTAATGTATTTTTTAAAAGAACGTTATAACACTTAAATATGCATATCGTTCATACTATATTTATATTTATTTTTAGTACATATAGTAATGAACTGCATATTTCGAATCTCTATTTTCAACTTCTTGTTTATTTTCAAACAAAATGTTTGTTCGGTCAAAAAGCTATGTTTTTATGAACACTGCGTTTAGGGGAGAATGTAAGCGTTCCATATTTTATTGAACCCTATGATTGCTTCTATTTGTTTACTCACTTGTTGACAATACGAATCTGAACAAATAATTTTTGGATAGGATTTATTTAGGAATATATCCCCACACATTAACTTCTAAGTACATTTCATCATCCAGAGTTGAATTCTCATCATTTTGACGTTTTCTATTGCCTTAAAATAAATCAGTTTACAAGCCATTTCAAAATTTAAGCTTTATCGGTCTACTACTTACTTTGTGTCACCGTAGATTTTGCTGCATCCATGGCATTGGATAAAAAATCCTCGCAGACCCGTAACTTTAACAAGAAAGACGTCCCCAAAAGAGAACCTTTCAATTTTTTAGTAAAACAATAACAAAAAATACACGATTGCTGTACATAACCAAAATACTAGTACATCGATTCAAAGTACTTTTAAACTTACATAAATCCGCTTGTGTTTCTCAATAACCTTAACGGTACAAGAAACGATTGGATTGTACAGAACCCATGCAAATTGTGTTGTTGGTTCGTTATACTGACGTTGACTTTTAGCTTGAAGTTTGATGAAAACCTCGTTCTAATGGTAAATTCTATAGTAGACTTCACTGTTTCTGCTTCTGTTAGTCCCATGCCGGTAATGTTTGCTTGAATCGGAGTCTTTATTAACCTGAGTTTATTTGCTACTTCTTCGAAGATGAAAGTGGCTTGGGAGCCTGGATCAATCAGAATCCGAATTAAATTATCTCCAATATCGGTAGTTATCTTGGCTATAGCGGTTGCCTACAAGATACTTCCTTGCAAGGATTTCGAGGTCGTTTGGAAGGTTGTCTTGGTTCAAGCTTCAGGCTTTTTTACTAGCTCCTTTTAAATATCGTGGAGTAATTGCAGTATTGTTAATTGTATTTTCTGCAAAAGCTTTCACCTTCACAGTTGCAGTCCTTTCCAAAACGGACAAATCTTGGAATTTTTTGCAGCTGGTAAATTTATGATCACCACTTCATTGAGCACAGCTTCTAGATCGATCAGTTATTACAACATGTGTTGTCCTCTTAGGGTTAGTTTGTGATAGATCCTTTTCCCTGTTGACCTTTTCTCTAGCGATTGTAGCCTGAGATTGCAACCTTGTTTTCATAAAGTCACAGAAATGTCTTTCTTTTGGATTTTTCATTGTTGATTCGTATATGCGATGAGTCTGACTATCTAATTTCCGTATTAAAATGCCTATCACCAAGGCACTCCGGTGTTTTGTCTGGATGTCTAAATTATTTAGAGCTGGTTGCTGATTCTACGCTTAAGCTGGGTAAGTCCAATAATATGTTGGTATAATTGCTGCCCAACATCCGTGTGTCTTAATATCTGGTGGTGAGGGTATTTCACGTAATCACAAGACTAAAGTCTTTGCTATCGGCATACCTTGATGTTTTCGCTTCAACTGTATCAAAGATAGGCAAATGTTCCCTAATCAAAATGGAGATTAAGCATACCGCTTTCACACCCACCAATATTAAATCGTACCGTCTTGCTTTCGCAAAAAGGTGGATCGTCAAGAATATTGTAGACGAATTGTTACAGTGTGATATTATACGATCTTCTGAATCTCCATACGCTTCGCCAATTATTTTGACCAATAAAAAGAATGGCGAGAGTCGAATAGGTGTAGACTACAGACACATAAACAAGATCACCGTAAAGCATATGATCTGCTGTCGTGTTAATATTTATTACCGGAAATATTTTAGTCCGCTGCATATGAAAATGGGTTACCATCAAATCGAGGTAGACGAAGCATCAAGGTGATACCCTGTTTTCGTAACAACAGAAGGACATTACGAATATAATCGGATGCCGAAGGCATGATGAATAAACTCATTTCGAAGATGGACCCTAGGGAAGTAGCTGTGTATCTGGACGATACAGAAATTCAAAGTAGGACCATTAAAGAGGGAATGATACAATTACAAATTTTTTTTACTATGATACGACAAGCCGGATTAACTCTTCGATTGGATAAATGTAAATTCCTTCCAACCGAAATTACGTAATTAGTAAAAGAATGATCGCTGGAGAAGGAAAAGTTTGTGCCATCAAGAATTTTGCCCACCCGATGACAATAACCGAAAGAAGTTCGACGATTTTTGGGACTCGGGTTTTTATGAAAATTCTTTAAAAATTATTCAGTCACTTGGAAGCCGATTACCGACTTATTACGAAAATCCGAAGAGAAACACTTTAATTCAAGTGAACCGCATCAACAACTCTTTTCGACGTTAGTTGATCTTCTGTGTAGCAGACCGTGGTTCCAAACGACAGATGGTAGAACATAGCAGCCGGTCATGTATTATAGCCGCAATTGCATGGATGTTGAACGGAAGTACCATCACGTCGAAACGAACCGCCGAGAGAAAAGAGGATTGCTGCTGGTTGTATATTGAAAATTGGCGACGAGAAATTGAAACGAATTATCGCCGTATACTCAGCGGCTATCAGAAGCCGATGATGAAAAACATTTAAAAAGGGAATTTCGAAAAAAAAAAAATTATCGATTATATCGTAAGGAAGAAGACGAGCTGAAGTTTGTTGTGCCAAAGGCACTTCGATTCCAAATATACAACATTTTCACAATAATATGGGACACTTCGGAATCGAGAAGACGATTGAACGACTGAAAGAAAATGTATCGTTTCCGAAAATGCGTCAATATGTGAAGTCCTAAGAAGATGGAACCGAAATCGTTTCGTTTGATATTGATGCTTTTAGTAAATTTGTAATTATTCGAGCCGTTCGGAATTCGAAGACGGTAATTAAATTTGTCAACGACCTAACCACCTATTTTGGACTTCCGAACCGTATCGTCAGCGATAGTGGTACGTCTTTAACCTGTAAGGTCTTCAATGAAAATATAATGTGTAATGGCCGTACGAACTTCTCGCACGAACGGACAAGTGGAGAGGGCGAATCAAACCATCTTGATATATATTTGTATTTCCGTCGAGAATGTGAATGGAATTTAGTATAAATTTCAAACTAAACGACGTCATTCAAAACAACCTAGTGGCCGCCATGAATGAAAATCGCGATTGTAAGAGAGGGCTATTCATATGTATATTAAACCAGAAGTAAAGAAAGACTTACATTTTATTTCGTACGCATTTAGTGGGTATCCCCACCCTCGATGGTTTAGATATAAACTGTAAGAAAACAACTGTTAGAGTAGGCGCGTCACATTCACACATATAACCCATCACCCCTACAACGCTGCTGTAGCTTGGTGCTACTCCCCGTTCAAACCGTCTCACGCTTCACCACAACCAGATCTCCGTCGTGATAGACATCTGGCTTCTTATGATGTGAATCGAAATAGTTCTTACTGTACTTTTGATGCCGATGAATGTTTTGCGAAGCTTCCTCTCGGTACTTTGTTGTTTGCTCCACGTAGTCCTGTCGTTCATTTAATATTTTGTCGCCTTCCAACTCGAGAGTCAATTTATCCTTAAAAATACTTTTTGGAGTATATCCGAATAGTAGTTCATGTGGTGACTTTTTTGTCACCGAATTTGCGGTTGTGTTGATCGTCCATTGTATCTGCCGAAGTTTTGTCTCCCAATTTTGTTCACTTCCCTCCCTAACCATTGTCCGAAGTGAGCTCAATAGAGCCGATTTGTACGTTCCACCTGTCCATTGGCTCGAGGGGTGGCGGTCGCATTTAGAATATGTTTGATGTTTAAGTCTACACAGAATCGCTCGAATATTTTGGACGTGAATGCAGAACCTCGATCCGTTATTATCCGTGTCGGCGTGCCGAAATGGATGATGATATCTTCTATAGCTCGAACCACAAATTTAGTGGACGTGTCTTTTGACGGTCGACAGTGAACATATTTGGTGAATGCGTCAGTAATGACGATGAGGTAGGCATTCTTCCTTGATGACTTGATAAAGGGTCCTAAATGATCTATGTGCCACGTATGCTGCGGGATTGGGATTTTCTCGATCGGATGCAATTCAATTCCCTGCCCGCCACCTTTATCCTTCTGATACAAACATTCTACGCAGGATGCGATATGCCTTTTGACATAAGGTCGCATTTTTTTGAACCAAAAATTCTTGCCTATAATACCAAGTGTTCTCTCTAACCCAAAATGTCCTGTTGAATGAATCTCTGATACCAATCGGCCACGAAGGCACTTTAGAACAACAAACAATTCGTCCCCACTTTCTCCTGTAAAGTACACACAGTCATCTCGAATCACGAAATTACTCATCGCCCGATCTTTTCGTAAAATTTGGTGTTTCATTGTAGAAACTTTTTCATCGGTTTTCTGCAACGTAATCATCCATTTATTGGTTTCTTCTATCAAGAACACATCCAACGTAGCTCCACTTGCTTCAACACTTTCCAATACAGGTGCTCTGCTCAACGCATCAACATGAGCCATTTGCTGTCCATTTCTATGCCTGATCTCAAAGTCAAATTCCTGCAGCCATAGCCACCAACGCGCAACCCGAGGAATCAAATCCTTCTTTGTTGCAGCGGTTCGTAGAGACTCACAATCCGTGATGACCACAAATGCTTTGCCAAGTACGTACACTCGGGATCGTTCCACCGATTCCACGACAGCCAGGGTTTCCAATTCGTAGCTATGGTAATGTTGCTCTATGGCGTTTGTCTTTCAGCTAAAATAGGTGACTGGTCTTTTAAGGTATTCCTGAACCTGAATTAGTATCCCTGCTAACCCAAACGCACTGGCATCCGTATGTATCTCGTGTCGCATTAACGGATCATAAAGAGCCAAAGCATTTCGAGAATATAATCAAGCTTTAAGCTGGTTAAAAGCTGCGCCTTGCTCATCGCCCCACGCAAAGGCCTGGTCCTTCTTAGTGAGATCGGTCAATGGCTTAGCAACTTCAGCAAATTTCGGAACGAACTTCCGAAAATAGCTTGCCAATCCAACAAATCTCCGTACATCATGGACGCCAGTCGGAACATCGAACTTCTCATCGCATAGGATTTTCTCCTTTCCCGGACGGATACCATCCTTACAAATTTCGTGGCCCAAGAACACGATTTGTGTTTGCAGAAACCTGCACTTCGAAGATTTCATTTTCAATCCGTATTCTCGTAGTTTGACCATGAATTCTTTTAGTAGTAGTATACCTTCCTCAAGAGTCGCTGATGGGATAACCACATCATCGAGATATGTAACAATACGGTTACTGAGTTCATCAGCCATTGAATTCATATACGCTGAAACGCTGATGGTACATTAACAAGCCCTAAAGACATACGATTAAACTGGTACTTCCCATCTGGCGTTACAAACGTCCTCATCAACTGGGATCTGATAGTACCTAAACGCCAAGTCAACCACCGAAAACCATGTCATGCCGGCCAGCCTCTGTAATTGATCATCCATGTTCGGCAATGGGAAATGATCTTTCACAGTTCTGTCGTTGAGCCTGTGATAGTCGACACAAATGCCATCTTCACCGCTCTTCTTTTTGACGATCACGATTGGGGATGTATACGGTGAAGTCGATGGTCTTATGATGTTATTTTGCAGCATTTCCTCTACATGATTTCTAACAGTTTCCCGCTGGGTATAAGCAAGTCGATAGGGCTGATAGCAAACAGGTCTCTCATCCTTTAGCTTTATCTTAATTGTTGCTTTAGTAGTGAGGCCGAGCTCGCTCATATTTAATGCGAAACAGTCTCTATACTCGGCAAACAACTGCACAATGTCCGCCTTAACAGATCCGGTAACATCCTTTCCAATAAGTTCCGCTATGACATCACGAAAATGATCCTTTTATACTGTCAGTACGGCCAACTCCTCTGTTCCTGTACATCCCTGTTCCCTTTTCAGACAATTCACAACATTCGTGACGTTATTGGCATCTTTAGTAATACTCAACAGCTTGAAGAAATTGTAGCCCTTGACAACCAACAACTACATTTTCGCGATTAAGTACATTATTGCCAACAATCATATTGAATGGTTGGAGAACGTCGGGCACAATCAATATTTCACAATTGGTCAGAGTGACGTCATCAATTTGTATTTCTACCATTAATTTCCCCACTGTACTACATACCCCATCTCCAAATCCACGCAATTTCTGGCTATATTTCTCATACTTCAAAACCATTTTATCGGCAATATTCTGACCTTCAATATCGTGCATTCGCTTCCCAAATCAACGAAAGCGCCCACGTTGATCCCGTTTAGTCTAATAGGTTTTGAATATTCACATTTGGTAGCAATAATGCAATTAGTAGTTTTGACATTGGTATTTGTATAAATGGATTTTTCCTGTTTGTTTTGATTGGTGAGACTCTGATTCCGATTTTTATTGCTACATTGGGCAGCATAATGCCCCTCTTTTCTATAATAGTATCATATAACTGACCGCATGTCTCGTTTATACGGCTGGTAGTCGTAGCGTTTCTCAGGTCGATGCACTTGAGTATGGGATGATCGATTCGCCAAAACACCCTGGTCTGAAAATGTTTTTGTCATCGAGTTATGTGCCCGGAGTCTCAACATTAATTCCGAGAAAGTTGCAGTTCTCATAACACGGTGTGATTAAATTAGATTTGAATTCCCTAATCCGCCTATGATGTATTTTATTACATTTTTCTCATCGATGTTTGCCTCCGAGGCAATTCGTCGCATTTCGTAGGCATAATCAACCACATTTTCGTGCGCAGCACATTTCCGTTTTTCCAAAGCACGGTGAATATCGACAGCATCTCGCGAATCGGAAAACTCATCGATTAATGCTTTTTTGAAAAATATCCATGATTTAAAGCATGTGTCCAATGATTCATACCATTTCCGGCCAGTCTCTTTTAGCTTCAAGGTAACCGCATGCATTAAAACTAATTCAGGAGGGTTATACACAGTCATCGCGCGATCGACACTCTGCAAAATCCATTATCAATGGAGCGAGCTCCTTTACTTGTCGATAATAACTACCCTCAGCACGCCTGGGTTGCAATTCCTGATTTATAGACCTTGGGGCCTGCTTAATACCTACGTTCATCCGCCAGTAAATCAATTGCACGCGCGACAGTGGTGCACGGTGGTAGTGGAGCCGCCGTTCAACAATTTTCCAAAATTTTCCTAGAAACAACACAATTTCCAATACTTACCAATTTATTCCTAAATCTTCGAGACCAATCTCCTAAATAAAAATTATATTCCTTATTTGTCCTAAAAAAGACCTCCTTTTCATACAAACAAAACAAACATAAAGTTTAAGAACAAGTATACTTCCACCCAAACGAAATGTCAGGTGAATTTGATTTAACATAACATAAAATTGGGTTGTTATGTTGGTAGACATTATACACCACATAAATTTTATAGTTCACAAAAAAAAAACTTTACTTTTTTTCCTTCTCTTTTTCTTAAGCCGGCATCCATTACGCATCAGTTTTTTTGGGATTACGTTTTTTGTAAAACAAATTAAATTTGGATTAATAAAATTATGTATAATTATTGTACTAGCGTTTTTATATTTACGTTTTAACCGAGAATTAATAACTAAACAAAGGTGTTGTGTGTGTGATAACAAAAAAAAATAAAAAGAAATTATAACCTAAATTTAATTGTTGGTGAAGCGGACGACATACGCAACATTATTGGTGCCGAAACCCGGGATTGATAAGGCCTTATAAATTCTATTCATTCATGAAAATGGCTGAATCACAACTGAAGAAAAAACGTGGAACGGTAAAGGATGTTCTCACAAACATTAAAAATTATGCCGAAAATATGATCGCAAATGCAGCAAATGGTCAGGCAACGAGTGTTGAGGCGATTGAAACACGCATGGAAAAACTCGAAGAAGCATGGAGAGACTTTCATGAAATCGAAAGGCAATTATCAGATGATCCAGAAAATTCTACTAGAAGCACTAGAGTTTGAGGAAAAATTTTATGAAGCGAATGGTTTACTGCGCCGTCTATTAAATGATCGAAGGCCTAGCACTGCACCAACTGCGACAACCAATATCGCCAAAATGAATCGATCTATGTTTGAATTGGGAAACCAATCTAATATTTTAGCTCCCGAAATCAAATTACCGCGCATTGGCATCGAAACATTTCATGGCGAATATTCAAAATGGACGTCGTTCGAAAATCAATTCATCGCACATGTTGATAGCAACCCTACACTATCAGATGTAACTAAGTTTCAATATTTGAAGTATTTCCTGCAAGGCGAAGCTGCTACTATTATCCGGCATCTGCCGCTTTCGGCAGAAAGTTATCATCAAGCTTGGGCTAAGCTAGTTCAACGCTACAGCAAGAAGAAGAACAGTGCTAGGGAGTTCATTGAAATGTTCATGAAACAACCGACGGCAACTTCGGTGAAATCTCTAAGGTCATTATATGATGTGTCGGATGAAGTTGTCCGAGGTTTACGATCAATTGGTTCGAATTGGGAAGGAAGAGACCCCTGGCTGATCTATATACTAATACGAAAACTAGATAGCGATACTCAAGAACGTTGGTCCGATTTCTCAAATGATAAAGATAGCCCAACTATAGAAGATTTTTTATTTTTTTTGAATAATCGGTGTAATGCACGTGAATCAAGCAGTGAAAGTGTGAAACCTGCAGCATACAATAATCGTAATCATAGCTATACAAAGGTGCACACATCGATCAAGTTTCCGGCTGAATCACCATGCTTCATCTGTAACAATCAACATCCATTATATAAATGCTTTCAGTTTAAGGGTATGCATCCAAATCGTAGAAGGGAAATGGTGGATAAACATCAAGCTTGTATAAACTGCTTCCGTAGAGACCATGATGTGGCAAGTTGTTCATCCAATCGAAGATGTTTTAAATGTCGAGACCAACACCACACTCTGATTCACATTGAGAGGTTACCAGTCAATTATGAAAATCATCCAGTACAATCAAATGTGAGTGTGCCTAACCGACCAGCATTCCAACATCTTAACTCCTCATTGAATATGGACAATCGAGGTCCTCCAGTTAACAGTTATGAAGGCGACCATGTACTTAACACACAAATTATACCTGATAATACGATCCTCAATCCAAATTCAACTGGCTCATCCCAAACCAATGAAGGTGACATTAACACTTATACTCGTATGACGTCAAGCAACACCGATACTAAATCGCATTCTCAAGTTATCTTATCAACAGTTCGAGTCCTTATTCCTTCCAGAGATAACCGTCATGTTACGATTCGGGCCTTATTAGACAGCGGATCGCAATCAAGTTTAATCAGTGAAAATTGTGTACAACGTCTGGGACTTCGGCGGCAAGCGGCTTCGTTTACGGTCAATGGTTTGGGATCTATGCGGGCCGGTATTGCTAAGGGCTTAGTCGAACTTGTCACGTCATCGATTCATGATCCAGAACGAAAAATATTGATTAAAGCATTGATCCTGCCTAAATTGACTTCATCATTACCAAACCAAAATTTAAGGATAACTCAATGGAGGTTGTTAAAACAATTACAATTAGCCGATCCGGAATTTCATGTCTCTGGCCCAATAGATCTAATAATTGGAAATGATGAATTTTAAATGATGAAGTTCTTTTGCCACAGAAATATCAATTGGACAGTCATATATATGCCATGAACACACTATTTGGTTATGTCATTGGCAGCAACTTCGAAGGTAATAATAATAATATAACATCTCACGGCGCAATAGTGTCGTTTAATACCACATTAGTGTCAAACGACGATATTTTACAACAACTACAAAAATTCTGGTCCGTCGAAGAAATTAATTCTGACAAGTCTACGAAATTTACGGAAGCTGACCAGCAATGCGAGAAGTATTACAAGGATACTACAGAACGGGATGTCCATGGGCGATATGAGGTTAGATTGCCATTTTGTATCACAGAAAATTTACCGAGGCTTGGAAGTTCATTTTATTGTGCAATGAAACGATTAACAAATATGGAAAAACGTTTTCAAACTAATCCAGTATTGGCAACCGAATACCGTAAATTTATGAACGAATATGAGACATTGGGCCATATGTTTAAAATTCCCCCAAATGAATTGAATCCACAAGGTGAACATTACTATTTGCCGCATCATGCCGTTCACAAATCGGATAGCACCACAACAAAATTAAGGGTGGTATTCGATGGCTCATGTAAGAGTTCCAACGGGAATTCTCTTAACGAAATACTACTACCCGGTCCATGTATTCAAGAAGATTTGATGACAATCCTCCTTCGGTTTCGGGTACATCAAATTGGGATATCAGCTGACATCGAAAAGATGTTCAGACAAATCGTCATTTGAGAACTGGATCGAGATTACTTGCGTATTCTGTGGCGTGATGAACCGACACAACCTGTACAGCATTATCGTTTAGCTACCGTCACATACGGAACCACATCCGCCCCTTTTTTGGCTATTCGTACATTAAGGCAATTGGATGATGAGTATAGTGGCCAACATCCAGTAGCAGCGAACATTTTGAAACATCAATTTTATGTGGATGACATGCTAACGGGTTGCGATGATATATCCGAAGCAGTACATCTTTACAATGACATGACCAGTTTATTAAAAAACGGTGGATTTAACTTACGTAAATGGAAGACCAATCTTAAGAAATTAATGGATGTAATACCACCCGAATCGCGTGATATTTCCATGCTAAATTTAGATGAATCCAATTATGTCAAGACATTGGGCATATATTGGAATCCACATAATGATGTATTCTCATTTAAGGTCAAGTTGGATGACAGCAATATATTTACGAAACGAACCATATTATCCGAATTTTTCAGAATTTTTGATCCTTTGGGATGGCTAAGTCCAACCACCACGTACATCCGAATTCTGTTTCAAAAATTGTGGTTGAATCATATTAATTGGGATGATGAATTGAGTGACGATATAAAGAAGGAATGGTTGAGCATTCGTAATAATCTTTTTGAGCTGGAAAAAGTGCATATTCCACGTTGTATCAAATCGGCGGATGCTTTAAGAATGGAGTTACACGTGTTTGCTGATGCTTCCGAGCTAGCTTATGGAGCAGTTCTTTACCTACGATGTGTAAACAGACAATATACTGTTAGTGTTAAAATGGTTGGTGCTAAATCACGAGTGGCGCCAATTAAGCAAATTTCACTTCCGCGATTGGAGCTATGTGCAGCTTTGGTAGCCGCTAGATGGATAAGGAAGTGTAGAACGGTATTACAAATTAACATTACATCAGAATATGCATGGTCAGACTCCAAGGTGGTATTGGCCTGGTTATGAGATCATCCTCGTAGATATAAGAGCTTTATAGGTAACAGAACATCCGAAATTATTGAAGCAGTTAGTCCTAAGAATTGGTTCCATGTACCCTCGCAGGAGAATCCGGCCGACCTTGTCTCACGAGGCGTAGCACCAACCAATCTTATTAACAACGATTTGTGGTGGCACGGACCAAAATGATTGTACGAAGATAACTCACAATGGCCTAAACATAAAATGATTGATTCATCAACGATGAATATGGAGGAGAGAAGAAATTTTCACGTAGAGATTGAACAGTATATGTGCGACGTATTATTTGACCGGATCTCATCACTAACAAAAATCTATCGTATTTTATGCTACATTAAACGTGCTATATACACTTATGGAGAATAAAAATCAAGGGCGTTAAGAAGTGTGAAATTATTACAGCCCCAATCACAGTTGATGAGTTTAATTGGGCAGAAATTTTCTGCATAAAATGGGCACAATTTACAACATTCTCACGCGAACTACTAGCACTAAAAGGAAACACAGGTTTATTCCCAAGCAGTGATTTAAAACAGTTGACTCCTTTCGTCGATGATCTAGGTGTTCTACGAGTAGGAGGAAGATTAAACAACTCTCAATGCAACTTTGACGCCAAGCATCCAATTATCATTCTGAAGGAGCATCCATTTAGCCGTTAGTAATTCGTCATTATCATGAAATAAATTTACATGCTGGACCTACAATGTTAATTGGTTTACTGAGGCAACGTTTTTGGATAGTACGGTGTAGAAAAATGGTACGATCTCAAATTGTCAAATGCGTAATATGCTACAAACAAAGAGTTAGAGCGAATCAACAATTGATGGGCGAACTACCTAGTTACCGAGTAACTCCAGGTCGAGTTTTTGGTTCCACTGGAGTGGACTATGCCGGCCCAATTTTGTTAAGAGAACGTCTAGGGGGAGGTCCACCAAGGCTTATAAAGGGTTACGTTGCTATTTTTATTTGCATGGCTGTAAAGGCAGTTCATATTGAATTGGTGAGTAACATGACAACCGAAGCCTATATTGCTGCATTAAGACGTTTTATTGGCCGACGGGGTTTACCACACGAGCTATTCTCCGATAATGGTAGTAATTTTGTTGGCGCACGCAACGAGTTAAATGAATTATACCATTTGTTTAAAACCGAACATCACTATGATTTAATTACAAAGTTTTTGAACCCACAGAAAATTTCCTTTAAATTTAATCCAGCTGGTGCTCCGAATTTTGGCGGACTGTGGGAAGCAAATGTTAAATCAGTGAAGTACCATCTCAGAAGAGTAGTTGGACCCACACCACTAACATTCGAGGAGATATCAACCCTATTAATTCAAATAGAATCATTACTCAATTCTCGACCGCTTATTACATTATCTGAAGATCCGTCATGCTTTGATATGCTAACACCAGGTCATTTTTTGATTGGTGTACCTACAACCGCCTTGCCAGAACCATCAGCATCCAATACAACACCATTGGTGTCTAGATGGCAAAATCTTAACAATCGCGTTCAATCATTTTGGAGTTCATGGTCGCGCGACTATTTAACAATGCTGAATACACGGAAAAGGTGGACCACCAAAACTACAAACTTGAAGGTTGGTCAATTAGTTCTACTATGTGAAGATGGGCTACCAAAGGTCACCTGGTTACTCGCTCGTATTAAAGAACTGCATCCTGGAAAGGACAATTTGGTTCGTGTTGCAACTATTCAAACAGCCAAGGGCTCAATTATGAAACGCCCAATTACCAAATTGAGCCCATTACCATTGAAGGAAGATCTATCAAAGGAATGTTAACACGTATACACGATTTTACGTACAAAAAAAATGTATTTCTGTATTTAATTGTTTTAAGGAATGGTATTCTACCATTACCGTAACTTATTTTGATCATTATGTACTAACTTATTTGCAAATATCACTTATGTATAACTTTCGGTTAATAAAATTTCGGTTAAGAAATAAATTCTTAACCGTGGGGGGGAGAATGGAGCCGCCGTTCAACAATTTTCCAAGATTTTCCTAGAAACAACACAATTTCCAATACTTACCAATTTATTCCTAAATCTTCGAGACCAATCTCCTAAATAAAAATTATATTCCTTATTTGTCCTAAAAAAGACCTCCTTTTCATACAAACAAAACAAACATAAAGTTTAAGAACAAGTACTTCCACCCAAACGAAATGTCAGGTGAATTTGATTTACCATAACATAAAATTGGGTTGTTATGTTGGTAGACATTATACACCACATAAATTTTATACTTCACAAAAAAAAAAACTTTACTTTTTTTCCTTCTCTTTTTCTTAAGCCGGCATCCATTACGCATCAGTTTTTTTGGGATTACGTTTTTTGTAAAATAAATTAAATTTGGATTAATAAAATTATGTATAATTATTGTACATACTTGCGTTTTTATATTTACGTTTTAACCGAGAATTAATAACTAAACAAAGGTGTTGTGTGTGTGATAACAAAAAAAAATAAAAAGAAATTATAACCTAAATTTAATTGTTGGGTGAAGCGGACGACATACGCGTCATTATTGATTACACCGAAAAAACCTAAATTTAATTGTTGGGTGAAGCGGATGACATACGCTACACACGGTCCGGCCTGTCCATATTCGCGGCGTGGTTGCAACTGCGTCTGACGGATTTGTGGGTGCGGTAACATCAGTGAAGCAAACTGACCCCCTTATTGGTCTCTAAGTGTTGTGCGGGAATATTCCGGCTGTCCCCGATGATGCAACACAACACCTTCCAAACCACACTGCTGATTTCTTGATGTTTGAGGTGCAACATCAGAATTTTCAATCTGTCTAGGCATGTTTTTGGTAGCCATAGTGGTGTCCCTAACTGCGGTCCATGATAGATCCAGACCTCGTTCACCATTCGCATTCTGCTGATAATCGAAACTCTCAGAATCCTCGATCGTCTCTGGATAAGATATCTGTGAATTTCCTCTGCCCTCCGCCGTAGATAGGTCTAACGGCGCATCCGGTGTCACAACTGGCCCACGTCGCATTGCCACTCTGGCGCACTCCACGTTTGGGATAGACATGTTCGCACAATTTTTTTTTTTTTTTTTTTTGATCACTGTAGGATTAGGTACAAGATTTGAGAGTAGATCCCACTTCTGATATGTAAGAGAGGGCTATTCATATGTATATTAAACCAGAAGTAAAGAAAGACTTACATTTTATTTCGTACGCATTTAGTGGGCTCCACCCCCCCCCCCCTCCCTTCCCTCGATGGTTTAGATATAAACTGTAAGAAAACAACTGTTAGCGTAGGCGCGTCACATTCACACATATAACCCATCACCACCAATCTTCTCTATCACACAATTCCACCAACGCAAGACGATGCAACCATTATACGTAGACCTAATCAACAAAGATCAATCGATGGGCAAGGCCACAGCAGCGTGGGTCGATTCACTCATTCTTGACGATTCACTGTATATATCATCGCAGCAAAGTGGGTTAGTATAGGTACCAATAGCATTCGGAGTAACACTGTATATATCTTCGCAGCACGGTGGTAGTATGTTGGTACCATGTGGTTGTCCACAAGGTATACGGGTTCTCACACACTCACGCAGGCCTCATCCCAGCACTTCACACATATTCATCAGGCACACATAAATACAAACTATTCAATGCAATGCAATCCTACCTGATTTATATATTTTCACACCACTTGACACTACTCCACGACACGTCCTTTCACAACACTAGTTTTTATAAAACTAAGTGTACGTTTCCACGAAAAACTTCATTGTAATTTTTTCAACGAAACTCACATGGATAGTACACATTCCCAAAAAAATTGTGTCTCGACAGACAATTTGTAACTCACACATATAAAAAAAATATTGGAAAATACAACCGATTTTTGGAAAAAACAACCGATTTGTACTAATGGCTACAACTTTTTCCATTGTATTTTTTACATTGGTACTAAAATAGAAGGGAAATTTTTTGGACACCTCTGCATTAAACGTCATATTATGTATTTGTTTTGATTGTTTGTTATTTTAATTAAGTAAATTGTATTTTAATAGTTTTCTTCTTGATTGTTTTTTAATTATTAATTTATTGGAATAAAATGTTTGAAAAGGAAAGTGGTGATGATGAAGAAATGGAGATGACGATAACTCACAGCAAATTACTAATTTCATAAAACGTCAAAATGATACTAATACATGTTATATCGATTCACTAACATAATCATAGAACAAAAATTTCCCTGTTGTAAAATTTACAATGAAATTTGCGGTAGAAACTAGGACTAAGTCCTAGTTTCCACCGCAAATTTCATTGTAAATTTTACAACAGGGAAATTTTTGTTCTATGATTATGTTAGTGAATCGATATAACATGTATTAGTATCATTTTGACGTTTTATGAAATTAGTAATTTGCTGTGAGTTATCGTCATCTCCATTTCTTCATCATCACCACTTTCCTTTTCAAACATTTTATTCCAATAAATTAATAATTAAAAAACAATCAAGAAGAAAACTATTAAAATACAATTTACTTAATTAAAATAACAAACAATCAAAACAAATACATAATATGACGTTTAATGCAGAGGTGTCCAAAAAATTTCCCTTCTATTTTAGTACCAATGTAAAAAATACAATGGAAAAAGTTGTAGCCATTAGTACAAATCGGTTGTTTTTTCCAAAAATCGGTTGTATTTTCCAATATTTTTTTTATATGTGTGAGTTACAAATTGTCTGTCGAGACACAATTTTTTTGGGAATGTGTACTATCCATGTGAGTTTCGTTGAAAAAATTACAATGAAGTTTTTCGTGGAAACGTACACTTACTGTTCAAGAAGAATAGTGGAAAAAGGAAAGTAGGGCTGGCCAATTTCTATATTTCATTATATTAAAAGGCATTACCCGATATACAATAAAAGACAAGACAAAGGGGTTACCCGAGGTACAATAAAAGACGAGACAGTACCGAGGTTATTCAAGAGATGTCGTTTACAATATATTTAGAAAAATTCAAATTTTATTTCACTTAGATTAGATTACACGATCTTGAGCCGAAATGTGATATTTCCGAAAAGGGAGAACGAGCTCTTCAAAATCAAATGAATGAGAGAAAAAGTGGAAAGAAAATTCGACCGAAAACACGCCGAAACCAAGAAATACACCGAGGGACGCTTCAACAGGCGGATTTCCCAAATTAGAACCTAAATTTCATGGACCATATGTGGTGGAATGCAATAAAGGAATGCAATTTAAATCCCGGAAATTTAGTTCAGTTATTCGTTCGATATAATAAATCTTGAGGCAATTCATCACCTGAATTGGATGGTACAGAAGATGGAGATGAATCCGATGAGAACGAGTAGATCGGCGGCGATCCAAAAAGATGGCAACCCCCAGTCAAGGATTGCTGTTTTAAAAGCCAATTTGACATGGTCTACATTTGAAATATTCTAAATGTAGGCCTACATGCGCTATAAATGCAAAATATTTTTTTTTTATATGACACGGTCGGATAAATCCACCTTCAATTCCTCGCGTAAACTGTTTCTGAAAAATGTGCAACAAAAATTTGTTTCCCTCCAACAAAGGTAAAAAACAAGACAATGTGTGATGTCAATGTTAACTCGTGTAAACAGGCTGAATAATGGCGTTGTTTTCAAAATTTTAACACAAAACACCAACACTATAATTGAAGGCACCGAGATTATCAATTTAAGTTTATTTTTTTTTTTTTATTAAATTATACAATATTCTCTTGTTTGTCACTAAATTACAATTTAAGATACCTACACCATTACCAAATTATTGAACAATCAGCCAATTTATTTATTTTAAGGAGCACACATTCTCCAAGCCGTATTAATTAAAGCACTTGGTGTGCTAACCAACTTTATAGCGCTTGTACCATCGGGGAACGCAGTAAACATTCCTGGATACCATAATGGTATATTTGCACCGCGCAACTGAAAAAATGTTTCAACTCGAAATGGGTGCAATTCAATCACACATTTATAATTGTCCGGTGCCGGTTCCTCTTCTGCACCTTCTTCCTTCTCCGGTTTCACCACACTTACCTCCTTAATTTCCTCCGTTGCTATACTATCCGTTGGATACATATACTCATTTGATTTAATTATTGCTTCGACCCCTTCCATCACATGCGTATTCATTAAGTTTAAGGCTTGCACAGGAATTGTTCGTGGCACCATTGAACCAGGTGCCGTATGGCGAACATCGGTTGCAAACAATCGCTTATGTAATGGATATGGTGTCACTAATTCAGACATTACCAACGAATCGATCCAGAGCGGGATTCGCTCATTCATTAGTAAGGCAATTACTTCGGGATCGCGATCGGGACGATCTAGTGCCAAATCTACGACATTTCGTTGGAAAATCGAATCGATTTCAATCTTTTTTAGATCAACAAATGTTTGAATCAATTCTTCAGATGGTGATTTTTCTGGTTTTTTCGGAGTCGGTGGACAAATTGGTATATTAATTTTCGTGGTGCCATTAATGTAAGCGTAAAAGTATTCTTCAAATTCATTTGGTCGCTCAAAAAACGTACAATCATTACCCCGGTCAGCGTGCTGTCGTCGAAATAGCACATATGCATCACGTTCTGCCATATATAATGTTTGATCTTTTTTTTCAATTTCAGAAAGATCCGGGAAACAGCGTTGTCCATTCTCTAACCGACTAAATAACGGTGGCCTTGGTGTTATTTGTTTTTTGGGGGCTGCACGCTTAGCAGCAAATCTCTTTTCACATTCTCTGATGCAACTCTCCAATGTTGATGGCATTCTCGGTAAATCACAAGGGCATGCATCGGGTACTGGAGGTGGTGCTAAAGGCGGGTTACTTGCCTTTTGCTGAGCTGGGGCACCTTGATCTTGGGCCGGTGAAGGTGATCTATTTCTCACTGGCTCGTTAACACGTGGTGGTGATTGTCGTCTTACCTGAGGGGGTGGTGATGGCCGTCTTACCTGAGCGGGTGCTCCGGATGGACCCTCTGGTCGGTTATTTGGCGGAGACCGTTGAGGTGGACGTTCCTGAGACCGTTGAGGTGATTCGTTTCTATTTGGTGGTGATTCTTGCCTTGCAGCAGGGCGTTGTGTGGGTCCGTGTTGCCCGTATCGTCGTGCACAATCTTCAAGGCAAGAGGCTAGATTTGCTGGAGGCTGCGCGCATGCATCAGCAGCCGGAGACTGTTGAGGTGACATGTTTCTATTTGATGGCGATTGTTGATTTACAGGAGGCGCTACGCGTTGTACGGATGGACCTTCCGGTCTATTATTTACACGTGCTGGAGTACCATATAGTCGATCGCACTCATCCAAGCAAGGTGAGCCGCTATCACTGCTTGTAGTACTGCTTTCATTACATGGTGGGGGTGCTCCCGTTTGTACTACGGGTGGAGGAGGTGGAGGAGGCGAAGGGGTTCGAGAGGTTGGATTACCCTGTAAGCGACGACAGTCTTCAATGCACCTCTCCAACGCAGTTGCTACTTTTTGCCTATTCGGCGATTGTGTTTGAGCCGGTTGTGACCTATTTCTATTCTGTACTGGACAAACGCCGCCGTCTGATGTATCGCTTGCAGTACTTAAATTAATACATGGTGAGTTTCCTCCAGATGGTCTATTATGCTGTAAATTTTGGTTATTTTTTTCACGCTCTAATTTTTCGAACTCATCTTTACAAAATTGTTTACAAATTTCTTTTAGTTCACCTTTTGAATGACCTTTATTTGCTGCCCTTTTACATTTATCGCTACTATCCGATGGTATTGTGATACCCGATTCGCTGTAAATTTTAAAAATTAAATTTTGAATTGATGGAACAAGCAATAAATCTAGATCTTCAGATTCCGTTATAATAGCTTCTTCGATTGCTTCATCACCTATTACGAAAAAGGAACCTTGATTAATATTATGTCCATGATTAAGAATATTTTATTACCTATAATATTCAATTGTTCTAGTTCAGCATCCAGTTTAGCCATTCTTAATTCATTTTCAGCCAGCGATGCATCCAGTTCATCCATTTCACCACATTTACAACTCAATTCTTGATTAAGGCGCTCCATTTTAGCATTAAAAGCGCTAGCATCGTTTTCGAAAAAATAAATTTTCGTCCCGACGCGAGTTGTCGACACGCCCGGTGCAGTTTGTCGTTCTTCGATGGCCCGTTCATAAACTTTGTTACCTCTTGGCGATTGGCTTACATTCCGCTTTAGCTCTATACTCTGAACAATTGACCCACCCACACCTTTCGGCGGTTCATGTACCTTCGCACAATAGCCTGTGACCATACTTTCCTTCAGCTTTGGAGGCATAATGGGGCGATTTTTTTTTTTTTTTAAATTTTTTTTAAATTAACTTAAATTAATTGACAAACAAAAAATTATTTAACAAATATACTTATTAACTTCTTAATTTGGAAAAAAAATTACAGAAATTTTTAATTGTAGCAAATTGACTAATATATAAAATTTATAAGTTGAACACAAAACCGAAAAATGTTTTAACTATTTTCATGTTTCGAAAACAAAACGGTAAAGATTGGGCACCTTTGATTTGGAATTTTACTTGTTTTCTGAACTACTGCTCGATGCACGATATAAATTCGTAAATCACTCACCGAAAACACTGGCGAATTATATTTTTTGTTTGATAAATTCCCAAACGTATGTTTGCTCTTATGGTTACAATAGCAATGACGTCACTCGTGTGACGTACGAATCAAATCTATCAGCAATTCGCGAGTTTAGTTCATTATGGAATGCGGAGGATTTTTATAATCTAAAACCTTCTACCAAACTAAATCAAGAGCTTGGCATATTTATAGTCGCTACAACAGCATACAATTTTGCCTGCCTTCTTCTCTGTTTGATTGATATCAATCCAGTGAGTCTCACTTTGAGGCAGCACAGTGAAACCAAGTTGTTGGGTTAGATTAATCGATTGTTGAACAACTAATGGTTCTTTAAAAAGAAAACTAATTAGTAAATCAATTAGCAGAGAATAGAAACAAATTACCTTAAATAAACTATAAAAGGCATTGTGCCTGCAAAAGCTTTTTTGGTTGAAAAATCGAAATGGCGAACTGTGAGACACAACTTTTAAATGAAGAATTACCAACGTCTATTATTTAAGATGTGAGGGTAAGATGTACCCTTACTCTGCTGAATCAGAAAGCATTCAATCCAAATCGATACAGTTCATCCAAATCAAATTGCACGAAATACTATCAGGAGAAACACGATTGGAATGCAAAAACAATTAGGCTGATTGTTGAGGCAAGCTGGATTAAATCTATGAAAATGGAGTAGCAACCAGGAAATACTAGAATCCATAAGGACTGAGCATCATGGGGGTATCTTTTGTGATCCGACAGAAGATACTTTCCAATTTAAAATCTTACCACTAGATATCGAGGCACCTACACATAATAGAAAAATGCTGTTCGAAACATTCAAACTATTTGATCCTATTGGATTGCTAGCACTGGTTATAATAAAAGCGAAGATAATTATGCAACAGCTATAGACATTGGAAGCAAACTGGATTTGATGTGCTAACCAATTGCAGACATTAGAAAAAGCAAAATTACAAAAATGCTTAAGACACAATACAGCAGAATTACATGGGTACATCGATGCATCAGAAGAATCATATGGAGCAGTAATTTACTACAAATCCAAAGTAATTTTAGTCAATACTAAAATAAAAGTTGCATCGTTAAAATCCAAATTGGCCATACTTAGATTGGAATTGTATGCAGCTGTACAACTTCAAGACAGCTTGATTTTAGCCTTTAAGGTGAGACAACAGTTTTAATTCGAACCATTTTACAAACATCTGTCCTTTTAGGACAGCCCTGACAGACTACACGCACATAGTATGACCTTGCATGGAAACAAATCCCTAGCGCAAAGCTCTGTAGCATGTACTTCTGCTTGAAAAACGGTAGCATTGGTACCCAAGGACTTCGAAAGGGCAGTGCTACTCCCGTATACTCCTACCTCAACCCCATCTTCCGTTTTTCATCCACCTGTAAACCATACCATGGACCCTCGCTCAAAGAATGGTCCAGCTGTACTCCACACATCCCGGTCAGGTAACCTAACAAAAAATGATTTGTGGAAGTCCAGTTTAGCTGGCATACAGTCGGAAGGCATTCCTATGGTAGGGTCTGTCTGAAATTCCTTAAGGATTTCCAGATAACCCACCATATTGCCTGGTTTGATATTTCCCTCCCTTTTAACATGCAGGTGTAACGGCTTCAGTCCTAGAAGTGACTCCATCGCAGCGGTTGGACATGTGTTCATTAAGCCCGTAACACCGATGCAGGCTATACGCTGAACCTTATTCAATAAAGTTTGCGTAGATGACCATAGGCCTAATGATTGTAAGAAATGACCAGTAGATCATTTTTGGTTGTAGACCCCAAGTACCCCCATAGAGTCTAGGCAGTAAAAACCTTCTTCAATAAATGCGTAATTTGCTACAAATAACAAGCACGGACTATGAGAACTTCCAGCAGCTGGAGTAAGTCCAACCAGACCAATCAGACATAGAGGAGTGGATTATGCTTCAACGTTTCATTTGCGATATTCGCCAGAGCGAGGTAATAAACGCTATAAAGGATATTTAGCAATAATCGGCTGTTTCACAATAAAAGTCGTCCCCTTAAAACTAGTAAGCGATTTGTTATCAGAAGCATCAAGGTCATTGTTCGGATCTCTTCTAACTACCAGCAAAAACCAGCAGAACAGCTTGTAAAGGATGGCACCTAATGGCATTATATACCACCAAGAGTACCACACATGAACTTTTGAAGAGATGACAACAATTGTTTGTCAAATAGGAGCATTTCTAAACTCACGACCTCTTCTTCAACTATCATCAGATACTACAACCAAATCATTTAATTCAAAGCATCAATCATTTAGCAAGATGGAGACTCCTACAGAAAATAACGCAAGAATTTTGGAAGGTCTGGCTAACCGAATACATATTACTATTACAGAAGCGAAGTAAATGGAGTAAGAAGATCTCGGGATCCACTTTAATAAAATTGGCCAAGCTAGTCTAATCAACGGAGAATGGACGATTATAACTATAATCTCACCTCCTATATTGGGCAGAGTTATATCACCTTGGGAACACTGCTCGGTAACTAGAGGCCATTGTTTCGCAAATAAATTCACTCCATGTCAAATTAAACGAGAAAAACGAGGTGCAACTTTTCAAGATGCTGGATCAAAGAAATGGAAAAAATTCCAAACAAAGCAAAGCAAAATTAATTGCAAAGCAGCAGCAACACAAGGAATTATTATAAAACTAGATGGCCAGCACACCTAGATGACCTAGATGCATCAAAGTGGACTATCAGCATTAGGTATGAGACACATCCATGAGGAAACAACTCAAAAATGTGAAGCATAGAATCAAATTCTAACAACCATCCGGTTCCATAAAGAATTTACCAAACTATACACACTCTACTGGAAATGATGAAACTGTAGAACTTTCAAGCCGCCATTATCAGCACATCACAGAACTTCACACTAACTTCAGGAACAGATCAAGCAAATCGTTCCTAACTTAAAACTAGAATATGGCCACCATCTATAAAATAGCCACCATCAAAACCATAAAAATTGAGGCAATGGTCATAGCACAGAGGACACGATATAACATGTACCACGTTATACGCAACTATTCATCAGCAAGACTACATATACTTAAAGCCATCTTCAAATTATTTATTGATTGCGATACAGGAAAATGAATGTTTGCAGATCTCTTCCGAGGAACGTACCGAGGAATACTTGTACCGACCTCAATGACGACACTGAATGAGTTTAACTCAAATCTAAATCAAAGGTTCTTAGGTTCTTTATAATCTGATTTGCGAAAGCAGCAAAGTTACAATCTAGAGAGCGTGTCCTAATACTAAACCAAACATGTGTGTTTAAAGGAGAAACGGATACGATTACTGCTAAATTTCCTTTCTTTTGTTAGCTCGCCCTGGCGAATATCACAGAAGGCCCAGCATAATTCACTCTTGAATGTGTGAATGGTCTGGTTGGAGTTACTCTAGCTGTTGGAAGTTCTTTCACTAATTGGTTTAGATAGCTATAGATTTAGCAAGTTTCACTCGTTTTCTTTTCCTTGATATTTGTCAAATAGTCCGAAGGAAAACTCTTGTTACCTTTAGGGCTAAAATCAAGCTGCCGTGAAGTTGCTTGTTGTTAGATACCTTGGTGACGATTTAGTTGTTATTTTTCCAAACCTAAGAACATGGGCGATACTCCTTACAGACTTTGTGAGCAATGAACACCGCTCTATCAATTTCAGTATGACATCTTCATCTTTGATTGTAGTAGTCAATGCGCAAAATTCATTTCTGGACTTTTCTGAGGCTTAAGCGAGTAATCTACCAAACTGGTAGAACAATTGTAACGGAGATAATACGGATTAGATTTCAACAATCCTGTTTGCTACGAATGTTTTGAATCTATTGGGTCTAATTTATGCTAACATTATCATTGAATCCGGCCATGCAAATGTTTTGATGCTATACTTTCTAGCCGTCCTATAGCCATCCTATATATGAAATACTTTGAAAGTTTTGAACAGTTGTACGTTTCTCTTGTTTGTATAGGCGCCTCGATATCTAGTGGTAGTAGTTTTCCCTATTTCGATTGTCTCAGTACCTATGTTTTCTAGTATTTCCTGCTTGTTACTACTCCATTTTCTTAGATTGAAACCTTCTTGTCTCAACAAGCTGCCTAATTGTTTTTTTCATTATGATAGTTTGTTCAATGATGTTTGTCCTGATAGTATGCCGCCAAAAATCTTCAGTTGTTGTATTCAGCTTGTGCATGCTGATTGAGCCTTTGTAGTTCTTCCATAGCATCTACTAGTAGTTTTGGCCTTGGGGCGGATTCTTCATCTGGATATTTCTATTTAGTTGTTTTTCGACTTAAAGAAGGCGTGCAATAGCTTTTTTGCTTGATTCTCCTAACGAGATCGTCACCCTTAAATGGTAGTACTACTTGGTATACACCCAGAATCCTAGTATATCCCCAGAATTTATTTAACATTTCCTCTAAGCCGATATATGACATCATTGATTTTATTTGGTGACGTTGGGTACTTGACATTTTAAATTCTCCGAACACCATCCATCCCAATTCGGTTTATGGAGCTAACTGTTGGTTGTTCTGGAATTCCTTTTACAATATCACCTAATGCCAAATGTCAACGGAGCCTGCTGTATTGTAGTTTGGATCTACATAGCCTAGGTTGTTTAGATGTTCACAACCCACAGGTTTCAAAAGCTTGAAGCATTGTTCGAGAAACTTCAGAAATTTATGAGTTGAATGTTCCGCCGGATTTTACAGTGAAGTTTCATATAATCGTCGTGTTTCATTGCCCAATTTCTTCGATAAGATGAAAATTAGAAATGAATTCCATGATTGGGCGTTTATTTCTTTATTTCTGATTGCATGTAAGCACTCATTGGTTGTCTCGCGAAAATTTCTAAATTTCTTCCTCATTTGTCCTGGTGGAATGAACCACTGGTTGTACAACAAGGTTGTACATTTGTTTATCAGTTTTTGCTGGTCAAGTAGATCATCCATTGTGGCCGGTTGTTTTGTGGCTAATGATATTGGATTTCGATTGTTGTTATTGTGTAGCACTAGCACTTGACAAGGGTTTGGAATCTCGGTCGTTGTTTTGTTTTGTTTTCGATGGATTAGATAAGTCCTGCACCCGAGGTAGTTTGATTAACTGCTTGACCTATTGTAGTATGGCTTTGAAATTGTTTTGCCGGTTCTATTTTGGCTTCGAAGGACCAATGTTTAATTAGGGATTAGTACGCAAACAGTCTAATGGTACGACCATTTGTTGCTTTTGGTCAAATGGAACACCCTAAGATTTTAATCGACCTTCGACTCGCATAATTCCGCCTTCGTCAAGAAACGGTGGGAGCGATGGGAAATTCGGTGCTGGAGTGTTCTGTGAGGAACTTCTAATATACTTTCCCTTTCGTCTCCCCGACCAATGTAGTGTTTTCAAGCTGAAGTAACTGGCGCAAAGCAAGTCGTAGACTGGTTGAGGTATAATGTAATATCAGTAAGTGATATTCGCATTTCCACGGACAGCATACCATTGTTTGACATGTTTGCTGCATTTTTTCAATCTGTTTACCGGCCAAATTCAATACGGATTTCATTGATAAAACAAGCAATAGCAAAATAATAATCACTCCTGCAGTCATATCTGATGAAGACATTCTATCAGCTTTGAAGCGAGCATTTTCGTTAATCCATTGTTCAAACTATTCAATCATTCCTTAACCACTGCTTTGTTTGCCGAAAAATGGAAAATCTCTAAGATAACTTCAATCTTTAAAGTCACAGGTTACAGAGGATCAGCGTCAGCATCAATTTCTAAATTATTTGAACTATTTGCATACAACTCGCTTCAAAATCAAACTAATACGTCATATATACGAAGCACTCCAAAGTCTATTTGCATTTTGATTTTCATTAGAATACATTAATTGGTTCAAGTTATACTTAACAAATCGTCTATAATATGTAATAATTAATAAGAAATCCAACGTTACCAAAGTGTTGATTTGACTTAAACATCAAGAAGTGCAAAATTATGTCTTTCCATTGTAAAAGAAATCCAATAATTACTACATACCACATCAATAATAATGCAGTTCAAAGAGTACAAGAGATTACTGATTTAGGAGTCACCTTCGTCGAAAACGTTAGTTTTAACGCGATCGATGCGAATAGACTTAGGTTCCTCTCACATGACTACAGTTGCAGTTGTGAAGATGAAGATGAGGAAGAAAGAATACTCCATCTACTTTGTACCTATCTTCGTCTCGTCTAAAACAGCGTTAAGTTTCTAGAGGCACCCCTTTTAAACGAGCCGATGAGCCTCAGTAGGACAGACGACAGAAATATCCAGCGCTTTGTCAACAGCTCAAAATGGTTTCAATGAGTATGTAGAAAATAATATTTTATGGTATGGCTATGAACTAGTTTGTGGCTATGCCGGTCTTCTTTGGACCGTCACTATAATCTAATCTAACCAAACCTTTTTCGTATTGTTAGGGCGGGTTCGTTGAATAACGCGGAACCAGTCCTTCAATTGGTAGATTTAAAAAAAATGCTGCGGCAAATTCGTCAGAATATCATGTCGGCGGGATTTTCCGAAGTCGGAACGTAATATCAGTCTTCCGAAAAATTAAAATCATGATTATTTGAAATCCAGTTGGCCACAAAGGTTTCGAATCGCGCTATATGTTCGATTTTATACTTTACAGTGTAATTTCCGAGTTAGTCCATAAGAAATTGAATTGAATTTTACTTCCATGACACAAACCACTTTCTGTACGACTTGCGCCAAAAGGAGTAGATTAATTATAGTCGTGGAATAGTTTGTATTTTATGCGGGGCTACTAGATGTAATGAAGATACACTACACCTCATACCCTGACAGTGGAGCTATAACACACCTGGGAATGGATATTTTTTCAAGGGAAACAAGTTGAGGCTTAAATTCATTCCAATAATCCTAATTTGGTTGGCCACAATGTTTCCATAAACAATTTTGCGAGGAATACAATGGGTACACATAACTCCAAAGAGCCGAATAGCCGAGCACCAAAATCGATTTTGATTGGGCGCTATTACCTGAGAATTTCGTACCGCCCTTTCAATAATATATTCACGAAATCTGCTTTTGATTAGACTTCGGTTTCTAGATTATCGGACCCTGTTAAGACGCCGTCTAGGTAAAAGTGTTGTTTATGCACTTTGACACATCTGCTAATTGAAATAATGCTCATCTTGCAATAAATGGAGCACTGCGGATGTTGAAACAAATTGTTTCGAGGCATTTATTAAGCTTAAATCAAGAATAATTCTGTACGTCTTTGTTTAGACACCACATCTAAGGAATGATGGGATTCGCATAATTTTTCTTCCAGTTATTGAGTTTTGAATTTTCAATATTCTCAATCATTACGCTGAGATAGGCTGAGATAGTATAATGATCTGGGAACGTCTACGAAAAGTGTTTCCATGTGTAATCAAAGTTTGTTATCTTAACTCCTCTCCACTTAAATACGATTGTCCCCAATCGGTTAGAAGTATATGGTATGTCATTGAATTTCAGGTTAGAAGTTCTAAGGGCACTAAGTTCGGCTTGGGGTTTTTTTGATGGATCTTGTTTTGTTTTTCCTTCCTGATCCTGAGGTATCTGATTATCAGAGAATTCTATCGTGATTTCGATTTTTGGTGTATCCGTCGAAACTTGGTCTTGGCTTCTCCTTGAAGTTTTAATCCATTTATGGACAATTTGTTTCAGGCATTTAATGGTTATTCTTATTATCGTTATGACTATGCCTACAGGAACTGCGAATCCTTGAATTAAAAATCGGTTGGTCGTGGATTCTGACTGTAATATTTCTATTACATTCGTGTTATTGATATGAAGTTCCTCCATCATTTCCAGAGATAGGATTTTCTTTACTTCTTTTTCCTTAAGGAGTGGGTGTAAGATTGCCGGTAAGGCCTGGAAGTGAGACACTTCGTGTGAAGTGAAAAATTCGTCATTGATTTTTATAGATACGCCGCGAAACTTTACTAGAAAGGTACCATTTAATTTTTGCGGTAGTGTGTCCACTAGGATTGAGCCATCAAAATTATTCAGGAGGAGTATTCCTGGTGTAATTTCCTCAATGATTGGGATATGTTGGTTGTTGATGATATTGCAATCCGCCGGTGTACTCTTAAAAATATTTGGGATACAAGTGGTATTTGATAGATTGATAACATTTTTTGAATTACAAATAGATATAAAATTAAATGTTCTACAATTTCCTTTTATAGCAAAAATTTCGTCATCTCTCTTAAGAATATTTTCATATAATATTTCTGTAGCTACTTTATTTTTTTTTACTGGCCTTAAAACAATTTTCTGAAAATTATTATGATTTGTTATAGGAATATTTACGATATACAGTATAGTATTATAATTCGTGATAATCTTAATTTCTGAGAAATTTAGTGCTTCCTCGACTGTATTAAATGGCAAATTTTCATTTTGAAATGTATTTATCGCTAATTTTATTTCTTGTTTAGATAATATTAATGAATTTATTACTCCTAGTTTTGCCCAATGTATGGCGTAGTTGATATTTCTTAAGTCTTCCTTTAAAGTTTTTAACTTATATTCTACATCTAAAATAATCTTACTACTAATATTTTCATTATTCTTTAAAACTTTATTTATTTCATTATTTATCATGGTTAAGTTATTTAACCGTTCCGTAAGCAAATTATTTATAATAACCTGTTTGTTATTGTTTTCCAGAACGTTATTTGTTTTTTGTTTAATAGTGATGAAGTCATCGTGGTCGGGGCTTCCCGCGATCCACTTCCATGCACTGCCGATAAAATTAAGTGATCGTTTGTTTTTTCGAGGCTTTAAATTTTCAATGAGATTTTGAATTTGTTCTAATTCGTACGATATGTATGGAAAAAGATGATGTCCTTTACAACCGTCTGTACTGATGAGATTAAAGATTTCCGATGTCACGTTCTCGTATTCGTCTAAGTCAATGGTATGTATGATTTTGAAATTTCCCGTCTGAAGTTTCGCCTGTCCAGTGTTTATTGAAATTACCAATGAGTTCGTGAAGTCTAATATTTGAATTTCGGCATTTATGGAATATTGGATGTACCTGAAATACAGATTTGCTGTGATTGTTATTAGTTACGAATATTGCTCTTATGAACAACTCTTCCAGCTTCTGTGACAACAGTCGTGTTTTTGTTTTCTTTGACTACTTCTTTAACATATCGGACAGTTAGTTTGGAGCCCAACCTTTTATTATGTTTGACGTAAATAATATGGCCTATTTTCCTGCATTAGGACGGCTCCAATCGCATAATTGGAAGCTTCCGTGGTTAGCTCAAAATCCTTGGTGAAGTTAGGATGTGATAACAAAACTTCTTTAGAAACAAGCGTGTTTTTTAATTTCTCAAAAGCACTTAGGGCGTCTTTATTAAGATGAATCGCTTTATTCTTTGAAACATTTTTGGAAGCACGTCCATCTTCCCCTCTTAAAAGGGATGTAAGGGGTTTCGCCAGTTTCGCATAGTCTTTAATAAAACGGTGATAATACCCTGACATACCTAGAAATGATCTTAGATTCTTAAGAGTTTCTGGTGGTGAAAGATTTAATATCGCATCAATTTTCTTCGGATCTGGTATTCTATCTAGGTCGGCTAGACTTTTATCTGTTTTTGTATCTATGGTTTGATATCCTCTCTTGCGTCTGAATTAGGATTTATTACATTAGAAACTATTTGTGGACGCTCTCGGGTCAAAATATCCCTAACTAAATGGGTGATTTGCTCTGTCAATTGTGTATATTAAATTAAAATAAGCATTACCAAAATTAAGGAAAAGGCACCACCACCAATCAACATTATTGGCATAATGCTATAGTGTAGCTAATCCTTAATAAAATCGGTGACTACAAAAGAATACAGAGTTGTAGTTGGTTGTTGCAATGAACGACCAGTTCCTTAACCTTACCATTACAAGTTAACCGATTCGGTAAGTGACCATCTCATTTGTATTAAAGCGTCGCCAGTGCCCCACGCACAAAAGGCCAACCGGCAAATAGAACTGTTAAATCCAGTTTCTATCTTATTCTTAGAAAATTTTATTAAAATTGATTTAATTTCATTCTAAAATAAGACAATTTGACATCTTCTGAGCAACTGATTTTAGCTTGACGGACTATAAAATATAGTATAAAATTAGGGTGTTTTGAATGAAATTAAATCAATTTTAATAAAATTCTCTAAGAACAAGGTGGTGATTTGAACTATTTTTTAATAATTTTGATATAGCAAATGAAACAATTTTATCAAAGATCGGATTTGACGATTTAAAATACCGTTTTGCCATTTTACAATTTTATTATTATTTATTAATTATTTTTGTAATCGTCAGACCTCGTGTAGTTCCAACCATTGAGAATAATTCAGCTTGGTGCTCTACCTAACTTAACCGAGTATCAATAAACAAAAAGGTAATCATAACTTGAATGAGTGGATAGTAGCAACTCAAGTTTGTAACTATAATGATCATCAACTTCTAACATGCTAGCTTTGTAATCTAAAGGGTTAGCTTCGGACACTTTATCCTCAGTTGTGGATACTTCATTCTCAATTGTCGGCACTTCATTCTTATCTTCAGGCATTCCATTATTTGATTTATATGGGAAACCTTTCAATTCGGTCGATGCAATTTCTTCCGCTGGATAATCAAGTCCGCATGAAACAATTCGTGCCTCTAATTCATTCAATATTCTTCTTTGTAATTTATTTAATTGTTTCACGGGGAGTGCAGCTGGTATTAGTGTACCCGGTGTTGATGTAAATTTTACCTTAATTGCTCTTATTACCAGTCCCACAATTCCATCGTACTTAGAAACATGATCACGATTCATTATTTCGGCGAATGCTAATGGATTCTCGTCTATCCCGTCAAGAGATAAATCTTGCACTGGACAATTAAATTTTCTGTCAAAACTACCTATGCCTTGGTTTGCATCGAGATCAAACTTCGTTTCCTCAACCGACGCGCATCTTTCAAAATATGCGTAAGCATCCTCGTCACAATTAATTTCCTCGGAATCAAAATCCAATTCAGAAAATTCATCAGAATCATTCTCCTGGAAGGACCTATCCCAATTTAAATAATCACAATCCCAATCTGGCTTTCTTTCATTTTGATAGAAGCTTGTATCTTAAAACCAATTAATGGGTGTGTCAGTTCAAATTTATGCTTATTTACGTTTACTTACTTTGTGCCGCTGCAAATTTTGTTCCACACATGGCAATGAATAAAACTATCCACACCGCCAAGTAAATTTGACACCTGAATCGTCCTCGATCGTTCAGTGAAACAATGACCACAAAAACATGGTTGCTTTACCTAATCAAAATCTATACTTCCAAAAGTGTTTTTACGTTTTTAATTTACGTAGCTTCTTACAACAAATTGTAAACAATTTTATTCATTTAGTTTTAACTAGTTTGTTTAAAATTGTTTGTTTATTTTTTTGTAGTTTATAAGAAAAGAAAATTTGCGATTTTTTGAGCGGTTTATTCGATCACTTTCTTGGAATGAATAATAATATAGCTATTAAGCAATTTCCAAAGCTGCGGATCAAACATTCGCCGTGAATGATCAATGGTCACCGAAACAAACAAATCGTTCGAAAAACTGAATTTTGCCGCCAAAACAACAATAAAATCTGTTTGTGAATCATCCAAAATAATTTTATAAAAATTTAGACATTAGCTCAAATGACAAGATAGTTGAACTAAACCAAGAAAAGGAACAGAAACAGAATTTGAAGAACTCTTAAAACTTCAAAAAGCTATATGATCAAATCATTAAAGGACAAAGGATTGATCTATACATATATCAAGACAGACAAAGGTAAATCTCTAATCGTTTGCAAGCTTGAGTATGTAAGTCGTTCAGATTTAACGTTACGAGACATACTTTACTGAAAATATACATGGAAAAGTTAAGCTAGTGGCAAGTCAAAGTGAAGTTAGCCGCATTTTTACCAACTAAAACTCCCAATATCCGGTTCCGGTGTCAAACAGATCCGCCGACATTAAATCGCTGGGTAAGCATTCAGGAAAAGCTGCACTTCAAGGGCTCTACAATTGGCGTGGATTAGTTACCGAATATTTCCCTTTTTTACTCCATCACTCTACCCCAGGTCCACGACGCTTGTAGAATAAATGTTGTACTTTACTCCCCTCAATGTGTCTCGCCGTTATGCTAGCCTCCCCCCCCCCAAACCATGGTTGTTTGAACCGAATTATGGTTTCTTTTGCCTTCCTGCTAACAATTAGCACTGATTCGATGTTCTGCTCAGCAAATTGTAGCCCCGCTAGTTGCAACCAGTTGCGGATCATACGTAAGGTTTCGCTACACATCCGCATTACCTCTTCCTTAACGGGATAACGTATCATCCTACTTTCACATCTTAAATTTCATGCAGATTGAATTCTCATACAGAAATAGTCCTGGATAATATTATTATATATTCGATGTAATTCTCCAAATATACCGTCCTGCCTTACCACGATAAACACATTTCTTATATTTATGGTAATAATGGCATAATATTATTTGCCACTTCCCTTCCATCTATTCCCGGCGATTTTGCACAATTCCATTAACGAAGTTAATAGCATCAATTTGATAAGGTCACCATATCTAACAACTGTCTCTTGTAATTTGCCCAAAATCACTCGCTCCAAATCTCCTCGCTCGGGTCTCTCGGGTCTTCAGGTGACTTCTTGCCTTTTAGTAACAGTATCAGTCTTGGTTTTTTCCACCAATCAGGAAACACACCTTCGCTTAACCATGAATCGAAGACATTAGGAAACAGCTCGGGCATCGTTCGAGTTGCTACTTCGAGTGCTAAATTGTTTGGATGTCATCAGGCACCGGTGTCTTATTATCGTCAGTTTTTCTGGAAGCCTCGTTCAATTCATTTGGTAAGATCGTCCTATTTGGCCTTTCTTTATTTTCGACTGGTGCTGCGTTGTTTCGTTATTCGATATGTGCTCATTGTTCTCCTTTTGTGGGAGTAATGAAGTTACAATATTATATATCATATCTGGGCAAGTAGGAGAGTTAAAATAACTGCTTTTTACATTTTTTATGACCGTTTTATAATTCCGCCCTCACGGCTACCGATCAACCTCTTCTCACAGCTCGATAAAACTTTTTTGTTTCCTCAACTTAATGGTGGTTTTAACCGCCAGTCTGATACCTCTGCATCGGCCTTAAGCATTTCCGAAGTAAACTCGCAATTTCCTTATTCCACCAGTAGATAGCTTTAACGTAATAACAGTCATTAATTGAGAAACTTTGTTCTCAGCTACTCCCGAGACACTTGTATTTTCTAACATGTACAAGAACAAACCCTCATCGAAATGTTTCGATGAGGGTTTGTTCTTGTACATGTTAGAAAATACATGCTGCTGTATTTGAGTTGACTTTTCTTAAGAGAAACGCCGATATGTTCGCCGATTATAACCTGATTGTCAAATATATTGCTCACTCGCTTGACAAGCCTTTACTAATAATGCAGCTACTAACCCGAATAAGGATAGCAATGGCCTTAGCGCTTACTCTGAGCAATATAGGCGCATGTTTATAGGTCAATGCGCAGTTTGGGAAAAGCTTCTAATAAAGCTCACTCCCCGACCGTTTGATACTCTGTTGCCCCTTTCAATAGCCCAAGCATTAAAGTCACTTGCGTTAAGCACAGGGTGTCGATCTTGCGCGTCTTTCACAAATCAATCCATGTATGATTTGAATTCCTCCAATGATGCAAGAAATAGCAGAACTACCACATGTCTCAGTTGCCCAAATCGTACCTTCGCAAACCACTAACATACGATGTTTTTCTTGTATTGTGCCGCTTCACCATGGTTAAGATTTAGTTGTAACAAAATCCTAATTTACGCATGCTCTGTGTAACTCCTTCTGGTATTTCGGACACATAAAATTCCCCGTGACGTAGCTAACATTGTCATCTTTTCTCAAGCCGTAGCAAGAATCTTTTGGGACCCTTTTCCCAAGTGTTTGCAAAGTGCTCCTCTTCAAAGCGTATATGGCGTTGAGGGGGTTTTGAGCGGCCTACTTTATTGGAACATTTCTGCGCCAAATATCCGTAGTCCAACCATTTGAAGCATTTGATGAGGACAATTTTTTGCTTCATGGTGCATGATACTTATCCGATCCGATTTTTGCCTTTCGGAGGTAATTTTTTCTACTGCAGACTTCTGGGAAAGCTAACCACAACTTCTGTTTCACGGTATTACCACGCGGCTTTTCTTCACTGCCGCCGTACTTCTTCCGTTGTTGTTACTCCGCCGATATCCTTGATTTCGATCAAAACTTTGTTAGTAATTAGTGTGGATAAGTTGCTCTTCTTGGACCCCGTTATTGGTGTGTTTCCTTGGTTGACTTTTCCGCTTCCTTTAGTTTACGTAGAATACATGACGTACGGAATTTTCTATCGAATCTTTGCTAATATCTGCTTTCTGACAAACTCGGAAAATTCTACGATTTTCCTTTCAAGTTTTGCCAGAGTTTTTTATTTACTTTTCGTCTTGTTACCTGCGATGAAAAACATCTCTTCAATGTACTGGTCCCTACAGTTTTCTCCATCCACAGATTTACCGCTTAGTTCTTTCATTTCGCTTGTAAGCACATCTCTTACAAACTTACGACTGACATGTTCGTTTCAGTATAGGTGTATGTGTTAGTCTATGAACAACTGTATTTGTAAGGTTAAGTGGAATTGTATGAGTAAGTGTAAGTAGTGTAAGGGTAGCAGTAAGTGTACATATTATCTCCAAGTAATTGATAAACATGCTAAACTAGATCTCAGGTTTATTTGGAAATGATGTCCCTATAGCATTATATTTACAGATAAACCCACACCATTGAGAATAATAGAACTTGTCGTAAAAAAGGTGAACATTCCGGGAAACCAAGGCGATACATTAGAGCAAACTATATGTTTTAGCACAACGGTTGGATAGTAGCAACTCAAGAGTACAATTATAATTATTTTTAAATGAGAAATCTTTCAATTCAATCGAAGCAATTTCTTCCGTTGAATAATCAAAACCAGATGAAACAAATAGTGCCTCTAATTCGTAGAAAATTTTATTTGGCGTGATCATTATTTTGTTGATCTTTTTTCTTATTTGCACAATCTTTGGGCCGGAATTTCGTTGAATTATTAGAAGGGCACCACGATGGTCTCACAATATTAATCGGTCGAGTGGACCCATCAAATTTTCAATGAAACAACGACAAAAAAAACAAGATTGCTTCACGTAACCAAAATGTAAACTTCCAAAGTATTTTTATTTTTTTAATATAAATATTCGCAATATTTAACACAAAATATGTAAAAAATTCATAAAAAAAACACTTTTGTAACTTATAACAAATTAATAATTGACCTAGATACAGTAAATAAAGCCCTTTATATTTATGCTAGAGTTGCCCGTTTCGCCACGAAATTAAAATCATCCAATTTTTTATCCTTGTTGGTAAATCTAAAATAAATCCGCTTATATTTCTCGATGTCTTTTGGTGCTAGAGACGGTCGGGTTGTATTGAACGCGTCCAAAATATGATGCTGGCGTATCGTTATTGAGTCAGGTACATTCTGTAAATTACAAATGTATGGTTAGAATACAAATAAATTACATTTCTTTATGATTTCATTGATGACTTACATCAGGATTATGCATAAGGCACTCTTTAACCGCACTCATATTGGCGGTAGCCAGCACACTTTGAATATCGGCACCGGTGTAATTCTCCATTTTACTTACAAGTCCTTTAACGTCAACTGCCGCCTCTACATTTAATGTTTTTGCTAAATTTGTGAAAATCTTTTCACGCGCCACAACATCTGGAAGTTTGCACTCAACCAAACGATCGATCCGGCCTGATCTCAAAAGTGCCGGATCAAGTAGTTCGGGTCTCGATGTTGCCGCCACTACCGTTACCCCACTAAGTCCTTCCACACCATCCAACTCCGTAAGTAATTGATTTACAACACGATCAGTTACACCTGTGGAATCGTGACCACGCCGAGGTGCTAAACTGTCAAATTCATCGAAAAACAAGACGCATGGCTTCGCTGATCGAGCTCTGCAATTAAATAAAATTAGTAACTGTACAATTTTCAAATATGCGTAAACTAACTTGCTAAATAAATTTCGAACATTTTCTTCACTTTGCCCGATATATTTGGCCAATAATTCCGGCCCCTTTACCGAAATCATCCGCAGACTCCAGGATTTAGCTATATGTGAAATTAAATATGTTTTACCAGTGCCTGGTGGGCCAAACAGTAAAACACCGGCTTGATTTCGTAACGGTGAATTTTGATACAAATTTGGAAACTTTGAAGGCCACACCAAAACTTCCTCTAATATTTCTATAACATTATCCATACCAGCAATATTACTTAAATCATTCACCTCCTCATTATTCTCGCTTTCTCCGCTTTTCGGTACTTTACTGAACTGATCGTTATTTTCGATACCGGTCAAACAATAATTATTCGTTGTTTTTAACGACTCCAGAAACACGCTATCCGTTAACATTGGAGAATTGGTATCGTTCCGAAGCGCATAAAATAGCGCCCGTTCATAAAACTGTAACAAATCTCCGATTTTATAACCCTCCGTCAAAGTCGCCAATTTTTTAAGATTTAAATTTTTCCCAATTTTTGTTGTTCGACTGCACAACTCCTTAATTATAAATTCTCGATCGCCCGACTCTAAATCAGGTATTGTACTAATCGTTTGAAATAGATGTCGACCCCGTGATACATAAATATTTTTATTTAAATTTTTTAAATTGGATATGGTTGCAATCACAGTTATTGCTGAATTTTTTGTAAACTCGATTATTAAATTTTGAATGGTGTTCGAAATTTTATTGTAATACTCGTTCTCGCTGTTTTGTTCGTTGGTGGTGCGCGTTAGAATGTCTAAATTTTCGAGAAGTACAATCGACGGGCAATAGTTCATGCATTGCACAAATATTTGTCGTAAATCTTTTTGAATTGAATCAACTTTGCGACCTTTGTTCCGAGAACAGAAAAATATATCAAAATAACAGTTGAATGGCGGTTTTGAGAGTTCCTGCAGAATTTTGGAGCATAGGGTTGTCTTTCCGGAATTATAAGGGCCTGGAAAGTAATAAAAACAATTTTAGTTGTTAGAAAACTTTATTCGCTGAAAGCCCTAATCCACCGAAAGTGACAAATCACAGAAAACTACAAATGCGAAAAACTACAAATCGTATCTTCAACTAAATCGGCAAATATTCGATGGCCAATTGCTCTAACAAAGAGTATTTAATGTGACAGCGTGCGGCCTCTATATTATTTTTGGTGAGATAGAGTCTAAAAATAAACCAATGATGTGAAACTGTCGAAATCCCCATAAGCAACATTTACTTTATTCTGAAACCGCTTTATTAGCGAAAAATTTTTTAAACCGTTCAATTAAGTGTTGTTAAGGCGCATTTTCACGAGTCACTTTGGAAGATCATCGCCAATGAATCGTCCAAAGTGAATTTATCCAAAAATATTATTTTATTTACATATTGCAACAAGAGTGAAATACATATTTCACTTCAAAATGGCGTCAATATTCTTGAAGTAATCAAAATTGGTTCGATATAGTTTTCGTCTTTCCATTTAAAAACATTTTCAGTAACATTTACTCATTGACCGAACTAACAACATTAATTCATATTTAGGTGTTGTGTTACACCAATACTCTGCGATGTATTTCTATCTCAAATAATCCTGAAACCAAACGATCAAAACATATTGATGTAAACTATCATTTCCTGAGAGAGAAAGTTGAACAGGGAAAGTTGGAACTTGTTGACGGCTTAACAAACGGTCAGACAGCTGATTGTTTAACCAAGTGATTAGGAAGAACAGTAAATCAACATTTCATTTTATTTTGGTTTAAATTGAGGGCAGTGTAAACGTTCTAAAACGAAACTGTATCTGTCACTAAAAAAAAAACTAAAAAACTAACTCAACACTAAAAAAAATCACAATAAATCAATTCCTAATGCCCTGGGAACCACTGAATCTAATCTTTAGCCGTATTTCCATGAGAAAAATTTAATTCGAATTATTTTTTCTCAAGAAAACAAGTCGCGAATTATTTTTTTGAATTGAAATAAAACAACAAAAAGAAAGAGCAATTTGGCATCTGGTGTCAGGTGGTATAACTAAAATTAGGAATGAATTAAATAATTCAAACTTTTGGTTTTAATTATTTAATTCGTGTCGCAAGCAATTGTTGTTGTAAAATTCTCATGGAAATACGACTTTTGATTTGATCCGGATCATATGATTTCAATAATACAGCTATTGCCAACACACAAACTGGATATCAATAGTCTTCCTGACAAAACAATTTGAAACTTTGAATTTAAAAAAAAAAATTCAATCCTATTAGCATTCGGGGTTTAAAATTCGAATATTTTTAATTATTTTAAGAATTAATGATTTGGTGAAATTAAATAGTGTTTTCAATAAGAAAAATGAGCGGATTTGCGGAAATGCGAATTTTTTCATTAGTGGCGTTACACATTATGTGTATTCATATGGATGCGAATCGACAGGTACGTCATTTTGTTTCATTGGCAGCAAGCTTTTAAACCTCATCGGTCAAATATTTGTAAGGCGTTCACTTCGCAGGTACTTTTACGCTGAAGATGTCGAATATAGTGCACTTCAGAAGAGTGTGCATTTGTGGGAAATTTTAATTCATTGTTTCATTTTAAAGAAAAGTTCTGCTGAAAGTTATCGAATTATTCGGAAAGCTTATAGTGAACATGCTCCATCTGAAGATACTTGTAAACGCTGGTGTGAACACTTCAAAAGTGATGATTTTCAAATGAAAGACAAAGAGAAGGTTCAGGTCAACCGGAATGTTTGAAAACCAACCACTGCTAGCATTATTAGATGAAACCAGGTGAAACTATTAATACTGAAATAGCTACCGACAACACATAATCAATTTGAAGCACGCTTTGGTGGTAACACGACCAGAATGGGCTAAAAGACATGGCAAAGTAATTTTGCTTTATGATAATGCATCAATACACACTTCAAAACCAGTTCCGATCAAATCGTTATTAAACGATTTTGAAAGGGAAGTATTAACACTCCCGCCGAATTCACCAGATCTTGCTCCAGCAGATTACCACTTGCTTCGCTCGATGGCACACACACACTTTCCGAGGAGCACTTCAAAACGTACGAAGAAGTGGAGAATAGGGTTTCTGAACAGTTTGCCCCAAAACAAAAAAAAAAAAAAACTACTGGGACGGTATCCACAAATTACCTGAAAGATGAAGGAAATATTTAGCTAGCAATGAACGTTACTTTGAGCAAAGTTGTTTTTATGTTTCTCTTGATATTTTTGTGTTTTTTTTAATACAAAATCCACGTTATTAAATTAAAAATGTACATACCAATAAGTAAAATATTTTCCTGCTGCCGGTTTCGATTTTGTTGATCCAAACACAAAGAAAATTTAATCCGTTTTAATAGTTCATTCCCAATTTGCTCAAAATTCTTCAGTTTAATATATGTTTCCTCATTGTACAAACTAATATCTTCAACAATTGACTCTTCCCCCTTCAAAATGTGCTCAATATCTTTAACAGCATCCATAACTTGAATTCTTGCTTCGCGCAACACATTCGAATCGATCATACAAAATTTCAGTGTTTCCGGCACCAAATTCACCGTTACATAGTAATCCGAGCTCAGTTTGACAATTTGATTTTGATTCAATAGCAACGGAAACAATTTTGTATTATCGATAATAAATCGTTTGAACAATTCTTCGACATCTTTTAGCTCACGATACGGCAATTTTTGATGTGGCATCAGTTCAATTTTTTCGAGAAAATTCAACACTGAGTTTTTAGGTCGCAACTTAATCCTTTCGAACTGATTTAATTTAATTAAATTCATCAGGATTGAATTCATTTCAATGGTCGGATACACTGAATTTGGGAAATGTTTATTTTTGTTCATGGTTCTAACATTAACATAGTATTCAATGGGTGATGTAGACGATGTTAAAACGAATAATTGATTGTAATTAAATTCGTTGTCAAATTCGCCACCATGTTCGACAAATAAATCAGGAATTTGTGATTTTTCATCCCATTTTGTTTTGACTATACGAAATTCATATGATCGGGGCGCTTCTTTTTGAAACATTTGTGTCATCTGGATCAATTGATCCAATCGCGAATTCATTTTTTCATCAGATTTTGATGATTCATCCCTTTGATCTGCCGGACGAATAATTTCTGTTTTACTATGAGCTAATTTATAGTTTGGCTTACTTTCATCATCTTCGATAAAAGAGATTGGTCGATTCGACCGTTTATTATCGTATTTTTCAATAGCTTGTGAAGTTTTAAACGGCGCTATAATTATTTCGGTATTATTTTCAAGTTTGCCGAAACTTAAATTTGGCGATAATTTTTCTATTTTAAGTGTAATAAAAATTGAGCTATTAATCCAAATTACTAAGGATTTACCCTCATTCACAATTCTAGTTTGATCTAAGAGCGTAGCCTGTATTCGATTGCTACTCATTGAAAGCAATTCCCAATCGTCTTTATTTTGTGCCGATGCCGTTACCGAATATAGACTAATTACGTCAGTGATCAGACAAGATTTAACCAGTGTTCCCTCATTTAAACCAATCGCTTGAGCAACTTGTCCATTGATTCCTATTTCATATTCAGGCATTTTACTACTGTAGGGTGCCCATGAAATATAATGACTTTGGCCACCGAAAAATAAATTTAGGCACCCCTTTTCCTAAAAATAAATCAAAACAAAATAAAACTGCTTAAAATTCTATAATTAGTGAAGGTTACAAATTTTGGAATTTTATTTAAAAAAAAAATGAGTTTAGTATAAGCCCACATTGAATGAATTGGCAATCGTAAAAAGATCTAAAATTTTCTTGACATGAATCATCTAAATAATAGTAAATTCTAAAATTTCACCAAAAAAAAATTTAATTCAAATAATACATTTTTTTAAAATTTAAACTTATTGCTGCCAATATTTTAAAGGTTTTACAATTTACAGATTAAGAGAATTAATCTCGATAAACCTGAACTTTCTACTGGGCATCATCACATTTGGTATTCGAATTCCCAACTCAACATTACAAAATTGAAAAATATAAAATAAATTTCAAATGAGTGAGTTATGATAAAAAGCTGAGAAGTGTTTACCACACATTTGAATTTGTAACCAAGTGGGAAATCTTTAATAGTAAACTCGGAAGGTTAGAAAACTAAGTAGTTGAATTGAAAAATTGGAAATTCACAGTTAGGTTAGGTTTGGGTGGCGGTCCACTAGGATCAGGCATAGACACAAAAAAATGGTCCGTAGCCATACCACAATAATTATTTCCTCCAACTCATTGGAACCATTTTGAGCTGTTAACAAAGCGCTGGATACCCTGACGTCCATCCTACAGAGGTCCGTCAGGTCTTTCAAACTCACAAAAGTAGGCTTTGCTTTTTACAAGTTTTCACGTTTCACATTATCTAATGGCCTATTCGCATGAATCGCGATTTTACTCGTACGAGTAAAAATGATTCACGGATTTCTCCTAAATTAAATCGTAAAATTTAAACTAGTCACTTAAAAAATAGGTAATAAAAAATTCCAAATGTATTGTTATAACAATACATTCGGAATTGTTGATTGCCTATTTTTTAAGTGACTAGTATAAATTTTACGATTTAATTTAGGAGAAATCCGTGAATAATTTTTACTAGTACGAGTAAAATATCGATTCATGTGAATAGGCCATTATACATATTTTAGAGAACTATGGTGCTGAGATCATAATTATTTTGAGATTAGGAACAGAATGTAGTTGGCACACAAACGAACCTAAACATAAAAGAAAAAATATCGATATGTAAATAAGATTTTGGAGAAGAATTCAAAATCATAAAGTACTACTAATTAAAATAACTAACAATACGGATACAAAATCGCATTAAGTGACAAAATTAAACGTTAAACTGATACAGCAAAATATCACCAATAACTTTTAACCACATTGCAGAAATACGACATTAACAAAGGCAAGAAACACATCAGAGTAGACTACAATACGCATAAAATAATAGAAAAAACATTCAATAATTTCGGGTACACAACAAGGTCTACAAAAATAATGTATATAAAGGACATAACAAGGACATAAAATCAAACTTCGCACAACGTAGGTAGAAAAACTGAAAACCATAAATGTACGACAACGTCAAAAAACCGAGATTTTCTCATTTTCTCGATCCTTGAGAGATTTTCTAGATTATAACCGGGAACCAAGCAATATGATGTAACTAAGATCTTAAGGCCGCACTAACTGTTAACGCATCAAAATCCCTTCCCAAATCAAAAATGTGACTGTTATTTGAAGTGACCAAGCAAAGAAGTTAACAATTCGAAATTGACCTTTCTAAAAATACTAAAAATTAATAAATTATCAATCTATAAGGGATTTTAAAATATGGAAAAAAAGAAAGAAACCCCATTACAGGATAAAATCGCATTACCGGCATCTCAACAATGCCGTCTTTCAATAAACCGGGTGAATTTTTTAACCTGATACACTAAAATATCTCGGAAAATAAGCACTCTACGAAAAAAAAATACGTAGAATTTGGCTGAAACATTTTTTTCGATTCATGATAGATGGCACTGTAATTGACGATATTCAATTTTTTCGATTTCTGCTACTGAGAACCTACGCAAACGATTCTGTAATACGTCTGCAATCAAAATACCACGGTTTCATTGTAAATACTCGAAGTTAGTCTTAAACAATTTGTATTTCTTAGATTTTCAATTACTGAAAATGCCTTCTTATTATTGTAACCCTATCTTCATAGTGACAAATACCATCAATTACAGCGCCATCTATCATGAATCGAAAAAAATGTTTCAGTCAAATCCTACATATTTTTAACCGTAGAATCCGAATCTGCAATACAAAATAGGGATTCATATTTTAGTTTCAAAGTTACCCTCAGCCCCACCTAAAAGGATGAGGGGAGGAGTAACCATTTTTTTCGTAGAGTGTTTATTTTCCGAGATATTTGAGTGTATCAGGTTAAAAAAAATCACCTGGTATATATGTACATACAAACAAAACCATATTCATTCATTCATTTCATAAGCAAAATAAAATTTTGAAAGTATCTAGTATTCTATGACTTTTATTGTTTTAGTTTTTTACGTGAATCTGTTATGAAGGTAATCTTTACGCATCTATAACTTTGGAGTCCGACTACCTAGAGATCTTAGCCATACCTTGTTTTTCTTATTTGATGAAGTTCTACTAGTCTGTCTTTGTTTCATGAAAATCAGATGAGTACTTTTCGAATTACTATTTGTTAACAGATAGCAACAGCGAGGATATAAGGCATCTCTCTCTCTCTAGCGATTTGCTTGAGTTGAGATGCCTAAAATGGAGGATTGTTTATAATATCTTTCACTAAGATACCAAAACGAAAAGCGACGTCTTAGGGGTGATAACACCCCTTCATTAAAGGTAAAACATCTACTATTGTAAATTACTAGCACAAAATAAAGATAACTTATAACCTTTTAAATATTTATAAAATAATAACTGAGTTTATACTACTTTTCAGGAGAAGAATATTTAAACATATTTTTCGTTATGTGAAACTCTTAACGAATTGGTTCTGTTTTGTACTGCCAAGAGGTCAATTTGGTAAAAACACTAATTTCGCGTACAATTTCGTAGTAATATCAGTAACAAGTACCTATACCCTTTCCATTATTTGGTAAATGTCTCTGAGTAGATAAGTTAATATAAAGGTCTATAAATTTCTATGTGTATTAATTTCTAATTTTCTATAACAATTAAAAAAAATTAATTTATCAATTCTCGATTATTAATAGTTTTTCGAGTTCGATTTAACCGTATAAGATATATTTTCAGATGAAAGGAAATCTTTTGCAAATTAAGTAAAACCTTTTCCAAATTAAATGAAACTATTTGTAAATTAAGTGGAATATTTTACAATTAGAATGAAATGCATCATAGAAAAAAAAAACATAGAATTTTATTTACGAGGTATTACGAGGTAATATTGGGGTTAAATGAATGTGGTCGAATGTGACTTTTAGATGTTTCAACCAGCTCCTTTAGTTGTAAGATTTTATGAATCAGTAGCAGCTTCTGACTTAAATTTCCACGCATGCAATACATCAACATTTTTTAGCAATATTAATTTTTTTACAAATTCTTCCAATTCTGTAATCCAAAACCATGTCGAGAACTCAAAATTTCTTACAAAATCAGGCTTGTCGCAATTTCGAAAAAAACATCAAATCTCGCAGATGAAGAGTTTAATTTTATTCACTAGAATTGGATCAATAGGAATTACTGAGTTTCTCGAATTTTAACGTTATACAGTGTTGTTGATTTTATTGCAAATTCTTAATTTAGCACAAATATCAAAATTTAAGAAGTTAAAATTATCTGTGATCAATTGATTTTCTTCGGCTTTTTATAGACAAATTAGTTGTAATGATATATCCAGTATTTTCGATTTGGTAAATCAGAAAAATAAAGAGGCCAATCACATACATCTACTGACAAAAGTAGAAATATCATTCCCCTCGTACTTTACCCCAAGATTTATACCAATGTATAACTGTTCAAAAATGAGAACCTTCCTTAAGTTCCTAACAACATAGGAACTCAAGGGGGGGGGTTCTCATTTTTGAAGAGTAATACATTAGTATAACTCTCGGGGTAATGTACGGAGGAGGGGGTGGAATTGATATTTCTACTTTTATCGGTCGATACATATATTATGAATGATTGGCCTCTTTATTTTTCTGATTTACCAAATCGAAAATACTGGGTATAAAGCTGGAAAAATCAATTAATTTATAAAAGGAATATAAAAAAAGTTATTTTTTTTTACAAATAGGCCGTTCAAAATTCTTTTCTACTCTTATTTGTGTATGATTAAACCTTATAAGCGTTTTTATTGAATAGTACTGGTCGTGTGACCTTTTCCCCGAATCATTTCCCTGTATCGGCACATCCAAAGAGCCCACCGGCTCCTGGAATTATTCCGAATTCGACAAATTTGGAGATTTTTGGAATGGCACAAGACGATCAATAAAATGATTCACAACTGTTCTGCATTGTTTAAACCAGTACAAAAACGACGACCTAAACCTATAAAACCAACGACATCAAAAATCAAACCACTACCAAAAATTCACAAACCAGAAATAACTATAAGACCGCCCATAGACTTCACAACCGCACCAGCGTACGAAGTTACTAAAGAAATTAATTGCTTCCTCCGCAAATACTATTGAACTAATAAACAAAATATAATCAACACTCTACCTACAGCTAAACTGGCATCATTCGACGTAACCAACATATATACAAACATACCAACTCAAGAAACAATTCAAATAACCAAGGAACTGTTACAGAAAAGCGGAACCAAGAAAGAAAAAATTGAGGAAATTATCACTCTGATCACAACAATCACTAGTGATGTACTACATCGGTTCTTGTTGTTCTGTTTTGCTTATTTTCTCTTATATTTTTAACAAAAAAAAAGCACCGATTTAGTCCATCACTAACAATCACAGAACAAAACTATTTTCAACACAACAACAAATTCTATTCACAGACTGATGCACTTCCAATGGGTAACCCTCTATCAGGAACCTTAGCTAACATTTACATGAACCAGTTTGAAAATCAGCGTATACTAACGGAATCGAACAACAGAAACCAAAAAAATCAGGTAGTGGCATTGCTATGTGGATGATATTCTAATACTATTTAACGGCACGTCGAATCAGAGACAAACAAATCCATTAATGTCTTAGATTTAAAAGATGGCGGCGATTAACTTTTTAATAAAAAGACTAAACACGATCTCGATGAACAATCAGTACTATACGGAAGAATTGAAAACCATTAAAAACATAGCAATAAAAAACGAATATAACATGGACTTAATTGACAAAATGAACGATAGATATGTACGTTTGGAAGAAACAGCAGAAAATGACTACGTTAACCCTAGACCCGTGTACTATATAATTTCTTACTTATCGTGTGCTGGGGCACATAGTGCTCCATATAGTTTATATATTAAATGTATACAGATGCAATGTGGACGACTTTCCTTTACCTTTAAATATATTTTTAGAAAGTAAAATCTTGAAGAAAACTTACGGTATTTCGATTTGAAAATCGCTTGGGGCACTCAGTGCCCAGAACACGGGTCTAGGGTTAAAGAAGCAAAACGAACAAACGGAGAAATACATCACTATAGAATAACAACATCAACAAGAACATTACGAAGGTTTTTAAAAAATACTGATACACGATGGCATTTAAAACAAAACACAAATTAGGCAATCAACTCAAACAAAGTAACATAAATACAACCATAGGCACCGGAATCTACAAAAATACATGTAATGATTACAAACTGGTAAAAGTTTTGAAGTAAGATTTACAGAACTTATAAAAGAAATCGGACAACGAAAATCGACTCAAAATATGCACAAAACTTGACGATCACAGAATTTACACAAAATACGAAAAGGACCCCTAATGAACAGATTAAAAGAACTGGAAATATACAAGAAACGACAAAACCGCTTTTTACTAAACGAAAAAATTGGCCACAACAAAATGTACGACCCCATTGTAAGTCCGTAAAAAATATTATTTTACATACAGACACACACTCACATACCAGATGGTCAACAAATTCTTCTTCTCTTTTAATTTGTTGTTCTCGTTTTTTTATATAAAAAAGAAGGGCCGTACCACCTCCTATTCTTACTTATATAAATGATAAGAAAAATTGAAATAGAGGGAAAGAAGGTTCATAAGTCACGTAGGCCCAAAAAATAGGATATCAAAGCAGTTTTTAAATATAATTTTAGTTAGTGTTTGTTACAAATTTGATAAAGGGGTAGAATCCTAAACGAGATTTTTCAAGATTATTTTAGGAATCTAATGTGGGCCTCAGATGATCAATAAGTATTGCCAATAAAACATTGCCAATGTTGAAAAAAAAATATTGGCAAACAGCAATTGCCTCAGACAAAAATATTTATTTTCAGGTTAATATATTATATTTTATAACAGGTCCCACTCTAATTACTACTTCTACCTAATATGCAAATACTTAACTAAACTTAGTTTAATATTCATATTTGCATAAATGCAATGTTATTTGTAGGTAATTGTTTCGTTGTGTTGGTTATTTACACCAAACTCAAATGTTGACAGCTCTTCGTGTTGATTCTTTGTCAATAAAGTATCTCAGAAGATCAATAGTATTGTAAATATTTTATCAATATTAAAAATATTTTGGTTGTTATCAAACCATTGCCACAATATTTTGTAAATTGACAATCATTCCCTCGCATGTTCAATAGTATTGCCAATACTGAAATTTTGGCAATAGATATTGATCATCTGGGTGGTTTGGCGTCTATTGGAGGGGGGGATCAAAGCTGAGTAGATTAATCTACCAGCTCCATAACCTTCCAGTAGGGTGCGCATCACGTGGGCTGTTCTGGTCTTGTCATTAGGCAGCTGCGTAATGGGTACAATTGTGTAAGGGGTAACCTCTTCACAATTCGCAAGTGTACGTACTGCCTCGTAAATCAAACGGAATACGGGGCAGGAGTAGGAATATACGGGAGTGTCACAACCCTCTCGAGGTCCTTGAACTCCAATGCTACCGTCTTTCTAGCGGAACTACATGCTGTAGTAAACATCTAGGAGGGAGAGCAATAAGCCCAGATAGTATGTGTCACGTACCGGGAAGCAGTATTGTCAGGTTCATTAAGAACCTGAATATTGACTGGACGGATAATTAAGCAGGGGCCAGCACAATAGATCTTTTAGGTCGCAGTGCGAAGTGGCTGATCGCCCGCATGGCCCCCCAATAATAATAATAATAATAATTGATCATCTGAGGCCCACTTAAGTTTATTCGAGATTCTCGGGACTGTTCGATTTTTTACATAAACATGACAAACTACAATGTGCACCAATGCGTTATAACTCGGTTCGAAAGCTAGATTTATGTTTATTATTCGAAATTTTATGTAAAGGTAATTCTAAATTATTCGAAATTTTTGATATTATTCGTGATTTTCAATGTTACTCGAATTTAGCTTGAATTTACATTATCTAAAGCATATAGTAACACAGTTGCCGAATAATTAAATTTTCACTGGTCTCCATATAAAATAAGGTAAGAAAGACGTGAACATTTTTTTGTCGATTTTCATAAAATTTTAGATCAGATACTTCAAGTTGCAATATTTAAAAAATGTAAAATTGAATGTAACAGGCGATTGCAAAAAATACCGCCAAAATTTAGCTTTACATTTATAAAAACGCATCGAAAAATGGTAGAGATAAAAAGGAGATAAGTTGACAATATTGTAATACGAAAATCCCAATTTCGCTAGATAAAATGCGTACAACAAAATGAAAATTTGCGGTGAAATTTTTATTTTCGATTTCGTTTGTGTCATTTTTATGCGTAAAATTTCATTTCACTTTAATTGCACCTAGGCTTTACAAATATGAGATTCCCAAAATTGATTTACGGATTTATGTAGATTTGATTTCAGACGTAAGTAGCTTTCGAGATTTTTAAAAATGTTGTTAAAAATTATTCGAGATTGCTGAAGATGTTCGTGAATTCTTCGAGAATATTTCAAATTTTTCAGATTTTTCAATAACATTTAGTGGTGGACCATGCATTTGAGGGGTCTGAGGCGGAAATAATGCTAGGGGATCCTTATAAATTCTTGCTTGTGGAAACATTCTTTCTTGTAAGTCATGAAGTTTAGTTTTTAAACCGTCAGAAACTATTTTGAACTATGCAGGATAAGTTGAATAGTTTTGATATAAACGTAACAAAAATTAAAATTACATAGAGATGCATCTTATTTGAAAATAAATGAGACTAGACCTAATATAATGATCTCAACCAGCGTCGGTTTCTTAATTAGCAACCGATGTCGTCAATTTCTTCATGCCTGTCAGCAATCGCATTTGTACATACAGGTTTCATGGATGTCCCTTTAGCACCACGTTTGTGAATGTTGATGCCTCCACCGAGAAGAAGCCTGATCAAATAAAACACGCTTTCTAAGATCAGCTCGCAAGTGTCCTGAGCAAAATTCCGCAACATGACTATAAATTGTTTTGGGCGTCTTCAATGCTCGAATTGACAGTGCTGGCAGTACGCACTGTAGCACCATCGGTAAAAACTCCTTGCATGGGGCACGTTTTGGATGCCTTCGAGACAATATCTGGAATGCGACAAGAAGACCCAATAGCTCAAACTCTCTTCAACCTATCATTGGAATATGTCATTCGTCAGCTCAATATAACGCAGCGCAACTGCATTTATTATAAATCAACTCAGCTAGTACCATACGCTGATGATATTTGCATTCTGGGTCGAAACATCATCTCCCTGAAAGAGGTCCTCCTTCCGTTGGAATTAAAAGCAAAACGAAACGAAGACTAAATACATGGTCACCGCCAGAATGCGAAGGCGCTGATAAGACCAGTGATAACTTTTGGTTACAAGGCATGGACAGTGACAGCACAAAACATCTAGAAAGTTGCTGTAACTGAGCGTAAAATTATTAGAATAATTTTCGGTCCCATTAAAGAGGGAGCCAGTTTTATCAATGTTTATTAACGTTTAATTTTATTTTTTTCTTGGTCACAGTGTGTAATGTACTACATTAGTGCTGGTTTTGGAATTATAAATGAGTCTCTTACGTTGTCAAATGTCGGACAAAACACTTGTTGAATTTTATTAATAAAGAAGTTTTGTAAGTATCAGTGATTGCGACTGTGATATTAAATAGCTTGGCATTTAAAAGAACAATATGGAAAAGAGAAAATAGAAAATTTCAATCGTTACAATTTTGTCAAGCTTTCGTATAAGAACTGGTATAAGTAAATCGGACCCATAGAGGTTCATCAATAACTCATTGCAAAAAGCCGTTCCGTCTCGATGTCAAAGACTACAACGAAAGAACGAGGAACGTGTGTGGGTAGTCGTTCGAATTGAATTTTCGAACTAAACGAAGAACTGCCTGAACTAGTGCTACTGCCGATGGAATACGCGGTAGCATTAAGCTAAAGAATCCTCACATCTCTTCTTACTTTAAATGCAAAATCAAAACAAACTCAGCGATAGTATATTGATCTAAGAGTATGTGCTCGCCCACAGTTCGTCTACTATAATTATGATCAAGGCTATTATGTGCCCGATATCAAGTACAAAAAAGTTTGAACAAACTCCAATATTTGTTGCTATTACGTCAGTTTTTAAAACATTTACAAATTGTTTAGTGTCCGTTGCCAGAAAAAATTCGACTAAATAAATTGGACTTAATAACTGACAACTCAAAATTTATGAAATCATCCCTCATAGACCCGAGATCAAGTATGCACTAGAAAAATTGAAAAATGAGAAGAGAACTCGATTCGATTGGAATTTTGGCAAAACTAAAAAAAATAAATACAAAAATTGGCGGAAACGTGCAAATTTCACAAAAATAGCAGCTGAATGTGCGCCTAAAAATACATACGCTCACCAGAATGACTGGCGGTTTAAAATTTTGAATAACACAATTTGTAGATGACGTAGCTTAGCTAGACGCCAGTAATAATTACTATTTTTATTTCATCGTCTAGTAAATTAATGTAACGTCCAAATTTATTGAATTTCAACTCAATAAAATTTTACTTCCGATTGATTCTAAAAATAAACAGTCACAATACAAAAAGAAATTTGTAAAATTAGAATTATATGTGAGGTTATAACAATTGTCTATTAAATGCCGAGCGAAATTTAATTATTCTATGTGTACACATTTGATAGCAAATTTAATTCATGAATTTATCAAAATTTTAGAGATGTTGATCCACCACACAAGATAAACTTACATAAGAATTAACGAGTTTGAAATAGGTGTCCGGCAATAAGACATAATTATTTTTGGCTGGTTTATAAACCACTGTAAATGTGCGACGAAACATTATAATCACTTTGTTTTAATTATTTAATTAAATTTAATTTAAAAAATATATCGCAAATCGAACACATATTGTACACAACTACACTTGAGGAGATACAAATTCCAAATTAAAAATAAATGACATTTGCACAAAAACAAATATGTAATTTCCCTGTATTTTCTTAACACGTTGACGGACCGGAGCTGGTACTTTTTCAAACTTTAATTTCTGTTTTAATTACTGCGAGAGGGGGAGAGTTGGATAAAATTAAGAACTTTTGTACAAAGGCTATATTTTGGGTTCATATATCTACATTTGTATGTATAAATATTCTAGTAATCAAAAAACGAACAGTTTCACAGTGTAACATAAATTTCCCTGGATTATCAACCATGGTACTTCCCTGTATAAAATGTAAACAATAACATAAAATGTCAATCCAAATGTCAAACAAATTTTGTTTTCATTAGTTTGAATTGGGTTCCAATCTTAAATCTAGAAACAAATGTATTATTCTGACGGATTCAAATATTGGCTGGCCTACAGAAAAAATAAAACAGAGTAAATTAATGGCAAATATTTAAGAATAAATATTGTTTTATTGTAGATATTGTTGGTTTCATTTTGCAGCTACTTTCGATGCTCACGCTACAAAAATCAATGTCATGGACGTCTAGTGATTGAAAACGGAAAGGTCCGAGCCACAGCCCAACACAACCATCCGCCTGAGCCTGACCGGGCGCTCGTCGATCGGTTTAGAAAAGTATTAACGCAACGAGCAGCCTCTGAGAATTTAGAGTTATATGCGATATATTGGGATGAGGCAACGCACAGACATTCCGAAGCTGCTTTGCTCTATACGTTTTCTCAAGCGGAGTCAGCAATGCGAAAAGCTCGACGGAAACAATTACCAGCGGTTCCAGCAACCGTTCAAGAGTTAGGTGATATATTATCAGTGTCAGATCTATTCCGAATTCACACAGGAAATAATCGTGATCAATTCTATCAGACTGCAATCACAGTGGAAGATGCAACATTTGTTGTGTTTATGCACAAAAAGACAATCGAATTAATAGGTCGCGTAGATGAGATTCATGTGGACTCAAGCTATTTTATTCAGACGATGGGCCCACCGTCATACTACATATTCACAGCACATTCAGTACATTCCGATAAAAGTTGTCCAATTCTTTACGCAATCACAACGAATAAAACACAAAAATTTTTCACCTCAATATTCTCCTATTTACGGGAACAATTAGCAAATTTCATGGCTCCAAATCTCATTATATCTGAGTTTGATTACACCATGCAACAGACGCTCAACTACATTTTCCCCGAAGCTAACATAAAAGGGAATTGGTTCCAGTATGCCGAAAATATTGTAAAGCAAATGAAGTACTTTGGTTTGGAGCGCGAAACAATGAAAGGCCATGGTGCGAGTGCTTTACGAATGCTTATGGTTTTACCTTTACTACCGGCCGAGTATATCACGCCAGGATTAGAAGCTCTGAAAAAATGGATGCAAGAGAAATTAATTTTAAGTCAAGGTTTCAAAAATTTATGTCAGCACATCGAAATAAATTGGTTGCGGGGAATTGGAGTAGAAAAAATGTCGATATTCGGGCTTACGCACGGCATGAATAATCATCTGCAGAATTTTAATAAGGAACTGAAAAGTTTGATTAACATTAATAATCCGACTGTATGGCACGTACTGGAATGTCTAACAGTGCTGGCAACAAAAAATTATGTCCGCCTATCGAAAAAAATAAAATCCGGGAGTACTACATCGACTGCGCCGAATACAACCCAGTCGACTCCTCAACAATCGAAAAAGGGAAAATTTGTTATCGACACAGTGATAAAGAATGCGACACAGTTGTGGATAAGAACTGCGGTACATTTACGGCATCCTTTACAGTTCCTTCAACTAAGTAGCCATTGTATTAAGGATATCAACACGTTTGTGGCATCCGACGAAATGAACGGTGGTAATTCTAATACTCTAAAATCTTGTATAAAAGTAATATCATCTATACCATCCGGTAGTAACACAATACCAGCACCAACTCCGCATTACCAGCAAGTGACTTCCCAGCAATTTAATAAAGTAACGCCATATCAAAATTACACGCAACCGACAACTGCTTCGTGTATCTATGAAACGGCGCAGAGTGCGGTTAAAAACACACCGAGCATTTATCAAATGCAAACACAAGTCTCGGTTCCAGTGCAGCCAATTTTCCAACAACTTCCAGCCCAAACAGCTCATGTCGTTAGTATTCAAAATACGAATAGCAGTAGTACTACGGTTAATTCGTCAAGTCCGCCGCCACTAGCATTTTTTGCAAAACCACCGAAAAAGGTTGTTGTTAATCGAAGTATAGTATTAAGAGAACCACCTCCTCTGGTCCCGATCGGGAGTGGTATGAAAAGGAAACCGTAAATAAATTTTACTTAACAAATTTAATAGTTTTTCTCAACTTGATTGCAACACTGAAGTCCCCAAATAAATTTCGATTGCACACAATATGATTTATAGAAAAGTAATATTCAATGTTTTAGTAAAATTTTGAGGAAAGCATTCGGTACGGATTCGCGGAATTTAGTTAGGTTCAGAGAATTCAGATCCGGAGAATTTAATCAGAGCGTTATTTATTATGATTCAGAATCCGCCATATCGACAAGGTTTAAGAAGATTTAAGAGGATTTTTTTTAATCCAGATAGTGCGATTCAAAGAATTTAGTAACCTTCAGTGAATCTTCAAGGGGGTTTTAACTTCAGAAAGGATTAGCATAAAGAGAATTTTATCAGATGCTGGTATCTGGTAAGTATTAATTTGGTCAGATGCAGAGTAAAAAATCGTACACAAAGAGTTTAGTCAAACACAAAAGCAAACAATTTTTTTACATCCAGAGAATTTAGTCGGATTCACGAAATTTTGTCAGATGCAGAAAGTTTATTTGAATGCAAATAATTTAGTCAGATACAGCGGATTTTGCCAGATGCAAACAAAACAGAACAGTCAGCGTAGAGTCATAAGAACCGAATTTAAACATGCAGAAAATTTAATCAGAAGTAAAAACGAAGAAGAAGAATTTAGACAGATATAGCGAATTTTGCCAGATGTAAACAAAACAGTATAAAGTCAGATGTAACGATTTTAGACATATAGATAATTTAGTTAGAACCAAAGAAGTTGTCAGATGCAAAGAATTTAGTCATGATGCAGAAAAAGAAAAGATAATTTAGTAGATGCGGAGATTTCAGTCAAATGGAAAGAATTTAACCATGTACATAGTGTTTAGTCAGATACACAGAAGATGCATAAGTTACCCAGAACATAGAATTTTGTTAGATGCAGAGAATTTAGTTAAATGGAAAGAATTTAGTTAGACGCAAAGAATTTAGTCAGATATACAGAGAACTTCGTCGGATGCAGAAATGTCAATCGGTTCAAAAGTGTTTACTCAGACGCAGAATTAAAAATTTAACTAGGATCGTGGTGATAGAGAGATTTTAATCAGGTACAGATAAATTCATCATAAGTACATAATTTAAATAAGCAGTAAGATGCACATAAATTTGTCAAATGTAGAGAATTTAGGCAGATATAAAGAATTAAGTCAGATACAGTATATTTGCATCAAATGCAGAGGATTTAGGTGAATGCAAAGAATTTCGTCTGCTGCAGATAGATGGTCAGATGAAAAGTATTTCGTCGGGTACAGAATACAGATGCAAAGAATTTAGTCAGATGGAAAAAAAAGATTGCGAAAACTTAAAAAAATAAATTAGGTAGTAAGATACCGATAATTTAATCAAATTCATTGATTTAGTCAGGCTCAAGAGGGAACGAACCGCCACACAATAAGAGTTGGTTGCAAAAGACCTGAGGCCTACTATATATTCTGATCTGTGGCATTATTCTGGTTTTCCCGGGGATTTGCGAATTGGGAATTGATTTATTGCAACTTTTTAGTGTATTTTGGTTTTCTTTTATCCAATCTAGACTAAATTTTTGGGGAAAAATAGTTTCATTTCATAACATGAACAAAATACCAATCGCTCAGTGTGCTTTGGAAAAAAGAGAAGCAAAATACACTCAAAAGTTACAATAAATCAATTCCCCCGGGAAAACTAGAATAGTGCCACAGAAAATAAAACTGTAACCAACATTTGTTTTTTCAACAACAAATTTAATTTTTATTTCCTTGACTCAATTATGCGAAAAGGCACACCGCTCTCACTCGTAAAATACTAAAATAATAAAGGAATCATTAACAAGGTCAACTCAATTAGTCGTGCGGGTTTGCGCTAGTGTCCTCATCATCCAAACTGTGCTCCTTCTTAAGTAAATCTTTTAGTCTTTTTATTTCATTTTCCTTCGTCTTCAATTGATTCGATTCATTATCCTCTAACCGTAAGATTCGCTCCTTTAACTCATTAATTTCCATATCCTTTTGCTTTAAAATTTCATCTTTCAATTCGTTTTGCGCCACACTCCTATTCTTCAACAGATTTATCTCCACCTCCTGATCTGACAAACGTTTCTGTAACTCAAATATTAAATTATCTTTCGTTGAATTTAACCGATTCATAATTTCGACTAGTTGAAATGTATCGGGCCGCTTTCTATGATGTGACACCAATCGTTTCAATAAATTTGAATAGGTTTCGTTCACTTGTTTCGGGAAATTGCCCGAACGTATTTTTTTTATTGTATCCACTCGTTCCATATCCGTTTGGAATGGTAATAGTAGCTCCAGTAAAATAATACCTAAACTGTATATATCACTTTTAGGATTGCATTCACCGTTTAATTGTTCGGGAGCCGCATATAATGGTGTCCCGAATCCCTGAGTTGAGTGCGACGTATTTTGTAATGGGCAGGCTAATCCGAAATCACCAAGTTGTACGGTCATTTTGCCGTTATGTTCGAGTGCTACGAATATATTACTCGGCTTAATGTCGTGATGCACAATGCCGCGGGAATGGATATAATGTAGACCATTCAGCATTTGTGAAAATATATCGGAAACGATGCTCAAATGTGTCGGATGATTTTGATAACCATCGATATCATTATAATCACCATCCTCTGTGGGTAGTCCTTCGTCAGATGAAGACGATGATACTGGATGGTCTACAGACTTCTTCTTCTTGATCTCAATTGTGCTAGACGTATGATGAAATAGCTTTGAAAAGTTTCGTCTGTGATTCGTCTGGTTATGATATTTTGTTTTGTTGGACGGATCCTGCAGAAAATTCTCATAAAACTCATCAAATCGATTGTGTTTGTTTCGGGCATCTAGCCACTCGCGTAACGTTAATTGGCATAGTGTCATCTGAATATAAAGCGTCGCCCATTTTAATTTTAAATGCGGTTGACTTTTTTCGATACTAATTTGTGGTTTAAATTTGGCTAAAATTTTTTGTGCGGTTTTCTGTGAGCCACTCGTCTCTGTGTCCGAAACGTAAGACGATTTTTGTGTAGTATTGCCTGTTTCATCATTGCTATTACGAAACTCTATAAAATCGGAAGAGGACGATGATGTCTCCGATTTCATGGGGTAATCTTCTTCATCGTCGTCCTCCTCATCTGATTCACTACTCTCAGGCTTTGTGATCGAGTTGACTTGCGAATTATTTGCAATCAAAGGTTCAAGCCAAGCGGCTTTATATGGCACGATATTCACATGATTTAATCCGGCCAATGTCTTAACTTCACTTAAATGATGTAATACGTGATTTATAGTGGTCGATTTTATTGTGATTTTTTTAACCGCATACTCAATTCCGTCCAGTTTATGACGAGCTTTGTACACCTTACCAAATCCACCACCTGCAATAAAGCTCACCTCATCAAATTCTCTAAAGTATCGCGACCAATCCATAATTCCTAAGGCGGGCGCTTGTGAATTAAGTGGCCATACATTTTGGAGGGAAATCGGTAATTCTTGACCACGCGCTACACTCACCAATTGGTAGAGTGCTTTTTGGTATTGACTTCGCATCATTTCAAATTCGCCCATTGAAAATGTCTCATCAATCAAATTCATCTGATGCAATTGTTCACATATTGAATTATACAATTTAGTCGATCGTATACGATCTGGCTCCAACATCGTGCACAATTGCTGCACCAAACTCTCGACCAATAGGCTTACGGGTGTTGTTGCCTTTGCTGCCACCAAATCCATAATTCCTCCATTTAACAAACGATTGGTTGCTGTTTTGGTTACATTATTATTGATTTTATATTTCGATGAGGAATTCCTGCTGCTGTCTTCCACTATAGATTAACAGATATAATAATCATGAAAATACCTAACCTCTAGAATTTTCTCGAATTTAGGCAACAAAGTCATCAAACTAAAATTTTTTGCTGGTTCAACTTACTTCCATCGAATGTTGTTATGGTTTTTAGATTATCCCAATTTATATCATCGTCGCTGTCGTCACAATTTAATTCGTTCGAGAACATTTTAATAAGCTATAAACTAAACTAATTGATTAAATGTGGTTAATAAATATTATTTCCTTTTTAATTGTAATTGTTTTTTTTAAATTGATAAAAATAGTTTTTCAGATAATGTGAAATAAAATTTTGACATATCCGAATAAAGTGACGGTTCTCTTTTGTGTTCTTTTTTGTGGTAACTAGCGAAACGAGGGCTGAGCACAAAAAACATTTTGTACTTGGGGTAAAATTTAGTTCAAATATTTGCCGTACGTTTCAGTTAAAAATTTTTTTGAAATTCGTTCAAACCGTGTTTTGTTATCAAAGGAATTGTAATTGAAATTCAATTTTGTTACAAAATTCAACTCTAGTTTCAAACCAAAAACAAATAAATTTATTGTAAATAGAAATTTGTGAGTCAAAATAAAAGTCTACGGCTTCGTGTATCTGTGGAACGACTCCTAGTGCGGTTAAAAACAGATGCAAACACCAATGACAGTTCCAATGCGGCCAATTTTTCAATAGCTTCCAAATCAAACAACTCACATCGTTGTAACTATAAATATTGTGTTTTATTATATAGTATAAAATCTGTTTGGTTTTTGTTTGAAAATTCGAGAAACCTCAGTGCGAGTTTACGACTATTTTCTGATGAAAAATTTTCAGCAGAATACTATTTTAAATGGAAAACAAAAGAATTATGTTCGGAAGGGGAAATTTGTTTACAAAATAGACTACGTCGATTGGTTGCCTGTTGAAAATTGTTCATCAGAAAATGGTCGTAATTTTCAACAGGCAACCAATCAACGTAGTCTATTTTGTAAACAAATTTCCCCTTCCGTACATAATTCTTTTGTTTTCCATTTAAAATATATTGAATCTGCTGAAAATTTTTCTTCAGAAAATGGTCGTAAACTCGCACTAAGTGAACGGATGGAAAACAAAAGAATTATGTACGGAAGGGGAAATTTGTTTACAAAATAGACTACGTCGATTGGTTGCCTGTTGAAAATGTTTCTTCAGAAAATGATCGTAAACTCGCACTAAACTCGGCATCAACCACACGCTTAGAAAGAGTAGGCCTTTCCCAAATTTTCCAAGATTATTTTCAATGACCTTGAATTTGGTTTTGATTTCATGTTTCCAGCTAGTGCGGTTCATGTGGAATTCAAAATTGACAATTTAGTTATAAGCCAAGTTGTGGGAAAAGTAAAAAAAACTCAGCCACATGATTGGGCAAAATTGGTATGGTAATATTTTCTGAGATTCCAGCTAGTTCAAGGGGTATTTGAACTGGTACAGTTGAAAATTTAGTTAAAAATCATGTTGTGGGATAACTAATAAAATACAGTCACATGATTAGTCAAAGTACGCTATGGTAATATTTTCTAAGATTGTTTTGAATGGCCTTAAATTTGGTTTTTGTTTCATGTTTCTAGCTAGTGCGGTTCAAAATATATTCGCATCAAAAAAAAAAATTGTTTGTTAGAGTGGCCTGTTTTCATGCCGTTGGAATCATGCTGTGATGTGTGTGAAATATGCTAAATATGTAACAAAAAATTGGTTAGAACTATGAGCCACTCGAGACGAGTAATGCACTTGGGTTTAATTTAATATTGGCAAAAATCCCTTGTAAATAAATCGAAACAAAATTCTGTTGTTTTTAAAAAATAGAAACAAATAAATTATAAGAATATAAGGGACATCAACGGAGTACGGTATTATTTCTAAAGATGTCAGCTTTAACAATTTTTAATTTTTGGTACATGCACATAAATAAAAAATAAAATTAATTTTTTTCTATAATTCAAGACTAGTTGTCAATTTTATTCGTGTTGGATGCTTTTGTTTAGGTTTTTGTTTCGATACAAAAAAAAATAAAATAAAATCTGTTTCATTGGCGAAAGCAAACTACTCACAAGTACTTGTATCTACTCGCAGCTACTCAAGGTAGGCTCATGCCAAAAGACTTCAGGTTTTTCGACATGCAGTCTACACTAGAAAGATACAATTTTTCCATCTCTCTTATGTTAGTTATATTCTAAAAAGTTACTAAATGTTTTTTTGTTGTATTATTTTTGGAAACTTTTTAAAATATAACACAAGAGAGGAGTCTTCTTCTGTACGCGTTACGGAGTAGACCAAAAAAAAGTGGATAAGTTAAATCGTAATAAGTGGTTCCGGGTACTGCGTAATTTCGTATAAGGCCCATAATTTCGTGCACAGAGCGAAGGAATCGCATTTTTTACGATTAATAAAAAACACGTTGTTAAAAAAGATTCAGGATCTGCTCGATATTATTTGAGCGATCCATAATTTATCGTGCACTAGCGATATGAATCTACGCCATTTTACAACGTGAACACACTTATAAAAAAATATAACAATAATAAATATAAAAATTACTATTAAATATTAACAATAACTATAAAATACATCAATTTAATACTTTTTGTGAAATAACATAACCTATCTAGTGCCCCAGGACTTCCCTTGAGAAGTTTCGGTGGGTTTTTTCTGGAAAAATTTAACTCGAAGGTCTTATGGATCGAAAGATCTGACCTGAGCAAATCAAAAAACAAACAAACACAAGAGAGATGGAAAAATTTTATCTTTTTAGTATAGACTGCGTGTCGAGAAACCTGAAGTCTTTTGGCATGCGCCTAGATATGCTCAAATGTTGGTGTAGTTGTTAGAAGAAGTTACGCATGAAATTACCGGCAGAGGGATTTTAATTTAAAAAATTCTAATAGATGACTCGGTACCAATTTTGGTAGTGTGAAATGTCATCAACCCTAATCCAACCAAGGTGTGCCTTTTTGGCTCATTTGATAAATGCATCGATTTTCAAAATAATTTTAATTTAGTTATAAACTTGTGTGTATTTTGTTTTGAAACATTTCCATACAACATACTTGGCATCCTTTGCAAAAAATTAATAAATTATTTGATTAGTATTTGAATTTACTGAAATAACAAAAATATGTTGGTTGTATTAGGGTTAAAAACAAATAATTTTTGTTTATGTTTGTACGATAAAGTAATTTTTAAATCGCAAAAATATTTTAATTATTTGGTTGTTTAATGTTTAATTACTTATTATTATTAATGGAACAACGTATTATTTGTAAATAACTAGCATTTTTATTTAAAATGAGGTTATGTTTTACTACTGTCACAAAAACTTGCGTTCCATTGAACATCTACTCACAAGTACTTGGTAGTAGCAAATTGTTTCCAATGGAACACAATGAAGCCGTGTACATACGTCGGCCAATCAAATGTAAGAAATAGTACAAAATACACGCCCCTTTTCATCCCAAAAAGTTGAAAAAATCTCAACTTTAAGCAAAAATCCTGCAGAACAACCAACCTAAAAAAACTAAAACTGTAATTTTTGAGCAATATTTTGTAGATCATTATACTTTTTTGCTCCATTTTTTGTGTGTTGTAATTGTAATAGTTCTTCCTAATGACATTTTTGTTTGTGTTGTAAACGTACTTCAAAAATTTAATATTGTGTTTCGTAAATAATTAATTAATTAAAAAAAAAATAGATAGATACTCGTAATAAAAAAGGAAATAAAATTGAAACGGTATGTTCATATAATTTTATTTAATACAAAAATATATATTATATTAATTACTATGAACGTTGTATTTTTTAGAAATGTCGCGAGAAATAGACGAGAGGATTTTAGAAGAAATTAAAAAACCCGGACGGGAACCATTATACGATTTAAGGCACGCCGATTATAAAAATACAACCCTAAAACGTATAATGTGGAATGAAATAGCTGAAGTTGTTGGAGTTACCATAGAGATTTGTAAAACACGGTGGAAGATCTTATTAAAAGAAACAACTGCCATTTTTAAAAATAATCCATATCGCCGAAAATTGCCCATTCGTCCGTTATTTTATTTTATTCTTAAAATTGGAGAAATATAACTGGTTATACGGTTGGATATCCCTTTTTTCTATGAAAATTTTTCTTCAGTTTCTTTCTGTTGATATTACATTCTCTTTGCTAATAGATAATAAAAATTAAACAATGGACTTGTTCTTCGCGTCATCTTTTGTTCGGTTTATCCGAATACCGTTAGATCTGCGAGCGTTATTTTGAAATTTTACCGTGTATTTTTAATATAAATATTATTTGACATGTAATTAAAGTAAGTTAAAAAGATTGTGACTTAAAAAAGTTGTGTTTTTCTTAAAACTGTGTGGGAAGCCTTCCAGAGAGAAACTCCAAACAAGGATTGAAAATAGAAGTATTCGCTCCGGCAAATACTTGATCTTAAATTTTCTATTTAAGGACAACCCGTACAAAAAAATTTTCTTATTTATCATTTTACAATGAAGTTTTCAATAATCAAATAAATCCCTAAAGTAAGAAGTAATTCGACATTATAACATTATTAAAAGGAATATTAAATAAATATTTCTAATTTATTGTAATTGTAATAGAAAGGTATTTCTAAAAAATATTATAAATAAAAATTTAAGTTTAATGAATAATAAATAGATTGATATACAACGTAAGGCGCGGTTTGATTGTAAAGTGTGTTATTTAACGTGTTGTTGGTCTCGAGTTCGATCCTCGTCGTTGTGCAAATTTTTTTTAATAATGATTTAAACCATTTTTTGACTGCTTTCGACTTATTTCGAGTGTAATGAACATTACTTAGCTTGATATACAACATAGGGCGTGGTACTGTTCTCAAGTGTGTTATTTAACATGTTGTTGGTCTTGAGATCGACCCTTGCCGTTGACGAGATTTTTTTTTAAGAAAGATTTCAAACATTTTTCTTTTTTTTTTGACTGCTTTCGAGTTATCTTTGCCTGTTATAACAAACATATTGAAATGAAATTTTCTCAACAAAAACGTGTTTTCTTTTAAATTCTGCTCGCCTGATAAATCCGAATTAATTTTTATTTTTTAACAGCCAAACAGAACTCAAAAAATGCAAATATCTTTGTTACTCGAAAATTTAATTTGAAATATTTGTTTTGTAACAGGGAAACAGAATTTAGCAGCGTTACAACACATCGATGCAAAAGTAGTAATAGTTGTTCAACTCAAAGTATTGAACAATTCAATTCAATGGAATACTTTGGTATTATTTTGCTTTGTTATGCATTCTGTTTGCCTGTTACAAAATTTAAAACAGTAACATTTTCTGTTTGAATTTAATAGGCGGGAAATAAATTTTTTAAGTCCGATCTTGATCAGACAATATCATTCGAAATATTTTTGTTATAAAAATTGCTAGCAGGCAAACATAACACGAAAGCAACTGTCCAATAGAAAATTAGTAGATGTTAAATAAAAAAAAAATGTAATCTCCGATTTTAGAAATAAATAATTTTCTTTACGTCATTTCCCAAAATTAATTAACGGTAATAAGTACTAAATTTAATATCCGTATTATACTTACATTAAAGTATCCACAATTTGTAATCAAAATTTCTCTTCTGAAGATTTGTGTCATTTGTTCTAATAACAACATAATGTGAGAACCATGACGTAAGACGAAGACGATATTTTTTAATTGATGTTTAAGAGTCCTGTTGATGAAATTCTTCGAGAAATGTGAAAATCTGCTCAATATACCCCTAATAACCTCGTTATAGTGGAAAATTTGCTAAGCTCGTTTGACATTAAACGATCATCAAATTCCAACGATTTTAGTACCTGCTTGATTGAGTTATTTGTAATATGTTTGAGCAATTATCAGTTTCTAAATTAATCAGCTTTTCTGCTAGACAGTTTCTGTATGTGTCATTGTGATCTTCATAAAAGTCAAGATGAATTCTTTAAACGTTTCTTCCTAGACAAATACCCAACAGCGACTGAAAGGAAGTTCTTTTTTTCCCTCATTCAACACATTCTCTGTAATGCATCATCATTGTTGGTTCGACTGAATTATTGGTTCTCTTGTAATAGAGCGGACTATTTGGAGGAGCATCGTTGAAACGGCCGAATGCTTTCATGTAATTTGTGTGCCAACTTATGATTTCTACGTATTTCACAGAAAATGCAATTTGGTTTAAATCACCAGAATGCTTTGGCGCACAGGAAGAGCCACACAACGCAAAATGTTGATTTTCCTTGTATACATACTATTTACCTATTCATATCTGGAATAATTCAAAAATGATGACCGTCTGAACCGACGAACGGCAGTCTACGCAAAACGGAACTGTATATAGCTGTACTTCCTTGATTTGACTACTGCATAAGGTTAAACTTTAAAAGCGAACCGGAAAAGACAAAAAGTTGGGAGTACCTTGTGCGCCAGAAAAGAATGCCGAGTGGCTTGCATGGCAGATATTAAATTTTGCTTTTTATTGTGGTATCCTTATTTCGCTGAAAAATAACCGAAATGAATTTGCTCGTGGTGCTTTTGTGCCTGGATAAACTGTCCAGGATCTTCCTCCATAAAATCCCAAATCTGCAATTGTGCTTCGATTGCGGTTCTTGATACCTCTAAAGAGGTTTTGGGATCTGTGTCCCTATTCTGATTTTCCCAGGGAATCGCGAATTGGGAGTAAATTTATTGTAACTTTTTAGTGTGTATTTTGGTTTTCTTTTTTCCAAAGCACACTGAGCGATTGGTATTATATTCATGTTTTGGGAAAAAAAATTCCCAACCTAATTTTTGGAGAAAAATAAGCAACAAAATTGCTGTTAAATGGAACTACTTTTCCCCAAAACTTAGTATGATATGGAAAAAAGAAAACCAAAATACTGTGGCGAAATGTCGACATTTTTGACAGATATTTTTGTAATTACATTTTTTTGTTTTGTTCAATTTGTCATGGAGCCAGTCGGGCTTGGCACCCTGGGCAAATGTCAAAATATTGGGTGCGCTCATTTTTTTTAAATTTACTTTTCTGACGTGTGGAAGCACCTTTTTTTATATTAAGCTTTTTTGTAATTTTATTTTATATAAAAGAAAAAACTTTTTTTTAACAGTCGCGTGATACACACGTAATAAATTTTAGTATTTTTTGTAATGTGCTTGTTCCGACAAAGAAATAACTCTAGTAAAATTAATGTACATCCATTGATAAATACATTTATAAAAGTTATAAATCAAATTCAAGTTGTGGAATTAATATAAATTAGTGTTATTAATTAATAAACAAAAATATTGGAGTCAGATTATTATAAACACCAACCCATAATTGGTAACCAGCCAACGTGATAAGAACACGTAGTAAATGGCAACCGCATGTTTTTTTTTTTTAATCAAGAAATATTCACCCCTATTATGATTGACGAGTCGATCGACAATCGACACGACTCTGTATTGCGTTTTCGTTTTTTCATTTGATAAACACAATACGAAAAAGGAAAAGGCAATAGAGAGTCGTGTTGATTTTCGATCGACTCGACAATCATAATAGGGGTGATTAATTTTTTATCGAACCATCAGCAAAATTTTACATTGTTGGATTAAGCAAAATCATAATTTCATTATTTGGAATTATTTCGGACATATTTCATCCAGCACCGCAGGATTTCTTTTATTTATTTATCTGTATAATTGCGTCATTTACGCATATAATCGGAGCATTTGCGGATCATTTAATCAATATAATTGCATCAGTTACGCAAATCATTTACGCAAGTTATTCCGGATTTTCAACAAAATTATTTTCGGTCATTTTCAACGAGGCACCAAAATTATTTCATCATCAAATTTTGGACGACATCATCAGTAGCAGCTTGTTTGGAACGCACATTGTGACGATTATTTTTTCAACACAGTTTGTAAGTACCCTTTATTTTTGTATTTGTTTACCAGTGTGCCAATCTCTTCAGCGCGTTTAATTTTTGTCATAATGTTTGATATCAACGTCACATTGTTCATTTTGTCGGTTATATTTTTATTAATTTGTTCGTTCTCGCGTTCTTTCGTCGAGTGTGTTGGTGATGATGCGGGCGCACGTGATTCTGAGAAGGGTGAAGCAACCTCTGACCCTGCCGCCGTAGAGCAGACCATTACAATGACACAAACTCAGCTCCAGGAGTTGATTGATTCTAAAATCCAGGTTTTGCGAGATTCACTTTCGTCGTCCGTCAGTTCTGGTGATATTAAGTCGGGAAATTTTAAACCAGTGGCACTTCAGTCGAGTAATTTTGTCGCTCATGTGGCTTTCAAGGCTCCTCAGCCATTATACAATCAGAACCCTGTTGTCTGGTTCGAGATCTTGGTGCAACAGTTCATCGTTGCCAATATTAAGCTCGAAGGCACGAGATATTCACATGCCGTTAGTGCGTTAGATTCAAGATTGCATAATACTTTTGCTGATTTAATTACTCGTGACAAAGGCGATGAACCATACTCTACATTTAAACAGGAGGTTATCCACGTGTTGGGGGAGTCCGAGAAAACCAAACTGCATAACATTATGCATGGCTTGATATTGAGCGACATGAAACCTTCGCAGTTATTGGCAAAATTTAAGTTGAACGCGGGCACTTTGTTCAGTGAAACTGCAGTTAGGCAAATGTGGTTGAGTCGTCTTCCGCAGCAGGTGCAAATGGTGCTTACCTTATTTGCGAACGACGTACCACTAGCGGTACTTGCCGAGCGTGCCGATAATGTTTTCAAAACCATGAAGCAGACCCATGTTAATTTAGTGGAACAAGCTACACCAAAGGAGATGTTAGCAAGCCATGAGTTGGAGGATAAATTCGAGAAATTCCGGGTGCAAATGTTGTCGGAAATAAGCGCGTCAAAGGTGAGCAAGGAGCTCGCTCTCGTGATCGTTCCCGTTACAATTCACACACAGGTCGTAATAATTCGTTCCGATCCCCTTCAAGAAATCGTTCAATCAACCATAACAACGAGTGTTTTTATCATGGTCGTTTTGGCGAAAAAGCTTTACATTGTGCTGTAGGATGTAAGCATCACGCGAAGTTCACTGGTGCTACAGTTTCTCCTATTGACAATACAAAAAACTAGATGACCATCAGCTTGCGGCGACAAACAGAGATGGTCAGTTATCAAGTCGCCTATTAATATTCGAGATAAATGCGGGAGTTAATTTTTTGATTGATACAGGGGCTGATGTATCAGTTTTTCCTGTCAGTTTAATCAAAATGTCAAATATCGACGCTACATTTAATCTATTCGCTGCCAATGGTACCCCCGTTCGAGCATTCGGTTCACGTGTATTTAAATTGAATATCGGTCTTCGCCGTGATTTCACATGGGACTTCATTATTGCAGACGTCACACTGCCCATTATCGGAGCAGATTTTCTCAGAAGTACAGGTCTCCTGGTATATATTCAAAAACGTAGACTTATCAATCCGGTGACTTCTATGTTCACCACTGGTGTGCTAAGAACCGATCAAATTACCGCGTTACCTTTTATTGATAAGACAACGTTGCATCCTGCAGTACAACAGTTGATTACCGATTTCTCGGAAGTTACCAAACGCGCGTTTGGGTCAAGTATTGTCAAACATAATGTTACTCATAGGTTGGAAACTATAGGTCTTCCAATATCGTGTAAAGCGCGCCGTTTGGCGCCAGATAAGTTTAAAATTGCCAAGGACGAATTTGAGAATTTAGTCGCACAAGGAATATGTAGACCTAGTAACGGTCCATGGTCCAGTCCTCTGCATTTGGTCAAGAAAAAGAACGGCGAATGGAGACCGTGTGGTGACTACCGTGCTCTCAATAGAATTACTATCCCTGATCGATATCCCGGCTATGTTTCGATATTTCGGCTTGTTTGAGTTCTGCCGAATGACTTTTGGGTTGCGTAATGCGGCCCATGTTTTTTCAACGTTTGATGCACGCCTTGTTGAGTGGGTTAGAACTCTGTTTTGTTTACCTGGACGACGTGTTAGTGGCGTTAAAATCGTTCGATAGGCATCTGTAGCATTTAAAAACAGTTTTGCAAAGATTGACGGAGCATGGCCTTGTGATAAACGTAGAAAAGTGTTTTCGCACAATCTGACATTACATTTTTAGGTCACACAGTGACTAGTCAGGGCATTCTACCCGCTCCAGAACGCGTTCAGGTCATTCAGGATTTCCAACAACCCAGTACTGTGAAACAACTAAAACGATTCTTAGGTATAATCAACTTCTATCGTCGTTTCATACCTAATGCTGCCGTCGATCAGTTATTTCTGAACAACTTTTTGAAAGGATACAAAAAGAATAGAAAAGTTCTGATCGTATGGACACCGGAGACCATCAAAGCATTCACAGAATGCAAGATGAAATTAAGTCAAGCTACCCTTTTAGCACATCCATCCGCTTCCGCTCGTTTGGCAATAATGGTTGACGCATCTGATGTTGCAGTTGGTGTAGTCGTACAGCAATTTGTTGCAGACGATTGGCAGCCACTTAGTTTTTTTTTCATTAAACTTACGGATACACAACGCAGATATAGTGCCTATGATGGAATTACTGGCGGCGAATGCGGGTGTTAAACATTTCAGGTATTTTTTAGAGGGACATAAGTTTACACTGTATACTGATCATAAACCTTTGACGTATGCATTTAGCCAAAATCTTAACAAAGCATCGCCTAGACAGTTCCGACATCTAGACTTTATCGGACAATTCACAACGGATATTCAGCACATATCCGGAGTAGACAACGTCGTTGCAGACGCACTGTCGCGTATCGAACAGATTGATCTGCCGGAAAGCGTCAATTACGAAGCAATAGCGATAGCTCAGGAGGAAGACGAGAATCTTCAGAGCATGTTGAGTAATGACGCGAGTAAACTTACTTTCGAACGACTTCCATTGTCTTTTAATTCAGATAACAAATTGTATTGTGACGTGTCAACAGGTTCACCAAGACCTTATATACCAGTAGATTTTCGTAAATCCGTGTTTGAGTCTTACCATAATCTTTCACACCCAGGGGTTAAGGCATCAGTCAAATTGTTGACCAAGAATGTCATTTGGCCATCCATTAAACACAACACAAAGGTTATGACACAGAATTGTCTGGCGTGCCAGAGATCGAAAGTCGCACGTCATACTAAATCCCCATTAGGTTCATATGGTTTGACATCGCAGCGTTTTGTCGAGGTCCATCTGGACATCATTGGCCCGAAGCCATTCCAGTGCCAGATATCTCTGCCGCAACAATTGCATTCGCAATTTACTCAACTTGGGTTGCTAGATTTGGCGTGCCAGTGTCAATAGTCACAGACCAGGGTACTCAGTTCGAGTCGCATCTTTTCGCGAGTTGTCGAATTTGTTAGGTTTTGAGAGGAAATGTACGACAAGTTATAATCCGAAGAGCAATGGAATGATCGAGCGTTGGCATCGCACCCTTAAGGCCGCAATCATGTGTCATTATCGTCCAGATTGGCCTAATTTTTTACCATCTGTTTTGTTGGAGTTGGACAGTTTTCAGTGAGGAGCTCATCACCTGCTGAGCTTGTTTTTGGCACCAAGGTGCGGATACCAAGTGCGTTCGTTGATCAGACCTGTAGCAACAATCGGAATTCATTCAGAACCTAAGGATGCATTTCGATAAGATCGCGCCATTGTAAAGATAACATCTTCGTGAGTAAGGATCTACAAACTTGTTCACACGTATTTTTAAAAACAGATTCGGTGAAGAGATCGTTGCAGCCACCGTATACCGGTCCGCATGAGGTCATTGATCGCAGCGAGAAAAATTTCACTATTAGCATCAATGGCGTCTTAAGCCTTGTTACAGTGAGACCTCGGTCACCGAGCAAGTTTTCCAGGAGAAATATAATGACGTGTCGAATCCGTCTATGCGAAATACTTCAGTTGTTCCTACATTCAAACAGGCCAAAAGAGTAACTTTCGATTGCAAAGCGGATGTACGTCAGGCGCCAGCACAGTCTACTACCAGGACAGAACGAACAATTAGCATTCCTACACGTTTCAGATAGAACGTTTCATGTTTCGTAAAAATCAGGTTTTTACTGGTGTGGGAGTATTGTGGCGAAATGTCGACATTTTTGACAGATATTTTTGTAATTACGTTTTTTTGTTTTGTTTAATTTGTCATGGAGTCAGTCGGGTCTGGCACCCTGGGCAAATGTCAAAATATTGGGTGCGCTCATTTTTTTTAAATTTACTTTTCTGACGTGTGGAAACACCTTTTTTTATATTAAGCTTTTTTGTAATTTTATTTTATATAAAAGAAAAAACTTTTTTTTTAACAGTCGCGTGATACACACGTAATAAATTTTAGTATTTTTTGTAATGTGCTTGTTCCGACAAAGAAATAAACTAGTAAAATTAATGTACATCCATTGATAAATACATTTATCAAAGTTATAAATAAAATTCAATATCATTCATTAGTGTTATTAATTAATAAACAAAAATATTGGAGTCAGATTATTATAAACACCAACCTATAATACACTAAAAAGTCGCAATAAATCAACTCCCAATTCGCAATTCCCCGGGGAAACCAGAATAGTGCCACTGTAATTGTTGCTCCAACGCGCATTTAGGTTGCTTGATAATTTTCGTACAATTCATAGATAGTTTGGTTTTTACTATAATCAGCAAATTCTGAGCCAAAAAAAAAACGAAAATCTGCAATTGTAATCCGATTTCGGTTCTTGACACCTCTAAAGATAGAATTCGGCACCTGTAATTGTTATGCCAATGGCCAATGCCAAGGTTGAAATTTTTGGAAATCACCTTGCTATAAGTAAATCAGCAAATTCTGAGCCAAAAAAAATCTGAAATCTTTTTGGTACCTCTAAAGATAGGTTTCAGGACCTGGGGCAGGATGTTGTTACGTCACTTTCGAATCGAATTCGATAGATTTTAGATCTCTTGTTTCAAGAATAAAATTGTACTCTATTTCGTTTATGCCTGTTTTGCTGCTATCTCAGCCTGATCGAATAAAACAACAATCTATTTCTACTTACATTCATGATTCTTTATCACCCAATTTTTGCTTAGTGATACTTTATCGATGTGACGGAAAGGAAATGTACGCAACAAAACGGGATCGCAATAGAAAAAGCATAATCAAAAAGCGAAAGAGAGTAGAATTTTATACTTGAAACAAGAGGCATAAACTCTATCGAATTCGAATCGAAAGTGATGTTACAACATCCCACCCCCTGTATTTGTTGTGCCAATGCGGATTAAGTTGCTTCATTTGCTGCGTTCCATTTAACGTGGCAAAGTACACACAAGTACTTCTGACTGCACGCAGCTACTCTTGCTAAATTTTATGAGTATGTGGCGTCACCGTTAAATGGAACGGTGGGGAGTGTGTGGCGTCACCGTTATTTTTATTTTTATTTAAATTTAATAAAGTTTGTTTCCAAAGTTGAATTGGCATTAAGTAAGTTTGGAAGGTATATATATATATATATATATATATATATATATATATATATATATATATATATATATATATATATATATATATATATATATATATATATTTTAAAAAAGAGTAGTGTGAGACGCACTTTTATAGTACATGTCGCGACAAGCGACAGAATTTTGTAGCGTCAGTCATTTTGTTTTTTTTAGTACTGTTTTAAGTTTTTCTCTGTTCGAGAAGTTGAAAATAAAATTAAATCTTGTTAATATCAACGGTAGTAATTTTGGTTAAACTTAATAAAATTAATAATTAATAAGTCGCATAGCGAAGTAAAAATTGTATTTAATTGGAAAAAACAAATTGTACGTGAATTAGCAAGTGTGTTAAATTGTGCCCCAAAAAAGCGCTTTAGAGGTTACGTTTTCCGCGTGGGTTTTCACGTATACCGCCTAGCGTAACCGCACCAGCACTAATATGCATTAAACCAAACGGGATCATATAATATATATAACCATTAACCCCAAAGTGGTAACGCCCGACGTGATCTGAAGGGGAGAATAAATACAACACAAGTATAATAAACCACGTTTTATTAGGCTCAATCATTTAACACGGGGATTTGCAAACAAATTTGGTCGCGGACGAGCGACAATTTACTAAAGCTTACACCGTTCGACACATAAGCAAGCAGCAAGCATAGTAACCAGCAGCCATCAACAGCGGAAATATCATTACGCATCGGCAGTTAATTAATGTAAGTACGTTGCAAATTTAATTAATGGCAAAATTAGATCGTGATTAAATTACAATTAGTGTTCGGTTACATGTTATAAATTTTTCAAAAGTTAGTAGTAGTTTTTTTTATCGCGTGTTGTGTGTTTCTTTTTACCCATGCCGACGCCAGGAGGTTCTTCCACTCCAGTGGAGTCGGAAGTTGTGGGGCAACACGGCCAAGACAAAATGTTGTCGTTTACATTAGAAGAGTTGAACGAATTGATCGAAAGTAAAATATGGGCGTGTGCGTGTTCTCGACAATCGGGTTTAGTTGACTCGGGTCGTATTACGGACAAGTGTCCGGTTAAAACTAAGGTCGAATTAGGGGATAGTACAGTAATGCCTCAGACTGACATAATTTCACATATCGCCTTCAAGCCTCCGCAACCGCTATATATGCAAAATCCTACGGTATGGTTCGCAATCCTGGAACAGCAGTTTATAGTGCCTAACATAAAAAGTGAACCAACGAAATATTCCCACGCAGTTAGCGCGCTTGATTCTCGCTTACAGGAGACGTTTGCAGGTGTGATAATGGGTGATAAGGGCGACAAGCCTTACACGTTTTTTAAACACGCTGTTATTAAAGTTCTCGGAGAATTGGATAAGGCTAGATTAAATAAAATGTTCCACGGATTGTCGTTAGGAGATCGTAAGCCATCGCAGTTACTTGAACAATTCAAGTTAAACGCCGGCGTTAATTTTAACGAGGATTATATCCGTCAATTATGATTAAGTCGATTACCGGTAAATATTCAGCTCATATTAACATCGTTTGAAAAAGATGTGTCGTTAAATATTTTGGCTGAGGGAGCGGACAATTTAATCGAGACCATGGCTCATAATCAAATTCATTCAATCACAAGCCCATCAAATTCATCGGGTTCTTTAATTAGTAACAATTCCGTTTTAGCTCCTAGTGTAGAAAGTCTCGAAGAGACGCTAACCAAATTCGAAGCAAGAATTATGGGTCGAATTTCTGCCTTAGTGACAAATCAGGACAGATTTCGTAACCGAAACCGTTCAAATTCATAGCGACAAGGCTCGCTTACACCTTCTTCGTCTAAGGACTAGTCAGGCGATCGCGATGTGTGTTTTTATCATAAACGTTTCGGCGATCGTGCGATTAAGTGCGTTTCAACATGTAAGCACCACGATAAATTCATTCGTAAATCCGATAAGACGGATACCAATCCAAAAAATTAAAAGCACACCAGCATGTGACGACGTGTCTGGATGGTGCAGAATCCAGTCGTCTTTTAATCATAGAAGCAAACACCAATCGTAAATGTTTAATCGACACAGGGACGGACGTGTCAGTTGTTCCAAGAGATTTTGTTAAGTTGCCGGTTACAACGGACGAGTTTAGTTTATTTGCGGCTAACGGCACTCGGGTTAAGGCATACGGTACTCAACAATTGAGCTTGAATATCGGCCTACGCCGAGAATTTGTGTGGACTTTTACTGTGGCAGACGTCACCCTACCTATCCTGGGAGCTGATTTCTTAAAGTCAACCGGTATTTTAGTGGATATTCGTAGGCGTCGAATTGTAGATCCTCTTACTTCTTTATGCGCTATAGAATCGTTGTTTAGTAATAACTATCCATCGTTGACAACGGTTGACAAATCAGCAATACAACCAGACATCGTTAAACTATTATTGAATTTTCCGGAAGTCACGCGCGACTCAGTGAGTCCAGTTCCAGTAAAGCATCAGGTGACCCATCGTCTCGAGACACGTGGTCCACCAGTTGCTAGCAAAACACGCCGGTTACCTCCGGACAAGTTAAACATAGCTAAGGCACATTTCGAGTCAATGATGGCCCAAGGCATCTGTCGCCCTAGTAAGAGTCCTTGGTCTAGCCCGCAGCACCTGGTCCGCAAAAAGAACGGTGAATGGAGACCATGCGGGGACTACCGGGCCTTGAATGACGTTACCTTACCCGATCGCTATCCTATACTGCACTTACAGGACTTCTCCTTCCAGCTTGCCGGTTGTAGCATATTTACCACGTTAGATTTAGTGAGGGCGTATCATCAAGTACCCATCGAGCCCTGTGATATTCCGAAAACGGCCATTGTTACACCATTCGGGTTATTCGAGTTTTGTCAAATGACCTTCGGACTGAGAAACGCGACACAATCATTCCAAAGATTAATGCACTCCATCTTGTTTGGGTTGTCGTTCGTTTTCGTCTACTTGGACGATGTTTTAGTGGCATCCAGTTCCATGGAGGAACATTTTAAGCAATTAAAGATAGTCTTCACCAGATTATCGGAAGTAGGTCTGGTAATTAATACGGATAAATGCGTATTTGCAAAACCAGAGATACATTTTTTGGGTCATTCGGTTAATTCGCAGGGGATACTCCCATCACAAGAAAGGTGTAGCGTCATTGCGAAATACGAGCGACCGCAGACCGTACAGCAGCTGAAACGATTTCTCGGCATGTGCAATTTTTACAGGCGTTTTATACCGGCCGCTGCCAGAGACCAAGCTGTTTTAAACAATTTTCTTAAAGGTTATAAGAAAAATAAACATACAAAGGTCGGATGGTCGGAGTCATCTATTACAGCGTTCGAGGCTTGCAAGACTAAATTGTGCGAAGCAACGATTCTGGCGCATCCTGTAGCTAACGCAAGGTTGGCAATTATGGTCGATGCTTCTGACAATGCAGTCGGGGCGGTTGTACAGCAATTTGTTAACAACGTTTGGCAACCGCTAGGTTTTTTTCTGTTCGTTTGAGTGAGACCCAACAAAGATACAGCGCATATGACCGTGAATTGTTGGCGGCGTACTCTGGTATAAAGCATTTTAGATACCTGTTAGAAGCGCGCGCGTTCACGATGTATACAGATCATAAGCCGTTAGTTTACGCCTTTAAGCAAAGTTTGTCCAAAGCTTCTCCTCGCCAGTTCCGTCACCTTGATTTTATAGGACAGTTTACGATCGATTTGCAACACTTATCCGGTGTGGATACCGTGGTTGCAGATGCATTGTCTCGCCTAGATCAGATTTCATTACCTGAGAGTATAGATTATACCGAAATCGCTAAGGCGAAGGCGACAGACACGAAATTATTGGAGTTATTAAAAGATAACATCAATTCATTGGTTTTTAAACGACAGCCGTTGTCCTTTGATTCTCCACAGTTTATATATTGTGATATGTCAAGTAGTAAGGCTAGACCATTTATACCAAGTAAATTCAGGAAAAAGGTCTTCGAAATGTTGCATAATTTATCGCACCCGGTCATTAAGGCTTCCGTTAAATTATTGGCAGACAAGGTGGTATGGCCCGCCATGAATAAAGACATCCGCGCCATGGCACGGAGTTGTATCGCATGCCAAAAATCGAAAATAGCCAGGCATACCATACCAGATCACCATTAGGAAATTTCGATCCTGTGGTAAATCGTTTCGCAGAGGTGCACTTGGGCATCGTCGGTCCATTGCCTGTATCGGATAATTATAGATACTGCATTACTCTAATTGATAGGTACACAAGGTCGGCCGATAAGCTATACCAGTACCAGACATTACAGCAACAACCGTAGCTTTCGCGGTCTATTCGGGGTGGGTAGCGCGTTTTGGAGTACCTTCATGCATAGTAACGGACCAGGAAGCACAGTTTGAGTCCCTGTTGTTTTCCGAATTGTCCACCTTATTAGGTGTCGAACATAAGCGAAACACGTCATATAACCCTAAATGCAATGGCACGTTGGAACGGTGGCATCGGTCACTAAAGGCGTCCATCATGTGCCATAACCGACCAGACTGGACTCAGATATTGCCCTCAGTATTGTTGGGCTTACGAACAGTGTTCCGCGAGGAGTTGCAGACTTCATCGGCGGAATTAACTTACGGTAGCTCCTTACGCGTGCCGGGCCAGTTCCTGGAAGTCGGTAGACCCGTATCTCCTCAGTCTGATTTTGTTAAGGAGTTGAAGGCTCATTTTAAATAAAAAAAAAAAAAAATAAAGTCGGAAGTTTGAAGAATCGAACTCCAAACCTTTCGCACACCACTCCTTCATCTTACCACCCAACCACTCATCTCTATATAATTTCTACTCAATTTTTCGTTTAAATACTGATAAATACGGACTTGGCGAAAAATCGCATAGAAATTTTTGTTATTTCACCAAGCGAACAGAATTTAAAAATCAACATAATTGTCAGCAACGTGACATTATTTTGTATCAAAGCGTGCCACTTCAAGTTATGTGACACTTGAACATACAAAATAAAATCATATTGCTGACAATTCTACCTTCTGGTAATTTTTGTTCGCCTGTTAAAATGACAAAATTTTTTTGCGATTTTTGATGAAAAAAAAAAAAAAAAAAATTAAATTTCTGCTCACCTGGTAAATAAAAATAAACTTTTCTTAATTAAAAAGGCAATCATAACTCTAGGCAACCACCCAAATAAAAAATTTGGAGATTTTTATTACAAAAAAAAATTCCTTTAGCCGCGAGGATCGAACTCTTACCATAAGAGAGCAGATTAAAACCATTGAGGTCTCGAGTTCGATCCCAGCACCTGAAGGAATTTTTTTTTGTAATAAAAATTAAAAATGTACAAATTTTCTATTTGGATGATTGCTAGAGTTATGATTGATTGATTGCCTTTTTAATTAAAAAAAGTTTATTTTTATTTACCAGGTGAACAGAAATTTAAAAAAAAAATTTTTTTTTTTCATCAAAAATCGCAAAAAAATTTTGTCATTTTAACAGGCGAACAGAAATTACAAGAAGGTAGAATTGTCAGCAATATGACTTTATTTTGTATGTTCAAGTGTCACATAACTTGAAGTGGCACGCTTTGATACAAAATAATGTCACGTTGCTGACAATTATGTTGATTTTTAAATTCTGTTCGCTTGGTGAAATAACAAAAATTTGTATGCGAATTTTCGCCAAGCCCGAATTTATCGTATTTAAACGAAAAACTGAGTAGAAATTATTTAGAGATGAGTGGTTGGGTGGGTGGTAAGATGAAGGAGTGGTGTGCGAAAGGTTTGGAGTTCGATTCTTCAAACTTCCGACTTTTTTTTTTTTTTTAAGCAAAACTTGTTTTTTTTTATTTCCAAGAATTTCACCAAATTTTTTTTTGTGGCGTTTCGATCCCGATTAATCCTCTCGGATTATCCCCAATTCAAAATTTTCATCTAAAAACAAATTTTTTCGTTGGCTTTGCTTAGATTCGAACTCCAGACCTTCTTCACTCTACTCCATCACCTTACTACCTCGGCTATCTCATCATATACAAGTTAATATACATTTCTTTGTTTTATCAGAGAGTATAGGAATATATAAGAGAATTTAAGTGGTGTGTTTCTTGAATGGTAATTTTTTTGTAGCGACACACAACATATTCCAATTTTTGGAACTACGATGATCGTCGCTATTATATGCGGACGAGTGACGACCAAGTTAACAACATAAAAAATACAATACATAAACAATTGTAAAATTGTGTTGAACCAAAACCAACAAAAATGTTTATACTTTTTGATAGGATCTGTGTAAGGAAAGGAGCGAACGAGACGGCTTGTATAAACATTTTTGTTGGTTTTGGTTGAACACATGTGTTGACGCAACACAAAGCAACACCAACCAAAACTTGTTCAGAGAATAGTACACATATTCCTTTTACCCAAATCTCAATACCTGAAAGAGAAGCATTGGCATCACTCTACTGACGTCAACCTGAAATAAATCATCATCATTCATCATCATATTACCTAAAATAAAAATTATAAATTAATATTATATAAATCCACATAAAATTTAAATTACATACCTTACTACCTGATTCAATTCCTGCCCGAATACAATTTCAATGTAAATTCTTTTCATTCACATAAATCCCTTAAACTTAAATTGTATTAAACACACCGACACATATAGATACTATATTTATATTATGTACAATTATGCAGCCTGAAAACAATAACAATAGCATAATTGTAATTAATATTATGTATTCAAATTCAATATTATATTTGGAATGTATTAATTAACTATAGCAGACGGCGAATTCATGCCACTGCAATGTAAATTTATTATGGCTGAAATTCGAACTTCCAGTAAAGTAATTTTGTTTGTTAAATTTTGTAATAAATTCTTTCTTTCCATTTTGAGCTGTCATCGCAACAACATCAAAATTATAATTTATATTCCGAAATAAAATTTATATTCACTAAATAAAAAGTAAAATAAAAAATCATAAGTTTGTAAATTTTGAAATTTTAATTGAAAATAAAGACTTTAAAAAGGCTTAGAGTCTCATCAACATGTACATAAATTGAACACATATACTTATAGAAATATTTTTGTTTCAACTTACACACGAAAACGAGACTCTAAATCAAAACAGCTAGAAAGGAGTAAAAGAATAGTTATTTATGGTACTAGTATGATACTACCATGAGGGATAAGTTTGTCCCACGAGGCGATAGCCAATACATTTAGTAGAAAATTCGAAATTTTTGAAAATCACCTTGCTATAAACCAGCAAATTCTGCGATTGTGCTCCGATTGCGGTTCTTGATACCGTTAAAGATAGGTTTCGGCACCTGTAATTGTTGTGACAATGCGCATTAAGGTTGCTCGATTATTTCCATACATTTTGGGATAGCACGTTGCTATAAACCAGAACATTCTGAGCCAAAAAATTAAATCTGCAATTGTGCTCCGATTGCGGATCTTGGTGCCTCAAAGATAGTTCTCGGCACCTGTAGTTGTTGTGCCAATGCGTATTTAGTTTGCTCGATTATTTCCATACATTTAGTAGAAAATTCGAAATTTTTGGAAATTACCTTGCAATACAGCAAATTCTGAGTCAAAAAAAATCCAAAATCTGCATTTGTGCTCCGATTGCGGTTCTTGATAATTCTAAAGATAGGTTTCGGGACCTATAATAGCTATGCGAGCGCGCATTTAGAATGTTTCATTATTTCCATATATTGCATAGAAATTTTTTTTTTGAACAACACCTTACTATAAAACCACAAAATTCTAACCCATAAACTGTAATATTTGTAATTGTGCTCCGATTGCGGTTCTTGACATCTTTAAATTTAGATTTTGGGACCTGTAATTGTTGTAACAACGCGCATTTAGTTTGCTTGAGTATTTTCATACGCCTTACTATCAGCAAATTCTGAGCCAAAAAATCCAAATTAGATACAATCGAAATATGTCACGGACTACCCCTTATGAAACACTGCACTCTAGTACTCACATGACAACGTGTCACTTCGATATATCTGTGGTGAAAAGGTAAAGTATCTTATCTCGAGATAAGACATTTTTGAGATTTTAACAAAATCATATTCTATTAAAAATTAGCTATTTTTACAGCTAATCGGTTTGCCTGTAGCTATTACAAAATTCGAGTTATTACTATGTCCAAATAACTTATTTGAAAAAAATATATATATAATCAAAAGGAAAAACATCTTATAATAAAGTTATCAAAAAATTCGGATGCAAAACATTTTAGTTACATATAGGTCAACAAAAAAATTTTAGTAAAACACCTTGTCTACATAATTTTCAGTGTTTAAAAAAAAAATATATTTAAAACAACTTATCTACAAACAAGGGATTTTTTCCTTTTATTTTTGTTGAAATTATATGCTTATTCAATATATTATGTCCTATTAAGATTTATTGGAATATGCATAAAAATTTGGTAAAATAGCTTAAGTGAAATAAGATAAGTTATTTTAACAAAATTGTAAACGTAAAATAACCTGTTTGCATTTTTCTTAATTTTCTTAATTACTCTAATAAAATTTAAAGTAACTAATACTTAAAAAAAAAATGCATTGCATCATCTTACGAAAACCCTGGAAAAACTAGCTTATATAGTCATATATTTTTTCACAGATTTATTTTAACCGTTTTTTTTGCTCTCCTGAAAATTGTATAAAATTGAGATAAGATACTTTACCTTTTCACCACAGATATGTACATTCTACGGCAAATTCTCTGAATATATCCTCCCTTATTTTGTGTTCTAATGATGTTGAAATTTTGGACGAACAATTCGGCGTACTGACAAAAAACCAAACAATTTTTTTTTTTTTTTTTAAATTTAATTATTTTAAATTTTTCATTCTCTTTAAATATTTCATTTTTCATTTTATTTATTTACTTAAATATTTACAAGTTTTGTGTTTTGGATTTTAAAATTTTAATTTATTATATATTTTTCGTTTTGTTTCATTTTTTTTTTTTTTTTTTTTTTTGTAAATTCAAATTAATAAATTTCATTTTTATTTTTGCTTCGGTAACTATAATTTTTATTCATTTTTGTTTTATTTATAATATATATTTTTAATATTCGATATGTATATTAATAAAACTTGTTAATTAAATTATTTAATTTTTTTGGAAGAAATATTTTTTTTAACGTTTTTTATTATGCATATTTATTATAGTTTTGTTTATAATTATAATATGTTAATATTGTAATTAATTTATATATTTAAAAAAAAACGAATTGCACATGTTTTAGTTTTTTATTATACATACATATTTATACATATAGAAATTTTAATTTTAATTTTTAATTTTTTTTTTTTTTGTGCTAAATAAATTATAAATTAATTAAAAATATATATTTTATCAATTTTTTGTGTAATTTGTTTCGTTAAATGAACTTAATAAGAATTTTATGAATGGATAGATTTTATTTATGTATTTATGTATATTGACTATAATTTTCTTGATTTAGTTTTTAATTTAGAAATAAAATTTTAATTTTATTTATTTTTTTTTTTAGGATTCAGGCTTAGTGTAAAAGGTTTCTTAAACGTGATTGCTTCACAGCCTAAAATTGTTTGTAGAACTTTCCGACATCGTAACCTGTATAATGTGAGTAGCCCAACGGTGACACAACCATATTTCAAAAATAATAAAATCAAAATTTCACTTTAGTTTTTGTTTTTTTTTTTTGTTTTTTTTTTGTATTTTTTTTATTAGTTTTGTTTTACTTTTAGTTTGTTTGGCATGGCACTTATCAATTTACTAAAAACAATAATAATAATAATTACTACTTTACTACTTAATTAATTTTAACAATTAGAAACAAAATATATATAAAACTACATAAAAAAAAATATTTCCAAAACATTAAATTATAAAAAGCGCCCTAAATTTTCTAATATTATATTTTATAGAATTATAGTTTTGATAAAAATATTTTTAAATAAATTTGTTTTTATTTTTCGACATAATTTTTAAGAATCGTAATTACACAACAATAATTATTTGTATTATATATTTTTTGTTTTTATATAATCTTGAACAGGACTAGAATATTACACACATACGAGATTAATCGTTAATTAATTTTTTTGTTTTAAATAAAAATAATTTTATCAAATTTATAATTCTGTTTGATTTTTTAATTTTAATTTTATAATTTAATTTTTAATTATTAAAAATATACTAAATATATTTATATTTTATTCAATTTACTTTTTAATTTAAATATAACAACATTGACAATAATATAATAGAAAATATACTCTCTTTCTCTATTTCCTTCTCTCGAATAATAAAAGTAATAATAGTAATTAGTCCTAGACAATGAACAGCGTGGGCGGGAGGTTTCCTTTTTCTTAAATGTGGTTCAGTATTCTAAGTATCTATTAGGCATATTCTATGGCACATTAGTTTAACAAGTATAGGATTTCCAGGTCGTAGAAAACCTTTTCAAAATAAATTCAAACCTTTTGCCATACTAATGTTTGGGAATTATAAAATTGTAAAATTTAATCCTGGATGCCTCCAATATTTTTAAAAATTTGATTTAGAATTTGGAATGTCCCTTAAAATTTATATTTTATAGATTAGTTTTGTAATCGAATAAATTTTTCTTGGCCAAATAAATATTTTTTGTTTTTTTCAGGGCTTATAATTGGTTTAAAAATTTAATTGGCTTTCAAAATTTGCTTTGATTTGATTGATCATTAGCTTGAATATATTTTGAATAAATTCCGATCAAGTTTTAAAAATTTTTGTGTGAACTAGAAAATCCGTAATTTTGTAAAGAAGCAAATCCTTCAATGTAATTAATTGAAAAAGGTGAGTGGAGGGTAGTAGGGTAGCTTTATGTATGAAATTAATAATAAAAAATAAACGATGGCACACAATTTTCTTCGTCCACATTTAAAAGAAATAAAAAATTAAAATTTCCTACTTATTATCAAAAAAAAAAAAAAAAAAAAAAAATTAATAAATTTGATGCTATACAATACTTTCTTTTTCCGGTGGCGGTGATAATTCACCAAAACCTGCAACACCAAGTACCCCGCTTTGCATAACGCCAATTTTGGCGTCACTCGATCGAAAACCATTCCCTTGAAATATCCCCGTTATAAAATTGGCCAATGGTTGTGTAAAATTAGTTTTTTTTGTTGTGCTACCCCCATCAGCACCGCAACCGCCATGTCTCCCACTATCACCACCACCTCCGCTATCATCACCTTGATTCGTAGATGAATTTTGATTTAATTGCAAGCCAATCATTTCAAGTGATCGCCATCGTTTTTGATTATTTATTAAGATTTCATCTTGTGGACTAGTAAGTGAACCTTGCCGATATAATAACGGGCAATTGGGATCTTCAATACCAATCGAACCGTTACAATTATTATTGAGGTTATGTTTATTATTTATTGAACCATCATGCGGCTGCTGCTGCTGATTATGGTGATGTGAATCACGATATGGATCACCATCATCATTTTGATGATTATTATTATCTATTCTACTATTTAAATTATTATTATTTACTTTATTATTACGATCATTATTATTTATCACGGATACTGTAGCATCGAATGATATTGAACCGTGCCGTGATGTACGGCGTCCCGGTTTACTATTACAACGACTACTACTGTTTAAATCTTTTTTTATTGATTTGATGATTTTTGTATCGGGCCGATTTGTTAGTGTTTGACTAGGAAATGGATCTAATGACTTGCTTTCGCCTAAACGATAATTTAAATCGACACGCGTATAATCGTCGGAGGATACGGCTGTTCGTAATTTTTGTGGAGGTTTAATTAATGTTTTTTTACAATTTATCGGATCGATAAGGGATTCACATTCGGAATTTTCTAGTGTTGAATTTGAACCTACTTCGCTTAAATATAACGGGATTTGGGCAATGCGACGAGGTCGTGGTGATTCTCGATGAAAACCATGGCAGGAACCTTGAAGACTATATGCACTGTCGATGTCGGTGCGTGGAATACTTGAATGCCGGCGGCTGCCACCTGTATATTAAAAGATCACAATTGTAAATCTGAAGAAGTAAAACAAAAAAAATTAAAATGTCTCCTCACCAAAATTAATCAGACTTGGTTGCCGTGATGTTGAATTAAGCATTGGGCTACGCCTCGGTCGACAAAATAGTGGCGGTGGTAAATCCCCAATGTCTACATGTTTCTTTTGGATGGCATCTTCATTTGCTCCTACCAACCAGTATGTCATAACATCCCCCTTTCCCTTCATTGGAATTAGTCCCCTCTTTTCAACGATGTATCCACCTAATTTTTCGAGCGCTTGCTTAACCGCCTCCGATACATGAATCTTTAGAGCCTCACCATTTGATTCCATACGCGAAGCGGTATTTACAGTATCACCAAACAAACAATACCGTGGCATTGTTAGACCAACGACACCCGCCACAACTGGTCCCGTGTGTACACCGATCCTCAATTTTAACGTTTCATTTGGTCGATGGGATATTTTATGCGATCGTACCGCCTGCAACAATTCCAAACTCATTGATGCAATTTCGCCTACATGTCGATCGCCATTTGATATTGGTAACCCCGAAACAACCATATAGGCATCGCCAATAGTTTCAACTTTATAAACATCATACCCCTTGATGATACGATCGAATACTGTATACAAGTCGTTTAAAAAGTTAACTACCTGAAGCGGTGTACTCTCAGCTGACATCGCTGTAAAACCAACAATATCACTGAAATAAATTGTCACTGAATCATAAGAGACGGGCTCAACACCATGTCCCTTGGTTAATTTTTCAGCAACTGTTTGTGGTAACATTCGATTTAGTAAATCCTCTGTTTTCTTTTTCTCTTCGCACAACAATCGTGTTCTTTCGCTCACAATATCTTCCAAATTATTGGCATACTTTTCCATCATTTCCATCATTTGGTCCATAATATTTTTCGATTTGCCGCCCCGCATTTTTTTCAAGCGCGTCCGAATCATTGGAAAATCAGGCCGCAACTCAGGTGTCTCATCCCAACAATCTTTTATGCACAACAATACATAATCCGGACAAATACCTGTATCAATGACACATTCTACATCGGGACGAAATGGTTCTTCGTCAAAGTACGGTTTACGTTTTACCAGATCGATAATTTCTTTTGGTTCACATATTGTTTGCCCGAATGGACCTTTTCGTCCAATAATTTCGTACAGAATTATGGCAAACGCGTACACATCACCTTTTGGGCTGCCAAATATATTTGGATTCCGTAACAATTCGGGTGCCTTCCAAAATTGATCTAAAAAATTTTAAGGTTTTTATTAATAAAATTAGTGAAATTTTGAATATTCGATACACTTACTTCTGTAATGCTGATGTTCACCAATTGACCCACTTTCGGCACAATGCCGCAAATCATGAAGACCAAAATCAGTTACTTGAAGCATCCATCGGGATGTGACCACACAATTTGATGATTTTAAATTACCATGGAAAATTAAAGCTGAGGTATGTATATAAATCATTGCCTAAATGAATGCGGAACAAGATTAGTATGTGTTCGTGTGTGTTCGTGTGGAATAATTGCTTACCTTGATTAGATCATGAATAAGTGATGCTATAAATAAATCATCTAATTTTATGTCTTCATTCTCGATAATATCGTACAAACTTCCTTTGGCACAGTAATCCGTGACCAATAGTATTCGCATCGGTTCGACGCACGCTCCAATAAAACTGTTGATATTATCGTGCCGCAGATCGCGCAGTAAACGCATCTCTTTCATTATATCACGCGATATATCCTTTTTACGTGAAAATTTTAACTCTTTAATTCGAACGACAACACCACGAAATCGTGCGGTCGCCGTAAACACTTGGTTTGAGCACCGTGATCCAAATGAGGCGGCACTTGCTAAACTTAACTAAAATCGTTGAAAATAAAAGAGAGAAAGCATTATAATTGGTTTTACGCAGGGTATTTATCTTGATTTAAAAACAAAATTATTTAACAGTTAACTAAATTAAATTTTTTTTATTGTATTTTATTTAATTTTAGGCCAAAAAAATAAATAAATAAATTATATTTGATTTTTAATTACTTTACTCGGTGATGAAACAATATCATTGTTAAAATAACCTTTAATTTCTTGCGAATCAATTTTCCACAATAGACCTTCGATTTCTAATTCGATTTTCCATTTACGATAAATGCTCATGGTTATGACACCGGCGCAGAATAATATCAAGGCTAAAACACCAGCCGCAACCATTGATGTGATATGCGATTCATCTTTGCCGCACAATTCATTCATAAAACCACATGATGGTTGATCGATTGGTTTATCGCCACCGGCCCAATCAACCCGGTTCGATGCATTCATTATTTTGTATTCCTGGAAAATTTAAAATTTTTTACCGTTACAATTTAATCAAATTTGTATTTTTTTGTTTTATTTTTATTTATTTTTTATTTTTTTTTGAAATACTAATTAATTTATATGTACATAGAAAGAATTCGTCTAAAATGTTGTTTCGCGAAATTTGTATTGATGGGTTGTTGTTGTCAAATTGTTGTCGTCAGGTTTTTAATTTTTTTATAAAAAGATAAAATTTAATATTTTAAAGTTAATTAAATAAATAAATTATAAAATATTAAAATTAAAAAAATATGAATAGCTGTGCACAAATTTTTAACATAGAAATAAGGCAGCTGATATTTAAGCTAGGACATCGAAAAATAATCAAGAATGAGAATTGAGTATTGTTTGCCCCTTGTAGTAACGGGAAAGTAAAACATTCGGCTAGTGTATAACCTAACATCAAAAAATTGATATTCTTGCACAAAAAAAATGTTATTCTGCACAAAAACGTACCAAAATAAAAAATTGTTAAATACCAAATGAAGCCAAAAATTTTAGCACCAAAAAATAAAATTTTTGTTAAGCAATTTTGTTTAGAAAAAAACACTTTTTGTTCATTTTATTTTTATGCAAAGAGTTGGGTACATTGTGTGCCCGTTTTTGAAAATCCCCCTTTTCAGAATTTGTGTGCAAATTCAGGAGAATTCAAATTTTAATTTTGAAAAAAAAAATAAAGAAAGAACACTAAAGAATTGTCCTAAGCAAGATTCAAAATATTAAAAAGCGGCATTAAGCACGTTTTTCTAATACCACAATTTACGACATTTGCATGCAATTAATTCTGTTTTATTTTTATCACGATAGAAGCTTTTTACTCATTATTCATGATTATTCACTCATTAAATTCAATCAGTGTTGTACTGTTGTTTTAATATTTATTCATATTCAGTGATTTTGATTATAAACTTCTTATTGACTCATTCTTCACTAATTTACTAGTTACTCACTGATAAATGATAAATGAAATCCACTCAATATTCACTGAATATTCTGATTATCCGCTCATTATCCACTGATAATCATTATTCACACATTATTCAGTCATTATTCACACATTATTCATTCATTATTCACTCGTAATTCATTGATTATTAACTCTTTCTACTGATTATTTACCGTTAAAGTTCACTCATCATTCCCACATCCTTCATTCGTTTTTCACTCATTCATTATTCACTGATTTTGATTATAACCTGCATATTCACTCGTTATTCACTGATTCACTAGTTACTCACTGATAAATAATAAATTCACGCATTATTCATAAAATATTATTATTATTCACTCAATACTCAATCATTATTCACAAATTATTCAGTCATTATTCACTCTTAATTCAATTATTTTATGTGTAAATTATAAATCTTGTGTAAATAGTAAATATTACTAAATAAAATAAAATAATTAAATTATTCACTAAATTTTCTCTGATTATTCACTGATGGGTTTCACTCATCACTCCCACATCCTTCACTCTATTTTCACTGATGAATGATGAATTCTCTCATTATTTATTTAGTATTGTCTCAATATTCATTGATTATTCACTGATTTTGATTATTAAAACATATTCACTCACTTAACTGCATTTACTGCATATTCACGCATTATTCATACAATATTCTTTCTCGTTATTCACGGCTGAATGATGTTTCACTCAAAATTCATCCTTTAGTCACATATTATTCAATCAGTATTCTCTCATTATTCAGTCATTCTTCATTCTTTTATTTATTATTCACTCAATATTCGCTCGTTATCCACTGATAATCATTATTCACACATTATTCAGTCATTATTCACTCGTAATTCATTCATTAGTCACTCTTTCTACTGATTATTCACCGTTGAAGTTCACTCATCACTCCCACATCCTTCACTCTTTTTTCACTGATGAATGATGAATTCTGTCATTATTCATTCATTCATTATTGTCTCAATATTCATTCATTATTCACTGATTTTGATTATTAACTGCATATTCACTCACTTAACTGCATTTACTGCATATTCACGCATTATTCATACAATATTCTTTCTCATTATTCACGGCTGAATGATGTTTCACTCAAAATTCATAATTTAGTCACATATTATTTAATCAGTATTCTCTCATTATTCAGTCATTCATCATTTTTTTACTTATTATTCACTCAATATTCACCGAACATTCTGATTATTCGCTCGTTATCCACTGATAATCATTATTCACACATTATTCAGTCATTATTCACTCGTAATTCATTCATTAGTCACTCTTTCTACTGATTATTCACCGTTGAAGTGCACTCATCATTCCCACATCCTTCACTCTTTTTTCACTGATGAATGATGAATTCTGTCATTATTCATTCAGTATTGTCTCAATATTGCATCATTATTTACTGATTTTGATTATTAACTACATATTCACTCACTCTTTTATTCTTACTCACTGATAAATGATGAATTCAAGCATTATTCTTACAATATTCTCTCGTTATTCACGGCTGAATCATGTTTCACTCAATATTCATCGATTAGTCAGATATTATTCACTCAGTATTCTCTTGTTATTCAGTCATTATTCATTCGTCTACTTATTATTCATTCAATATTCAACGAATATTCTGATTATCGACTCATTATCATTATTCACAAGTTATTCAGTCCATTATTGGCTCCTAATTTATTAATTTTTCACTGATTATTCACTGATCGAGTTCACTCATCATTTCCACATACTTCACTGATAATTATCTCTCCATTAGCTGATAAATTCGAGAGAATAATCAGTGAATAATGAGTAAAATTTCGTATTAATCCCATCATCATGAGTGAATAATATGTTTAGGGAATATTTAGGGAATAATCAGTGAATAATGAATGATTAATGACAATATCCTTTTATGACAAAACGGTTTTGTCATAAAAGATTTTGTCAAAACCTGCCTACGCTTTCTTCCTTTGCCTGTTACCCCTATTTTGTTCTGTAAGGGTAATTTTGTTCCATTCGATTAGTGAAGACTTCTTTAATATTGTTGTAGGTATTTTTATTAGGCTTATTGGACTTTTTTGCGCGAATAATTGGACATTATGAAATTTTGTTAAAAATCGTCGTTTTATCACTTCATACAGTTTAACATAATTGTTTGTATATAAGATGGATAGGCGTATTACACGGCATCTTAAAACTAGGCTATCATTTTGCTGTGCAAAGCTGTACTAATTTTAATGCTCACGAGACAAGCTGACATTACTCAAAATGTCGGGCGCTCTTCTCACTCATCGCAATTCACAAGATCATCTTTGTGATCTGAAATTCGTTTTCCAATTTATGGACTATTTTGGAAAGCATCGACAGTGACTAGGAGAGTTTGCTGGGGCTATAATACTGAAAAATTTGTATATCCCTTAAACTCTTCAAGAAAACCCTATTTTCATCTATCGGAAATCTGTTGCTTCTGTCAAAAATTCTGGAAGTGCTGGGTTGATTGTACGATTGTCAAACAGCTTGGACGCTACTGTGAACCAACGTAATTTTCACTTACATTTACATGGTCACACGTGCATTACACTTGGAAAATGCACACAACATGTTAAGTAACGTCATCTTGTTTGTATTTCGAAAAAATTGCAGTCGAAGAGGATTCCCAGAAGAGATTTATTGAGGCAACAGGCGAAGCTTCAAGAAAGCCACATAGCGAATAGTCGATGCAATTGCAGGCTTCACCGTGAAACACTTCATAAGGTAGTTTAATCCAAGAACCGCAACTCACAAGGGATGTCTCAACATTCAAACAATATTTTATCGAATTGTTTTCGTAGAAAGACATTCGGACACTGTTCAATGAGATTGAAAATAAGAATTGTTCCCAAATCATTTTTTGATGGACACATGTCAGTTACGGTTTGCACAGAGGGCGATAAATATTTGATTTTCTTAAGCAGCTGGAAAGCCACTCATTATCACAACCTCATTTCCAATAAATTTGACGGCCAAGTCATCAAACACTAACATCGGAAACTTTGTCATCGTGATGGATCAGAGCAGGCACTAACTAAAGAAATGCGGTTTCTGTTCCCACTGTTGTAATCTGCCAGCTACAACTTTCTGCAAGATATAACATTCTGCCCGTTACATTAGAGCACAGCGTTATGTAGTCTAATTCCTTTTATCAGTTGCTCATGAGTTCATGACCATCAAAATTTCATAAACAAAATCCTTGCCGGTTAGTTATCCAGTCAATGTCTCAACAAATGAAATGGAACGTTGGTCACTTATTAGGTTTGTTTTTATGCTTTTAATTAATTTTCTGCGTTATATCAAATACCGTTTAGAGATACTAGTCTACAAAATTGTACACTTTCTTAAGTGGTATCACTTTCTAAAAGAATTTCATAATCTCGCGCAGTCTTCGGGTTCCCACACAAATTTTTTGAATATTTTTTAGACTTTGTATGAACGTTTTTATACATTATTGGTTTCGATGATAACATTTCTAATCACTTTGACTCGGACCTCGGGGTCAAGAAGTGTTCATACAAATATTTTGAAAAATGATTTCTTTATGAAAATGTCTAAAATAAAATAATTCCTAACACAGTAACAAAAACAATCGGGGAACATTTTTGAACGACCCAAAATACGGGATCTTTTGTCTAAAACCTTTCTCTTATTGCGTTTTCTATTTGTATGAGACTATTATCATAAAAAAAATTTGCTTTTAATTAAATAGTTTTAGAGTTTTACTCGCTCGGAGTAAGGCTAGGAGCCTGCATATTTGTATATCTACTTAAATCAGGTGGCAACCCTTAATTATAATATTTCAAAGTGATCGCGTCGACATTTTTCGGGAAACATTTTTGTCCTGTTTTCACTTTTTTGAAGTAATGATAAAGGAGCCTACAAATTTGTACACTTTCTTAAGTCAGGTGGCAAAGGACAAATATTCTCTCACAAACTTCACAAAAACTATGCAAGCGTTACTTTCACTAATTCACGTTTGCATTGAATCGATCCTAACTGGTGCACAGTACTTTACCACCAGTTCGCACTAAATCCAGTGCTGTTCCAGAAAAATATAAGTTAACTTGCCTTGTTAATGTCGGATTGATACAAACAATATTTTTCCCAAATTTGGGCAAAAAGGGTCCTATATCATAAAAAAAATTGCATTTTCATGCAACATCGCATTTTTCGTTTCTTTAACTTATCCGAAGCTTAAAGTCTTCGGATAGCGATACAAGTAAAATCACTTGTATCTTGTATTTCACATTACAACCCCTCTCTCTTTCTTACGGTTATTTTCAAATTTTGGCTACAGTTATTGGATTATTGTGTGCGTAATCTGATTAAACACAGACTAAAGTAATTTTTATTTTACTTTTGTCTCAAACTACGTAAATGTTAATTATTTGTAAAATAAGTAATATTTATACATATAAATATAATTAAATTAAAGAACATTAATTAAATACGACGAACTCACTCACTGGAAAATCGTTCCCTTGTTGAAAATATGCCACCGGTACCATATGCTGACGACATGTAAAATTCTCCTCCCGAAATTCAAAGGGTTTGAGTGCCAGCACGGAAAAATTTCCTTCTGAATCACCATTATCATCGATTTTAATTGTTGCCCCGGTAATACCTATCGCGTTTGGAGAATCAAATTGTAATTGTTGTCAAATAGTAATTGTTGTACCATCCCATCTCATATCTCAAAAGTAAATGGTCGTTATACTGAATCTAAATACTTACTTTTGTACGTACGAAATTTTATAATCGTCTCAATAATCCTTGTTCCATTACTAGCAACTTCGAAGATCACATTTTCGGTAAGAGGCCTATGTTCACTTTGTAACAATTCATCGAGCGCCCAAACATAAAGCATTACAGAATCATACAAATAGGCAGCATAGATCGAGACAAATTGTTTGATTTGATTTTTCAAAAATATATCGGGTAATTGAAAAAGAAACGGTTCTTTTGTATTGTAATCTCGAACCTTTGTTGTAAACTTTTCATAATTTTTGGTTGGCGGCGTCGAAACAACAACCAATAGGCTACGTGCACGTTTCTCAAAATGATCGATTTCCGAACAATCACGAATTTTATTCAAAATTTCGGTACGATATAAATATTTGGATGCTTCGCGCGGCGAATACGTCATCATATCAACATAAATAACCAAATATTCACCCTTTTCGAATAGCTGTTGTGCCTCCATCGATATCATCATGTCGATTAGTGATGATGATGAACCCAAAAATACATAAATTCGTGTACGATTCTTGGTGTCTAGAATTGTTTGGTACCAGTACGCTGTGTTGCAGCAATCCAAGTTATCGACACAACATTTATGATGATCCACATATTCAACACAATGATTTATTGTCATATTACGGTCTGTTGCTTGTTGTTTTAATGATAGGGCTACCGTTGACCATAATTCTTCATGGATAATGGAAAATTTTGTCCAACCATAGTAATCTATTAGGGAAATCACAGATTTTGTTACCTGAAAAGAGAAGTAAAAATCGTATTAAAATAAAATGAACGGTTCGTATTATTAAAGGGTTTTAGTTTTTTTATGGCAAAAAAGCTGGGCTTAAATCGGCAATGTGTCACGATTTGGAACTTATTTAATTTCGGTCTATCGCCGGCGATATGTTTATTTAAGCTCGTTACGTAGTTTAATGGTTTTCCATTGCAAGTTTCAAACGTTGTAGGCATGATTACAACACCAATTTTAAAAGAAAAATGAGAAAATGAAAAGTTCGTCATGTTTGTGTGAACACTGAACGGTGTGTGCGTGGTTGAAATTAGAATTTTTTTTTTGAAACTTTTGATTCAACAAACGCTGCTGCGGAAATACAATTGATGTACAGGTTAATGGGACAAGATTTTAGTCTATATAATTGTACAGAAATTAAATTAGATAACGATTCTAGAAGAGCATGGGAAGCAAGCACTGACACATCCAAATTACTAACATGGAATCACTTACATCAGTTTTTACAAAACCGCTGTAGAGTTTTAGAGTCAGTGGAAAATAACAGAAATCGAACTACTTCATTGCAAGCTAAAGTAACTTCGAATATAAAGTTTCGCAGAAATCATTTGTGACCGAAACGGCAGGTCCAGATGTATGTCTTACGACTCAAAAATGTTGCGTTACGTTTAAATTGCATTCATCCCAATCATGTAGTTATCGATTGTTCATTAATTCACCCCTGTAAAACATGTCAACGCAAACACCACACATTGTTACAAATGCGATTGTAAACGAAGAACTTAAACAGTTTCAACAATAATTCGAGCTATCAATCAAGTAAACTCGAACCCAACAATCAATATTCAAAAAATAACTCTACCCAATTTTATAAATCATCAATGGCAATCTAATATTTCAAATCCGCGACATATGAATTCAAACCAAGACGGAAATTTCAATAGTCACCAACAAAATTTCAAAAATAGTGGACAATGTATGTGTGCTACAACCGATCAGTTTTGTTCATCAGGTCAGGTTCCAGTTAATGGAACAGCAAACTATCGGTTGATTTCTGATTCAAATGTATAACAACCTACAGTAAAAGTAGAGAATGTGGAAACAGCTGTTATCTATTATTTCAAAGGAATTGTCAGATAAACTTAAATTGAGTACAAATAATTATCAAATAACAGTTTATGGATTAAATCAGAATGTAACAAGAATTAGCAAACAATTGAAAACTTTAATTTTTAACACAAATTTTTTGGCACATTGTTTTGTAGATGTTTCTAGATGATCAATTCCGACAAAAGTTGATTGGCATCTGAGTTGGCAATCTTAGAGAAAACTAAGTTTGGTTGGGTGAAGAGTGGTAAAGTGAATGCGGATTCTCAGAATTATTATCATCTGGATAATCGATTAAATAGCAACAACTCTGGTTTTTGCTTTTTTTATTTATTTACATCTATTCTACAGTTAAAAACTTAATGAATAGTAAAAAAAAAAGAATTATTATAGATTAAAAAGAAATAAAAGGAATACTAACAATACGGAACATTACCTGAAAAAACGAAAACTTTAAAAACGTAAAATGAGATTAAAAATTGCAATTTCTAATTGCCTTCCGAAAGTACACTCTGGATCTCTCAAAATTAAATAAATGGTAAAATTCATTAAAAATTCTAGCCATTGACTTGGTTGGTTCATTGGAACCATAATTCGTTCTATGAAAGTCAACAAACAAAAATTCCCTTGGACGCAAGCTTCTGGTAGGTACATAAATGCTCCAAGCAGAAATGAGTTCAGGACACTTAATGCGGCCACTAAGAGAATCACTAACAAACAAGGCAGATGCAATTTTTCGGCGTTTAACCAACGTATCAATGTGAAGGCACTCACACCGAATCACATACGATGGGAGACTTCGCACCTGTTCCCACATAGGTAGATGACGATCAGATAAATGACCAAGCTTCCTGGCTATATAGATAGTAAAACGTTTCTGAATAGATTCCAATCTTGCAATATGCACATCCTGATGAGGATACCAAACCACTACAGCATATTCAAGGTGACATCTTACTAAAGAAGTATATAGACTAACACACGAAAATGCATCCATGAAATCCTTTGTCATTCTAAAAATAAAACCTAACATAGAATTGGCCTTTAATATTATTTTATCTATGTGTAACGTAAAAGTTAATTTCTGATCAAACAGAACTCCTAAATCAACAGTTGAAGTTACTCTACAAAGTAGATCTCCATCAAAATAATAATTGACAATATTTGGATTGAGTGTTTTGAAAAACGACATCACCTTACACTTCTGTACATTGATGAACAATTTATTCTTAGAGCACCAACTAGACAATATATTAATTTCAGATTGCAAAACCTCAGCATCACTTACAGATTGAACATGCATGAAAATCTTCAAATCATCAGCAAATAATAAACATTTACAGAATTTAAAAATATTAGGAATATCATTCACGAATAAAAGAAATATAATTGGGCCTAAATGGGACCCCTGAGGGGGTACCAACCTTCCTACCAACTAGATAAGAAGAAATGCATTTAAGAAAATTTGGATCAAGACCATTAACCGAAAGTTTTTCAATAATAATTTTATGGTCGATTGAATCAAAAGCTTTAGCAAAATCAAAGTAAATTGAATCAACTTGGGCGCCTTTAGATTCAAGTGACTCAATAGTGAATTTAGTAAATTGCAACAGATTGGTAGTCGTAGATTTTCCACTGGTGAAACCATGCTGGAAACAAGAAATTATCTCTTTAGTATGGAATAACAAATGTTTCGACACAATTAATTCGAAAAGTTTTGGTATAGACGAAAGAATTGAAATACCACGATAATTTGATATATCAGAACGGTTACCCTTTTTGTAAATTGGAACAATGTGAGAAATTTTCCAAGCTGAAGGAAATTGTCCAGAAATTAATGATTGGTTAAAAAGATAACATACCTAATGGAGTTACAATATATGAGCTCACACATTTAAGTATTGACGAAGGTATCCCATCAGGCCCACATCCATCATTAAAATCTGACAGATATTCATAAATATCATCTTCAGTTATTGTTAGGTACGGAATGTTAAATTGGCAATTACTAACAGTAGGGTCGCTTTCAAAGGATCCGTAATTAACTTTATATACCGATTGAAAGAAACTAGCAAAACCCTCGCAGATTTCAGGAACCGTGCTCAGTTTACCTCCATTAAAAATCATTACCGATGGATAGCCAGTTGTATTACGTTTCTCGTTAACAAACTTCCAAAATGTTTTAGGGTTTTGTTTGATATTAGTTTCAATCACACTTATATACTGACAATATTTAGAATGAAATACAGATTTAAATTGTTCACGTAGATCAAAAAATTTGGATTTATTCAGTTGACAATTATTGGATCTGAATCTATAGTAAGCTTTATTTTTACGGTTACGTAAGTTGATCAAATCAGAATCAAACCATGGTGGGTAATTATAGTTACGTTTTTTCCTCAAAGGTACGAATTTATCAAAAGCAACAAATAGTAAGTCATTAAAATTTTTTACATTTTCATTAACATCATTGGCTCGAAAAAAATCATCCCAACAAATGCCACGGAGATATTCAGAGAGACCAGGTGTGTCGCATTCCTTAAAATCATAAAACGAATCATCAATAGAAAAAACCCGACATTTATCATCTTGATTACCAACATGAAATATAATCTCGAGGGAATTATGATGAATATCATTTTCCTTGAAAGATGTCAAAGACTCATGAACTGACAAATATTCCGTATTATTAACAAAAATTAAATCTAAAAACGAATTGTTATCATTACAAAATGAATTAACTTGTTTGAGATTGAAACTGAACAGTGCATCCACCACCGCTGCATCATTTGCAGATAGAATATCCGAAGGGAGTAACCCCAAAGACTTAGTTTCACTATCAACCAACCAATGAATATTACTAAGTAATAAATTAAAATCACCTAATACAACTAAAGTATCATTATAATTAATTATATTAACCAATTCACATATACAATCTACATGATTCAAATAAACATCAGTATGTGAGCTAGGTGGTATGTACGAAAAAAATTTGTTTTCATCCTTTTTCAGCCCAGCCTACATAGTGGATATGTTCGCTTGGCCAGGCGCCATTTATATTGGGAAAGTTCAAAAGATATATACAACGATCTAGTACGTAATGCTACGTCACGAAACAGGTTTAGGTTTATTATGCGGAATCTACATTGCAGTGGCAATAGGCAATTAAACACTTCGGACAAATTTGCTAAAATACGTCCTTTATTTGGTATGGTTGAACAAAAAATTTATTGAAATGGCACCTAAAGAAGAAAACCACAGTGTGGACGAGTCCATAGTTCCCTATTACGGACATCACGGTACCAAGCAATTCATTCGTGGTAAGCCAATTCGTTGGTGTTATAAGTTGTGGACTGGGACAACAAAATCAGGTTATATTGAATGCTTTGAACCTTACCAAGGCCAGTGACGAGCCAGTGTCGTTTTGCAGTGTGCTGATATTCTTCAAAATAATTCAAATATGCCATACCACTTATATTTTGATAACTTTTTTACGTAAAACGTTGTGGTGGGTTGAAAAGAATCAATATATTGGATTCCAAAATCATTAAAAAAAATGAAAGAGAGTATTATGATTACGCAACGACATGAGGCAATGAAATAGTCGTATGCAAATGGCAAACAATGTTGTCACAATCGGTAACCCGGTAACAAGATTTTCTCAAAAGAAAAGAAAAGGATAACAGTGGATCAACCAAAAGTTTTTAAGATGTACAACGATAATATGGCCGGAGTCGCCTGAGCGGACCAAAACAACAAGTTTAAACAGAGTATCAATACGAGGGATTTTATTTTCCATTGATAGGTCATTGTGTCGACATGGCTGAACAGAATGCATGGCAGTTGTTTAGAGTATAAATGGAGGTAAATTAGATCACCTGAACTTTAGACGCGAGTTGGCTCTCGGAATTCTAGAATCATTCAGGAAGTAATCGTTCAATACAAGAGGGCCCAAACCAGATGCAAATTTACATGCACATTCAAGATATGATAATATAGGTCATTTAATAGTTTACCAGGCCAAACAAACCCGATGTTGATATTGCCACAAAAAATTTAATTTTTCGTGTATTAAATGTAGTAGTGTGTAATTAAGTAGTCTCACACCCAAAAGATTGTTTTTTTACTAAATAAATAATAGATAACAGATTAATGGAAAGATTAAAGGACATCTACAAGCATACGACCAGTCACGGCTCTTCTGAACGCGGCTCAACCCAAAAGTGCTTGCACTTCTGTTTTTTTATGGCATCATGTTCTCTAAGGTCTAACAAATAAGATAAAAGTTTTTTTGAAATCATCCACCGACAGTTTACATTTTCGCGCCAAAATTAATTGGAACCAAAAAACGGTTTTTTGGTCTGAAAAAGTGAAATATCTTATTTTGAATGCCCTTCCGGAGGATTCCAGCATACAAAGATCGAAAGAGGAAAGTCTCAGGAAGAGAATGCAGAAAAGTACAGGTCAAAAGGTTGCTAATTTGCGAATTATTTCTCTCTTTGTCGACAGATGTCTTCTAAAAACATACGTGGGGATATAATGAATTATTTCAAACAAATCAAAACTCATGAAAGTCGAGAAGAACAAAAACCTTTATTTCAGTAACATTAATTCAAGTTTGATTCAATTAATTATATGTGGTAACTATTATATTCAATTACAGCTCTCATTAATTTATCATTATAATCTGGGTGGTTTTCAGAAACTTGATATTTGTTCCACATTGTCTTGAAATCAGAATGCACTGTCTTCATGGCCTGTTCACTGTAAAACCCCAACCCTCTTCTATGGCCTTCACAAAAATCTTCTATATGATAAAATACTGCATGTACTTTTGGTGTGACTGATAGCCCTAGGGCCAAATAGCTAGTCTTGAATTGAGCGATAGATTCTTTGTAACAATCATTTAATTCGATTCCAAAACAATTGTGAACTACACGAACAAAATCCTTCAGTGTTTCCACATATTTCAAACAACCGATGGAGCAAAACGATCGGAGACTATCCACTTTTTTAAATAATATTCTTCATGAATTGCCATTGAATTTGGTACCTCCTTGAGTAAATTCCCGTTGAACATTGCATAGGTTGATCGATTCTGTTGTTTCAGTAACAAATTCATCTTGTATATGGCTGACTATTTTATTAACCACACCAAGCATTAGATGTAGTTCTGGAGGAGGAATAATGTCAAGAATCTTTTTATCGTCATCAGCTGAAAAAATTGAAGGATTGATACAGCTTTTGAAATTTTTCGCATTTTTCATTATCGATCCGCCAGCGTTTCTAAAAACTTCAAAATATGAGGTTGAGTTTCTCACAGTTCGCCGAGGTCCGACGTGCTCCAAATTTGTGCTTTCACAAAGGCACCATGTACAAGGGTACGTCGACGAATGAGACATAATCCCTGTCAGAATATTGGCTAATTTGAGATCAGTCGCTATCGTACCAGAAAAATCCTCAATTTTCAATATTTTCCATATTGCTGACACGTTTTCATAATTCTCGCCGATTTCACAATAGCAAAAATAAAGATTTTCTTAACGCCTGAGTCAGCAAAAGCTTTAGCAAACACACCATCATCATACTTTTGACGTTTTTTCTCCTGTTGACAAATTTCAGTTGAATCATCTTGAAAGACAGGCACACCTTCAAAAAACCACCGCTACCGTAAATTCCAAATTTTAAGTGCTGATTTCTAATATCCCGCTGTTTCAAGAGTATGGCGGTAAACTATGGGACATTTGATTGGTGTGCTCATTCGAGCTTTGATAGTTACAAAATCTATTGTCTTAGCACAAAAGAAACTTTTTACCTCGCCATTCTTCTGTTCCAGGCTTTTTTTCAATCCTGGCTCAATTATCGCCCGCTTTTTGGTAGCAACTCTCAAAGCGGTCGCTATATCAAGAGTAGTCTTTGTACTAAGATTAAATTTTGTTTTGATTTTCAAGAAATCGGCTGTGGATATATTCGAAGCTGGTTCCTCTTCATTTATGAATAATTTCATGGAGCTTCCTCCACGTGCCTGAGTAAAGGAGACCGTCGAATCTTTTTTGTTTACTTTGTCGTCAATGTTATGTTGTTGAATTGCAATTTTACTGATTAATATTGACGCCACTTGTTCCATTACTTTCTCCCCCATTGTATTTATATAATTGCATACATTATCTACTTGGGCAGTTTTGGTGCTTTTATGAGGTGTTCCTCGTTTGGGATCGATAAAACATTTGGAACAACGTTAGATGATATCACATTACTTCGAGCAATCTGGCACAAATAGCACTGACAGGGATTTTGAGTCCTAGATCTCGTAGTTAAACTTACACTCAAAAACTTAGAATAATCAGGTAGCTCGACAGTCTTGGAGGGAATGATTCCTGGATTGGCACTGGGAAGTTGTCGGTAGACGTTCCGTTTGCATCCGGCACAAAGAATATTCGGCAGTCTTTCTTCACACAAGATATTGTCCACACGATGTTTCAGTAATTTTTCTAGATTCGATTGCAGCGAGGCTTCTATCTTGAACATGACATTATTCTTTCGCACAACAAACAAATTTTACTCCGGTTCTCTTCGTGTGAAAGTGCGCGGCCAACTTTTGGAGGATTAAACATTTTCGACATTATGGAAAACTGAAATGAACTGATCAAGGCAAGGAAGAAAAGTTTTCTGCTTTTCTTGTAACCTGCCTACCGCATTCTCTTCCTGAGACTTTTCATAAAACATAAGATATTTCACTTTTTCAGACCAAAAAATCATTTTTTTGGTTCCAATTTTCGAATTTTGGCGCGAAAATGAAAACTGGTCGGTGGATGATTTCAAAAAAAAACTTTTATCTTATTCATTAGATCTTAGGGAACATGATGCCATAAAAATAACAGAAGTGCAAGCACTTTTGGGTTGAGCCGCGTTCAGACGAGCCGTGGCAGTTATCTTCTTTGGTTACGAGTCCTGGACCCTGAAGGTACAAAACATTCGGAAAATTGCTGTAATTGGGCGTAAGATCATTAAAATAATTCTTGGTCCCATCATCAAAGAAGAACCCACGTGCATAATAGAGTCGACATCATCGGATTCATAAAATTATTAAGGCTAAGATCACTTGGGCACGTTCTTCGGTCGCAAAATCAGAACACTAAACATGCCTTGGAGTCGGCACCAAGGAAAGTAGGACCTCCTGGGATACCGCCAATCCGATGTATTAGATAGATTATTTAGGCGGCCAAATATCTTATGTTTGCTAAGAATAATTGCAAACACAGGCAGGAATATAGGTTTATCGATCCCTGAAAGGGTTAGTATTAGTATAATATATCAAACTAATTGCAATACCAGACAAAAATTATGGAAAACACTGTGTTATGGGGACTTAAAGCAGTACAGATAAAATACAAATATATTAAGTTTAAAATTTTTATTTAACAACCTATCTACTAAAATATAATTTATTAACAGTGGAATAAAATACGAGCATATAATAATCCAATGCGCTAAATGTCAACACCAACGCTAAATTCCCAACTAGCTAAAAACCATCTCCATCATCATCTTCTTGTCTATTTCTATAAAACATTTTAATTTTGTTTTCTCCACCGACACACTAATTTGAGTATTTTAAAGTCATATTTTTGCTATTTAAATTATAAACAACAATATTACGTGTAATTGAGAGAATATCGCGGCAATATTCGCGATCTTTAGTTACAAAAACAAATGTCTTAAATAAACAAATATAATTTTGTATGTAGAATATCGTTTAGAATATGTACACACATGTGTGAATTCTAAAATTAGAAATAATATCAAATGTCGAAGAAAACAAAGAAGAACATTAAATTAATGCATAAATTATTTTTATTGATAATTTTACGAATGAAAAAAAATAAAAATTGAATATTTATGTTGTTTTCTTTAAAAATAGAATAAATATTCCGCCATTAAACAAACGTATTGTTGTTGTTTCTTTAATCAGCTCTAACGCGCAAAGAACAAAACTGTAAAACGAAGTCAGGCAAAAAAAAACAAAAAAAAAACGCAAAACTACTGTAGGTTTATCAATAATAATTGTTTGTCATATTATAATATTCCGAACGATTTAATAAGTGTGAGTAAGTTGGGTGACTAATTTCCAATCACTTGGTATAATATATAGAAGGATAGAAGTTTTAATATTTGTTTGTCAAAAAAATATCTTCGAGGGTGTGTCCTAATGTCCAATCCGCAAACTGATTATTTGTAATTTGGAAATTTTTGTTAAAATCCTGTGTGTAGATTAAATTTTTATTTTTATTTCAATCTTCTGGGGTGGGAAAGGGGGCTTAAGTAATTGGTCTACAAATAGTCCAAATGTCATCCTCACCTGCACGTGGTGCACCCTGCTAGATAACTAACGAGGCTCCGGCGACCGAGACACGGCGGTATAACTGACTATCGAGAATTTAGTAAATGATCTTCTCAAACCAGACCCACTACCAACTCGTACTGGTCAGAGTGGTAGATGCTTTATGACCAGTAAAATAAACAATTAATACAACGGATTCAGGAAATTGTACCCCAGGTGGTAACCCAGCTAATCAGCTGGCAAATCCACCCTCTAACGAGGCTGGCTCAAAGGATTCCGGGGTGAGCCAATCATTGTTTAACAGCCCTTTTGGGCAACCCAACCCATTTAAACAACAATCCAGGGTGGGTAGATCACCACCACCAATAGCGAACACCTTAGAAAGGGATAACGCAGAACTGCGCAATAAGATTTACGAAATAGAAAAGTTAACGTTAAATCTAAACAAAGACCTCAAAAACTTACAGCGAGAAAACAAGGAGTTAAAAGATGCTCTAAATGCAGTAATGTCTGAGAAAGAAACCACTAAGATAAACAACACCAATGATCATATAGAGGTTATGTATGAAACAGACGAGGAAGAACTCAATAGAGAAACGGGATCGATTCTGAACCGTAACAAAAAAAATAAAAAACGTAAGATGAGTAAATCACAACACATTTCACCCGATTCGAAACAATCAGTTGAGCAGCTTCCAACCGGAAGTAGGCACGTGCAACAGGAGGATAAAGCTCAGGTTCCGTCGGAACAGAAACGATCAAGTAATGAACTCCCAACCGGAAGTAAGAATGTACAACTAGAGAAAAAAGTGCCACGGCCACCTCCAGTAATAATATCTAATTGCAATAATTATCAGAGTATTAGAAACATCATGGACAACAATCATATAAAGTTTCAAGCTACAGCGTTAAATAGTGGTGATATCAAAATAAATGTCACATACAGTGATAGCTATAGAAAGTTAACAGGAGCTCTTAACGAAGAAAAGACAGCGTGGTATTCCTACGAAGATAAGCAGACAAGGTAAACCAAAGTCATTGCTAGGAAGCTACACGCTTCATGCAAACCAGAAGAGATAAAAGAGTATCTTTTGGAGAAAAAATACAAAATTAAAGAAGTTACACAGCTGCTAAAAAGAGGTGACAAAACACCTCTTCCATTACGGACACACGCAAAACTTTTGTAATAAGGAGCCCAGATGCGTGAAATGTGTAGAAAAACACCGTACGGCTGAATGTACGAAACCAAAAGACACCCCACCAAAATGTGTTAACTGTGGAGAGACACACCCAGCCAACTACAGAGGTTGCATTGTATAAAAGAGCTGCAAAAAAATCGCAACAAAACAAGGGAAACTTCAATAATTACCAGGGCAGAAATTAACTCAACCTCAACAGGAATACCTACAAATTTAAGGCCACACCAAACATTAATCCAGCCATCAAGAACAAATCCAAATGTAACATTTGCTGATGTACTATCTACTGGAAGTTCGAGAAGACAACATAGTTCTCTTTTATTAAATGATTCAAATAATAACCAAACTAATAAAATACTACAAGATATTCTTGATAGACTTAGTTCACAAGAAGAAAAGCAAGAAAAAGCCCTTATATCAATCCTACAAAGGCTCACTCTACTCGAAAAACATGGCAAATAATTTAAAAATTCTTGCATGGAACTGCAATGGAATATTGCACCGACAAAATGAAATACCTACAACTATTTCTTGATATAGAAAAAATAGATATATGTTTATTATCTGAAACACACATTACTACTCAAAGTCATATAAAAATCCGCGGCTACGAAGTTCACTCAGCAGTTCATCCTAATAATAATGCACGAGGGGGCAGTGCCGTGATTATAAAAAAAGATATTAAATACCATCTGCAACAAAAACTTGAAAGTGATGAAATACAAGCAATTAGCGTTAGCATTAATACCCGCAACCACAAGTTAGTGGTATCCGCAATATATTGCCCACCTAGATATAACATCAAAGAGAATGCTTATACTCAGTTCTTCAAGCAGCTCGGTGAAAAATTTATAGTCGGGGGTGACTTCAACGCTAAACATACTGACTGGGGATCAAGACTAACCACAACTAAAGGGAAAGAGCTTCATCAAGCAATAATTAAATATAACTGCAACTGGCATTCTACTGGAAAACCAACTTAATGGCCCAGTGATCAAAATAAAACACCAGACCTAATTGACTTCTTTATAACAAGAAAAATCCCGGTTGATTATATACAAGTGCAGGAAGGATTGGACTCCACATCTGACCACTCCTCTATTTTAATGATAATAAGTGATACAATAATTACTAATGATAAATAGCCACTGTTAATAAATAATTATAATGATTGGAAAAAGTTCAGGAATGAACTAAACAATAGCATCATTTTAAACACACAACTTTCATCAGAAGAAACATTAGAACAGGAGGTGGAGAAGCTCATCAAGGACATACAGGTAGCGGCGTGGAAAAGTACTAACACAACAAACAAAAAAATAGCTGGCAAATGCTATCCAATGGAAATTAAATCACTAGTTATAGAGAAGAGAAGTACCCGTAGGGAGTGGCAACGTACACGAGACCCAACCGTCAAAAATAGATTAAATAATTTAACACAACGAATACGTAGAGAAATAAGGGAATTTAAAAATAAATCAATAAATTCATACCTATAATCTTTTACCTAAGATTAAGGTAGTGATTATTCATTGTGGAAAGCAACCAAATATTTCAAAAGGCCAGTTATGCATATACCACCAATAAGAACAAATAATGGTCACCTGGCTAAAAGCAAAAAACAAAAAGCAGAAAAATTCGCGGATCACCTCGAGCGTACCTTTCAGCCAAATTTAACACTTAACCAACAGGATATATTGTTCGAAAACCAAATAACTATCCTGAGACAGGAAATTCCATTAACTAATGCTAAAGAAGTAAAACAAGTAATAAAGAACCATGTAGTACTTAAAAAATCACCAGGATATGACCTGATAACTGGAGAGATTCTAAAACAACTACCTAATAAAGCTATTAAAAAAATATCGGACATAATTAATGCTTCCTTCAGACTCCGTTATGTCCCTCTATCTTGGAAATTTGCGGAAGTGATAATGATACCTAAGCCAGGTAAGCCACCAAGTGAACTGGCCTCGTACAGGCCAATATCACTTCTTCCAACTATGTCAAAACTATTTGAGAGATTGTTCTTAAAACGAATTAAACCAGAAGTTGTAAAATCAGGAGCTGCTCCGTCCCATCAGTTTGGATTTAGAGAGGAACACTCCACAATCGACCAAGTACATAGAATAATAGATATAATAGAAAAATCCTTAGAGGAAAAAAAGATTTGTTCAGCCATATTTCTTGACATAGCGCAGGCATTTGACAAAGTCTGGCTAGATGGTTTAATATTTAAATTGGAGAAAACTCTGCCATTTGAGTATTGCGAACTGCTAAAGTCATACCTGAAAAAGAGATATTTTAGAGTTAAACAGGAAGGAGTTTACTCCAGTATTAAAGAAGCTAAAGCAGGAGTCCCGCAGGGGAGTGTCTTAGGGCCTTTCCTTTTCGTACTGTTTACTAGCGACATACCGCAGACGAGCAATACAACTATCGCCACGTTTGCAGATGACACTGCAATTCTAGCTGTTGGTGACACAATCGGCGAAGTCACATTCAAACTACAAATAGCCGTAAATAATATACAAGATTGGCTAGCTAAGTGGAGAATTAAAGTGAATGAATCGAAGTCCACTCACATTAACTTCACTAATAGATCAATAGAACCATTACCTGTGACTCTCAATAATATCTCTGTACCACATGCCAATCAAGCAAAATACCTTGGTATGAACCTTGATGCAAAGTTAAAGTGGAAAGTACACGTGAAAAAGAAAGCAGAAGAGCTTCAGTTAAAATATAGAAAAATGTACTGGTTAATTGGAAGAAACTCTCAGTTATCCATTCATAATAAACTTATGATTTATAAACAAGTACTCAAGCCGGTCTGGATATATGGTATTCAACTATGGGGATGCACCAAAATCAGCAATCAACAGATAGTTCAACGATTTCAAAATAAAGTCCTCAGAGGAATTGTAAATGCCCCTTGGTACACTCGTAATAGTGACCTTCATAGAGATCTCGGAATAGACACAGTCGCAAGTGAAATAAAGAAATGTGCTCAAAAACACCAGGAGAGGCTCCATCATCACCCTAACATCGAAGCTGCAAGACTACTTCATCAAGAGGGTATAATAAGAAGACTCAAAAGACTAAAACCTTTTGAGTTGCCTGAATAGTCCGCACAATGCAACATCAACCAAAACAACACTTTATGTAAAGAACACATATGAGTGCTTTATTATTATATTGTCAGAGTCAAACGCTGTTAGTCAAAAATGACTAGTTACTTTGTAAAAAAAAATTTTATTGTTATCATAAATAAAATTATTAAAAAAAAAAATAATTTCAATCTTCTAAATTTAATTTACGATATAAAATATAAATAAACCACAAAATGTTGAAAATTCAAAGAAAATTTATTGATTTTCATTTTTTTGTTTTTTGTCCGTTTGTTGGATGTTTATTCATCTGCACACGTAATTTATATTGTGTTGTCTTCTGTGTATTTAAAAAAAAAAAAAAATATCTTTGATGTCGTATAATTTTTTGCTCTATAAACCCGACAATAAAGGTGGAAATTGATGTGAAGCAGAAATTTTTTTCCGTTTAATTCTAAAATGCAATGGGAGGGTGAGAGAATCAAAATTATGAAAATACTTGCAATTCCCATTAGTTAGGTGTCAGTTTACCTACTTGGGAGTTATTATGGCTATGACAAAAAAACAGGAGGATACAAATCCACACGATATAGTCAATAATCATTTACTCTGATGAGGCGCAAAGTTAACAAAAGAAATTTACTGTCCATGTTCTGCTAACAGCAAAATTGCTTGCATATGATAATTTTAGCAACACAATGATTTTTTTACTCAACACGCTGAATCAAAAATTAGGCCCTAAAACTCTCTATAGTGATTTGCTTTTAACCAAATACGATAAAAATAACTAATCAATTGATAAAAATGTTTAATGTGTGGGCGTCAAACACAAAAAAATAATTTTAGAGGATTACATGGAAAACATGTTTTTTAACATGTATGAATGATGTACATATTGGATAGGAAATTTTAACAGGAACCAACAGATTGTTATTCGTTAATAATAAAATGATCAAAATGATGGAACGACAACATTTCCTACGTACATACATAGATGCAAAAAAGAAAATTTTTCAACAAAGACCAAAGTATTGAAATCCTGTCAAAAATGATGAAAAATTTGGTTGGTCCAAAACCATTTTGCTCGGCGTTTTGAAAGCCCCTGAGTCTGAAAAAGCAACAAACAAAAAATGTCCATCAATCTGTCTGGACGTCTGGATGTCTGTACCCATGCTATCTCGAGAACAACTTGTCCGATTTGGAATTTATTTTCGTCAATTTGTTTCTATAGTCAAGGGGGAGATTTGAAAAGCTTTTGGAATCTTTACGTCAAGATGGTGAGGTACCTGCTATTTTATATATGCTGGTTTAATTATTGAATTAGGCATTGAATTTGGGGTTGAAGTTGAGTTGAAGTTGAGTTGGGGTTGGATAAGATATAGTGAGTTGTTGACGAATTTTTTATATATGCTGGCTTGAGAATTGAGTTTGGCGCAGAGTTTACGGTTGAGTTGAGGGTTAAGTTGGGTTCCATTTGCGAGTTGAATTAATGTTGAGATGCGGTTTAGTTGGCAATCTGTATACAGGGAAACCTCACTACAACGGAAATCGACGGGACCAAAAATACTGTCCGTTGTAGTGAGGTGTCCGTTAAACTGAGGATTTGTGATTTTTTGTTTTATAAAAATTTTATTGGGATTCTATTTCTTATCAGATTTTGATGAAATCCAGCATTTCCAATAGAAATGGAATTCTCAAATGATTTTTAGACGAAGTTCTGGAATTTGGCCAAGATGGATGGAACTTGCCTATATCTCAACCGATTATGATATAATTTGACATGTGCGTTGAAAATAGGATTCTAAAATGATTTTTAGATGAAGTCCTGCAATACGGCCAATTAGGACGAAACTTGGCTATTTCTTAACGGATTTGAGTGAAATTTGACATCTGCCATGGAAATGGGATATTAAAGTGATTTTTGGATAAAGTTCTGGAATAGCAGTGGTAAGATGGATGGTGTTATGATGGTATGATGTTATGATGGTATAATGCTACGATGGTTTGTATATAAGAATTGTGTGATGATAATGGTAATGGTGATGGTGGTATGATGATGATGATGGTATGGTGCTATGATGGTATGATTGTAGGATGGTATGATGGTAATAGTATGATGGTGGTGGCATGATGTTATGACGGTATGTCATGATGGTATGAGTTGAATAGAGGGTTGAGATTTGGTGCAGCTGAGTTGAGTGAAAGTTGAGTTAGGATTTAGTTAAAGCCTGAATTTGGGTTAAGTGAGTTGTTCGGTTGGGGAATTATTTAAGGGTTAGGTTAAGGGTTGATTTGAAAGTTGACTTGGGGTTGATTTGATAATTGATTTGAGGTTTTTTTTGCCGTTAATTTGGTAATTGCGTTTAGAGGTCCGATAGATAGCCCAAATGATAGGTGTTTTACTCGCAATTGTTAGGCTTACCAAGGTTAAGATCGATCTATAATTTCCAGCCATTTAATGGGAAATTGACTTTTACTGGAAATCACCAAGGCTCTAGGCCATGAATTTTGGGAGTAAAATATTAAAATTCGTTATTGTGGTCCGATAGATAGCCCAAATGATAGGTGTTTTACTCGCAATTGTTAGGATTACCAACGTTAAGATCGATCTATAATTTCCAGCCATTTAATGGGAAATTGATTTTTACTGGAAATCACTAAGGCTTTTGGCCATTTGGCCATGAATTTTTGGAGCAAAAAATTAAAATTCGTTATTGTGGTCCGATAGATAGCCGAAATGATAGGTGTTTTACTCGCAATAGTTAGGCTTACCAACGTTAAGATCGATCTATAATTTCCAGCCATTTAATGAGAAATTGAGTTTTACTGGAAATCACCAAGGCTTTAGGCCATGAATTTTTGGAGTAAAAAATTAAAATTCGTTATTGAGGTCCGATAGATAGCCCAAATGATAGGTGTTTTACTCGCAATTGTTAGGCTAACCAACGTTAAGATTGATCTATAATTTCTAGCCATTTAATGGGAAATTGATTTTTACTGGAAATCACCAAGGCTTTAGGCCATGAATTTTGGGAGTAAAATATTAAAATTCGTTATTGTGGTCTGATAGATAGCCCAAATGATATGTGTTTTACTCGCAATAGTCAGGCTTACCAACGTTAAGATCGATCTATAATTTCCAGCCATTTAATGGGAAATTGATTTTTACTGGAAATCACTAAGGCTTTAGGCCATGAATTTTTGGAGTAAAAAACTAAAATTCGTTATTGAGGTCCGATAGATAGCCGAAATGATAGGTGTTTTACTCGCAATAGTTAGGCTTACCAACGTTAAGATCGATCTATAATTTCCAGCCATTTAATGAGAAATTGAGTTTTACTGGAAATCACCAAGGCTTTAGGCCATGAATTTTTGGAGTAAAAAACTAAAATTCGTTATTGAGGTCCGATAGATAGCCCAAATGATAGGTGTTTTACTCGCAATTGTTAGGCTTACCAACGTTAAGATCGATCTATAATTTCTAGCCATTTCAGCCATGGCTCGTATCAAGTGTCAATTGGAAGCTGCGAAATTATTTCACTATCTCAACCCAGCGTTTCTCGGGTGATTAGAGAAATAACGAAACTAATCGTCCAACACCTCTTGAACGATTTTGTTAAATTTCCACAAAATGTTTTAGAACAAGCAGAAGTTAAAAACAAGTTTTACTAGAAATTCCAAATGTCTGGAATTATAGGTGCTATAGATGGTTCTCACATAGCTTTAGTTGGACCACCAGAAAATGACGATTTTTTCGAGGGAATTTATTTCGAAACCGCAAGGGTTATCATAGTATCAACACCGTCGTTTGTTGTGACGCCAACATGCGCATTTTGTACGTTTTCCCGGCTCTGTTCATAATTCAGCCATTTGGATGACATCTAAATTACGAGCACATTTATTTCAGTTGACAGACAAACAAGTTTTTTACTTGGGGACTCCGGATTTCCACTCGAACCGTGGCTTCTTACCAATTTTGCTGACACAGAAAATGGGACCATCACGTTTAGATGTAATGAAAACTTAATTCGTGCACGGAATATTATTGAAAAGTGTTTTGGGGTCCTAAAATCCCGTTTTCGATGTCTACTTCGTCATAGAACTCTTCACTATCATCCACGTATGGCATCGCAAATTACAAACGGGCGAAAACAAACCATAAAGCAAGTGGATCTTAGACCTCCTACTCCAAAACCAAGAGAACGTAAAACATTCTCAGAAATTGTGCAATAGCAACCAACAAGCACTAGCGATAGCGTCCTCGAAAGAATACTGCGTAATGGTGGAAGCCTTAAATATGCGATTAGCTAAACAAAAACGAGCCTTGGAGAGCTTAAATAAACGGTTAAATAACCGCCAAGTCATGGACGAAATCTCATACATGATGTATTAAACAAAATGAATAAAACGTTAAGAATAGTCATCTGGAATGCAAATGGACTAATGCAACACATTCCAGAATTAGAAATGTTACACCTACACACAGAAAAAATAGATATTTGCCTAGTATCCGAGACCCATTTTACCAAAACTTCATATGTTAATATATGAGGATATCATTATTCCATTGTTACCACTCCATCCACCCAGCAGAAAATGCTATTATTATAAACTAGGACATATTAGCTGCGTTTTTTTATTCGCTCCGGATAGCTGCTATCGAGAGTCGTCATATAAAAAATGGCTCCCTATAGCGCTCCGTATAAATAGGTAAAGCCAAATATTTTTTATATGGAGTTTTTGGTAAACAATTGAATTAAAAATGATAGTTTGATGTTAAATAAGTTTAGTTTACCAATAAATAGCGCGTCAAATTTAAATTTAGGCGTAGAAAAATGACGGCTCTCGATAGCAGCTATCCGGAGCGAATAAAAAAACACTACAATTGAAACCGTAACAATGCAAGCTATGTCTATTAAAGTACAAATTAACAATAACAAAGACTATGGTGTCTCTTCAATTTACTGTCCTCCACGACATAACTTAAATGAGCAAGACTACACTACCTTATTAAAATCGCTAGGACCAAATTTGGAGGTAATTTCAACGCGAAAAATACCTATTGGAGATCCAGACTTACAACCACTAAAGGAAAAAAGCTCTTCAAAGCAGGAAGAGCATTTATTTACGAGTTTCATTCTGGCCAACGCCCTGGCCGGTGGATAGGAATAAAATACCTGACCTCATAGACTTTTATATAACAAAAGGAATATGCGAGAACTGCATTTGTGTTGAGAACAGTGAGGAACTCTCGTCTGATCATTCACCCGTTATCATGACTATCAGCTCAACTGTAGTTAATAAAGAAAGTCCGCATAGGTTAACAAACAATAAAACTAATTGGTACCTATTCCAGGAACTTATTAATTTAAATATTGAATTGCAAGTGCCAATTAAAACACCGACACAGATAGAAGAGGAACTAGAATTATTTAATGATAATATTTAAAACGCAACTTGGAAGAGTACTCCTACTAGTCACAAGAATATGAATAAGGCTCCAAGCTAACCTCTGGAAGTCAGGAAATTGGTTCGAGAGAAAAGGAAAGGACGAAAAGCCTAAAAAAGTACTCAATTATTTATGTAATAAACTGAAAAATCTAATCAAGGAAATTAAAAACATCACAATCAACAAATACGTAAGTAGTCTAACTGGAGAAAAAGATACTGAGTACACGCTTTGGAAAGCTACAAAATCTCTGAAGAGACCAAAAATGCAGATCCCACCAATTAAATGTGACGATGGAAGCTGGGCTAGAAGCGCCAAGCAAAAAGCCACGGTGCTTGCTGAATACCTGGAACAAACCTGCCAACCTCTGCCAGCAGATGAAAATATAACTCCAGTAAACAAAGTGGATGAACTTGATATATGTAAGTAAAGTTACACTATAAGAGCTAAGAGAAGTAATCAACAATTTAAATGGAAGAAAATCTCCTGGATACGATCTAATTACAGGCCAAATAGTTAAAGCATTACCTAAAAAAGGACTAAGAAAATTACTCCAAATAATCAACGCAATGTTCAGACTGAAATATGTTCCAAGCCAATGGAAGGTAGCAGAGGTTATCATGATATCAAAACGAAATAAACCAGCTAATGACAAAAAATCATGTAGGCCGATTTCTTTGCTTCCAAAAATTTCAAAAATTTTCGAAAGACTACTGCTGAAGAGGTTAAAACCAATAATAGAAGAAATAAGTCTAATTAGAGAAAATCGCTCCACTGTAGAAAAAAAGAAAATATGTTCCAGTATCTTCTTGGATGTAGCTCAGCCTTTTGACAAAGTGTTTCATCAAGGACTAGAATTTAAACTGCATCGAGATTTACCAAAGCAGTTTTATCAGATTCAAAATCTCTTTCTAAAATAGGAGAATAACCGATCGTTACTTCCGGGTTAAATATGAAGGAGAATACCCTCCGTCCTAGGGCGTCCTAGGGCCAGTATTGTATTTTCTCTATACACGAGATCTACTAAATGCCGATGAACCAACCATTGCAATATTCGCTGCGGACGAAAAGGTGGCGAATTAAGCTGAATGAAGCGAAATCAGCACATGTTAACTTTACAAACCAAAAAGTTAACTGGATACCGGTGGAACTTAACTCGCAACAAGTTCCCCATGTAAATACGGCGAAATATCTTTGCATGACCCTCGATGCTCAATTAAAGTGGAAAGAACATGTGAAAAAGAAAAAGGAAGAATTGAACATCAAATACAGAAATATATACTGGCTTATAGGAAGGCACTCTGAGCTAATATTACATAATAAATTGCTCTTATATCAGCAAATATTAAAACCAATATGGACTTACGGTATTTAGCTTTGGGGTTTTGTCAAGACGTATATACAGGGAATAGCCAATGGCTACATCCCTCTAAACATTAAACTCATTTATTAAAGATAAATTACTAGATGATTGTAAATCAGTTGTAATAAATTCATTTAAAAAAAAAAACATATTTGTAGAGAGGTGTGGAACCTCTTTTTTTTGTTTGGTTTTAATCTATGCAATCTGTTTTGGGGCTCAAGCCACTCCCAACTCTTTCGAAGTTTACATTTACCATCCTACTTTACGCATTAATAGCCAAATCGAGGACTTACGGCTACAGACCCGTTTTGTATAAACCACCTGCACATTGCATTGCTTCATGCCAAACTATAGTGCTGATATGAAAGGTGGGTCGGCCCATGGATTCTGCACTTTCAACAGGGGGTCAAAGATGTGTTCATCTTCATTAACGATCGTAATCAGATGATGTAAAATCCCTTTTGCATACCGCCCCCTATCGGGATTCGAACCCGGTACCTCCCGATCCAACCGCCGCAGCTTTAACCACTGCGCCGTTTGCTCGGTCATTTAATTCTTATTTCTATTGTATTAAAGGAAACCAAATGGGATTACGACTGTGCTATAAAGAAAATGTGGCATGCCTACCTCCATATAACACAAGATGGTAAGATACCAAAATCTGCAGCCTTGAAAATAGACGAGTTTTTTGGATGCTGCCTTTTTAGTAGATTTACGGCAAACATGAGAAAAAGAACGAGAATTGATTTGGAATCTCGATTTCAGATTGTTCAGAATATATAAAATTATTAAATTTACTTATTGTGTTAAAAATTATTCTATTTAATTACTATACAATAAAATTTGATTGCAGCGAAGGGAACAATAGAACATAAAATCATCCTAAAGTAGTCACCGGCGATTTTTTTCATTGCATTTGAATATTTCGGATCCTTCACTCAACCAAGGAATAAATTAACAGATAAAAGAAAGTAAAAATCTTCTAATATTTATTTTATGTGAATTTTGATTATTATTTACACTAATACGTGGTATTATTTACACGGTGGTCTAGGGCTGTCTGGGGGGAATCAAGTTGATACTAGTTATCAGCTCCGGATCTTGTAGCTTCCACAGGTGTTTGTGCTACCTCACCGCGGTGATAACCGGGCAACTAGCTCATCTGTGTCTTTGACCGGATGGGTTAGGCTAAAACACGGCGCTAAGCAACTGGGCTGGGTTAAGGTGTCAATCGTACCGTGCTGGAAACAACCTGACTGGGGCCCAGTCTAAAAACTAGCTCAGTATTTAACGGTGCATACGGATACTTAGCGCCCTCTGAATTATGTAGCCTTATCTATGTATCGCGGATCCCTGCACAGATGAACATTTTCTTTTCTCCGCTACTCGTGGGATTCTTATGAAAGATCTACATAGAAAGATAGAGGCCGGGACGCTTAAACACCCGGAAACTACGGCTGGAGGGACATCGGCTTCTAAGCCCCGCCCTGAAAGCCAAGTTTTGAATCGGGACATAAGCAAAAATGTTGCTGGTCTCTCTATTACAACAATTGCTGGGGGAGCGCTGACCTACAGGTCTGGTTCACAAACAGCTGTAATTAAGAAGAACATTAGCTCGCATAAAGCTAGTTCCTTTAACAGTTTGGGAAAGGAAAAAGTTCTAGCAAAGCTGGTCCCGAAGTACCAAATTGCGAAATGTCTAGATCCTTCGGTCCAAGCGGAACGTTGGAGTCATCCTGGGCAGTGATGTGAACTCACACCACACAATATGGGGAAGTACGGCTACACCGGGAGAGAGGTGGATTACTCCTTGATTTTATTCTTAGTACTAACCTTCAAATATGAAATTTTGGGTGTAAGTCCACTTTTATAAGAGGTGCTAGATATCACGCTTGTCTCAGATTTTATTAAGGATAGCCTGGTGAATTAGAAAGTGTCTAATGATCATTCCTTTTCTGATCAATGCTATCTTCAGTATGAACTGGTTACAGAACCCACAAATAGGGCCTTGTTTAGAAACAGGAGGAAAACCAACTGCGATACCTTCAGAATCATTCTAGGTAATTTATGGCCAATACCAGTTCCTAAAACCCCTGAATCTACACAGGAGCTGGATGACTTAGCAAATAAGCTATCAGATGCTTTGCATGTAGCTATGTTGGGAGCATTCCCCTCTAAGTAGAACTTTGGGTAAACAACAAGCTCCAAAGCTCTAGTCTAAAATGCAAAAGGCTTTTATTAAAGCTAAGAAAACGAGAACTGCTGCGGATTGGGACTGCTATAAAGAACTCCTCAGAACATACAAATATGAAATAAGAAGTGCCAATATAAGTGCCTGGAGGCTCTACTGTGGTAAAATACAAGAGTCCTCGGAGACTGCGAAGTTACGCAAAGTAGTTGCTTCAGGTCCTATCATTCCGAGTCATCTCCAGCGACCGTATGGTTCTTGGACTACAACTATTGCTGAATCTTTTGAGTTACTACCGATAACCCTCTTTCCGGAGTAATTCGAACCGGCGCCTGTAATTCCGAATGCTGACTCCGTGTCCATAACTCGGGCTTTGTCGAGTCTGGGTGTGGATGAATCGGTCGTTGGCTAGATAGATCAGATGCTGAGACACAGGATCGTGAAGGCTAAGCTGAGCGGATCCCCCATTAGCAGATTTGTATGTGTTGGTACATCGCAAGGTGGAGCCTTGTCCTCCCTGCTTTGTAACTTGGTCATAAATGATGTTGCTATTGGTGTCTTTGGTAAGTTCCTTGTACCTTAAGAGAGCTCATGCAAAGCGTGCTTGGTCTTCTTTCGAATTGGGCCAACATTTGTGTACTAAATGTCAATTCACGTAAAACTGAGGTGGTCCGCTTCTCTAGGAAATACAAACTTCCTCAAATTGATCCTCTTACTTTATATGGTATTACCTTGACCTTTAATGCTAAAGCGAAATACCTGGGTATTGTTTTGGACGGCAAACTTAGTTAGAAGCCTAATATTTTAGAAAGAGTAAAGAAAGCTACTATAGCGCTATATTCCTATAAAAACGCTATTGGAAAATGATGGGTTTTGAACCCCATATCTTATACTGTCTCTATACTTTTATATGGGATTGTTGTTTGATGGCCAGCCTTAAACAGTATGGCTAACCAAAAAATGCTGATGAAAATTCAGAGAACTTCCACCTTGTGTATTAGTGGAGCACTCAAGAGTACACTCAATATAGGACACTCATCTATTTTGTATAACAAAATACCATCCATTACTATCTTTTGAGTAGGTAAAGGTTTCGTACTGATATTCCCTCCAGAGAGGACTACATGAGTGAAGAGATGTTGAACCCTGAAGTTTTGAACTTCTTCACGGATGAATGGATGGTAGGGTTGGTTGTGGCATTTTCTGTGAGAAACTAAATGTGAACCTCTCATTCCGTCTCGCCGACTTTTAAAGCATTTTTCAGGCTGAATTAATTGCGATAATTGAGGCCGTGGATTGGTTGAAGTATAATATAATATCTGTAAGGGATATTCGCATTTTTACGGACAGCCAGGCCGCTATTAACATGCTACAAGCTTATTTCCTTACGTCGAAGGTAGTAGCCCAGAGCTGTCTCTAATCTCTTATCGAGATGGCAGACCAGTTCAACATCTACTTAACGGGGGTGCCAGGGCACTTCAGTGTTGCGGGGAATGAAAAAGCAGATGTAGTCGCTCGGCAGGGTACAAATTGCCTCACTTTACCAAGTAAAGTAAATGTTGAAATTCCACTCGCTAAATGCAAACTCTTGCTTCAGGAAGAAGCTAGGAGAACAGCGAACTATAGATGGTCCAATGTTACCTCTTGTGTTATAACTGGGCAGATTTGGCCAAGAATCGATCAACCAAGAACTAGACAGCTGTTAACAATTGAGCGTCGCCATATTAGTATGGTCTTGGGAGTTATTACAGGATACTGTCTCATAGGTGAGCATCTCATGCGAGTGTGAAGCTGTGAAGATGTAGAAGAGGAAGAAATTATACTCCATCTAATCTGCACTTGTCCCCGTCTAGCGTGAAGCAGAAGAATATTTTTAGGAGCTCCTCCCCTCAGTGATCTGGCGGATCTCAATGGGATGGACGTCAGGTGTATTCAACGCTTCATTGTAAGTAGAGCCGAGAAAATTGCATGTGGTATGGCTAGGGACCATTTTTGTGTCTATGCCAGTCCCTTAGGACAGCCACCCTAACCTAACCTACTCGAAATTATTTAGGAATAGGAAAATTTTCACATATTTGTAGAGAAGTGTGGAACCTTTTCTGTTCCTAAATAATTTATCAAAAATATTCTTCCTTTATTATAGAAACAGCGTTAACTATGGTTTATGTTAAATTTGCTTAACACATGTAATAGAACTTACCTGAGTATCAGGTGGTTCCGTTCGAGCAAACGTTGGTATAGATGATGCTGTATAATCTGCACATTTCTAAAAATAAAATAAACAAAAATATAAATTATATCAATTTGCAGAGTTCCCATATATGTATCTAATAATAGCAAACCGCTAATTTTATCCAAAACGATTAATTAATTTCAATGCCATTTCAATAAGTAGTTAATGTGATATTTTTAATTATCTTCAAACATATTTTTAATTAATGTTAAATTAATAAAATTTTGGTATTAAACTCTATACGTCGAAATCCTATTTTGGTATTGCGGTAGATCCTGTCGTTGTACTATACATGTACTAAAAGATGCTTATTTCTAAAATTATTAAAACAAAATGATATCATCTTTTTGTATCATTCCGTAAATACGAAAACCCACAAAAAATTCTTAGCTATTTTAAAATTTGACCCCTGTTTACTTGAAAACCCAAAAACATTTTAATCGATCGATTTTTTTTTTTTTTGGCATAAGTCATCCATAAAATGTGTAATAAAAATCATTTTATCTGGAAAATTATTATTAAAAAAAAAAAAAAAAAAAAAAATTTTATTACTAAGAGATAAAAATAATTTCGCTTGCATTCAATAGATAGCTATACGATTACGGATATGATAATTGCAAAGAAAAACAAAGCAATAAAGTTTTTTGCTAAGGTCAATAAATGCCAATTGGGTGTGAATGCACTTTGTATATTGTATCAATCCTTGGCTACCGGCAATTTTATATGAATTGTAAAGTTTCTCTTACGGCAAATTTTTATGTTGCATTTAATCAATAGACAAATAATTTATTACAAATAAGATAAACAACACCTAGTTATTTGCAACAACAGTGTAATAAATCTATCGTGCTAATTTGTGTCTAAATGTAATCTACCCTTCCCGATACTTCATAATGTGGAAATTGTACACAAAAAATATGATTGGTAGATAAGTGGATGATAACATGAACTCTAATTTATTATTACAACAACCAATATAATATCGATAAAAAGTTAAGCAACAAAATAAAAAGTCATCCCTGTAACTTTAAATTCAATCCAGCCATTATTGGAAAATTAAAAATGTCATCATGATAAAAAACATCTTCTGTGCTTTTTGCATTTCGATTTGTGATAACCGAGAAAAATAATAATTTAAAATCTAATAACTTGGTTGAACGAGTCATTGATTTGAATTAATTTTGTCTTATCGATATCTTATATCATAATCTTGTAATTTATGTGATTTATCGTGGTGTTTACATGTCGTAAAGCGCAATATTTGTGTATAAAAAAATTGTATTCGCTTAATGTGCAAATCAAATATGAACAAATTGTGATTTTCATTTTATGTCTTTGCGTGAATTAATTTCATCATTTCTACATGTTGTAACGAAAATTTATTTATTTTTTATTTTTATTTTTTTCATATATTGGCACTGGGGTGGGAAAGAGGGCTTAAGTAATTGGTCTACAAATAGTCCAAATGTCATCCTCACCTGCACGTGGTGCACCCTGCTAGATTACTAACGAGGCTCCGGCGACCGAGACACGGCGGTATAACCGACTATCGACAATTTAGTAAATGATCTTCTCAAGCCAGACCCACTACCAACTCGTACTGGTAAGAGTGGTAGATGCTTTATGACCAGTAAAATAAACAATGAGTACAACGGATTCAGGAAATTGTACCCCAGGTGGTAACCTAGCTAATCAGCTGGCAAATCCACCCTCTAACGAGGCTGGCTCAAAGGATTCTGGGGTGAGCCAATCATTGTTTAACAGCCCTTTTGGGCAACCCAAACCATTTAAACAACAATCCAGGGTGGGTAGATCACCACCACCAATAGCGAACACCTGAGAAAGGGATAACGCAGAACTGCGCAATAAGATTTACGAAATAGAAAAGTTAACGTTAAATCTAAACAAAGATCTCTAAAACTTACAGTGAGAAAACAAGGAGTTAAAAGATGCTCTAAATGCAGTAACGTCTGAGAAAGAAACCAATAAGATAAACGATACCAATGATCATATAGAGGTTATGTATGAAACAGACGAGGAAGAACTCAATAGAGAAACGGGATGGATTCTGAACCGTAACAAAAAAAATAAGAAACGTAAGATGAGTAAATCACCACATATTTCACCCGAATCGAAACAATCAGTTGAGCAGCTTCCAACCGGAAGTAGGCATGTGCAACAGGAGGATAAAGCTCAGGTTCCGTCGGAACAGAAACGATCAAGTAATGAACTCCCAACCGGAAGTAAGAATGTATAACAGGAGAAAATAGTGCCACGGCCACCTCCAGTAATAATATCTAATTGCAAAAATTATCAGAGTATTAGAAACATCATGAACAACAATCATCTAAAGTTTCAAGCTGCAGCGTTAAATAGTGGTGATATCAAAATAAATGTCACAGACGGTGATAGCTTAGTTAGTTAACTTAGGTCTAGTCGAGTGAAAAAGAATATTTAGTACAAGAACCTTATTGCCAATACAGGGTGTCCCACTGCTACGAGTCCAAACGAGTAGGGCGTGTAGCTGGGTCAATATCATGAAAAAAAGTCCACTACGTATATGCCCGGAAATGAACCGTTACCCACTTCAATTGCATTTCAAAATTTTTAGCATGGTACACTGCCTTGAATGATGTAGATGCCAATAACTCTTCTAAAACTTAAGATAACTCAATTGTTTTTCTATAATTTTAAAGGCACAGAGTGCTTGTTTCTTGTCTGGAAGTAGGAATAGCATGCATGATATTTTCCATAAAGAAAACAATGGTGGAATTAAAAAAATTGTGCGGGAAATAACAAAAAATTCATTAAACTCATTTTTTCTCGAAAAACTCACTTAATAATTTTTGTTTTTTATTTCAAATTTAAATTTAATAGACTATTTAATACAAAATTGCTTCCTCGTTTTTTATCTAATCATGTATAGTATGCGAGAGATATTAACATTTCAATGTAGTACTTAATAATTTATTGTATGAATTTCCAAGTTTTCAACTTCACAAACAATTTTCAAAATGATTTCCATTTCGTAACAAGCATAGTTGCAGTCGTCTTTTAATGGCAGCAGCCATAATGAAATTTACTAAATTTTTTTTTATTTTGTTGCCGGCATTATTGATTCGATCAACCAACTACTCCCTAGTCTGAATGTTTATTTTGTAGACTTCTCCTTTCAAGTATCTCCATACATAAAAGTCTAATGGTGTTAAATCTGGAGATCTAGCCGGCTAAGCTATAGGTCCGCCGCCGAATTTATATCAAACCAATTTCAAACTTGTCTTCCATGGTGTGCAGGAGCTCCATCTTGTTGATACAAGAAAGTATTTCTCATCATGAGTGGAATTGAATCTAGCACTGTGGGAACTGTTTCATTCAAATATTCAAGATAGTTTTGTGGTTCAATCTTTCAGGTAGTAAAATTGGCCCAATAAAATTATTTCCAATTATACCACACCATACATTAACACTAAAACGTCTTTGAAATAATGATTCTCGCTTAACGTGTGGGTTTTCTGGTTGCCACTCATGAAGATTGTGGAAATTTGTTATTCCATCCCTCGTAAATGTCGATTCGTCTGTCCATAAAATGGATGACAAATATGAAGGATTATGTTCCTCGTTGTTTAACAATAAACGGCAGAAATTTGTTCTGTTTGGTAAATCGACTGGTAATAATTCTTGCACTGGAGTGTAGTGGAAAATGTGTAGATGGTTTCTTCGAAGTACTCTCCAGACTTTATTTTTGCTAATACCAAGTTGTATCGAAAGACGGCTCGTGCTAATGTTGGGATCCCTTTGTACTGAATTCAAAACTTGTTCGTCGGTATTGACTTCATATTGAATTCGGCTAACATTTTCGTATTCATAGGGGACCAATGTTCCTCGTTCTCGTAATCGTATGTGATTTCAAATATTCTATGATCTGGCACCAGCCTACCTGGATAACGGTTTGCGTATTCACGTTCTGCAGCTCGTCCATTTCCGTTACATAAACTATAAATAAAATGGATGACGGCGATTTCTTCGAATGTGTAGCGTGGCATTTTATTATTTCTGATTACAAACGCGCAAAAAAATTATTTTCAAAAGATTAACAACGATTAACAACGATTCAACGCTATACGTTTACTAACAAGTACTACACTGAAATGTTAATATCTCAAAAACTATACATGATTAGATAAAAAACGACGAAGCAATTTTATATTAAATGTCTATTAAATTTAAATTTGAAATAAAAAACAAAAATTATTAAGTGAGTTTTTCGAGAAAAATTGAGTTTGATGAATTTTTTTGTTATTTCTCGCACAATTTTTTTAATTCCACCAATGTTTTCTTTATGGAAAATATCATGCATGACATTCCTACTTTCAGACAAGAAAGAAGCACTCTGTGCCTTTAAAATTATAGAAAAACAATTGAGTTATCTTAAGTTTTAGAAGAGTTATTGGCATCTACATCATTCAAGGCAGTGTACCATGCTAAAAATTTTGAAATGCAATTGAAGTGGGTAACGGTTCATTTCCGGGCATATGTGTAGTGGACTTTTTTTCATGATATTGATCCAGCTACACGCCTTACTCGTTTGGACTCGTAGCAGTGGGACACCCTGTATTGGTAATAAGGTTCTTGTACTAAATATTCTTTTTCACTCGACTAGACCTAAGTTAACTAACTATTTCCTCAAGTTTTTTTTTTCTTTTCAAGTCTCGTACCACCTTGTTTTTTTCGTTCTGACTCGACTGCCTTCCTTTATTTTTTTCCGCTTTTTAAAAATTTTCCAAACCTCCTTGTGTTTTGTTCGCCGATCCTTATGCTAATTGATATCCACTATTACTACGATATACACTAAATACAAGGATTTTTCCAACAATGTTCATAGCAATTCGGGACGCTATTTGTCCCGTTCAGCGCCCGAATTCCGATTCGATGACAAATGATAATGAGAAATAACGGTTTTTTGTTTCAACAAGCCCCATTTGGATTTTTATTTAGGGTAGGCGAAATAAAAAAAAGTCGGTTTTTCATTGTCACTTGACAAAGAACCGGAATTTGGGGGCTGGTCAATTAATTACACTGTCTCAAAAAATTTTCTGTACAACACCAACCAATAAAAACGCTATATATTCTCAATGGGGTTGAAATCTGGTGACTGAGGAGGATGGGGGAGTGTTGACCTTATATTGCACAATAACCATTCCTTGATCAACTTTTAGGAATGCTTCGGGATATTGTCATGTACGAAGCGAAAATCTTGCTCATGACCCAGTTTGTCAGTACTGGTTAACAAGTTATTCTTCTAAATAGTCAAATAACCAAACCGGTTCAATATGTTTTCAACGAAGGTCAAATGTAATACACTCCTTCAGATGAAAGCTCCCCACACTAGTTCCAGCTTGGGTTTCCGCAACAGCGTAAATCGCCCATCTAAACTAAAACGTTTGAATTGACTTTCGTCCGAGAAAATAACATTTTCGCAAGACTCTTCGGGCTAACTCGCATATTTCAATGGTTTTTTCAGCACTTTTTAATATATTTTTTGACAAATACGGTTTCTTGCGTGCCGCACATCCACGACACCCCTGTTTGTACAAAATATTAAGTATTATCTGAGTGTTGGTTTATCGATACTTTCTCGCGTTGATAAAATTTGGGAGCATCAAGCTTTGGATTCTGTTTTATTTCTCTCTCTCTATTAGACATATTTGATGTTCGTTTTCAACTTTCGTTTGCGATCACGGCCAAGAACCATCTCTAATCTCTTAAGAAGTTACACCAAATGGGCGACTTTGTGCAACAAAACGTAAAAAATTTGAAAGCTTTGTATGACAAACTTAGAAATTAGTTTAGTGGAAATCCACAGTTTCTAAATACAACCAGAGAACATCTACTATATCTATAGGCTATCGAACTATTTTACAAAACTCACAATGTATATTGTACAAAAAACATCTGAGATTCATGGATTTATTTATTTATTAAATTAACATATTTTTTAATATGCTGACCACGATTCTCATAATTATATATTAACAATAGAATAAACAGAGGCGGTTGGTCCGAAGCAATTCTGATTTTACAATACAAAATATACACGCAAAGCAAAAATGCGCTTTTAGGAGCTTTTACCCATAAATTCGGTGAGCGAAACTTTCTCTGCATGTAATTTTCAGTTATAAAACTTGCGAACAACTTTTAGACAACCGAAATCCTCGTGCGCATTTTCACATATCACAGTAACACTTGCAAAAACTTGTAATCGCTGTTTAAGTGGAGAAAAAAGGCAATTTGAGTTGTGCGTGCTAGCGGAAATATTATACGATGTTATTTGTACCTCTTTGATCAAAATATTCATAAATTATATCCGATGGCAATACAACAGTGATATATGTATGCTGCTTTTTTGAAGATAAATGGAAAATTGGCAAGCTTCACGTCAAGGAAAATATTTCTGATACAATGCAGAAGCTATGGGCTTCATTCTGTCGTGCGGATGTCGAACCGAATAGGTCGTATAACAATAAAATACAGAATTTGACGGATAATTTCTGAAAAATTCTGAATTTTAGAATTGAAGTGAAATTTTGGAGAATCAAAGAATTCCGTCGCTTTTTAGGTGATTATAAGAATTAATTGGCCGATTTTAATATTGAGGATTAATTCTTCATGAATTTTATAGAATTGAACACCGAATTTTTGATAATTGCTTAATTCACATCTGATTATTGTAAATAGAAAATTTAATGCCCTACTCAACCAACAACGTCCGAATTTGGACCCACTTTTGGTTTACCGTTCTTTAACACGGAGGAAATTCCAACGTTGAAGATTTCGACCCAATCTGAATCAGTAATATAGCAAGTATATTATTATGAAATGTAATAAAAAATTATGTTTGAGATTTATGTTTTTCGATTTGAAATTATTCTCTCAAGTTGAAATATCGCGATATAACAAAAAATCAAAACCAAAACACAATTTTTTTTTTAATTATTCGTATTATTAACGATTAAAAAATGTCTTTTAATACCAAAAGTACAGTGCGATTAATCGACTTGTACTGCAAAAATGAAGTTTTATGGAAGATAAAAATAACCCATAAAAGTTACAGACGGGTCGACATAAAAAATTCTGTTTTACAACAAATAGCGAACGAAATAAACGTAAATGTTCAAGATGTAAGGAAAAAATTAAGGACTCTACGAAATATGTACATACACATATGTGCAACATAAAAAATTAAAACCAAGTAGAAAAAAATCTGGAAGCACCGTTGACGATAAAAAAAACTTGGTTTTTGTACGACGAAATGACGTTTTTGGAAGAGGTGATGGTTCTCCATATTGTATATAGTAATCTTGATTATAACGGCCCATAACAAAGCAGATTGGCCTTACATGATTTTTTCAGAAAGTACTACTGGGTTTGAAATTTTTCAGAATTTTTGTTTCTTTAGAATTTTGTGGAGTTATCAGAGTTCAAACACAATTGGTCTGTTTGATAGTTCGCACGATGCGATGTAGTGCACTGTCAAAATTAACCAACCGGTGGACATTCAACCTATACACTGTCTTTTATATTAAACCGATTCAAATCCACACTATCATACGGCGTTTTGTATTTCGCCCGGGTATACATTTTTTTAAACACGGTGTCAAGGAATGTAGACTGGATGACAAGTAAGAGTAAGCAGTGCAAATTATGAAAAACGGATGGAACTATTTCTAAAATGATATTGAGATGAAGTTCTGGAATTTGACCAATTTGAATGGAACTTGGCTGTTTCTTAACGGATATTAGTGAAATTTGACATGTGCGGTGAAAATAGGATTCTAAAATGATTTTTGGGTCAAATTATGGAATATGGCCAAGTAGAATGGAACTAGTCTTTAACCAATTTTAGTGAAATTTGACATTTGGGTCGAAAAGGGATTCTAAAATGATTTTTGGGTAAAGTTCTGGGATATGGCCAAGTAGGATGGAACTTGATTATTCTTTAAACTATTTTAGTGAAATTTTCTATATGTGTGAGAAATGGGATTAAAAAACGTTTTTAGATGAAGCTCTGATGGAACTTGACTGTTCCTTAGCCGATTTTAGTGAAATTTGACATGTGCCTTAGAATTGGTACTCTAATATTATTTTTGAATAAAGTTCTGGAATATGGCCATGTAGGGTGTAACTTGATTATTATTTAAAGGATTTTAGTGAAATTTTGCATGTGTGTTGGAAGTGGAATTCTAAAATGATTTTTAGATGAAGTTTTGGAATAAGGCATGTGAGTTGGAGCTGGGATTCTAAAATTATTTTTAAATGAAGTTCTAGCCGGCGATGTTCCAGGACTTTATCCAAAATAAATTTAAGATCTCAGTTCAATCCCAAATGTCCAATTCAACTAAAATTGGTTTAAAATTTGCTAAGTTCCAACCTAATAGGCGATATCTTAGGATGGAACTTAGCAATTTTTAAACCGATTTTAGCGAAATTTGACATTTGATATTGAAGTGGGATCCTCAATTTATTTTAGATATAGTTCTGGAATATCGCCGATTAGGATAGAATTTGGCTATTCTTTAAGTGGTTATGATAAAATTCGACATGTACTACGGAAATGAAATTCTAAAATGATTTTTCTAATCCGGGACCCTACACTACCTACCCTTGTAACACTGTGCGAGCTACTAGTTCTGACATTGCTAAAGAAAAGTTCTAAAACAACAAACGAGGAGCTAATCACCACGGTATAGCAAGAATGTACACTTCAAGCTTTAGAGTAAAAAACAGTGGCTCTTTGAAGTATGTTTGCAGCACTGTTAAATTTAATCTTCTTAAAAGCTGATAGCTCTATTTAGTAGTTTCTGTATTAGAGTTAACCAAATAAACCAGCTAGTGATTTTATAAGAGTAATACAGAAGCAATTACAGCTGTAATACAGCTCACTAAAAACAAGTAGCTTTTTGTATTAATTGACTATAAACTTTCATAAATTTTGGTATATTAAGAGCTTGTTAATTTATTTAAATTAAAAGTTAAACCCTTACGATTTAAAATCGTGTCATAGTTTCATAATTAATAAATAACTCGCAACTTTCTGGACCTATTTCGTATTTCTGCCCTCTCTCTTAAGTGAGAAATTTGGTGGCGTTTCTTAGAAAATTTATAAAAATAAGCTGACTTGCAAAGCACTGTATAATGTTCTTAAAAGACAGGAATGCAAATTTGCCATCCTTTTTCCCGTTGCTGCACCTGTCTACGAGCATCACACTAAAAACTAACTTTGAAAAATACTATCTGTCCACCGGACTATGACATATCTTGAGCAACACAGAACAGTTAAATAAATTCTAATTAAAACCGCAGTCATTTTATTACCATTAAATTCATATTATCCGACTTAAGTCGGAAAATTTTTATAGAGAATTGGTTATCGTCAGTGGTTTCTGCAACGTTGCCTTCACCAAATTTTCAATTTGCGTGAATATTTTTCGAAAATCATAAAACCCGAGTGACCTCTGAATTATTCAAATGGACTGATGCAACTGTTGGTAATGACGTGTTTGCAGCAATTAAGTCGAAATCAGTTTGAGGGGAACGTAAAACATTAGAAACTTTTGTTCTGTTGCTAATTTCTCTGGTTGTGTTGGTACTATCGTCACTTTCGATGCAGCCATCTTCTGTATGGTGACGTTTTTATTTTGTTTTTTTGACAAGATATGCATGCCTGCAACCCAGGCCGTTTTTTCTGGTGCATTTCCTAGTACTCCTGTTAGTGGCTACCAAAATACGCATTTTAACTCTAGCTTTTCAGGTATTACGGCTAGAACATCCTAGACCAAATTTAAATGCCACATGCTGGAAAATAATGCTTTAAAAGAATCCCATTTCGTCCCCAATGTCAAATCTCACTAAAATCGGTTAAAGACTAGTCAAGTTCCATTATTCATTAAAGAAACCACTAGACTAAGTCCGACAATTTATTGATTCATATGTATTTCCGATTCAGTCACTACACAGAAAATGCACTCAAAAAACACTACACAGTATTTTAAGCATTATACACGGAAGATTGGTTCGATTCGATGATAACAACACAGATATATCTACAATAAATCTAATAATTAAATAATGATTGCATTAATTTTAAGATTATATACTTATCTTTATTTAAATTTCTTATTGATTTCGGGAATTGCATTTTGTTATTATTTGGCGAAGTGAAGTAATTATAAAAGTTTAGTTTTTAGTTTTTGTAATTTAATTCGACACCATATTGCGGTCAACCAGTCGTATTGGTGAAAACGTGATCAGCACACCATTTTTGGAGAAGCGCATTTTTGAGGTAAACATTAATTCGACGCCATTTTGCAGAAAGGAAGTGCCGTGGTCACGGCATCATCTTGAATAGTGAGGTTTACAGGTACATAAAAATATTATTTGAATATTAACAATGCAATTGTTGAGGGCTACTTCAGCAATTGGTTGCAACGAGGGAGGGACACATTCAGAGTGAAACAACGCAATTGCTGAGGGCTAATTCAGCAATTGGTTGCAACAAGGGAGTGACACGTTTAGAGTAGGAGAACGCAATTGCTGAAGCCTACTTCAGCAATTGGTTGCAACGAGGGAGTGACACACTTAGAGCAGAACAACGCAATTGCTGAGGGCTACTTCAGCAATTGGTTGCAACGAGGGAGTGACACGTTCTGAGCAGAACAACGTAATTGCTGAAAGCTACTTTAATAATTGGTGGCAGCAAGTGGATCGGAACATATATAGATTGGGAGTATTACATTTAAAGCTGAATTTCTAAGCGGCAAAGGACTGGAGCGGTCAGTTGCAATAAACTGGTAACAGGGCTTTATTCTGTAAAGTCTGTTATTTGAAATCATGTGTGATCAGAAAGAGTACATGGCAAGAAGGGGTGTAGCAAAGGGTAGCATAACTAGGTTGGTAAAGTATGCTGATAGCATTTCCGAGAAAACATCGTTTATGGACATTAAGTCCAGGCTAGAGTTGTTAGAGCGATCGTTTATTGAATTCACAGAGTGCGAAATGGAGTTAGCAATTCTGGACGTTCCTTCTGAGATGGAAGAATACGAAATAAAGTACATATTTAAGTTTTAACAGTACCAACAGCTCGAGAGGAAATTAGTCAAGTCGAAAAAATGATGTCTCGCATCTTAAAGGTGATCCTTTTGAATGAGTTTTTGAACAGTTTGTCGTCCACATTTTCTAGTTCCCTAAATCAGAAGATCAACCAATCATGTGAAGCACCTCATTGTTCTGCCAGGTTACCACGGCTAAACATCCCAACGTTTAGTGGGGATTACAAGGATTTTTATTGCTTTAAGGATTTGTATACGGCATCTGTACATAGCAAATTGGCAATAACTGACGCGAAGAAATTCCAATACTTGAAGGGTTATCTACGTGGCGAGGCAGCAGATTTAATCAAGCATATCACGGTTTCAGAAGCAAATTATATGCAAGCATGAACGAAATTATGTGAGCGTTACGATAAAAAGCGGTACGTATTGAATAACTTAATTCAATTATTACTGGAACAGCCGACTACTCAACACAGTTCAGCAAAAAGTTTACGTCGACTGTACAATGTATCGGATGAAGTCATCAGAGTACTAGAAGCATTCGGCGATGAAGCAAATCAAAGTGATGCGTGGCTCATTTATTAATTGTTGAGAAAAACAGACAGAGAAACTCAACAAGCATGGACCACACAAGACAGTGACGAAGGATTTTCCATCACTCGAAGAATTTGTAAAATTCGTTAGTGAGAGAGCCGATGCGGTTGAAGCCTGTCAGCCGACTGACGCAGGGAACACTAAATCAAGTTCAAGCCAGGTTGACTAAATCAAAATCAGCGAACCGTCAAGACCGATTATTTCTAAGGGTTTGGTTTGTGGGGATTCACACCGAGTCTACACATGTCCTCAGTTCAAGAGCTTAAACAAAGCACAACGAAGAGAAAAGGCACCAAAGGTTCGCATGTGTTTCAACTGTCTATCAACCAATGTCAAAGTCAGGCCAGTTGTATGAAGTGTGGACGACGACATCATACACTACTCCATGATGATGTGGCTACTCCACCAACAAGCACATTGTCGAATACATCAACAGTAGTCGATGCGAATGTCACACCACTTTCAGGTAACGCGCAAATTCTAACAGAGTCCCAAACAACGCAAGCACTAAATGTAGTAACTCCTTGTGTAACAACAGCTGAACAAACCGTTTAATTCAAACGTCTCAGGGGAAGGAAGCACATTGCTGCCGACTGCAGCCGTAGAGTTAAAAAATCAACATGGTCAGTCTATTTGCTGCAAGTTACTAATAGACTCGGGATCTCAAACATCGTTCTTTTCTGAGAAATGTGTGCGTAAACTCGGAATTTTAAGACAGCAGGGAAAAGTGCGAGTGGAAGGACTCGCAACATCTAACGTCTCCACAAAAGGAAGTGCGGTATTTACGATTTATTCGAGATTGGATCCGACGAAATGCTTAACAGTAAACGCATATATTCTGACAAAAATTACGACATTAAGTATATATTCAAGGATATAAGATTAGGGATTTATCGTTAGCTGATCCATATTTTGACAAAAAACAGGAAATCGACATCCTCTAGGGTGCGGATTACTTTTTCTATGTATTAGCTGCTAATCAAGTTTCACTATCATCTAACATAGTAGCACAGGAAACCTTGTTCGGTTATGTTGTTGCCGGTAGGCCAGAGGATATAACGAATGAGGAAGGTAAGTGGAAGCCGTATCATAATTTCAACACCATTCAAAGTTTAAAGACATTACTTCGGAAATTTTGGGAGCAGGAAACAATTTTAGAAGAAACACTTAGAACAACGGAAGAACAACTGTATGGGAAGCACTGAAATTAAAAAATCAGTTGCTGACGGTGTTTGACGAATGTGGATTCTCGCTTACGAAGTGGCGGTCGAACATCTCAAAATTAAGAGATGATAACGGGTTGACTCAAATAACTGAGGAAGGTTGAGTGTCACAAGTGTTAGGGTTGTATTAGGAACATCAAAATGATTATTTCTCTTTCAAAAGTTTGAAGTTAGAAGATAGTATATATACAAAAAGAGGAGTGTTATCAGTTGCTTCCCGAATTTTTGACCCTTTGGGGTGATTGAGTCCTTTCACTGTATTGATAAAAGTTTTTATGCAAGGTCTATGGCTAAGAAGGTTTTCATGGGATGAAAAGTGATTTCAAGAATTTCAAAATGCTTGGACAATTCAATTTAAATTATTAAATAAAATAGAAATTCCCAGATATGTTTTCCAATTTCCAGCCAAATTACCAAATCGACGGATTTTAGCGATGCAAGTGGAGTGGCCTAGTCTGCAGCAATTTATGTTCGTGTACAAAAGGGTAATCACTTCTCAACAACATTACTGATATCGAAAAGCAAAGTCCCTCCTATCCAGCCTGTCAGCCTACCTAGACTAGAACTGTGCGGAGCACATCTGCTCGCAAAAACTAGCAGATCGAGTAAAGAAGGCGCTTGAGGTTTCAAATATTACGGTGTATATGAGGAGTGATTCGATGGTAGTCTTATCTTGCCTACAAAACTATCCTCGTAAATGGAAAAACGTATGTAGCGAATCGTGTGGCTTCAATCCACCAACTTCTTCCAGAGTCGTTATGGAGACACGTGAAGGGCAGAGGCAATCCTACTGATTTAGCGACTCGAGGAATTTCCGTCGAAAAATTAGTTTCGAATGATTTGTGGTGGAATGGACCAAGTTGGCTGTCAAAGGCGAAAGATCAGTGGCTAATTAATCCTACAATTGGAGAAATACTTCAAGAACTTCATTTGGGGATTTTGATTTGTTCAGTGTTCTTTAAACTTTTGTGACAGCAACACACAATAAAATTGGAAATTCAATAAAACCAACCTATTAATGAATAAAACCAACAACAGGCGACATTTTTTTTAATTTCTTGTATTTTTTTTCGTGAGAAAGCGAACCAGCTTGAATTTCCTCAGAGGAGTGTGCTGTACAATTTCCAAGCAAGTCAGATTTGTTTTGACTTAATTGTTGACATTTCTTTTTGTCAAAGACTACTACTTTTCTTTCAACGGCGAATTCCATATCTATTTATTTACAGTGGCGAAGGTCTTAAGGTTCATGAATACTCTGTATACTCTGTAAGTTACTCGCTATAAGCAATTTCTTTAAAGTTACAGCTATAGGATTTTTACATTTTGTGAAAGAGAAATTGTGTGGCAGAATAAATCAATACAGTCATTTTATTGGCCTCGGTCGAACTTATTTATTTCAAAGTGACATAAGTTCCAAACCAGCGTAATAACCGATTTTGATGAAATTCAACATGTGCAATGGAAATAGTATTCTAAGTTATATTTAGATGAAGTGGCGATTAGGCTGGAACTTGACGATTTCTTGGCCGATTTTGCTAAAATAGGATCAACTAATAAATATTAGCCTAATCTGCCTATGTAGTTCTGAAAACTATGAAAATGCTTCTAGAGTTCGGGCAAAATCTTTTCGATCTTTTTTTGACATTGGTTATAAAATGTACAAATAAGAGCCGCTTTAAAGAGGCGGTCGAAAAGATTTTTGAATAAATTTTTATTTAATGTGTTTATTTATCTAGAATCTAACAAACAAATCAAAATTGAAGTATCTCCCGCACAGGAACAATTTGCTTCATTTCAATATTCTGAATTATTTAATTTTGAAAATCTTCAATTTAGCCGTGTACCTTGTACAATTTTCACACAACGGCTTTCGGTCTGTAAGTGTTATGTTTTAAATGGAATTTCCGTTATCAATTCAACAAGAGGATGACACTTTTTTGAACCAATTCCCTAATTTAACATGATTTTCACGATTTCGAACAACATGGAATTTTCACGAACTACTCCACCATGTACATCGGGGGATCTAAATCGAGAGTATGTTATTTTGTTTTTTCATCGGGGGATCTAAATCGAGAGTATGTTATTTTGTATGTTATTTTTTTTTTGTCCAAACAGCGGTGCGAATCCAATCTTATCATTCAAAGAAGTAGTGGTGTGTTGAAAAACTGCCTAGGGCCCGGATTTTAATTAATCCGGCACTGTTTAGAAGTCAAACTCCAATTTCAATTTTCCTAATACATAATTCGTCCGCCAAATTCTAATATCTAGTTTTTACAAATGAATATCAAAACTTCGAATAAATTGTAAACTTTTATTCTAAATTCCAAATAATAAGCATATTAGCTCTTACAAAATTTGGGGAAATTATTAAACATTCATTAACCCCTTAAAGAACGTAAACATCAAAAATGCAATTGAATTAAAATTAAAAAATATGTAGAAAGTATGTATTCACATAATTTGCAAAATAAAAAAAAAATTGTTTCAGTCGATAAAAATCTCTTTCGGATGAGAACAAACAAATAAACCGTATACCAACCGCCAGTCAAAAGCATTAAACTTTGCCTACACACATTTTACTAATCAACATTAATTTAAATTAATTTTTTGTTTGATTTTAATTTTTTTTTTTTTTTCGTTTATCAAATTGTTTGTAATACAAATTTATTAAAGCAAATAAAAAAAATAAAAAATATTCTAATTATTTAATTTAAAAGAAAATGAGACAAAACAAAGAAAATGTTGGCATTTTTAATTAACTAATAATTAATTTGTATGTGTGTTTTATATTTATAAATAAATTATTGTGTACTTACATAAGAGATCATTGGTATATTACGACTTTGCGATACAATCGATTCGACGTGGCATAATCCCTCCGGTCCAAAAAATGCCACCACATTATCACATATCATTTCCGTAATTGCTCTGGTGGCTATAACCGTATCACCTTTTGTATCATTCCATCGCAATGCTAATGTCACATTTGGCAGTAAGCTCTCATTATGATTAATCTAGATGTATAGAATTGTGACACGGATAAATAAAAAACTTTGTAATCGCATTATATTTGGCATAATGTCTTCGCATCAATACAATATTTACCTCATCTAAAGCCATTGTTAATGCACCCGAAATTCCTATTCCTTGTTTATCTTTCATTTCACCTTTGATGGCTGTTAAATAACCAATTGTTAGTGTTGTTGCATTCTTGTAACTAAGTTTTGATTCTAATGTTGCATTTATTGTTGAATTTTCATTCGTAGTACCATTGCTGTTTGGTAGATTTATAATAAAAATAACTGCCGCCACCGAGAGCAGTTTATAAATAAATAAGGGCCAACGCGTCATGGCCCCTTTGAACGGGGCCGATCGGCGCGACACCACTCAATTGTATCCACCGGCTGAAAAGAGACAAAAAAATTAATTAATTAGTTTCAAATTGCTTTTGACAATATATGTATATATGTATTTTTAATTGATTAAGATGCCTATTCGTGATAAGAATTCATGTCAAAATGTGTCTTTTTAAAATTTGTTACATTAGTCCAAGATAAGCCGATTTTCTTCATAAATTATGCACAACGTCTTAAATAACTTCGCGTTTCACCAACTCTAAAAATACCACGACATTGCCCACTATTTTGTATTTTCTATTTAGCGCGATATTGGAATGTTGTCTACAGTACAATAAAAAACAAAAAACAAGACAATTATCAAATAGATCATGCAAATAATGTGCACGTACGTAAATTAATTAAAACATAAATCAAATTAAAATTTATTTGATCAGTTAATTTAAATTTATTATTTATTATTTAGACCAGCAAAAAATGTATGTATACTTTACTAATTCGCCATGTTTATATAAAAATAATAATAAATTGTGTCTGGTAAATGTTTCAAATCAAGCCAAGTCATAAATTAAGTGAATATACAATATATACACAAAAAGTTAACGCAACTAATTTAATTGTCTGTTTGATCTTGGACTCGGTAATATAAACTGAAATGATTTTATTAATATTAGAAGTGTGTTCAATTCAAATCAATTAAATTTAAATTTATTATTTGTAATAAATCGATTGTCTTTATAAATAACCGCAGAATATATATTATTTAATATTTACAGGGGAGGATTCTATGATCAAATCTTTGGATGTTTGTTTAATTTTGACGTGATAACGTCTCCTTCAAATATAAGCATCAAGTACACTTAATTATATGATTGTGTAGGTCGGTCTTTATGCTTTATACCTCACGCTGAGCAATTCTGATGCCAACATTTGCGTAAAGAAACAATGACGATTAATTAATTATAAATTAAATTAATTAATCTCTCTAGCGAGAGAACGCCCCATCTGAACGGATCAATTGTGGTGTCAATATTTGCGTAAAGAAACTGTGAAGATTAATTAATTTTAAAATAAAATAATTAATCTCCACATACATTTTTAATTTAAGAAATTTGTTTTGTACAGAAATCTGCCAATAAAAATTTGAGAAAAATATCACCAAATTGAGCAAAATTCGAAAATTAAACTTGCTGCAACACTCTCTTTTTGTGTGACCAATTTCGAATCAAACTCGGAATACAAAAACAGTTTTAAAAGCTGGGTTTGGTAAATCAAACAGAAGAGTAAAATTTAAAGGTATGAAACCTCATGAGGTGGTTAGAACTTCGGCCTTGATTAATTAACTCCCAAATTAATCCCGAAATGAATCTCTTAAGTCAATCTTCAGCTCAGCCTTCAACTCAATATGTAAATCAACCTTCATCTCAATCACAAGATAATTCTAACCGCAATCTACTAAATTACATTCAAATTAACCCTTAACCTAACTCCAAATCAAGTCTTAAATAATTCCCCAAACGAACAACCGACTTAACCCCAATGCAGGCTAACTAAACCCTAACTCAACTTCAACTCAACTTAACTCGAACTAAATCTCAACCCTCTGCTCAACTCATACCATCATACCAACATACCATTATAGCATCATACAGTCACCATCATGCCATCATACCATCGTACCACCATACCATCATCATCATCATACCACCATCACCATCACACAATTCTTATATACATTACAAACCATCACACAATTATTCCATCATAACATCATACCGTCATCAAAAATCGACTCAATTTTTGAAGTTTTAGAAATTCCTCTGTAGTACCTTTAGACCTGTTTATCATCTCTCAAGGAGGAGATGAATGTTTGAGATATGAACATTGACATTTCTTAAGTCTTAAACAATATTTGTGTAAAGTTTGGTTCAAGTCGTTCAATGCGCATTAATTTAAATATCACACATATGTATATACTGTATATATATATATATATATATATATATATATATATATATATATATATATATATATAATACCCACTTTTAAATACAGTGAAACCTCATTTCTACAGACACTCCATTTAGCGGAATCCTCACTTCAACGGATAAACTTTTAAGTCCCATGCAACTGAAGTTTTCCAATGAAAACCTCCCTTAGATAAGCTGACACTATATTAGAGCGGACATAGACAGATATTTCTGTGATGATACAGGTTTTAGGAGTACAATTCAAATTGAAACTTTACCACTTTAATTTGTTCCTTTTACACTTCAAATTAAACCGTTACTAAATTATATGTATGACCAATTTGGGTGAAACTTGGCAATTTCTTAGCCGGTTTTAGTGAAATTTGATATCCATGATTGAAATGCGATTCTTAAATGATTTTTGGATAAAATTCTAGAATATGGCCAAAAAAATAAATAAATGAAATTTGACATGGGCGTTGGAAATGGAATTCTAAATTGATTTTTAGATCTAAAACTCAGTTTAGAACCAAATTTCCATCGCACATGTTACATTTTATCATAATCGGTTAAGAAATAGCCAAGTCCATCTTACTTTGTCATATTCCAGAACTATATCCAAAAATCACTTTAGAATACTATATCGATGGCAGATGTAAAATTTCATTCAAATATGTTAAGAAATAGTCAAGTTCCGTCCTAATTGGCCATATTCTAGAAATTCATTTAAAAATCATTTTAGAATCCCATTTACAACGCACATGTAAAATTTTATCATAATCGATTAAGGAAAAGCCAAGTTCCATCTTACCTTGCCCTATTCCATAACTTTATCCAAAAATCATTTTAGAATCCCATTTCGATCACCCTTATCAAATTTCATCATAATCGGTTTAAAAATAGACAAGTTCCGTCCTCATTGGCCATATTCCAGAACTTTACCCAAAAATCGTTTTAGAATCCCATTTCCATAAATAAGTTAAGAAATAGCCAACTTCCGTCCTCATTGGCCATATTCCAGAACTTTATCCAAAAACCATTTTAGAATCCCAGTTCGAACTCACATGTCAAATTTCATCATAATCAGTTATAGAATAGCCTAGTTTCATCCATATTCCAGAACTTCATTTCCATTGCAAATGCCGGATTTCCGTTGTAGTGAGGTTTCCTTATATAAATAGATTGCTCAACTGCTCACTAAACCCTAATCCAACACCAACTAACTAAACAGCAAATAAACCCTAATTCAACTCGCAAACGGAACCCAACTTAAACCTCAACTAAACCGCAAACTTTACGCCAAACTCACTCCTCAAACCAGCATATATAAAAAATTTGTCAACAACACACTATCCTATCCAGCCCAACTCAACTTCAACTCAACTTTAATTCAACCCGCAAATTGATCCCTAACTTAACCTTCAAATTAGAATATACCTAAAATTGGTAATTATTTCTATAACCAGGTATTTTGGGTCAATTCGTATGGCAGATACCGACCCGACCCTCTTGACGCACATGTTCCAAAAAATTTTCAAATCACGGCCTTGATCATACAAACAGATTGACAAAAAAAAATTCTAAATCGAGAAAGCCTTTCTCGAGATACCATGGGTACATACATCCGGACATCCAGACATCCAGACAGACGGACGGACATTTTTTTTTTTGTACTTTTTTAGACTCAGGGACTTTCGAAACGTCGAGAAAAGTGATTTTGGAGCAACCAAATTTTTGATCATTTTTGACAGGATTTCAATACTTTGGTCTTTTAGACCGAAGTAACATCAGAAGCACTTGAACTAATGAAACAGCTGAGGAAACCGAGGTATGTTTTTCTAAACTGCTAATTTCAAACTACTACAAGAGTACAAGGCAAAGCAATGAGGTCTATTGAAATTAAGTAGTAATGAATTCAAAATACTGAAATTTCTCAACAGAACCGAATTTTTCCTGAAACTGTTGAAACTCAAAGACATCTCGGAGAAGGAACCGTGGAACCTATTAAGAACCGATGTGGAACCGATTAAGGAATTTTATGAATGGTGATTACGCTTCATAATGGCTTCAAGCAAAATGGCTCTCGACGATAATATAATTGAAATTCATACACCTATCTTGAAAGCATTGGTAATCTATGAAGTTGCTATCGCAATCGCTAAAAAACCAATTTGGAGGAGAAATATTGTTTTGAAGGCCGAATGTCAGAAGGCCGAATGTCGAAAGGCCGAATGTCGTATGGCCGAATGTGTCGAAAGGCCGAATGTCTAATGGCTGATTGGGTCGAAAGGCCGATAGTGTTGAAAGGCCGAATAGGTCGAAAGGCTGAATGGGTCGAATGGCCGAACGTGTGGAAAGGCCGATTGGGTTAAAAGGCCGAATTTTCATTAAATTCTCCATCACTTAATTGATTGAAATCAATATTTAAAACCATTGAATTTATTTCTTAATGTAAAATAATTTAAATAAATTGTCAGAATTTTTTTTTTATTATAAATAATTAATTTTTAATTATATGACAAAAAAAACGTAACAAGATTTTAATATTTAAGGCGATTTACTATTAAACATTTTTATACAAAATTTTTAATAAAAATATAAATTTTGCAAATTTCCATTCATAAAAAGATGAAAAATTAAAATCAATTTCGACACAAACGTCCTATCGACATTCGGCCTTTCGACACAATCGGCCTTTCGACATTCAGCTTTTCGATCTACTCGGCCTTTCGATCTACTCGGCCTTTCGAAACATTCAGCCTTTTGAAATTTGGCCTTTCGACCCTTTCGACATTCGGCCTTTCGACAGATTCGGCCTTTCGACATTCGCCCTTTCGGCGTTCTGCCTTTCGACAGATTCAGCCTTTCGACATTCGGCCCTATACATAATGACAAAATGTAGAGGTCTCTCGCAGCAGAGTCGAGATTTAAAAGAAAAAAAAGAGAAGAAGGGTAAAAAGACGAACGAACGTGTAGTGAGAAAAACGAATTATGTATGATACCATACGAGATACAAAATTCAATTATCAAAAAAAGAAAAAAAATGCGCTTTAGTGGGTATGGCTTCGTAAAAAATTAAAGAATAGGGGATTGAATATAAATGGAAGCAAGGTAACATTACTCAAACAGCGGATAATCAAAACAATCATCAATATTACACAATACCGATACAAACAACGGAAGCGCAATAGGCATCAACGTCTCATCCAACACAGTTTTATCAGCCAACGCAAATGTTACAAAAATGTAACATCCACATCAAACGTCATAACCGCTTCCTTATATTCAAGTAACAACTGGAAACGAACAACAATTAAACGAAATACCATCAGCGAAAACGGTGTTGATGACACAATCGCAGGATCATTACATGCCAAGCCACTCTCGATAAGGGATATAATTAATCCACTACCATCATTTGATCCATCGAATCTAGCGTCAACGACGGCCGAACAATTTATTAAACAATTGGGATTATTACGCGATATACGAGTATCATCAAAAATGTATTTTCGCAATTATATTTAAAACAACAATTACCGAAGTAGATGTTCATGAACGGTTAGGAACAATATTCGTCCGCGAGATCAAGATAAGTTGACATATTGTTACGAAATGATAGGAATAGGTACCATGTCAAAGTTACTGAAGCAGCAATGACTCCATATATAATAAATGGAATAAATGATCGGACGTCCTTCCGTCTTTGGAAAGGTATCATGAAAAAATTGTACGGAGCGATAGCACGAAACCAATCGGAGCAAACTCAAATTACGATCAAATAATATCGTAAGGTCAATGTAAAATTCAAATTTAAACTACGGAACTAACCTCAACCAAACAATTAAACGCGTATCAATGGTGGCCTCTGGGTGCCTGTTTTAAACTAATTCCCACTCCACTATCTGCGACAACACGTAATTTTCATCCACAACCAATTCTATGGAGAGAGGATATTTCTTTACAGATTGTCCACTTCCAGCGAGACGAGCACGATGTACTACATCGTCATTAGTTACGCAATATCTGACAGCGGTCATTGTTACTGGGAGCCCTGCGAACATTATTTTAGCCAAACATGTAGTTGCAAATATAAAACTGCAAGAATAGTTTGTTTAATATTTCATTTTTAGTTGTACCTGACGATCGGTCAAATTTAAAAATGTATCGAACCTTCGGACGAGACGAGAGAAGCAGGTACTGTTTTTAAAAACTTTTGACATGGTTCCAGTGTATATGTAATATTTATACACATCCATACACCTTGACCGATTTGAATCAAACTTTACACAATTATTGTTAATTGTTGTTAGGTATAAGACCTAAGGACGGTCACAGTTAATATCTCAAACCACCACCTCCTTCTTGGTGGTGTGATAATTAGGTCCAAAGTTACCATGGAGGAATTTCTAAACCTTCACCGATTGAGCTGATTTTTGAATATTTAGTGGACAATCAAAAATAAATCGACATGTCTATCACTATTTAACGGCGATAGTGCTAGTGGCGATGGTGGTGGTGACGGCGATGGTGCTAATGAAAACTAAAATGATGATGGGGATAGTAATGATGATGGTGATGCTGATTGTGATGGTGGTGTGATGGTAAGATGGTGTGATGGTATGATGTTAGATTTTATGATTCTATGTTGATACGATTGTAGGATAGTGTAATGGTATGGTAGTATGATGATATAGTGGTACGATGGTACGATCGAATGATTGTGTAGGAATAGTAATAGGTATGATTGTAAGATGGCGTGAAGGTATGGTGGTATGAAGGTATGATGGTAACATGTTACAATGGTGTGATGGTTTTATAGTATGCTGGTATGCCGATATGATGTTATTATTGTATGATGGTATGGTGGTGTGATGATATGACTGTATTATGTTATGGTGTTTGAATGGTATGATAGTCTAATGTAGTTACGGTATAATGGTACGATGGAATCTATGACGGAATTCATGATTATTATTGATCATTTGTAAAACCCGCCTGCGGAAGTATGTTAAACACATTTCAATAACAACGCAAAAGTTCATTTGCTAAATCTATCTAATCAAGAGAGCTAAAGGCAATGGAGAACTTGAGGGAAACATTTTGATAAATATAGAACTCAATTACTTGAATTATGTCGGTCCCGTATCATTGAAATTCCCTCTCACAAACTTACATTCAATATTTACTTCTTAGCGATTCAACATGAAACAGATAAATAAGCAATTAACACTGGGAACGAAGCACAGTACTCTATCTTTCTCATTGAGTCGTCTACGCCCTTTTCATTCAAAAATTTTCACCCGCTATAGTTGATATTTGGTAATTCCACAAATGTAAATATTTTGGAAATTTTTTTTGAAATTTCAATAAATCATCAAACCAAGGGTTTGGGGGCGGCAGCCTTGTAATTGTTGTTAATTGTTACTTAATGCCTTAATTGTTTTTAAATCATAGCCACAAATAAATTTGTTGAGATTTTATTTATTTTTGCGTTAAATACAAATTTTTGGTGACACAAGATTTTTTTCACCAGTATAGTGCAAGTTGAGAAGAATGCGAAATTATTCCTAAATATTTCATTTATTAGGTTACATCCAGTGCTGCCACTTCCACGAACAAGATATGTAGCAGATAGAGCGAGAAATATATAGTAAATATATACTTTTTGTAGTAAATTAATTTTAAGAGTAAAAGCAGTGCTGTCGTTCTGAAAACTTTAGGCGGAGTAAATTTGAACTTTTTAGAGGATCATTTCTAATCAGAAGAGAGAACATACGAAATACATTAGTTAAAAATAAAAATTAATTATACGAGCCAAATTTAAATATAAATAGAAAGCTGTTTTGTTTTCGGTTTAGGGCTCTTTCTATTTTACTATAGTAACGCTCTAAACGTTACATGGGCATAAGGATAGGGTAGATAGGTTATGGGGGTGGCTGGGGTTTGAGTTGTGTTATCATTAAGCCCTTATAATCTAAGAGATGGCTGGCTTTCTACTTACGTCTTTTTCTCAAAGCTCTTTTCTCTTTATTTTAAAGCTTAAAAACGCAAAATTAATTTCTTACTGTTTGTTGGCGATCATTTTGGCAGATGTATCAGTTTGAACATGTCAAATATGCGAACATTTACGTAATTTTCACAAAAGCTAATTAGGGAGAGTTGAACGATCCCACATTAGGTTCATTCCTAGATTCTACCAAGGTGCAAACCCTGGTATAAAATTACAGAAATTGAAGCTAAGGCTTACGTCATTCTCACTTTATAATTAGACCTCCTGAATCTCATAATGAGGTTAAAAGACGGTTTTTGCAGTCGTTTAATCATGACAGGCGGGAGGAATGTATGGCAAGTCTGGATTTGGGCATACGCATGGATAGGGTAAATTTTGTTCGTGCGTTGGGCCTTGGATTCATTATTCTTACATTTTTTCTTCGGCTATAATATAATATGTCGCATAATTTTTATTTTCTCGATGTTTTAACCTAAACATTTAGCCGGATAAGAGATTTGAGAGTATGGATTTCGGGGCGTGTTGCACGATTGAACTTCGCTACATTTGTGTGAATGCCCTAATGTTTTTATAAGTTTTACCGACAAATCTTCCGGTTCTTAAATAAATAGCTTTTAAAGCTTTTGAAGTAATTTAGACGGCGGATTTCACATGTTTGAATGAACATTGTCTGTTATTGTTTTTCGCCGGATAATGAACAGGAACCATTCAAAATTAGCTTTGAGAAGGTGCTTTGTGATAAAGCCGCTTAGCTCATAACTGGTGCGTAGATGAAGATCACGACTATCGAGTCTCCTTTTGCGTCCAAATAGTGCTCATCACTGAACCATCTACTGGTATGCTCCGTCTATAAATTTAAATTTTTCTAAGAAGATCTGATTCTTTAAATTTAATTTTCGTCCTGCTGCCGAGTTTACGACCATTTTCTGAAGAACAATTTTCAACAGGCAACCAATCGACGTAGTCTATTTTGTAAACAAATTTCCCCTTCCGAACATAATTCGTTTGTTTTCCATTTAAAATATATTGAATCTGCTGAAAGTTTTTCATCAGAAAATGGTTGTAAACTCTCACTGCACAAACAGAATTACAGAGGCAAATAAATAACCCCTAGAATTGACATTTTGGCGAAAGTAAAACACAAAAAGGAAATATTGGTAGAATATTGCCTGGAATGCTATTAAAAATGTAGCAGATTCAGTTTAGTGGGTAGTTAAGTTTTAAAACGATTAAATTGTAGCATTTCTGCTACATTTGTAGCAAACGAAAAAGGCGAACTGTAGTCAACAATTGTCCAACCTAGAAATTCCGAATATCATCAAATTTTACAGTGAAGAACGGAAAAATCAAGTTGAAGTCTACCGTATGTACTTATAAAAATATAAAATTTAATACATTTTAAAAATTAAATTAAAACATTAAAAAGCCGCTGATTTCTCATTTAAAATAAATATTTAAAAAATATTTCCTTAAACTACACAAATGTTTCACGATCTATTAACCATTGTGACATAATTTTGATCTCAACCAATTATTCAAAAAAAAAAAATGTTCAAAATTAATTAAAAAATTTGAGTTTTTCGGGATTTTTTTTTTGGGGATTTTTTATGTTGAGAACTCGATGGTATCTTTCGGTGCGTGATACACGATACCACCGAATGACGTGCTAAAAAACGAAACTAAATATGAGAAATTTGCACAAAAAACCAAAACTAAAAAATACATTTTTGGCACCGGATGACGTAATTTTTCGATATTGTATTGTGAGGGTATCCCAATAAAATAAATTGGATACCATCATATTCCCAAAAATAAAAATCCCCAAAAAAATACAAAATAACGTCCCCCATTAAAAAGGGAAGACCCCATTAAATTTTTGTTAACTACAATAAGAAAACAAAAGGAAGCTACATAATTTCGTGTCATCCTTGCGCAGAAAAGCCCAATGCTAAGGAGATTTGGGGAGTTTTTTATTTTAGTATGTGACTAATTATACAAATTTTTTAAAAATGTTCCAATTTCTATGAATGTTAGAATTTCAAAAAATCGTCAAAGCGGGGGTTTGGGAACGGCAGCTCCAGCCGCTGGAAACCAAATGAAAAGCTCCGACAAGAACAATCTTTCAAAATACGGTGCATCAACTAAGACCCCAAGTAAAAAGTAAGTAAGTTGAAAAGTATGGACCATTCGCCTCGCCTACGATCGGAAATGTAATTTGAATCTTGAGATATGATATTTTTAAGGTTTTGCCGACAGGTCCCGATACTGACTGTCTTTATCATCTAAGAAACGACGTCTACTTTTGCGCCAATGTCTCTGTGAATATGATGTTGCTTATTTTAGAATCGGTGCGGTGCAATCTTTGCTTCTACTGGTTCGTTTTGGTTTGTAAGGTAGCCTACATTTATTGTACAGACTGGTTGGTGGTCCGTCAATATACAATCCACGAGCGGTTATTGCTTCAAAGATTCCGTCACTTGGTTTTCGGTCGTCAACATCATGCCCATCCAATAATTTTAGAAACAGATTAGAAGCAAGCAAAAATGAATACAATACAATAAAATCCATCTCTTATCAAAATACACTTTATGATGACGATGTACATACGAATATTTTTCCCAGAAAACAGAAAAAATTTCGTTGGTGACACTTTTTGCTTGCTAAATTAAAGTGCAGTAAATTTTAATTTAAACTTTTAACCTTTTTGTGTGTATTTGATATCTAAATAACAATCAAATTTATATTTAACATTATATGAATTTAAATGAATCTGATCATTTAATTATAGATTTGTATACGTTAGGAATGTACTATATACATAGTTTGTTTACTTTTACTAACTTGTACATGTATGTGTGTATATAACTAAGAGTATGTATCGTTGTGCATACTTTATAGTAATGAAACGTTCGTGTATGACATTGAAAATTATATTAAATTAAATTGGTTTGATTGTAAAGTGATACCAGTAAGTATATAAATTTAAGTCTATTTTTAGAAGTTTTTTTTTGGATTAAAATTTTTAAAGTTAGCTACATTAATTTTAGTTACATTTCTGTTATGAAGGTTGAATTACTCAGAAATTTATATTGTTTATAAATGTTTAGATAAGAAAACATTTAAGATAAATAAAAAAATGTAATTTAAGTTCCGGAGTGTTTGGATTTTTTATTGAAGGTAGGCGTTTATTATGTTCAATGGTTAGCTAATTATATATACTTATCCTAAACATCTTAAATATAATATTGAGCAAAAATAAAAAAAAACCGTTAATTGGCACACATTTGACCAGCAACTAATGGAAGGGAGGAAGGGATGGAGGCCTCTAATTTCTGTTTCAATCCGATTTTGAAAACAAAGGTTCTCTTGCTTTAGGAATAGAAAGGTCTAGGATTGCCTAACCCATCAAAGACAAATTTGCATACGCATCGACGAAACATTTGTATAGATAAACACCAATCTGAATTCACTCAACTTTTACAATCTAACTAGATTTTGACTAAAATTGAATGAATCAGTGATTTTTCACTAGCATTTTCTTCAAAAACACTTTAGAAAAAAATGTTCAGTAAATAATATTTAAATAATTCATAATTTTTGATTTACAAAATATGGTTTACAAATCTATGCACCATAAATTGTTTATTACACACGTGAAACCAAATATGTCTTAGGGTTATGTATTTAATTGCTTTTGTGTTCCGAGGCTATAAATTAAAAAATCTATTAAATTTAACGACAAGCGTGATAAACAGCTGGAGGCAGGCAATTAATTGTGAAATAATAATGTCATCTTTAGTCTTTATATCCAAATTGATACATATTCATAATTTGATTTTTAAAAGTATTTTGTTGTTGCAGTACAACCCTCTATTCATAGAGAAAATGATTTGGGTGGGCTAAAAACTAAACGTTACTTCGCATCATCATTTTTTATTTTCACTTCGAATGATATACTCGTACCAATTTCGACCCTCCCTGAACAAATAGAGCATTTTGATATTTTTAGTTTAAACAAAATAAAAAAAAACCCAAACATATTTTAAAACCTGAAAATAGAATTTTGATCCCATGCGCTTATAATTTTATTGCAAATATATGTACCATAAATAATCTGACCCAAATTCTACGGCAGTTGTTGGATAATGTTACAGAAAAAAAATAAAATTAGAATTTGCTTATGTACGAGTATGTAGTAATGATTGAAACTTAATTCAAACTTGGGAATTTTTTTCTCAAGCTACAGTGGGTTGCCTCAAATTATTAGGGACAATTCGAATCTTGTCGGTATTTATTGAATCTAAGCGACTTATCTAATTAACCAAATATTTTTAGAGCACAGCCACAAGAAACTATTATGTTTAAAAGTGTTGTTCTAAATATTAGATGCATTCAAAATAAAAATATTAGCTTTGTACTAAAATTTATCTAAATTAGAAATGTATATATCTTCAGAAAAAAACTATTTCTGGCAGAGCTACCTCAAAATACGAAATGGTTGTAAATTTCTTTTATTTATTGTTTTGGGAATGCTGGGCTAGAAATAGCTTTCAGGGCGTTATACATTTAGATTCATTTACTTAAAATTAGTACTTATTAGAAAATTTACTATTTAGTACTTATAATATTTAGTACATAAACAAAAGATAATTTTTAAGGAGCCAAATATATTAATTGTACTTAAAATGTAATTTTAATTTGTGTACTAAAAGTTATAAGAGCTAAATTAGCTTGTTCTGACATATAGCACAATATAAATACATATATGTAGCAGTACCATCATACGAAAAAAAATATTTAATCGAATAAGTTCCAGATGTCGCGTCAATCGCATTTAGATACCTAGAAGAAAACTTTGGTTATTGCCTAAATTAATGCAAGGTTAGTTAAACATCTCCTGGCCTACTCATCTCTAACACATAACATATTATTGTAGTGCAAATATACAAAATGTAAAGTATTGTGCTTTTAATCAGAAACCTGCTTTTTAAATTTTTTTATTGGTTGTGTGAGGGTTTTAAAGCTTCAATAGGCAGAAATCATAAAATAAAGTTTTCGTTTTTTTCATTCCAAAAGAGAGAAGAACGGAATAAAATATTGATGACGCGACCTCGAAATATTCTGCAACTACTAGCAGTAGGGCCTGATACGCATCTGAAGTATTGCCCTTTTTGAAATTTTACTTAATAAGATACTCCAAATGTGATAGTTTCTTAACTGTACTAGCTAAACAAAACACATCGAAAATAATTCGCATTAATTCTTTTTATCGTATTATTTTGGTTTTCTGGTAGCTGACATAAAAATTCAGGAGGTACGCTGCATTTCCTTAGGAAAAGTCAGGCTCAGGTTGAGGTAGAAGCAGTGTACTATTTTTTGAAAGAGGTTGAACAGAGCTTCCTTCTAAATATTGTTTGAAGTTGATGGTTTCAGTGGTTCAAAAGTTACGTATTCCAATTCTTCAAAATTACTTCGGTCTAAAAGACCAAAGCAAGTAAAAATATCCATTCGTCTGTCTGGATGTCTGTACCTATGGTATCTCGAGAACGACTTGTTCGATTTAGAATTTTGTTTTGCTAATCTGTTTCTATGGTCAAGGCCGAGATTTGAAAAGCTTTTGAAACCTGTGCGTCAAGAGGGTCGGGTACCTGCCATACGAATTGATCCAAAATACAAGGTTATAGAACTATTTATCAATTTTTTATGTATGCTGGTTTGAATATTGAGTTGGGTATTGCGTTTAGGGTTGAGTTGAAGGTTATGTTAGGGGTCAATTTGCGGGTTGAGTTCAAGTTGAGTTGGGTTAGGTTAAGATATAGTGAGCAGTTGGCCATTTTTTATGTATATGCTGGTTTGAGGGTTGGCTTGAAAGAAAATTTGCGGTTGGGTTGAAGGCCGTTTGCGGGTTGAATTTGGGTTGAGATGGTGTTGTACCAGTGTTTAGTGAGCAGTTGAGCAATCTATAAAATAAAGTGAGTCTTTGTATGTACATATGTACAGCAAATGTATCTGCTATTTAAACAAATCCACACGACTTGACCGATTTGAACCAAACCTTACACAAATATTGTTTAAGACCTAAGAAAGGTCATTGTTAATATCTCAAACCTCAAATTGAACCGTTTACATTTCAAATTAAACCTTTAGCAAATTAAATGACCATTGGGATGGAACTTATATATTTCTTAACTAATTTTAGTGAAATTTGACTTCTGCGACGTAAATGGGATTCTAAAATGAGTTTCAACCAATTATTATGAAATTTGACAAGTGCATTGGAAATGGGATTCTAAAATGATTTTTGGATGAAGTTCTGGAATATGGCTAAGTATGATGGAACTTGTATATTTCTCAACCGATTATGATGAAATTTGACGGTGGTGGTTTGTATATAAGAATTGTAATGGTGAATAAGGTAATGGTGATGGTGGTATGATGATGATGATGGTATGATAATGATGATGGTATGATGGTGATGATATGATGGTATGTTGGTATGATGGTACGAGTATCAGTTGAGCAGCGGTTTGAGATTTGGTTCGAGCTAAGTTGAGTTGAAGTTGAGTTATAATTTAGTTAGCCTGTATTGAGGTTAAGTGAGTTGTTCGGTTGGGGAATTATTTAAGAGTTGATTAGGAATTATTAGGTTACGGGTTGATTTGTAAGTTGTTTTGAGGTTGAGTTGGTGATTAATTTGAGCGTTTGGTTGGCGGTTAATTTGGTGATTGCATTTAGAATTATTTTGCGATTGAAATGGAGGTTGATTTGTATATTGAGTTGGAGGTTGAGCTGATGATTAACTTAAGAGATTCATTTCGGGGTTTATTTGGGAGTTGAATTAATGAAGACCGAAGTTCTGACCACCTCATGAGGTTTCAGCCTTTTATATTTTCATTTTACATTTTATGAATTATCATTTAATTAGTCATTTCATGCTGCCTAATACGTTTTAATTTAACTTAATGATTTAGATTTTAACCGTCCCAAGTATATATTATATTAGAAAACATCAAATGAAAGGATATCCTTAAGGCCTGCACTGAACGTAATGTTTAACTGCGCAAATTTAACTACACAAGTTGCAGGTCTACATGACGATGTAGGCCGCAAAACTGTGCTGTTTTGAAGCATTTTGCAAATAACTTGTGCAAGAGAAAACGTTTTGACTTTTTTGGTTTCGCTTGCGCACGTCTTTCGACCCATCGTTGCGTGTAGGGGAAGTTTGTGTAGTTTAATTTTTAATTTTTGTTTTGGTTTTAGTGGAGCTGTCAGCTATTATAGTTTGTTAGCATATATTTTATGTTATTAAACAATGGCGCAGCAGAAAATAATGAAGGAATTCATAAACATTTCATAGACATGCAAATAATCTTTTAGAGATAGAGATGTTGAAAATTTCAAATCTCCATAAGTACGTCCCGTAGCTAGAAACCGTAATGTAGCCGTTAGCCGTTCGTGGGGCCAATCCTTTGGAAAAGAAAATTAATGTGAGAATAAAGTATTCGCAAAACTGAGCTAAAATTGCAACAATAGTTTGTATTGTATAGGCGCTGACTTGTACAAGAGTAGACTTGTGCGATAATCTATACAGCTTTACAGCCGGCCTTAGGCTACTTAGGCCTACCTGAGACTTAAATGTTACCTTCCCCATATTTCTGTGATCATTTTTAGGATTTCCTTTACCTTTGGCTGATAGAGATTCTTTAGACTAAAGTGACCTCTGGGCGCCTCGGCCAAATCAAAAAGATTTTGATTTAGCAAAACTGCTCTTAAACGAGAAATGCTCGGATGAATACAACAGAACGTAGGTGCCAGTTTTTAACATTGATATATTTAATTTTTTTTTGAAATTTTAGTGCATTTGTTGCTTAATGTGTCTTTACAAACACACAATAAGACATAGCATTACCAAAATAATAAAGGCAGCAAGGAAGGAATGATAAGGGATGTGGAGTTCTGTCTTTAAGATTTCTATTTATGATATTGGGTGTATACATCTGGGACCGGTCAGGCTCACGTTCATAAGGCTCCGTCGACAACATGTCCAGAAAATATTAATAGCAGATTAGTAAGCTCACACATTCCGTTTGCAGGAAAGAGAATCAAGCTTAGAGGAGATTCGGCATATTCGGTCGAGTGGGTCTTCGTCGTGCCAACCCAAATATATAACTTATATTGCATTTCTGCATCATACAAGTACGAATCATAAATTTGTAAAAGTTTCGAGCTATGGGGCTAGGCACCCGTTTTATTTATTTGATTCTGCCGGTGAAAATCCACGACTGAAACTTTAATAAATCTCTCTGTGAAAGAGTTCTTTTACGATGAAAGAGAGGTAGGTAAAGAAAAAAATAAGGAGAGTGTGCTGTCATCAACATAAAAATGAATTGGATTAAAAGTATTAGATAAGAGATCATTAATGAAAATAAGAAAAATTTCGGAGACAGGACGCCAATATTTAATAAAAGAGCAACGAAATTCCTTCCATCGACACCACATGGATTCGGTGGCAAATAAGAAATTCTCAGTCTATTAAACCAGCGTACTAGGAGTACAATTGCTCTCAACTTGTACAGTCAATTCTTGAACTGTTGGTGATCTTACGGGCATTTCATCAGAAAGCACCTTGGAAAGGACAGATAGATGTAATGGTTTTCGAACCTTAGCTACTTTGAAGTGGAACGCAACAGATAAAAGTTTAGTCAAATATTTGTAACAGTTTTTAAGAACAATAGGGTTACTACCGTCGGGGCTAGTTGATTTGTTGGCATCAAAGTCTCCAAGAACTTTAGTAACTACGCTATGAATGAATCTTATGCGACGTTAGAATTAGCGGCACATTTACTATGGGAATTATTTAGTTTTATTAGAAATTAGGGTTCCGGCCTAATGATCAAATGCTAGAAATGTCAACGTATAAGCTTCGAAGTTTATTAATGAAATATTCGCACTGCTCACATGAAATAAGATTTATGATTTATGTAACTGTGTTTCTGCAGGGATAAACGGCAGATGGGTTTTAAGGGTCTGGTCTCTAGAAAATTCTGATTTTGGAGTTGTATATATTACCTACATGCAGAGCAGTCGCTAAACTTTATTGTGCCATAGATAGAAACATTTTTTGCTCCAAACTTTGTTGAGAATTCTAAAAAAAAAATATTTGTTTTTGAAAAATGTTGGCACGCGGAATCCATTGTGGTTGAGTTTCAAAATTAAAATTTCCATTTTCCAGAATTTACACCGCAAGCAATTTGTTTAGAGAGTTTCTCACAAAAAGTCTAAAATGGATTATGTGGAAAATGGATTTTGTAATGGAGTTCGTACGTAAATCTAAGGTTATGAATGACAAACAAAACCGCTTTGAGGAAGGAGTAAACTAAAAAGATATCTCCAACTCAAAAAAAAATGTTCCATAAGCAATCCCAACATTACAAATAAAAAAGGTATTTATTTGTAATGTTGGTACCGCTTACAGCACATTTTCGTTTGAGTTTGAGAATGAAGAAATATCATTATTCTGGTTGCCGATTGTTAGTCACAAAAATTCGAAACTCCTAGCTAAACTCAGCTTGAACGCTCTATACACATCTTTATTATCCTCTCGCTCAGGGCCGTATTACCTAGAGTTTTATATTTTTCTTCTTCCCTTTCCCAGGTTTTTAATTTGTTTGAATGTAAAAATCTAAATTTTAAATTGTAATGATTTAATAAAATGAATTGCAATATCTATCTCTTCTTCAACAGTGATGTCCAAACGGTAGTTGCCTGCAAAGCAATTTAAAGGCGCCCGCAAAAATTTTATTTACCTCCACTGTTATTAAAGGAACATTAAAATTCTTTAATTGACCAAAGACGTGGAAATAGTGGAAGCTGAAGCTCTTATTTTGATCTTCCTTTAGAATTATTATGGAGATTTTCAAAATTATTTGAGGCTAGTCTTTTGAGGTTCAAAATTAGAAGAAATTTCCAAAATTTTGCATATTGCTTTGTGTTGCTTGATTTTGAGTTGCAATAAGTTAAAAAATTTCAAGCAAAGGACGAAATTTTCCAGAAGTTCCAAAATGTTTTAAATTTACCATATTAATCGAGTTTTATCGAAATTGTTGAGGATTTTGATTTTACTTTTTGATGAGGGTGTTGAATTGTAGATGTTGACCTGGTTTCCCTATCGTTTGAAGTATTCGAGTTTTAGAGTGGAGGTGCTTGTTTCACGTTTGGAATTATTGGCGAACTGATGTTGAATTGCTTGTTGTTAAGTTGTTAATTCAAGCTTCCCGGTGGCTCCGAAAAGATTATTGTTATATGATATTGGGAATGAACTCTCGATTTATAAATCAGCTTAGTGAGTAGCTGCAACTTTGGTGGGTTATTTACAGTTAATTGAAAAGTTATCTAGAAATAGAGAATATCTTCATGTTGTAAGGCTGTCGATTCTCGTGACACACCGGCGCCAAAAGAAATAATTTATGTCGGACTATAGGGTTGGAATTCAATATTGTAACCTACAATAAAAAATAAATTTTGTTGAACAACACTAAAATTTACTGATGCTCACACATCTACACTCCCGAGCAACTAAATCGACTCAAACCTTCATTTTTTTAAAACGGCTTAACCGATTTTCACAAACCATTATTTTTTTTGAAATCCTGATATTTTTACTTTAAAATGAAACTATTTTCATGAAAATTGGTTTAGTACCTTTTTGTATAATGAATTTTGAATGAAAACGCAACGAAAATTGATGATTATGAAAAAAAATATTGGGAATATTTAAATTTAAATTACAACAAAAAATTCAAGCAGAACAAAAACAATTTTATTGGCGTCTACAACTTCCCCATTGACCTTATTAAGGTTTTGACAAAGACTTGGCGGATCGCACCCCACTCCTCATACAACGCAATCTTGAGGTCACTGATGTTAGATGGTACCGTATTCCTGGCTCGAACCCTCCGTTTTAGTCCGTCCCATAAATGTTCAATTAGATTCATGTCTGGACTGAGGGCTGGCCACCCCATCGTCTCGAGTCCAACCTCGGGCATTGTCATGTATCAATATGAAATCTTCGATATATCGTTCAGCGGTCAGACCTCTTCTACGGCCTCCACCAGGTATGAAAACAAGATGTTTTTCCCTCAAGCGATATGCCAGCCCACACCATGCATGTACCGCCACCGTACGAGACCGTCTCAGCAAAACAGCACTGTGAAAATCGCTCTCCTGGACGCCGGTAGACCCGGTGATATCTATCACTACCATGGACACATATTCTGCACTCTTCAGTGCACAGAACGGACTTCTCGCTGATTGCGTTGTTCTTGCAATAAAGCAACAACTTGTGCGGTTCTTTCTGGATTAGTATCCATGATTTTGAGGAAACAACGAATGAAACTAGTAGAGATTTATTCATGTCAACCTCTGATGAGTGACTAATGGCAAATATCGGTTAACGTGGTATTATACAGGAAATTGCAGCACGCCAATTGCTTGGTCAATTTGTAAAGATAACTAAGCTGTCAAAAAAAGTTGTTTTATGAAAATCGGTTAAGCCATTTTTAAAAAAATATTCTTTCGCGCGGAAGTTTGAATCGATTTAGATGCTCGGGAGTGTAGTAGGCACATCAAAATTGCAAAAAATAATTTGTATTATTTTAGTGTTTGCTGAGTTAAAACCAAATAAAAAAAAATATCTACGTATGTATAGACATAGCCATTCAATCAACGGTTAGAAATAAATGATGAAATTTGGGTGAATTACATACCTTTTATTTTCAATACTTGTGTAACTAATGTGTACTAATGTAAATTTCCAGCAATGGGTAAAAATAGAAACCATATTCGGTCAAAAATACAAACCCTGCAGTTAGGGAAAAGTGTAATCGAAGTAAGTCGAGTAGTAGGTGTCGATCGTAAGACGGTAAGGCTTTGGAAGAAAAGGGGAGATGGTAACGTTAAGGAACGGGTGCGAACTGATAGACCCACTAAGTGTAACGCAGTAATAAAAAGGCGAATTAAAATGATTACCGCTAACAAGATTGGAAGAGGAACAAGAACAGTAACGAACATTTTGAACCAAAGCCGAGAAATGAGACAATGAGCATGAGGGGAAACAGTTTCGCGAAGGACTGTTCAGCGCTATATAAAAAATACAGAATGGCGAAAATTGGCCTACAGAGAGCCATTAAGCCACTCGTAACTCCAAAGAATATTAAGGACGTGCTTATATTTTGCCGAAGACTGAAAGATGTGGGATTCTTGGAGTATGACGCGCAAATATTCTGTTTACGGACGAACCTCCAAGTGAACTGTTTGTTGTATGCAACGAATAATGCAGTTAGTTGTACGAACAAATAATTCAATTGCAATTAAACCTATTCAAAAACCAAAATTTAGGTTAAAACTAATTGTGGCCGGTGGTAGAAGTCCCCGAGGAAAAACAAAATTGCATTTTATTGAGCAAGGTAACGCTGTAGATAGCCGTTAATGCGTTAAAATTTTTTTGCCTATTTATCAAGAATATTTAAATGATTGTAAATTCTTTCCTATACGAAAAAATGCAATTTTAATGCCAGATGATGCCAGATGTCATACATCAAAGGCGTCTATGAAATGGATAAAGCAAAACATACCAAATATCTGGACGGATTGGCCTGGAAACTCTCCCGACTTTAACCCAATTGAAAATTGTTGGACCTACTTAAAGGTGAAAGTATACGCGGAGCCTCGAGCACGAACTCGTCACCAGCTAATCCAAAAAATGCAACAAGAGTGGGACAACATCCATATTGATTTCGTTCAAAAATTGTGTGAAAGTTTCCGGTCCTGAGTCAACGACTGACTAGTTGTAGGAGGTTTACACACCAAATATTAACTGTCTTTTTTGTGATTTAATGAATTTTAATATCGTTTTGAATAAATATTATTGAATTGTATAAAGAAATATTAGTTTTAATCGTGAAAATATATGGGGAGTAACTTTTGCGCCATCCTTTAGATTTGAGCTAGCTCTGCTAGAAATAAAAGTTCTTTTTACAACTATATTTTTTAAACATAATACTTTCGCATGCCTACGCTTTAAAAATGTTTAGTTAAATACATCCAGAAGTCAACATATCTCGACAGGAATTATTCTCTAAGAGTCTCAGATAATTTGGCAACTCACTGTAACTTCTAACTGGATATAAATCAAGCCTTTGAAATTTGACTACTTCAAAGCAAAAACAAAAAGCAAAAATACAAACAATTATTATTTGAATTAAGCTTCTATAGATTTCGTAAAAGTTAGATTAAGGACTGAAATTTCTTTCGCCCTATTTCAACCAAATAGCCTTGGAGATGGCTGACTTTTTTTGCTTACGTCATTTTGTCAAGGATCATTTATAAGTTGTCCTCTTTATTTGAAAGAATTGAATTCGAAGATATTTTGGTGAATCTTATACGAAAATATCAATGCGAGACGTTCCTAGCAACATGTAGCAGACATCAGATATTCTAAAACTTTTCAGAAATTGGAGGAATGTTTAATGTTATTTTCAAAAAGCTTTTACCTGGCTGAGGATGTATGGAATGCTCGCGAAAAAGAAACAAAATTTTTTAGTTATTCATGTGGTTTGATTGTTTTAAAAAAATAATTAAGTAATTTACAAATGCTGAATTACAGAAAATTTACTGATTCTGTTCTTATCTATACCTCCTCGTTTAAGCGAATTTTTATAATTGGCATAAAAAGTTTAAAAAATAAGAATGATTTTGATCGACTATATTTTCTTTAACGAAGTCACATATGTACTGGTTCACGTGTGACGTGCCATTCACTTCTCTGCTTCTTAATCATTTACCACACATCTTTTTTGTCTGGCAAGATTAAATTCCCGCAGAAATTGACTTGCATTGCCATACAGACATACTTTTATAATCGGGAAGCCTGAATCGTACCTTGAATATTGCCGACTGAAATCTCGCCGTTTTATGCTTCATAAAATACTACTTTCTTAAATGTTTTCCGGCAAGGGTAAACGACAGTAGAAATTGTTCTTCATTCAAAAGTTTGTACAAAATTTTTATTAAAATGACGTAGAAGGGCTACGATGTTTAACATGTTTGAGGATATCAGGCGCCTAATATTTGTATAGGTTTTACCAACACATCTTTCAATTCTTAATAAAATAACTTTCTGAAGTCAGCACCTAGTGATAATAACCTTGATTAATGGCAATAGAAAAACATTTTTCATTAGACCGATGATTATGGGGGTTGACACCGATAAGGGAATAGTTGAAGACGATGTTCAACTTTCAACAAGCATATTGAATTTCGCATCAACTCAATCAACACATTAAGAGAATATGAGATTTTCGTATTAGAAAAAACTTCACATGAGTTACATTCCGAGAAATGGAATCGCAACAAAATAAAGAATTCCAAGAAATTGAAACGCAACAAAGTAAAGATGCTCATAATACAATTTTATACTAACAACATAAAATATTATCATGACCTAAAATTATTATTATAAATTTAATGTATCATATTTTATGTAAATCAAATTATTGTTTTGTCTAACAAAATATTCATTTTTAATTAATAAGCAATAAGCATTATCAGTTATAAAATAACATGTTGAACCATGTTTATAAAACATATTATAAAGAAAAATCATGTAACTAAAAAACTTAAGAAATCATTCAATAAACTGACTCCAAAGAGCACAGTAACAAAATATTGATTCCCGGCTCTAAAGAGACCGGCTTTTTAAAAAATAAATAAAGTTTAATTAATTATAATAAATGTAAAGAAAATAAAAGTGAAATAAATGTTTTTTTTATATTTTATATTAATTGAACAACATAAATGGCGCAGTTGGTAATTTTCTCCTCCGAAGAAGAGAAAACAGTGTAAAAGAACATTAAAATAGTGAAGTGATAAGATACAAAGAAAAATAAGTAAAAATTGATTTTTCGTAGACACGAAAATCATTTCACGTAAATAATTGAATAGAAAAAAAAAATTAATTAATTTCGTGCTAAATAGTTAAAGTAAAATAATAAACTTATAAAAACGTGATAATATTTAAAAAGTAGTAATAAAAAGTGGGTGTTAATTAAAAGTGAACAATTTAAAATCAATAATCTCAAGATTGCGAGTAAAAGAAGCAAAGTATTCGACTTAAATCGACAGCTACTTAAAAGCTACAAAAAAAATGAATACAGAACAAGTCGAACAACAATTGTTGCAGCAGCAACAACAGCAACAACAATTACAAAATCAAATTACAGTGTTGCAACAACAACTGGTAAACCAGGAAACAATAATGCAAGGCATTAAAACCACTCGATTTGATCTAAGTCCAGATCAAATTATAAGAAACTTCAGTGAGATCCAAGCCTTTTCAGGGGAAGATACTTACAAATTAAAATCTTTCCTAAAAACCATCGTAGATACCGAAAGTCTATGCGGTAATAAGAACGAGGAACTTAAACAATATTGCTTAAGAAAGCTAATCAACACAAAAATAATTGGAAATGCCAGAGGAACCATCATGGAAATACCTGAAACTCAACGCACCTGGGAAAACGTCATCAGGCAGCTAAAATTGAGATACAGACCTAAAAACACCATCCATCAGTTACTCTACAATGCCAAGGAAATCAAGGTATTTAATCTTAAAGATATTTTTAATAAATTAAATAAATATAAGAGTGAATGTAGCGAAATATGCGATTTTGACGACGAGGATAATTTCACATATTATTCTATAGATAGGGAGTTAGTGCAAATATTAAAATCAAAAATAATTCCTCTAGTTCAATTACAAATAGATTCAACGAAATCGTTATTCGAATTAGACAATATTCTTTGTAAATCGGAAATATACCTGTCAGAGGATATAATTAAATCCGAATTTAGAATAAATAGAAATAAAGAATTTAATTTTAAAACAAATAATAAAACATATTTTCAAAACAGAAACCCTTATAGGAACAACAATATTAACGGTGTTTATAACCAGGAATTTAGAAATGGTAATAATAATAGCTATAATTATAATAACAATAGGTCAGGACAGTTTAGAACACAAGATTACAGAAATAACAATAACTCAGGACAGTTTAGAACACAAGATTACAGAAATAACAATAACTCAGGACAGTTTAGAACACAAGATCACAGAAATAACAATAACTCAGGACAGTTTAGAACACAAGATCACAGAAATAACGGATATAATTCAGGACAGTTTAGGCGACAATTTAATGACAATAGAACTGGACAATATAGAAACAATACTCAACAACCAGGACCAATGGAAGTCGATAATATAAATCAAGTAAATCCCTTAAATCAGGAGGTAAATTTTATAAACCCCACACCATCAACCAGCTACCGATAGTAAAACTAACATTTAATGATAAATCTATTAATTGTTTAATAGATACTGGTTCAGATACCAGTTTATTAAAACCAAATACTCTTAATTTTAAAGAAATAGAATTAGAAACTCCTATTATGTATAATTCTTTAGGAGGTCCCAATTTTGTAAATAAAAAAATAATCACGCCAATTCCAAAGGAACTAGTAAAAACTGGTACATTAGAATGGAAAATTTTTCCTCTAAAGAGTGAAAAATATGACGCGATTATCGGAATGAATTTTTTAATTCCTTTTCAAGCTGAAGTTGATATACAAAATGAATATCTGAAGATATTTAATCAGCATAAAATCCCTTTCGAAATAATTGGATATCCCCGTGATCTTACCGAAGTAAATCACTTAGAACCAATTGTTTCACAAGAGGAAATTTTCTCTAAAATAAACCAAAATAGTTTAAACAATGAAGAAAAAGAAAATTTAAAACATTTATTATCCAAAAATAAAGATTTATTTTATGAAGAAGGTGACAATTTGACTTTCACTCACGAAATAACTCACGAAATTAAATTAACAAATGAGAATCCTATATATTGTAAATTATACAGATATCCGCAAATACACGAGAAAGAAATCGAAAAACAAATCAAGGATATGTTAAAACAAGGAATTATTAGGGAATCGAATTCACCCTATAATTCTCCCCTTTGGATTGTACCGAAGAAAATGGACAATTCAAATACAAAAAAATGGAGAATTGTCATTGATTATAGAAAGTTAAATGAAATTACTATAAATGATAAATTTCCAATACCTAATATAGAAAATATATTAGATAAATTGGGTAGAGCCCAATATTTTACAACTTTGGATCTAGCGAAGGGATTTCATCAAATCCTAGTAAGCAAAAAAGACCAAAATAAAACAGGGTTTTCCACACCATTCGGACATTACGAATATGTTCGAATGCCTTTTGGATTGAAAAACGCCCCAGCCACCTTTCAAAGATTAATAAATTCAGTACTAAGGGAACATATAAATAAAATATGTGTAGTCTACCTTGATGATATATTAATATTTAGCACTTCTCTACAAGAACACATAATTAATGTAAATCAAATATTTGAAAATTTAAGAAAAGCAAATTTAAAAATACAAATAGACAAATGTAACTTCTTTTGTAAAGAGACCGAGTATTTAGGTCACTTGTTAACAACAGAAGGTGTAAAACCAAATTCAAAGAAAATAGATGATATAGCACAATTAAAACTCCCAGTAACTCAAAAACAAATTAAATCATTCCTAGGTATCACAGGATACTATAGAAAATTTATCAAGGACTATGCCAGAATAGCGCAGCCTATGACAAAATATCTCAAAAAGAATAGTAAAGTAAATAAATTAGATCCATCTTATATTCATGCTTTTGAGCAACTAAAATTATTACTAACTACCCATCCAATTCTCAAATATCCCGATTTCAACAAACCATTCGTATTAAATACAGACGCCAGTCAATTTGCAATTGGTGCAGTTTTGCTTCAAGAAAACCATCCCATAGCATTCGCCAGCCGAACGCTAAATGATCATGAAATTAGATATAACACTACGGAAAAAGAACTATTGGCAGTCATATGGTCAGTAAAATATTTTAGACCGTACATATATGGAAAAGAATTCGAACTTAAAACAGACCATCAAGCATTAAAATGGTTACACACTAAATATTTAGGCAAAGATTTAAACCCAAGACTCCAAAGATGGATACTATCTTTAGGAGAGTACAACATAAAAATAAATTATTTAAAAGGAAAGGAAAATAAAATAGCAGATTTTCTAAGTAGAATAAACAATGATAAACACGAAATAAATGAAATTAGTGAAAGTTTTGGAATTAACGAAATGTTCGAAGCTAACGAAGGGAGAAACAATTTCCTACAAGACCCCCCTTCCCAACATGAAGTTAATAATGAAGAAATAGTAAACGAAAACCAAGACAACATATCCATTCAAGCGACAATACATTCACAAGAAGAAAATTTAAACGACGAACTAACATTCTTAGACACTATAGTAAACCGATTTAGAACACAGATAATAATTACAGAAAATTTCACTAACGAACTTGAAAATGTATTAGGGAATCGTCGGATTAACATAAATCCAAATATAAATCACATAGAGTTAATTAATAAACTTAAAACATACATATCGTCAACAAAAGTAGCCATATATTCTGAAATATCTGATCACGATTTACATGTAATATTTCAAGTATTAATCAAAGAATTTCCAAATACCAAATTCATTAAATGCAGACATTTTGCACAAGACGTAGAAACAGAGGAAGACTTAATTAAGATTTTATCCATACAACACAAAAAACAGAAACATCCCGGTATCATAGCACTTTATGAAGATTTAAAGTTTAAAATCTACAGTAAAAATTTGAAAATTACAATAAATAAAATTACGAACAATTGTGACGTTTGTAACACAGGGAAATACGATAGGAACCCAATCAAACCAAAACTACAAAAGACAGAAATACCGACAAACAAAAATCAAATCGTTCATATAGATACGTATATTAATAAAAAACAACCTTTTCTTATTTTTATTGACAAATTTACAAAATTCGCAACGGCTTATCCGTTAGAAAACAGAAATTTTACAGACATTATTGAAAAATTTAAAATGTATATTAACCACAAGAAACCCAGAAAAATAATAGCTGATAATGAATTTAAGCATATCAATATAAAAGAATTTTTAGATAAAGAAGGTATAGAATTACATTTAACAAAACCTAACAGCCACACAGGTAATGCCGACGTAGAAAGACTTAACAATACACTGACAGAAAAATTAAGAGTTTTAAATATAGACCAACCCAGTCCTATAAGGTATCAAATGTTAGAAGCAATAAAAAGCTACAATAATCAGTATCACAATACCATTAAATGCACCCCAATAAAAGCAGAAGAGGGCATTAATCAAGAAGAAATTTACAAGAATTTAGTTGATTCCCAAACAAAAAGGTTAACTATACACAACAAAAATAGAGAGGAATATACAGAAACTAGGGAACAAGGTTACATAAAAAATTATAAATCACTCAGACATAAAGACCAACCAAAATTCAGATTACTTAATTTAACTAATATACATCCTACAAATATTAAAAGACCGTTAAAATTCGCAGATAATAATGACAACATTGCTCTTAATACTAACAATGACGAAACTAACGAAAGCACAAATTCAAGTAGAGAAAATTGAAAGCAACGCAGGATATACTATTCTTCGAGAAAGCGAGACATTTTTACCCAAATCTTACAATTATTCATTACACATAATCGACATAGTAGAAATAGAAACTCTAATATTAAACCTGAGGTCAACAGTGAGGGAAATGACAGTAGAGCTTACAAAACACTTTATTAAATCTACATTATTTAAAGACGTAGACAATTTACTTTATAAATTAATGACTTTAAAAGACGGACATCACTCAATACATAAACGAGGTTTAGTAAATTTCATAGGAACAATAAACAAGTGGATATCAGGAACAATGGACGATGAAGACAGACAATTAATTAATAAACATTTATACATAATTGATCAGAATAACGAAAATCTAGCTGTAAACATAAATGAACAAATTAAAATTAATAATAACTTTAACAACACTATAAGCAAATTATATAATACAATGTTGGAAGATAGAAAAATTATTAAGGATTTTATTATAAACAGAGATAACCAAACTCTACTTAGATTAATGATATTTGATATAAAATTAAAAATATATGAAATAGATAGAATTATAAGTGAATTACAAGATAATATAGTATTTAGTAATCTTAACATTATACATCCATCTTTGTTAACTCATGAAGAGATTGTAGAATACAAAATAGATGCTAGTAAAATAAAAAATTTAAAAGTAGGATATTCTAAAACTAATAATAATAAATTGATATTTTTAATCAAAATTCACAGTTGCATGGAAAAAGCAAATACAAAATTAATTATACCCCTGTCAAATATTAATGATTGTAGTTCAATAAATTATGAGATCACTAAAACATTTGAAATTAACAATACCTATTATGAATACAATACAAATAAAGCATTTCATGAATTAAATAATTTAAAACACTGTATATTAACAAAAAATTGTCAAAATATTAAAAACTGTGATACAGAAATTTATAGCATCAATGATAATAGTATATTAATACAATTGGCTAATAAAGTAATTTTAACATCAAATTATGATGAAAGAACATTCGAATTGAATGGAAATTATTTTGTAAAATTTTTTAACTGTAGCATTAGCATAAATAACAAAACCTTTTATAATAATATAAAGGAAGTAAATAATGATTACATCATTCAAAATCTAGATTATAAGTCAGAGAATAACACATTTACATTTAAGGAAATAATTTTGGAAACCAATAAAAATATAAATGAAATAAAATTGTTGAAATTTCATAAAATATTAACATATTCAGGAATAAGCATAATATTAATTATAGTAATAGCATTAATAATAATATTGATTATCTATATAAAGTTTAAACAAAATAAAATAAATATTAAATTTACAAATAGAGTTCAGGAGAACTCTACTCTTAACGAAGGGAGAGTTACATTCCGAGAAATGGAATCGCAACAAAATAAAGAATTCCAAGAAATTGAAACGCAACAAAGTAAAGATGCTCATAATACAATTTTATACTAACAACATAAAATATTATCATGACCTAAAATTATTATTATAAATTTAATGTATCATATTTTATGTAAATCAAATTATTGTTTTGTCTAACAAAATATTCATTTTTAATTAATAAGCAATAAGCATTATCAGTTATAAAATAACATGTTGAACCATGTTTATAAAACATATTATAAAGAAAAATCATGTAACTAAAAAACTTAAGAAATCATTCAATAAACTGACTCCAAAGAGCACAGTAACAAAATATTGATTCCCGGCTCTAAAGAGACCGGCTTTTTAAAAAATAAATAAAGTTTAATTAATTATAATAAATGTAAAGAAAATAAAAGTGAAATAAATGTTTTTTTTATATTTTATATTAATTGAACAACATAAATCATGCGTAGAACATAAAGAAAGTACCTTCTGATATACTAACTTTTTATTAATGGAAATACTCGCGTTTAAATCAAATCTATAAATAACATTCTAAATGTAAACAAAAATAAAATCATTTAAACTATATATCTGTTTACTATTAGCTATAGTGGTTTTATAAACTAAGATTAGAAATTGTTAGATGATTTATTACCAGTTTATTCCAACATATATTTTATGCTATTCATCTTAATCCGCAAAATTTATGTATCACTTAAAGTTCTAAACATATAATATTATCATTAATTTGTAAGTTTATTAACACCGTTGGGGAGTTTCACATATGTGTAAATCTAAACATATAGATATACTGTGAATAATGTGCTACTTAAAAAATATCGTTTTTTTGCTCATCAGAGCTGTAACTAGAAATAATCAAACCAATAATTGTGCCTGTATTCACATTTCTTTTGTTTTGCAAATGAGAGTTCAATTCAATTTTTCGTAATTTTGATTGAACACTGTCCTATAAATGGTGACCCATTTTAAAAGAACCGCTCAAGTAACTACCAGGCCTAAATTAAAAAAGTGTAGATACAACAGTTACATAATTTTTGGGGGGAAATCAAATGACGACCTTCAATTTGACAATTTGTTTCTAGGTCATTTCTAGGTCAAGTCTGTTTTTTTATTGGAAACACCTATTTTTGGACTCTGGATTCTAAAAGATGATACTGTACGGCTTAATGCAGAATTTTTTTTAATAGGTGATTCCATTAAAAAAGGAATTGACGTTGAAATTTGACCTTGAAATTCCACCTCAAGGTCATCATTTAGCCCTTCCTCTGGGAGTTATTTGAGTGGTTCTTTAAAAATGGGTCACGCAGCTATATACTATATCTAAAATCCAATTAAACATATTTTGAGAATCGAGTTACTACTCTAGTATGGAAATAGACCGAGACCTCAAAATCAACAATTTGTGGTCAGCCGTGGCGGAAAAATCGATCAATATAAGCCACTAACTGTGGATAAAACGCTTCTTTTTCTTCTTATATTTTGGAACATTTCCTCGAAGCTCTCGTTTCCTAAAATTCCAAACTTGAAAGATAATCTTTTGTATAATTCTGTCGAACTGTTTTATTTTGATGTATTTACCGAAGATTAATTTACTAAAGATTCTTGATAAAATAAAAAGTGATTCGAACAACCATTACAGACGCGGGTCAGCAAGTTATTTACAAAAATATTTTTATTTGTGAAAATTGTCGCCACTGGTGTAGAGAAAAAAGGAAAAACTGAAAGTTTTATTTTTATTTGTTTTCAATGTTATTTATATCTCGATGATGGATGAACGACCGATAATGGGAGAAAAATCTCTACACGCGGCATGACGCATCTTTATAAAAGTATGTTTATTTGTAAAAATGCTTGCCATTAAAATGGTTAAACAAGGGAAAAACCACGAGATTTTTTTCGTTTTAAAGTTGTCTCGTGTTGTGTTATTATTAATTGCCCGTTAATGGGTAAACCATGGGCAATGTTGTTATTTTATCTCGATAACGCTTTCTAACATTAGCACCACTTTGACGACAAAACTTAATGTAACCGTTTTTTGAGAAATTTTATCTTCTTTCATTTGGACAAATATTTTCAATATTTAATAGTTTAATTAGCGAAAAAATTGCGGAACCGATTTTAAAAACAACGGAACCAATCTTAATGGATTATGACCACTGGACAGGGTTGCGACTCCCGCAGGTTTAAGCTATTTTATATATGGCGGTTTATTTTCAAAAAAACTAAGGTAAGGTAGTAAACTAAACATCTTTTTTGTTTTTTTTGTATCATGTTTTTCATTTATTGTATTGTTGCTGAACATAATGGGTGCTTTCAGGTCCACCAACTGTTGGCCACATGTTGAGTAAAATAAACATGTTGTTTTTTGAATGCAAGCGATTTTTGTAAAATTTCTTGGCAATATACAAATAAGAATATACAAAGGAGATCGTTTCATTGTTCAAATTAAAATGAAGTTTTAGTTGTTGTTGGTCGACATTTTGCGAAAACAGACAGATTTTTACTTGGTCGAACTAAGGGGTCAATCCAAATAAGCGACCCATATCCGTCTTAAAATTTCTTGCAGTATCCTTGGCTATTTTGAAAATTTATTACTGACTTGAAAATTCTTGAAGCAAATTTCGAAAACAAGAATTCACACCCAATGTAATTTAGATTCGATTATCGTAAAGGCCATTGAACGAAAATCGTCAACGAACATTATTTAATCAAGAACAGATATAGTACCTGTACCTGTGCTTCTTCAGGTATTACCCCTAATTTTTGGAAGATGGAAGATCGAGTTGTATATTAATCTCATTTTTGTAATCCATTTCAGGTGCACCTGCTATTGGTTAATCCCGATTTTCAGATTTGGTAATTTTGTAATATTTTTTATAAAGTTTTATTTTAGACGGTAAAATTGTCTAAATAGAGAATATTCTAGATTACCCTCGAGAACATTCGTTATATGTAATACGACGTTAATTAGATGATTTTGTTTTAAGATTTAAAGTTATTCGAGATTTTTAGAAACATGAAGGTCGACATTATGTAAGATTTTGTATTAGTCTATCTAAATTTGAGATTATTTGAGATTTTGCCAGATTATTCTACAATTCTAAGATTGTTCGATATTTTTGGGAATACTTGAGGAAGATTATTCAAAATTATTTACATGAAAATTGAGAAAGATCGGGGCATACTAGCAGTTATGATATCGCTCTTGAACTAAATTGGTCACAACAAAACAGTTTTTAACTAGTTGAACAAAACTCAATGTTTGGGTGCCACATGATTTAATAATGAAACGCGACTAGAATTTATGGAAAAGATCGTGGTCGATGACGCGAGTAGAATTTATGGAAAAGATCGTGGTTCACTAAGAGCTAATATTTACAGCCAACAACTACTAAAGGAAAGGTTGCCTTGGTGACCCTTTTTACAGAAGGTAGTTGCTTCCCTTGATTTTCATTTTAATCTTCGGAGTATTTTCCCAAGCAACTAATATGAAGAAAAAATCATTTAGTCACAAAATTTTCTTAAGTTTTGTATAATTTTCACTTATGCACAAATACGATTTGTAGTAAGTTTTTTTAGTAATTTTTGTTTAAATCGATTTTTTAAACGATGTCCTCAAGAGGCTGAAATTCAAACATTTATGAAAATATCTCAGAGATTATATTAGGTGTGAAAGTAAAAACTCGGCTCTGAACTTGGTTGAATTAAAACGAACCTGAACGCATCCGAATCGCCCGCCATTTTGGATTTATGTAGCTTAATCATTGCTGTTTTTATGACATAAGTTTCAGTCATTTCAAAGCTGTCATTCCGTGTGCATCAATTTTAAGAGATGGATGTCAATAAGCAACATTTACGCCATTGAATTCTATTCTGTTTTCGAAATGAAAGGAATGCTGTTCAAGCTTCGATGAACAATCTGTGAGTAATTCAACAGTAAAAAAATGATTTGCAAGATTTCGTGATGGCAATTTTAGTCTTGGGTCCACGCCCAAGTGTGTTAAAAACAGTTTGAAGACTAAGAACTTACTGGATGTTTTACTGGATGAAAATCCGTGTCAAATTCAAAAAGAGCTTATGGAACAGTTAGGAGTTACACACCAAGCAATATCACTTCGATTGCATGATACAGAAAAATACAGGGGGTTCCTCATAAACTGACCAAAGAAAACAAAAACTGAAGAGTTTTGAAATCTGCATGAATTTGCTTTCTCCGTACAAAAGGAAGAATTTTTTGCACAAAATCATTACGGGTGATGAAAATTGGATTTTGTATGACAAACCTAAACACAGAAAAGAATGAATGTTCATGCTAAGAAAGTGTTATTGTGCGTCTGGTGGGATTGGAATGGAGTCATTTACTAAGAGCTTCTTGAACCTGGTCAAACTGTTACATCTGAGCGTTACCAGGCCCAATTGATGAAATTGAAGAAAAAAAGAGCATTTACGGGCCAAGGAAGGCGGAAGGTGATATTGCTACATTATAACGCTCGCCCACATACAACAAAATCAACCCAGGAACTAATTTTGACCTCAGGCTAGGAAGTTGTATAATATGCGGCGTATTCCCCAGACTTGGCTCCTTCTGATAACAACTTATTCAGATCGATATCATCAAATTTTGAAACACCTGCGTTTCATTAAAATTGAAGATTGGCGAAAATGACTTGACTATTTTGCTTCGAAATCATCAAGCTTCTATCGCGAAGGCGTTCATCATCTGCCCGATAAATGGCAAAAGACCATAGACAGTAACGGCGAAGTTGAATTTGATCAAAAAAAAGCCGAGTTTCTACTTGCGCACCTAATAATTAAGAAGTTGTGACGTTTCCATTTAAAAATTCGTCGGGGAAAAACGGTTTTCTCGGATCTAATTCTTTTATAAATGCTCAGTTTGTTGTATTACTACTCTATAAAATACTGCTTGTTGGTTCATACTCAAAATTATATTTTTAGCGTCATTTTAAAATTTGAGGTCCCACTCCTCAACAAGAGCCTGTTTGAGATGGTTTAGGATTTCGGAGGCATGTTGAATGGGATTGAGATTGGCGATCTTGCTGGTCATTGAAATGTAAATTTTCGGAAAGGGGTGAAAATGGTCTTGAATTCGGTTCTTGTTTAAGTTACGAGTATATTGCGGTTACAGATGTTGCAAATATGAAAAAACATAACCTGGATAAAGTAGGCCTTGCCTATTTTATATTATATTTTCTAAAAGTGCTTAGAATCTGGTTTTTGTTTTATGTTCCTAGGCGTTCTAATTCGAAAGATGGCCCATTTTTTCACCTGAGTGTATTAAAATTTGCTTCTTCATAAATAGACCATAGCTTTACTGAATCGATCTTCAATTCAACGGCTAAAAGCTGAATTATTTTTTTTACGTCCAATATGATTTTAAAAATGTTGCACCGCTAAGCTCTACATATAAATCGCAGTTTTTTGCCCCAGGAAACTCGAGTTGGGCATGGCTCTCTTTGAGGGGTTTCTATAGCCTTTATCGCAGTTAATTGTGCTTTCTTAAATTATTCGCTTGAAATACTATTTCATGGATTTGCTGATTCGCAAAGGCATTTGATGTGTAGTGCTGAAAGTCCCACAAAGTGGCATACAGTGTAGCCCAAACTTTGGCACCCTAATTTGAATTCGGACTACTTCATTTACCTACAAATCCTTTTTATTTGCGCCCCAAACTTGTTTACTATAGTACAGCTTATGACTGACAGTACCTGTTTGGATTCTTGACCTGCTCTGTTATCCAAGGAAATCTTACTTCGTGAGGTACTTGTGAAGACGTCCAATAGAATAATCAAAGAACCTGCCAAGAACTTCACATAAATGTTTGGCACGAGCAGTGCATCATTTACTTTCTGATTAAATTTACAAGTAATAAGGCTTAATGCTTAGCGAAATAATGGTCACCGGCGACAATATATTTTCGTGGCTTAAATCTATAAATCTTAAATCTATTAATACGTATCCGGCACCGTATTGTTATTTCGTTCAAGCCTGATGAGTAAATCTGCGATTATATGGTTTAATTTGAAAACTTCTTGATGATTAAAATCATTGTCAGACTCCTCCACTGCAGATAAATTAGATTAGCAATTTTTGAACAGTTGTGTCCACTTACCAATCAATCTGCCCTTAATTTCAACTGGAGCAAGCACCTCTACTCTAAAACTCGAATACATCGAACCAAAGGGAAGCCAATCAACATATACAACTAAAAGCAGGACTACCAAAACTCTCGATAAGGCTCAAATAATCTGGTGACTTCGAAAAGTCGTGAATGTTCTGGAAAACTTCGTCGTGCTAGAAAAATTTTAACATATTGTAAACCAAAGTCAAGCAACATAAAGCAATATTCAAAAATTCAGTCAAGCAACTTAAAGCAATATTCAAAAAACCGAAAAGTTTCGAAAAATTGAAAATAATTCGTAAATAATCTTTTGAATAACCCCAAAATCAGAACTTCCTATACACCAGTATGATTCCCTGCCAATGACTCTTAAAATCAATCTACCTTTTCCCGTGCAGAAGTAATTTTTTACGTAATGTATAAACGTATAAAATTATTGTTATTTGTGGCCAGTTCACGGTTCGTAAATAAACATCAAAGCTTGATTTACGTTAACATTTCTACCAGTTATGTAAACAACATCGAAACATTTTTGGAGGTATAGGGCACTTTTGTTAAAGTGACTAGGACTAGGGCCCCACCGCTTTTGTTGGCACAGATTCTCAATTGAGAACTTTTAAATGTATTCAAGCGACAAAATTATTTTCTGATGATCTAGAATCGCATTTAATTGAATAATGTTTACATTTTGAACTTCTTAATATATAGGTGGTTCCTACGAACAAGCGGCTCATAGTCACATAGAGATTTAAAAAATCATCCAGGTAGTTTTCTTCGAGGAACCAAAATCATTATTGTAAACTTGGCAACATTGTAATTAGGAAATTATTAAATTACAAAATTATCAAGTTAAGATTTTTGTTCATAGAATAAAATTAGCTTGATGATTTTTACAATTTCAACGTATTTGAATTCAGAGTGTATAGCGGAAGTTCGGTATTATCTGACAAATCGATCGGCTATTGGCTTTTCCTAGAACAGCTGCGGCTTTACGGATTTGCTTAAGTATTGCGTGCATAAATTTAAGAGAACTTCCTGAGGTCATTCGTCTTTAGGACAAAGTAAATTGAATAGTAATTTTACTGTGCTATCCATAGAACCAGATTTCTTGGAAAATATTAATCATGAAGGGAACCAATTTTTTATTAGCCCATGGAACTCGAATTTGCTAAGACTGCCCTGAGCTCTGATCGTATTAAGCCAAAAAACTACTACAAATCTTGGACTGAACTTTTAGTTTTTCTGTTCCAGTGCGATATGGAAAATAGCTAGCTTTCCTATCTAGGGCGCTACAGCTCAAAAAATCCAGATAGTTTAGACCACTACTGCAGAATGTTCGTTTCTTAGATTCTTTGTTTTGCCGTTGAATCCAAGTGGTAGTGGATGACGCGACTTTCTTTCCTCATACATTAAATGTTGGTGTTCCTCAGAGATCCGTCCTATCCCTACACTTTTCCTTATTTTTTTCTTTGGAACTTTTACAAATTTATGAATCTGTGGGCCGGTAGACTGAAGACCCACCTGACTGCACACAACCGAGTTCAGAACCGAGCATGCTGAATGATTTCGGATTCTAAACATCTCCTCTATTCTTAATTCTCTTGCCGAAAGACGGAATGTGGGAGGTGTATGTCTCTTCCAATAATATTTTAATGATCTGTGTTTGGCGGAGCCTTATGAAATAGTGCTAACCTGTCTACAGAAGTACAAACTGAATATCAATAAAAGAATTATTGAAGACAAAAACCAACCCTGATTATCACCCTTATCATTCCGTACTCCTTCCGTGCTGTTATTATTCCTTTGATAATGCAGTACAAATATTGTTGCGAGCATTTCTCTTTTCGGAGCAGTTTTGCCAAATCAAAATCTTTTCGATTTCATAAGGGCATCCAGGGGTGATTTTAGTTTCAGAAATCTCCAGCAGTCGCTGAAGATAAGGAAAATACGCACACATAGTCTCAGAAATATGCGGAAGGTGACATTTAAATCTCAGTTAGCCTTAGGTGTTACTGTTGCCTTACGTGATATTAGTCAAGCAACAGTTCCATTTAATTATTATTAAATTATTATGTTTTATAATTAAGTAATTAGATTAAATTAAATCGTATTATGCAAAATGAAATAATTAATTATGAAAAATTAACTAAATATTTACAGTCACTTATTTTTGAATTTAAATATTTCTTGAACCGCAAGGCTTAAGTACATAAAAAAATGTAAATTGTCCTAATCTAATTTATTATGCGGAAGGAGATATCTAAGTTTTTAAAGAAATGGAATAACTTCTGAACCACTGAAACCAGAAGTTCAATCTAAGAAGTGTTCAATCTCATTCAGAAAATGTTATACTGCTTTTATCCAGACATGAATAGTTTTTATTAGATGCAAAATGCATGAATAGTTTTTATTAGATGTACTTCTACGTAAATAAATGCAGCCTAGCTCCTGAATTTCTATTTTTGCTATAACGGAAAACTAAAATGATACAGAGAATTCAGGCCCATTCTTTTCGACTTGTTTTGTTTAGTCAGTACAGTTAAGATTTTTTTAAGAAACTATCACACTTGTAGTGTCTCTTGAAATGCTGTGGAAAATACATTTCATTTATTCCAATTCATACTTTTACAATATTTCGAGGTTGTGAATAAACGAAAACATTCTAAAATTCGTTCATACCGAAGTTTAAAACCCCCACCAACCGAAAAGAAAATTTCAAAAACTAGATTTCTAATAAAAAGCACAAACGATACAAATAAGACTTCATTGCTTAATTTCTACTCAATTGGAATCAAGCGTTCTGTAATTTTTTTTTTTTAATTTTCCGATAATCATTGCACAAAATTTAATTTTGTGTATATTTTAAACAATTTAAGGCAATGGATGACCTTCCGCCTTTAGTATACAAAAATTCATAGACATTTTGTATATTTGCATGTATAATAATAATAATTAGGCCGGGGAACGTTTAACAAACCATGCTTACATTTAGGCGATTACCAAAGTTTTAAGTGTGAAACCATAAGAAGAAATCGAAGTCGAAATTTAAAAAAGTTAGAAATTCTCTTGCTTGCATAATCTTAAATTACAGAGACTGTTTAATTGTCTTGTTGGGAAAACTCTAAGATTTTAACACTTAAACCACAAAGAAAAGTAGAACAGTTCCTTATTTTATGCCTAAACCACAAAGGAGGTTTCACACACCTGTTAAAATGAAATCCACAGGAAAATTAGAATTTAATAAATCTAATTTTCATTTTTTGATAAAATTTTTAATTTTTTCAAAAACTCCAAACTCTGCTCCAAATAAATATAAATGATATTATTCCTCAGCGGTTTTTCAAATGGATTTTTAGAAGGCAGTTTAGACATTCAAAAATGTTATTAATTCTTTCGATGATGTTCGCTGTAGGTATCGTATACTCCATATAATTTTGAAACATAAAGCGCGTTGATTTGAGTGTTGCGCATATAACACATGCAACACTGTTACTTAGAACCTGAACAGCCAACTTAACGCTCAATTTTTAGAAATTATTTGGTTCCATGCGATTTTTTGATAGCTTTGGTAATCGTTTCACTTTTTGATTTTTCTCATACTCGGTATAGTAATTTTACAACATTAAAATTACTTGTGCCGTAGCCCGAATGTAGAAAATTATGTTTTATAAAGGCATTTCGAACTGATTTCATGAGATATGGCGAATCATACTGTACGAATATATTTTTGCCATTCACAGTAATTTATGGCTTTTCCAGACTAACACCAAAATGTTTATAAACGGCTACGTTCGTTGTGCCTTGATCACAAGTTATCATCACTATGTTTAAATTTAAGGTGTTCTGGCATAATTTGATATTTTTAATTATTAATTGGACTAGCTATTCAACACTGATCGAGTTGTTACTTAGTATATAATTTAAAACGTATTTTCAGCTACCCACTAAACCTCGCAACATAAAAAAAAACGGCAGAAGTAGCTAGCTCATTTGATCTGTGATCCCGGGTATCGCAGTATCCGTCGAGTTTATCGGTTAAAAGGTTTACGGTCAGGTCTTTCTTAATTGTGATCTCGTCGAAACTTAACAAACATATTCGTGATGACTCTGTCATATTTTGAAATAAGTGTTTCAATTGATTCATCAAAATATAGTTTGTGCCGGGTGAAATAAAACTTATTGGTGACCATTTATAAATTGACTAAATAGATGGAAGTTTTAATTGAAATATTGATTTTAGAAATTTATATGTTGTAGCTGATTTATAGTATAAACATTGTGCAAATGTTTTATCACTTTCAGTGTAGTAGTAGTCCTCCTTTAGAAGTAGCTTGCACACGCTTTTCGTGGGATCGAAGTTAGTGTGTCGTACTATTTTTTATTTTGTTGTATTTAGTTTTCAAATTATTGAAATTCCTTGCTAATTTTCGATTCTTTGCCGTCAATTGTTTGATTTTGGTTTTTGCATCCGTTAAAATAGTATTTCCGGGATTTTTTACATTTTCTTTCCATAACACTCTTTATCCTCATTCTTAATTTCACAATGTGAATAAATGATCCTGTTCATAAGTTTAACTTCCCATTATGCGAATAATCTTTGCTTAAATTTAGAACGGGCACCGCGTTTCTGGTTAAATAATGAACACCTACATTTTCGTTGTGGAAATGGTGTTGGCACACATAGTTAAATTTGTATTTCAAACAGGGATCGGAAAACCTTAAGATTTGGTTACGTTATTGGAAAAAATTCCCAATTTTTTTTTGATAACGTTATAACGTTATTTAACCTTAAATCAAGTGAAACGTTACGTTATATAACGTTATTTAGCATTAAATAATGATTTTAACGTTATAGAACAAATAACGTTATCTAAAGTTAAATATATTTTTAACCTTTTCATTAGTAAGGTTTTAACACTGGCACTAACGACCAGTCAAAATGAGGATTCAAGGATAAATAAAGTGAATTCAATAAATGTATAATCCGTAATTTTAACCGATCGGCAGTTCCAGTCTTAAATAATGCTACCATGAATTAAAAATATATCGAAATTTGGCAAAATAAGAGTGAATAAAAATTGATTATTTGATTTCGTGTATTTTTCGACCACATTTAATAGTTTCAAATTTATTAATTTATTCGTGCATTTTTTATTTGGTTTTCTTTTACAATGCAGAGGCAGTTAAAATATAGTTGATAATTGTGTAATTTGGTGTCACCGAAATTATTATTATTATTTTTAATTAGCTATTACCAATCTATGTATATATATTTATCTCATTCATGTGTTGGTCAGGTGGATATACGCGACCCATGAGAAAGTAACAAAACACTTTTTATAACGTTATTTTATTTGGTTATTTCTAAATTTTATAAAGTTGTCTGTTACGGTTACGTTATAACATAACGTAATGGGTTTGGTTACGTTTTCTTGAAAAACTTCGCAATTTTAGCGTTTTTCAACGTTATTCGGGCAACGTTATATAACGTTATCCGTCCCTGATTTCAAATCTTCCGCTATTAAACCAATCGTGAAATTGATTTCGTCGACTTTAGCATTAATTTGTGCAAGTATTGCTCGTTCTTGAAGCCAACCGTGATCTACAATGTGTTGTGTTAGATTTGGATACAAGTGGTCAATCAGAATTTTAATGTTTTGACATGTGTTGCAAAAATCTTTATTCAATTTAATTTTTCCAGTTTCCACATCCAATTCTTCTGTTCCGTTGCCAACAGTCGCACTTTACCCGCATGTTTGTTTGGAGTTTCATGTTTTTCACAAATCTCCACAGTTGCGATGATTTGATACAGGTTTTTATCTCGTCGTACATGTTACCTCTAGGAATGACTGGCAGTGTTTGACGAATATCTCCAGCAAGGATAACTAACAATCCACACCTTAATGTTATTATTTTCGCGAATGTCTTGCAGTGATCGAATTAAAGCTTCCAATCCATGTTTATACATGATTGTTACTACCATAAAATCATGGTTCTATTAAAATTACGCCACCCCTTTTTCGTCAACCAAACGCTGAAAGATTTCATTATAAATTTCTCGTTGCGCTGCATTCATAAGTGGTTCATTTATTTCAACGTATCTGTTGAATTTTTCAGTGTCATACGAAAGCTCACGCAACATCTCTCTATTGAAGCTGTCTATTGTTTTACGTGATGGGCTAATAAAAGTTTTCCTTATCAGTACTTCGTTGTAGATTTTATCTGTGAAATCTAAGTTCAGATTGGGATTTCTCGTTGCAGACGTCGCAGAATATCTTCAGACATGCACTCCTTGTATTTTTCCCACAGAGCTTTTGGATTGGACACCTCGCTGCATGAGAGTAAGATAGCAAACAGAGTTCGAATTTTTGAAGGTGAATCTGATTCTTTCGCTTCGTTCAATGGCTCATCTCACTGGTTGTCATCCTCTAAGAGCCCCATAGCCAAACATGTAGCGTGATATGTCTCACATAAATGTCCATTTCCGGTCCGTAAATCATTAAAACTTGTAGGTCCCTTGATCTTATGAAGAAGCATTCGTATGTAGTAACATTCTAAGTTCCTCAAATGGACTGTATAGACGCGATCAAAAGCGTCACCAGAACGGGCGCCGCCATATCCTTCTACAATTGAGCCTTGCTTGCGACGATTGAAGACCTTCTACCCGAAATGGATTTGCTAGGCGGCCTTCTAGATTGTTTTCATTAAAGTAAACTCTCTGGCCATTCTCCAAATGTACATGAAAGTGCATCACAGTTGGGTAGAGCTCGTGAATTGGAAATTACTACTTGTATACCGGCCTGCTTGATATTCAGCAATTTCATCCACACCATTGTCACGGGATTGAGCGGCAAATACCCTTGTGTACATATTTGATCGATTTCACTGAGTTGCAACACTCAACGTTAATATGGGCATCAAACATCTTCAAAAGTAATGGACCGTAGGGGACAATCAATCTATTGTCAAGCTCAACTTTTTGAGTTTCACGCCCTGACCTTAATTTAACGTATGCTGTAAATCCACCTTCTTCAGCCTTACGGCGACGGTAGAGCGGATAATCATCAGCCGCTGTTTGCTTTTCGCTTATCAGTGGTCGCGGAAACATCTTTGTGCACTTTCCATCCTTCATGCATGGCCACTTTGGATTCAACGAACCGCACGGACCATGCACCGTAGCTTTTTATCGGTAAGTGGGTTGGCGATTTCAGCTGAGATAAGTTGATCGATTTCATTTGGATTTAATTCTTTCCATAACCATATTAAAATATGAGTGTGTGGCAGACCTCTCTTTTGCCATTCAATTGAGTAAAGCCAGTATTTGACGGTTCCGAAGACTTCAACTTTAATAAGTGTATCTACAACTTTAATTACCTTTTGTCCGAAAATTCTTGCAACCAAATCGTGACGGTTCGTTCTTAATTAGCCGTTAATTAAATTTTCCGGCATTTCCTGCCAATTTGGATTGAATACTACTTTCTACTGCATCCTTTAAGTGAATATACTCATCGACACGAAGTTTCTTTTGGTTGAGGCGAATGTAGAGCAGCCGTTCATGTTCCATTTTCGCGTACATATTCACCAGATACTGATGAAGTAGTTACCGGTAGAGTAGAAGATGATTTATTTGATTTTGCCTCACCATTAAACGGTAAGAGTAGTAAGACATAGCTGATATAGTTTGGCTGACAGTATTATTTGTTCCGGGAATAATTTGGCTAATGTTTATTGCATAACCGTATTCTCCTCTTGGAAACATGAGCGGATATTATAGTGCATCATAAGATAGGTGCGTTTCGCTGATTCTCTTAAGCACATTGCTTCTCATCTTCAAGACAATATCCCTGTTCTGGAAGTTATTTTCAGCAATGATAATAGCAACAGCATTAATGGCATGTCCTGCGTGTGGTTTGTTATCAGCTTTAATCACTATGATATGATTAATTTCTTATCGATCCCAGGTATAATGGAGCAACGACGTTGGGCTTCTTCTTCTTCATCACCCAAAAAGTAAATCTGTAGGGATTTCGCATCTTCGTAAGGCAGCGGAAGAAGCGAACCGCCTTTGTGATACACTTGGCCTTATATGGAGAAAGTTGACATGAACCCTTTGTTTTTATTCATTGGCACGGATGCACCAAAAGAAGTCATTTGAAAGCTTGAATTGTATTTAAGTATAAGATTGAGAAACTTCTTTGATTATTGATGATCACCATTCATCAGACTGTTTAATGGCTCTGGTAACTTGTCATAGTTGGGCAACTAGACATTTCCGTTGGAACAAAATAAACCGGGTGTCTCCCCTTTAAATTTGAGTGCTCGCCGTTGAAGATAACTTGGGATGGAAGGACCAGTTGCTAGTACTTTGCGTAGCCCAGACATCTCCGAAGACTCCTGAATTTTGCCACAGTAATAGTCTCCAAGAGCTGTTCTTTGCACTTCTGAGGACTTCCTTATAGGAGTCCCAGTCTACATCAGCTTTTGTTTTCCGTGCTGTTTTGAAGAGTCTTTTGCATTTTCGACGTGTTTGTTGGATCTCCTTGGACCATCAGGGTTTCCGAGATCACAGAAATTACCCTTTTTGTCCATCTTACCAATAAGAACTTGCGGAAAATTCATGTATTCCAATGACGCATCATAATGAAATGCTTCTTCTTTCAGGTAAATCCAGTTGTTAGCTCTCAATTTTCTTTGTCGCTCCCTTTGTATTTGTAGGCGGACATGAGTTACATCAGGCGCGCCGTGACTTGATGTTCCTTTGTCTATTTGCTTCAAGACGGTCGGACTTTTCTTCAAAAGTTTCATTTTGAAGTGAAGTTTGTTTTCTCAGTTTATTTGCTTGAAGACGGTCGAATTTTTCTTGAATAGTTTCGTTTTGAAATGAGGTTTATTTTCTACGTCTGTCTGCTTCAAGCTCTTTTTCTTTCAGAGCTTCTGAAGCATTTTCGCGTGATACTTTTTTCTTTTCGTATCAATATGGGTTGGATTAAACAAGGCACGTTGCTTTCTGGCCATTTTTCGTTTTTTCTTATTTTATTTTTAATGAGTTGACTGTTTACTGCTTACATTTGAAAATTCATGTCAAACCAAAAACAGGCATTTCCGTTCACCGTATCGTAGTAACCTTCTCTTTTTTAAAAAGCGCAAACTGTACCTACTATGATTTGCTTTTTTAAAAATTAAAATCAAACGTCAAAATTCAATAATACTCTTAGAAAATTCAAATGTCCGTAACTCCTAAAGGACTCAACTTGAATAGCTGAAAATAGTTGCGTTGACCTAGAAATCAGGAGACCTTTCCAAAATGTCCAAGACCACCTTCCTAGCACGGTCCGTCTAGGAGGAGTTTAAGGGACGGAAATCCCGACAAACTTTAAGAATTACAGTATAGATTAAATAAATATCTATATATGTATCTGGTTTTTCTGATCGACAAATCGATCTCCGTCGATATTATTAATCATATTTTGATGTGAAACAGACACATTTATGCAAAAAAAAAAAAAAAAATAGAAAATAACAACGTTCATTCCGGCCTGGGCAACTAGTGGCTCATAGTGTTTTTTTTTAGATTTGGCAAAAACACACAAGTTTCAATTACCACCTACATACTTTTAGTATAATTAACAAAAATTGAAATTGATATCAATAAATTAAGTAGAGAAATTAAAACTGGCATTTCGATTATAAACTATTTTGGAAAATAAAAAAAAAAATGCGGCTATAAAATAAATTGTTAATTTTAAATTTGGCTCCCATACTATTTATGTTGCCCAGTTCAGTTTTATATATTTCCTGTTTTGTCAATATGGCTACAATACAATATAGACAAAGATAGAATATGTTTTTTTGAAAATTCAAATAAAAGCAACAGTCACGTGATCAAGTATAATAGCGAATGGTGCAAAAGGGACAACACATATTTCCCTTTCATCTATTAGGTATCATGCCTTCATACAAGTCTCTGGTTATCCTCCTTTGCGCCTAAACTATATAAATTTCTTTTTTTTTTCTTGATTCTATCAAAATTCGATCTATTTTGAAGAATGAAATGAATTGTAGGGAAGCTGTTCTTGTTAGCTACGCAAAATTGCCAGCAAAAATTTGAAATATACATGCTCTAATTTAGTAATTTGGAAATGCCGTTGACACCATGCGTCAACGTATTTACCGCACTAGTGCGTAAAATACTTTTATACATGGCAATTTAAAGCATAAGAGTTTTCACAGTTACCAAACTTTTTAAACATACTATTAAAATCTACAAAACAAAATGTGGCGCCTCGTTTTAACAAACTTTCAATCTCGTGCATAAAATGTTCGTATTGCGTCCTTGGCACACAAACAACTATTAAGGATATTTAAAAATTGTAAAACGTTAACAACGACTACATCTCATAGCAAAACTTTTTTAATTTTACTTACAGATGGAATTTTTAAATACGACCTAGTCGTGACATTGATATTTTAATAACAAAACAATAACAGCAATAAAAATATTTTACCACCAAAACATAATTCTTTTGACAAAGATACATTGATCTTAAACAAAACATTTTTTTACTATTTTTGTATCTTATTAACACAAACGAAATATAGAAATGTCAATTATAATTAAAAAATGTGTTGCGTCAATGTTATATCCATCGCAACATCATTCATTATTCTTTGAATCATTGCCAAGTTTATTTAGTCTAGTTTAGGTTGTTGTAGTACATTTGTATATATACAAATATTGTATAAGAAAATACTAAAATAAGAAACCTGTCTCAAGAAAATATAATTTAATTAATTTTTCCGTTTTATTAATTTTTCGATCAATCATCGCGCGCACCACACTGGTTGTTAAGAAGAAACACCACAAGATACGAATAGTAAATATAAACATTAGCCCCTAAACACCACATAATGTATAATCTTAAGGTGTTAATACTCTCTTTTTAGCCTCCATACGTGATGAACAAATTTTTTTTGGTATCACAGAGAGAGAAAGAGAGAGAGAGAGACGAAACCAAACATTGTTTATACGAAAGGCACATGTATAAGAAATCGTGTAACCTTGACATTGAAGTGTTTACAATATATAAACAATATTTTGTTTTTGTTGTAAATATAATACGATTTGTGACAGACCATTAATTTGGTTGAGGGATTATCTAATAATCTAAAAATAATTATAAAATTTTTTTTTATTGTTTTTGGACAAGCGCTGTTATAAGCTAATCTTGTGTTAATTTTAGCTCTTGAATGTGTCATGCATTTTATACACATATTTAGCACTAAATATATAAATATGGGAATTTAACATTGAAATTTGATGAATATATAGTAAAGAGATATGTATATTTATAAATACGGTCGGACGATAAAACGTGTTTTCTTAGCCTAATTTTGACTACTTGCGATCGATCACAATCAAGCCGCCGCTATTAATAAAAGTCACCAAATGTCAAGCACGTGTTTTACTTTTCCTATTGTATTTTACAACCGTTAATATTTCGTAGAATACAGATTAGCATAATTAAAACAAAAAACCTACGTTTAAACGCCAAATTTTTTCTTAAAGATTTAAATTTTATTTTGTATGCGAATTTGTAAGCGCAACTTTGACTATGGTTGGCTATTTAGATGCTATTTATTAACAATGTCATAATCACAACATTTTTCGCGATCGTATGTATATGCCAATGTCCGCATTTATAAACATCATTAAAATATTGAAAAAAAAAAATGTCTTTAAAATATACATTTTCTTAAAAATACAAGAAAAAAACGCCAACCTTGAGATCTATATTTAGAAGAAGATTCGACAAAAAAAAAAAAAAAAAACACAACCAACGCGAAAAGTGATTACAAGAAGACACAAAATAAAATATGGAAACAAATAAGCAGAACATTTTATAAGAGATGGTTCGGTGTTCTTTACGCAAGAAAATTAAAGTTTTTCTCTATTTACACCTAGCGGTCTAACACGGGTAACGGTTGGTTTAAAAACACAGCTCACACTTTTGTTTGTTTCATTTACAAAATGTGTTAATGAGATGATGAAAAACTGGGTGGTCCGAATTTCGTGACTCATCACCAATAATGTTCTATGGCAAACCGCCAATGAACATTTAATGATATTCTTGAGCAAACTTATCTGAGGCCTAATCTAGACAAATCAAATTAATCTATAAATTGCTAAATAAAATATGTTACAGTAACAGGAAGAAGGAAATCAGGTAAATGCAAAGAGACATGCCTGAAACATCAATCGGTGAGTAGAAATGGGAACAAAGGACTTTAAGCAACAAAAATTTACAAAAAAAATGGGCAATTTTTATGTTTTGCATGTAGCATAAATATACGTACTCAAATTTGAAGAACAACTTTAAAAATTGCATTTTAACGGATTACGCTCCCGTTTATGGTTGTATTAATCAGGTACAGCAACCGAACTTTCGTTACTGAAAATTATCTTGCCTTGCCCATGTTATATCGCTTAAGCCTAGAATTTTAGAGTGACAGTATATTCATGTGAATGCAATAGTGTCCTATACGCCATTTGGAAAATTTTCGAGAAATCGAATTTTAAACTTAGGACTAAAATTTGTTCACCATTTAAATCAAATTTTAATGTGTTGTTAACTTCAGTTTATAGTTCTAACATTTCTGAATATTTTACAAATACGAAATTAGGTTTTCGTTATGTGAAAATTGGGAAACAGACTTTTCCCCAAAAAGTCAAAAATGGATATAGGACACTTTTGGTTAAGTTTTTTTTTTTTTTTTTTTTAGTTTTCAAATAATTATGCTAAAATGCATTGGATATAGGACAACAGACTTATGTTAAATTCTTTCGGGGGAAAAAAACACCCTGAGGGTAAAATATTTTACTCGAAGGGTAAAAAATTGACATTACAAATTCTTTTTGAGAAAATAAAGCACTTTTTGTTTGCTTTTTGGATTTTTTCATAGATTTGCTTTGCTCTTTACAAATACATAGAAATGTGAAATATCAAAGTGAATTGGAAACAAAAACAAAACTTCATTTTGATATTTCATTTGTGGTTTATTTGAATATTAATGCGCTACTAAATTAATTAGTTCCATCTTGTTGTTATCACAATAAAAAAAGTTTTACTGATCTGACTGACAGTTAGTCATTCTTTTGGACATAAAAAAGTTACTTTATTTCAAAATTTCCTTATATAATAGGGTAACTGGACAAATAAGAAATAAAATATTGATAAACCAAACCTAATAAGGTCTAAATTATTAATTATTTTAGAATCTATAATAAATAGCCCAATTTTATAAAATCTGAAAGAGCGTGGCCGACTCTATAACAATCCATTAATATTAATATTTTTAGAAAAAATGGTCTATAGGACACACTAGTATTCACGTGAAGATTCCGTACAAATCAATTTTTTTTTTAATAATACGTTTTTTGAAAATCATCAGACGTATTGTCTCTAATGATGTCTAATTTGAAATACTCATTCCTTCCCCCGCTTATTCACATCAATCAAACTTCTTATTCGGTTGTTTTTTTCCGAATCTCTTAATTTCATTACAGTTTGATTGACAACATGAAATTAAAACAAATAAACTTATTTGTAAATTGATTTATTTATTTTAATATTGCTTAATTGATTTGATTTTAGCCTGTACAGTATTGGTTTTATAATATTAAGGGGCCTAGAAAGTTACTCACCTACAATTTCCGAGCGATGATTATTCTGATCTTTAAGCAAATCCTAGATATAAAAATGTGTGACGAACATTTCGAATCCCACATGATCCGTATTAATAAAAACGAAAATCTGTAAGCAAAATGAGCAGGATTTTCGTAGTATTTTCGAAGGGGTCCAGGGGTTTAAATGAAATAATTTACACACTCGAAACTTGACCACCGCATATTGAAGGACAGTACATGAGAAAAGAGGCCATTGGCGAGAGGCGGGCCCCTGGATCTAGGATGACCTGAAACAAGTTTTTGGTGCCGGTAGCAGCGTTTTGTCGTGTTTTCGCACAGGTCGCAAAGGTTTCTAAACTTTCGATTTTTTTACGTATATTCGAGGGGTCGGTTCCTGGAACTAACGGAGTTTAAATTTTTTTCATATAATTTTTTTTATATACTAATTACCAGAATATTACTATTAACATTAATTAATCAAAAATATTACAATTAATTTAATTTTGAAAAAACAGTGAGACTTTGCATATACGAGTATAAGAGTCGTTTACCATTTTTGGAAATATTATTTTTTTTTAAATATTACTAGGCGCATGTGGCTTCTACTGAGACGAAATCTACACAATCTAACCTCTCTCGACTTGAAATTACGACAGTAAATAGGGAATGGCTTAAGGAACAAAACTTATATAGTGCCGATGTCTGTTTTTACTCTGGCGGTGGAAGCCACTACTTATCGGGGGCGGAAATTAGTACACGCAAAATAACCAAAGAAATCGATAGAGGGATGCAAAAAATGGTTTGTAAAGTTTTTTCGTAAATCAATATTTTTCGAGTTATTCTCGATTGAAAATGTTGATTTTGACCCTTCACTTTTGAGATTTTGGAGTTTAATATGAAGGACAAGTTTTCAAAACATGCTGGCAGATCAAGAAACCTCCTCTGTTGCAGCACTGGTGCGAAGATGTTTAGCCTTAGAAGATACATGGAGGCGCACGGGGTATGAACGCGAAAAACTACAATATGTTCTCGGAAAAATTTCTGCTTTTTAATAATTACTCACATACTAAAATAGTGAACGCCCCAAAGCCGCTTAGCATTGTTCCTTTCTGCGCAAAGATAACAAGAAATTGTAGCATCCTTTTGGTATCAAATTGTAGTTGATCGTATTTAACAAAAAACCTTATGGGGTGTTCTGGCACCTTACTACTTAGTGTTTTTCGAGATTTTTTGTTGGGGATTTTTATTGTCGAGAAATCCTGTGTTCCTGAAATTTTAGAGGTTGGTATCGTTATCCAAAATAAAAAATCCCAAAAAAATAAAGTTTTTTAAATATAAGAAATTTTTGAAGTATTATTTTAATTCGTTTTATACATAAGAGGATGGGGGCTACCGCCCCAAACCCCTGCTTCGACAATTTTTTGAAATTCTAACTTTCATAGAGATTAGAGCATTTTTGCAAAATGCATGTTTTTTAATAATTATTAACATAGTAAAATAGAAAACTCCCCAAAGCCGCTTAGTATTGGACCCTTTGCGCAAGGATGACATAAAATTATGTAAATTCCTTTTGTTTTTATGTTTTAGTTAACAAAAATTTAAAGGGCTATTCTTTTTTGATTTCTTTTTTTCTGAATTTTTTTGCTTCTGGATTTTTTTTCTGTATTTTTTTTAGATAAGGTAGCCAAGCGAATCCGTAATTTCTACATTTTTTCTGGATTTTAGCTTTTCATTTATTCGGGAAACTTATTTCTGAATTTTTTTTTCAGGCAAATGTAGTGATCCCAATTTGTAGAAAAACTTGCGAGCACGTCGAAATCTCAACAATAAAACCCCAAAAAAAATCTCGAAAAATACAAAGACCACCAGAAGACCCCATTAGATTTTTGTTAAATATGATCAACTACAATTTGATAACCAAAGGGTGCTTTCTTGATAATTTCTTGTCATGCTTGCACATAGAGGACAAAGATAAGCGGCTTTGAGGAGTTCTTTATTTTAATATGTGAAACAGAAATGTACATAATATATAATATAAACATCAATATTTTTTAAAAAATTATCACATTTTCCTGTAATCCTTGCGCCTTTGCTAAATCAATGCTATAATCTGTGTCCGTTTTATAATAAATTCAAAATTTGAAATTTAATTTGCAATTTTGAAATTTTCGGTTTGAAACATTCAACGCTAACGCTACGGTTTAAAAAAATTGAAAATTTTGAATTTCAAATTTTAAATTGAATTAAAGTAACTTTCTGTAATTACGAAATTCTTAAATTTAAATAGCCAATTTTATAAATTTTCATATTCCTATATCCCAAACTTTTTCTTTAAATTTAGGTTCTAAGTTTTCGTGGCTTTGCATCGGTACCGCTCTCAATTTAGAATGAATCTTAAAAAATTTCTTGATTTAAATTTTTGAATTTCGAATAACTTTAACACTTGCCACCAAATTTTAGATTCGTATTATTATTTTGGGTATATGAAAGATTGTGTACACTTTGCGTAAATCCAGCCTCATGTCCTGTCCATGATTTCACCGATTGTAATCTGATAATGATAAAACACTTTTATATTTTGACCTCGTTGTGATTCTAACCCGTTACACTTCTCAAAAGCAGTAATTTTAACCATAATTTGTTTTTGTTTCGCAGATCACGTTTCGTGATCTGAGATCAAGAAGATGAAGGATTTAGACATTAAGTTCTTATTAGACATTAAGTTCTGTAGTTTCTCATCTTTAGCATAATTAACAATAATAATACGATTTTGATAAGCCATTATTATAAATATAAATTTAAGCTTCAAATAAATCTTTTTAATGTAAAATATCTCTATTTACCTAAGAAATTGACGGTCTAAAATATACGTTGACAGCCTCAAACAATTCACCACAGCAAGCGTAACTCAACTAATATTTTTTACACAATTTACGCGTGAATAGCATAATTTGTGAGTTGGTATAGGTTAACTACATATAAAGGAAAATGTTATAAAAGATAAAACGAACAAAAAACGCATATAAATTAATTGTTTTGTAGTTTGAAATGGTTGTATCACATAGGATACAATATGCATTGTAGGGTTAAAAAACATATGAGAAAATAAACAAAACAGAACGAAAAAGATCGATTTAGCACATCACTAGATTATATAAATATATCGATAAGGGATAATATTTCGATATTTTTTAGCATTCTCCTGATTTGGCAACTATGTAGCAACTATTTTCCATCTCCAAAATTAAAAAGGTGGCTGCCAGAAAAGAGATTTGTGTCGAATACCCAAAACAAGCGGATATTTTTTTGTATTTGAAAAATTGTTTTACAGTACAGGTATTGAAATGTTGGAAAATCGTTGGATGAAATATATTGTGTTAAAAGGATATTATATTGAAGATCGATACGTACATCAAAAGTATATTTCTTACAATTATTATACCATATTCGATATGAAGCTGCAAATAAATTATGCGCAGTACGAAGTTTGCTGTAAATAAAAGAAAACAAAAAGCTGAAACGTCGTAGTTAGAGTTTCGGCATCAATATTATGTGGTTTTCCTGTTGCAACAAAAAACAGATTCGGAGTCAAATCCGAGTTGAAAAATGAGTTTTTTGACGTTTTAAATGAAACAGCCAAAAATCCGGATTCTGCGATTTTTTGTTTTTTATATGGTTGTGTGAATATACGTATTAATTGTCAAACTCTATTTTTATAATTAGATTGTTAATACTGATGAATTTTTCCGTAAATTAATAAATAATTTACAAAATCATGTTATTTGTTGTATTATTTGTTAATTATTTTACTGTTTTTTAAATATATTTTTCCGCATATTTATTTTGATGTTTAAATGACATTTCGATGACATTTAAATGTAATCGTGTTAGTAATCGCTCCGAAAAATTTTACCGAGCGACGACTGACAGCTGCTGTCACTTGAGTTTCGCTCCGAATCTGTTTTTTGTTGCAACAGGAAAACGACATTAGATTAAATGTCAGATTGTAGTAAAATAATAGATTTTATCCACTTTTGACATATAATAGCCCGATAACTATGCTGATTTCAAATAAAGAAAATGTAAAATAACCCATTGTTATTGTATAACACACGCTGCTAGGGGCAACGTGAGTTATATTTGGTATAACAAAATGTTGAGTAGTCATTGGAAAATTATTCATAGTCAAATTGAATGAAAAACTATATTCCAAAAATTAGTTAAATTAAAGTACACCATGACAATTTAAAGAACGGTCACTATGATAAAATGGATTTCAAAATTCAATGCTCCAGTGTGAAAACACAAAATGGAACTATTTCTTACTAATTTACGAAATTTATTTCAACAAAAGTGGATAAAACGTTGTATGGCACTCGTGAGCAAAGAGATATTATCCACTCGGGATAATGTCCCACTCGGCTATCGCCTCGTGGGACAAACTTATCCCTCATGAATAATATCTCGTTTTGCTCACTAGTACCATAAATAACTATTATTAACTCAGTTTAGTCATATAGTATTCGCATAATAAATTTGATTTTCGATTTCGATTATGTAAATTAGTTGTTTTGATGTGGTACCCGTGCCACGGGTACCACATCAAAACAACTAATTTACATAATCGAACAAAATTGTCACGGTCATGTTTTCGCAAATAACTCTGCTATTTTTCATTTTAGGAAAAACTGGGAAAACAGCAAAGTTGCTAACCAATAGTTTGTTGTTTAATTCGTTTTTGTAGCCCTACTTTACTGAATTTACTAACAAGTGATTCTCACTTTTAGTAAATTCAGTAGTTAAAAAAATTATCTAGCGATTAATACTTGAACTCGAAGAATTATATTTAACGAGAAATTTTCTTGTTTTATTCAAAAATGGCTTAGGACTCAACTGCTTATCGTGAATTTTTTAATTCATCCTTATTTAAAGTAGATGTCATACGAGTAGAGTTGAAGTAGAGACGTACGAGTGTCATATCTCGTACATTGCCAATTTACGCAAACCGTAGAGGCAACATTTCAATAGCCTATCTAGATTTATAGGATTTTAGATTTAATTAAGAACTTTTAAATAGTTACATCAAATTTGACTTTTTTATTTGGTAAAGTAGGGCCTTAATAAAGAAATACGAGTAAGAAAGAGGGAGTAGTTTTGAAGAAAAAAGAACGGTTTTTGAGCAAATAACTCACTCATTTTTAATTTTAGCGTAAAATTGTTTATTTTAAACTGTGAATGCGATTATGTAAATATAAAGGAAAAGGGAGAATTTTGGTCAAAATAGACTGATTTTTGAGTTGTTACAAAAAATTATTTTGAAAGTTAGTAAAAGAAAATTACTGTTTGAAATACCGAAATGTATTATAAATAAATACGAATCCTTGTCTTATACATTAGGACAAACTGGAATTGAAGATTACGTCATGGTGACGTTAAAAGAAAAAACCCAAAAAGTCTCCAAAGCAGGCTGTCTCAAACCTAAAGAGCGAAAACTAAATCCATCCAGCAGAATAATATCTGGAAACTGCAAAGTACTTTAACACATAAAATGGATCGAATACACTATCTAGCCAGATCACAAAAGAGATAACAAAAATTAACTTTAAGGTGAAAAACTTATTTAACAATATATATAAATCGCGACAGAAAACCTCAACCAATTTTGAAGTTGTGCTGAAACGTGAAACTAAGGGCAAACATGCGACACTGCATGATATTATCAAGTGTGAGCTGGAAAGTTTAGCCAGAGAAATATTTAAAAGACCCTTATCGCCGACTAAAAAATTTAGGTGTGGGCAACACATGACTTTCTTTTACGAACTTACTAAGCAAATTTCTTACAAATTAAATATTTTTTCTTATTTTTTTTTTTAATATTTTGCTTTTGATAGTATTTCCTTAAATCATATACTTTGAGATATTGGCAATACAAATGTTCTGGTCCAGGGAAGTTTTCTGTTGTCATTTTTTTACTAAAATTAACTGGGGCCTCCCAATTTATGAAAAAAGCTTAAATAAGAAGTTTTAGTTTTATTGGTTAAAGCATCTTTACCGTAGAGAGGACACAGACTCACAGACAGAACGACAGACAGACAGAGAGACCGACACATACATCACTTCCTGTCAGTATAAGAATATAAGACGAGTCTGAAAAAATCTGTGATTCTTGTTGAAATTCTTCAATCGCTGTTCCTTTCCGAGTAAGTATTTCCTCAATCTCTTCTCTGTAGGCATTCATTCAACTGGCTCCTTAAGACTTGAGCTTAAAAGCGCAGGCTGGTTCAAGGTTTGGACAGGTTGTAATAACACACTTACTTTTTCTGCGTCCTATATATTCCCCAACCATCCATGGATTGTGATAAACTCTGCAGAATTTTGAAATTCGTAATAAAGATATTTGTTAAGGGATATTTCATTTAGTTTAGCGTTACAAAATGAAATGGCCAACTATACGTAGATAGATAAGAAATTTCCCGTAAAACAACTTTTATGTCTTTATATTTTTTCCTAAAATGCAAAATAACCGAGTTATTTGCGAAAACGTGGCCTGATCACCTAAACGGGGTGAAAACCTCTTTTTCCACTCTTACTACATTCGGCCGAGCTCTGGAGTCATCGAGTTCTTAATCTTTAGTGAAAAATACCTCGATAAGAAAAGGAAAAACCGGAGTTTACCTAGAAGAAGAAACAATTTCTGGTAGTACGCATTTCCACATGTTAGCAAGAAGCATATTACCGTTTATCCTTACGAAAGCTAAATTTAAACGTAAACTATGCCTTCTTTGAAGATTTTCTGGGAGTTTATGCGCGACCTTTAGTAGTTGTTGTTACTTGAACTATTACGAAATATTTTGCGAGGTTAAATATACTTGCGAACTGTTTTAGAATTGTCTTCAAATAGTTAATGTTTTACAGAATGTTTTACGTTCCGTTTCAAATTTCTTAATTTTACCCATATAAGTCCGCTCACGAAACTTTTAACCGCATTTATATCACTTGTTTTTGATTATTCACAAAAGAAATTCTCCGTTATTCGAGGTAAAAAAAGGAATCACTTTAGTTTAATTAACACACATAAATTCTTATTTTTGAAATGTTAGGTTTTATCGGTACTTGCTACTAAATAATTTTTTTTTTTTTTTTTTTTACGTAGGGAGAAATTATCGAGAAATTTTGCAAGTTTTCAGTTTCGATCTGAGTGAGAATAACGAAAAATTTAACTTTTTTACCAGTCAATCTCAACAGGCTACAGCGACTGAAAATGCTAAGTACACTTTACATTACTCCCTTAGAAAACAACCGTGTAGTTAAGTTTTACCGAGCAAACGGCGCAGTGGTTAAAGGGAGGTACCGGGATCGGGAGGTACCGGGTTCGAATCCCGATAGGGGCGGGATGCAAAAGGGATTTTTCATCATCTGATTACGATCGGTGATGACGATGAACACAGCTATGTCAGCACTATACATAGGTTGGCATGAAGCAATGCAATGTGCGGGTGGTTTATACAAAGCGAATCTATAGCCGTACGTCCTCGATTTGGCTACTACTGTGTAAAGTAGGACGGTAAAATTAACTGCGAAAGAGTTGGGAGTGCCTTGAGCCCCAGAAAAGATAGATAGAGCATAGATTAAAAAAAAAAAAAGTTAAGTTTTAGCGAATTATACGCAAATTTTATTTAACGCATAATATATTTATTAAGAGTTTAATATGTGTGTTTGCGTATAATTCGCTAATACTTAACTACACGGTTGTTTTCTATATAAAGGAAGTAATGTAAAGTTTAATTAGCATTTTCAGTCGCTATAGCCTGATGAGATTGACTGGTAAAAAAATTAAATTTTTCGTTATTCTCACTCAGATCGAAACTGAAAACTTGCAAAATTTCCCGATAATTTCTCCCTTCATAAATTCTTATTGTTTCAGCTTTCAACACCTTCCTGTTTTCAAAACTTAAAATTTGATGCGTTAGGAAGAAATGTCCATCGAAACAAGATTACAACACGTATTTTTAATTAATTAATTTGAACTTTTATGATCTCGAACGAATCAAGCGAGGAAAAAATAAATTCTCGGGGTAAATGGAATTATCAACTCTAATAAAATAAACATTTTTTTTCCACTTTTTAATTGCTTCGAAATTCGAAAGAATTTAAAAGTTGGGTCAAGCACGATACGTTAAAACGAAAATTCAAGGCGATACAAATAAGATAAAGGAATCCAATTACAAATTAAGGATGGTGAGGCGGGTTCGGTAAAACATACATACATATCTCGAAAAAAGCGTTTCGGTTTCCATTTTATATGCATTAGTATGCGAGATGTTAACCATTATGAAATTTTGAGGTATTGATTACCAATTCAAAAGTATTCTCTTTCATTGTATTCTCGGGTAACTTAGAACTCTCATCTTGTTGATCAACAAGTTGAGAGAATGCAAATACCGAGACACGTTAAAGAGCAAAAAATAAGATCCAAATAGTACTTAAGCCATCGCTACGGAGTGCAAAAGGTAGCATAGAAAATCTAAGAAGAAAGGTGTTACATGAAAATCATCTTATTCTAAAACAACCGAACGAACCTTAACCGGTCTTTAAGACCGGCGCCTATTTTAGGTATATAACTCCATTACTTCTTAACCTTAAAAGTAGAAAATTATAAATTGAATGCTTAAATTTAAAAAAAAATGACATGAAAATTCTTACGAAACATCGTCTGCACCCTAGACGGGGGTGGGGGGGGCACAATGGAAGAAATAGTATCCCAAGGAACGAATCAAAAGAATGTAAACGACTCAATATTTTGCATCGTTGGCAAATGTAGTTCTACGCCTCTCCGGCTCACTTTACTAGTGGACCACAACTTCTTTTTATTCAAAATTAATAGAATTCACTGATTTCCATAGGAATCCACAGTCCTTAATATTTTCTGAATTTGTTTTGCTTTTCCTACAATTTTTGAACTTAAAATTTCCCGAGGTGGTAATTTTTGGTACGATTTTACCAAATTTTTACTGCCATCACTGCCATCAATGTAATGTATATTTACTTAATGAACACACAGAACAGAATGCTGTTGCTTTGAATTTTTTTTTTCGTTTAAATAAATCAATTATTAAAAGAAAATGAAAACGATTTACTTAAGCGACATTCATATATGTTGAAATTCAAACATTTATGAAAATATTTCAGAAATCATAATTAAGAATTTATAATGTTTTCATTTAAAAATTTGTTTACTACAAAAAGTTTGGTATTTTCCTCGTTTGTAATTCCCTTATAAAAGCTTCGTTTTTTAGACTATGGCTTTGTATAATCTACGTTGCTTTTCTCTTACGTGTAACCAAATTCGTTAGGTTCATCACCTCCTACATACTTAAGTATAATTTATATTTGAAATTTTAATTAAATTCCTTGTTTAAATCCTATACCATTTAATTAAATTTCAATTACATTTTTTTTGGAAAGCACGTCATATTCAAATTTTATGCTTAATTAAAATTTTACGCGGTACTTTAAAAACTGGACCAAATATGTAATAAAATTAAAATTAAAAAAAAAAAAAAGAAAAATCTTTAAAACGAAAATCTACCCAAAGCATATTGACTCATATTTAATATTCGACAATTTCAGCATTTTTAGGGGTTATAAAATTTTTTATTTTCGTCCTTTATATTATTCCCATTTAATTTTGCGGAAAATGACATTAAATCTTACATCAAAATTTTTCGTATCCAGTGTCAGGTCACATTGAATTTCATATTCTGTATATGTATGTACATAAAAATAATAGCGGATGGAGAGAAACAACAAAATTTTAATTCGAAATAAATTGTTTTGGTGGATGTCGTTATAGAAATAATATAGAGGAATGTAAACCGCCTTCATCATTTAAGGTGAATGCATCTCAATTAGTATTTTTTTATCTTTTAATAACACAGAAAAGAGTAACTCACTGTTTATATTAACAATTCTTTTCAAAAAATGATTGATTACACTATCGCACCTTAAATTTAACCATTTTATTTTGCCATAATCAATTAGCACTTTCTTTATACTTGTACAGTTGTACCCCCGTATAACGATTTTAAATTTTGTAAAATTTTTGAAACGTCGGTAATTACAAAAGAACGATACTTTTCCCACAAAGCCGATGTACGTCACTAAATGCTAGGTAATTTAGAACTGAGACGATATTGAACAGTAATCGAAATGACATTCGATCTTTAAGAATTACATTCAGTTATACATCTCTATAGTTGAAAATCCTTAAGAATTTAAATTACTCCGTTCAAAGAGCATGTTGGTACTTGCAAAATGTTGTGCATCTACTTTCGACCAAAACTATCAATATTTGAGAAAATAGGAGGCAAAACAAAAATGTATGACTGGAGGGACGGAAAGATTTTTTTTTCGAGATTACAATACTTATCCAATATAACTTCGTTTTACTTGGAAAAGTAATAAATTTATTCAAAACTAGTATGTATGTATGTATACCGAAAAAATCATGTTATACATGTAATACCTGTACATGCACGATGCACAGTACATGTATAACTGAAAATTATTTCAATTCGTAAAACAAAAAGACTGATGCTTCTCACTTTAGATCTTACTTAATAACAAATACATTGTTTATTATTTCTAGCACAAAAAATTGTGTTTGTCTTAAATTTTGCTAATAAATTAATTTAATTTAACTGATATATTTGCATTATTTACAGAACGAACGTCATTTGTATTTTACGCCTGGCGATTTAATTTTTTTTTGTTTTTTTTCTTCTATTTTTAGGTTGAATAATATTTGTGATATGAGTCAGTGCCGGTAGTCAGCTAATTATTATTATTGTTGAATATTTTTTTTTTTGGGTTTGAATTATTTGTAATTTATTCATAATTGATAATTAGGGTTCTATTAAATATGTATAATATTTACGTAACTTATTTACATTATTAATGATGATTATGATGGTATCTTAAAATGTTGATGTCTAAATTCTCGGTTGGGCATAATTATTGGTAAGAAGCAGTAAGAATTTATAGTCGATTTAAATAAAAGAATACAATCTGTATATACATACATATATAAGGTTTTGTTCTCTCAACATAATAAGGCGATATTCGTTATTAATGAATGGAATGAATCATTCATTCATATGTACAAAGATTATCAAACGAATATTTACGTCATTGCGAAATGAAAAATCAAAATGTAAAATTAAAATTCAATAGCATTATGGAATAAATAAATTCGAAATTTTTCTTTTATTTATTATTTGTCGATGATATTTTCCTGTTCTTTTATTTTATAAATTTTTTTCCACTATTTTACAGACTACATTAAAAATTGTCTCTTATCGTTATGATAAAATATTTATGTACCAGTATTTATTTAAAATTTAATATTTACCAACTCAGGCACTCGCATATTCTTGCGTGAAAAATTTATCCAATTTAGTGAATTACCTGAAAATAAAAAAATAAAAACAAATCAGAAATTAGAGAATTAATATTAGCATATTAGGCTTATTAGAATGACGTTTTCAAATTCTTGAAGAAAAATTAATTTTCTTAAAACTTTTTGTTCCCAAAATTGGACAAATTATAAATAGTATATTGAAAGAACACCTAAATTCAAATAACTACATGTTAACTTGGTAGTGTCTACAAAATTGTAACAGACTAAACGCCCAAAAATAATTAAAATTTTTGAAAGAGGCAGCACCAACGGTTTTTGAAAAATGTGTCACTGACTAATAAAAGCTGATATATTGCTGTATCCGAATAGTGTTGAAGCAAAATACGATATTTATGTTCGGCAATGTCTAAAACTAGTGTGAGTTGGATATCTAGAGATATCCTTCGCCGGACCCTCTAGATTTTTGAATAGGGGTATTCAAATACTTCGCTTACTTATTGTTAACCAATGTTACATATAATATAATTAAAAGCAAGTACTAGTCGTCTATTTCATTCATAATGTAATTTGCCAATAAGTCCAAATATAATATGTGACTGATAAATACCTGTGAGCTAAAGTCGTTTTAGTTTTAATTGGTTGTCGATATAAATCGGTAGAAATCTCTTTTCTACCGCTCGTTTATAAATGGTAATTACATTTATTAATTATAGAATGTCGTTAATAAACAAAAAAAATAAAAGCGGCCCTACAGGTTTTAATTTGAAAGACATTTCTTTATTATATTTGACATATTGCATTCTGTTGATTAGATAATTCTTTATTAATTAAACAGATAATAACGCGAGAAATTTAAATTTGAAATTAGCTTTTTAACCATTAGATTATGCTTTAATGTATCAAGTGCCTTCAAAAAATCTAAAAAAAACTACTTGGCCGAGGTTCAAGCCACTAGAAATGTCATCTGTAACTTTTAAAATGGCCGTGGGCAAACTACGTTTTGGCCTACACCCCAATTGAAATCGAATTAATTTATTTCGAGTAAGAAGAGTGTCCAAAACATAATTTGATCGCTAATAAAATCTTATGGATAGCGCAGGTAATATCTTAATAGGTAATATCTTAATAGGATATGTCCCTTAAATTTGTAGCGTGCATTTTTTGGAGGCATGGGGGACTCAACCAAGCAAGTACTAAGAATATGGCAAATATATTTGGAGGTCAGCGGATTTATAATTTTAATAAATCTAAGAGAAATGCGTCGTTGTACGTTATGTCACAGCTTCTTTGACGATAGTTTTGGATTTAGTTGTGATCTTATGAACGGGTCCCATTTGAAACGCGATACTTTAAAACGCGATTTCACAAAATTCGATACGTTGCAAAATGCGATACGGTGCAAAACGCGATATGGTACAAAACGCGATATTTCAAAACGCGATACGGTACAAAACGCCATATGGTAAAAAACGCGATATTTCAAAACGTGATATTTCAAAACGCGATATGGTACAAAACGCGATATAGTACAAAACGCGATAATTCAAAAGGTATAACCAATTAGCAACTTTTATAAAACTTAGTTTTTCAGGGAATTCAATATCATAGCATCAATTTATTTATCAATATTTCATTAAAATTTGTTAAATTCAGATTTAATGAATATAAAAAAACTTATTAAAAGTTTAATAGATTTATTATTTAATATTTAGTCCACATTCCTTTATTCTTGAGCAACATTTCGACTCTTTGTGGCATAGTCTGGAACGAGTTTATTATGGTTTTTTTAATAAGTGGGTCGTTGAACCATATGTTTTTAATTTCCACAATCAAAATTTGTTTGTCTGTGATGTGTTTTTTCGATAACTGCGTCATTAGAACCGTTTAAACATTTTATATTGGGTTCATGTCCGGAGAGTTCCCCGGCCAATCTAATAGCGGTATGTTTTTGGAACTCAAATAGTTTTTAACCGACTTGGCTGAAAGATGTACCTTTGCCGACGGCGAAATAATTGGGGAAGTTTTGGTAAAAAAAACGTTATCCAACATCTGAATATATTTATCAGCATTCATAATGCCATCTTCTAAACGAAGAAGGCCAGGACGTTTTGCGGTGATACAGCCCCAAACCATGACAGATGTTGGATGTTTAACCTTTTGCACAGTCTTCACAAAAATATTTCTCTCGGCAATAATTTGGACCGAAGATTCATCCGAGAAACAAGCCTGAAAATTTGGCCGTTTAAGAAATTTTGTATATACGAAACGGCAAACAGGAATTTTTACCATTTCCTTCCCCATGTAATTCGTTTAATTATCATGTTGGACGTTAATTTTTGTTTAATAGTCGGGCGACACTGTTTTAGTACAAATTGTTTAAAGCGGCGTCGCAATGTTCTATTCGAGATGTTGATGTCGTACTTCTTGATAATGTCATTTATTGAAGCCGTTGATCGTTTACGATTCTGTAAGGTTAATTTTAAGATGATTCTGTCTTCCCTTCCGGATGTTTTCTTTTGTTTTCTGCAATTTTTCCTGTGCGGTGGAGTCACGACCTCGCCATTTTGAAGTGATTTCTTAATTCTTGACACACCATGTTTACTGGTTCCAACTATTTTGGCAATTTTATATTGTTTTAATGATGAATGTTCCAATAAATTAGTAATACTTTGTTTTTTATCAATAAAATGTCAGCTTTTCGTCCCATTATCACAGTAACGCGAAACTCTCAAAAATCATTTACTTAACACAATTGGAAATTATAACCTATTGCACCAATAAAGAACCACTAACACAATACTTAATAAAAAAATAATGATACCTCATTTATTCCACTATTAAGGTACTACCGTTACCTAATTTTCATCACTCGCTCACAAAATTTAGAAAAATATTCAATAACAAATTCAAGAGAAATAACGGTAAATAATTTTGTGCGTCATAAACGGTGCTAGACTTGTGCTATAAAATAAAGATAAAATTTCCCGGAAATTGCTTGTATTATTAGTGCAATTTTAGAAAATCAAAAGTTGCTAATTCAATGGCCATGTACTGTAGTTCCATCGTACATGTTCAATTTCATCATAAAGGTGAAGGAAAATTTTATATGTGAAATGAAGGAAGATTAATAATTTTAAAATATCGCGTTTCACATGTACCACATCGAGTTTTGAAATATTCCGTTTTGAAATATCGCATTTTGTACCATATCGCGTTTTGAAATATCGCGTTTCGAGCGGATCCCCTTATGAACATACTCTTTGCATGTCTAATTAATCCTTTGGCGGTGCGATTAGATTGAAAAAATATCGCTCTATTTTCGAGCGTTGAAGCCTTGGGCACAAAAACATTTCAGCCACACAAAAACATTTCAGCCGCAGAGCCTGGACATTTCAACAGGACTCGGCGCCGAGTCATAAAGCGCGCGTCAATCAAGATTGGCTGAGAAACATCGTTCCGCGGTTAATTTCCACTGGCCAAATTCACCGGATGCAAATCCGATAGATTTCTCGGTTTGGGGTATTTTGAAAAGAAAGGTTGGGACAAAAAAATACCAAAGTGTCGATCATCTCAAGCAAGCGCTTCGCCGGGAATGGGCCAAAATACCGCAGAGCCACTTTCGTACTGCATGCAATAGCATTGTCGACCGTTTGAAGGCCATAATCGCGGGTAAAGGTGGTCAAATCGAAAACTGCTAATGCAATTCGAAAATTTAAATATTTGTGAACATTTTTTACTTTAATTCAATAAAATTCATCAAAAAATAAAAATTCTGTGGCGTTTTGTTTTGGTAACACTTCGTGTCAGTCACCCTGTATATTACAAGAAATAATCAGATCCAATAGCGAGGCGCTGTTCCAAAAATCATAATAATACGTTGATTGATCTTTGGGAAAAATAATCGAGATTTTTAGTTTTTGATATGGTTTTTAATTTGTTAGCTTTACCCTTTGATTGCGACATATTGATATTAAAATCTCCAGTAATGAGAACATGATCATAACTTTGAAAATAATTAGCGAACAAAATCTCAATAAATTTAACAGTATCACCTCTATTATATAATGCGTGGAGCAAAACTCTATTAGTATCGGCTAGAGCTTCAATAAACAAAAATTTCGTCGAACCACTACAATGATTATTGACAATTCTCCACTGAAGAGTATTACAAATATATATTGCAACACCGTCAGCACCACAAGATTCACGATCATTTCTTATCAATACAAATCCAGGAATGTGTGACGCACTAGACTAGAAGGTTTGAGCCATGTTTCACTTACCGCAATAAATTGAAAATCAATTCCATCGACTAAATTCAGAATTTCAGCAAATTTTGTTATCCGTATTTATACTCCTAGCATTTAAGTTAGCCATTTTGGATATTGTTCTGTTATTTTTCAGAGCACATTTTAGCTCAGAATTTGCAATACACGAAGAGATGGAGCTTTTACACAAGCCTATAAAGTACTAGTGGGGATATATTGATAGTGTATATGGATTTTCTTATTATAGGTTCAATAAAATTTGCAGAGATGGGCCCCTGTTCATTTTTGTGTTTAAACTGAATGCGGCTAAATTTATCATTAACTGATAATTGACCAAACACGTGATGACCCTATTGAATAGAATACAATAATAACAACTAATAAAAACTTATTGACCATTAATTTGACAGTAAATTTTTTTTTATTTTAATTTGTTTTCGAATTCAAATATTTTTTTTTCCTGCCAAAAATTCTAACTTTGGCTACTGTTCAACCAATTGAGAGAGACTCTCACATATTCGTAAACCACAGATATTAAAAATTTGTAAAATGATGTTCATACATAAGTTTGTTACTCTTAATAACCTGGTATTTTAAAATTTCAATTCTGGCCTACTGAGTTGTTGCCACTATGGTATCCAAATTACACGAGTTTCAAAGTTCTCGGGTAGTCGAGTATTTTTTATTTTAATACACGGGTTACTCGAGCACCCACCCGGGTATAAACCAAAAAAATCTCAGGGCATACTGTATCTCCGATTGATGAAATTTTAAATCAAACAGACTTTCGATATTTTATATGGGGCAATGGCATTTTATTCCATACCACCATAACCATTTAATGTCTTCTTCCTTAAGAAAGTCTGTTGCGTTTTTAAAATATTTGTGGTGCCCGTCGTGTTGTCCCATCTGGGGAAACATTCTGAATATGTGACAAATGACATTTTTTTTGTGACTTCGTATTAAAATATTGTAGATTTGGTTCTAACTGTTGGTTTTAATAGATTAACCGTTTTTATTAATAATTATAATTGTCACGAAAACAAGTCATTTCAAAGAATCTAGCCCTTGTCCTGGATCGTTGTTTAAAATTTGGTTTGGTAAATTCATGTTTGACAAACAAAATAAATTAAATCATAGTTTTAGTTTTTTTAGTTGAATCGAATTAAATTTTATTTTACCTTGAATTTATTAAAATCATTTGACTATAATATGATCCTTCACGTTAGTTAAGAATTAGACAATACTAATAATTAAATAATCCGACTTGAAAGGTAACCAAAAGTCCGGGAATTAATTCCGCCATCAATAACGAACTATTTCAACAGGCAATTCTCTTTCAATTATGAATTAATTCCGCGACATCAATTTGTTAAAAAAATAATTAAATTCGCGGGAAATTAATCCATTTTTGCGGGGAATTAATTCATTTTTAATTATTAATTTCAAACTATTGTTGAAGTATAAGTATTCAGTACTTTCTCACGAAGGTGTAAAGCATTTGTAACACTTAAATTTCAATCCAAAACGTTAAATTCATCTCAATCTTTTGTAATCCAGTAAGCCATTTAGTACTTTTTCGAGAAGATGTGTGCCATTTCAGTTCAAGTTCATGACGTTACATGCCTTCCTTTGGCCCAAGAAATTCATATTTATCGGCGGAGTTAAATTCATTTGGAAATAAATTAATTTTGCTGATAAATTTGAATTTATTCCACTTTAAAGATGAACCAATATGAATTAAACCCGCAACATTTAATTTTTAAAACGTGAATTAAATCAGCGCGAAATTATTTCATTTTAAAAATGAGACCGGCATCTAATTTAATTCATATTAAAAAAAGGATTAATTTCGCCATACGAACATTTTCGGCGGAATAAATTCCAGAGGAGTTATTTCGTACCTCTGATTCAAATTATCCGGGTAGTCAAGTTTTCCAAAAAAGATCAAGAAAGAGAAGAAGAGAAATTCAAGTTTCTAAACGATTGACTTTAGAAATTATAAAATATAGTGAAATGATATATTTTGAAAAATAAATTTAAAAAATCAATCATATTTATGAATAAATAACTGCATATTTTTGATTTAAATTAATGAGAAATAATAAAATAATAAATTTAGAATAATTTACAATTTTAATTGAAAAATGAGCATTTTTCATTTCTACCGTTCCCAGAAATCGATTTTGACTTAAATGGCTATTTTCAATTAAAATTGTTAAATTATTTTTTTAATATTTCTCATTAATTTAAATCAAACATATGCAGCTATTTATTTATAAATAGAAAATCTGTTTCTAGGAAAACGTCTATCTTAAGGCTAAAAATTATAAGAATTATTCATTATTTATGCGAGATATGGTATTCAAATACAATATTCACAGTAGTTGTGAATTTTCCGGTTGATATTTCGCTAAAATATCTTCATAATTTATTAATACAAAATTGAAAGGAACGCTTACAAACATATAAATTATACCAGAGAATTTGCATATTGTGAATTTTACTGTGAAATAGTTTATAATAATTGGACTAAGTCGAATCAATCGAACGTAATGAGGACTTTCGAATCAGTCGAACGTAATGAGGCTTGGTATTCGTGGTCTGGCCACTGAATGATGAAATAAGCAATTTCATCGCAAAAGGGGATAAATCATTAATCGGCCGAAAAATAATTCAAGTGAAACTGAAAAATGGACAATGGACCAGCAGGGAGACGTTGTGATTTAAATAATTAGGAGGTGGTTTATTAAGATAAATTTCGAATAGAGAGCAGAGTATTTTGGGTATCTCAGATAGTCAGATTTTATTATAACATAGAAAAAATTCTATTAATTTCGTTCCTTGGTGTTAGAATTTATATACGCACAATTAAACGGCAATTTTTAGGTTGGTTTTGGCCGATAAAATAGTAACTATTGTACATAAATTTGGTCTTGTATATACAAAAAACCAACACAAATGTCTTTTACAAGCCATGGTGTTCCGCCACATAACAGATATAATAAAACAAACTTGTGTCAGTGTGTTAGTGAAGCTTAATGATATTTAAATATGAAATATGAACGTTTATTTTATGTCGTGCTTGTATACGGCGATACATCACTTGATAAATATCATTTATTTGAAATTGACATTTGTAACCCTGCTCGTTTAGATGTGGTATAAACGCAGCGGCTAATACTAATATGAATATTTTTACCTGTGTTACGTTATACGTTGTTCATATCCAAACAATCCAAACACATTTTGAAAAAGAGTAAAGACAGCGAAAACAATCAAAATAAAATAAAACATAAAAACTCAAAAAGATCATCAATAAATAATAAGTACCAAACAAAACGAAAGGAAATGAAAATCTAGCCTTAACCAGAATGTAGATCGTCTTTGTTTTGTAATAACTAACTTTTGTAAAAATGAACAAGTGATATGTTGTTTGTAAATAAACAACTACGAACACCTTTTGAGGAAGAGCCCACACATATTGTCTCGAAACGGATAAATTTTATCAATAATTTTAAATATTTCCCTAACACAACACTTACAATAAATAAAATAAAATAACAAACTAAAGAAATTAAAGAATTAAACTAGAAGAAGACTACAAGAAATAAATTAATTAGAATAAAATTAAAAAATTCTACTTACAGAGAAAGTCACAAACACGCTTTTCTCGTTTGATGGTTCATCACAGCGCTTTTAGAAATGCTTTGTCTCAAAATAATAGAAATTCGTTTGTTTTATGCACGCGACACTAGACAGGATAATAACGGATAAAAATTCCAGTGAATCCAAATCTAATTGAAAGGAAAATAATTCATAATTTGAACTTTTTAAAAAGTCTAAGAAACTGATCATCTTTTGCAAAAAAAAAAAAATGTTTCCCTGATATTTATTTAAGTTTCAACTATTAAATTACAATTTTATAATTATTCAACAACATGAAACAATATTAATTGTTAAAAAGATAGGTTCTCTTATGTCATAAAAACAGCGGTGGAAAATCTTAAAAAATAATTTTGTAGAACAAACTAAATCAAATCATAAAATTAAACCGATTATTTAAAATATAACTATCCAAAAACACAAAAAAACAAATTAGCAATAACTATGTAAAACTTAAGAATAAAAAAATGGAAACAAAAAACCAAGCACTGGTTAAATAGTGGCCCAGTACATAAATAGTATCTACAGAATGCTGTTTGGTTTATTGGCTAAATCATAAACAAACCTGCATAATCATGGTGGACAAACAAGATGGACAATTATTACGTAAAAGATACAAAGCACGTAAAACAGAGTGTAATTATTGTTTCAAACTAAGAACTTGTCCACAACGAAAACCATTTATTTATAGTGCCCGTAAACCCCAATGAAATAAATTTGTTTAATAAAAGATTATGGTCGGCCATATCGAAAGCCCTCTTGATCTAAATAAAAAAACGTGGCAGTTAAAAAGTATTCTTATATAAACTAAACTAAAGCGTTTTCCGTATCATAACCACCTCTGAACCCAAATTGCTTAGTTCTGAAAATAGCATGCTTGCTTAGGAACCCGTTGATTCTCTACTTTCTATGTTTTTTTCCTCAATTGAACGAATATAAAAGGTTAAATAGGATAAATAAGTTCATTTGCAACATTGCGTCAACTAATTGCATTGGTTTTTCAGTAGTGGGATACAAATTATAAAAAACTTATTTTGAATTTTTATTATTATTTAAAAAAAAAACTTTTTCGACCATTTATGCCCACGTTGCATTAACACCTTGAGTGCCGTGTACACCGCCGTCGGTACACACTCGATTTTGTTTCCAGTGCCGTGTGTACCGCCGGCGATGCACGATTAGATGTAACGAGTGAACGAATTTTACCTGAGTGCCACGTACTCTGCGGGCTGTGTCACGCTTAATAACGGTACAAAATCGAAAAAATAAAAAGAAGTTATTTACAAATTCGTTTTATACTTCTTCAGATATTCGTAACAGCTCTTAGAAGTTGGCACTCTATGAAAATTTATTGTAAGCGTATATATAGCGGCGTTCAACTTGTTAATATAGAGCCGACCGCCAATTAACGATTATTTCCTCTTTCTTCCTTTACCTTAATGCTACTTAAAAAATTAACTTTTTTGGTAATTTCGCGACGGAAGAACTTGCTGGCGAAATTTTTTTGCAAAATTACCAATTTACCCCTTTACCTCCTGTCGACAGTTTTGCTACGAGTATGCGGCATTAGTTAAATATTTAATCGGACAGCCAAATATTTCATTCTTCTGTTACAATGTTTGATTTTGCATTATGAAACCAATCGCAAATTCATAAAAGACGAAAGAGAGGGGAAATATTGCTTAATTGGCGATTGGCTCTTTACTTAAGCAATGGAACTCAATGGAAAAATGTTCGTCATATGAAAATATTTTGACGTCAATAATCAAGCAATAAAAAAAACTTTTTTTTTTTGCTTTTTATAAATAAACGTTTATTTACCACTTAACATAAAATATTTCTGTTTTACTTTTCACGGAATGAGAGCCAGCGACAAAACACAGTGAAAATGTTGTGTAATTTTGTTTTGCGCAAAAAAACAACTGAAACTGGGTTTCTTGAGGGAAATGAAAATATTGTTTTTTCATTTCCTTGTACTATTATTTGTACTGAATGAATCGGTTTAAAAACATTTCTTTGAAATAATTAGCCATGCTCTTTGTCAGAGTTATTATTAGGTGGGTTTTTCTTTTATTATTGTTGTTGTGGGTTTTTTGTGCTGTTTATAAATTTGATTCAATTTATCATTTCTTTATTTTAAAGTAGAATTCTTTTTTCGGGGGACCCTCGGACCTGTTTCATGAAATTAGCGTTAGTTTTTGTGGATTATTAATATTGTTGTAAGTAGGTTTTCTTACTTTATGATTTCCTATTTTTAAATTTTTTTTATTGAAATATTCTTTGTTAATATTTAAGGCTAAGAAATTAGATGGGGGACTCGAAACTCTTCCAACTTCTATAAAATGTTACAAATGTAAGCAAGGGATTAAGTACTAAGGGGCGTAATTTTAAGGTAAGAAAATTACCTAATTATTTTTATTTTTTATTATTAATTATTCAATTACCATGACGATATTCCGCAACATAAATCAAAAGGCAGATTTTGAATTACGAAATTTTAATGAAAGAAACCCGGGCAAGGCAGAACTATTATTTAGAAAAGTAGACGAAGAAGAACTGTTGCCCTATTTCGGAATCCTCTTATTCATGGGAAACCAACGGTCTTTTGGAGAAAGAACGCTTACCCTCTATAGGGCCACAATGTCGGCTAAACGATTTCGAGATATAACCCGCGACCAGCAAAATACCAGAGCAGTCTCTACCAATCTCCATCGGAGCTACCGGCCCTACTTCAACATTACGGTTGATGAACAATTTTATCCATTCCGAGATCGAACAAAGTTCACCCAATACATACCATCAAAACCGGCGAAATATGGAATCAAATTATGGCGGGCTTCCGCCTCGAAAAGCAGTTAACCGTTGATTGGTCAGATTTACACTGGGAAAGCTGGAAATACGAGGGACGCTAATCAGGAAGAGAGAGTCATGAAAGATTTAGTGGAACACTACAAAAATATAGAAAGGAATCAATACGCTGCACACTTGGAGACTATCGATGGTTGTGTAGCGTGCCAAAATTAAAACAAATAATTTATTAGGGTTCGAAATATCACATTCAAAAAAAATTAATTTTATTAATAAAAAAAACAAATTTTAAAGTTATTCTCATACAATTAAATATACAAAAAAATGAAAAATGAAATTAAAACATAAAAATTAGGTGATATTAAATTAATCCAGAAAAAAAAACACTTTTAGTTTGAAAAAAAAAAATAATGTTGCCTAAGATATAAAACAATCACGTAGCTAAATCTTTGTCCTATTATCCCACCATCTTGCATTTTACCAATTATGTGCTTTCCCGGAACATTCCATTGTTTTCCGCTGAATAATGAAAAATGAAATAAACAAAAAAAAACTACCATCAATAACCAGGCACAAATCTGGTGTTTTACGTAAACAACACACACCAAAAAAAAATCAACGAAAAATGGAAAGCCTGCTTCGTCTCCACTCAACTTTTCGATATCGATATTTTACGTTTTATATTATTTAATGTTGGGCGCCAGATATCTACTAATAGCACGCTTCCCGGCAGAACTCAGTCCACAGTCCACTCACGCGTGGGTTCAAGAGATGTAAGCAACAGATCTTTCCGAGATCTCAAAGTAATTAATTATTCACAAAAATAAACGGTAACAAAATAAAATAATGAAAAATAAAGAAATGAGAGGAGATAGCTAAGAAACAAATAAACCAATCAAAAAGGTAGTCAAATAAATAAAATCACTCACCAGTAACTTAGCTGTGCTTTCTCGTCGTCTTCTCTGCCATTCGTCCACAACTGTACCTGTGTTTACTAATTGTTACTCCGGAAACGCACCATCGCAAATGTACATATGCAAAGTACATGGAATTTATAAGCATAATCTAGTAGTATAATTACTGATTCTCCGCTCACCATGTGTAATCGGGGCAGTTATGTTGCGGCCCAAAAATAACACGCACGATTAATCACCAAAGTTCTTTAAAAATTCAGTGATATATTATTATTATTAATTTATTATATTTTTATTTTATTTTATTATATATAATTAATCACTAGCATAGTCTTATTAATACTTTATTCTCACTTCATAGTACCCAAACACAAAAAAACATTTGTCTATATTGGTCAATCAAAATTCACAAACCACGAGAAAAAAAAACAATCCAAAATTAAATTTTATTTTTCTATTGGATAATAAGTCTTTTGTTTTACCACCAAATAATCAATAAAAAAAAATAAACCATAAGCGATAACACTGGTTGACTTATTCAAAAAGCCAATTTATTTTCGAACCAAAATAAATAAATAAAAAAAAAATCACTGCTCTTTATTGTTCACCATCTCCTGCTTCACTGTCCATTCATCTCGTTACTTTCTTTCTTTTTTCTCCCCTGGCATGCGGTTTGATTTTCTTTATATACCTTTTCAAAAAAACGAAAATGCCGGATGTCGTCCCCCTCTTCGACCACAATTATTGGCCACTGCACCCACTAAGCCACTGAACTCCAATCGACTTACCTATTCTGACTTATACCTATTTGAGTTGGTTTACAATTGGAATTTAAAAACAATATTATTTATATCTAAAAGGTTGTGGGCTTGACTAGAGCTTTGTCGGAGATCAGGGCATGACATCTACATTAAATAAAAAAAAACAAATATCCGAAAAAAAACCATAAAAAAATCGATATCCACTAAGCAAAGATAGAAACAAGTCAAATAATACATTTAAATAATTTTCATTCATGTAATCTGCATCATTTATTAATGACCATCATCTGTATATTGCAACTTAATTGCTTTATTGTTATTGGCTTTTAAAATTCACAAAAAGAACAAACACATCAAATGAAGGGAAATCAGATAAATCCAATACAACAAAAAAAAACCGTTCACTGATTATTGATAGCAAAAAAAACCTTACAGTTGGAACCATTAAGAAAAATAAGACATGTCTGCCCTCTGAATTTAAGGCTTCGCCGAGACGAGAAATTTTATCAATTAATTTCGGCTTTGGAGAAAATAAAATTATTTGTTCATATGTGCCTAAAAAGAACAAGGTGATAGTTCTACTCTCTACTATAGACTCCGACGAAAAATTTTTCCTATATTATAATGCAACAAAAGGTTGTGTCGATACAATGGATAAGATGTTAGGCCTGTACACAACAAAACGAATGACAAAACGTTGGCCACTAGCTCTTTTTTTTTTTTTTTCAATTTATTAGATGTAGCGACTCTTGCGGCGTATATTATTTATAACGAAAATAATCCATCACACATTACGGTAAAAACAGGTAAATATTATAAATTAAATTTTTATTTACAAAAATATTTATAATATTGTTTACTATTGTCAGGTCGACGTCGGGAATTTATTCAATTATTAGCCGAGAATTTATGACTCCCAGTCATCAGAAAGGGGGCATAAAACTCCCGTACGACTGCCCACTTTGGAACGAAAGCTGCTATTGAATGGATGCTGGGGAGCAGCATCGAAAGTATGCGGGGTCCCAATGTAGTAGAGTTTGTGGCGGATGAAGATGATCGAGGCAACTCCGAAATAAAAGGAAATTGCTTCATCTGCTATCACGAAGTACGTAAACGAAAGCGGGTGACTAGGAAGATTTGTGTGGAATGCAAAAAGCCCGTCTGCCTTGTACATAGTCTTACTCAAACAAAATGTGAAGCTTTTTACAAAAAATATTTTTTTTATGTGTTTATATTTTTAGTTTTTGAAATAAAAAATTAACACTCGAAATATACTTGTTTTAGTCGACATTACCTACCCCTGATAATAAACCTTATTTTCTACTTTCAATTCAAAACACACAAAAAATTTCAAACATTTTCATATAAATTGCAAAAAATGAAACACATCTTTACAAATGTAAATTCCTTTGTAACTGTCAAAAAATTGTTTTTACAACTTTTTTTGCATTTTCCAAAACAAAATAAAGAAATATTCACTGACTAGGAAGAATTTCCAGATAAAGGAAAAACGTCGTAGTTATTCAAAACGAAAAATTGAAATCTTTACATTTGTAAATCCTGCCCATGCGAAGGTTATAAGCTGTTTATTTTACCTTAGAAGTGTGCACATACAAAATAACATATTAACGTGTTTAGGGTGCGTTCAGTGCCCCATATATATTTCATCCTATTTTCTTATAATTAGATTATTTCAATTAAAAATTAAGTAAATTAACATAAATATGATTTAATTTCAAAAAAATACTAAAATTATTAAACTGGTGAATGTGTTTTTCGGCGTTTGGTCGGTGGTAAATCTGATGATGTTGAGGGTATCACGATGATGTTGAGTTCTTCCATATCTTCGTCGATGACGACTGCCTCTGCATTTGTCTGGTGACATATTTTTGGCAAACCCGAACATAATGTTTCGAACAGGTCGGCTTGATGCAAACATCGCATACTGCAGTAGTTTTTGTGTCACCCTTTTTGCCATTGCGATTCACCTTACAGTCTTTACACCGCTTTGATATTTTATTATTCTCCTGAATTGATGGATAAATATTGACAATTTCGACAGTATAACCACTCAATTTTATGGCAGTCATTGCAGATTCTCTAAGGTTGCCTTGTTCTATGCGATTTTTTATACGGCGATCAGCAAGTTCCACCGCTAATTCTTTCAGAAAAATCTTGCGTCTGCTTATTTTAGCCTGACACAATGATGGATTTGGCAGATTGAATAAGCGGTATTCTGCTAAAGCTGCTATATCAATTACGTTGAAAAACAGTACCATCGGCCAACGATTGATTTTTGTCTTACGCGTGTACGATTTCACCATTTTATCGAATGTGTCAACGCCGCCTTTATTTTTGTTGTAGTCCAGAATGATTTTAGGTTGTTGTTTGTTTTCATCAACCTCTCGTGTAACATGCGCTGTTGAAAGTAATAACACATTCTTTTTTGTGTTACTGGTGTGGCTAACGAGACAAATTGGCCCTGAGAAGCAAAATATTGGGCTAAATGGGCCTCGTTTTTTTGCTAAATCAGCATTTGCGAAACAATGTGGCAGCTGCGGTTTATTTGATATTATTGTCCCCACTAGAGTTGTATTTTTTGTTACCAGTTCCTCGGAAAGTTCAATGCTGGTGAAAAAATTGTCCATAGTTATATTGTATCCACTATTCAAATAATTCTCTGATAACCGTAAGACCAGATCCGTTGCTACATGCTTTGTTCGATTCTGAGATGGTTGCGTTCCAACATAAACTTCGCCAGCTAATGGTTAGTTGGTGCGCGCGTCGACCAGCCAAACAATGTTTAATACATACTTTCCCGGATTTCTCGGTATATATTGACGAAAGGAGCAGTGTCCTCGAGTGGAAACTAGTTGTTCATCTATAGTGAGTTCTAAAGATGGTTTGCCTAATCCTTGTAAATTGTCTAAGAACAAATTCCATATGTATCGGAATGCAGCTAATTTATTATCTTTCAACCGCAATGATCTTGTGAGTCCGTGAGTCATCGAATCTAAGGAAACGAGTCAACTGTTGAAATCGTTCTAAAGACATTGTAGCACGGTAGAACGGCAAACAAATATTTGTTTTATGGAATAAATCTATTGCTGCTCTACGTTCGATATAATATTTGGTGTTAGTAATTGTTTGAATGCATCGGCTTTTGTATCGAAAGTTTGCGTTGCAACAGGATGGCAGTATTGGTTTCGTTTCCGTTCCGCTGCAGTAGTTCGCTGCTTTTCAGATTCACTCGGTAATGACCACTACACTTGAGGATTATTTTTGTTTTCCCACACATACCTTTCTACTGGTCCACTTATCTGATCGGCTGCCACAACATTATCTGCTACCTCTACTTCCTCCTCATTACTCACAGCTTCTTGTAGTCCTTGTGCTATATCTACTAAACGTGGGTCGGCGAGGACCGTTGCGGATCATCCATGTCCGAATCATCATTTGATTCCCCAAAATCCTCCTCGTTACTATCACAATCACTGGCGCTATTTTCACGACCGTTACTAATATTTTCATCAACGGCCAACAAATTAGTTAGTTCATCTTCTTCTTCTGCAGAAAGATCTCTTCTCCTTTGCAGGTTCAATAATTTGATCACCTCATTTATGCTGTTTTCCATTTTATCGAACTATTATTTATTAATGAACTCTTTTACCTTATACCTGATAAAATATTCCCCAAATTTGTATATCGAGTTGCATATCTTTGTACACATATTTATAGCGAATTCCATTACACGAAACAAAAAATAAAATTTATTTTCTCATTTTAGTACCGTTTTCAGAAAAAATAGTGTAAAATCCTTGGAAAGAATATAGGAGCGCTACGTGCCTCACAACACGGTTATGGTATAAATTATGATTACATGTGTTTTGCCAATACTTAAACAAACAAGAGAATCCGTATTATTTCCGTAACGATAAATTGACGATGTATTGTTTAAAATTAGTGCTATTTCAATACTAACACACACCTGGATATACCTTTTGTTTTGATTCAAAAATCGTTAGGGGCACTGAGTGCACCAAACACAGTTCTACGGTTAAAGTGAGATTTATTAAAGTGATTTCAAATGGTTCTTCTACAAGTGTTACAAAAAAAGTGAACACCAGCTAACGGCATAATCAATTTAGTATTTTTTACTTGAAGTTCCTTATCAGTTTGAGTAGTGACTTCAAGAGCAAAAATTTGTGCAACGAAAAATGTCGTTTAGAAGCTTAAAAATATTGGAATTATCTAAAAAATTCGATACAAAGTAGAAAATTAAGGTTAATTTCATCAACTGGAAAACCAGGAACTGCTACAATAAGAGGTAAGTGGGATTTTTCTGCAATAATACTTAATTTTGTGGTTATTCTAATTTTATACTTAGACGAACTTTGCGATTTAAACAATGACTCAACATCAGACGTATTTGTTGATAGTATAGATGATCCAAACGTTCAGCTAAATAATAGTGATAAAATATCTAATGATGAAGAATCAGCCTTAACAGTAGAGGTGGAAGCAGCAATTGAGTTAGTACTTCCTCAGCAGAAGGTTTTTCCTGCCGCGTCAAAAACTAAAAAACGTGCAGTTCAGTCAAAGAAATCTTTACCGTTAAGTGATGGTAGAATGAAATGCCAAGACAAAATATCGTGTGAGCAACAAATTCTTATTTTTAATAAGTACTCGAAGTTGATATCGTATAATCTAAAAGCATTATTTGTGACTGTTCTTATCATTATTCAAGAGAAGAAGCGTTCTATTCTTCATAAATCTACTTCTTCACCGCGTGGACGAACTCATTCATACGTCTATAATTTATTAATCGAAGGCAGTTACGTTCGTGTTTGTTAAAAATAATTTTATCTCTGGGTGAGACTGATAGCTTTTTAAAAATACTAACAAAAATAAAATGTTGTTATCGGCAAATGAAATTATTGATCATCAAAGAAAAAAGTACCACCTAATAAATTGCCAGTAGATAATATTTTCGAAGTAATAGCATATAAATAGCTTTCCAGCTATAAGCCACTACATTCGTCAGCGTTCGTCGAAGAAACATTTTCAATCGAATTTGAACCTAGCAGTTCTTTACAAGCTTTATAGTTCGTCACATGCTAACCTAAATTCTGTTACTAAATATGCTGATATTTTTAGAGGTAAGTAAAGTTTAATTTTATTTAATTTAATAAAAATTGGATTGAAATTCAAGAAACCAAAGACGGATAGTTAAAATACAAATGTGCAAATACACCACCCTCGAGAGTGGTACTAATTTGTCAGATCTGTAAGTTCTACAAATAATTTTGAGTTAGATTGGATCCTATATTAGATCCTATATGGTGCAAAAACGATGGCAAAATTCCAGGAGAAATTGGATATTTACAGCGAAATTCAAATAGCCAAAAACAAAAGGAGTTTCGTTCAAATAAGGAAAAATTCCCTAAATGCTACAATTGCAATGCCTTCGGGCGTATTTCTCCCAAATGCCCTTAAAAGACATAGACTGAGGTTAGTAAGGTGGTATCGATTCAGGAGGTGCAAACCACCCTTGGAAAAGATGTTAAAAATTGTACTGTACGAGGTGTAGATGTTCACGGTTTGGTGGATACGGGTAAAAAATATTTGTGTATTGGGGAATCAGATCCAAATACATCAAATAACCAAGAATAAAGGAGCGGGTTCTAAACATGTTTCGACACTCGGCTTATTCCACACGGATATCATAATTGACATAGAAATATGTGATAGTTTTCCATGTTGTTTCAGATGAAATTTTGTCATGCGAGGTGATCATTGGTAAGGAGCTTTTAAATCAAATTGTAACAATCTTAACCCCAAACAGCATTACTATGAAACAATTTGTACCAGAACAGTTTTGTATGATGGTTGAGCACGGCAGTTTAAACCTCAATTTGAACCAAACTAAAAACAACAGTCATGCTGAGCAGATTAAAGACATGATTGTTAACTACACTCCACAAAGATTGCAGTTGGAAGATTATATCAAAATGAAGATAGTTTTGACTGACGAAAACCCAATTTTCCCAAAGCCTCGACGCCTTTCATCATTGGAGGAGGATATTGTAAACAAACAAGTACGTACAGCACAGTACTTCACAGTTCGCGAGCCCAATAGTATTGGCAAATAAAAAAGACGGTTCAAAGGAGCTCTGTATAGATTACAGAATTTAATAGAAGATCAAATTGATCAGCTCTTTATTCGTGCTGTCACCGTTGATTCACCGCTGTCACATGCATTTGAGAAATTGAAGGAAATATTGATGTAAGCACCGAGACACAGCTACATACGGATGCAAGCAAGATCAGATTAGGAGCGATCCTTCTCCAGAAGTTTGATAGTGATCAATTCTATCATTCTATCATCCGATATTTTACTTCAGCAAGAAAACATCAGCCTGCGAAGAACGGTATAGCAGCTATGAATTGGAAGTTCTGGCGATTGTAAGGGCATTAAAGAAATTTCGAGTGTATCTCTTAGGCTTGAAATTTATTATCGTCACAGACTGCTCTGCTCCACGTTTAAATAAACAATGGAAAAAAAGAGTTGACTTCTCGAATTACAGGTTGGGCCCTGCAGTTGCAGGAATTTGATTATAAATTAAAATACCGCCCGTCAAAACGCATGCAACGTGTTGATGCATTAGGCAGGAACCCTATCGTTTTAACAATTAAAGAAATGGTGACAGCACGAATAAAGGCGGGTCAGAAAGACGATGAAGACACAGAGGCGATACTGTAGCTCTTGGAATCTGGCCAGTATAATGATTATGTAACTATTAGTGGTATTTTATTGAAATCAATTCTAGGTAGTCTTGTTGTTGTTGTCGCAATGAAAATGCAGGCAGAGGTTATCCGAACTTATCATGAGTAAGGAGATTTTTCTATTAAGAAAACGGAGAAGCTAGTCAAGAGACAATTTTTTATCACCAAATTGCGAGCGAAGATCCAAGGGTGCATTAAAAATTGTATCCCGTGGGAGGAATGTTCCCTTAAATCCATATCACGTGGATCACCTGTAAGTTTAGTGACGACAAAAGAGTCTATCGCTAAATTAGAGCTACAAAAGGATATATTCGGGAATTCAGCCATCATATTATCTGATGAAGGTTCTGCCTTGCGAAAGGAATTCGACGAATACTGCGAAAAAGAAGGTATTAAGCACATTTCGATTACGGCGGGAATGCCGATAGGGAATGGGCAAGTCGAGTGCATTAGTAGGATCATTTTGCCAGCGCTAACCAAATTGACAGTGTCGAATCCAGAAGAGTATTACAGATATATCGATAAGTTCCCGGTACTTAAATAATTCGTACCAAAGGAATATCGGAACAAGTCCTTTTCAATTATTGACGAATGTGAAAATGAGGTGCCCCGAAGACGTTAGGATTCAAGAGATGTTAGAAGAGGAGGCATCAATATTTTTCAATGACAGCCGAGCGGAATTATGAGAGGCAAAGCGGAAGATAAGCGAGGTACAAGCCGAAAATCGGAAAACTTTCAACTACAGAAGGCACAGGGTAGCCTTATACAATCACGGCGATTGTATAGTAACTAAAAGAATGCAATTCAGTGGAACAAAATATATCCAAAGTTCCTTGGCCTATATGAGATAACTGCAGAAAAAGAGTTTGACCGCTACGATGTAAGGAAAGTATCATAGACGGCGGGGCCACAGAATACAACAACCAGTGCCAAGCTGATGAAGCCTTATTACTGTGGCATGACGGATGATGACAATGGAACGTGTGAAGAAGAAGACGGTGAGGAAGAGAACGATTATCAACGGAGGGTTCATCTGAGACAGATGAAAATCAGGACGGCCGAGCGGGAATACCATTAGAGAAGTCAAACCGCAATCAGCCAAGCGCATAAAAAAATGAAGTAAATGAAGAAGACGGTGAGGAAGAGAACGATTATCAACGGAGGGTATCATCTCTCCTTTTCATCTTGTCGTACTCTGCTTCTAAACCAAAATCTTCTTTGTGATGCATGAGGTTAGCTATAAAATTAAAATGTTGTTTTGCACCATCGGTCACATAAATAATTTTTCTTAGTTCGACAACATTTTTTGGAATTTCAATAATAATCAGGTTTTGAATAGTTGAACCGCAACAGTATCGTTAGATGAAAATACGGAACTATTATGCATTAAGCCAGAATTGGTCTTATAATAATAAATGACAGGAAATACAGTGCATTTGATCATTATTAAAATATAGTGCTTGAGCTGCGTCTTGGGCTGTGAACGCGTAGTTCTCTGAAAAATCAAACATGACCATAACTTCTGTTTCATTCAGATTATTTTTCTTATCACTGATAAAAGTAGTTTGTTGCTTAGTGATGAATGAGGGCGGTTTCAGAGTTTTTAATTTTTACTTAATCTATCGACAAAATCGGTATTATTCTGTTTAACGTTTCTAATTTACATATGTCAGTTGCCGTCCAAGAGCTGTACTCTACTCGAGAGTAGTTTTCTCTTTCCAATGAATCTAAAAACATAGGACCGAGCGGTCAAAGCGTCAAAGCAGGGACAATCATCGCATTCATTAAGGTAACACTTTGGACTTGGATTACTACACGTGGCTTGTTCCAAACATTCTTTATATTCAAAAATCGGATTATTTGAGTTTTGGGTTAGTTGTTTGATATTTATTGCATTTAGCATGATCTTCCAATTTTGATGAATGAATTTTTCCATTTTTATACGCACACACTATGGGTTCCACTAGCTCCAGCAAGAACACAGTCCTTAGGACGTAATTTAACAAAAGTAGTAAAACCTATTTTAATACAATTCCTTTAGATCCAGGAACAACATCCGTTTTTGAACTTCCATTTTTTTCTATTTACTTCTACATAAATGTTATCTTTTTGTACAGGCATAATTTTGCTGTGATCAATAATAATGTTTTACCTATACCTTAGCTGTAGTATCAGCTAGAATGCCTTTCTCATTTTTAAGTTCCTTAGACTTCTTCGCTAAACGTCGTAATGTATTAAATTCTTTTGATATTTGGTTTACACTCCAACTTGACGCCGCTATAGTCAAAACTTTTAGTTTCAGAGGATCGCTGTTTTCCAAACTTGCAAATTTCACTTTGAACTCTGTTAGCATTTCCTCCAAGTCACATTCTCTGACTGATTTAGAGTTGTTTTTATTGAAGTTTTCATTAGAATTGTGTCCCTCAAATGAACTTTCATCGACTTGCATATTTTCACAAATTTAATTTCATTCCTAGATACAATTCTAGGATTATAACATATGTTCGGCTTTTCGCAGACATGTTTGGTAGAGTAAAAATATGCTTTTCAATCAAAAGTGATGAAAAGATACTAATCGATAAGATTCTTTCGGCTTTTTATATACAAAATATATTAAAAATAATGGCATTCACAACATTTTCGACTTGTTAATCAGAAAAAATGAAGAGGCCACTCATTTATAAATATATCTACCAGGAAAAAAATAGAAATATCAAAATCCCCCGTACTTTAACCCACGGTCAATACAAAAAGCCGAAAGAATTACGACTATTATTTATGTGGTATTTATGTTATACTGTCAGTAAATAATTCATAATGGAAATCAGCCTTAATTTCGTTCAAACAGCCCTAGGTTACGTGCCGAATAATTTTCATAGCACACTTCCCGACAAACATGTTGTAATTTACACCGGCAAAATTACAGAGGAAATACTGAAGGCCGTGTCGGTAATTTTCTGACATGCTACCTATAAAAGCTTGGCTTGCCAGAAAATTACCGACACTAGTATTTCCTCGGTAATTTTGCGGGTCAAAAATTACAAAATATTTGTCGTGAGAACAGGGGGGGGGGGGGGAGGGGCAAATCGGGGCAAATTTCTGTCTGACAAATTTAACACAAAACTTGTAACAAAACTTTAATTTCACTAAATTCAAAACGTTTTTTTTTAATTTCCGTAAACTCTTCACGTTTTTAAATTTTTTATTTTTTTTGAAAAGCTAACTTACTCGTACTTATTAATCAAAATATTATATTTCCCAGAATCATTAAAAGTGTAATCCACAGAAAATTCTTTCTAGATATTCAAGTTATATTTGTAAAAATTTCAAAATAGATTGAAGTAAATCACCAAAAAGACAATTTTTGTAGGGCACCTATTGTGTCAATTAAACCAATTTTGTTTTATTGATTTGACTGAAATAGGCAAATATTAAGCACTAAATAACTGTTCCAGTTGATCTACAAATTTACGTGTTACTGTAAACATGCAAAGTATTAAATCAATACCGCAGTATAAAATTCGTATGCCAATAGTTTAAGTGAGTAACTACCTGCTTATTGATTGTTCTAATTTTTTTTATACATAAAGGTGTTTTGTCTGGTACTTAAATACATATCATATTTTATGTACTTATACAATATTCAAGTATGTAGTTTTTTTTTTTATGTACGTTACTTTAAATAAGTTATTGAATAACATGAAAATATTTCTGCGAGATGGCTTCACTTTATGTCTTTATGATGATGATTCAGACCGGTTGTATTGTGTGCGTCACCCCTACACATTTAAATTGAAGTGATTGACGTTTGATGATATACACATCAAAATATATGAATCTCCACGTGTATAAACATAAAATTTTCTCGTTTGTGATTTTAGAGCCTTCTTCTTTGTTTAATCTTAACATCCAGAAGCGTATACTACAAATGTACAGTACAAAAATTAATTATTCATAAATATTAAAATGAATACAAAATTTTGTTAGGATATATTTTTAAAAATAGATTTATAAATAAAATAGACATGTATCATTGACAATACATTATATTGTAGAAATATATTTGGTTTACATAATCAAAAAAATAAATAAAAAAAATTAGCATATGTGACCATTTGTTGGTTTGGTTTTCACATGTATTTATCACCGCCGCAAAGAGCATTTTTAAGATCTGCGATATAATAAAATTTTATGATGCGCTTAACATATTATGTAATAAAAGGTTATAATTAACGGTTGTTCTTTCAAGCTTCAGAGTTTATGTACTTCATTCTTCTCGTTAACTTTTTAAACATAAACAATAAAAATGGTTAACCAATTGCCGCAAACGACGGCTATATCCAGCAATAGTTTATAGGAAACAATAATAAGAGATCTGAACTAACATTAAAGTACAAATTCCACAACAAAACCATAATGAAATCTAAATTTATTTACTTTGCTGTAAACCTAAATTATTTTATCGTTGAACCGATATCAATTTTTTAGAAAAATGTAATTGGGATTCGTTTAGCCTGAAATTATAGAACGAAAAACTAAGAAGTGTTGCGAATATAATTATGATTAACATCATTATATTCACCGTCCACCGTAGCTCCTAATCGAGTTCAAAGATTGGTATTGTATGCTTTATATACATCCAATTTCATGCAATGTTAGATACTATTTATATTATCTATTATCTTTTCTCTAAATACACATATAAATAAGATTTCAAGTGTTAATTAATGACGTCTTTAAATATTTACTTTAAAAAAAAAAAAAAAATTTAATTAAATCTGCAAATATGTTCTTAATTTTATATGTTTGAATTAAAAATTTTAGTAAGAAAAAATATTTTTTTCTGTGTTCATTGGTGCTGTGCACATACGCGAGCAGAGTTAAAATGTTCAAATGAATACATTCATTTTTGATGAAGTTGATTTAGTAATCGTTTACGATGTGGATTGGGTGTGGGGGTATTGTACTAGAGTTACTAACTTTATGTATGAGATGACACATAAAATAGAGTTTATTTTAGTAAAGTAATTCTAATTGAACGTATATTGATAGGCGCGTATAGTATTTTCAAATTGCGACAACAGTGTAAATGTATCTGCATGTTATGTTTGCCAATATGGGAGCATTATACAATTTATTTGCATATATGTACATTCGATAAGTAAATAGTTGCACCTGGATTTAAGTATTTTTTTGGATAATAATGTAAATAGACGTTACGAAAATAGAAATTATATGTGAAGGACAAAAATAGTTTGCGTTAACAACTGCTCATTTCATTTATTAGCAAATTGCTTAAAAGTAAACGTAAATTAACTACAGTGCAAGACTTCTGGAAAAATCAATGTTAAGTTCAAACTATTTTAGCAAAAACTTTTACGATTAACCTCACTTATAATTTTGTTAAACAACTAATTATAATAATTACTTTTTAAAAGCTTTTTGCCAATTTTTGGAAATATTGCTCTTTTCAGGGAATTTATCAAAACTTGCTAAATTGATTTTATTTCACTTTATGTTGAATCTTTCTAAATCACAGCCCATTACTGTGAGACTATATAAAGCTAGAAATAAATATAACTCCTCTCGGTAATAACTGTTACGAAAAAAAACGTAGAAACTCTTAAGTGGAAAAATGGAAAAAACAAAAATATTGATACCTTAAAGCACACAAATAGTTGTAAATTTCTCATATGTAAGGTATGAGTTGGTGGTCAGGTGTGAAGTTGCTCGGGGGATTCAAGTTGGCCCTTGTGGTCAGCTCCGTAACTTGCAACTTCCACAAGTGCTCGTGTTACCTCCACGTGGTGACCGCTGGTAACTAGATTGCTGATTCTTTGGCTTCTAGGCTAAAACACGGCGTTAAAGCAGTCAACCTTAAACAAATCGCTGGGCTGGGTTAAGATACCGTGCCGATAATCGACCAGACAGGGGGCCCGGTTATAAAACTAGCTCAATCACTAACGGTGGATCCGGATACTTGGCGCCCTCCGGATTAAGTAGCTTTATCTGTGTACTGCGGATCTCTGCACATATAGACACTTCTTTCTCCGCTACTCGTGGGAACAATTATGAATCTTGATAAGAACAAAAACAACAAAAAGAGTACGGCTCTCTAAAAAATCAGGAAAATGTGGACAACGAGACTCGAGCCTGTAGGCCTGACTCTAAGTCTACAAATAAACAACGGGACATAAGCTCAAGCGAGGCTGGTCCCTCCACTCGGGTCACCAAATCTGAGTATAGAAATACAAAGCGGAACCAAAGCATGAACGAAACTGGTTCCTCAAAACCAACCTATAATACTAGGAGGAAGGCCTAGAGGGCCCTGGATAAGATAAATAACATCTCGCCAGAAGACAGAACGGATAAGGACAAAACCACGCTTGCGTGGGCAAAAACAGTCACCGAGAAAAAGTCGGAAGGCCCTTCAGCTGGTTGTGGCAGTTATTGACAAATCCCAAGAGGATGGCAGTATCACGCCCGACAGTTGGGGAAAGATGGAAGGGGCCTTAGCCACTACCTACCCGAAAGTCCTGTCGGAATGCGGGCTGGCACAGGAATCAGATGAAACTGACTGCTTGTGCAGATCAGAGGTCCCTGCTGCTCTATAAGAAGGCAGTGAGGGGACTTGGCGAGGTATGGCCCGGAGCCAGCCTTGCTGTGATTGATAGGGAGGAGATCCCCTGCAGACCAAGAGCTAGGGTGTACATCCCTTCGGAGCCTAGTGAAGCGAAGGTGATACTTCAGTTGTTGCAGGTTGGCAACCCGGAGTTGCCAACGCACAACTGGAAAGTTGCTAAGCTCGAGGAAACAAAGGCTAACTATAGGTCAGCTGTTATCATCTTAAACAGGGAGTCACTGACTGCACTGGAAAAAACCAACGGTTTAATCAACTATGGTGAAACCATGCACCGTGTGCAGTCACACTCAAGGTGTATAAGAAGGACGCGGACAAGCCGGAGGCTCCGAAGTCATCTTCAGAAAATACCGCGGTGCTTGATAGCTCATCTGCGTGCGCGGAGGTAGCCAGCCAAGCGGAAACTCTCTTCACGGACACGGAGATGTCAACGTCCATGGAATCTTTAAAGAGGCTCTCAGAGGACTTTTTATCAGGGGATGACTCTGATGTTACTGTGGTGGAGAAGAGGCTGTAGAGATGACACTGACGTTTCTTCAAGTCAACCTTCACCACTCTAAGGCAGCATCAGCTGCTCTAATTTTAAAAATTGAGAAAGAAGCGACAGATGTCGTCTTGATCCAGGAACCTTGGGTCACTGAAAACCGGGTACTTGGGCTCAAGACTCCTTATTATAGATTAATGCACGCGAAAAAAGAAGGTAAGTTTCGGTGGTGCATTCTCATTAAAAATAACATAAGTTGCTTTCTGTTATCAAATTTCAGTAATGGAGATGTAGCAGCGGGCAGCATTGAGGTCGATAAACGAAACCTCTGGCTAGTATCAGCTTACCTGGCTTATGATGAAGTGGATACTCCACCAATCATTCTAGGTGAGCTAATCTTGGAGGCTCAGAAGCGCAAGGTTGGAGTCATCCGTGGGAGGGATGCAAATGCTCATCACACAATCTGGGGAAGTACAGACACAAATGAACGAGGTGAGTTACTCCTTGATTACATTTTAAGTACTAACCTTCATATATGTAACATAGGCAATAAGTCGACCTTTATAACTAGTAATAGACAGGCATGTAACTCTTGTCTCAAGCTTTCTGGCGATTATTTTATTAAACTGGAGTGTCGGAGGACCACTCCTTTTCCGATCATTGTAAATCTCGGCCACGCTGGTGGTCCAAGGAGATTCAACAAACACGTCGAAAATGCAAAAGACTCTTCAAAACAGCACGGAAAACAAAATCTGCTGTAGACTGGGACTCCTATAACGAAGTCCTCAAAATTTACAAATATCAATTGAGAAGTGCCAAGAACAGCTCTTGGAGATTATACTGTGGCAAAATTCAAGAATCTTCAGAGATGTCTAGGCTACGCAAAGTACTAGCAACTGGTCCTTCCATACCAAGTTATCTTCAACGGCCGGATGGGATATGGACCACTAATAGTGCGGAATCGCTGGAACTTCTGATGGAGACTCATTTTCCTAGTTGTTCCGAATCTGTACCTAGCACATCAGTAGGTAAAGGGGCAAGTAGCCTCATAGGCCAAATTATTAGCATAAAAAAAATCCTGTGGGCGATAAACAGTTTTAAACCATATAAGTCGTTTGGACGATGGTATTATCCCTGCGAATATTGAACAAACTACAGATCTAACAATTTCCTGGTTAGAGGTAATTTTCAAAGGCAGCCTAGAACTATGTCACATTCCTAGTAAATGGACAGAAGTGAAGGTTGTTTTCATACCTAAGGCGGGAAAGCGCTCACACTGCAATCCCAAAGACCTTACACCGATTAGCTTGCCTTCCTTCCTTTTTAAAACACTGGAAAGACAAATAGAAGCTCATATTAGAGGCACGATTGTGTCGGAAAAGCTGTCCAAATCTCAACATGCCTATTGCAAGGGGAGATCTGCTGTAGAGACTGCTCTTCATTCTCTTGTATTTTTCATTGAAAAATCTTTCGAATATAGAGTCTACGCAATGGTAAACTTCTTGGATATTGAGGGGGGCCTTTAACAATGTATTTCCAGAGGCTATAACTCGGGCACTTTCAGATCTGGTAGTGGATGAATCACTCAAAGACTGGATAGATCAGAGGCTAAGAGGCAGGATCATAAATGCCAGTTTTGGGGAATCCTCCGTCAGAAGATTTGCAAGCACAGGTACGCCACAGGGTGGCATATTGCCCCCTACTTTGGAACTTGGTCATAAATGACCTGTTGCTGAAACTGGAGGACGGTGGCTTCAAGGTGGTTGCCTATGCGGATGATGTTGCTATTGGTGTTCGTGGTAAATATCCCGGCACCCTTAGTGAGCTTATGCAGAATGCCCTGGGCACTCTTTCATTATAGGCCAATGGCTGTGGGTTGAATGTGAACCCACACAAAACCGAATTGGTTCTCTTTTCTAGGAAATATAAACTTCCTCAAATCGATCCTCCCACTTTAAATGGGTTCAGCTTGATTTTTACAATTGAAGCGAAGTTTCTGGGTCTCGTTTTGGATAGCAAATTATATGAGTTATAATGGTGTATATCCATTTTGCTTGTGTATATTTTGTCACTTATAAATTTATAATAAAACAACTTACGTTATTTTTAAATAATTTTAATTGAAAAAAATTTTTCCTTATAGTAACAATATTTTTTAAAAAATTTTTTAGAAGATCGATTTCGGATTGACTCCTTCTTCGGTTCTTTTTTAACAACTATTCAGATAGTTGTTAAAAAAGAACCGAAGAAGGAGTCAATCCGAAATCGATCTTCTAAAAAAATTTTTAAAAAATATTGTTACTATAAGGAAAAATTTTTTTCAATTAAAATTATTTAAAAATAACGTAAGTTGTTTTATTATGAAAGCAAATTATATTGGAAACCCAATATTCTGGAAAGGGTAAAGAAAGCTTCGGTACGCTATACTCTTGCAAAAATGCCATTGGGAAAGGATGGGGGCTGGAGCCCCTCATCGTACATTGGCTTTATACCGCACTAGTCAGACCCATACTCTTGTATGGGGTAATAGTCTGGTGGCCTGCTCTGGACAAAACTGTCAACCAAAAGCTGTTGACAAAAGTTCAGAGAACAATCTCTCTGTGGATCAGTGGTGCACTGAAGAGCACATCCACTCAGGCACTAGAGACTTCTTTTTCGTCTTTTTTACTCCTCTAGATATCTTGGGGAAACAGTTGGCAGCTTGTACTGCCATACGGCTAAAATCCATCTTAATGTGGACCTGCAACAATACATGGCACTCATCTATTTTGTGCAACAAACAAATTCCCAAAACCACCGACTATACTGTCCCGTCACTATCTTTTGACACAAAGTTCCGCACTAGGATCCCATCAAGGGAGGACTGGATGATGGGTGCAGTTTCTGAACCAGGAGTTATAAACTTCTTCACTGCTGGTTCAAAACGGGACGGTAAAGTCGGGGCTGGAGTGTTCTGAGAGGAACTTCTGTTAAATCTCTCCTTCCATCTCCTCGACTACTGTAGCATTTTTCAAGCTGAAGTAACTGCCATAAAGGAAGTCGTAGACTGGTTGAGGTATATTGTAATATCAGTTTGTGATATTCGCATATACACGGAGAGTCAGGCTGCCATTAAAGCGCTTCAATCACACCTCCTCACGTCAAAAGTAATCCAGAACTGTCTCTCATCTCTTAACGAGATGGCAGATCAGTTCAACATCCAGATTTTATGGGTGCCAGGACATTTCATAAGTACAGGGAATCGACGTGGTACAATGGACCACTTCTCAGAAAGCAGAAAGGATATTGAAATGCCTCTTGCGGTATGCAAACTGCTGCTTCAGGAAGAAGCTAGCAAGCTGACGAATGACAGATGGTCATGTATCACTTTTTGCGTATAACTCGGCAGGTCTGGCCAAAGTTGGACTTGGCGAGATCCAAATAGCTGATCTCACTTTAGCGAAGTCAGATCAGTGTGGTTGTTGGAGTGATTACGGGGCACTGTCTCATAGGGAGGCATGCGAGTATACTTGGTGTCTTCTCACATGACTACTGTCGTAGTTTCGAGGACGAAGAGGAGGAAGAGACAGTACTTCATCTTCTTTACACCTGCCCTCGTCTGGCACGAAACAGACTAAAGTTTCTAGCGGCACCCCTCTTCAAAGACCTGACAAACCTCTGTTGGATGGACGTCAGGAGTATCCAGCGCTTTGTTAACAGTTCAAAATGGTTCCAATGAGTTGGAGGAAATAATTATTGTGGTATGGCTACGGACCATTTTTTGTGTCTATGCCTGGTCCTAGTGGACCGCCACCCAAACCTAACCTAACCTAAATACTACCCCGAATCGATTTCTCGACAATTTAAACACACTCAATTTATTTGTTGTTCCATTTCAATTTACAAGAGAATCAAATTTTTTAGATTTAATTCCGGTGAATGAAGCTGATTCTGATAGAATAATCCAATTCGACAAAATTTCCCTTCTGTCGATTTCTGACCATTATTTGATTTATATGTCATATAAAGTGAAGTTCAAACGGCCAAAACCAACATACTCCTATATCCCGGTGTACAATAATATTGACGTGGAGCTAATGGAGAACACCTTTGTGGAACTGAACACTTTTGTGGCTAATTTGGACAACATTTGTAAATTATTTCACAATTTTATAGATATGATACACCAGCGTTGCATTCCGGTAAAAAAAGTTCTCGATTTTAGTCCAGCAGCACCCTGGCTTAACACTAAAATTATTAAACTAAGTAAATTGAGAGATGAAGCCCATCAATTATGGAAAAAGCACTGTGATCTTGGTCACAAAGCTAAGTATTGTAACTATGGAAATCAAGTTACAAGCCTTATCCGGGAATGTAAACAAAAATATTATTTCGATAATCCAAGCGTTACCATGAAGCGGCTTTGGAATAATCTTAGATCAGTTGGCATTGCTGATACAAATTCTAGTAATACCATACCGTTTTCGGCTGATGATATCAATTTACATTTTTCAGCCATTCCTTCTACTAGTGCCGTGTTACCATTAATGAATTCTAATGATGATTCTATGTCTGGATTTCAAAGTTCACCGTTCCAATTTAAATGCGTCACAGACCTTGATGTAGTGAATCTAATTGGAAAAATTAAATCAAACGCGGCTGGACATGATGGAATAACCTTTAAGTACCTTAAGGGTTACCTTATCTAACTTTTATAATTAATAAGTGTATTACTAACTCGTATTGTCCAATATTATGGAAAAAGGCCATAGAAGTAGTTCACAATTTACATGATCTAAGATCATTAAGTATTACCCCTATTCTATGCAAGGTGTTTGAATTGGCTTTAAAGGATTAAATTTCATTGTATCTTAGAGAGTCACATTTATTAAATCGTTATCAATCTGGATTCCGTAAGATTTATAGTACAACTTCTGCCTTGGTTAATGTTGTAGATGTTATCTCGTGTATCCTGAATGCACCTAAATCTTTTGCGGTAATTGTCCTCTTGGATTTTTCCAAGGCGTTTGATTCTATTAATCATCAGCTTCTCCTGCAAAACCTTAAATTATTTTATAATTTTTCGGGCTGTGCTATTCGTTTATTATCTTCCTATCTGTCGGATAGGACTCAGATTGTAAATTTATTATAGGGTTATTATCACAAACAGCTTCGGTTACTTGTGGAGTACCTCAGGGGTCTATTATTGGGGCAATATTATTTTCCCTTTTCATTAATGAATCAGCTAATTGCATTTCTACGCGGACGATGTTCAATTAATATTGGTGGTTATAGAAATTCTATCTTTAATATTAATATTTTGTTGGACCCCATTTGCTTTTATTACAGCGATACACCTCTGATTCATTGAATTTGATAAATTTTTCAAAGCCGTAGAAGGTATGGATTCCCAAATCGTCATCAACAAACTTTTCAAAGCTTGAATTGATTCTGGGCGCTTTCTTGCTACTTCTAGCTTCATTATACACTAAATATTTTCTATGGGATTTAATTCTGGACTGTTCGGGGTCCAGCTCAACACATCGATATTTTTTTCTGCGAAGTACTTTTTTACCTTTAAATGAAGAGATAAGAAAAAAAAACAAGTTTTTAACAAACTATTTATGTTTATCTGAAGCCAATTTTTCTATCTACAATTCAAAATTAATAACTAACAACTTTGGCGGTATGGCACGGAGCGTTGTCCTGTTGAAAAATAAACTGCAAGTCTCGCCAAAATGCTTTAACACAGAAGGCTCAAATTCGTTATGTAGGACTTGCAGATAAACAGCTGCTGTAATTTTGGAACTAAGGAAGCACAATCGACCGGTTTCATTTCCAGAAAAGTATCCCTAGACTATATCTCCTTCATTTTTCGGTGGAAATTTTAAAAGATATTCGTTGCTAGGCCTCTCCCAAGATTCTCTCCTTACGAGAATTCTTCCATCTCCAAAATGCAGCTTGAATTTTGATTCATCGGAGAAAATTACATCATTCCACATCTCTTGAGTCCAAGAAACGTGCTCCTGGGCTCAAAGCAAACGTTTTTTTTCACTCGTAATGTGAACTCGGTGCAACTCGGTGCATTGTCGGGCTGGTATATGGTAAGTGCCTTCAAACCAGCTTTAACAAGTCTTTCTCTCACTAAGCTGGCTGAAATTTGTTTTCCCGTTGCTCGCTCAAAAGCCCCGTTTATATCCGATGAAGTTTTAAAACGGTTCCGACGACATTTTAATATTAAAACTTCTAAAGTCTCTAAAAGTTTATCAAATTCAATGAATCAGAGGTATATATATCACTGTAATAAAAGCAAACGGCGCACCCTAGGAACCCTCCATACAACGCCGTCTCGAAAATAGTTTTTACGAAAGTTGGTTTTCCTAAACTTTTTTCACAAGAATCGATAGTTTAATTAACGTGTAATTTAATTTTGATATACGAACATTTAAAACATTTTTTTTGGAAATAGTTCCTTTCGAGCTATATATGTATTATACATTTTTAGAAAGCGCAAAACTTGAAATATATATAGAAAATAAAAAAACAATCATCTATCTTAAATGTACGAAGCTATTCTCGTTTGAATGCGGCTCTTTTTTACGTAGTTTTCATGGTATTCAAATAGACATTTGAAGGTTGGCGCTATTTGCTGCAGCGTTGTTACTTATCTTATAAAGCCGAGTGGGACATTATCCCCGAGTGGATAATATCTTTTTGCTCACGGGTGGCATACAACGTTTCATCCACTTTCGTTGAAATAATTTTCATAAATTAATAAGAAATAGTTCCGGTGAATTTAGGGTAATATTTGCAGAAACTACTGCTACAACTTCTTCAGCTGAACGTTGCCGACCTTCTAAGCCATATGGTGAATCATCTGAGAAAACAAAAAAACGAAAAAACATGGAACTAGTACAAGAATGTGGGTTTGAATTTATACATAATGCGTATGTCCAACATTTACGGTCTATTGTTGAATTAGATGAAGCTTCAATTGTGAGTATTGCATGAACTTTGCCTAAGAAATACAAAAAAGAAGTCCTTAAGAAGATGACTTATGATACGGAAACAGTTATTACTTATTCAAAAGATGAAGCTCTGTTTATATATTTTGATTTGGACTTAACAAAATCTCAATACGGATTATTAAGGTATCGTTTATTTCCGTCATATAATATGATAATGGATGCGAAAAAGATGTGCTATCCCCAAGATCTAGTATCGAAATTAATGATAGTGGAGCTTCTATTAAACTGAAAGATCTATTAGATCATACTGTAGCTCAGGACATAGAAATCTATACGTTAAATGGGGCTGTGACGGATCATCTGGCCAAAGTGAATATAAACAGGCATTGTCAGACGAGACTCAGTTAATATCAGATGCTAATTTATTGATTGCTTCTCTTGTGCCTATAAAACTGTAGTCTGGCAAAATACTGCATGCTCTTCTGTTCGTTATTGCCGACCCATTTCCATAAAATTTGTCAAGGGAACTCCACAGCAGACTAGAGAGACTGTTGACGATATCAAGAGACAAATTGATGAACTTACTCCATCACTGGTAAACAAAGATGACGAGGTAGTGGAAGTCAAACATGAACTGTTTTTAACCATGATTGATGGAAATGTTGCACAAGTATAACCGAATACATCATATAGTGCTGTGTGTACTATATGTGGAGCTAGACCTAGAGAGATGAATGATCTGAGCAAAGTTTCTGCTAAACCCGAAAACGAAGAGGCATTTCAATATGAACTTTCCACTCTTCATGCTTGGATTAAGTTTATGGAAACTATTTTGCATATTTCTTATAATATTTCGTTTATGAAATGGTCAGCAACAACAGAAGAAAATAAAAAAAGTAAAGAAGAAAAGAAAAAATCTTTTCAAAGTAAGTTCCGAAATGAACTTGGCCTCCATATAGCCACACCTCGACAAGGAGCTGGTAATAGTAATGACGGCGATACTGCACGAAGATTCTTTTCTAACTATCATTGTTCAGCAAATATTACTGGAGTTGACGAAGAATTGATAAAACGGCTATACATCATATTACAAACATTATAAATGCTTTCAAATTTGGCCAATACGCAATGGATACCGCTCGAATATTTGCCAATAAATATAATTGGTACTATATGCATTCCTCTCTCCATAAAATCCTTATTCATGGAGAAAGTGTTATAAGACAATAGGCCAAATGTCTGAAGATGCACAAGAAGCGCGCAACAAAGATTATAGGCGATACCGATCACATCATTCCAGGAAGTGTTCTCGTTCAGCAACCAATGAAGATGTTTTTCATTCATTATTATTTACATCGGATCCATATAGTTCAAGAGCTAACAATAATTGGTGCACATTGGCCAAAAGATTTTTTAAACTCTCATATTAGATACCTAAAATTTAATCAATATTTTTTTAATTGGAAAAAATTAAAATCGCGCAAACTAAAAATATCAGCGTCTAATCTTTATGCCACAACAATTTTTTCAAAACGTCAAAGTATTTTGTAAATATAGCAAAATGAATAAAAATTGCCCAGGCTTCTGCTGTAAAAAACGTTTTACGTTACGTACGTTTTTCTAGCCAACTACAATAAATTTATATCGAGGTTTTTTTCACTAAAATTTGCGCTTGGTTCCTATGCTGATCTCCTTGTATTAGACATCAATCATTTTCAGATTTAATAGTTCGAAAGATTTTAAGATCATCAGCATATAGGAGACAGTTACTCTTTAATTTAAGCACAATATCATTAATAAATAATATAAATAATAACGGATCAAGTATAGAGCCCTGAGGGACACCTGAAGTGGGAATAAATTCATCAGAGCAAACACAATTAAATTTAACATAAACGATACGTTCTATTAAATATGACTTCAACCAGATTTTAAATTTAGTGGTTATACTTAAGGCAACCAGTTTAGTTAAAAGTAACTGATGATCAACTTTGTCAAATGCTTTTTGAAAATCAGCGTACACAGTATCCACTTGGCCACTGTTGTCTAACTGAGTTGATAAGAAGCTGGTGAACTCTAATAGGTTTCAAACTGTGGACTTTCCAGGAACGAATCCATGTTGAAATGGAATAATAGAATGTCTTGAAAACACATTACTTATGCAAATTCCCCGATAATTTATTACATTTGCAGTAACACCAGATTTAAAAATTGGAATAATAAAAGATGTCTTTCACAATTTGGGAAATACGCCACTGTTTAAAGACTTATTAAAAATAATTGTTAAAGGCCTGACTAAAGATGTACCGGTATCAATTACAAATTTACTAGGTAAACCATCGGGACCACTGCCTTTGTTAGCGTCTAGCCCATTAAGCAACAGGAGAACGTCACTTTCAGAAATATGATCATATCCGCATAGAAAATTTGAGTTATTACATGAATCAATTAATTTATTTGATGAATCCGTTGATGGACCAAAAACACTGCTGAAGTAATCAGAAAACCAATCACAAATAGTAATTACATCACTAGAGCTATCATTTAAATAGGTCATTACACTTTCCTTTTAGGTCATTGAACTTCCAAAAAAAATTTGGATTACTTTGGATGGAGTTTTGAACTATACCTAAATAATTTTTGTAAGCAATCTTGATTTCAATCTTAATTACCCTTAATTACCTTACGAAGTAAGCGAATTTGATCATCATATATATTGGTTGTAAACGTTTTGGATTTTACCAATAACTTAGATTTTTTCTTGATCATTCTTCGCAAGTAGGGCGTATACCATGACGGACAATCAGTAGTTCTAATCCCAATCACTAAAGATGCATTTTTATTTATAATGTCAAAAATTTGACTATAAAATATATCGACACAACAATTAACATCCAGACCCTGTAATAAGCCGACCCAGTCTATTAGGTCGAGGTCACTACGAAAACGATCATACTTAATAGAACGAAAATTTATCTCATCACTTACTCGATTCTTTTGAAACTTCTTTAATGTAACAGTAAAGCTCATAAGTAAGGGTGGATGAAATTTATCAACTTTGAATAAAGCATCTTCTGATTGGGAAATATGAAACTGAGCCTCATGAGAAACAGTTGTCCTAAGTCATTAATATCCCAATAAAAAGAAAATAAATTAAAATCCCCAAGCAGCAATATATCACGACTAGAGATGCTATGTTTACCATTAAAGTCATCTAAAAATTCAAAAAAGAATTGAAAGTGGTCGTAAGTAGGATATGAAAAATAAACTACACATATATAAAGACATCGGTATTGATTCAATAAAATCTTAACATACAACACTCAAACGGAAAATTAGGAACAGATAAAGGAATTACAGGAAGATCACGCTTATAAAATATGTTTGCCCAATTTTTTTTTCCCAGCACTGTATATATTAATAATGATAAATTAGCATTAGTTGATACAGTTTGTAATCTGGGTCTACGCATGAATAGCAGTTTCACTTGGAGCGACCACATAATTGAAACCTGTCGCAAGCTAAACTCTATTCTGTACGGCTTAAAACTTCATAAAAAGATTTGTCCGGAGAACTTAAGAGTATATCTGGTTAAAACCTTGGTTATCCCGTACTTTACATACTGTGATGTGATTAGTTTGCTTCAAAAAGCTTTCAATAACTCAGTCAGATATACCTATAACCTACGCAAGTTTGATCATATTTAATTTTATTCAAATAATAGTCTTGGTTGCAATACTGATTCTGAGCGGTTGTTTAATATTAATCTTACATTTTTATCTGATACACTAAATATCTAAAATATTTTATAATTTGTTACTGGTCGATAGATTCAGACTAATTCTACATTTTATATTCTCTTCGTTCTTGTAAAAACATTTAAACCTAACGCATTTTATGCTTATACATAGTGATACCCATCATGATTAGCTTAGAATAGTTGGCTGCTTGAACTTCGTACTGAAAATTTTCAGTTTCCAAATACGAGGAACATCTATATCTAGATTAGAATTTCGAAAAGCTTTAAGCTATTTATTAATAACTAAGGTCAATTTTGAAAATTTTACTAAATTTTCAATTTCAAAAGCATTAATTTAAAAAACAATTTATAAAGGACCGAGCTTTTAGGTTCTCCACAGAGTGTGACCACTCTGGCAGTTCGCATTTTTAAATGTTGTAAATTTCGAATCTGTACGCCTTGGTTTACTCTTCGAAAGCTTACCATACAAAATAATTCATCTACTAAAGTCTAGACAAGTTTTAAATTGTAAAACCAAATTTATATTCATTAAATTTTTTCTCTCAGGGCTTTGAATTAACTTTTGTTTGCATTTTATATCAAGTAAATAATAAAATAGTAAATTAAACAATAAAATAGTTTTTCCTTGCGGAAATAATTAAAACCACAGGTGTATGGAAAATTAAACGTAAAAACTCAATAAAAACACAAAAGCATTATTAAAATGGAAAAAAAAATTACTCACACCGACCGCATAAAAATCAGTCATCCCGGAAATCATAAATGAACCGAATCGCATAAAAAAAAATTGCAAATTATACGCTGATTTGGGTACGGCAGCATCTCTCTGTATCGTTGTTTTTTTTTTTTTCGATTCTTCTTCTTACATTTAGTTTGGTGCATTTCAGTGTCTTTAATGTATGCTGCAAAAGTTTTGTTTTTGTTGTTATTAAATTATTACAATTATTGTTTTTATTGAAGAGGAGGACACACACACACCAACCAAAACATACAACAACGATAACATCAAAAACTATAAAGTATAATAACAAAAAAAAAAAAAAATACCAATCGCATGTGGTGCCGAATTGTCTACCTCGGTGCCTTATAAAAACTACGTACTGTATACATACAGCTTGGATTGGAATGAAAAATAATAATAACAAAAATAACTTGGGAAAATAACACATAAAAGCAAGACGAGTATAATAAAAAAAAAAAAACTTCCATCTCATCTACATTGTAGTACATGCAGCGGAGGGAATAAATGGTAAGACAATCAACAGGTTAGATATGATGGTGTATTATAGCTGTGACTTTTCTTATTAAAATTTTTTTCTTTTCTTTTGTTGTTATTGCTGCTAAATATTAAGTTGTTCAGTTTTATTTTGTTGTGCGTTACGAACTTTTGTTTTTGCTTTTCAAGAATAATGCTGAGGGAAAAGTAATAAAATTTTACGGTAATTAGTGGTGGGAATGCGATTTATGATGTTGATTTGTAATGCGGAAAATCGTCGTTTCTTGTTTGTGTATTCAGTTTTGGTGTACATTTTTATATTTAATTTTTAAACTGTTTGTGTGTTAAGTTTTTTAATTATTATAATGTTGTTGCCACCTCAATTAAGTTTACATACATAAGTGTTATAAAAACGTAGTTCTTTTGCAACTTTTGTTTTCAAGTGTTCATTAGGGAATTTGAACTTAACTCTTGTTTTTAGTTTACCGGTTTCATATTAGGTAATCGTTCTTTATATTAGGTAACTCTCACTTTATCCAGCTTGTCTGGTGAAAGACTGTAGTAGCAAGATTGGTTAAAAGATCTATAGGAAGTCTTGTGAACTTTTTAACCACAAACGTGAAATTCGTTTAAGAAATTTTGAAACAAAAAAAAATGCACTTGTATTAATTATTGCACGAATTTGATGCAATTTAAGTTCAGTTTTTCGGTATACAAAATTTCGGTATCAAAAAGCCGGCTGTCAATTATTCTTTGATTTCCCTTGTAAAGAAATTTAACCGTTCTTCTATTGGGCTCTCCATTATGGTGTTTTGCCAAACGATATCGACCTGCCTCACATAACGCGTCATAAATGTTCGAATTTACGTCAATTAGTGCCCTCCGAATAAAATATTTAATTTGACAAATTGTTCATACATGTCCGAAAAGTGTGCCTCAATTTTTGCAAACGGTTTGGCTATCTTTAGGTTGCAAATTATTTCCTTTTAAAATATAGAATAAATCGTATTTGGTAAGTTAATTTTGTAAATCAAGTATAAATTAAAAAGCGATGCAACAAGAATTGAAACTTTAAATCAAAGAAAAAAACAGTTTTTTTTAAATGTAATTAGCACACAGGAATTATGAGACATAAGTTAGGTTAGGTTAGGTTGGAGTGACTACTTAGGCACACTTAGACCGCTGACATCCCATTGTGATACCACAGGGTATATCCCCTTTACCCTTAGTGGAGCCATTTAGAACTGCTTATTTAGCGTAAAACGTGCCACACTTTCCTTTTTCGAGATCCCACAGGTTGTCCATTCAGATGTTACCCAAGTGTTTGCCCCTTCTGAGTGCCAATGCTTGACATGAGCAAAGGAGTGTACCAACGTTTCTTCCTCCTCGTCCAAACAGCTTCTACAGAAGTCATTTGCATCCAGACCCAGCCTTCTTGCATATTCTCCAAAAAGGCAATTTTTGGCCAAACTTGTCTTGCTACATAACAGTTGTGGATGTCAGTCCACCTTCCCTCTGCTGAGGCTAGCGCCTGTTTGCTAAGTGCTGGTCTTCCGGTTACAGCTCCGAAGAGTCGCCCCGTCCCTTGCAAGTTCATACGCCCTGCATACCAAGATTAACTTGATGTTGAAATTCTCACCCATCTCATAAAGAGAGGAGTGACAACTCGACGCAAACCGTAACGCCAAAGAGACTGATTACCGACATCAAGACCACTTCAATCGCTACAACCTCAGCTTGATATACGCTGCAGTAATCAGGGATACCAATAGAAATGTTACGTTTAATTTATCACAGAATACTCCAGCTCGCACTTTGCCGTCTATTTTCGGGAACATGGTCCGAAATCCTTTGTCGAAGCGTAGATTGGGTATAATGTAGTCAAGATTCGTCAGCTCATCTTTTCATGATTTAACAATAGTCGAGTGTCCTGTATTAAGATGCTTCGACTGAGAGGCGGCTGCAAGTGCGACACAGCCGTATTTGCCGCCATCTATTTGCCAAAAATGTCAACCGGAAGAAGGTGCAACAAAACCTCTAACGCACGTGTCGGTGTTGACCTCAATGCCCCGTTTACAACCATACAGACCGTTCTATGCACCTTCTCCTTCTTATTTTGGAAAATTACCTTGTCCAGGGTTGGCAACCAGACAAACTTGTACATCAGCACAGGTCTCACTAAGGCAGGGTAGAGCCAGTATACCAGCTCCGGCATATGACCCCATCTATTACCAATGGCGTTACTGCAGGAGTATATAGCTATACTTGCTTTGTGTACTTTTTCCAAAATGTTGGGCCTCCAACTAAGCTTACTGTCCATGATAATGCTTAGACATCTTGATCTGTCTGTAAAAGTAGTTCTCGTGCCGTTTAAGGTAGGAGCGACAGGATGTAATTAGCTGTTTATAAGTATACAGTATTGTGCCAATTAATGCGAACAAAATAGCAAAATTTTTGTATTTTAATCTATGTATACTTTATTTTAAAAAAATTCATATATTTAATAATTTATGTGCCCTCCTTTTTTCTGTATAAGGTCATGTATTCGATTTGGCATTGATTCTACTAAATTTTGGCAGATTTTATCCGTAATGTCCGGGTCATACCAAATATTATTGATAGAGGTCTCCATTGCCTCTAGTGTACTGCAATCCATCTTTCTTAATTTTGCCTTCATAATTGCCCACAAATTCTCGATGGGGTTGACATCAGGCGAATTACCAGGCCAATCCAATGTTGTAATGGAATTGTCAGCAAAACATTTTTTAACAGCCTTGGATGTGTGACAAGGAGCCAAGTCTTGTTGAAAGGTTGGGTGATTTCGTTTTTTCATGTTTTTTAATATTGGAACCGCATAATCCTTCAAAACATCAATATATTGAGCTGAATTCATCATCCCAATAACTGGACATAATGGACCAACACCATTAAAATTAAAACATCCCCAAAACATTTGTTTTAATGGATGTTTCACAGTTTGAACAAGGTAACCCGCTTTAATCGATTCACCTTTACTGCGACGCACATATTGTGAGCGTTGACCATGCACTTCAAAATGACTTTCATCAGAAAACAAAACATTTTTCCAATTGTCAACTGTCCAGTCTTTATATTTTTTGGCCCATGTCAATCTTTTGGTCTTCATTTTTGATGTTAGAAGCTGTTTTTTGTAGGGCCTTCGTGCAAATCTTCCAAATTCCAAAAGTCTTCTTCGCACTGTTGATGGATCAATGTTAATTCCAGCATGTTGTAACTCAATGTTTAGCTCAGCACTGGTCTTTGTACGATTTATAATACTATTTCTCAGCAAAATTTTATCGTCTCTTGAAGAGGTCTTCCGCTTACGACCACATTTACCCTTTCTTTTTGGTGATTTGGACAAATTTTTTGAGGAAAGCCGTACAAATTTATTAACAGATGTCAAACCCTCTTGGCATTCTTGGGCAATTTGCCTTTGAGTCATAGACGAGTATTTACTCAGTGTGATAATTTTTTCGCGAACTTTAACCGTTAAATCCATTATTAAAGGTAGAACTTGTGTATGTGTTATGTTGCGTGCAATGTGTTATGATCGACTGAAATGTTTATTTCACAACTAACGAAATGCGAAGTAATAAAGATAATGATTGTTAACCTTGAACATAAACTACAAAAATATATTGATGTAAAAAAAAGGAAATTTACAGTTTTATATGACGAAATTTAAAGTATTTATTATGATTTTATTAAAATATTGCTATGTTCGCATTAATTTGCACAATACTGTACCTCCAAAAATGGCAATCCTTATCTACAGGAAAGCTACCAAAAAGTACTCTTTCGAGTGAATCGATTTCTCAATCGTATGCATCAAGGCGTGCCGAGCGGTGTCCACAGATCTACCCTTAATGTACGCATGCTGAGACAGTGTCCACTAACTGTGTCTTATTTTCCTAATGTACACATGCAACAGCCTTTCCAAGGTTACCAAAAAAAAGGATGATAGAGTTATTGGTCTTAGGTACTTAGGATCGGAATATGAGTTTTTCTCCGGGGATATAAACCACTGACCTATACTGATTTGTTTTGAAATTCCGTTGGTGTAATCTGATTCGGACTAGCCGATCTATATGGTTTAAAACCTTTTAGTTATCATATGATCCTCTGTGCACACTAAAACTGTTTCTCGATAATTACTGTGCACCATCAGGTCGTTAAACCTCGGAGGGAAGTGGGTCTCGAAGAGAAGCAAGCTACAAAGACTCCACTAGAAGCCATCCACGACATGTCCGGTTTAATCAAAAAAATTGGCTTGTACTTTTAGAAAGAGTCTTCCTAAGGCGAGAGGTTTCGGAGACCTCTTTCATTTTATCACAGAAGGGTGTCCAGGACCGCCTTTGTAACTTCCTTAATTCTCTCTTGTAAATTCTAAGTTACTTCTTATAGAAGTCTCAATCCTGAGCGTCCCTTGTACTTTTGGCTCTAATAAAGCTGACCTATAAGCCTTACGATAGCCTCAGCATATTTCAACTAACTTCATATATCAACTCCCAGTATCACACCGATCTTCATTTGTACCCTTCAAAGATCAGCTAGGTACTCCAGGTTATTCGGGGGAACCTCCTTTTCTCGGTTCATGTAGACTGAAACCAGCCGGAATCTGCAAGTGCCTACCACCTGCTGACTGCAGTGGTATCACCATTGCTATACTGAGGAAGTAGGAAAAAATTTAAATAATTTTTCCTCAGAATAAAAGACCTGATCTTCCCAGAATTAATAGAGGATACAATTTTTTACCCCTTGGCTATGAGGCTATAGATCTTATTATTGTTAATCAAGGCTTCCTGGATTAATACCACCTCCCCATCCGACCTCATCAGTCTGAGGGATAGTCTGCGAAGCAGCCTCAGAATGTTGAAGGGTTATTTGAATTATCGTAAGCATAACGATTTTACCTTTACTTCCATATATTTTCTACTACCGCAGGCCGACAATTACCACCGGTACCTCCCATACCACTCGTAGGGATCTCTCTCCTGGAAAAGCTGCCACATCCTCCTCCTCCAAGTGCATCAGCCCTAAGCCCTCAGCCTCTCCCAATATACTGCTGATGGCTATATCAGGCCTGGGTGGGTTGCCACCATTGCCATGTGCCTTCCGTATATGCTTTTGCCCATCCTTCTGTTAAACATTGAGAGTAATTAACCCGAAGCCAAAGTCAATTCCCGCTTTTATTTTATCCAGAAGGACTAGCTACTCCTTATTAATTACCATTATAGATAACCTTAAGCCCTTCACGCTTCCTGTTGCGTTCGAATTATTAGTTGGAAGATCTGGATCACTGACCTGAATGATCTTCATAATTAATTCATCAGGGCTTGCCGGATCAGACGGCAGCTAGACAGACAGGTGCCCTTGGGAATATCTTCCCAGCCAACTGCCGCAAGCCTCGTGCCTCGCCACACTTATCCTACCAAGGCTATCACCTTTTTTAGAGATCTACCGATGTCTGGTGCGAGAAGACAACTTCACACGCCCTTGGTACCATTCCGCATCTCTGCAGAATGAGGGTTCCAGGAATTTCTTAATTTAGCCAAATTGAGAGCGACCAAACGGCGCAGTGGTTAGAGCTGCGACGTTTGGATCGGGAAGTACCGGGTTCGAATCCTGATACGGGCGGAATGCAAAAGGGATTTTTCATCATCTGATTACGATCGGTGATGACAATGAACAAAACTATGACCCCCCCCCCCCCCCCCCCCCCCCCTGTTGAGAGTGCAGAATCCATGGGCCGACCCACCTTTCATGTCAGCACTGTAGGTTGGCATGAAGCAATGCAATGTGCATGTGGTTTATACGAAATAGTTCTATAGTCGTACGTCCTCGATTTGGCTACTACTGCGTTAAAGTAGGATGGTAAAAGTAAACTGCGAGAGAGTTGGGAGTGCCTTGAGCCCCAGAACAGAAAAAAAATAAAAATTCAATGCGGGTCTTAATTTTCTTACAGAATGTTGCATGTACATTTAGCCCGGTCAATTAAATTTTTCTTACAGAATGTTGCATGTATATTTAGCCCGGTCAATTAAATGTCATTTAGCGATATATTGTTGTTCGTCTTGCAGAGGCTTCGAACACAACTCTTAATTTAGCCGTGCCACCAGTAGGTTTTAATAAAATTGGATGATGTGGTAAAAAGATAACATGATTTCATATCGATTGTTGATAATTTCAAATTTGAAATTATCAAAATGACCTAATCTTAAGTATTTTTTCATGAACTTTTCTTAAGCTACCTTTAATTAAGAATAATGATTTAACCTTTTCTCTAAACAAACGAATCGCTTTTTTGCCATAAACGTGACAATTTGGATCGATCTTTATTGTCAAACTTACAACATAACGTCCTTCATTATTTCTACATATGGTTGAGTTAAAGATTTTTTCGTACAATTTTGCTTATCCAGTTTCAACAAAGGAAGTTCCACGTGCTTCACTTTGGAACAGTTGTTCAAATTGTTTATTTAATTTTCTAGTTTTGCTCCTAGTATCCAATCTCGTTTTGATGTTTCGAGAGCAGTAGTTTTTTTAAAACATTGAGGCAATACATTTTTTATATTTGGCACTATAGAGAATTCTTAATTGGCCTTTTATAAGTAGCACAATGCGACCGAATAATTGTGAACAATTTCCGGAAATATTCGGTTTTTTGGTTGTTTAAACCAGAAATTACTAAATTACAAAAACGTGATTACGTGATTTGAAACGAAGTTAATTAGCAAGATCAGAAGTTATAAAGTTTGATTGTGAAGCAGAACCTAGAAGTACACAACAAGAAACAAAGAATGTATTTTGGAGAGGTTGCGTTTTCCATTGTTGAGTTACTAATGGTTCTTTAATCGATTCTATCTGTTTCCTATGTAAAAGTGTATGGTGCTTTTGGAAACATTGCCTACATGGTTTGCGTAATTCCTTTACCTTTTAGAACCGATTTGTTGGTGAAAGTTTAATAAAATCCTGGCAGACAGCTAAATTATGATTACTCTTACAAATAAAATGTGGAATTATACGATGGAATTAGTCGAATATACCAATAATTTATGTAGGCATTCCTTACGATAAGTGTAGGATGTCATCGTTTGGTGAAATTTAAAGGTTGTATCATAATGTTTACTTTTTAATAATTTGTTGCCTTTCTTGTTTATTAGTAATTATTTCCTGAATTCTGACCGTTTATTCCTCACTTCCAGACGCTAATTTTCTTGTTCGCCACACACGCTCGTTTAACGCGATATTGATAATGACAATAAATATTTACTGTCCCTATACATACAGGATCAAGGAAACCTGAAACATAAGATTTTTTATGAATACATTTCAAAACGCAAAAAAACTGTAGACAGTCTTGTAGGCTAGGAATGTTTTTCCCATTAAACGTAATTAATATTTATATTAATTATACAATCCCTTGTAACATTGTATTTTATTTGCTTTGCTCTACAAACAATAACTTTAAATTAGCACTTTTTCAAAATCAATTTACGTTTATTTAATAATAATCACTATTTCGATTCATATAAGACAACGTTTTGATTCTAATGCCAAAAACGTATTAGTAAAGAGCAAGGAAAGTTACAATTTCGAAGAAAAATGCAACACTGCAATTGTAAGCTAAAATGCAGTAACACGATCAATATAAAGTTGGATACGAAGTCTTCGTTAAATCGCTGATTACGAATCTGTGGGGTAAAGCAAAAAATATTTGGTTTATAATCATATTGTTTGAAATTTGGAGTCTCTGATTATGAATTTACGGTTAAAATGCTTGTTTTAATATAATTAACTTAAAAATTATAATAAATCAGTTACATATTACTTTAAAGCTGATATATTTGATCCGTCATTTTGAATTTAATTTGTTTGAGCTCAGATTCGCTATCAGCGACTCCAGAAATACTTTTCTAAAAGGTTTTGTAAATTTTTAGAATAATTATAAAACAGTTTTTAACTGAAGGTTGAGAATAACAGGTGAAGAAATGAAGTAAAAGAGATGAGAGGCTGATTGTAGCCTCTCATCTTTTTCTCTTCATCTCTTCATCTATTTTTCAATTAAAATCCTCAACAACTTTTAGACAACTTACATTTTTCGTCCACATTTTCATTATGCATGAACTTATATTCGCTGTTTAAATGGAGAAAAATGCAATTTTAATTGTGCATGCAAGCGAGCGTATTATATGAGAGAAAACGACGTTTTTTACGTTTCTTGTACCAAACGTTCGAGCAATATTTAGAGTATAAAACTTCTCTTTTGTGATTGTCTAATGACTTTGCATTAAACCTTTTCTGCAACATCTATCATATGTGATATAACCTAAAAATTTCACTTTATTTTCTATACATACTTTAATAAAAAGTACTAACATTTTTGTTATTTTTAAATTCGGCAACACTATTTGTTTGCCATGTTTGTTTATGTCTGTCTTTGTGTCAATCGAGTATTGGGATCGCCAATTACTTCAATAACTTCTTTAAAAATACCTTTTGATAGGGGTAAGTTGTGTTTTTATAATTCAGAACGTTACAGAAAGAAAATCGTAAGTTTATTATTATATATAATTCTCGATATTATGTGTTAAAATGTATCATATTAAATATGATATAATGTGGGTTGAACGGAATAAGAAAGTTTCAGGATGTAATCCTCAAAATTTCATTGCAGGCTCAAATTCCAATTCCTGATAGTGAGATTATAGATATTTTGAAGGACAACATGCGTCCAGGTCTGCAAGTTGGTCTGGCAAATAGACCTATCAACTCTATTAGGCAACTTACACACGAATGTATGCAATTAGAAGAACTGTGGTCGCGAATAAATTATAATCCCGAAGGACTTGTAGCCCCTAAACCTCGTCCTGCAATTCAGAAGATTGCCCAACCATATTTGGAAGAAGTATTGCAGGTTGATACCCCCTTAAGAAATCGTGCCAAAAATGAAGTGAACAACGATTCTCATTGGACATGAGTTTAAATTTTGCAAAAGTCCCATCAATAGAATTTTCTGTTTCCCTGCCTGATTGCAGTATTTGCTAAAGTCGCGAGTCGGAAAACCGTCGTGGGAGGAAACGGTATCTTCGGGACCCGTCTCGTTCAAATGTGCCCGTCTCGAAATCCGAAGGAGGAATCGATGCTGTTATGAATACCGATCCGGAACTCAGTTCCCGACAACAGTCGCGTTAACTTTATCTGCAAGATCAAACACCCTATCTATTAACCAGCCTACTCAATCTAGGCCTAAATTTCATAGTTCTTGGCGATATTTCCAATTGCGAAAAACCGACTGGGGCCAATATCAGCGTTCTTGGCCAAGGATGCACACAATTTTTGTCCCGAGCTAATATTCCCTTCCGTCACGTTTCTTCGTTTGTCTCTACAGCTAATGGTTCCAAAAAACGAATACTCGGTCATGTCATTGTCCAAAACGGCGATGCCAAAACTACGGCGATTTTTGGGGATTTGCGGTTGGTATCGGTGATATATTGCCAATTTCTCATCGATGTTTTCGCCACTAACAGACCTCCTCAAAAAGAAAAACAAATTTGTTTGGAATCAGTCGGCTCAATTGGCCTTTGAATCTTTAAAAGATTTGTTAACTTCGGCACCAATTTTGGTACATCCGGTATACACATTACCATTTTGTATCCAAGTAGATGCATCTTCTACTGGAATAGGTGGCTTATTTTAGAGAAACGGCGAGTCAGAGCACCCCCATAGCATTCCACTCTTTCAAGTTAAATGCTGCCCAACGCAAATACAGCGTAACGGAGTTAGAATGCTATGCGGCTGTGCTCTGTATAAAAAAATTTCGTCCCTATGTCGAGGGCTTCGAATTTACCATGATTACCGATCATGCGAGCCTTCGATGGTTAATGAACCAATCGGACCTCTCGGGTCGTCTTGCGCGGTGGAGTCTTAAGCTCCAAGGCTTCAACTTTAAAATTAAGCATAGGAGGGGGAGTCAAAACACCATGCCCGATGCTTTGTCTCGCGTCTTCTGTGAGGAATTACCCCCGTCGATTTCCACTACTCCGAATGAGGGGCCGTTACACTTAGATGTAAATTCGCCCGTCTTTTTAGATTCCAAGTATGTAGCTAGAGTAGCTCAAGTCCAAGCCATGCCTAACGTGGAATCTAATCTCACGGTCAGAGATGGTAAATTATTAATTTGCCATTCTTACGGCACACGATACCAAGACACGGATGTGTCGGATTGGAAACTGGTAGGGACAACCAGCCTTATTGCTTTGCTTGTTCAACAAGCACATTTGCCTTCAATATCGGCTCATATGGGTGTCCTCAAGACACTGGATAGACTCCAAAGGCAATTCTATTGGAAAGGAATGGGTAGCGACGTACAAAACTTTATCAAGCAGTGCCAAATCTGCAAAACTACGAAGGCTGTTAATTACTCCCTGCAACCGAACATGAGTCAACTTCGGGAAGCTCAGCGACCGTTCCAACGTTTATATATATTTGAACTTTTTGGGACCGTACCCTCGTTCAAAACGAGGTAACACTTGCATTTTAATTATTCTTGACCAGTTACCCGCTTTGTTCTTTTACAGCCATTCCGAGAAGCATCATCAGTCTTGTTGAGTTCCTACGTTGTTCAGTTGTTTCGTAATTTGCTGATGAAATATGGCGTTGAACACATCAAGACACCATACCATGCACCTCAGAGGCCTCCGAACGCGTTAATCGCACCATACGAGCATACATCACAGACCAACATACGAATTGGGATATTCATCTGGCCGAGGTTGCTGCCACCCTACGTAATACTGTCCATACCAGCACCTCATATTCTCCACGCTATTTAGTGTTCGGACAACACTTAATAGTGCATGGATCCGATTATGCTCTGAGAAATCTTCTAAATTTCGGCACCGAGAATGAGATTTCAGCCACCTTCAAAGTAACTAGGCTAAACATGATCCGGGGCAAAGTACTAGGTCACCTGAAAGATGCCCATAGAAGACACGAACGGGTATATAATTTAAGAGGAAATTTCCAAGTTTTCTCGGTTGGTCAAAAGGTGTTGTTTGTCCGGACTTTTGTCCAAAGAGACACATCGCGTCGGTTTTCCGCTAAATTTGCACCAAAATTCATTCCAGCTATAATCTAAAGCCCTATTGGAAATGTAGCCTTTCAGCTCAGTGATATATCCGATAAAAATTTGGGAATTTACCATCAGAGGGACATTCGAACATGAGATTCATACTAATTTTTCCATACGTTGGCGCCTGCATTGTATCAGGCTTGTAGTCCATTCATAAGTGCACCATTCCGGAATTTAATTTTTTTTTGTTATTTTTTTTTCGCACCACCAGCCACGACAGACTGCGCGATAGCCAGAGCAAATGCTGCAGGTGGTGACGTCGGGCATTCTGTTTAACGAAGACAACCTCAAGTTGTCCCCGTTACAAGTGCTTTAATCAGATAATACAGAAAAGTCGAAAATTTTTGTGACTTACAATGTTGTTTATTCAAATTTTATGAAAAAAAAAAACAATTAATTATTTTGCACTATACCATAGAGTACAAAATAATTAATTAATTTTTTCACTCTATTGTATGAGGTAAACTATGCATAAATTTATAAATCTGTGTAAAGTTTATCTCGTACAAAATTCTCTGATTTTTTATTATTTTTAATATTTCCAACTTTTATCGAACAAAATATCAAATTACTAAATTTTTATACAACTCTGTTAGTTTTTATGTGAAGTAATATTTAAAAATCATAAACAAAAAACTTACATGATGTATTTTGTAACTTAAGCCATTTAGGTATTACCAAAACTATTAATAAAATGTTATTGCTCCGATTCACAAAGTTAAAAGCTTCATACCTGTAATGAGAATAGTTAAAAAAAATTTAAAAAATTATAATATCGTATTACCTTCATACATAAAATTTATTAGGTTTAAAGCTACTACATAGAGAGCAAACAATTTTATATATTATGGTGTTTCTGGGAAATTTATAAAAAAATTTGCATTAAATAAAGTCGACACCAAAATTTTAAGCAAATATAAATTGATAAAGTGTTAATGTTAATTTTTTTTTTATTGTGTGAACTCTATGGAATTTGAATTAAATTTAAATAAGCTTTGAAAGCCTCACAAGTAATTTTACTCAATCGGATTAAACGAGAATAGATTTGTGCGGATGATAAGAGAATGATTAAAATTACGTTTCACGTAAATTGAAAACAGAAAATCTCATCCTTTGTGAGTACTAATAAGAACGGACGAATATGATACTGAATGGATTAAAATCATTACGTAAATGAAACAGAATTTTCATTATCTCTTTAATAGAAAAACTTAATCTAAATTTATTTCGTATGTAATACAAAATAACTACAAATCGTGTTTGAGATTTTAATTTTTTTTTATGTCATACTGGATGAAGAAGAAGTATCTTATAGTGAGAATGTCGTTTTCCAGTTATTATATATTTTTTATGAAGGTCTAATGGTTGGATACATTTTGCCATTTATATTAAGGCAATTTTATGTGCAAAATATTAATTAAGTACTTAGTTTTATCAGTAACTACTTCCATGAAAAAGAAGAAATGAAAGATGATACCATTTTTATAATCTTTAGTCATCGTCTTTTAAATGAGCCCAATTTTATAATTTTCGGATAATTAGTTTTTTTCTATAGCAATAAATTCAAAACAACAAATGATATTTTTAAATATTTGACACCCTGTATCTTAAAAAACAACAACAAGAACAATCAGATTGCTTAAATTGTTTGTTTTACTCAGTGCTATACACATTCAAAATATAAAAATCATAAAATTAAAACATGACTTTCGGTCCCACATACTCGTACATACATGTTCCATATGTATTTCTGATTAAAAATTGTTTTTATTTCATGAACCTATAGCTCCCGCCTTTTACAATATATTTAAAATCAAAAACAGGTGGACTTTTTTTAGCCCACGTTGCATTTATAAACAATTTAGGGTGGTGCTTTTCCCATTTTTTTTTTTAGAATTTTAAAGGGTCACCCCCAAATTTAGTTCTACCATAGATCATTTGGGCAATGTTTAAAGGTCCCTAAATGGCTTTAAAATTAACATTTTAACCAAAAAAAGGTTAGGGAAAATATGGAAGAATCTGAATATCAATAATAAGAGAGCACAGACTTCCAGCCTTCTATCAATCTTGTCCATCTTCCGTTTTAGCTGGAAATGCTTCGTTTTTTGTAATTTTTTATTATAAAAGCTAGATGCATTTTCGGCTAAACCCGAAGCTAAAATTAATAGAAGGCTGGGCGTTAAAATTTTAATATTAATTTTAAAACCATTTAATGACCTTTCGCTCAGAAACATTGCCCAAATTGATCCATTAAAATTTCAAAAACATGGAAAATAAAGACCACCCTCAATGTGCAAATCAGAACATAGGTTTTCAGAAGAAGGTAAATAATTATTTATATTCAGTATACCATAATTATTTTGGAAAATTCTTGCTGGTGATCTTACATCGATTGATTTTGTTAGGACCGTAATTCTTCCTTAATTAATTAAACCCCTCCAGTTTAAATCGGAGCTCTGACTTGGCCAAGGCAACTAATTACCTTTAAGATTATCTTATAATTTTGAGATAATGATTCTATTTGTAAGGGAGCATTATTCCGTTAAAAAAAAGATAAGGAATGTTTCATTTAAAATCAACCCGATGCAATCTGCTCATCAGGTGGGTTAAACATTTTCTTTATTGCACAAGAACTTCTAGCGGGAGTGAATTAGTTTATTTGTTGGTCGGTGGGAATATCAAAATAAAGTCTTCCCCTTTATTAGATTAAATTAAAATTAATCTCATTTGAACATAGCACCGGCTGCAAAGTTCAATGGGCTTTTGCTTTCGAATATGATTATATTAACATTTTTTTATAGAAAGTAAATCGTATTACTTTTGGATTTATGTTGTATAAATTGAAATTGATCAAACTATTATGGGTTCAACTGTCCCCAATTTTCTATTCAGTAAGGCTCCCGTTTCCGTACAGAATTAAAATCAGTGTTTCAAAATTTTATTTCGAAGTCATCGAGAAGAGGTAATTTACTCTACTAAAATGTTTGGAGTACACTGTTTGGTAATTAGCATTTCGATCAAACATTATTCGTAGGCGATGGCAAATTATGTAAATATTTCGAAACAACAATTTAATGCAAATCTTAAGAAACGGTCAAGTTCCTTCCTAATAGGCAATATCCCAGAACTTCATCTAAAACTTATCTTAGAATCCCATTTCGAATTTCATCGTAATTCGTAAATCGTTCTACTCATGTTCAATGCTATTAATTGATAAACTTCTAAGGGGAATATTAAAACTTTCTTTATGCGGATTTAAGGGGCAATCAGAAATCAGAGACAGGTCAATACTCAATTAGGCTCTTAAACCAAGGTTCTACTGTAATAAGTTATCCCTATGCGTAAAATGAGTGTAAAACAAACAAATCGAAAACCGGGAAATCGCGGTCAACTTTTGATCTCGGGATCTCATTTTGGGAAACCCTACTACATATGGTACTAATGAAACCCCTGAAATGAACGAAGAATGGATTCCTCACATATGCTGAGATGCTCGAGAAAATTAAAGGGGATTCAAATTTGAACGACCTCTCTGTTAAGGTGACTCGCATACGTAGGACAGCAAAGGGCGATCTCTTACTTGAGTTGGGGGAAGATATACACCCAAAGGAACTTGGACTCCAATCTGCATTAGAAAATTCTCTTGGTGCAGATGCAAAAATCTAAACGCTAACGCAGGTTGATGAGGTTATGCTCGATGTTAAAGACATTGATGAGGCCACATCAAAGGCAGACGCAGATAAGGCGATTATAACTAAGTTTGCGGTGGCGGAAGACTTAGCGATAGACTGTATTAAGTCATTGAGAGCTGCCTATAAAGGCACTCAAACGGCAGTGATGGCTGTAACAAGTTCGATAGCCAAAACGATGACTGCTGAAGGCAAGGTGCGTGTTGGGTGGGTGATCTGCCGAATCCGCGAAAAAAATTGCCCTTAAAGTGCTTCAAGTGCTTGCAGTACGGACATATAGCCAAATCTTGTACATGTGACGTGGATTGCGCCTGCCTCTGCTACAAATGCGGAGGAAATGGTCATGTATTTAAAGAATGCAAGGAAGAAGCAAGATGTATGCTTTGTAAGAACAGGACAAACCATAACCATATAGCAGGGAGTGGTCGGTGCATGGTATACATGGAGGCATTGAAAAAAGCACGCCGGCTATGAAGTTCATCCAGCTCAACCTAAACCATTGTGAGGTTGCACAGGACGTGCTAGTCCAAACAGTGCATGAAGCCAGAGTTGATGTCGCAATCTTGTGCGAACAGTACAAAACTATGGATGGGTGTAATTGGGCAACCGATCCAACTGGCAAAGCCGCCATATGGCTGCACGGAACATACTTGGATGCAATGCTGGAAAGAGCTATGCAGTGAATTGGATCGTGACCCATGGGGAAGACTCTATAAAATCGTCATGAACAGGCTCGGAAATTCCACTGCATCGCCTCCCACCTGCCCAGTGACACTAAACAGAATTGTTACCGCTTTATTCCCGCAGCAAACTGATGTGATCCCTGCCATCGTTGTAGTACCTGGCCCAGAGGAAGTCCCCTCGGTATCCAGAGAAGAGCTCGCCAGTGTGTGCCAACGATTTGGGAGTCAAAAAGCTCCTGGACCTGACAATATTCCAAATATTGCATAAAAGGCTGCCATGCGAGCTAGACCTGAGGAGTTCAGAGAAGTCTACAACTCATGTCTGAGGGAGGGGGTATTCCCGGAACACTGGAAGAGTCAGCGTCTAGTATTGTTGTCAAAATGAAAGGACCCTCCAGGAGAGCCATTCTCCTACCGACCACTGTGCATGCTGGATACGGCTGGCAAAGTACTCGGGCGCATAATCGACAATCGATTGGACAAAGCTGTTGAAAGGGGTCGGAGATCTCGCCAAGCGGCAGTATGGTTTTCGAAAGGCTCAATCGACAACCGACGCCATTCGACACGTCGTTGAAATCGCCAAGGAAAGTACAGACGGCAGAAGATGGAAGGGCGACTCTAAAAAATACTGCGCCGTGGTCACCCTGGACGTCAAGAATGCATTCAACTCGGCCAAATGGAGCCATATTCTGAATGCTCTACATGTACTGCAAGTATCAGTGTACATAAGGAGGCTCATTACAGACTATTTCCGCAATAGAGTGCTGATATATGATACAGATGACGATGTCATGGAATACAACGTTACGGGTGGAGTACTTCAAGGATCAGTACTGGGTCCCTTACTTTGGAACATTATGTACGATGACGTTCTGAAGCTCAGCGTACCTGATGAGGCAGAAATTGTGGGTTACGCGGACGACGTTGCTGTTGTCGTGGTAGCAAAGACTATAGAGGAAATAATGGAGATATGCAGGTTGACTATTATAATTATCAAAAGGTGGTTGATATCATTCGGACTCCAACTAGCTGACCATAAAACCGAAGCAGTCTAAATTACCAGTAGGAAGGTAAGAGAGATTGTAAATATTGTTGTTGGCGGAATCTTAATACCCTCGCAGCCTTCATTACGATATCTGGGTGTCAAAATTGATGCGCGCTTAAACTTTAAGGAGCACCTAACGATAGTGAGCAGAAAAGCTGCCAAAATAGCTGCATCCCTCTCCCGCATTATGCCCAACACTGGCGGGTCAAGACAGTGTCATAGGATGCTGCTGGCAAATGTTGTAACCTCCATCATCCTCTATGGATCACCTGTTTGGAGTGATGCGATGGACTTTGGGATATATAGACAAAAGTTAGTATCGGTGTACCGCCTTGGTGCCTTAAGGGTAATATGTGGTTTCCGCACAGTATCCGATGACGCGACACTTGTTATTGCGGGGATGATCCCAATTGATCTACTTGCAAAGGAGAGGAATAAATGGTACCTACATCGTGAACAACCAGGGAGCAGAGCATCAGAGCGCATTACAACTCTGACAGAATGGCAAAGACGGTGGGATAGATCGGAAAAGGGTCGGTGGACTTACCGTCTCATACCATCCATCGAAAAGTGGATAAATAGGCGGCATGGCGAACTTAACTACTACCTGACGCAGTTGTTAAGTGGGCCTGGTTGTTTTGGGGCATACCTTTACAGATTTAAGCATACCGACACTCCATAGTGTCCGGCCTGCAAAGGATCACAAGAGGATGTGGAACACGTTTTTTTTTTTTAATGTTCGCGGTTTGAGACAACCCGGACTGAACTGTCGGATATCCTTGGGCAGCGCCCACCACCTGAAAACATATCCGAACTAATGCTTGTTTCTGAAGAAACGTGGAAAGCTTTAAGCCACACTTCGGTGGTGGTATTGAAGGAGCTGAGACGCCTAGAGCGTGCAAGAGCAGAACAACGAACAACAAATCGTGATTAGATAGCGGTGGCAATCTCAATCTATGGTTGAGATGCTGTGGAGAATAGAGTCGAATGATTAGTCATCTCCATGCGAAGTAATGTCTAACGTTAGTTCTGCATGGAGGATGGATAAACAGGTGTGAGGTTTTTAGATGGTATAAATCCATCACTGTTGCTGAGATGTTTGCCACCATCAGAGCTTCGTCTTGTTGAAGATTTTCCTCATTTTATCCTTCCCAAAAAAAAAAAAAAAAAATCTCTGAAATGGGTACCCTGTGGACCATATAACGGAACAGCATCGAATAGGTGTCCTGCTGTAAAAACCAACAGTTCTTCGTACTTCTCTTGAAAATTGCAATAAGACAGATATAACATCATCTTTAGGACTTGCCACCCGAATGCTTTAGATCAGAATATTAACACCTTGCAATTTAAACATTCTGTACCGACCATTTAACAAAGTGGTAAAAGAGATCGACTTTGTCTTTTATTGCGTAACGTATTTGTTATTCTCGTTAGAAAACAAATTCTTAGATATTTAAATGTTTGGTTTTGCCACGTGTTTGTGTGATCAAACCAAACCGTTACAATATCTAAGAATTTAAATTCCAAAGCTTTGAGTAAATAGCAAAGACCAAAAATTATGCTTTAAATTCGGTAACGCTAGATGAGGGGCCGGAAAATTTGTTCAAGATTTACCAACAATTTTGTTTCTCGGAATAATAATCGTTATAGGAGCTCCCAATAAAATTTTGCGATCAATTCCACTGTTTGCCATACAGACAGCAGGTTTAAACCGGCTTTCAAAAATATTGCGTGATCCGGCATTTACACAATATTAAAATTTCAAGTTTTCGTCAATCGTACCATAGCTAGCTGTGGTACGGGTTAGGTAACCCTCACAAACTAATTTAGAACCCTAACTTAAGTAGTTTTTAGGAACATCACATAACGCTATAACATATCGTAACGAAATATATTTCATGTCACATTAGCTGAATAACGTAACTAAAACGAAATTCCATTATTCGTGTATTATAGACCTTACGAAAAAACAACGTGTTTTCCATCACTGCCAGAATTCATAAATTTCTGAACTGTATTACAATTTTCCAATACATTTTCATGTTTATAACAGTACTTCAAAATTTCAGAATTTCTAATTGGATAAATTTAATTATTTGAGGATTTTGTAAATTTCCAAAATTTTAAATTTTCTATATTAAAATTCCAAAATTTTTATAATAAAATTTTAAATTTTAACAATTTTTGAGTTGCTACCTTTTAAAATTTTCTAAAATCCCGAATTTCAAAATTTTTAAGTTTTCTAAATTCTAAATTTCTTAAACTTCTAAAATGTAAATTTTGTAAATTGCAGAATTCATAAATTTCTGAATGCCCAAATTTTTCAAGCCACTCAATTTTAGACCTCTAACTTATCAATCTTTTAGCTCCGCAAATTCCTAGATGCCGAATTCCTGGATAACATTATTAGAACCATGTGCATTCATCAAAAATTATCTAAATTTCTAAAATATTATTTTCTAAACTACTAAATACCTTCATTCGTATCTTTATTGAATCGGTGAATTTGAGACTTCGTGATTTTTTCTCGCTTAAAGCTCAATGAAAAAACCTAAAAAAATTTCAACAATTGCAGCAAAATGCCTTGTAAGAATATTCCTCTTAGGGTGTGGATAGAGTAAACGTAAGAAGTGATGCGAGGCGATAAATGATACTTTAAGTTTAAAACAATAAAAAATCGCTTCCGTTATCGCGCACACTTTTAACAGCTCCGCATAAACGCAAATGTTTTATTTTATCGCTCCTCACATCAAATCGTTATTAGCGTTTACTCTGTCTGCACCCTTACTGTGGAAACTTGTCCTTTTACTAGACAAATATGTACTTACAAAAACATAGTAAGAACTGCATTAAACAACAATTCCCAATACTTACACCACCGGCAATAATCTGGAATTTTATGTTTCGGTTTTGTACATAAATTCTGAATAAAACAAGGTCTTTTTGGCTTTCCACAAGAAGGAACAAATTGCCTAAAGTTTAATACAATTGAATAAATACCAGATGTGCGAACCTACGTAAAATAATCTCGACAACTTCTACAGTAATAGCTTTCAAAAAAGATCAAATTAAACCTTCCAGCTTAATAGCTTTTCAAATAATAATAATTTTTTTCAAATTTCTCAGTTGATTGATAAATTTTCCAAGAATATATTGGTGTTACACTTGCAAAAAGTTTAAGTTTCTTCATAAATACACAGAAATTACAAAAAATTTTGTTGTTTTATCTTTTGATGAGAATTTTATACAAATTAATGAATTTTAGCTGGAAACTGTGTAATTCAACTATCCTTGAAGCTTTTTTTAATTGAGTTATAGACATTAATTTGCGCAAATTAAAGTTTATAATTTCTTTAATAATTATTTTGAAATTAAACTTGCAAGAGTTTTGTAAACTTTGTCATATTTAATTATCATATTTTCATTAGTGGAAAGTAAAATTGGAAAATTTCTAAAATATAGAACTGTCATGCCATATATGATAACAACGTACATGTGTACGTATATATTTTATATGCTCATGTAGCTTAGCAAAACAAATTTGAAAGGAAAAATGTATTTTCAATTAAATTAATTTTTTGTTGTTGTCGTATTTATGTAATTTGTTTCGAATTTGTCTGGAAATCTTTCTTAATTAAGTATTTTTTTCTGATCTTCATAATGTTTCGTTATGAATATATAAACAAATACCATAAAAGGAGCGTAGATTTTAAATTTTGAATTCTGGTGAAAAACGTTAAATAACTGTAAAGAAGTACTGAGTTCAACACTCGATAGAAGTCGATGCAAGAGTCGGGAGTGCCTTGGGCCCCAAAACAGGATAATGATTAAACAAAATTATTTTGTTATAATTTGTAGAATATTTTTTTGTTATTTGATTATATATAGTTAACCTTCAATTTAAAAAAAAAACATTCGGTTAAAACATCCCATGGTTTAGTGAAATTTTCTTAAATTTAAACCAAAATTGCGTGAATATTGACCGAATTTAGTCGACGGATCCAAATATCTCCTAAAATATGCCAGCTACAAAAAAATGGTTAAGACAAAAATTGTCAAGGACAATGGGGGTCATCTATATGAATTAAATCCTTTGACCCTTAGGTCAATTTTCAAGGTCATTTGAAGGTCAAGCTCATTTTTTTAAAAATGGAAACCTCAATTTTGACAACGGATTCGAAAAGAGTGCGAAATTATATATGTCCGAATATGCATTTTCCATGACCTCCCAAAGTAACCTGAAGGAATATATTTTAGTTATAATGCTTATGATTTGCTAAGACAAATTAAAAAAAAAAATTTGTTGGGCTGGTTGGGAGAGGAGGGGCGAAATAAAGTAAGATAAAAAGATTTTTGTTATACATTTTTGTTAGAATATCGTCGCCGTGGTCATTAAAAAAATACAAAATGTGTCAATATAACCCCGATGGCTCAATATACCCCCTTCACGTTGAATAATTATGAAAGAATTGCATTATAAATTGGACACATCATTGAATAAAATTATTAAATAATTAATTATAACTTCTAAGACTACTGAGGAACGTAGAATTATACGAACGCAGGCAAAAGCTCAACATGACAATCATCTAACTCAATCAACTACTCCTCCAATATTTTTAATAAATCCAGATACTCAAACATCGTCTGCTTAAATATTGACCGCACCAACATTGATGACAGCTAAGTCACAGCCGCAAACAATGACATCAGCAGTATCTTTATTGATCATTATTGACCAGTTTAAAAGGTTCATCAGGAATAAATTTAAACTTGAGGAGTTGAATGCTATCAGAATGGTTCCTATACGGTAATATTTATAAAAGAGTTCAAATACAAGCAGAAGTCGCCTTTTTTATGGAATACCAGGATAGTATTTGCACCATTAAGAGTTACTACCGCTAATGCTCAAACAGATGAACCGCAAATTAAACGAAATGGATCTTTCAGTGGGAAATGTTTAATAAGAGATTAAAACTTATTGGATATACATACTACCAAAACGTCAATAAAATGGCATCCAACGCGACAAAATTTCACAATTTTCCTTTAAAATCAGAACATCCTATTTAAGCGATTTGCGAAACTTCGTTTCATCCGGGAATCCATAGCTCCGAATTATTTCCAAACGATTATGTCATTTATTAATGTGATCGATCGGCCAAGACTAGAAATAAAAAAACAGAAGGACGTATTCCCTTAGCCGTTCTTATGTCAATTAGTAATGTGGAGTTTGAATTATCTTCAACTTCCGTTGAACACGTATGTGTTAAAATAGCTATGGCAAGAATACAAAGTATATACATGTACATATAAATTGCCTATATTCCACCATTATCCGGAATGTTGTAATGTAATCGGGGAGATTTCCAGCGCTGCAGAGCCATCAGATCGTCTTCTTGTACTTGGCGATTTCAACCTACCTTATATTGAATGAGAATTTATGGGGAGGTGAACTGTTGCATATCGTTCGATTTAACATCGGACGAGTGCCTGTTTGTTGATTCAATGCTTAGTTGTAACCTGAATCAGATTAACAATATACCAAATGAGAATGTTCGGATGCTGGGCTTGATATTTACCAATGAGAAATATTTTCAATGTAGCAAAATGATGTGCACCACAAACCTATAGAAACTCTATTTGATACTCGTATGCATGAAATGTCACTGAATAGCAACTTTCACACTAGAAATTCGATGACATACAACTTAAGGAAAATAAATAAAAAAGAATTCGATGAGCATTTGGGAAACATCAGTTAACACGATGAATTTATCGATTCGAACATTCAAAAAATTTTATGACATAATCTTTTGCGCGTTCAAACGAGCATCACCATTAAAAAAGAAAAGATTCAAACAATAATCCTCCGTAGTATGATGACGTTCTAGATAATTTAAAAAATTTATAAACCAAGCCCTATCGAAAAATGGAAAAAGGCAATTCGGAAACAGATAACAAAAGTAACTAAATAACTAAAGTTGGATTCATCAACATTAACTGTAAATTCGACAGTTATTTTATTATCAGATAAATCTGATCCGTTGTGGTCCGGACGGAATCTCATCTTTTATACTGAAAAACCATGCAAAACAATTTTCTAAGCCTCTTTCGAAACTCTTCAATTGAGGCGTTTTTCCACTAAATTGAGGCGTTTTTCCAACTGAACGTAAAACCTCTAGGATTACGCTCATCTTTAAATCAGGGAAAAGGATGATTTCTCATGTTACAGAAATATTGCAACCACATCAATGGTATCTAAATTGTTTCAAATGCTTGTGTGCAAAAGCTACAAATCTATCATTCCGCGTCATCTTTCTATCTGTCAACGTGGATTTGTGCCGGTTGGATCAACCACAAAACATTAAGTTGAATTGACTAATAGTATTGTCAAAGCCATCGAAGAACATCAGCAGATTGATACAGTCTACAGCGACTTCAGCAAAGCTTTTTATGCCATCAACCACTGTAAAAATCTGAAAAGCCTGCATTCCTTTTCTTTCATTCGGAACTCTTCAAGGATCACATATAGGGCCTTGAACTTTCCTAATATTTATTGATAGGCACTTCTCTTTGCTGATGACCTAAAGGTCTTCAAAGTTATTCCAGACGATGTAATTTTACTACAAGATGCCAATCAACCCCACCTTAATTTTAACAAATGTAAAAACATGTCTCCATCGAACGAAATCACCTGTAATTATGGACATTGAACATTATCAACGGCAGTAAAATCAACAGGCTGGGTGAGATAAAAGACTTAGGCATAACGTTTGTTGGAAATATGTCATTTACCAAACACATCACTGTGTCATTTACACACAATTCTATGTTTGCTTTATCAGATGATGGACCAACCATTCCAGATGATGGTTAGATCCCGTCTGGAATATGCAGTTCAAGTATGGTATCCATTCTATCAATATTACATTCAATTAAAAATATTCAGAAACAAGTTTTGCTTTTCATTCTGAAGAGAACGGATTGGGACTATGACCATGGTCTTCCTTACCACCTAAACTTTGCTCGTCTTCCACCGTCAACATTTATTGCCAACGTACTCCTGGTAAAAACAAAAAATCTCTGTTTAAATTTTAATCTCCACAGTAAAACCTTGATTTCATTTTCAGTCAATAATTTCCAAATTTTGCTTTATTTAAAACCAAATATGTGCCAAATATGTTTTTCTGACCAAAAAAAAGATTAAAATCAAATTTCCTAAGCCAATTAAAATTTTTTCTGAAAATAGTTTTTTGTGGTAAATTCGAATAAGCTCCAGAAGATTTTATCTATTGACCATTCACCAGTTTTTATTTTGGTTTCTCAGCGGATTTGCGCATACGACATTATTTTTAAATTTGCAGTATAGTATCGAAAGCATACCATGCATACTATGCAGGACGACGTACAATATGTTTGATTTTTAGCAGTATTTGTAAACAAAAAATAAATCTTCCATCTAAAATTGCAAACCAAATCTATATTGTTAGAATGGTTTATAGAGCCAATAAGTGTAAAATTTTTACATGAAGACCACCAATCAAGACGAATAAATTAGGAATTAGATGTACATACCTTATAAACCCAAATTTTACAATATTGATAAATTCAAGCAAACTAAAAAAAAATAAAAAATTACAAATTACCTACATCCTTAAATACATAATATCTCAAATGTACTATGTACATACATACGTGCATAACGTTAAGTGCGGTTTGTGCGATCAATTTCATTAACTTGGGTTTGCCAAATTTTCATGTATTTATGAACCCTCCCTCAGGATGAATTAAACAATATACACGCAACTTTGGTTTAAAATATGACAATTTCACTAAACGATGGGATCTATTCGTTCGACCGAAATCGGTTTTTAAATTTTAAGTCAACTGTTTATTTTCAAACCACGATCTTTACAACAAAAAAAGGCTAAAGTTTACTTTACGTATACATCGAGAAAATCAGGTAAGGAGTATATATTTTGAAAATTTTTGAATGTAGGACTGTGCATCTATAGTTTTTAGGAGGGGGAAGCCAAACTTCCCCGGACAATTACCTCATTTTCCGGGAAAATTTTCACTTTTTTTGTTAAAAAAAAATCTGTATTATTTTATTCAAAATACATAAAAATGTGCAATTTTTATAAAATTTTCATATTAGGATTATATCTTAACAGTTTTTCTACAAGTAATTACGTGCAAGTAATTTTTTCGGGAAAATTTTGCAATTTTTCCAGGAAAATTTAGCAACTTTTTCAGGAAAATTTAGCAATTTTTCCATTTTTTTTTATTTAGTTTCAAATTATAAATAAAATTTGAAACAGGAAGAATTGCATAAGAGGCGGTTTGAGGGCGGCAGCCTCCATCCGCTAAGGTATACAACGAATTAAAATTACATTAAAAAAATTGTGATATTTACAAAAGTGGATTTTTTTAACACTTGTGGTACTATCAGAAGAAGCGATAAGGGCGATGTTAAGAATGGACACAAAAGAACACAAACAAAACCTTTTAATATTAAGTTTATTTATTCATAATTAAAACTATTTTGGTTACATAAATACATCAGAAGAATTTTGTTTTATATAATAACCAGTTGCACTGTAGTATTTGTTATCCGTGTCCTTTATTATCTGAAAAATATTTGAAATATGTATTCATAATTACCATTATAGTCAGTAATTTAATTAAACTTACCTTGAATTAATTAATAATTAAATTATTATTATATTATTGTAACCACAAAATACTGCTCTGTCAAATGTCAAAATAAAAATATTTTACATTTTGTTATTCTTTAAACAGTTGATGGCGACATCTATTAATAAACATTAATTTCAAATCTTCTGTAATTGTACTAAATAACAATTGCTATAATTTGCTGTAATTGTACTAAATCATAATTGCTATTGTACTAAAATTGTAATTTGTTGCAATTACTAAAATAAAAAACCATTACTTGTCGAAATCTTGAACTTGATGTGTCAAATAAAATAAAGAAATATTTTATAATAAAATTAAATTAACCATAAAGGAAACCTGTACGGCGTATTATTTTATGAATTGATCGTTTGTTTCGATTTGATCATTTTGGTGAATTATTTTCATCTGATTCGACGCACTTCAATTATTTATTTTCAACATTATTTTTGGTCCTTCGAGCCGGATCCGGATAACGTGGGATTGGTTGATATTAACCTAAAATCAGGCACGCGTCGGACTGAAGGAAATTATAAACCATACGATTGAGATTTGGCCACGTGGGATTTTGAGGAATTTTCCAGAAGAATCGCAGCAGTCATCACGATTCAATGTCAATTAACCAATATGACCAATCATGTAGACGCGAATAGTAATGAATTATCATACGATGAGCTAAAAGCTCGGTTAGACCACGTGCATAAATTTTACTCGGAGTTTGTAGAGATGGAAGATAACATTTTTGATCTTGATGCGACAACCCCCTCTGAGATGGATGCCATCGATGATAGTTATTTTAAAATGGTAACCAAGATACAGGCGTCTATCCGTAATATCGTTGATCCTAATCCAAAAATGAATGAAGCACTTAATAGCAAGGCTGTTCACGCTACACCAGATTTTAAACTGCCTACTTTGTCAATGCCAAGCTTTGATGGCAACTTACAAGAGTGGCAGTCATTTTTTGATATTAACACTTCCACTATACATGAAAACGTTTGCTTGACGCCTGGTCAGAAATTCAAATACCTCAAGGGTTTACTGAAGGGCAATGCATACGATTTAATAAAAACTTTCGGGTAGACGACGCAAGTTATATAGAAGCCTATCAAAGATTGGTTAAACGTTTTAATAAAAAGAAACCAATAGTTGAATAGTACATCAAGTCTCTTATTAACCAACCGAAATCATCCAGGAGCACTGCCTCAAGTCTAACCCAACTACATGACAATCTCGACGAGGTCGTAAGAGGGTTCAAGGCTTTGGGTCAAGACGCAGAATCGCGAGACCCTTGGTTAACATATATCGTACTCGAGAAGCTATATGAAGAAACTCGGCAAGTATGGAAATACGAAACGGCGGAAACTGACTTTTCAGCTTTACAGGAGTTTTTAGATTTCCTATTAAGAAGAAGGTGTGCCTTAACCGAAGGTACCGTCAATAAAAGTATATCTACCGAAAGAAAGGATTATTCCAAAACTCAGTTATCTCCCAAATCATTTTATATACCCGCAACCGTTTCATGCCCATTGTGTCAAGGAGAAACCCACCGTCTCTTCGAGTGTCCGATATTCATTGCACTTACTGTTAAGCAGCATCGTGATTTCCTAAGGCAAAGTCGAGGTGTTTTAATTGTTTATCCGAAACTCATAATGTATATCAATGTAAAACCCATACCCAACGAAGATGTCGAACCTGTAATAAGAAGCATAATACATTAGTCCATATGAATTCGCAACCAGTTAGCAACCCTATATCGGCTGAAGCCAGCAGTCTTTCAAAGACTACCACCGCACATGGCTGCTGTTTTGATGACACTACTAATACCGAAGTAGTACTAACTTTAAACGCTAGAAGCAAAAACGCCATATTACCTACCGTCGTGTTACAAATTAAAGACGGATTCAATAGTTGGCAAGAAATTCGAGGATTATTAGACTCTGGTTCTACGCGTTCGTTTATCACGGAATCGTGTGTTAAACGATTACGACTTACCCGATCAAACTCCCGAATTATCATCGAAACCATTAATAAATCGAAGGCAGCAATTTCGCGTGGGATAACCAATTTCAAAATAAGATCGAGATTAAATTATAACTACGAGATCGACTTAGCAGCTTTGATTGTACCTAGCTAGCATCACATCAAACCTACCATCGACCAATTTGGATAAAGCGTGTTTCTTTGCTGAAGAACTACCATTAGCGGATCCCACATATTACCAAAGTGGACCAATAGATATTTTAATCGGATGTGATCATTTTTCAATCAACGTAAACAACTTGATCGCCTTAAATACAAAATTCGGATGGATAGTTGGTGGTAACTGCAATTCACATAAAGCATCACCAGAACGAGTCCTGCTCAGCGTAGACGAGGAAACTAACATTGATCGAGTCTTGAAACGATTTTGGGAAATAGAAGAGATCTCATCAGAGCCAATGTTTACCGAGAAAGAATTATCCTGTATTGAGAATTTCGAGAAAACCGAGAGGAGAGATGATACTGGGAAAATAATAGTAAAGCTGCCGTTCAAACACGAACTACCAAATTTAGGACATTCTTTGAATCAGGCTACTCAAAGATTTTACACGTTGGAGAGAAGACTGGTTAAGGATACTGAGTTCCGGATTCACTATATTCAATTTATGAGAGATTACCTTCAATTAGGCCATATGGAGTTGATACCCGCAGAAGATTCGATGCACTTCAGTTATTTATTTTGAACAGGCGAAAAAAATTCAAAATGAGATATATTTTCTCGGAAAATTTGGCTTGTACCTAAAATTTGGTATCTTATCTTATTTTGAATAAAAAAAAAAAAAATAAAAAAAAGTGAAAATTTTCCCGGAAAATGAGGTAATTTTTCGGGAAAATTTGCTTCCCTTTCCTAAAAACTATAGATGCACAATCCTACATTCACAAATTTTTAAAATATATACTCCTTACCTGATTTTCTCGATGTATACGTTAATTAAAATAACGTTCAAATGAATTTTTCTTTAATACATACATTTACAGTGATAGGCACACCAGTGCCACTACATAAATATCCGTGACATCAGTCGAAAAAAGTCAAATATCTAATATCTTGGGGAATATACATAGATTTTTATTTTCTTATGAAACGTAAACCAAATCATATGGGAATTTAAAATTCCTGATCTTATATTGTCTTTATTTTCAATTTAAATGAATATTTTTATTTATAAATAAAATAATTTTATGCTAAATATATCGATTCGCAGTTTGTACACAATTTTTTAATAAAATTTTAATTCACAATTTTGCATTTTACTAATTAGTAGTTTTTAAAATTTAATTTCGAAGACTACTAGATTAGTTTTATTACATGTCACAGCTATTTATGTAGAAGCACTGGTACAATAATAAAACTAATCTAGTAATATACGAAATGAAATTAAAAAAAAACAAAAATCAGGAAGCCTGACGAAGTTCGAGGGAAAATATCAATTTACTAAAATGCAAAATTGTGAATTAATTTTTTATTAATTTCAATTAAAATTGTGTACAAACTGCAAATCGACATATTTAGCTTAAGATTATTTATATTTATAAATAAAAATTTTCATTTAAATTGAAAATAAAGACAACAAAAAATAATTCTCATATGATTTTGTTTACGTTTCATAGGAAAATAAAAATCTTTATTCCCTTAACTAATACCACTACAAATTTGTTTATCACGGCTTTTTATGTAGTGGCATTGTGCACACGCAATCAATAATGTTTTATTTATATATTTATATTGCTTATATTTTTATTGCTTAAATTAAGGCTAAAACCATGCTTAAGAAAATAATCGAAAATGCATTAGGGATCGCTACCCATATAGCGTGGGAATTAACAAATAAATAAACTTAATCTTATGTATGGCGAAACCAAAAATTTAATATAAACTGCCACCCAGCTTTACTCATTGCTAACACTGGTCAATAAAATTTTGTAACAAGGAAGGTGCTTACTAATTTTGAAATACCTATCTATCCTCATTATCAAACCATATATGTATATTTTGATTCTATCAGGTCTAGTTTTTGTGTTACAGCTACTACCAGTAAAATTATATGTTTATCGTGTTTAGCCGCCGTAGTATGTTTTGTTTTTCAGTAAAGTGGTTGTGTTTTATGTTTGCCAAGTTAAGTGATTCTTAAATAATGTCAAGAAAGTGTAAAAATTACGCTGACAGGTTTTATTACATTTGTGGTGAAATTACTTTTAAAACTCAACGGAGAAGTTTCACACCATTAGTAAAATATTTATATGAACATTATTTTGGCTTTCCTGTAGAGCAACAAGACAAAGTGTGGGTTCCTCAAATCCGTTGTGTTACATGTGTGTGGCTTCTTACTTAATGTTACTTTTGCCTTACTGACACAGAAGGTATTACAATCAAAACAAAAAAAAAAGTTAAGTATCCTGACCAGCTGTCTGCTAAAAAACCAATTTCTTATAGCGAAGAACTACCTATACCAGAACCACCTCAAAGCACCAATCTGTCTGTTGAATCGGAGGAAGTAGATAACATTACGGGTCACATCTATTGTCTCAAGGAGATGTCAATGATTTGGTTCGTGATTTAAATTTGTTCAAACAATCGACAGAACTTTTGGGGTCTCAATTAAAGGGGTGGAATTTATTGCAACGAAGAACAAAAATAAGTTACTGTCGCATGAAAATTTTCACTTGTTTGAAATTTCATACAAAATAACTTGGTTAACTTTGACCATTATTTGAATTTATCATACAATTGTTTACTACCGATAAAATTTACCGTCCGGACTTACCGTGCTGCTGTTTCCTATGGAAACATGAAATATCTTTTGAAAAAATTTTAATATGAGGAGAGTTCTTTTATTAATACAGCCTGGATACACAAAATTATGTTGTTTTATTGGCGAATGGGACAGAAGAGGCAGAAAAAATCATTATGTTAAGAAACACTAGCCCAATAGAGAATCACCAGGACACCTCCAGGACAGAAACATGTTAATAATGCTACACTAGTACAACCTGCAGCATGATTCTATAAAATATAAGATATTGTGTAAATAGGAAAAGTGTAAAGTTTTACACATCGAATGGTTACACATACAAAATTTATCTTATTTGACTAAAATCACATTCTGTAAAAATATTATATTCAGCCGTAAACTTTATCACTAGACAAATTTGTCTATTTGTGTAATCGGTTTGTTAAATAAATGTGGACATTTGGAGATGAAACTTGTCGACTGTAAATTATTTTCAAAATTCTCTACAGAAAAACGAGACGGAGATCGGAAATATCCCGATTTTTTTATGTTGAAAAATTACCAAACATTTTACTCTGTAGGTTTTATGTATATAAACCAACTGATTTTGCTTGCTCTAACCATTTTTAAGGCTAGCTGTTTCCTAGTGAAAAGCAAGTTTAACCTGGTTTTATGAAATATTATGAAACATTTTTACTCAATAAAAACATAAAAATCGAAAATACCAATTTGAACGAAGACCATTTTTTGTTTTTAATTTTTTTTTGAAAAAATTTCATTGAATAATTGAAATATTTTTCCAGTAAATTTTGTCAGTATACTATAAAAATGTCAGTATATGTACTATAATAATATAATAATTTTTTCTGTAGTGGAAAATTGAAAAAGTTTCTTTTTCTCTTTCACACATCACACGAATATCTATTTTTATCCTATTTGGTTTATACTGTCAGTAAATATTTCATCAGGACATTTCTACACTAGAAAATCGGCAACTGGAGCCGGCAAGTTGGACATTAAAACGTGACACCCCTGAAGCCAAAATATAGAAGAAAACTATGGCAATACATTTATTTACACTGTAAAACTATTTATAATCATATCATAATCGTAATCATATCATTTTCGAAAAGAACGAGACAATAACAAAAATTTCAAGAGGAACAAGACAGACGTCATAGCAAACGCAAGCTACAACGAATTTTGGACTATCATGCCGACTGTGAGAAGCTTCTTTCAGTGCACCACAAAATAAATGTCAGTTGCGAAAAAAACTACTTTGTGCGTAAAAATAATTAATATTGAACACAATTTTTTAAAAGTAAAATAACATTTCGGTTTAGAAAAAAAAAAATACTTTGTTAATACATAAAATTAGAAATTCTACACAAAATGTTTCCATAAAAATTTTTTTTTACTTTTTGTTTATAGAAAAAAGTATTCCGCTAGGGCAGTATGCTGGAAAAGTAAAAATTTAATTTAATTTTGGTGGTAGTACATTTGTGGTAGATTTATTATTTTTATGTACAAAGATTTTGTTTAGCTGAACAAAATTGCTGCACAAAAAACAACATGAGTTTTGGTGGTATTGATGTTATCGATAATGACATTATTATTGAACGTGTAAATACCGCTTCGGTGGTGAAATTTTGTGTAAGATGTGTTATTTTTCTGAATAAAGCATTTTCTCTCTGAACAAATTGCTAAACAAAAATTATATTATTTGTAGACCTATACATTACGGTGACACCTAGGGTGTAATAGAATAAGATAAATTAATAGCTCAAAGTTTTACTATACTAAAATGGGATTTTCCATGATAAAACTGTTCTAAATGGTTCTATACTATTGTCACGTTTTTGCCTTGTCAATCAAGGTTCGTATCACTGGATTGTTGAAACAATTCAATTTATCACCAACGAATTTATTTATTGAACACAAGAATTATTACAACACCATTTTTTTGTAACTATAATTCACGAATTAACTTTTTATAATTTTTGCACAATTTTACCGTTCACTTCACACTTTTCAAATCGCCTTTTAATTCTTTTTTAATCTTCACAATAACACAAACCAAATACTAATAATTCAACTCGAGTTGGTTCGCCTTTTTGTATGCACAAACCAAACTTCTAGAAAGTTCATGACTTTTTCAGTAAGAATAATCTAGAAACGTTTAGAACAGTTTTATCAAGGAAAATTCCATTTTAGTACAATAAAACATTGAGCTATTAATTTAACTTATTCTATTACACCCTAGGTGTCACCGTTACACTATTCTTAATCGAAAAATCAAGATTTTTCTAGAAGCTTGGTTTGTGTATATAAAAAGGCGAACGAAATTGAATTGGATTCATTAGTTTTTGGTAAGCGAAAGTATAAGGATTATAAAGTGAATTAAAAGAAATTTAAAAAGTGAGATGTAAAAGTGATCAATAAAATTTGTGCAAATATTATAAAAAGTGATATTGTGAATTATTATTATTATAATTGTGTTGAATTAGTTTTTGGTGTTTAATAAATAAACTCGTTTGTGTTAACTGAAGTGTTTTGTTTTATTCACAATTCAGTGATACGCATCTTGATTCACAAGACAAAAACGTAACAATATGTGTATTGTCTCTCGATAAACAGTTCAGGCAATTTTTAATTGTTTTGTAAAAGATACTGGATTTTCCCGTTTATCGTGAACATAAAAAAAAATCCTTGGAGCTGTTTATGAGAAAACATATTTGACCTTTTTCCGTTCGACGACAACCTCTATTATTTGGGGTTCGAATCAATCCAAAAGTTAATAAGACTTATTTAATACGAAAGCCTATATTTGTGGAAAATTTCAGCAAAAACCATCTATGCTTGTGAGAATGGGAGAAACAATTTAAAAATGAAATGAATACCGGAAGGAGGAAGGCAACAATTCAAAAATCGATGTTCTTAGTCGATATTTCCCCATTCCAACTAGGTTATACTGGGAAACACAAATTCTCAAAAATTTTTACGCTTGTCTCTTTGTTGTAATACAATATTAATTAATTTTTTTTTTTTTAATTTTTCAGACGTGCCTCATTTAAATTCCATCCTATTTCACAGATTTAATTGATTTTTACTAATTATTCGAATAATTTGTTCATCGATGCTTTCTCCTATTTTCCCAGTTTCACATAAAAAACAATTCGAACCCAATAAATTGTATTCGTTTTTTGCTTGGTTGGTTTACAAAAAAAAACAAACCTTTTTTTTAAACAATCATTAAAATTTATTGTCTCAACAATATTTATTTCTTGTTAGTAGTTTACTCATATAATTCCAGGAGAAGGTATATACGAATTGAGTTAAAACTCAAGAAATTGAAATTTTGATTTAACAAATTGAAAATGTCCATGGCTACTGAAAAAAAAAATTATATGTACTTTAAATTAATTTATATGTTTTCATACGAAAGTGAGGTTTCTGACACAAAAAAAAAAAAAATGAGAAAAAATCTAAAAGCTGACGACAGATGAACAGATACATTAACCAATGTAGGTGAAGTTTTGAGGCCATTAACAAGTAATCGTAGAGGTAGGTATTCAGAACAATGTTCAGACACACCTTTATTAGGATTTAATAAATATTTAAGCCAAACGATACTTTTGCGCCACTCCAAACGGCTGACATTTTTATTTTAACAAATTTCGCCATACAAAATCAGATTAGGTGGAGTTTAATTGCTGGCTATTAACAAATAATAGGAGAGATAGGTTCCCATACCTGACTATGCCATGATATTTGGTAGGATTTCATGAATGTGCCCTAAAACAAAAAAATGTGGTTGGAATTTCTGCTTGTTAATTTCTAAATTAACAAGAATTATTTCGAATGTGAAATTTCTTATAATCATTAAATTAATTAAAATTGAACAACTCAGGATTAAAAAAATCGAGCATGTAGTTTTATGAAATGTGTCTTCGCTAAATATGCATTTTTTCATTTCGGACGCATTCATGATTCGAAATTTTTTGGTTATCCGTTTTTAATTTATTATAGTTACGTAAATTTTGATTAACAAGTAATTTATATTTTATGTATCTTCACTAAATTGAATAACCTCCTTAAAATTCGGGCTCTCATTAGAAATCAAGATTCTCAAACTATTTTAATTTCGAATTAGTTAAACGGCTTCTATTTTTTCATTTTATTGGGTTCAATGAGGGGAGATGTACTTTCGCAAGTGCATGACTATTTTTTAACTTCTTCGTCGCCCTAAAATCTATAGCAAACTTCTCAAAATGTCGCAAATAACGGTTATTTTGTAAATCGCACAGTTCTAATTCTTTTCTGCGTTATACTGAAAGTTACTGCTAATTGGGTTCAAAAATAGTTCCGCATTTTCAAATATTAATTTATATTGCTGAATTAAACTTGTAACCAACTTCCGTTCACTATAATTTTCCTTTTTCCCTAATAATATTTCTTCAATTTAGCAGTAAGAGTTCTGTTATAATGGCGCCTTACACTTCCTGTTACATTTGTTAATGATTGGTTGTAAATGAGGCAAATAACCTTCTTGTTATCTTGAATGCTCTCTAATAAAGTAAAAATATTAGTACCAAGTAAATATTTGAATTATTCCGTCGGTTATTTATGCCATGGTGTTCCTGAATGAACTTTAAATTAAACTTTAACCTACTCGAAAATTTCAAATTGCGTATGTTTGGGAACCTTTCAAGAATCATTTAAGATAAAAATTGAAATAATCCGTTTAGCCGTTTTAAAAAGTGCTTTCCTTTATTAAAAAAAAAATAATAAGAAAACTTCGAATATTCAAAAAAAGAACTGCCTTATAATTTTATTTTATTTAACATTAAAGAAGAATAAATATTAATATTTAACATTATATAATTCCCAGAAAACCAAAATATCTTTATTTTATTAAGCAAATCAAACAAGAACAAGAATCTTAACAATATATGTTGATATTCTGGATGCGACTTCTTCAGCTTATATCTAGTCCACGTTACTTTAAAATTAGCGTGAACCAATTCCATCGCTTGCTCACTATAAAACGCAAGAACTAGCTTTGTTTTCTCACAACAATCTTTAGTATGAAAGTATACATTGGTAACTTTTTTTGAATTCCTCAATGTATTTAGCATATATCGAATCCAGTGACACAGAAAAGCAAGAACCAACTACATTTCGAAAATCTCTTAAGTTTTTGACGTATTTTAACCAGTTCAACCAACAAATCCCCTGAAGAAGGTCCACTTTGTTCAAAAGTATTTTGCATGAATTTCCTGAAAATGAAGGACTTTCATAAAATATATCACGAGAAATATTACATTGCGTATCCCACTGCAAGCTGGCTTTTTGCACCCTACCACCCTTGACACCTTTGAAAACTTAGAATACGGACACCATACATTTTTATTCAATATTTCTTCTTTCTTCAAAATATGCTAAATGTTGGATGTAATATCATACACTTTCTTCCTTTTGCTCCGCTTTAGACCTTTACTAGTTTAAGGTTTGAAAAAACTCAAAAACCGCACCCACTGTAATCAAACGAATGCTGAGGATACCGTGAAGCAACTTTTTGTCTCATTATCTAGTGGCATTAAATTTCTCTTTAGACATAGCGACTTCTCCTATAAGGAAAACGAGGAACTGTCTGCCAGTCGCTTTATCTCTATCAGGAAACTTTGTAGAAAGAAAGAAGCAATAACTTCTTCTCGGTTGCTTGAAGATAGCGAATCTCTGAGTAATTAGATGTAATCTGATTTCGCTAAAATTGGTGAAAAAAAAAATTTCGATATAAAAAAAAACCGATTCTAGAGAAATCGGAATTTTCAAATTTTTAAAAGTACACGAGATTACAAAAAGATCTATTGAACTGAACTGAGCTCAATTGCTACTACGAAGAGTTTAGCATTTTTTGATCCATACTCAGTTTTTTCATTCAATAGAACATGACACAAATTTTCTTGGTAAAATTGATAGAGTAGTCATATTTCTCCACTCACGAATTGCAATTTGCTAGATTATCGAGCATTTGCCCCTATAAGAGTGTTGCACATATATATATATATATATATATATATACATATACAGATATTTTCCAAGATTTTCTGGGATTATTAAAGATTTTCGATATTATTCGGGTCTATGTGAGTTTCTCAATATTACTCTATTACCCTCCATTTGCAAAGCGATGTAATTACGAAATGTTACAGAATTGGTGATATGAGAAAATCAATATTTTCGATATTTTATGGAATTTTTAAGTTTATTTGAGATTTTCGATACTATCCCAGTTTAGCTTGGAGTTGAATTAAGCATATAGCCCTGAGTTACATGATCTTTCAGAGATGAGGTTATCGAAACTCGAGATTTTGAGAATTTTGGTGTAATTCAATCGGTGGTGACACCGGTACTTCATTTCCGGTGTAATTTAATCGGTGGTGACATCGAAGCTATTCGAAATTTGATTTTGTGATGCTTAAAGATTATTTTATAAAACGATTTTAAGTTTTTACGAAGTTTTGGGGCATATTTGCATGAATTTGAACTTTCCGTCACAACGATACCTTCCAGATCCTACATTTCACAAAAACAAAATAAATCAAAACAAGTACAGTTGTTGTTGGAACAAAAATTTAAAACAAATTTAAAAAATATTGTTTTTTGATCACTTGATTATTTTGAACCTCATTTGAGGTATAGATCAAGGTCATTTAGAGGTCAAGGCAATTTTTTTTAAAATAGAAACCCTTAGTATTGACACCGGAAATTGAAAGAACGAAATGTATTAGGCGCATCTAATTGAACCCACATGTGGAATTCACAAAAGTGGAAATTAATTATTTTGATAGGAGGTTTGGGGTATTCAAACTGGGTTCACATGCTTGGGGTGTACCAGCTGGGAGTAATAACTCTTAACCTAATAGAAATGAAAGGCTTACGGTACATCTGCGGGGGTTAAAGGCTTAATGAGCTCGGCCACCTTGGGGTTAAAAGCTGCTTTACGTACCTGGAGCCTCAAATATGTATTTCTAACAAGGAGGCTCAAGCTACAAGTCACCGGAAAAAGCATTCTCCATTCTAAGTTTGCAGTTTGATTTCAAAAAATGTTGGTCAAAGTACCTTTTGTTATAACATTATAATTCTTGCGTGTGTTTGTGTAATGAAAACATTTAGGCGGATTTAAGAAAATACTAATAGACATCCATCCCTCCTTTATACATCTTTACAAAAAAATTTTTGTTAAAATCCGCCTTTTTTTATAAAAATCCAATTTTGAAGAGTGTTGCATCTTTGTTTTTAGTACAACAAATATTTTTTTACAATGTTGACGTTCAGAACGCGTTTTAAAATTCAAATTCCCCTTCTCCAGAATTTATCTCCAACCAAGAGTTTCATAGAAAAAGTCAAAAGTGGATTATATGCTAAAAGGTGGATTTTATCAAAATGAGGCCGTGATCATCGGATTCCCTCACTAGGTAGTAAGGTGCACACTTAAGTCAACTAATCAGTGATTTTCAAAAACTTATCATTTACCTTGCATATTGAAACGGGGTTTTTTGTGTGTTAACTCCGTATACCATAGAAGTACTGACATATGACATAATACTAAACAGGGTTAGAGACCGTGATCATCGGATTCCCTTACAGGGTAGTAAGGTGCACCCCTAAGTCAACTAATCACTGATTTTCAGAAATTTATCATTGACCTTGCATATTGAAACGGGATATTTTCTGTATTAACTCCGTATACCGTAGAAGTACTGACATGTGTATGTCATAATACTAAACAGGGTTAGACACCACGATCATCGGATTCCCTTACAGTGTAGTAAGGTACACCAGGGTAGTAAGGTGCACCAGGGTAGTAACGTGCAACCCTAAGTCAACTAATAACTGATTTTCAGGAATTTATCATTGACCTTCCATATTGAAACGGAATTTTTGTGTGTTAACTCCGTATAGCAAAGAGAAGTACTGACATATGACATAATACTAAACAGGGTTAGAGACCGTGATTCAGTACTTCTATGGTGTACGGAGTTAACACACAAAAATTCCGTTTCAATATGAAAGGTCAATGATAAATTGAAAATCAGTGATTAGTTGACATAGGGGTGCACCTTACTACCCTGTAAGGGAATCCGATGATCACGGTCTCTAACCCTGTTTAGTATTATGTCATAAGTCAGTACTTCTATGGTATACGGAGATAACACACAAAAAATCCCGTTTCAATATGCAAGGTCAATGATAAATTTTTGAAAATCACTGATTAGTTGACTTAAGTGTGCACCTTACTACCTAGTAAGGTAATCCGATGATCACGGTCCCATTTTGATAAAATCCCCTTTTAGCATATAATCCACTTTTGACTTTTTCTATGAAACTCTAAGAACCGGTTGGAGATAAATTCTAGAGAAGGGGAATTTGAATTTTAAAACGCGTTCCTGAACGTCAATATTGTAAAAAAATATTTGTTGTACTAAAAACAAAGATGCAACACTCTTCAAAAGTGGATTTTTATAAAAAAAGGCGGATTTTAACAAAATTTATTTTGTAAAGATGGATAAAGGAGGGATCCCGTCTATAATGATAGTATTTTCCTAAACCCGCCTAAATGTTTTCATTACACAAACACTCGCAAGAATTATAATGTTTTGATTGCTTTAGGAAAATTATAGTATAAACTTCATATCGGCAAAAAGGCGAATGAAGTTTTTCCTAGAATATTCCATTTTTTTAAGAAATAATTAGGATAAACTACACATGCATGTGCGGCGATGCTACAGTTAATCCCACATTAGCAAAGCGATATAATCGAGCTACTTCCGCATGGTGTTCAACACCTGGTTTAATATCGGGTTTAAAGCTCTTTCATATGTGGTCTTCAATTAAAGAAGCATCGAAAAATCGAAGAAAACGCGGAAAAGAAAAATAATCTTATGACCAAACTGAGGATCTACAAGCTTTGGACCAAAGCATTTGTTAAAATCTTTAATAAGATGATTTGGTAACAATTTCGAACGATTGTCAGAAAAACTTGACGCTTCCAAAAGTTTCAGACCAAGCGGTTTCCACCATCGGTAGCTGTAACTGTATCTTTTTTGCTTGGTATAGTAATGGGAACTGTACACTCAGCTCTCAAGAAGAATAACGTTATTTAATTTTACCGGAAGTAAAATACTCGGCCGAAAGTGTCCAAATTTTTTTATCAACTGTGTAACTATGCAAAAAACTATATGGTATAACTACAATTCGCTTACTAATGAATGTGAATTACTGGCTGGCGCGCAGAACACTGAGGCTTGTTAGTGTAATCGAATATACCCTGTTCCTGGACACAATTGCAAAAAGCGCTCGGAACTATAAAAAGAAACTAACTTTTGTGGGAAAATGACGTCGACAAATTATTAAGCAAGCATATGTTATTGTTTAGAGATCGATACGTATACCCATATTGTTAAATCCAGAATGCACAAAATCCCGTTTTTGAAAATCTCGTATTTCAAAATTCCGCGTGTTCTAAAGTCTATCAGTTTCTATGGGATTTCTTAATTCTTCAATTTAGTCAACTTTACCTTCCTGATGGCATTCAACTTTGCCTTCCTTCTTCTGTATGCGGATTTTGTAAGACCGACTAACGAAGAATGCTTCGATGGTTCTTACATTTCTTCTTGAGATCATCGGCCGTTTTATATGGTTTATTTTCAATGGTGTAAAAATACATACTATATATCTCATGTATGAGCAAATTTAATCCTTAATATTCTGCTTCAGCTAGAGTAAAAATTTGATTTTTCCCCTCGGCACTTAATTCTGTAAAACATTTCCTTACATCTATTGATGGTAGCGTATATCCTTCATTACTCAGATTCATGTTAACATTTGTTATATTGTCATTTGTTCCTTGCTTTAACTATTTGATTTTTGGTTTATCAAATGTTGAAAACCCACGCGTCTATTGCAAATGCTTCCTTTACGATTTCGTTAAATTTCCTAGATAGTTCATTGAACTATCACATGTACCTCAGATAAATTGTGCTCGCAAAAAGAAACAGAAACCGAATTTTCAAGTGCAAATTTAAAATCCCAGTTAACCGCCTATGTTTGCGGTATACCAACAAATTCAGCGATTGAATCTTTTTATTTTTAAAATTTGGACCAAAACGATGTTACCTGGGTCCCAGTGGATACTTTTTTGTACAAAAATGTAATTCAAGCAAATTAATTATTTCTTGGTTCGTTAATTCTTTCACGTCTTCTGGTGTCGTTAGTGATATAATTAACGCGTATTTCGATGCGGCAATTTGGGACCTAATGCGTTTTCGTTTCAAGATGTTCTTTGTAATTTTTCAAAATTTTCGCTTTTAGGGTCGCATGCATTGAAATTTCAAATTATGTTGATTTTGCATTGCTGTAGCATTTCTGTTGCCATGTTAGAGTCATCGCTTGAATACATTTTTAACATTATATCGTAATTGTAATTCAGATACAATAAATTGCCATTTACATTGATTTTTCGTTTTTCTTTTTACCTCGTCGTCAATTCTATTGTGTATTTTTTAAGAAAATTACATTACTTAATAAAAACACTCACTGATGACAAAGATTATCTTCTTAACAAACAACAATCCTATTAAAGTGACTAATGAAAAAGACGAATTGACCCTCATCAAATTACCCGATTATTATTCAACGATGAACTAGATTAACCCTTATGTCTATTTTGGGTTACCCGGGTAACCTTTTCGACTTTAATCGATAAAATTTCTATTTTATCAATGGAATTTTTGCTGTAGGACCTAGGAATGCCAAAATCATTTATTTGTAACAGTTACATTTTTAAGTGATATTCGAATAAATCTGATAAGATTACTGGGTAACCCTTAATTGATTACGATAGTGAATTATTTCCTAAAACATTCCTAAATTTTAAAAACATTTTAGTGTATTAGTAAACCAATCAATTAATTGTAATCAATAATGGTTTATTGAAACACACAAATGAAAAATTGAATATAAATCAGAGATAATAATACTCTGTTAAATTATACACCGTATTAACTGCAAAACCATGTCTGGAAATAAAACTATGAACAAAACGTAAACCATGGTCCATTCTTGACTTTGCAATTAGTGGAGAACATTTTTTGGAGCTAAAAGGGTTACATATGACGAATATCACCCAAAGCCTAAATTGAACGGCTAACGTTCAATATTTGAATTTACTAAACTATCTTCGGTAGTTTGTCCGGAAATGAAACTAAGAACAAAATGTAGACCATAGTCCATTCTTGACTTATGCAAATATTGGGGATTTTTTCTTGGAGCTATGAGGGTTAGATATGACAAAAACCACCCAAACTTTAAATTGAACGACTAACGTTCAATATTTGAATTTACTAAACCATTTTCAGTACCTTGTCCGGATATAAAACTGCTAATAAAATGTAGACCATGGTCCATTCTTGACTTATGCAAATATTGGGTACATTCTCTTGGAGCTATGAGGGATAATATGACAAAAATCCCCCAAAGTTTAAATTGAACGGCTAACGTTCAATATCTGAATTTACTAAACCATTTTCAGTACCTTGTCCGGATATAAAACTGCTAATAAAATATAGACCATGGACCATTCTTGACTTATGCAAATATTGGGGACATTCTCTTGGAGCTATGAGGGTTAGATATGACGATAATCACCGTAAGTTTAAATTGAACGACTAACGTTCAATATTTATATTTACTAAACTATCTTCGGTAGTTTGTCCAGAATGAAACTAAGAACAAAATGTAGACCATGGTCCATTCTTGACTTATGCAAATATTGGGAACTTTTTCTTGGAGTTATGAGGGTTAAATATGACAAAAATCCCCCAAAGTTTAAATTGAACGGCTAACGTTCAATATTTTAATTTACTAAACCATGTTCAGTAGCTTGTCCGGCAATAAAACTGGTAATAAAATGTAGACCATGGTCCATTCTTGACTTAAATATTGGGGACTTTTTCTTGGAGCTATGAGGGTTAGATATGACAAAAATCCCCCAAAGTTTAAATTGAACGGCTAAGGTTCAATATTTGAATTTACTAAACCATGTTCAGTAGCTTGTCCGGAAACAAAACTGGTAATAAAATGTAGACCATGGTCCATTCTTGACTTATGCAAATATTGGGGACATTCTCTTGGAGCTATGAGGGTTAGATATGACGATAATCACCGCAACTTTAAATTGAACGACTAACGTTCAATATTTGTTTTTGCTTTTTAGGAAAGGTTTAGGAAAAAATTCTCACGCATTAATTGATTAACATAAGAAAAAAGATGCATAGACATAAGGGTTAAAGGAGTTCCCAAATGTATAATTTACGACATTTTTTATTTCTATATGTACTAGGTTAATAGATATAACGATTATTAATATTCCGCACACGTTCGATTTAATCAAATCGAAAATAATATTGTATTTTCCCAAAGCAAATGGTTAAATAAGCAAACACATAATAAAGAAACTTTCATTTGCCATTTTCCCAATTAATTTAAACTCAAACAAAACAAACAGAAATAATATAAAAATTTCAGAATAATGCTAAATAAAACCCCACATACATAATTAATATACATTTCCAATTTTCGAAGAAAATTCAACAATTGCTGGATACATCACCCAAACAGCCGCATAAGTTTTACGACCAAATACTCTTTTCTTGGTAATTATGGGTATACATCTACTCGTATATAAATTTGAAAATAATTTAAAACGTTATCACAAATTTTTAATTAATTTTCTTTGCAAAATTATTCGGTAATTTTCTTTTAAATTTAATATTTTACTTTGATTTTGGTTTAAACCAAATTTGGTTTTTTTTTTCTTCTTCTGTAACAATAACAAAACATATAGAAAATGTATTGTTCAGAGCAAGTACATACATACGTCTTATGTATTCAAGAAAATATAAACTTTTTCATCGAAAGTTTATTTATTTTTATTTTTTGTCAGATGAAATTTTTTTTTATTTTAAGTGGTAATTTTATTTTTATTACAGAGGAGAGGCTGAATATAATTTTTTAACGACGTAAAACTTTTTTCATTCTTTCCTTCAATGCTGTTACGACCCTCATTTAAATTTATAAGGATACATGTAAGATGAATAAATGCAAGAATTTTGACACCTAGTTACCAAAGGTAGGCATACTCATTTATGGGTTAAATAAAAAATAAAAAAAAGTGATAAAAATAAATTATTGGGGTGAGTAGGTTGAAATTGAAATATGTAGATGCGTAACGGTTTTAAAGCGTGCGATATTCAAATAATTTGACATCTTGTTTATTAATGAAAATATTTGAAAAATTTGGTAATAATATTTTGAAGCAGCATATTTTGGTTGTTTATAAAAGCTGAAGTTGATGTATGAGTTTATTTAATAAAGTCTGAATTTGAAAGTTTTCGATATTAAATGAACAGCATTAGCAAATGAAAATTTTGTATTGTTTATATAATTTTGCCTAATATTTCTAAAGTTTCAGTTTTAGAATCTCGCTTTGAATGATTAAACTTTGAATTTTGTTAAACGAAATTTGATAAATAATTTTTATTACTGCAGGAAATAACTCCCCGAACCATAAATGAAATAACTCCTCGTAAAACAGGTCTCCAATAAAAAAGTAAGTTTTTAATTAACCATTTGCCAAATTCAAGTTTTGGTTTTATATTCGCTCGCTTGGGCAGCGCTGCTGTATACCATAGTACAGTAAAATTTATATGTGAAAAATTTTATATAAAAACACTTACAGTCCAGTAATACTTAGGCGAAATGGATTAGAAAATTTATTTTCAATTAATTCTTGCCATCGAATCGAATTAATTTGAAAATTTCGGAGCATTTGAGGGATGTAATTACGGTAAAGTAAATTATTTTATTTACTTATTTATTTATTTATCCTTCTTTATTTTATTTTATTTTGTGCTTTAATTTGGCTACCTATGCCCGCTGCTTGTGACGTGGCTGGCTGGCATCTGGTTAAAACCATGTGAGCAAAATTTAACAAAATGATGCGGGGGATCAGAACAGTTAAACAGTTAATTTTGACGGTGCTTGTCCCTCTTTCTTTGCTTACACGGGGAACAATGCCATCCGTGTTTAGAGAAGATTACCAATAGGAAACATTTTTATAACAAATCCTTGGTCAAAACAAAAATATCAACATCTTGTTCTCTGTGTTATGATTAAATATATTACATTTTTTTTTTTTTCTATACAAAACATACCGATCAGGAATCGGATACTAGTACTCGAGAGAGTACCCGCTGTACTTAAAAGTATCTTTTCCCACCCAGAGAGAGGAATGGGAGCACCGGACCGGCCATTCTCTTGGAATATTGCCGGTAGATATGTTTGATGCAACCGGTTGTAAGGATTTATGTCATCCAGATTCCTAAAAAAGTTCTGCATTCCTCTGCTCTGGAGTGTCGGAATTGTTCGCGCACATGAAAACGACAATTTTTTATTAGATAATTATTGGATGGTCGTTTTTTCAAAGCGGTTTTTAGTGCAATTAAGGCCGTTTCCTAGCAGAAGGAAGGGGAGTTTTTTTGCTTAAAATTAAAGCGGAAGAGGTTTCTACAGAATGTACTAGACCTCTCTTGATAACTTCAATGGAAGATGTTTTGAAGAGACAAGAATTACCTTCCAATAGTAATCCACCGTTATTTAGACAATTAATTATACTTGAGTGGTGTATTACTAATAGCTTAAAAATGTCTTTCATTCTCCGCTATCTGAAATCTTGGCTTTCGTAACTCCCGTGTGGATTCATTTTTTATTTACATTGCCGTATAGTAATTTATGAGCGGAAATTCTTTTATTTTTACTTAGTAGTATATTTCTTAATGTAGCTTTGGGAGGTCTTAGCTTCAAGGGCGATCTTTCTCGTCTAAACACTATGTTACAGGTAACACACTTAAGCTTAACCATAATGCCATGACAATTCTTAACTCCACGATTACCGTTGATGGGTATCACCCTCTTTCTGTGGCTCATGTACGAATTATATTTTGAGCTGGTGATTTGGGTAGCAACTGAATTGTTCTCATGGAAAGCGATAATATCAACGTCGACATCACTTAGGAACTTATCAAGTGATTGCTTAGGAACTTTCGATCTGGATATGTCTGACTTCACTGGCTGGTATGAAGTGGATATGAGAAGGTTATTGTATAATAACCTAATTGTATAGTCGCCAAAGGGTTTCGGGGGAGTATTATATTGGTACACTATGAGTTTTAGGTGACAGAATTCTAATGCGGCTTGAAGGATTTTTTCACGGGAAAATGTAAAAAAAATATTAATATTAGAAAGATCTGCGAATTTAAATAACAGATTAGCTAGGCTTCGTGAGAAAAACAATTATATCTTAAGTTTTACACCGCTGGGTTTTTTTTTGTTGACAAATCATTTGGTTTTGTCAAACAATTGAATGTACGAGAGCCTCCGTAAGCGATATTTGGATGATGACGCTCGATGGAGAAAGGCGTGTTTTTGTCTTTCTCCGTAAATAAATTTTAATTTAGTTTATTGTACTAAATTAGTTTAGTTTAAATAGTTTTTAGTAAATTCGGTGAATATTTTTTTTTAAATTTAATAGTTTAGTTCAATTCAGTTCAGTAAAGTTTAAAATTGATATTGCATTTGATTAAATTAAATCAAATTTAATTTTGCTGTAGTTTAAAAGGAATTTAAATATTATTTAAGTGTTGTTTATTTAAATGTCGAACAAATACACAAAACTCGTATCATAGTAAAACAAAATATATGAACGATAAATAAAAATTTTCAAAATACAAATAATTCATTCATTAATAACATTTTTTATTGGGCAACTTAATAAAGTTTCAAATTCCTAAAGTAAAAAGAACCTGAATTCAATTTTGGAATCTTTCTCTAATAAAATTCAGCCAAAATTTAAAATGAGATTTTAAATAAAATACAAATTTAAATTGAAATTGATATAGTTAAATTAATTGAATTCTCTGAAACTTTACTTCAGTGAGTGTCTTATCAATTTTCGATTTAACCAGCAAATTTGAAAATTTTGGAACTGGTTACCAACTTTAAATACAACATTTTTATGTTTACTTATAATGTTGAAATTTTTGATTTGGAATAACAAGCTCGAAGTAACGTAAAGAGATTTAAATTTTTAGGTTTGTTTACTAAATTTGCAAAGTTGACATTTAAAGTTTGAAACTGAATTGAAGAAATCTTTTAAATACAAATTTGAACCTCGATATAAAATATCATGTTAAGTTAGTTTTCAATAAAAATTGTTATATGAAGCGGGAAAATCAGATAATTTGAAATTTTATGATTCCAGAATCGAGTCCAATTTAAAATTACTTAATTAAAACGAAATTAGCATTTTTGTACATGGTCAGGAAGACTATTTTCCATTCGAAATTGAGTTTTGTTTTCTAATTATGGATTTAATGGAGCCTTTAACATTTGAATTTAAATTAACAAATGAAATTTTTATTTCAACTTTATCAAAATTTGAAAAGTTCTGACAGGTGGTATAATTAATCCGAAAACGATATACTAAAATAATCCTGACGGGGGAAATCTTAAAACTACAAAAGAAGGAGTTATTTAATTTCTTTTTTTAATTTTAAAAAACTTCCTCAATGAACTTGATAATTTTTTAAAATATTTTTAAAAAGACATAAAACGTCAATAAAATGATCAGATAGGCCAACACGTTTTTCCGTGACGAATGTGTTTGAAATAGGGAACACACACTCAGATTCAGTTGAAGTCAGCCAAAACCAACAAAAATCTTTATACATGTTTTACATGGAAACAGTTTTATCATGGAAAATTCCATTTTATACAGTAAAACATTGAGCTATTAATTTAACTTATTTTATTACACCCTAGGTGTCACCGTCCCAATACGTTTTAGTGTATTTGATATTGTGACGGTGACACCTAGGATGTAATAGAATAAGTTAAATTAATAGCTCAATGTTTTACTGTACTAGAGTGGAATTTCCCATGATAAAACTATTCTAAATGTTCCTACACTATTCTTACTGGAAAAGTCATGAGCTTCCTAGAAATTTGGTTTGTGTATATAAAATGGCGAACGAAGTCGAATTGGATTATTAGTAATTGGTAAGCGATAGTGTGAAGATTAAAAAGGTTTAAGGGTGTTTTTGGTGGAATAATTTATATAAAGTGATTTTGTGAATTATCATTAATAAATTGTGTTGTAATAATTTTTGTGTGAAATAAATAAATTCGTTGATGATAAATTAAATATGTTTTGTTTTATTCACAATCCAGTGATACGAATTTTGATTGACAAGGCAAAAAGGTAACAATATTGTTCCGTTAGCTTCATGAAGTTTCATCTCCTTTATTATAGTTGATTTTGATTAAACACGTTTTAAATCCTCCATGTGTCTTTGGGAAGCTGTGATTGCCTTTACGCTTCCGAACGGAATAATAACAGCATCTGTCAACATTACAACCCGTTACTTCGGTTGAACCTGACGGTTGATTTTGGTGACTCTATTCTTCATGATCATTAAAATATTTTTTAACAAAATCATTTGCGTATTTAGCGATGCAGGATATCGATGATTTTGAAAAAAAGTTACCATTCTTATACTTCTCAGCTGGTGGTTTCAAATTTTCCGGCTTTTGTAGAAATGACCAGGTATTTCACAAAGTGAATTTAACAAAAATTTAATAATTCCCTCAGGTCAGAAGTAACTATCTCTGGAATGTATCTTTGGAATTTCCCCCTCGACCAGCTTTAACGGTGAATTTAGATCCTTTAAGCCTTTTTGATACCGGTTTTCATAAAAAAAAAATGGTTCGAGCATCGGAACAATACTGTTCCGGAGGTGCGAATGGAGATTTAGTTTCTTTCCAAGCTCGATTTTTGCAATTTTTTGTAGCACACAATTCTTTATAGCTGATTTTTTGAATAATCTAATGATTTGTCTAATATTTCAACAATTACACCTAGCTCATCGTCATGGTTATATTCATCCTCGTAGTTTTCTTGAGTATTTTCATCTTATTCCTCTGAAGAGGATATTTCGACTAGATCGTCATCAATATTAACGTTGGGTTTTGATACGTTCTTTTAAAGAATGTCACTAATTGCGAGTTGAATTATGTGATTTAAGAATAGTTGATGAGTTATGGATTGATGATTCTCTGCCAAATTTTTGCGTTAAGAACACTCCATCTGTTGTTATAGCTTCAACCTCATTCAAGCTGATCTCGAAACTAATTAGCTTCCGCTCGAGTAGATTTGTTAAAACGTCAGCCGTACAACTTCGAGATTGTCATATGAGCTATTAGAATAATGTACATTCACATTCAAAAAACGTCGATTTTTGAAACTCGTCCATTCATCGAGGGTCAAACTTAATAATTGTCCGGAATTTTAGAAAAATATCGTGTCCGTCCGTCCTTCCAGTCAAACATTTTTTGTTATTTTTGTTTTGCCTCCCATTCTCACAAATATTGATAGTTTTGGCCGAAATTTTGTACAAAGATAGATTCTAGTAATAAGCAGTTTGTGTAAACTTTTTGGTCCATTCGAGTGTAGAATAGAGGGGTTACAGTGGAAGAGAAAACTGCCAAACAGATTTTCACAAAAACGGTACCAACGATTTTGTTGTTATGTTAATGATAAATTTAACAATCCATAATATACCTGCTCACAAAATTTGAAGTCGATTGAAGCAGTGCGTGGGGGTCATTTGAGCAAAAAATAGTAAAAAAAAACTCGTCGAACTGTTTTCCGAGTTAATATCAAAATTTTCGAAGAAATGTGTTTTTACGGTTAATACATCTTCCAAATTGCAACAATGGTTCCATAGGTGCCTTTAAGACGTGACGTTTTATTGAGCTTTTATGACATTTTATTGATTGAAATTTCAACGACATATTGATCGACACGTTATTTGTGAATTGCTTTAATCAAATCGCCTTTAAAAGTATAATTTCTGAGTAATAAATTCTCTTGATAATAAAGGTCGCACATAAATCTTTACTATGGGACGGCTTTTAACGCTAGGCAGTAGGAGATATAAAAATGAAGTGCTGTTTGATATGGGTTATCGGCCACAAAAGATAATTGACGTTAATTCTGATTTTGTATTATTGCTAAGCTTTAAGCTTTCCGAGCTAAGTTAAAACCTGAAAATTTTAAAAGCGAAATCTAAAGGTGATTTCAATTTTCTCATTTTATTAAAGGGAGGAAATATTATTTAACAAGAGATTGCATATTTTTTTTGTGAAACCGGGAATAAGTGTCATATTGATCAGCAATCAGTGGGGCGAAGTACATAAAAATGTATGAAAAACCCAGAAAAATTGCAATTACAACAACAGTTACAATAACAGAAAATTGTATCGAAGACTAATTTAAATATTATTCATACTTCTCAGTACTTATACAAATGAGAGGCTTCTATAACTTTTTTATTTAATTTTTCCTATCGGATGACAAAAAAACATACACTTGCCTCCTCTATACGGTAAACAATTCCTTAGGGTTTAGACAAACCCATGTTTTAGTTTACTAACTAAAGTGGTTGGATCTGCCATAGAATTGGAAGTTTGTACTAAACGTTCACCAGGTAACTTAGGTGTTAACCCAAAAACTAAATCGGCAGGTGTGCAACCCAAATCATGGTTAAATGAAGTTCGTGCACCCAAAAGTATGAAAGGTAATGAATCAATCCAATCAGTAATATTATCCTGAGCGTAAATTGACGCTTTTAAATGGCGGTGAAATCGCTCCAGCATACCATTCGATTGAGGATGGTAAGTCGTAGTTCAAATTTGATGCGAACCTAGTAATATGTTGAATTCATCGAATAAGTTGCTCTCAAACTGGCTTCCTCGGTCAGTAGTAATTTCAGTTTGAACTCCAAATCGGGAAATGTATTGTTCTATAAATGCACATACCACGGTCGAGGTTTTTATATCTATTAGGGGAATGGCTTCTGGCCAACTTGTGAATCGGTCTGCGATAGTTAGTAGATATGAGTATCCACGTGATGGGGGAAGTGGTTCAATTAAGTCTAAATTGATATGACAAAATCTGTCTGCTGGTAGATCAAATTTACCATATACAGATCTAGTATGGCAGTGCATTTTAGAACGTTGGCGGTTAATACAAGTTTTTCCCAATTTACAACATCAGAATTCATGCGGGGCCAAAAGTATCGTCTTTGAACCAATTTGCAGCTAGTTTTAATTCCTGGATGTGCCATATGTAAGCTATTGAAAACAGATCGACGAATATCCAAAGGAACGTAAGGACGATTTACCTTAGTTGAAGTTTCACACCATATCGACTTTCCAGTATTAGTGTCCGTTAATAATTCAACTTTTACTCTAGAACTATTGTTTACAGTTTTGACTTATGTGATCTGTCTAAACTATAATAAAATCACGGCCTTCCACAAAATTTCTGTAATGCTTTATAGCTGAATACACAGCGAGTAGTTCGCGGTCAAACGCTGAATATTTTTGTTCGGCTGGGGAAAGTTTTCTAGAAAAATAACCTAATGGTTCTCGACGACCACTGAAATGTTGTTCTAATACGTGACCAATTGCTACACCAGATGCATCAGTAGTAATAATGTATTTGGCGTTTTCTAACGGGTGAGCTAACAGTGCAGCTTGTGCAAGTGCATTTTTAGCATCTTCAAAAGCAAACCTGCATTTGTCAGTTCAAAAGAATGGAGTTTTCTTAGGCTTGTGAAGTGGCTTGTGAAGATGATTGTGAAGTGGAGCTAATAATTTACTAATTTTATCATTCCTATAAACTTTTGTACGTGTCGTATTGTAGTTGGTTCCGGGAAATTTCGAATAATTTGCACTCGGTCTTCTGACGGTTGAATTCCTTCAGGTGGCTTTTATGACTTACAAAATTTAGACAATTGACAATTATACGTTGAAAAAGTATGTTACGACTGGGATTAAATCTGAATATGCGCTGGCTGGGATGACTGAAACATCAGCACCTGTGTCTATCAAAAAATTAAATTTAGTTTTAAAACATTTATCGAATAAACGATGGTTTTGTATAGTTCCAGCGCACGTCGCATCAACGCTGGACAAATCTAGTTTTCCGAATCATTATTTTTATTTTTCGAAAATGAGGTACTCGTAGATTGTTGCTTATCAAAACCACAATTAATTTTGATACATTTTCTAGCTTTGATACCAAACCTTTTATGATACAATACCAACAAAAATTATTGGACTATTATTGTAGTTATTGTGTTGAAAAGCTTATTAATTAAGATGGATTGTGGCTTTTGATTAACCGGAGGAAAAATAATGAAATGATCATTTTCAAAAATAGGCGCTTACAGTGTATCACTGAATATCAATAAAAAACAAAAATGAGCATTTTCCAAAATAAGCGCTTAAACTGGATTCTTATAAAATGGTACTTTTTTAGAAGATTATACTGCTTTCTTTATATTTCTATGAAAAATCAAAAAAAATTTACGTTAAAATTTCCAAAAATAGTGCTAATATTATAAAACAGATGGCACGGATTAGCAAAATTGAAAAATTTACTAAACCAAAGAAACAAACCAAATTAGATAAATTTATCAAAAGTTTGAACCATTTTAGTATAGGGTGTAACCAAACTTAGCAAATACATACTCAACTCTTTTTGTATAGTTCCTCATTATTTCCGCTGTATGCAATTTGGCGCCACCGTCATTTCTTTGACGTTAAAATCCGCTGCTTGCTCTGAGACGCCTTTATAATGGCGACCCTTTTTAATGGCGTTACATTTTTTTTTAGGAAACACAAACAAATTTGAATTGAAAAACAGAGACAACAATTTACAATTTAACTTTTGAATAACTTTCTTATTAGAAACAAATAAAAACGAATTGGAAGAAAATGGAAAATAACTGAATTCTGAACTTCGTATGTCCAATATAAAATTCAAGAGAAGTGAGTTTTACGACGATTATTTTCTCGGGTATCCGCCCTTGTTATAGTTGGTTAGACATTTTTTTTAATATTTTTATCATTAATGTTTCGAACTGGTAATTTCATAGTCATATAGAAACTTTGGCAACTACTTATCAGCGAAAAAGTTGTACATACGAGTAATCTATTTATTAATCAAAGCTTTCAAATGCACCGATTAGGAGGAAATTTCAAAATAATAATTTATAGAGGAATAGAAATTTAAAGGCACCTTGAAAGACACATTCTTTAAGTCTCTTTGCTGGAAGCCTTTAACTTGAATGTACAAATAGAATATTTCAGAACTACATTCTCGTTGTGTGGTTCAGACAAGAATCAAACTCGACTAAATCTAAAACGGTAGATCTTGTGAGGATAGCCAAGAGTTGAATTGGCCAAATGAGGGATCTCTTCAAAGGCTTAAGAATCCCAAATTTCTATATTTGGATTACTTTGTTAGGAGTAAAATACTGCATTCGGAAATCAGTTATTTAGAAATTTTCAAATTATTTACTATTCATTACTAGTAAATACAGGCGTTAAGCCCATCCGCGAGTTAAACAACCTTCCAAAAGGTAGACACCAAATTAACCTATAAAACTTTCTTTCTACTTATGACGTCGAATGAATTGCTGTATTGTAGTAGTTCGTAAGACCGCTTTATACTACAAGAACATTTAGACTATGAACAAAGCTCGTTTTACCTAGCTTTATTAATGTCAAGGAAAAAGGAACGGCTTCCGTGAGGAACGCAATTGAAAAATTTCCTTGAGAAACATTTTAATTTCATTAAAAATGTAAAATGTTTTTTTATGAGAAACGCTATTACATCTAAAGCAAGCATTTCGCAAGCAATTTCTACCATAATAAAAACCAATTTCCAACTCGTTACGCTAAGGGAACTTTCTATACTGAAATCAAATTAACGTATGTACATATTTATCGATAACAACATGTAGCATATGTAAATATATCGTACATACTTTTATGTACATATGTGGGTTCTATTATTTTTCTGTTGATATAATTGAATTACAGTAAAAGAAAAAAAAAATAGAAATTTGGTTACATTTTATTTTTACGCTCCTCAAATCCAGATAAAGCACAGCGGGTTACGCCATACGCCTCATACCGGCAGGTAAAATTGCAAAAAAGGAAATCGTAAAATCGATTTAATCTTATTTGTAATAATACCTATACCCAAAAAAAAAAAAGTTACCTCCAAAAGTATTTTCATACATACCTATGATATTTTTTTATGTAGGTATATATCTATACGTTTACTTTAAACAAACAAGCCACTCACTGCAAGTTTGTTATATATTTTTCAAATTCGAAAACATAAAACTTAAACAAAAACTTTGTATATCATTGAACAAGATCAATTAATCATAAGTTAGGAATTCGGCACAAAAACACTCACTTCAATAAAAACAGCAGGTGAAAAATTGTTATTCCTTGTGAACTGAGGCAAACAATTCTAAGCTTCGTTATTGTTTTGAATTTTAAATGAAAACCATTATTCCAAAATAACTTCATTTACATATACAAGTAGGTAGATGTAGGTTAGTGTGGTTGATTCAGATCAAAAAACGAATTTTCTTCTTTACACCAACAAAAATTTCAAATACCGAAAATTCTCTATACATATATGGTTTCCTTTTTACATTAAGTATACATAAACACCTTATTTAATCATGTACATACATTAAAACCAAATTATAAGCTTTAAAAGTTTTCAATTCACCTAAAGCTTATAAATTTACATTTATCGTTTTTAAAACAATAAAATGAATTATTCCGGTATTTGCACAAAAACAAAAACAATTGAGGAAGGTACTGAGGGGGTGGGGGGGGGGGGGGGGTAAAGGGGCTCATCTACATTATCGTATACAAATTAATTCGAATATTGCCTATAAATATCAACAATTTATTTCTCGTTCGAGATTTCATTTTTTATTGTACCTATTTTGTAGGAATTTACGACCTAACTGAACGTGTTTGAAAACTGAATTTTTTGGAAAATTGTAAGTATCAAAATTTGTAATTTATAGAATATTATCAGTATAACAAAAAAAGGCAATTTACGAAAAAAAATTTGTTTTACTACATAATCAATTTTCTGACATTTTTATGTACCGAATTCCTCAAATTCCAATAATTCTTAAAATTTAAGTAAAGTTCACGGTAAATTTATAGATTTCCGTAATTCCTTCTATTTTGAAAGAAGCCATTTACAGAATGCGAATGAATCACGAGATTAGAAACGATCTCGATAAAGGTTAAAAAATCGAACCTCGTGATTCGTGAAAGACCACCTTACCCGATGAATGGATCATATTAAGAGGGACCTAACCACGCTCGATCACCATGTTTGGCGTTCTCTATCATATTTAGAGTCACATCGTTGAAGCGGTCTAACCCTTCATGAGATGAAACGCTAGAGAAAGAAAAAAGGGAAAACCACTTTTCTCGACGTTTTGAGTTCCCTGTCCTCTTTCCGTGGTAGCTCGAATACGGCTTGTCCGATTTGGAATTTTTTCGCCAATCTGTATGTATGGTCAACGCGGAGAATTGAAAAGCTTTTGGAACCTGTATGTCAAGTGGATTAGGTGCCTGTTTTACTAATTGACCGAAAACCATGTGATGACATTACCATGTTGACCTATTTTTTACTAGCGGATACCCCGCGTGAGCTGCAAAGCCTTTTTATTAAATAAAAATTGAAATTGAAATTTATTAACTTTTTTATGTTAATGCTAGCGGATAAACAATATTTTGAGTTTTTTCGGTAGGTGTGTAAACATAAAGATTTTTCGGCGTTCCAACTCTGGAGCAAGCAACATATAATTGGCCGTGCGAAAAACAGGAATTTTCTAAGTTCAAACCAGCAACACTTAGCGATTGGCCTTGAGCCTTGTTGACGGTTATGGCAAAAGCCAGACGCACTGGAAACTGTAATCGCTTGAAATCGAAGTGCAAATCGGTTGAAATCATTGGAATTCGTGGTATCAGCACATCTTCTTGGCGATAGTTTTTAACAGCAAGTCTTGTTCCGTTGCACAATTTCGGTGGATCTAAGTTGCGAATGAGCATCAACGGTGAACCAACTTTTAAAGTTAATATGTGTGGTGGCATTCCAGATGGTTCCAAAGAGTTAATAAACTCTATTGGATCGTTAACAGCTTGTTCCTCATCTATAGCTGTGTCAATCGATTTGTACTTGACAACTCCACCGGGTGGATTCAAGTGAATTTGATTGTTTATTTTGTTGACATCATCATTCTTTGAATTGATGACTGCATTTGGCATAAGTTTGGCGGAAAAGATATTTCTCGTGTAGTCGGATCAATCGGAAGTTTTCAATCGCCCATATCCCAAAGCTGTTTGGCGAATATTTGCGCAGCAGCATCTTGAAGTAAATGCACCCGCACATTTGTCGACAATGTAAGTTTCTCTCATCGGCTGGTGTTGATCTTGGAATCACTGGCAAAGTTTGTCGAAAATCACCAGCAAGAAGCAATAGAGCTCCACCCATTGGTCGGTCATTTTCTCTGAAATCTTTGAGAGTATGGTCAAAAGCTACAAGAGATTTTTTGTGCGCCATAGTGCATTCATCCCATACAATAAGTGAGCATGTTTTTAATACTGCTGCTATGCCAGAATTTTTACCGATGTTACATATTGGTGCTTCGGTACAGTTTACATTTAATGGTATCTTAAGAGCTGAATGCACTGTACGCCCACCATCGAGTAACGTTGATGCGATCCCAGACGATGCGACAGCTAGTGCAATTTATTTTTCAATCGAATTTCAGCGAGTATCAAATTGAGCAAGAATGGTTTTCCAGTGCCTCCAGGTGCGTCAAGGAAAATAATTCCACCACTTTCGTTTGCTACGTATTGCATAACTTTTTCTAAAACTATTTTTTGAACAACAGTCAACAGTTGTTTCTGAGCATCGACAAAATGGCGCAATTCATCAGTATTATATTGTCGTTCACGTACCAAATCTCTGTCGTGAACATTGTTTCGATCACGTGTCGGTGCTGGTAGTCCAAGCTGGCAAAGAATTGTGTTGTTGATCGAAATACATTTATCCTCAAATAGTATGAGTGCTTCTTTGAAAATGTCATCCGAAAACTGGATTTCCACATTCCGATTCGTTCTACGTGCTTGTCTTAGTATATCGTCACTCATGCTTTCTTTATTCTGTTCCCAAAGATTTTTTGGATCAGAAGGCGCACAAGTCGTTAAAATAATTGCAAACAGCGTGCGAATTTGTGGCGGAAGACATGTGAGAACTGCTTCTGCCAATGTGGTGTCCCAATGCTGATCGTTTTCAAGTAAGCCGAGTCGCTAACATGCTTCTCTGTACGTTTCACATATTTCTTCATTAACCGTTTTCAAAGCTTGGAACGATGTTGGACCTTTGACTGTGTGAAGCAACATTCTCAAATAGTAACATTCAGCATTATTTGGATGTACAGTATATACTCGACCTAATGCATCAGATGCTCGAACACCAGCATAGTCTAGATAGATAATTTTTGCAAGCAATTGCAAACAATACTCGAAATCACCACCAAATTTCACGAAAGCAAATATTTTTTTACTATTTATGAGGTTTTTATCGACGTGATAACCACAAATGAGAAAACTTTCTGATGAGAATGACAGATCATTGTTTTTTGTGTTGACAGATTATGCGCTAACTAAGGGTTTTAATTCATTTGCGAGTAACAAATTCATTTGAATTTGAGGTTGAAAATTTTTATATTGGAAAAGTCGAAAATCGACTTCATGAAAAACGTCTAAAACCATCTTCACATTATTGCCTTTCAAATGAAACCGGTTTGGGACACATCGGTTGGATGGTTACAAAGTCTATAACGGACGAAGGTAGAAACATTTTTTATATTTTATATATATAGATAGATATGCTAATATAATGCATTTTCGGGTTGAATTGGGGTTGAGTTGAGGTTCAGTTTTGGTTTGGCAGTTAACCAATTTTTTTATAAATTCTAGATTGATTTGGGTTCCATTTGCGAGTTGAGTTGGAGTTGAGTTGGGTTTAGTGAGCAGTTCAGCTGGGGATTTATTTATGTTTTGAATTAACCTAGAGTTAACTTGAGTGGAGAGAGGTGTTGTCGAATAGGGCGTTAAGTTGGATTGAGCGATGGCCATTGCGTTGGTGTTGAGGTGGGTATTACATTAAGTTGAGTTAAGACATATGTCGTTTTCGAAGCGCGTTGATTTAGGGTTTTATCGAACGTTGAGTTTGGAGTTGATTTCAGGATTGAATTGAAGGTTGAGTTATGGTTGAGTTTAGGGTTGGATTTAGTTGAGATCTGGTTAGGTTTCACTAGGGTTTGAATTTAGGTTAAGCTAGATTTGAGTGAGGAATTCAGTTGGGGACTAATTGGGGATTGAGCTGGGGGTTTATTGGGAGGTTAGATTGAGTTGAATTGAACTCAACACGCATGTCGAAACCGCTTTCGAATTCGATTTGTTTTCGGGATTGAGTTGGCCGTTGACTGTGGGGTTGAATAGATGATTAAGATTTAGTTCGAGCTATGATAAATTGAAGTTGAGTTCGAGTCGAGTTAGCTTGCGATGGGGTTGAGTAAGGGGTTCGGTTGGGGAATGATTTGGAGATTGGTTAGGTTGATTTGGGGTTGAATTGGAGATTTCGTTGCGATCGAATTGGAGTTTGAGTTATAAATTAAGTTGGAGGTTGAGCTAAAGATTGAGTTAAGAGGTTCAGTTAGGGATTGATTTGGGAGTTAATTTAATTTTTAGGACCGAAGAAATGACCACGATTTACGGGTTTCTCTCTCTAAAATTTTAGAACCTCTTGTTATTAAGGTAATTGTTGAAACAAAATGAAAAGGTATAGGGATATATTGGTTACGAACGCCTCGTAAAGATCGTGTATAAATTCCGAAAAAGAAAAATGTATGTAAAAAACACTAAAAAATTCAAGCAATTCTCGCAAGATTCCAAAATATTAACACCCACAATTAAAGCCGTCCCATGTAGGTCAGATTTTAACTTAAAAAGGCTAAATCATCCTATTTTTAATGGCATCGTGAAGGACCAGCATTCCATCTCAGGCCCAAAATTTCAAATACCTACTAGGACAAATGAAACAACCTCCATATACATTTTTTTTTACGTAGCTTTTTGCCTTCCGTCATTGTTAATAAGACAATTTATGATTTTTCAGTCATTTTATTAGATATGTCAATTGAAACATGTCACATATGTGAACTAAATTATTTTAACATTACAAAAGCTATTTTGTTCAGAGTTGGAAGATTTGTTGGTGAAAATTAGAAAATATTAGGCCAACATAATTTTCCAGCCGATTAGGGGCGCTAGATACACTCAAACAACTCAAACTTGATGGGAATTGTAGCCCTCTTACGTCATTTTAACAAAATTTTATCTGATTAAACCATTAGAGATTCAGCCTACTTACATATACAGACAAATTTGGATTAAAGACAATTTCTGCAGCCCTTCATTCTTGCCGGACAACATTTAAGCTAGATTTCAGTTGCGCAGTATTTAAAGCATTTAATACAGCCCAAAACTTTCAATTCAGGCTTCTAAATCATAAAAGTATGTCCGTATCTGCATCAAACTTTCCGTAGTCATTTAACCTAGATAGCAGACAAAGCTATGTGGATGTCTAGATTTTACACAGTGCGAGTTTCAGTCGTACAATATCCGATATGGCGAGTTTCGGTCGTGAAATGCGCCTTGAAATCAATATCCTCAATTTTTTTCTGCAGCATTTTAACCTTGCTCAAGAGGTCTTAATCTTAACAAGATGGCAAAAAAATATTTGAGAATATTTATTTTAAAACGCATTTCACGACTAAAAATTGCTTTTATATGCTTTTTACTTGTTTGGCAAGTAAAAGTAATTTTTATGTTCAGGAGGTATTAGTCTAGTTATTAAGCTATATACCATATTGCACGACGGAATCGAAACACCTTCTTTACTTGAAGAAAAGAAGAGAAAAAATAACGTAGGCCATTACTCTAACTTCTGGCAATTTATAGTATATCTGCCGCCTACCGCTAGAAACGTCTTGCATTGACATTTTTTAAAATTTCTCAAAAATATTTTCCAATCCTCAAATAATAAATTTTGGGAAATGACGTAAATATTTGAAACGAATTATATTTTGTTTTGCTTTAGAAATGTTTGAGAGCAGAAATGCATGAGTTTCGTGCTATGTATTGTTGGAAGCGAGACAATAAATTAAAGGCATTGTCACAGTTGTTTTTCGAGCGAAGCTATTTTCTTTATTTTCAAATTTTATGTGCAGTTAAAATAAATTTGATAGTAAAGTTTGTTTGGAAAACTAAAAATAGTTTCAATTTTATAATAAAATAAAATAAAAATTTAAAGGTAGCAATTGAATAAAAAAACGAATAAAAAAATCCCATTATGGCAAATAGTTTAGGTACTCGAAAGGAAATATTTAAAACGTTTTATTAATCCAGCAAATAACATAAAACTGTGACAATTCAATATATTGGTGTATTGTTTCTAATGCTTGCTTGCATTTCCCATATAATAAGCAAAAATTACAAAAAAGATAACCGAGGTGATTTGCATCAAAAATGCTTAAACAATAAACATTTTATGATCTTATATCATGAAATAAATTTCTTCTTTCAAAAATGTTTTTTATTACTTTAAGAATCACATTTCTCGTTCGAAATGACAGTTTCTACAATTGAGTAAATATTGTAAAAATAAGAAATTATTTCTTCAAATTAATAAACTGGCGTTTGAGGCAAGTAAGAAAATTTTGTAAGATTCTAATTTAGTATTTACTTGGAAAGATAACTTCCCATCTTGCTTTTGAAGAATGAATGTGAAGCGATTTCATTGCAAAGGAACCAAGTCATATCACGATAATATTTAGTTTTAATTTTTTATCGATTTTGGTAAGTTGTCAACTCATAGTACGGTAATTGCTTCTCTGATTTTTTTGACGCTTTCACTGAATAAATCCTACATGTCATTTTTACCGATCTTATTTTGATTTTATTTTCCTACAATAAATTCCAAGAATATAATTTCATTTTCTTGGAGCTTTTTCAACTGAATTATTAATTATTGTCCATCAGATTTGGTTTATTCTCCTTGAAATGTTGTTCTCCTATGCTTTTGGGACGAAGTTTTAATCAATATCTACATCAATAATTAACCCAAGATTCATGGCAACATTTCGACGTTACTAAACGTATGATTCGCAATATATACAAAATAACCATCTACTAATATTATTTCTTTAGGAAACATTTTTTTAACTACTTATTCAAAATACTCATAAATCAATTCCCCGCATCCCGATCTAAAATAAATATTCAGGCTTTTTAATTCTCCCCTAACCATTTGCATCAACATCAATCTAATGAAAAGCTATTATATGTATTATATATACAGTGTACTCAACCAACCATTTTTCATCATCACGTCATGACATAGAAAATACACTTAATAAAATCAAAGAGCTTTTATTTTTTAAAGTTCGACAAACTTTTCAATTGTTTCCTCTTATACTTATGTATGTATGGTATATCGATAATTTAACGGTTTTACAACATCACAATAGAATTTGTTTAGTGTTAGAGCCTCCCTATGGCGTCTTTAACAACATATTACCTTATGTTTATGTTTTGCCACATTTGTTGTGTGTTAGATGAACTTTTTTTTTTTTTTGCGAGAATGATGAACAACTTTCTAACATGTTATTAGAATTAGTTTTTTTTTCCATACATAGACAGATAGTAAAGATATTTTTATTTCGTTTTGCTTTTTAAGAAACAAGTAAGGTGAAGATAAAATTCCCCATCAACAGGTGTACACCATTTTTTTGTTTTTGTTTATTAAGTTTTTTGTGTTGTACATCGTTCTTTAATTTATAGGTTTGGTGCTTTTTTCAAGTTTTTGTAGCTGGCTGTTTTGATTTATTGACGTACGAGTATTTGTATATAAATTACCATACAGATATAATAAGTTGGTTATACATATTTTTAATTAATTTATTATGGTTAAAAAGTGTATACAGTTTTGAATACAAAATTTATGCGGGCTTTTAATAATTTCTATCGATAAAGTTGTATGAATTAATTTTGTTGGCGTGGGTATGGTATTTTAATCTCTTTGAGTTCGGCATTAATAATTACAACAGAAGTAACTGTTATGGTGGTAACTGATTTGTTCAAATTAGAATTATTTGAGACGAAGATGAAGCTTCTACGGCTTTCCAGATTTTACATTTTCCACATTGTAAACTACGAGAAGGCAAGATATTTATTGATGTAATAGAAATTCTTCCAAACCAAGCATGCCGAATTCAGAATGTAGTTACTGTACCCTAGATCAACAACTGTATTTCCAAAAGCTTTTTTGAATTTTCCCTGAAGAGGACCAGCTTATATTTTCCGAGGTAATGATCCTTTAAGTTTAGACACCAGCTACATAAAAAGGCGTGAAAAAAGTACGATTAATAAATATTTCTAAATGAGGAAACATTCGGCAAATTTTGAGCCGCTCCCAGAATTTGTATCGATTACTGAGCCTACCGACAGTTTTCAAGATTTATAAATAAAAATCAATATGGGCGTATCGGTTGCCAGTATCCCAAAATTTTTTCAGAATATTGTCATAGGGATGGCATGGTCAATCATGGGCACACTATTTAATTTGATTTTCGCAATTCAACAGAGTATTTCCTCAAGTCCAATCTCCCAATGATTTTCTATTAGACCGAAGTCATCGGAAAATTGGTGCCAACAATAGAGAACTTGAGAAAAATATTCAGTTAAAATTAAATAGGATTTATGGCCATATTTGACCATGCCATCACCATGACAAAATTGTGAAAAAATTCCAGATAAATTGATTTGTCTAGAGAAAATACGACTCACGAGACTTTGTGGACATATTTGACCGAGCTATCGCACGACAGAATTCTGAAAAATGTCAAAATACTGGAGATTGATCTGTCTAAAAGAAAATCATTAAGAGGTTGGTGCTAACAATAAAGGACTTGAGAAAATATTCTGTTGAATTGCAAAAATCAAATTAAATATGATTCACGAGCTGTGCGGCCATACTTGCCCATACCATCGCCATGGCTCTGAACAAATTTCAGAATACTGGCAACTGATAGAACTAACAGAACTGGAAAAAATGCTCAGTTGAATGCCCATACTTATCTCCATGATAAAATTCTAAAAAAAATTCCAGAGTACTGAAAATTGATAAAATGATAAGTCTAACAAAAAATAATCGGGAGATTGTTGCCAACAATACAGGAATTGAAAAAATTCTCAGTTGAATTGCGAACATTTAAAAAGTTCTCCTTAGATGTTCTAGTATGTTTCCTCTCCCATGATAATGGGGTATTGTTTTATTTTTGGGCTGACGGTCCCTTTTCACAAAGATACTCAACTCCACCCCGGCCAACTCAATTCTGAAATCAATTCGATTCTAAAGCTACAAGCGTATGTGAACTGAAATCATATCAATCCAATTTAACCTGACCTCAACTCAAGCCTTAATCCAACCCTAAACTCAACCCTAAAATCAACGTTCAACACAAACCCTAATTCAGTATTATATGAAAACTACTTGCATACATGAACTCAACTTAATCTAATTACCGCTTCAACGCCCTCAATCCTCAAATCTACACGGTCCGAAAAACTAAATGCGCACGTGAACCAAACTCAGAACAAGTCAAGTTAACTTCCAACTCGAATTCCAACTCAACCCCCAAATGAATCCCCGACTTAATGGCTGGATGAACCTCAATTCAACCCAAACCCAACCTTAATCAACCATAACTTGACCACAAATTCAGTCTCAAATTTACCCCAAACTCAACACCGTACTCAACCTCCAAATCAACATGGTCCGAATGTATTTCATGCGTACATGAACTAAATCCACTAAACCTAAGCTCAACCTCAACTCAGCTCCCAACTCAACCCCAAACTTAATCCCTAACGGCCGATACGGTTCGAAAACTGCTTGTCTATGAACTTAACTCGATCTTAACCAACCTCTAACTCGACACTCAACTCAACCCTCACCTCAAACTTAACGATCAAATCAATAAGATTCGAAAAACACATTCGTACATAAACTCAACTTATAACAACTTAAGCTAACTTCCAATTATTCCCTCAATACAACCCAAAATATATTCTCAATTTAACCGCTGATTGCTACCCAAATCAATCCCAACACTCGACCTACAACCTAGCCCTTAAATCAACGCCCAACCCAACCCCCAAATCAACAAGGTCCTAAAAAATATATGCATACATGAACTCAACTCAAGCTAATTCTAATTCCACGCAAATGTGACCCAACTCAACCCTCAACTCAACCGCAAACTCAACGCTCAACTCAATCCTCAAACCAGAGGGCAAATTTGTGAATTCGATTAGAACGTATTTCGACCCTTCGAAGTATAAGATATCGTATTTGATTTTAATAAGGAACGATGAATCTGATTTTCAAATAAGAATCCAATAATTTGAAGACTTGAATACATTCCAATTGAATTCACAAAACAGAACCCCCCCCCCCAGCGTATACAAAAAACTGCTCAACGTGGTAATATCACCACGTGGATGTGGGTCAATTTTTATGATAGATAGCCTGATGTACAACTTCCAAAAGTTTTTCAATTCACCGCTTTTTCATTAGCAATAGAAACAGATTGGCGAAAAAAATCTAAATCAAACAAGCCGTTCTCGAGATATCATGGATATAGACAGACACTAGGTATCCAGACAACCAGACAGACGGATATACTACTTTTTGAACTCGGGGATTTTTTAAACGTCGAGAAAAGTGGTTTCGGACCAATTAAAGTTTTGGTTATTTTTGGCAGGATTTCAATACTTTGGTCTTTTTGAACTGAAGAAAATTGAGGTTTGCGCAAATGTATAATGGTTCAGGCGGCTTGTCGTTTAACCCAAGAAACAGATGCTTTACACTGGAATTCTGAATTTAAGAAGATATTTGGTTGTAGAATTTAAAAAAATATTATAACGGTGACACCTAGTGTGTAATAGAATAAGTTAAATTAATAGCTCAATGTTTAACTGTACTAAAATGGAATTTTCCATGATAAAATTGGTCTAAATGTTTCTACACTATTCTAACTGGAAAAGTCATGAGCTTTCTAGAAGTTTGGTTTGTGTATATAAAAAGACGAACGAAGTCCAATTGGATTATTAGTATTTGGTAAGCGATAGTGTGAAGATTAAAAAGAAATTAAAAAATAATTTAAAAAGTGTTTTAATGCAAAATAAAAAGTAAAATTGTGTAAAAATTATTTAAAGTGATTTTATGAATTTTCGTTAGTAAATAGTGTTGTTATAAATTTTGTGTGACATAAATAAATTGAATTAATTTTGTTTTATTCACAATCCAGTGATACGAACCCTGATTGACAAGGCGGAAACTTAACAATATCTTACCCGCCTGAGTGGCGGAAATAGTGGGACCTTGATATTGTAGGCTGGATAGTTATTGAACGATATGGTGGAAATTGTGTTTCATTTTTTCCAGCCTTATGTATCATTGTGATTAATGATATCTTCCATTTTTCGAAAGACTTAACTCATTCGCATGATCATGTTGAATAAACCGTTCCATTATCATTTTTCCAGTATAATCAAGATTAGGTCCAGGAGCCTTTTTCGGGCTTAGGCAATTTTCAATTGAATTCTTAATTTTCTTTCAATTATATTTTAAGGACAAATCATTATCCATTTGCTCGGTTAGGACCAAATTATTAATTTCTTCGTGTGGTGTAAACACTGCTTTGTGAGAGCAGCAAAATTATTGACTTTCATTTTCTAATCGGTCGGTTCGAGTTTGTTGGCTTTTGCATATTTTTTGTTGTCTTGCACAAAGAATTTAGATTTTCTCCTGCCGCATCAATATCTCCAGGTGTGATAAGAGGAATATTCAGTGAAATATTTTGTTCAACTAGTCTCCAATATTGATGCCAATTAGTTCACTGGTTAGTAAGACTATTCGGCGTTCTATCCTTACAACCGACGTCGTTCCGATTGCCTTTATTTGTACAGATCAATTTAAGGTCAATTTAAAGTTTACCATATTAAATTTTGATATTTGTGTAAACAAATCCTACTTGAATGAAGTAATTGGCTTTGGTGGTGAATTTTACGACCTCCTAAATCAATAAAATCATTCCTTCACATTGCCAATATTTACCCAAGTAAAGAAGTAAATTTTAGTTATCAGTAACTTTTTGAATTTTAACCAAATTTCAAAACCGATTCGGCTCCGTGACCAAATTTTTCCATTTTTTCTGAAAATTCGAAACTAGGTAATTTACCGATTTTCAAAATTACTCGTCCACCTTGATAGTATTTAACTGGGTAAAGATATTTTTCCCCATATGTTGATTACGAAAATACTCTCAAATTGATATTATTATTAATTAGATTATTATTATTGTAAAAAAAAATAATAATAATAATTCCTAATCGTGATTTACTAAAGCAAACGTGTTAATAAAATGGCACCAAGAAAAAATAAAACCACGGATGCGGATGAAGAAGAGAAAGATGGAAAAAGGGCGATTTGTCATCAGATTTTAATGCATCCGGAAAATATAGAGAAGTATTGCAGCCCGTACAAGTGGTCGGATGAAGCGATCTTATTATATGCAATAACAAGGTTAGGAGGTGCACCAAAGCTGTTTTATGAGGCCATCGATAGCGAGATTAAGTCATTTGAAGGTTTGAAAAATGCACTGATCAAGCAATACGGCCACGTGGAGGACGAGGCAAATGTTTTCTACAAATTAACAAAAAATATTTATAGTAAAGATCAAGCATACGAGATGTATCTCATGAAGATGTCTGACGCTATAGGAGCATCAGGTGGTTTAAGTGAGCCAGCATTAGTCAAATTGGGATTGTCAAGGGACGAGATATACAATTGGATCAATAAGCCAATATGTAACATAATTCACGAGCTGACGGACCGGATTAAGTGGGCGGAATCTAATATTGAAATGAGACTACCGAACAAAGAAACTAAAGAGTATTTGGGCAATAATAATAAAAAGAAACCGGAAGACTATAGAAAGAACAATGGGTATAACAGAGAGGTAAAATGCCCTAATTGTAGACAATATGGTCATAAGGCAGAGCAGTAAAGTGCTACAATTGTTTGCAAAGTGGACATCGTGCACCTGCGTGCAAACAAGCAGTGACAGCTGAAAAGTGTGCCAGATGTAACAAATTGGGGCACAGCGAAAGCAGATGCAGAGTTAACATTGTTACGAACCGGAAACAAGTATATTCCATATGTACTACGTCAGAACCTCAACAGGAGCAAAGACAAGTGAATGTCAACACAGAGTAAGGGTTATAGGGTTTTTAAAAGGTATGATAAAAATAGAAAATAAATTATATCCAGTAAATTTTTTGGTGGTATCCGTTGAAACGATGAAAGTAGATGCTATTTTAGGAAGAAACTTTATAAATAGTAATAATTTTAATATTGTAAAAATAGTATCAAAGGAGGGTAATGAGAACATTCAGGGAAACATGGCAGCAAATAATGAATTTGATATACATTTGATGCAATCAGTAATAAACTAAGATGATAAATTTTATGAGGAAGTAGAACCAGTACAGTTAGATGTAGGGGATAGCTTGCAAATTAAAGGTTTAGAAAGAGAAGTAGTGAACTACATATATTTAGAACATTATAAGAATCGAGTAAGTGATGAGTCAAAAAGGGTCGGACAAGAGGTCGAAATAAAATTGAAAGAGGATAGAAAGTTCAGTGTCCCTCCAAAGAGACTTAATACGTTTGAGAGAGTAGCGTTAAATAAACTTAATAAGAGAAAGTCAATCTTCGTATTCAAGTTGGGTAGTGCTATTGAAAAAAAAACGGAACATATAGATTATCTTAATATATTAATAGTTACACAAACCATAACATAACATTTAGAGATATTGACGAGAGTTTTAACAAGATTGTCCGAGTGCAGAGTAAAGTTACAGTTAGGAAAGTGTAAATTTCTAAAGACGTTTATTGAATATTTAGGGTATAACATCACACAGAATAAAATATCTTTGGCTGATAAACATCTATCTGCTATCAGAGAGTATCCTTTGCCTATATATAGAAAATCATTACATCGATTCATTGGTTTAGTAAGCTATTTCCGTAAGTTTATTAAAAATTTCAGTGTTATAATAACTCCATTTTGGGAACGAAGAAGCCAAATCATTTTATACAGTGAAAGAAAAACTAATCTCCAAACCCGTGATAAGAATTTACTCGCCAGAAGCAGATACAGATGCATCCGTGAAAGGGTTCACTGGAATTTTGATGCAGAGGCAGCTAGAAGATGGGAAGTTTCACCCAGTCATGTATTTCAGTAAAAAGACGACATCAGCGGAAACTAAATTCACAGTTTCGAACTCGAAACATTGGCCATAGTTTATAGTTTGAAAAGATTTAGGACGTAGGTATCTGTTCGGATTGAAATTTGTAATTGTCTCAGATTGTAACGCACATAAATTTACAATAGATAAGGTAGATCTAAACCCAAAAATAGCAAGATGGTTTCTGTACTTAGAACAATTTGATTATACTATAGCTTATCGACGATCAGAAAACATGAGGCGTGTAGACGCTTTAAGTCGAGCTACAATTTATACGTTAGATACAGAGACTAACTCAATATTCGAGGAGAGCTTAATAGTAGAACAAAGTTTAAACGAAGACATTAAAAAGTTAAAATAAAGGATTTTAGAAAAAAGGGAACATAAAGAGTACGAAATTAGAGAAGGGTTAGTTTACAAAAAGATGAGGGATAAATTATTGTTAGTGGTACCAGAAAAGAGGCAAGAGTCAGTTATCTACAAATACCATAATGAAATAGGGCATTTTGGAGTAGACAAAGTATGCGAAGTTGTAAGAAGATTATTTTACTTTTCTAAAATGAGGGAAAAGGTATTAGAACATATACAAAATTGTGTAGTATGTATTTCGTATAATCTGAAAGTACGATTAGATAGGACGAAACTACATAACATAGAGAAGGGTGATACACCGTTTGAGATGGTACATATAGATCATCTAGGACCATTGCAGATTACTAGAGGTAAAAATGTGTTCGTATTTGCTATAATAGACGGATTTACTAAATATTTAAGGTTATTCGCAACCAAGACGACGAATACAAAGGAGGTATTGAAGCATGTAATGAGTTACATACTGATGTATTCTACCCCGAAGGTATTAGTATCGGACTGAGGATCCGCTTTTACTTCTAATAAGTTTCAAGACTTTGTAAAAGAATACGGAATAAAGCATGTTTTGAACGCAACAGCGTGTCCACAGGCAAATGCCCAAATAGAGCGGTATAATCGTACACTTGTACCATTACTAAGTAAATTGATAGAAGAAAAAGGAAAAGATTGGGATACCTGTTTAGTGGACGCCGAGTTTTTGTTGAATAATACATGGAATAGATCTATTCAGGAAATACCCTCAAAACTTTTATTTGAAGTAATACAAAAAAGAAAGCTAGACAAAGGACTTATAGGATTTCTAGAGAAATTAAATGATAGGGAAGACCGGAATTTAAATGAGCTTAAAGAAAAGGCAAGTCAAAATATAGTAAAGTTACAGCGATATACGAAGCAAAAACATGATGAGAAGTGCAGTAAAGAACCAAGCTATAAAGAAGGAGATTTAGTAGTTGTCAAAAATAATAAAGAGTTAGGAGAAAGAAATAAGCTAAAAAGAAAATATAAAGGGCCTTATAAAATCAGGAAAATATTAGACCAAGATAGATACGTTATAGGAGAAATAGGTAATGAAGAGATAAAGGATAAAACCGATCGAATCTTAGATCCTAGATATATCAGGCTACGGAGAGTTCAGGAACCAGATGTCGGAGATGGACGAATTCAGGTAGACAGAATTGTAAACAATTTGTCGGAAGAGGAGTACGAGGAAGTGGAATATCTAGATAGTTCCGACAGTGATTCAGAGGAAGAGTTTAAACAAGTAGAATATCTAGATATCGATTAAAAGAAAATATATTTAAATAAGAATAATTATGTAATTCTAGGTTAAGTGATTAGTTATTAAGTATGAATTCGGAAAAAATGTAAACAAATACCAATTTTATACCAAGAGCCTATCGGGGCGATAGACGTCAGGTTGGCCGAGCTTTAGTATTTTAACCCAACAGACATAGGGAGTTTGCCCTTCTGGCAAACTAGTAGTATACTATTATTGGTTGGTGGGTGAACTGCACCTAAGTTCATAATGTAAAGAGAAAAAAGGAAATAAGAAAAAGGACAACTTCCGGGATGGACAAAAGAGAAGCAAGTGAAAAAGAAGAGATCCCGTGTGGTGCGAAAAGAATAAAAAAAATGAAGTAAGAGCAAAATATAAAAAGAAATAAAATCTAAAAAAAGTGTGTGTGTTTTGATCATCGAAAATAATAAGACTAAACTTGTAACACATTATAACACTGACCTTTATGAATTAATCGACCAGATGAGTCTCGATCGTTTAGCTGTTCCGGAATAAAGGGGACATCTGGTTCTCGTAGTTCTTCGAATTGAAAACCCAGAATACATTGTATATTGCACTTCGGTTTAGAGCTCTTTGTTTTATTAGCGGAATGCAGAATTTTTCTCCTAACTCTTCCAAAAATTGTCTTCGACGGCAATTTTGAACTATTTATTTATTATATGGATGGTTGGTTGCATAAATTATGTACGCTGCAAATTCTGCATAGTCGACAATGTTCAAAAACATCGCTGCCGGCCAGCGATTGGTTTTTCTTTTTGTGGTATATTGTGACAAACATTTGTTCATCGTATCGACTGCCATCCTCGTTATGCTGCTTAGATAATAATATCACAGATTTATTGGATTTTGGGACATATGAACACAGAATTGTTTTTACTCCAAACCCAAAAGTGCTAGACAAAACCTCCCTAGTTTTGAACAACTTAAATTCCAGTGGGATGCAGCTTATGTTTTTTTTTTTTCAGTGTCCCGACGATGGAAAGATTCCATTCTAGTAAATCTTTATCTAATGGCAGGGAAGTGAACAAATTGTCCGTAGTTACATTGCGGCCGCTATTTTTATATGGTACTACCAGTTCTTTGACCACCCGTGCACCTTGATTTTTCCCTCAAAGATTGCCAATTTTTCCTGTATAAATTTAACCATTTAACGGATAAGCAGTTTATGAGTCGCTAGCCCACCAAATTTTTATTCCGTATTTCGCGGGTTTGGAGGGAATATACTGAACTTTGTACGTCCCCTAAATGGAAATAATTGTTCATACACAGTAATCGACTGATAAGGTCTAAAATTATTTTTTAAGTTAGAATTTAATAATTAAAATATTTCGGAAATGGGTGCCGCCTTATCGTTTTCCAATCGCATCTGTCGAGTAGAGTCAAAATCGAATCGAATAAACCGCGTTATGTTGTAGAATCGCCAATATAAAGGATATAAGTATTTTTCTTCCACAGCTGTGGCACAGGTTCAAAATTTGATCTATGAGTCCCAATTACAATTAAAAGTCCTATATACGCAAGAAGTTTTCTTCCTGCATAGGTTCCCAGACAAGTTTTTTTTTTCTTTTATTTAATATTACAACAGATTTACAAATCATTTAGTAATTTATCATTCTTAAATGAAGATTCACATTTGACGGGCAGTAGCCCAATGGTTACTCCCGTTTGAATTTACATAGTAATTATTTTTCTCTATCCTAATTAAATACAACTGCCCAATTCCAAAGGTTTCTGCCTTTGAAGTCTTCTTACTGCATTGGTGGTATCCAACAAACTTCGTATGTCTGCATTTTGATGCCGAGATATCCGCTGAATGTGTTTATTCGCATGATTTTGTATTTCTTCACGTACATATTCCACGTTTAAGTCCCTATGGAGGTTATCATTTCTAATGAACCATGGTGCGTTTACAATGCCACGCAGCACTTTGTTTTGAAAACATTGAATCATTTGTACATTTGTCTTCTTGGTACAACCCCAAAGTTGAATACTGTAGGTCCATACTGGTTTAAGTATTTGCTGATATAATAGCAATTTGTTATGTATTGTAAGCTCAGAGTTTCTACCTATTAGCCAATACATTTTCCAATATTTGATGTTCAATTCTTCTTTTTTCTTTTAAACATGCTCTTTCCATCTAAGCTTGCAATCGAGAGTCATGCGGAGGTATTTGGCTGTATTTGCATCTGGAACCGGCCTTGAATTAAGTTTCACTGGAATCCAGTTAACTTTCTGGTTTGTGAAGTTTACGTGAACCGACTTTGCTTCGTTTAGGCTAATTCGCCATTTCTTTGTCCAACTACTCACTGTGTCGGTTGCTTTTTGAAGTTTGGTCGTTGCTTCTGATATACACTTTCCAGTCGCCAGAATAGCTGTATCGTCTGCAAATGTTGCTATGGTGGCACCTTCTGTATTTGGCATATCTCTGGTGTACAGGATGCACAATATAGGACCCAGTACGCTACCCTGTGGTATGCCTGCTGATATTCTCTTTAGTTCAGAATACTCTCGGTTATATTTTACATGAAATGTCGGTCTGCGATATAAGATTTAAGAATTTGATAGAATTGCTTAGGTAGATCTCGATGCAATTTCAATTCAAGTCCTTGGTGCCAAACTTTGTCGAAAGCTTGTGTTACATCCAAGAAGACGCTGGAGCATATCTTCTTATTATCAAGTGCGTCTTCGATTATGTCCGTTATTCTGTGAACTTGTTCTATCGTAGAGTGACTCTCTCTAAATCCAAATTGGTGTGGTGGAATCAAATTTCTCTCTTCTATTATTGACTTGAGTCTCTTGAGCAGTAATTTTTCAAATAGTTTTGAAATTACAGGAAGTAGTGAAATCGGTCTGTACGACTTTTTATCGTTCGCTGGTTTGCCTGGTTTGGGGATCATAATTACTTCAGCAACCTTCCATTGTCGTGGGACATATTTTAGTCTGAATACAGAATTGATAATTTGAACCAATTTTCGTATTCCCTTCTCGGGAATGGCTTTTACTACTTGTCCAGTAATTAAATCATATCCTGGAGCTTTTTTTGCGTTCAAATTACACTTGATCTCATCTTTTAATTCCTGTAATGTTACACATCGATTATTATATTCATCAATTTTGCTAACTGTTATTATGTTTTCATCTGCTGTTTGCCTAGGTAACGGTTGAAAGGTGTCTTCCAAGTGAGCCGCAAATAAATTAGCTTTTTGCTTGTCGCTTTTGGTCCAGGTTCCTTTCCCATTTTTAATAGGCGGGCACATGCATTTTGGTTCTTTTTAATCCCTTTGTTACTTTCCAAAGAGAGTAATCAGTATCTTTATGTTCGATGAGACCATTTAAGAACTTGTTAATAGTTTTGTTCTTAATTTCTTTTAAAAATTGTTTTAGTTTATTGCATAGAAAATTGAGGATTTTTTTGTTTTCCGGGGCGCGCGTCCTTTGCCAGGTCTTTCTTGCCTTCCGCTTCTCTCTAACTAACTCCCTGACGTCAATAGGATAATTTTGATTCCTACGGGATTCGGTGTGACTAGCAGGAGAACTTTCCCATGCTGCTTGTTGAATAGTACTGTTAAGTACCTCTAGTTCGTCTTCCAACTGTACCGGTGTTTTAATCTGCACTCGTAGATTTATTTGCATTTCAATTAGTTCTTGGAATAGGTCCCAGTTAGTTCTATTATTTGTTAATATAGGCAGGTTATCCTTATTAATTATCATTGTGCTGAGAGTCATGATAACAGGTGTATGATCGGAATATATCCCCTCGCTCGGAATGAGATCTGGTATTTTATTTATATCAGCAAGCCAGTATGTTGGTTTACCTCCAGAGTAGAACTCGCAGTTATTTATTCGTCCGGCTTCCAATAGCTCTTTTCCTTTATGGGTTGTAAGTCTTGATCCCCAATAGGTGTTTCTTGCATTAAAGTCACCACCAATAATAAAATTGGATCCTAGTGATCTAAAGAGTCTATTATAATCTTCTTTGTTTAGATTATAGCGTGGAGGGCAGTAGACAGAGGAAATACTGTATTCATTAATATTGTTAGTTTCAACTTTTATGGTTTTACTTGCATACTTTCGTCTTCGATACTAGGTTCTTCATAGTGTTTGAGATTCTTTTTCACTAGTACTGTTGATCCTCCTCTGGGTTTTCCTCCTGGGTGAACAGCATGGTAACATTCATAATCACGTATTTTAATAAATGATGTTTTTGTCAAATGGCTCTCCGATATAAGGCATATATCTATTTTTTCTAAATTTAGAAAAATTTCTAACTCTGGAACATGCTGCGCTAGTCCATTCGCGTTCCAGGTGACAATTCTTAATGTTCTGCTCATTTTAGTATATGAGGGCTGTTGCCTCGTTCAAGGTTTGATGCATATCTAGACGCTTATGTAAAGCTTCTAGACCACGTTCTTGCTTTGCTAGCCGTATATTTATGGATTCTATGCTTCAACATATCCTTTCAAGGGGGTTATCATTCATAGCATTAGATGATTGCTGTACAATTTGTGAATAACTTTTCCACTCTGTACCTATAACTGGTGGTTTTGGCTCCGCTTGGGTTTTAGTTGGTTTCTCTCTGGTAACCTTAGGGTTTTGACGAAACTGATGCATTTTGTTTCTTAGCCTTTAAAGTTCTTTGGCTATGCCCCTTACAGTTTTTACATTTTGCAGGGGTATTTCTACTTTCTGTACACTCTTTCGCGTTGTGTTTTCCAGCACATTTTACGCATCTTGGCTCCCGTCTGCAATATTTTTGGGTGTGGTTGAAACCTTGGCATTTTTTGCATTGAGGTATAAGCCTCGTGTTTCTCTTTAGCGGTTCTATTTTAACCCTCATATTGAGAATTGCTTTAATGTTGAAGATGTTTTCAACTTTCTCCTTTTTGTTAAACGTAAGCATGAAGAGTGGAAGCCCCGTTTTTTGACTTGATTGGTCTCACCTCTCTCTCGTTTTATGATGTTTACTGCATCTTCTATTTGCAGATCTTTTGCCTTTAGGTCGTACATTATGTCCTCCTTCCTACACGTTGGATGAAGGCCTCTGGCCATAACCTTAATTGCGCGTTCGTTTCTATCTTCGTATGTGAACCATTCTTTACCTTCCGCATTAAGCTTTGTTGCTAGAGCTCTATATGTATCGGAATATGGTGTATTTGCTTCCTTTTCAGTACCCAATCTGTTTCTCATGAGATCCTCTTCATCAGTATGGAAATCATTGTTATAACTGGTGTGGGTACTTGCTTCATTATAACAAGTTAGCGGGTTTTCAGAAATCTCCATTGGTTTGGGCTTCTTCAATTCTTCATTTTCTTTTTTTAGTTTTTCAATTTCGCTTCTTAGTTGGGTTAAAAGTATATCTACGTCACTGAGTTTTCGACAGAGTTCATGATAGTATGATTGTTTGTCCCAGACAAGTGATTTTTTACTCGTATTTACTGCATTATATTTGCTATATTCCTGGTTGGCTTTTCGATTTGTATGACTACAAATTATAGTCTGCATCGGCTTGTTAAACATCTTGCAAAAAGTATCTACGTTATCGAAATTTTTAATATTAGGGTTAGGCCCTATAAACAGCTGTTCACGAATTACATTATGCGCAGATAAACGATGCCAATTGGGCCGACTTTTCCTCTACTTTTCTTGAGTTCTCTATTTTCTACATTGTAAATCTGCGCACACTACAGCAAATAAAAAAAAAAAGTTTTGCGCCACTTTGCTACTTATTGTTCGTATAAAAATTCAAGACAAACTAAATATTTTTATAGAAACAAATGAATACTAAAACAAAACTAAAACATCAGAAAAACGGTATTTAGTACAAAAAATCATTTTGAAAACATATGAAACACACAGAAATTTTTCTTTACCCTGGTAGTCACAGACACAGTTAACATTGCGTTTTTTTCTCGTCGACAGTGTGAAGGTTAAGGAGAAGCACGAGAAAATTTAGGCACAGTTAAATACAACATAGAATGGGTTTGAAATCAATTCGACATTTTGAATTAGAATCGCATAAACTTGAAGAAACAGGGAAACTCAAATATAATTAATAATAACAGTAATTTAGTAATCAGTAATTGAATTAAATTTGAACAGTGATTGAAACTAAGGAGTATATTGCAAATATATTACGTTACAATATAAAATTTATCCGTTCCAGGAAGTTACAATAAATTTGAGTTAGAATTTAAAGAGGGTCTATTATGAATAATATGAAGGTAAAAGTGGCGTTTGAACAAGGTGTCCGGACAACTAAAAAAATCGAAGTTTCAATGAAAATACCGGATCTACTAGATATTGGGTAAATACGGTAGACATTTCGTTATTTCCCACAATGTATTACACACACTTCTATACAAAAGCATACACATAACCATTATTGACTTAATCGTAGTGAGATAACAACAATCGCTATTACGAAAAAAATAAAATAAAAATAAAAATATCAAAGAAGGAAAGAAATAAAAAAAAATAAAATATTACGAGCTTGAAATACTGCGAAGTTTAAAGAAAAGAAACACCACCATCAGCAGCAGCAACAGCAGCAAGCAAAAACAACAACACAAATAAAAAAAAAAAAATGTTTATGTTTTTATTGTAAGAAGTGCTGCTTGCAAGCATACCCAAAAAACCGGTATTTTTATAAATAGAACTGAATCAGAAAATTCAAAAGTGGAATTTTATTTATAGCATTTCATTTCAATTTTGGAATATATTCCATCCATTATTTCACAACAACAACTAAGACGACGATGGAGAACGCGGAGAGAATAAGAATATCAGCAGCAGGTTTATTATTAATGAAGATGATTTTTTTTGGTACGGCGTACGTTTTTTTATATTGAATATCCCAAAAAATCATAAATATCTCAATCATTCCATCATCTTCGTATACATATAAATAAAATTCATATACACAAACACATATACGAGTATGTACATAGTTATGTGAATAATCCGTTATCAGATCATGCGATCGCAGATTCGTAACAAACTTACATACACAGAAACAGAATTTTATTATAATTATGACAAATGTGTTAATTGATGATTTTATTGGTTTTTATTTAAATTTATGATTATTATTATTATTATTATTGCTATTAATATTTGCGAATTTGATCGCGAAATTAGTGGTGGTGGGTGCGAACCAAAAAAAAAAAACAAAACAAAACAGTTAACCGATCTTGTCATTTAATGAAATTTATGCATATAGCCGGTAGTTTGGGTCAATGATATAGTGGCATTATTTATATAACTTGTTTGCAAATTATTTTTTTGTTGTGTGTTTGGCAATAAAAATAAATTAAAGATCATCACAATAAAAAATGGAATTAATTTGTGTATGGATGGGCTCATGCGGCGACAACGACAACGAAGACGCCGGTATTTTCTAATATATTTCTGCGCTTGCATTTTGAGGGGATTATGTAAGTTTTTTTTTTAATCTTGATATTTGTTTTTACGCGATTTTAATAACTGATTAACCATTTGTGTTGGGCTTAGGATTCTATAAATAGAATGAGTTAAGTGGTTTGCGGTCATCTTGTTGAGCGAATAATGTTTAGTATTTTTTTTTTTTTTTTTGCTTGATTCAGCAAGAAATCCAATTGATAAGAAACATTTTTCGTTGCGTTATACATATATGTATTATGTACAACGAAAAGTTTCGCTTCAAGGTAATAAACTTTTAGAGATAAGTAGAAAAGGAAATATTGACTTTTTGCATAAGCTCTTTATAGACCATTACATTATTGATCTTTTTGGGTATCGGAAATTTTTTGTGGGTTGAAAAAATGTAATTTACTTGATTTATAAATTGTTTTGCTTTTTATTCTTCAAAACACATTCCTTCAACGTATATTTGTTCTTTAAAAGATTACGAAACAAAAAAGAAATTTCCCAATAGGACAAAATGCGATTTAGAAATGTTCATCTTTTCTGATAAAGTCCAAGTTTTTCTCCCTTCTAGGTATTTGGTCAGCCAATAATTCTTTCTGCAAAGTATTCTTCAATCGTAAGCTTTATCTATCTTAGATTACACAGGACCGCAAAAAAAAAATGAGTGGAGGTTTTTTTAAATTAGACCAAGTGGATTATATGTTTTTTGGGTCGTTGAAACCGAATCCGAAACCTGGTTTGCCCCATCTCGTCAGCGTATTTTTCTAACCTATACCTTCATAGCTCAACAACCTTGAGATCGATAACCTATAATCCTAAAGCCCATAACCTCAAAATCCGTAACCTCAAAACTCATAAATCACTCACATCACACTAAACTACAACCCAAAAATGCAGCAAAAAAACCCAAAAAAAAAATTAGACACAAAACTCAAACCTTAATCTCGGAGAGTTTTTGCTTTATAATTCCATACGTCCATCACTTCATTAGCTTAAATCCCATAAGCTCCATAACCCTAAAATCCCATGACCCTGTAACCCCAGTAATCCAAAATCTCATAACCCTATAAACCCAAAACCCCATAAACCTACAACTCTTAAATGCGACAAAAAATACTTGTAAGATGGACAGTTAAAACTTCGCAACACCACTTCTCTATAAGTCCATCACCTTTCAACTTATAACCCTGTAACCGCATAACCTTATAACCCTAAAATGCAACAGTAAATGTACTTGCACGTAAGACTTGATTTGTGAGTTTCACAGTTTTGCGGTGTGTCGGCATCCAGGGCACCTGCACGCGGTGACGGTGGGCAACGTTCCTGGATAATGGTCAGGGTGAGAAAGCGGGCCCGCAAGCGTCGTCAACAAACGACCGCAGCTCTACATCGGCGAGTAACTTGGCCTGTGAAGAGTATAATGTACAGACATCATGGAATAATTGCGTAGACTCTTTCTGCGTTGTTTGTGGAGAATATGTTGTAAGTAAACTTAGAAAAACGTTAAAAAATTAGTTTACTGTAACAACGGGGTTTATTTATACATTCTTCAACACGTAGTTTAAAAGCAGTCTTGCTTCATAATGGCAACCATCTTGCTCCGCTACCTGTTGGTCATTCGGTTGTGTTAAATGAGGAGTACCACAACCTTACGCTAAACACAAGTGGAAAATATGTGGAGATTTAAAAATAATGACAATTTTATTAGGTCAACAAAGTGGTTTCACTAAACATGCATGTTTTCTATGTGAGTGGAACAGCCGAGCTCGTGCCGAACATTATGTAAAAAAGGATTGGCCAATTAGAAACAATTTAACTCCAGGATCTAAAAATATCATAAAACAGAGTCTAATACCAACAGATATAGTAAACCTTCCACCATTACATGTAAAGATGGGACTTGTAAAACAATTCGTCAAAGCAATGAAAACTACGGAGAGCAAAGCTTTTATATGTACATATTTGAAAAGTTTTCTAAACTGTCTGATGCGAAAATAAGAGATCGAATTTTTGATGGACCACAAATTAGAGAACTTTTGAAAGACAATGAATTCCAAAAAAGAATGACTAAGATGGAGGAAGCAGCTTGGCAAAGTTTTAGAGACTCTAAATCTAAAGCTGCACTTTGTTCATTCTCATATTGAAAAGATAGCCGTATGTTGGCAGACTACTGTTGGCCTTTGAAGGGAGACACGTCAAACCAACACAAAAGAAAAGTACTACGAAGGTCATTTACAAATAAACGAACGCGTTATCACTCTAAAAGTTAAAACACTTGAAATGGCTACTTACAAAGTCGTAAAGCTCTTTGGGACTCACGTAAATCAAGTACCCCAAAGGGAACATCACCCTGCTATGTCCACGTCGTTGTTCCTGTGTATCACTAAATAGAGGTTATTACAATGCAGGAAATCTTGACCTTATTGAGTATTCCAATTATAGTTTTGGAGACCCAGGGTTTATGAGAAATAAGATTAAATGTCTGGTTTAAACTTTCTGCAAAAAAAGTCCCAAGCATAAGTTTTGATTGTAGCTTTTTGAGATTACAGGCTCTTGCAGGCTCACTTGTAACTCTTTTTGTTGTTACGGTTATGGGGCTAAAAGGTTATGGAATTTCTGGGTTTTAGGGCTATGGGGTTCTGGGGTAATAGGATTATATACTTTTGGGGTTATGGAGTTTTGAGGTATTAGGTTGTATGGAGTTATGGGGATGTGGAGTTATGAAATTTAATTCAACATGATTCGGAGTTACATTGTGACATGCAATTTTCTTATGTGTAAGCTTTTTTGTTTTTTTGCTGCATTTTTAGTTTGTAGTTTATTGGGATTTGAGATTTATGAGTTTTGAGGTTATGGATTTTGAGGTTATGGATTTTAGGGTTATATGTTATCGGTCTCAAAGTTATTGAGCTACGTAGCTATAGGGTTAAAAGGTTTAAGGGTTGATATTGTTGGGTTTTATAGTTTCAAGCTGTTTTTTGAGGTTAGAAAAAACGCTGACGTGATGGGGCAAAACACAACCACTTGGTCTGATTTAAGGAACCCTCCACTCATTTTTTTTGTGATCTTGCATTATTTAAGTTTTCAATTATGAACTGAATATATGAATTATATCCAACAGATTTACGAACACTGTAATGCGGTTATCCACGCGGCAAATTCCAATCAGCTCGTGAAATACACTCAATTATGAGGCCTCTAAATGGGTTTGCTGGTGGCGATTACGTTTACGCAAAAAATGGAATTGTTAGGTGGTTGAAGATGCATGCATGCTATAAGGTCGAAAAAACAAAAATACTGATAAGGGATCGACGTGTATATATGGACGCGTCAAGTAATTTAAAACGCCGCCATAACGTTTATACACCACCAATCGTTTTAGTGGATAAAAAGGACGTCAAAAGTCGAGTTTGCATCTATACCTAGACGGATTATTAAAAATTCCAAAGTTGAGCAGCTGTTTACGATGCCTATAATTGACGATTTGTTCACCGATTTGTCCGTAAATGAATATTATACCACGTTTAAAATTTTGCACCGGAAAACCGAGGAAAATAATTTCAGAGACATTTGTCTTTTCGTAGGACGAAAAAAATTGGGAGCCGGTGATGAATTTTAGTCGTCATTGTATGGATGCTGATCGCAAATATCATAATTATGAACTGAAGATGTTAGCTTTGGTGGTGTAGCTTCATTGGCATCGCTGTTCTCAATGGAGATTAAAAGCCCGATGATGAAAATCTTCTACGGGAGAAATCAGAAATCCCAAACGAAAAATAATTGCTGAGGCTGTTCGTTTTCGAGTAGTAAATATTTTCCTGTAGTACGACCCAAAAAAGTATAGAAAAAACCAACAATTGATCAAAATACTTTTTTCGCAACTCACAGACCATCGCAATATCTGAAGTGTTTAGTAATTTATTGAATGCAGTTCGAAGCAAAAAAAAAAGTATAGGGAACTATCGGAACGGATCTTTAGTTTTAGAGATACTGCCTTCCCCTCGAAAGTGTTTGAAGAATGTTCTGAGTATAATTACTTCCAAAATATTAAAACAAATCATGAATCCTAGTCCGATTCTGCCGTTTTTCCGTACATAGTCGAAAACTGAAGCGAGTGAGACAAAGGAGTGTGTGAAACTATCTCAGTATTTTAAATCATGTTCTCTATACTTGTTCATAAAGAATATAACCTCTTGGTAGTAAGTAGCAGCAAAAGACAAAGTTCTAAATCTGTTGGATTGAAAATAAATTTTTTTCGCTTTTTATATGGCCAAAGTTATCTCATAGTTGTCTACACTTCTGTGGACTTCTAATTTTCTGTATTCTAGAATTTTGGCGCAATATGAAACTAAGTTGAAAGCTGGGAAAAATTGTCAATATTTCTTGGAAATTTTCGAAATTAATTAATTCTTATCTGCCTAATTCTAATATAAATTATGTCGTTTACTGACCTTGCACAGTATTTTAAATGTCTTGCCGATAGAATTTCGAAGTTTGTGTAATTTGTGCTGTATGAATAGTGGGAGCGACCTCATGTCGTAACTCAACTGATTCATTGTTTAATACTAGTGGAATAAGCGTTGTGAATTTTTTAATAAACAAAAGAGAACTGATTTTGCATGATGGCTTTTCGTGCCAGGGCTCCATGGACATTTTCTAACGGTGGTCAATTACCTTAACATAAAGGTTAATTTTATTAAGTTAATTTTCTTTTTGGCTTTAAGACCACATTATTATTGGATGGATTTCAATGGAAGGAACTTCCCATTTCGCCTAACTGCCATGTGCTTAAATACAAAATGCCCTTAATGCGTACACTCAATGTATGGAGGAGCTTTATTTATTTTGTAACATTCAGATTTGAGTAGTAGTTTACAATGTTTGAACGCGACAATTACAACGTCTGCAATTACAACAGTAACATCATTGAGCTATTATCGTTGATAGGCTCTGACTTTCGTGTCAGATGGACGTTTTACAACATTTTTTCTGAAATTTTTTTTTTACGAGTAAATATTATATGTACATGCATAATTTAAAATATGAGTGCCGGTTATGCCTCAAATCATCTCCATGAAATTGGACGGATATGCCTCAAATCATCTCCAAGATGTTACCCTGTCGCCCGAGAAACTGTGCAGCTGTGATGTGAGCTGAGCTGAGTTATACACAGGAATTTTATTATCATGGTGCTAACGTTATTTTGTATTGGCACCCTATTGTGAATGAGGTCATGCTCAAAATGGGGTGTCGTAAAATTTAGAAGTTAATTAACAATAAATAAACAATAAATAGATAAAAATAATTGTGATAAACTCTATAAAACAGTGACTGAACAATAGTTATAAAAATTAAAGTTTTTAATAAAATTTCATAATGTTCAATTATCTGAGCAAAACAAATTCAATAAGCCTGCCGAAAACGCTTACATCAAAATTGAACCCGCTTTTCCCGTCAGAACTAAGACCAATTTTCTGTTAGAGATTATAAAAGTAGAATAAAGAGTGAACAATGAGTAAAAGATGAATGATTATTGATACGACTCTGCTTAATCCGCTTGCTTTTCCACAAACCCGCGTGATTCCTTAATAGAAATTTCCCAAATTCCTTTAGTCCGAAACTATAACCCCTTTTTCCAATACAAAAACCAAAATTCCCTTTTTCACGATTAATTAATTTATTTTACTTTACTCTTTCGATCTCTACACCACTATCATCTTTTTTATATTAATTCCACATTTTTTATATTCCTTCTTTTTTCTATTACCACGACATACATATTCCTTATATACTTTTCATATTATATACATTTCTTTTGCATACATATTTTCTATGTACACAAATACTATTACAATTTTAAACGTAACATTTATCTCTACAGGATCGCATAGAAGATGCTGCTTTTTTATACAATGCAAATTATATTATTTTCTATGTACACAAATACTATTACAATTTTAAACGTAACATTTATCTCTACAGGATCGCATAGAAGATGCTGCTTTTTTATACAATGCAAATTATATTATTTTCTACTACTCTATGGTTTTCCTTTTACGGCCGTAACAACCTGGCCACCTTGAGGGACGGAGTTCCTCAAAATCCTGTACTGATGTTCTTCTGTCATACTATAGTTTCTTCTCCTTACGGCCGTAACAACCTGGCCACCTTGAGGGACGACGTTCCTCCAACCTCTTTATTGGTGTTCTCTACAACTTTGCTTTTCTTGTTTCCGCTTGGTTCGTTCTTAACATTCAGCATTCGCTCGAGGACACTGGGAAAACCCCCAAAAAAAAACCTTTCCGCAAAAAATGAGGAAAACCAGTGTCGAATGTTACGAACCCCTTAATCGACGGGCAGCAGACATAGTTGGGTGATGGGTCGCACTAATTCACCCTTTTCCGTCTTCACCTTACACGTTCGTATCTTCCCATACCGTCCCGGATAAACTTCAATTATCCTGGCCATCATCCATCTGCTTGGGGGTGTTATCTCGTTCTTTATGAATACTAGGTCTCCGATTTTCAACTCTCGCTCAACCTCCGCCCACTTGTTACGACGTTGCTGTTCCGATATATATTCTTGGGTCCAACGGTTCCAGAATTGCTGCTGTAGTTGCTGTATTTTTTGCCATGCCGACAACCTGTTCATGGGTACTTCCACCAACAACGTTTCGTACGGTGATATGATGGGCTGACCCGTCAGGAAATGCCCTGGTGATAGCACTGACAAATCAGTAGGGTCATTGCTTATTGGTGTCAATGGTCTGGAATTCAGGCAAGCTGCTATTTTCGCCAGTAGCGTGGCTAGCTCCTCATATGTGTACAACTGCGCTCCTCCAACTCGCTTGAGATGATGCTTCATTGATTTGACGGCGGCTTCCCATAACCCGCCATGATGAGGGGCGTTGGGTGGGTTATAATGCCACTGAATGGAGTGGGATTGCAGGTGTTCTGCTACTGCTGAATTTTGCCATAATTCGAATGCCTCTCGCAATATTCTGTTCGCCCCCACGAAATTGGTACCGTTGTCGCTATACATATGGTGGACTGCACCAGCCCGTAGGTTTATAAACCTGGTCAGGGAGGCGACGAATGAATGGGCATCCATTTTACTTACTAGCTCGAGGTGTACCGCTTTGTACACCATACATACGAATACTGCGATATAACCTTTGACTGTTACATTCCGACTTTGCTTTAATTGAACTGGTCCCGCATAATCGACGCCACAATGGTAGAACGCTGGCGTTGGTGATAACCTATATCCTGGTAGGTCGGCCATTAGCTGTTGAGCTGCCTGTTGCCGGTGTCGACAGCATGTCACACATTTATGTATCATTCCTCGTATCAATACACGACTTCGTAATATCCAATATTTCTTCCTTAAATATTGTGTACAAAGTTGCGCGCCCCCGTGGCATAGTTCCTTATGAGCCCTTTCGGCTATTCTCCTGCTTATTAAGGCCCCTGGATCCAATACTATTGGTCTGCGCTGCTCTACTGACAACTGTGCATTCCCCAATCTTCCCGTTATTCTTACCAAACCTTTCTCGTCCATCCATGGCGTCAGCATCCATAGTCGGCTGGATCTCGATATAGCCTTCCCATTTTGTATTGCCTTGTATTCTTCCGGGAAAGATTGCTTCTGAGAGGCAATCAACCAGTAGTTCAAGCCATTGTCGATTTCTTCAATGGTTAGCTTCTTCACTGGTATCTCCACTTCCTTTATTTTTATAATTATTTCGTTCCCGTTGCCTGGTAATTGCAACACCTCGGGCGTATTTAATAGTCCCCCTCTTGTATCTTTATCATTACCTCTCCGCTTATATATAGGTGCGAAACATTGCCTACAAAATCGAATCACATATGCGGTAATTCTGCAGACAGATTCTATAGATGACACCTTTTCCAACAGACTCTTCGTTTCATCCTCCTCTAATCGGACGGTCATGAAAACGTTACTAACTTCTGTCGATCGTTCTCTGCATTCCGTTCGGACTTGGCTGTGGGTTTCCAAATCAATCCTTCTGGGGGTCCAGTCTGGCCATTCCTCTCTAGTACCTTCCAACATTGCTGGTCCTTGCCACCACAACTTGTTGTTTATCAAATTCTCCGCTTTTATTCCACGGGAGATTAAATCTGCTGGGTTATTTTCCGATTTAATATGCCGGAATTGCTCTACTATCGTTCCCCTCAGGATTCGGCTCACCCGATTAGCCACGAATGTCCTTAGCTCGTTGACCGGTTTCCTCAACCAATATAGTACAATTTCCGAGTCCGTCCATATATATATATTGGCTTCCTTGAACATGGGTGTTTCCATTAGCCTGGGAATTAGTTTAGTCCCCAGTTCAACTGCGCATAGCTCCAATCTCGGAATTGTGACCAATTTGATAGGGGCTACTCTACTCCGGGAACATAACAACTTAGCTGACCATTGATCTCCGACACATACTCTGGCGTAGACCACCGCTCCATATGCCTTGGTCGAGGCGTCTGAAAATATGTGAATCTGCATCCTGCGGCTAGCAGATGTCTCCAGCCATCTGGGTATCCTTAATTCGTTGATAAACTTAAGTTCGTCATAGAATATCTTCCACTCCTGCCTCAAGGATGTCGGCAAGGATTCGTCCCAACTGCTGCCCATACGCCACAGCTCTTGAATGAACAACTTTGCTTTCATTGTAACTGGCGTCACCCATCCCTGTGGATCAAACACCCTCGCTGCTTCGCTTGTTATGTAACGCTTTGTCATGAGATTCGGTTGATCCCGCTCTTGCACCTTAAATCGGAATTCATCTTCCACGAAATCCCAAATGACCCCTAGTACACTCGTGTTGTTTTGTAGTTCGACAACCTTTGCTTCCATCTCCTCCTCCATTACCTTCAAGCAATTGGAACGCCATTTTGTTAATTCGAATCCACCTCCTCGAAGTATTTTTGTTACATCCTTCTTTAACTCCATCGCCTCACCTTCCGATTCCACTGATGCTAACATGTCATCCATGTAGAAATCCTCGTTCACCACCTGAGCTGCCTTCGGCTTCTTCTTAACTGCTTCAACGGCACATTGATTTAAGGCCTTGACTGCCAAATATGGTGATGAGGCTAGCCCATATGTCACTACTGTTAGCCAATAATCTCGGAGTGGCTCGTTAGGGTCCGCTCGCCACACAATTCGCTGTAGATTCCAATGAATAGGTTGAATTCGTACTTGTCGGAACATTTTACAAATATCGGCCGATATTGCTATTCTCCCAGTGCGGAATTTGATTATTATGTCGAGCAGGTCCTTTTGAAGTCGTGGTCCTATGTATTGAATGTCGTTCAATGAATTCCCGTTGCTGGTCTTGGCTGATCCGTCGAACACTACCCTAAACTTGCGGTCCACCGCAACCGCGTGATGTGGGATGTAATTATGCAGTTCTCCCTGTACTACTGGTGTAGCCTGCATCATATGCCCCATCTTCTCATATTCTTCCATGAACTCGACGTATTTTTGTCTATATTCTGGGTCTCGTTTAAACTTACTCTCCTGACTGAAAAACCGCCTTACCGCCATAGCCTTTGACTCACCCAATTCCGCCTCTGGGCGTAATGGAATAGTAACGCTGTATCTGTTGTTTTCTTTTATAACTGTCTCCCTAAAATTGTCCTCACAGTATTGATCTTCCATAGATATTGGCCTCTCCTCCATTTCCTCGACTTCCCATAATCTTTGGATCAAACTCCTTATCTCTTCCTTGACTACCACTCCTATAGTCCTTGGTTCTTCTTCTGGACTCGCGAACCCTCCTTCACCTGAAATGATCCATCCCAATGAAGTGCTCTGTGCAAGCAATCCTGTTGAACTTCGTTCCATGCCTGGCTTAATGTGTGCTGCGGCTATCTCTGTTCCAATTACCCCCTCTATACTACCTTGCTCGAAATACCGCGGATCGGCTAAATCCTGTTTCACCGTATCGCTAAATTCCCCCGGTTGGAATGATCTCTGCGGGTGATCTGGTATCAAATTCATTATGATCACAAACCTTTTTGTAGTAATTGTCTGCCCCAACTGGCCATGCCACAACTCCAACTGCACTTCTCCTTTCGTCCTAGCAGCTTTGCCATCGATACCCTTTATTCCTACCTTTGCCGCTGATCGAACTAGTTTTAGTTCTTTTACTACGCTATTCGTTATTATATTAACCTGGGCTCCTGTGTCCCAGATCATCCTGATTGGCCGGGAGAAGGTTTGTCCAAATCTTAATCTTACCCACACCGTGGCTAACACAACCTGCGGTACTTTACTCACCACCTGGCATACCGACTGAATCTTGTGTTCCGAGGCCTTCAGTGGGTTTAATTGCTATTGATTGTTTCCTCTGCCTGAATTGTAGGCGTTAGATTGTGGCTGTTGATTGTGCCTCGCTTTATTGCACAACATAAAATGATGGGTTGCTCTTCCCTTTGGACAACCAGTGCAGCCTTCCTGGCTGCATTCTGCGGCTCTATGGCCTGGATTTAGACAACAGCGGCATACCCTGCTCCTGTGGACTGCGGTCCATCGCTCTGGTAAGCTTATTCTCTTAAACATGAGACATTCCTCTAGTTTGTGATTGTTCATACAACCTTGCATAACACAGCTTCGCTGTCGAAATTCGGGCCTTGCGATCCCGAGTGGGAAGCTTTCATTGGGTCTATTCGGTGTTGCCTGGTTATATCGCGGGATCTGCTGATCTTTACTCGTTGTACTATATGGCTGGAATCGCCGACTCTGGAATCGTTCGGTACGTCTTCCATGTTGTTCCTTCATACGTGATGATTCCTGGTCACCTTGGGTACTTCCCCCTACTACTTCGCTCTCTACTTCCCTTCGACCCTTTGCTCTGGTTTCCAGGAAATTCTTAAAGGTGTCAAGTGTTGGTAGTAGGGTTGCACTTAGATTATTCCGGTGTTGTTCCCATGCATCCAAGGTATCTCTAGGGAGACGCTGTTTGGCGTGATGGATCCAGAATTGATCCCATATATGAGACTGAGGAGCGATTGTTTCCAATTGGCGCGTGCCGCTGGTTACCGAGTCTAATACGAGTCGTAGGGAATCGTATGTCTCTCTTTCTTGTTTCTTCACGGCCTGCATCCTTCCCAATATACTGTGAATGACATGGTAATCATCGTTGTATGTTTTCATTAATGTTTCCCATGCCGCCGTATAGTTATCGCTCGTCAGTTGCCACGGACCCAATGTTACCGCCGCCTTGCCTATGCAAGCTTGTTGCAAGTACAGTAGCTTATTGATCGGGTCGTAGCCTTTGTGGTGGACTTCCGCTAAGAATAAATCGCGAAAGGCCGGCCAGTCAGCCGGGTTACCGTTGAACTTATCCAATCGTGGCGGCTGGACCGATTCCACCTTTATTATCGTCGAAGGCTGGCTAAATGGTTCAATTATGCTCTGATCTTCACTAATTTGCCGAGTACTTCCTTCTTTATCCAGTCTATCCTGGACTCGCACCATTGCCTTGATGAATAGATCCTCGATCTCATGGTACAGTTCCCCTGTGACTAAGAGATTCCCCTCTGTATACAACCGGTCAGTCTCCTCGAACGACGTGAAATGCTGCCGCAATTTTTCCTGGCGCATTCTCAATTCTGAGGTGGACATCGCTCCACTCTCCTCTTGATTCATTATCTGGCTCGATAATCGTTTCAACGATTCGATGTCTTGTTCCCTTCGGGCGTATAACCTGTCTTGTTTCTCCGCCCTTCCCTCTTTTGCATCTCTCAACTGGGGCGGTCTCCCGACCTTCCTTTCCATGATTCCCTGTAACTATAATCTTAAATATTCCATTACGATACTCCCTTTCCGTATCACCATTCTCCTGGTGAGTTGGTTCCCCTATTTTTTCCTTTTCTCAACCTTTCCTTTTCTCAATTTTACAGCTTCCTCGCATTGAGGACGTGATTACCCTACCTTCCTTATTTTTACCCTTCCTGACCAAACCTTTACTAATTGCTCTTTTCTTTTTAACAAAATTACTCTATTAAACAATATAATCCATTTCTTTTTATTTATAAAACATCAAAATACAACTATTCTTAGTGGATATCACCAATTCTTCTCCTAACTTCGCCTCCCCCGATACAACCCTGCTTCTTGCGGTACAACTTAGCTTCTTCTGATACAACCTTGCTTCTTCTGGTACCACTTTGCTTACCTTCGCGCACTAACCCCGATTCCCCGGGTTCTTTGGGCACAGCACACTGTTGTGCCGAGTACCGCATCTTTTACATGCGCCTGGCTCACTACATGTAAACGAGGAGTGCCTTGGATACAAGCAATGTAAGCAAACTCCTTTACTCAATGCCAGCCTCCATCTTTCACCCAACCCAAGCTCCATCATCCTCTGACACCGATACATTTTATGGGACCCTTCGCATAATACGCATCGGCCGTGATCTCCTTTCGTGCTCGTGAATATCTCGGAATATCCTATCACTCTGCTGTTGTCACGTGGCAGTGGGTAAGGTAGCGCATAAGCCATTGGCGGATAGGCTACTCCTTTCTGTGGGCCCGTTGCTCTTGTTTGGGGTGCCGATAAATATTGTGCGGGCACAGCTCCTTTGTTTCTACCTGGGCTTCTCCGATCGGACTTTCTTCCCATCGGTACAAAATTGTTGCTCCGGATCACCGCAGAGGGTAATCGCCCCATCGCTACCGGTGTCCTAGTCGCCACTTGGATCTCCTTGACGGAAGTTGTCGACCCGCCCAATGCCGATGCCTCTTCTGGTTTTCCCTTTTCCTTTGGAAAGGTGTCCCAATCTACCGCTGACCATCGTTTTGGTGAGATGGATCTCAGTACTACCGCCAGCCTTTCGTTCCTCTCTTTGTCCTTATACCGCGCTTTGCTGATCTCTATCGAGAGTTTCCTGTATTCCACTAACAACCGGTCTATATTGGAGGTCCTTGTCATTTCCACTTGTCTGGCAACACTTCGTCGGATGCCATTCACTTCCTCGCCTATTTCCCCCAGCTCCCTCTGGTTATACAGCCTGCCCACTACCTTGCTCCGTATTTCTTCCAGTTGATCCATCTTGGCCCTGATGTACCCTTCCACAAACTGCTCTGAGTTTCCGCTGGCCATTTTTCTAAAAAACTCCTTGCTTTACAACATTGCTTATACTGAGTTTCACCATTCTTCCTGATCACACATTAATATCATTCAACCTTCGACCCTCTCTTTCCTCATTAAATTCATGACCTTGCTTCCTCCGTTCTATCTATTTAGTTCCTTGTTACAACTATTCTCCCTTTCTTTCACTAGCATTATTACCCTATTATGAACCTATATCCACTTTTATCACATGAGTCGGAGCCAATCCGGAAGAGCGGTAACACGTATGGCCATACTATCATAATTAATTTTACTCGACAACAAAAAAAAAATGCAATATAAAATAAACACGCTCAACCTTCATAACTTCCTTCTCAGCAATGATACCCTAAACTAAATAGTTCTTTCACTGAATCTACTATGCTATTCTTAATATCTTATTATCTTCCATGCTGCCTATGTTTACTTATCAACTCCCTTACTACCTCTCTTCAATTTATCGTATCCTTTACCACTTACGATCCTGGTATTCGCCTGTATATCCCTTCACATTCCTTCTGCATTCCTAATCCAATGGTCTGCATTTCCTCATGTTTCTTCTAAACTCCTCACTACTTCGCACACTCTCTCTTACGACCTTTCTTTTCTTCCTTTACTTTCAGCTCAACCTTTCCTCCAATATTTCCCACTTTCATACTACTTTTCCCTGATTCGATTCCTTCTAACTATTATGCTCTTGAGTTTAACCATCGCAACCAACATGCGGACTCAACTCTTTCTACCTCTGGTACGGTTGAGTTTACTCATCGCATCTAATATGCGGCCTCAGCCCCATTCTCCCTATCGTTTGCATTAGCCCTCATTAATGAGCACGTTTTCCTGGATACCGGTACTTTCGGCTATAACTATTATTTGCCTTGACCTATCCATCGAGCCCATTTTCCAACATAACCACCTCGCTTCATAACCGTCATTCGAGCACATTTCCAAAATAATGACTTTCCTAAATTAACGGTACTCTCGATTTACCATTCGAGCATATTTCAAAACTTAACAATACTCTCGCTTTATTAGCCGAGCACATTTTATAACATAACAATACATACTCTCGCTTTATCAGTCGAGCACATTTTTTAGCATAACGCTACTCTCGCTTTATTAGTCGAGCCTATTTTCCAAAATAACCATACTCTCGCTTTATCAGTCGAGCACATTTTTTAGCATAACGCTACTCTCGCTTTATTAGTCGAGCCTATTTTCCAAAATAACCATACTCTCGCTTTATCAGTCGAGCACATTTTTTAGCATAACGCTACTCTCGCTTTATTAGTCGAGCCTATTTTCCAAAATAACCATACTCTCGCTTTATCAGTCGAGCACATTTTTTAGCATAACGCTACTCTCGCTTTATTAGTCGAGCCTATTTTTTAGCATAACGCTACTCTCGATTTACTATTCGAGCACATTCTCTATAATATCGGTACCTACTCTCGATTTCCCAATCGAGCACATTTTCAAAATAACGACCTTTCTAAATCAACGGTACTCTCGATTTACTATTCGAGCACATTCTCTATAATATCGGTACCTACTCTCGATTTCCCAATCGAGCACATTTTCAAAATAACGACCTTTCTAAATCAACGGTACTCTCGATTTACTATTCGAGCACATTCTCTATAATATCGGTACCTACTCTCGATTTCCCAATCGAGCACATTTTCAAAATAACGACCTTTCTAAATCAACGGTACTCTCGATTTACTATTCGAGCACATTCTCTATAATATCGGTACCTACTCTCGATTTCCCAATCGAGCACATTTTCAAAATAACGACCTTTCTAAATCAACGGTACTCTCGATTTACTATTCGAGCACATTCTCTATAATATCGGTACCTACTCTCGATTTCCCAATCGAGCACATTTTCAAAATAACGACCTTTCTAAATCAACGGTACTCTCGATTTACTATTCGAGCACATTTTCTATAATATCGGTACCTACTCTCGATTTCCCAATCGAGCACATTTTCAAAATAACGACCTTTCTAAATCAACGGTACTCTCGATTTACTATTCGAGCACATTTTCTATAATATCGGTACCTACTCTCGATTTCCCAATCGAGCACATTTTCAAAATAACGACCTTTCTAAATCAACGGTACTCTCGATTTACTATTCGAGCACATTTTCTATAATATCGGTACCTACTCTCGATTTCCCAATCGAGCACATTTTCAAAATAACGACCTTTCTAAATCAACGGTACTCTCGATTTACTATTCGAGCACATTCTCTATAATATCGGTACCTACTCTCGATTTCCCAATCGAGCACATTTTCAAAATAACGACCTTTCTAAATCAACGGTACTCTCGATTTACTATTCGAGCACATTCTCTATAATATCGGTACCTACTCTCGATTTCCCAATCGAGCACATTTTCAAAATAACGACCTTTCTAAATCAACGGTACTCTCGATTTACTATTCGAGCACATTTTCTATAATATCGGTACCTACTCTCGATTTCCCAATCGAGCACATTTTCAAAATAACGACCTTTCTAAATCAACGGTACTCTCGATTTACTATTCGAGCACATTTTCTATAATATCGGTACCTACTCTCGATTTCCCAATCGAGCACATTTTCAAAATAACGACCTTTCTTCATAACCGTCTAACGGTATTTTATTGCTAACCGTCTAACGGTATTTCATTCCTAACCGTCTAACGGTATTTCCTTCCTAACCACTCTTCACTATCATTCACGTTTTCCCACTGTACTTATTTTCCACGTGGATATCATTTTCCGCATCTAAGATGCGTACTCCTGATCTCCACGGTACCGATTTTCCGCGCGGTTTCACGTTTGCCTATCTCTCTCTCACCCTTTTAACTATACTTTTCCTATCCAACACGCTTATATTAACCAATTTGCACATCACTTTTACTTATTTCACTATTAATTACTATTACTTTCCGCTTACCACTTTCCTTCCTCGCGACGACACACAACTTTGCACTTGCTTACTGTTATTTGATTATTAGACTGAATTTCTGGTCCCGGCTCGTCCCGGTTTCTGGCACCTTGATACGACTCTGCTTAATCCGCTTGCTTTTCCACAAACCCGCGTGATTCCTTAATAGAAATTTCCCAAATTCCTTTAGTCCGAAACTATAACCCCTTTTTCCAATACAAAAACCAAAATTCCCTTTTTCACGATTAATTAATTTATTTTACTTTACTCTTTCGATCTCTACACCACTATCATCTTTTTTATATTAATTCCACATTTTTTATATTCCTTCTTTTTTCTATTACCACGACATACATATTCCTTATATACTTTTCATATTATATACATTTCTTTTGCATACATATTTTCTATGTACACAAATACTATTACAATTTTAAACGTAACATTTATCTCTACAGGATCGCATAGAAGATGCTGCTTTTTTATACAATGCAAATTATATTATTTTCTATGTACACAAATACTATTACAATTTTAAACGTAACATTTATCTCTACAGGATCGCATAGAAGATGCTGCTTTTTTATACAATGCAAATTATATTATTTTCTACTACTCTATGGTTTTCCTTTTACGGCCGTAACAATTATTCACTCATTATTCAATGATTGTTCACTCATTACTGTTTATTCCTCAATATTCACTTACAATCCACTAATTATTCACTCAGTGCACTTTACTCTTCATTCATCATTCAGTGAATAATCATTGATTAATGAGTGACTTATCAGTGAATAATCACAGAATAATGAGTGAACGATGAGCGAAATCATCATTCAACAGTGAATAAAGAGGTATAGTATAATGGAATGTGGAAATATCGATCGAGATCATCACTGGATAAAAAGTGAATAATCAGTGAATAATTAGAGTACAATGAGTGAATTCAGGATAGTACAGAGAAAAACAATAAATAATGAAAAGCAAAATTAGGTGCATGCTAATGTGGTAAAACCGAAATTATCGTTAACTCATGTAAGAATTTTTAATTTAGGATATTGATAAAATTTCAATCATCTCAAGTTTTGTCCTTACATTTCATCAGCCTACATCCTCATATTTACGACTAGAAGGCTATACTTCTAGGAGTAAGATGTATTCTACGTTCCGAAAACAGATTACCAATTTTTAACAAGTGTTATGGGGAAACAATGTTAACGGAAATGAATACGGAAGCAATTCTGCGAAAAGGTTTTTGAGGACATTTTTTTTTGTGAAAATATATCCAACCCAAACGAGTCTGGAGATATTTCATTCAGGGTATATTCTTGGAGATTAAAACACGCAGAGATGACAAAAGGGTTCTACAACCAAACACACAGAGATGACCAAAGGGTTCTACAACCAAACACACAGAGATGACCAAAGGGTTCGAATATGTACGACTCCAATCCAGTGCTCTAATCTAAATGATACAATTGATTTCCTGATCCACCAAAAAAGTCGAAAATACCTTGAGGTTTTGAGGTTTGAGTTGAGGTTTTGCTTGAAGCGCAAATCAAGTTCGATTATTCCATCTATAACATTTAACCCGTAAAAATAGATACAACTATCTTAGGAGACTTCTTATTTTATCTCTAAAAATTGTGTCGTATAAATCTTATTTTATTTTGTCACTTTCATAAAGCTTGCAAAATTTACTATAGGGACTAATCGAATTAATCACTTGAATACTTTTCAAATATACATACATACTCGTACATTGTGAATGTATGAAATACTGACATAAAATTAGAATATTTTGCTTCACAGATTTTTCTAGCAGTTAATGTGCGCATGTTAGCAACAGCGGTATTTATTTTTTATGCATCATTTTCGACATAATTTTGGGTTAGGAATCCAATGATACCATCAGGGACACCAGATTTAGAGATACCCTTTGCTTTTCAGCAGCTAATAATTCAAGTTATTTCATGTATGTAGGTTGAACCATTTAAGTTGGCATACCTAAATGCAAAATTAAAACATTACAAGTTTATTTTGGAAAATAGAAAGAAGCTAGTGGAATATTACGTATTGAGTGCGAAAAATGGCATTCCAGGGCGAGAGGTAGCAAGACAGCGGATCGATCCGTCGCCTGTTTCAGCCTACAGTTTTTTTAACAAAGTCATCGGTGTGTAATTTTACAGAACCATCTTGTAAAGTACTAGTTTTGATAATATTACAACAATTATTCTATAGAAAGAAAACTAATTCGTGAGCCTGAAATTTATCAGCAATACTGTGAATTTATGAAAGAATATTTGTCGTTGGGACACATGATGCTAGTTCAAGATCCACATAGTATAAATAATTCAAACAATAAGGCATACTACCTGCCACATCATTGTGTAGTGAAAGATACTAGCACGACTACTAAATTAAGAGTAGTATTTAATGGATCGTCGAAATCAGCGTCCAATCTCTGAACGATTGTCTAAATAAAGGTCCCACGGTTCAGCAAGATTTGCTGTCTATCATTCTTCGATTCAGGACACACATAGTTGCTTTTACAGCCGGCATAACTAAAATGTACAGGCAAATCCGCATACATGATGACCAAAAAAATTTGCCGCGAATTTGTGGAGAAATAACCCAGCAGATAATATAAAATGCTTTAAGTTGTGCACAGTTACCTATGGCACTAAAAGCGCTCCGTACCTCGCAACTCGCACCTTGCAACAGTTGGCTTTCGATGAAACAGCTTCATTTCCCGTAGCATCAGCGGTCTTGATGAATGACTTTTATGTCGATGACGTTCTGACGGGAGCTGATAATTTCACTGATGCACTAAACTTGAAGGAGGAACTATCCAAATTATTAGCTAAAGGCGCTTTCCATTTAAGGAAATTTTCCTCAATGAATTTTTTCAAATTTTTAAAAAAGCAGACGATTCCACGCTTGGAGCTTTGTGCTGCGCTGCTTTTGTCGCAAACAGTGAATAAACTCGTCGACAGTTTAAATATGCAGTTTAATCAAATTTATCTGTGGTCAGATTCGGAGATAACATTAATACGAATTAAATCTCAACCAGCTAAATTTATTTCATTTGTAGCACAAAGGATAACTCAAATACAGAAAAATTCTTCAAGAACCAGCTGGTGTTATGTTCCAACTTGTCAAAATCCAGCTGATTTAGTATCACGAGGAATAATACCAAACGAATTTCTGAAGCAAGATCAATGGTGGTCAGGCCCATTATTTCTCCGACAAAATCAATCAACTTGGCCTAAAAATCCTAATTTAAAGATTAGCTCAGAATTACTAAATTTAGATGTCCGACAGCAAACAGCAACGCCGGTTTGCAGTAACACCGAGTCTTGGAATTTATTTCATCGATACTCGATCATTTACCAAGCTTTTTCGTGTTATAGCTGTAATACTTCGATTTATAAAAATGCTTAAATTAAAGGAACAGCTAAAGATTACTGGTGCACTTACATCAGATGAAGTAAATGTTGCACTCAATACTCTCATAAAAATCATTCAACAAACGGAATATAGTATCGAAATTCAACATATTCAGAAAAAATCAATGGCTCGACACTCCAGCAACTTAAAAAATGTACACCCGTTTATTGATGATTTGGGAATTCTTCGAGTAGGAGGTCGACTTCGTAATGCGAGTTTGGACTATAACAACAAAACCTAATTATACTACCAGGAAAACACATCTTCACAACATTGTTAGCTCGTTCCGAACACTTTCGTCTGCTACATTGCGGTCCACAAACACTATTGTACAACTTGAGATCACATTATTGGATCATTAACGGTCGCAATCTATGCAAACAAATTGTTCATCGTTTATTACCTGCTTTCGAAACAAACCAAAATTGTCATATCAATTAATGGGAGAATTACCAGCTGACCGCGTAAATCAATCAAGGCCATTTTCCATAGTAGGCATCGATTTCTGTGGGCCTTTTTTCGCCAAGCTAAATTCTCGGTCAAGAGCTAAAAGTAAAATGTATATGTATATGTTTGTTTGTTTCTTTCGCCGTGAAAGCTATTCATTTAGAGTTAGTTATCGATTTCTCAACGCAATCATTTTTGGCTTGTCTTCGTAGGTTTATTGCTCGACGTGGCTTTTGTTCTAAAATTTACTCTGACAATGCTATAATTTCATTGGAAGTCGCACTGAATTAAAAGAATTACGAAATTTGTTTTTAGCACAGGCCTTTCAGAATGAGGCAAAATCGTTTTGCGCAAATAATCGAATTGAATGGATCACTATTCCACCGCGATCTCCCCATTTTGGGGGACTATGGGAGTCCGCTATAAAAAACGCGAAATGGCATTTAAACGAGTAATAGGTTTGCGTACAATGACCCAAGAAGAATATCTAACGTTAACTTGCTAAATTGAAGCGTGCCTTAATTCTAGGCCATTGACCGCTGTTTCAAGTGACCCAACAGACTTTACTGCATTATCACCCGTTCATTTTTTGATTGGTTGCCCACTCGTATCGCTTCCTGAACCATCAGTATTAGATTTGAATATTAAGAGGTTGTCTCGGTACCAGATGATATTAAGTCAAAAGTTTTGCCTATAAACACTAGTAATGAAAATATTAAATACCAACCTGTGGTTATTATAAAGACACTGTACCATTTGTCGATAATGCAAGTAATTTGGGATTCATTATGAACTCAACTCTTACATGGGATTCACACGTAAGCCATATTTGTTCTAATATTTATGCTGGGTTGAAAAGACTATCCAAATTTAAAAAATCTACCCCTATTAATACAAAAAAGCATTAGCTCATTCTTTACTTATTACTCATCTAACATATGCTGATCTAGTAATGGGAGTCCTAAGTTACGAACATCGTAGAACACTCAATGTTGCCTTTAATTCCATTACAAGATATGTTTATAATTTGTCCAGATATGATCACATTACACCATTTTCAAAAAACTTATTAGGATGTACCTTCGAGAAGTATCTGAAATTTAGACAATGTTTATTCTTGTCTCCAAGACAAGACAGTTCCATCTTCAATCCAATATGGATGTATGGTGCGCAGCTATGGGGTTGTACTCATAAATCCAATAGAGACATTATACAATGTAGCCAAAATAAATTTCTTCGAATGGTCACCAACGCTTACCGATTTGTGACTAACAGGGAAATACACAATGATCTAAAAATACAATTGATAGACGACGTCGAATATCGAAAAATGCTCGAATAATCTTAGAATTTTCGAATAATAAGAAATAAATAGCAACTTGAAAAATATCGTGCAGGCACCCCAAACTTCATATAATCTCCGAAATATTAAATAATGTCCATCTAATAAATCCAAAATTCTCGAATTTCAAGAGTGATATGGCTTAATTCAACTTGAAGCTAAACTGGATTAATAACGAAAATCTTGAATATTCTCAAAAAGTCACATAAAAAATAGAAAAACTATATGTACGCGACAGTCAGTAACATAAGAACTAAACTTGGAAATTCAAGAAACTCTCACCAAACCCGAGCATCTAACCGCCTGGGATCGATTATTTATCATTATACGAGTTTTTGAAGAACATTTTGAGCTCTCATTGAATTGCGAGTTCTTGGAATTTATAAATCGCAATGCGAAGTAATCTTAGTATGTAGATGCAATTTTTGTGGATTTTTCTTAGTTGAGTAAAACCAATTTCCCAAAATCCAAAAACCCCTAAATTGAAATACATTTTGTTTAAATTGTTTTATGGTTTATATTGAAGAAATTTAAATAACTTGACTAATTTGTAAACTTTGTCTGTGGCCAATCAATTACGGAGCTTCCTCCACCCATGGTCAAACGTGCTAAATATTCTCTCTATCACAACCGAACTTGTTGCCATAAATTGACAAAATGCCATAAAACTAGGCATCCGAGCTCTCGAATACATAATAACCACCATTTGTTTGCTGAGACATATTTGTTACCAATGTTTCTTCGAACATTGGTATAAAAAAAACCGCAAAACCCGAACCATTCTGGCCATTTTTCTCCACGAAATTGTTAACACTGGTCTGAGATGGCGACGGCGAAGGTGATAGTGTCGATGTTTCCCTTGGTAGTACATTCGGGAAAACAAACGAAGAAGTCTCGTATGGAACTGGAGTTGACATCAATGAAGATGAAGAAATATGTATTTAGTTCTTCATAAATCAAAATGTCTAATTTCGGGGAACTCATTTTCTTGCTCTTCCAATGTACCGTCAGTCCGTTACGCGTTAAATAAGCGTCACATTTTAGCAAATTATTTTTAACGCGTTTAATTTTCTATGTAACATTTCTATTACAAAATTTACATTTGGCACGTTTTTTTTTTTTTTTTAATTTGCCGTCTGTTTCCGATTCTACATTCATATGTTGCAACTCTGAGGCAAATGCTCGTTCACCAACAGAATTCATTTATAAATTCACAAGGCGAAATTCAACTTTTAAAAAACTACCACACTTAAGCTTACATGACATCACAAAATAATACACGAATTACTAGAACTGTAGTTGATTTTTGTGCAATTAATCAAGTTTATTGCAGAGATTTGGAAAAATCCAAAAATCGAAAAACCGAGGAAAAATCCAGTAAAAACGGTTTATCAGGATGCAACAATCACTCAATAAAACATGAGTCGGTCGTTTATAAAACGCATTGATAAGTGACTTAAAGTGCAAGGTCAACAATTGGAACAAAAAAATATTATATGATTTTAATATGTTCCGAAGATTGTAAGAGAATTCAATCCAGTTTCGAACTGATGAGCTTATGATTATGAAAAAATCAATCTTCTCATCAGGCCGCGGCGACTGGACTGATTATACCACAATTTACATACAGAATGTGCTGTGCGTTTAAGTACTAGCGAATTATACTAATACAGATGAACTCTCTTACAATTTTTCTTCTTCACGATATTCACACAGCTCTGGTGTAAGCTAATTTTACTTTTATTAATTTTTTTTGTTGTATGTTAATTAATTCATGTAATTTCTAATATGCTACCGGTGATTCGACCATTTTAATTGTGTTTTTTATTAACACGAGAAGTATGTTAGTATTTACGAACAGTAATTCAACGAAACCGACTAATAGACAGAATTCTATTTATTTAATTATATGATTTTAATATGTTCCGAAGATTGTAATTGAATTCAATCCAGTCCAGATTATTTCATAATCATAAGCTCATCAGTTCGAAACTGGATTGAATTCTCTTACAATCTTCGGAACACATTAAAATCATATAATTAAATAAATAGAATTCTGTCTATTAGTTGGTTTCGTTGAATTACTGTTCGTAAATATTAATATACTTCTTGTGTTAATAAAAAACACAATTAAAATGGTTGAATCACCGGTAGCATATTAGAAATTACATGAATTAATTAACATTCAACAAAAAAAATTAATAAAAGTAAAAAAATATTGCAATTGTTTAATAAAAAATTAAGAAATTGCAGGTAAAGTTTAATTGCAGGTAAACAAATATAGGTTCGTGCACAAAAAGTGAAGTTGACCTTGACGTAATTTCAAGGTCATCACAAAATAAATTGATATAGTGTCCCCTTCGAACCCAAACAACTTGTTCCTGAAACATTTTATCAAAACACTTGATAGGTTCTCGCAGACGAGTTTACGTAAGAAATTTGAATACTTACCCGAAGAGCTTTCTGTAAATTCTCCATTAAAATATTGAAGCATTAAAATGAACTCACCTAGAAATAAGAAGACAAAAAAAACTGAATTAATCTCAATGTTTTTACACTTGTTTTGATATTTAAATATAAATGCTTCCATCACTATACAGAAATCTCACGTCTTATACATACACACAAATATATTAAGCCGACAACAACAACACACACAAACATAATATGTTTACTTATATTGTAAGTAACAAATAATTGATAATTTAATCAGCTAAATTGTATCATTTATAATATTTTTATAGTACGTCTGTACAGTGGATTTACAATTTCAAAACAACAACTACCGCATACAACTTACTATTCTATACGAGTAAGTACTAAACGAATATAGTTTTAAGCGCGCTCAACATTAAATTAGCTATGTGATATAATGTCTTCTTGTTTTTTGGGTAACAAGAATTTTGCACGCAAACATGATTAAACATCCATTGTTAATTCTTGATATTAGTAAGACATACATGGAAAGAAAGTTGAACTTTCGCTGTGATAACAGGTGGCATTTTACTATATGAAAGCAGATTCCGTTCCAAATTTAGCTTTATGTACAGATTCAATGCAATTGACAAATATTTAAATCGTTTCAAGCGAGTGAAAAAAAACATATCGCGTAAATACATACTTGAGAATTTCATTTACTTTTGAACTTCAATCGGAAATAGGTTGTACGACCATATGTGTGATCGTTTTAAGATGATGAAACATCTAAAAAAAAAAAAAAAAATGATAACCGCAAAGTATGTCTCAGCAAGTGAATATGTTATGTATATGTATATGAGGGGGTACTTTTTACTCGGTACTTTGTGCGAGTTTGTTGCTAAATCGTACCAAAGAGAACCAGTTTAAACTATGCAATCCTGTCTTCTTAAAATGCACATATACATAGCATACACAATCAATTTTGCTATTTTTTTTTTCATAACAATATCTATTTAACATGAAAAATAGATAAGAAATAAATAAGACAATAGATTATTATTATTTGTCTACAAGTGATTTCATTTCCGCGAAATATGTCATAAAATAACAAAACAAAATATTATTGAATATTATTCAAATGGCGTTATAAACGGCGACAAAATATTAACGTATACTTCATTCGTACGTTCATAATACATTATGTATATTATACATCCCATATAGTTGGTTGAATAACCTGTTGGCTATTATTTTATTTATTTATGTTCTCTAGAGAGGTGTAACATGATCGCGGCGCGGCGCATATATTGTAATTTTTATATGTAAATAACTAATTTGGTGTCGCATACGCGCATATATGCACGGACGTGTGCGCTGAGCTGAGTTCAAGGTCACGATATTTGAATAAAAATTTTAAAAATTTGCTTTGATATTAATTATAAGTATTAATATCTCTTAATGGATTATATTTTTATTGATATGTATATACGTGACCAGCACTATTATTATTATTATTATTGGAGGGCCATGTGGGTGATCAGCCACCTCGCACTGCGACCGAAAAGATCTATTGTGCTGGACCCTGCTTAATCATCCGTCCAGTATCAATACTGCCAGCCGGTAAGTGATACATACTATCCGGGCTTACTTATTGCTCTCCCTCCTAGATGTTTACTGCAGCATGTAGTTCCGCTAAAAAGACGGTAGCATTGGAGCCCAAGGACTTCGAGAGGGATGTCCCACTCCCGTATATTCCTACCCCTGCCCCGTCTTCCGTTTGATTTTACTCTTACGAGTTGCTAGGAATTGAAAATCGCCTGTAGGTCACCCAGCTTTACTACAGGAAGGCTAAATAAAACTGGAGGGTGCCTGGTATCCAGATTCCGCATATTTTGGACTGATTAACCTATCAGCCATTCATCCATCGGCATATGCTGTTCCACCTTAGATTAGGGTTTTTTGTCAAGGTTTTCTCCTTTAGCGCCGTACTTTAGCCTTTGCCAAATGGCCAAAAATGTGCCAAATGGCCTTAGTTACCAGTGGTTGACACGAGGAGGCAGCTCGTACACTTACGAATTGTGAACATGTTACCCCTTACACAATTGTACCCATCACGCAGCTGCCTAATACATCACCAGAACAGCTCATGTAATGCGCACCCTGCTGGAAGGTTACGGAACTGGTAGATTAATCTACTAAATTTTGGTCCCCCCTCTAGTAGACGCCAAACCACCAGTTGTAGTTCGGGACCAGTATTAGTTCAGAAGAATTATGGATTCTCAAAATAAACATTTGGGTCTAATTCACAATATCGAAACATCAAAAAATTGTAACAGTTCGACACATCTCCAGTATCCTTTAAGATTTATCACTGATTTTTTTTTCTGTTTTTTTTAACCTCAAATCTAACTAATAAAATAAAATTCAAACGTTCTCTTTTCTCAATCAGACTAAAATGTTAATTTTGAGAAACAATAATTTAGCCGTGTACCTCTTCGTTAGAATTTCTTTTACCACATTAGCACCCCGAGAACATTTTGTTCGCTAAACCTACTCTTCAAAATTTTCCTTTTTTTATACAATACAAATTTAACTCAGTTTCTCAAAATTGAAGTGAATTAATTTTGATAAATTGTTTTAATTATGAAATTTTCCATTTTTTTTTTATTTGTCGGCCCAGAAGTAGTCATGCTCATATAACAATGTTTTGATTTGTTTTTCAATTAATTTACAACTTGAACAGGATTGGCTTCAAGACGAGCGCCGCCTAAATTTAATGTTTACATTTATTTTATTTATCATATTTTCGAGGTACAATAATTAGCCGGAAGAAATAAAACGTACGTTCAATATTAAGAGAAGTGTAAACCAAATTCATTTGTTAAATTTTTTTTCCTGCCGGTTGAAAAACCATCCTCTAATTGAAACACACTTTTACGTTAAAATTTTTTTATGTTAAAAATTAAAGTTTCAAAGAGAATGCATCCGCCTCGCTCCGTTTGTTTTCATCCGCGTTACACCGTTCGTTACACAAAACGTTCTGTTTGGCAAGCTATTTCGTAATAAATGATTCTTTTAAGTAAAATTAAAATTTTGATTCGACATAAAGGTGCTTTGAGGGTTTAAAATAATAAAAAACCAAATATTTTTTTTGTTCAAATGTCAAAAATACAGTTTGAGGTTATGTCGGCCGCAAAATTTTAAATTTGTATTTAGGATCCGCTCCCTTTTCTCCTTTTGACATTATAATTAAACAGGGCGGACTGTGCGGATACAATGGACGATTTCAGATCCCACAACATGTTGGCTTTGAAAATCTACTGATAGAAAAAAAAGACATTCGATTCATCACAATGGGCGTTTTCAGGTCCGTCAATTGTTGGCAACATGTTGAGCAAAATAAACATGTTGTATTCTGAGTGCAACCGATTTATTGAAAATTTCATGGCAATGTGATATAGCGATTGTCATTTTTTCTATCAGTAAATTTTAAAGGCAACACGTTGTGAGACCTGAAAGAGCCCATTGCCATGAAATTTTCGATAAATCGGAGGCATTCAGAAAACATCATGTTTATTTTAGTCAACATGTTGCCAACAGCTGGCGAACCTGAAATCGCCCATTCTGTTTGACCTTTAAAAGAAATTCTGCTCGACAAAAAGTACCACCGCCTTATTTGATCGTCACTTCTACTCTGGTTTTTTTGTTTACCTAACTACAATAAACCATTTAAAAATTATACAGCTGTCAAGACACAAACAATCAAATACATAGCAAATTCAATTATGACAAATATCAAGGGCTGGAACCTCACGGGGTGATCAGAACTTCAGTCCTAAAAATTAGGTCAACTAGCAAAATAATCCCTAACTGAACCTTTCAACTCATTCATTAGCTAAACCTCCGTTTAAATCTACAACTCAACCTCTAACCCAATCTCAACGCAACCTAAGCACAGTCACTAAATCAACTGATAACTCAACCCTAAACTCAATCACCAATTCAACCCCAAATAAACTTTTTTTAAATCAACACTCAACTTCTTAATCAACCCCAAGCTAACTCAACCCTAACTCAAATTTTTTCTCAGCTTAGCTAGAACCACTACTACCCATCTACTAAACTTCACACTCAATGGCCAACTGAAATCAACTTGATTTGAAAGCTACACACGTGTATGAACCCATACATGCTCAAATTAATCTCCAACCGAACCCTCACTCATATTCATATCAACTTCAACTCAAACCCTATTCAACCCTACTCGACCTAAACTCAATCCTCAATCTAACCCTAAACTCAACCGTAGCTCAATTCCAACTTAACGTTCCACTCAACTCCAACTCAACCCTAAACACCACGTACAACTAAAACGCTAAATCAACACGGTTCGTAAACTACATGCGTACATTAACTCATCTTAATCTAATCTCCACGTCAATCATAACATAAATCCCCAACTGAACCCCATAGATCAACTCAACAGCTTAAACGACAAAAACTCAACTCGTAACGCAACCCTCAACTAACCACTTAACTCAATCCTCAAATCAACACAGTCCGAAAAACTATATACAAACATGAACTCAACTCAGAACAAATCAAGCTAACTCCCAACTCAAGTCTCGATTCAACCCCAAATAAATGTTCAACTAAACGGCTGAATGAACACCAACCCAATCCTAATCAACCCCAACTCGCCCATAAATTCAGCCCTTAACTCTACCCCAAAATTAAAGCCCTACTCTATTTCCAAATCAACATGGTCCGAATATATTTCATGTGTACGTTTCAAAAACTCAACTTAACCTACAACTTCGGGCAAATAAACTCACAACTAAAACCCTCACTAAACGGGACTCGATCCCAACGAAAGCAGGAAAAACTAGATTCGAACATAAAGTCAACTCAAAACAACTTAGCCTAACTTCCAAATAAACCTTCAACAGAGCGCCAAATCAATTCTCAACAACTGCTAACTCGTATTCAACTAAACCCCAACTCACCTTCAATTCGTGCGCAATTCAGCCGTACCAAAACCAAACTCAACCTTAACTCGGCCTACAACTCAGCCTTTAAATTAACCCCAACTGATGCACAACTCAACACAATCCTAAAAACCACATCCGTAGATGAACACATTTCAAGCTAACCCTATCGATACACTAAGACTGTGCCCGAAATCAGTGATAAATATTTTTTAGTATATATTTTTGACATTTATTTGAAACATAACCGCATACACCCAAATTATCACAGTATTTTGCTATGATAATTTTTGACACAAACAGAATAATTGTTCGTTCGACATTTAACATGGTCGCCTGAGCATTTTATAGCATTAAAATAAAATGTCAACTGGTCAATACGTCATCTGAGATGCCTACTATCTCAGCTATCTCGCGCACTTTCACTCTGCGGTCTTGCAATACCGTATCATGGATTTTGTCAACCATTTTTGGTGTGGTGACTTCATTTGGGCGTCCTGAACGTTCGGCATCAATTGTACTTGTACGATCACAACGAAAATCAGTAAACCACTTGTGAATCATTTTAATCGATGGTGAAGAGTCCCCATTATATTTATCAAGCTTTGTTTTGGTTTGCGTAATGGTTTTTCCACGCAAAAAATAATGTTTAATAAACACACGAAATTCACTTTTTTCCATGTTTGCAAAAAAACAATGGGTTGTCTGTTTTCAATGGCTGTCAAAACTAAACTAAATGACAGATCTGTCTGAAAATTGTATTTTGGTATTGCCACATGACATGTGGGATTTGCGATTGTGGCGCCCTCTGTTGCAATTTTATCATACTTCTCACTCCGCCCTCGCATATTAAAAATTGGTACACGTCGTAATGTTAGAACAAGATTTTGGGTGAAATCTTATGGCAGATACCCGATCTTTTTAACGTACGGCTTCTAGGAGATTTTAAATTCTACGACAAAAACTTCAAATCGGACAAGCCATTCTCAAACAGACGAACAGACACTCTTCTTGTTGCTTTTTCGAAATAAGCTTTTTCGGACTAATGGCTTTATGATACTCACTTTTTTTCCCACTTTTTCAGTAACTAGAAAAGACAAACGGAGTGAGAGAAAAAATATAGATACAAAATATTTGTGAGAGTGACTAGATACACCATAAATTTGAAAAAAATATAGAAACGTCAAAAAAAAAAGTGGTAGCTCAAATCTTCTAACAGTCAATCGAGCAAATATAGCAAAAAAAGAATTGGATTTGATTCTTTTTTTTTTTGACATTAGATACTTTTTTCTTACATTTCTACCAATGAAAATTTGTGTATAAAAGAAAATAGTATATAAATTAACTTAACATATAAATTATGTCGCTGCAATTAATTGCGGCAGCTAATGCAAATTTATTATGCGCGGGCCTCTTATTTCATACGTAAAAAATCAATTAAGAACCAAAAAATAAATATTCTTCAAAATGGCTACTTCATCACAAAAAAATTTTTGATTCTATTTACATATTTTGTTTATCCGAAACTTCAAAATATTTCCATATAGTATTGTCTACACTACCCTTCTCTGTTTCGCAAGTATCCGACCCTCTTGATGTAAAGGTTCCAAAAGCTTTTCAATTCGTCACCTTAAGCAAAGAAATAGATTGGCGAAAAAAACTCCAATCGGGACGAATTTCTTTCTAAAGAACGGCTTCTTGAGATACCAGGGGTACAGACATCCAGATGATTTTTTTTTTTTTTTGCTTTTTCGGACTAAGGGATTTTCAAAATGACAGATTGTTTAGTGTTATTTCATTCTTACTACTACTAAAAAAATAATTTCAACAAATGATTTTCTAATTATCTCTGTTCTTTTTCGTTATTTACGCTTAAACAACTTTAAAACTTATATCTAAGTAATTATCAACTTTAAGTTCAAAACTTTGAAATGATAAGGCATCAGAAAAGTCCCTAATATATTTGTATATCGTTCGCGTACATAAGAAATTCTGAGTTAGATAGGCAACCAATCACGAGGGGGACAGTACCATAGCGTACTTTAAATTAACTTTGATTAATTATGGCCAGATTTGATAATTATTTCAAAGTTTGGATACCCAGTGTATCAGATTTGGATCTTTATAGTGACTTCATGTAGAATTTAAAATAAGAATGATACTTTTATGATTCTCAAAGATTATCCTTCTCAATTTTAAATTACTGATTTATGAAACTAAGGCATATTTCTCCTAAATTGCCGAAAATTTCCGTCTTGTGGAGGGAAAATGTTGTGAAAATTAATTAAGAATATTTTTTAAAAAATCGGAAAGAAAATTCATTACCTTCCCATAATTTTACGCGAATTTATTCTGAATTCCTCAGACAGAAATTAGAAAAGAGTCAAAAAGTACCGCGCATATATGAATCCCAAATCAAACAATAAACAAATAATTGGATTGGGGATTTGAAGAAATCTATTTAAAAAAATTCTTTCCGAATTTTTTCGGTCTGTATGAATTAGCAAAATATATTGGCTGTGATAGATAGTTATCTCATTCAGGATACATAGGGTGAACAGCATAGCATTTGGTGCTTAAAATACTGGGTGTCCTATGCAAAACACAACTCTAGGTTTTTTTTTTTTTAAACAATGCAACCATTTCAAATTTATAAACAAACATCTATTTATTTTACAAAAAGAATGTACTAAGAGGTCTACTAAAATTACAATATTATACATATGTCCCCAATTTTCAATAATGATTTTTTCTACCTTCTAGGTGTAGAATTAAAAACTCAGAGGAAAAGATCAGTCGTAATTTTACTTACGATCATGGCCATTGAAAACCTCCAATTAAACAGTCAGGAAAGCCATTCAAGATGAGTCTATTATCAAAAAAAATCATGCAGGTAATCCAAAACCGCATCTGCGGTATGCGGACGTGCCATATAAAACCAAACTGGTAAAATCAATATTATAACCTAATTGGTCTAACTGGTCGTATTTTCTTGATTTTTCGCTAAGAAGATCGGTCTGGCATTATCGGACGTTGAACGTAAGTCAAATATTTCACAGTCCTCTCGTGATTTGGTCCCTATACTTGTACAATAATTTAGATAATTGATCAAAATTCTGCCGGTCTGCTCATCTACGCGCAAAATTGGCCGGTCTGCTCATCTCCGTTCCTTTTCCCCTCACATTCGAACGATTATCCGTTGTCGTCATTTTTCATGATACACCTCATCCACGATACATTTCACCCTCAATTAACCACTCTGAATGAATTTAGTTTTCGACATTACGGAAGGATTTTTAAATCGCACGTAAATATTCCAATAGGTACACCTTTCCACCAGCGTAACTCATTAAAAATACGTAATATCAATCACAAACCGACGAAATATTAAATTGGGTTATCATTTAAATATATGCCTTTTTAGTGCGTTGATTGCATATAACAGTGTAAAATGTGTCGATCTTTGCACTTTCTTTGATTTCGACCACTTTACCTTGCGCACTACTTCACCATTCGAACCTGCTTTATTTACTTAATTTTGCACAGAATATTAATTTTTGTATGGCATCTGCTTATGTCTTGCACCCATAAGAGCTGTTTTTCGAAAATCTAATAATATCAGGCTGAAGTTTTATATTTCAGTGGAGGGGACCTAGGAATTTATTAATTCGGTTCATTCAATAACGGCTTCTATTGTCTCCACATTATATTTATATTTTTCACATTGTCCATAGGCAAGACCATAATGTTGAATGGTGACGTCATCCCATTAACGTAATCGGATTAATGTGTATCCGAATTCTTCTATTTTCTCAATCCATTCGTCCACACTTTGATGAGCACAAATCTAAACTTTGTGCTTCACTTTTTTGTGGCATACGTTATGCGGCGTCGTCCAACTCGCTCAAATTACCTAGTTTCTTTCTAAAGCGATGGTTTCTTTCAACTTGTTTATATTTACCACTAATTTACTAAATGCTCTACCTCTCCACAACGCCACCATTACCGTGCACATTTAGTTTGATAATTTGTTAACAACCCTATTTTTAATTATTAATAAGTTGTAGAACCACGATATTGTATAATCAATTCTCCAAAATTATTCACAACCAATAATTACTCACACATTTCCTGCTCAAATTCCACTTTCATTGTCATGAATTTTTCGATGAATCGAAGGCATTCAGAAAACAACATGTTTACTTTAGTCAATATGTTGCCAACAGTTGGCGGACCTAAAACCTTCCTGCTGGTGGGAAATTATTCCGTAATTGAACACACGTTTACGTTCCAATTCTTTATATTAAATACTAAAACAAATTCTGCTCGACCGAAAATGCCAAAGCCTTCTTTATTCGTCGTTTTTTTTTATTGGAGTGGCTCACTATTATGCTTTGGATTTTTTATTAGTATCCTAATAAAAGACCTGTAGCACCACTTTTTTAATTTTTTTACGCAATTACCAATCCTGACGTTTTTTCTTGTCACCACCGCGATTTGAAGCGGCGACGCCCGGAGGCTGATAAAGCCTCATTCTGGTATTTAAGGCGACTTATATTTTCGGTTAAAAAATGATCCGGCTCGCGATCACTTAGGCCGGGCTGAGGGGTCGAGAGTTTATTATTCTCTCAATCTGCACTGAATTCCTACAAAATCAACTAATAAATCTTCTAACCCTGTACGTAAGATTTTTAATGTGCTAGCGCAGAAGATAAGAGTAATTAAATTGTTTTTCCCATTTGCTCTTTAACACCACAATTAAGGTTAGCTATACAGAGGATAACAAATTTGTGTTGTAAGTAACGTGCAGAACGAATGATGAGCCATGATAACGAGAATAAGTTTGTAACGGGCGATGCGCGTTCCAATGCAAATGGTTGATAAACCCTGAGTTTTGTGTGTTGAACAGTGTATGAGCCATAATTGAGAAAATCGTTCGATATTACGGTATCTCAAAAGATTATAAATTCACAAAATTGCAAACACCGGGGTCAGTTTTTATCTTATTTTTGGAAGTATCTATTGTGATTGCATTTTCTTTTGAGTGAAAACAAGTATTATCTAGCCAAATTGGCGTTTAAATAAATATTTTTTTTTCCCCTTGTGTGTGAAAATAAATTGAATTAATTAATTTGTGCTTAGTTAAGTCTAATGACTGTATTATTAACTAATTATTGTTAATTCTAATAGTTTAAGTAATAATATCTTATATTTAAAAATATAAAAAAATTCTAAAAAAAAAAACCATTGTGAATAAAAAAGCCAAATTTTTGAACAAATGTTCGCCATGAATTAGTCCTTTAAATTGTGATATTCTAAAATAAAAGTGATAATAAAAACTAGAAATTGTGGAGTACAAATGTGTGTTACCGAAGCAGCACTATAAAGTGCGTGAAATTACCAAAAGGTGGAAATTACTTAAATATATAAAAGTTTTGTGATCGAATTGCTGTGCATTGGAGAATTTAATTCTCTGAAAAAGAAAAAAAAAACACCCAAAAACAATTATAAATTAAGCCAGTATAAAATAACTGGATGTAACAATTGCAACATAACGAGTTTACTCGATAATCTGCAATTTGTATACAGTAGTTTGAAGTGCATTTTTGTTTTTTTTTGTGTACATTTATGACATTCTTACATATGACTGAAAATAAAACAAAAACAAAGAATAGTGTTAACAAAATCATAATAAAAGAGCCCAATAAAACAAAATAATAAAGAAAACGCTCGATTATACTCTGTTGGATTGATGACGCTGAAACTTCAATCAACATGACGCTACAATCAACATGGAGATATTAACAAGTTAAGTTTCCGTTGGAATTAATTTTTTTTATATTTTCCTTTTTTTTGCTATATATTATTTACATTTCCTTAATTATTTGTTTAGTTATATTTATATGATTTTTATCTTTAGCATAGGGTGTAGGGTATTTCCTAAGAGTAAGCTACTTTAATCCTACTAACTCGGCTTAGTACAAATCGATTGAATTTATTTTTAAATTTTTTTTCACTCTGATTTCAAAATTTATCTCAATACAAATTGTTTTCTTGATTGTATTTGTATCTAAATAGTAATAAAATCAGTTTTTTTTAATTGTTGCATTAAACGAAATTACGTGTTTTCATGGCGCGTGTTGGGGCTTCCGCTATAGTTGTTCGATTTTCGTGAATTTGATAATGGAGTAGTTGGTGAACTTTGAGAATGCAATGTAGGTAAGTTTAGGTGAGTAAAGTACCGGTCTGTTCCTTCCCTCGTACCCTCTATCCCTAGGTGGTAGATCAAGCTTCCAGTCATCTTCGGAAAACCCCACCCCAATCCCTGAGCTTTAGTCAGCAAGATCGATACCACCCCGAAACTCTGATGGATGATGAATTCAGTAACGAATGGCATTTTTTTTTTGGAAACGAGCCCGTCTCGCAACCCCCACATGCCCAAGCAATTTCGTTACAAGTTTTTCGGAAGAGCTGAAGTTGGACATTAACGCATTGATAAAATCGTAAGATTGAGTAAATCATCACGATTGTCGTTTGTTTAAGTTCTGCCAAGAATCGAATAATATCGCTTCATGAACGTGCCACCAAAGTTCGTCGTGATTGAACTAATAGGGCATTGAACCGCTACTCCTCGGGAGATGAGGTCAACTGGATTTTCAACTGATTCAATGTGTTTCGTTGTGAACTTCTGAGGCACGATCTTTGACAAGTCGTTAAAATTGGCCAGCCAGAGGGGATTGTTAGATTTTTATTAATTTTTACTTGTCGATAGATTTTCGAGATGTCACTGGTACGTAATGACATATTTGTTGATTCTAAATCGAAGAAGAATATCAAATAAATTTTCTTGGACCGTTTGACCTATTGACAATCCATACCCATTCAAATTTTGCTTATTCAAAATTGCTGGTGTCACATGACCTAATCGGGAATACTTACTACTGGATTACACATATGACTGTTTACAGAGCGGAAATTGTGGTTCAACTGCCATTCTAAATGATTGAATTGGGTAAAAGAAAATTCACACGATTTTTATTCCATGAAGATGAAGAGGAACCTTTTGGATGGGGCATTTTGAAGTTTCCAAAATCATTTAAGGCAGTGGTAGCTTTATTTTTAATATCTTAATGGGGAATGGAGATATTTCGAGTTTCTCGAATTTTGAAGAATGTGTTCCATCATATTTCCAACTTACTGGTACCTCGAAATTTTTAAGATTTTAAGCGATTTTTCGAGCTTTTCAATCTTACTCGAGGTTTGTTGGCCCTTTATATGTTATTCAAGATTTTCGATTTTATCCGAGTTTGCTTGGATTGAAATATAGGTTGACATTGAGTTAAGTGATGCGTTTTGAGATTCTCGGAATAATCTAGATACATATCTTGGTCTGAAAGCCCTATCTAAGTTATTCGGAATTATCAACGTTACTTAATATTTTCAAGATTATTCAAGGTTTTCAATAATTATTTTTTCGAGAAGATTTTCGCGGATCTAAGTTTATTCGAGAATTTTGGGAATATTCAATTTTTTTTTGTTTTTTTCTTCGCTACGTTTCTAGAAGACAATATCGAGTTGCGTGATGCTACAAAATTACTAATGTATCTACAAATTGTATAACGCTTCGATATTACCCTATTAAGCTTGGGGCTGAATTACGAGTAAGCATAGCACTCAGTTAAATTATGTTAAAGAGAAGAGATTCTCCAGCATTCCACTTTAGGCAAAGATACAGTTAAGAAATTTTCTGAAGTCCTCGAAAAGTGTTACAAATTGGAACAATATGGCTGCTTCCAAAGAGACACAAACAACATTGCTGGTCTCACTGAAATGGCTTTTTTTCTACTTAACCTTTTCAGTTGCGACACAAATTTATGTAATTTCTAGAATTTTGAGAAATGGGTGTTAGTTAACACAGGTATAAATGAGTTCCGAAGTTTTACTTTGTAACTCTAAGCATATATTGGTAAGCATATAAAACCTAACCTATCCAGTTGGTCTTTCGGATATCTTTTGATTTTGTCAAAATAATTTTTTTTATTTGAATGTTTCTCTCTATTTGACATTTGCTCATTTCTACAGTCAGTAGTAAAGTTTTTATAATCGGTAGATGGGTAGGGTGATGTTTGAAAATAAAACGAAAAATTTAAGTTGCCTAAAATGTTGGTGGTTTTTATAGAATGTGACGGATGGGTATGGAAGAATAACACAAATTGAAATTAAACAAAAATATACTTCATTAAGTTTGTCGTTTGTGTTACATAGGGAATTGTTATATTGGACCTTTTTCAAACACCATCGAAATGAAAATCGATTTTTGAATAATAAGAAGACCTAGCCTGAATTTTATATGATACGGTCCGAAAATAAAATTTTCGGGAATATTTCACTTTCGACTACTTTAATAATATGTTAAAAGGCATTTTGGGAATTTACCTTTATGAAAAAATATTTAAAAGAATTCAATTTGAAATATTGTTTGGTCATTGTAAATTAAAGTTGAACGGAAAATGATTTGTATGCGATGTTGAATTGTTCAATCCAATCAGTGTAATGTGATTGTCGTCTTTGTGATATTTTAAGTTGAGTTAACGAAATTCAGTAGTGCTCAACATTGAATTATTATTTTTTCATTATTTTACAATATTTAATCAGCTTCACTAAAGTAATCGGTAAAACTCTTGAAATTTTTGATTGTAAAAGTTGGAAGATGACTTTCACGTTTAATTTAGTTTAGGGTACTAGCGGAGGATTAGGCGATAAGAGATGTGACTTATTTCGACGATATCATCAGCAACGTAGCAGTGTAAAATAAGGACAAGATAGCAACGTGTTGCCAACGCGATAATCGATTCTCCTTAACGTCTAGCAGGTTTGGTTCGGGTAACAACGTAAGTGCATGACCAATTAGAAAGTGCCTAGGTGTTAGCGGCTCCAATTCTTCTGAAGATATTTCACACAGTGGTCGCGAATTAAGAATGGCTTCTATTTGGAATAACAACGTCGTTGTTTCTTCAAATGTCAGCAGCGTCTCACCCACTACTCGTTTTAAGTAATATTTGCAGGACTTTATTCCCGCTTAGCACAAGTCTCCAAAATGAGGAGCACCAGGAGGAATAAAGTGCCATTCAATGTTGTTGTTGTTTATGTATCTCATTACAGCTGCATCCTTGGAGACCATCATTAGATTTTTTCGAAGATCTCCTTGTGCGCCTACGAAGTTAGTACCGTTGTCACTATAAATATGGCCACATATACCTAGCCGTGCGTGAAATCGACGTAGAGCTGCCAGAAATGCTTCGGTAGTCATATCGCTGACTAACTCCAAATGTACAGCCTTTGTAGCCATACAAACGAAAAAGGCTAGATATATTCTGAGTTCCGGCAGTTGACCCATAAGTTGCTGTTGTTGCTGCGCCATTAAACGGATGCACCTAACACACCGTCCAATCACTGCTCTGACTTCATCTTTACATCTCATTATATTATATTTCTGCTTTAGCGTAGAAATTCGAAGAGTGGGACCCACATGAAAGAGTCTAAGGTGTTCATCTCTTATTATTAAACTTGCCACATAATTTCTTGCTGGGAGTATAATTGGATGCTTCACGTCATAAGGCGTTACCCAGCCTTCCTCCGACTCCGTAATAAACCATATTTATCAACAAATGGAAAAAGAGATGTTAATTTGGAACATTAGCAAAGTTGCTCAGTTGTACCTGTTTAATCACAAAATTAAACGCATCGAGTTTGGCCTCATTATAAAAGCTCGAGGATTCTAGGCCCATGGTAGTTCTGTGCGATGATTTATTTCGAAATAATATTAAAATTCGAGCAATTACGAATAACACCTTCGAAAATTTGGAACAACGATCTATGAGATTGAAAAGCCAGTCGCTTCTATATTCTGTGTTTATTAATGCCATAGAATTAATCTTCTGTTCCTTTAGTGCCAGCTCCGGTAATTCGTTTGTTAAAAACTAAAGTTAACTAATTGTTCCGGCAACAAGCCTCGAGAAGCGCCATCAGCTGGTTCTCTATGTATGGCACATGACGCCATTGATTGCGGTTTGTATATTGCAACACGAATGAAACTCTATTAGCTACGTATGTCTGCCATCTCCTGGGACATGATGATAGCCAGTGTAGCACGATGGTTGAGTCGATTCATAAATGGTACTTTATCATCAGCGTGTTCTTAAACATTTCTAATACGGATGTCATCAGTTTGGTTAGCAATACTGGTGCGCAGAGTTCCAGCCGAGGAATACTAACTGCTTTAATTGGTGCTACCTTTGTCTTCGCAGTTACCAAATTTATCATATAACCATTCTTAGTTTTTACCCTGCTATAGATAACGGCAACGTAAGCCAATTCGGATGCATCGGTAAATCCACGCAATTCCAGTTCCTGACCTTCGGTGAACAGCCAGCGGTTTATATGAATGTCTTCCAATTTTATCAAAGTACCTCTTATTGCTTCGTAGTTCTGATAAATTGAATTTGGTAATAGGTCATCCTTCCTCAAAATTGATAATAGAAACGTTTCTATTGACTTCAGGAATACTGTGTAGAAGCTCGGGACTGTTGGATGCCCACCAATTGTTTGAGCGTCCCTTAAATTATTAGTTCCAGACATCAGATCATCAACGTAGAAATCACGTTTCACTATTTCTGCTACCTTCGGGTATTCGGTTTGGTAATCTAATGCCAGTTGATTTAATGTTTGTGTTGCTAAGAATGGGGCGCTCGATGTACCATATGTAACGGTCAGCAGCTTAAAAAATTGTAGCTCGTTTTGTGGATCCTTTCTCCATACAATCTTTTGGTAGTCACTATCCTTGGAACTGACCCAGATCTGCCTAAACATTTTCTCTATGTCAGCCGTAAATATTATTTTTAATCTGCGAAATCTGAGTAGTAACTCTACCAAACTGGACTGCACCATAATTACCATAATTAGTTTTGGCTGACCCATCAAACACTACCCGCAATTTGGTGGCAGTACTGTTTTCTCTTAATACTCCATGATGCGGCAAATAATTATTCATCAATGCTAGATTCGTTCGAAATCTCCATATGGCCTAGTTCTAAATATTCTTCCAGAAACTCCTTGTACTGCTTCTTGAACGAACTATCGCGTACAAATCGTTTTTCCAAACTGCCCAACCTTTTCACAGCCAGTATTTTTGAATTTCCCAGCTTCGGTGAATCTTTTCTAAACGGTTTGAACGGTTCTCTGGCCATGTTCTAAACAAAATTTATCCTCTTCACTGTAGGGAGCAATATTCACGATCACTTATTTCCCAAATACATTTTCTGAGTGTTTGGTCGACATCAAGGTGAATGATCAATTGGCGTTCCTACAATCACCCATCCTAACTTCGTGTTGTGAGCCACCAGATTTGATTTCGGAAGATATTTTTCCCATCACTAATTATATCGAAGAACAAGTCACTACCAAGAAGAACGTCAATTTTGTTATTCTTATGAAATTTGGAATCTGCTAGCTTCACTTTGACCAATTCTTGAAGGCCGTCCACTTCACTAATTGATGGTTGATACGAGGAGATTTTTGGAACTATCAACACCTTCACCTTCGCCTTATAATAATTGTCCGGAATTCTGAATTTGATGCGTAGAGTAGTTCACGCCTTTGGATACTCCTATATTCTTCCTTTTGTCTTTTTTAGTCCTAGTCCTTGAAAACGCTCTTCTGTAACGAAAGGCGTTTGCGATCCGGAGTCAAGCAAAGCTCGACATAATTGCCACCCGCCATTATACCGTTCTACAGCTATCTGAGCAGTTGGAAGAATTGCATTTGTCATCGAACTGACATGACCATAAGTAGTTGTTTCAGATGAAGTTGTAATTGACTCTAAATGCAGTATGTCATGGTGTTTCTTTTGACATAAACTACACTTTCGTCTTGATTTAGATTGGTAAACCATGTGACTATCGCTCAGACAATTATAGCATCTAGAGTGCTTCTTCACGTAATCTCTTCGCTTTTGTATCTCCAAGCCTCGGAAACCGTCACATTCAAATAAGTGCAGTGTGCATAGACTTTGTTCGCTGTACATGTTGCTTACTTTGCGCATACTTGGTGTTTTCAGATTTAATGCCTTGTAGAGCATCCATTCGCTTATAGATATTTGATAGATATTTGATTTCGGAAGTTTCAAGTTTCCACATTTGCCGTGTCTCAGCAACCATCTTTTGTGTGGCTATATAGATTAGACAAGGGTCTCGGCTTTCCGCTTCTGGACCTAGTGCCTTAAGACCGCGTACCACCTCATCACATGTATCATGTAGTCGCACAATGGATTGTGATGTGGCTTGCGTTACCGTTGGTTGCTCGAAATAGGTTTGTATAAACGAATCAACAATGTATTGTTTCTTGTCATACCTTTTGCACAGTTTTTGATACGCCTCGATGTAATTTGAGTCGTTTATTGGAAAATGTCGTACTAGTGTTAATGCCTCGCCTCTTAAAAGCCCCTTGAGATATTGGATCTTTTGGGCTGGAGAAATATTACCGTTTTCTTGCACCGTCGATCCAAACAAGTCAAACAAAGATTACCATTCCTTATAGTTCCCATCAAATGGGGGAATGGTAATGCGAGGTAATCTAAAATCCTTGAAGACGTTTGGGTGTTATTCAGGGTTTGATCGAGGTTAACAACAGGTGAATTATTCAGGCGCTTTACAATTTAGGTACAATAGAATAATATTGTGTATCGATGGCTTCTATATCGGTTTGTATGGTATCCGAAAGCTCGAGCATTTGATACTCTACATCAACAAAATCCTTGTACAATTGCTGTATTTTCTCTAACTTAACTGCTAACTCGTCTATACTGCGCGCAAAATTATCGATTCTCGTAATCCTTTATGTAGGATCGCTTTCCTTTTTGGGCTTCCATTTTGAATAGTATGAAAATCGCTTACAATTTCTCAACGAATAGCACTACAAATGTGTATACACCAGAAAGATTGGAACTCATGTACAGTGTTGGCAAAGATGTTTGGAATGTCACTGGTCACAGTAGACTTAAGAATCAAGCATTAATAATGTCATTGAGGAAGAAAAGTAGTACAGCTGAACAATTCTATCCATAATCCAGTTGCAATATAATCCTGCGGTCCAAACTAGGCTCACAAACAAAAGAATACATTTTGAATAATTATTTGTCAGACTGTTTGAAGTTTGGTTTATCGTTCGAAATTGGTGTAATTTGTGTAATGACGTATAGACAAGAGAGTTGAGCGTAGACTGATTTATTAACAATATACAAATTGGTGTTACCACCTTAATACAATACAAGTACAATATATTTATGTTAGAGGGTGTCTTGTTTTAATAATATTTCAACCTACGTTACATCCCCCTTTTTTAATCTGCATTAATAAAATTAGTGCCTATGTATATTCCAACATCATTATCACTTCATTTCTTTATCCGTTACCTTATCTTAAAACTATTACAATTACACAGTGCTTAATTCTAATATGATTAGCAATTCATTTCTTAAGTACTATCTTAAACCTATTACATAGCGCTTCTTCCCTTTTTAGGGAATAATTTATATTATATGTTACAAGTTACAATGTTTTGAATGCGATCAATTACAAATCCAGTTTTTGAACTGGCTTAACTATTCTGCCCGATCTAGTGGTTATAAAGTTAGACGCCGGAGGTACTGAACTGAGTGGTGATCGTAGACCCGACATATCGTTTGATGGGACTGAATTGACATTATGAGCTAAATCTGGCTGTGCTTGATTAGCCGACTCCAAGTGACTACTCGGAAACTGAATACATGGTTCGCGCTTGACGTCTATATGTGCTCTGTTTACACCCAGATGGTGTGAATTTCTACGAAATAGTCTGTCATCATCTGTTTTTACTACCACTGACCGCGGTTGGTCTAAATTTTTCACTACTTTTCCTCCTATCCATTCCCTAGGTGCAACCTGAATCCGAATCCTATCATTGGTTGTAAACGGTTTTGATTCTTTTGCACCGCGATCTGCATACATCTTTTGCTTGTTTCTTGCCTTTTGTAAGTTCTCGGTTACGTGCTTTATTATTCTAGGTTCAAGTAGCCTGTTGCATGTGGGTATGTTTGTTCTAGTCAATCGGTTCATGAGACGTTGGTTTGGTGATTCCAAGTTATCATTTCTAGGACTATTTCTATAGTTTTGCAATGCGAGGTAGACATCTGTACGATCCTTCGCGCATCTTTTTAGCAGCATTTTCATGGTCTGTACCGCCCTCTCTGCCAGACCATTACTTCTAGCAAAATGTGGGCTAGACGTTCTATGTAAAAAATTCCACTGATTGCTGAATTCCTTGAATTCGTGGGAGGCATATTGTGGACCGTTATCACTTTCAAAAATTTGTGGCGTGCCATGAACCGAAAATACCTTTTTTAAGAATTTAATTACACTTTGTGAAGACAAATCTTGAAGTTTCTCGAAGTCCATGAATCCCGAGTAACTGTCGACTATCACTACATACGTTTCTGCATCGAAGTTGAACAAATCAGATGCTACTATTTGAAATGGTAAGGTGGGTACTTCTTTAAGTATGATCGGTTCCTTTATATTAGACCTCTGCGTTTGCTGGCATACTCCGCACGTCTCAATATAATGTGCCACATCCTGGTATAAGCCCTTCCAGTAGCATAATTGTTTTGTCCTCCTAAGTGTTGTTTGGATACCAAGATGCCCAAGATGAGTGGATTTCAATATTCGCGGTATCATTGCTCTGGGAATCACTATTTTATCACCCTTAATAATAATATTATCAACTATTGATAGTTCTTCTCTGAAATTAATAAAATGCTTTAGTTCTGCCGGTATTTTCGTGGTGTCACTAGGGAATCCTTCTAAAATGTATTTCTTTAATATATTGAAGTGTTTATCTTTTTCTGTTTCATCCAGGAGCGCGGTTTTCGCATCCTGTGTCATTGGAACCACCATACACAATTCTAACTCTTCATTATTATTATCCTGAATGACCTCATTAAAACAATCTCTGCTTAAACAGTCTGCTATCGGTATATCAACGCCTTTCCTGTATGTTAATCTGAAATTTATGGTAATACATCAAACAGGATTCTTTGAATTCTGGCCGGTGCAGTGTATAATGTTTTTTTAAAGATCGTTTCCAACGGTTTGTGATCCGTTTCGACAATTAGTTTTTTTCCGTAAACATATTCATGGAATTTTTTTAGAGAGAATTTGATTGCTAATGCCTCCTTTTCGATTTGAGGGTATCCTTGTTCACATTTAGTCAACGGTCGTGACGCATAAGCGACTGGACGATCATCTTGCAACAACACCGCTCCCAACGCCTTGCTACTTGCATCTACTGATAATTTGACATCTTTGTTAACATCGAAGAATTTTAACACTGGTGGCGACCCGAGCGCTTTCTTAATTTCGATGAAGGCTTGTTCTTGAGGCAAGTCCCAATAAAACGCAACATTTTTTTGTAACAACTGTCTCAAGAGTGCTGTCATTTCCAAAAATCCGGAAATAAATTTCGAAACATATGTGACCATACCGAGCAACCTTTGCACTTGTTTGACATTATTGGGTTTTTCTAGTTTTTCTATCGATTTTAATTTTTCTGGGTCTGGTTTTAACCCATCTGCTGTAACTATATGACCAAGAAATATTACATTACTGCTTTCGAACTCACATTTGCTTTTATTTAGCTTTATCCCTTTAGTTTTCAGAGCAGATATAACTTTGGATGTGACTAATCTTAGCTCCTCTAAAGTTCTAGCGTGAACCAAGATGCCATCCATGGAACATTCAACATTCAGAATGCCGTCCAGCGTTTGTGTCATCAACTGCTGTAACACTTCCGGAGCTAAAGCCAACCCAAAAGGAAGTCTCAGGCAAGTATAACGCCCCCAAGGCGGTACTTGCCAAAACCCTTTCACCGAATCTAGTTTTGTGAAATATTTCGACCCACAAATCCTACTAGAAATTTCCTCTATTGTTTTAAGGGGGTAATGTCTTCTTATTAACTTGTGATGGATCCATACAGAGGCGAAGTTTCTGGTTTTTGCGTACAATCACAATAGGTGACACCGCTATTGAAGGTTCTTTGATTGGCTTGATGACTCCCAATTTAACCATGTTGTCAAGTTTCGCTTTGACTTGGTCTCGTAAAGCGTAAGGTATCTTACGGGAAGGTATTATCTCAAATTTCGCATTAGGAACGATATCTATATCGTAAATAAAGTCCTTTATACAACCTAGACCTGTGAAAATATCGTCAGTATTTACCGTCTTCTCAACGCGACTCACGGTATTCACTTCCACACGAGCTACCAAATTCAAAGTAACACAGGCTTTTATTCCTAATTTTAAAACTCAATGTATACTTATTATTGCCACAAAAGCAATCCAACTTAGTTTGACCCAAGACATCTAATTTATGACCACTAAACGAAACTAATGACAGAGTGTCCGATTTTTCAATCACACTGCCCAAGTGAGCTGCCAGTTTGCTACTAATGACATTACACTGGGCGCCTGTGTCTAGCTTAAACCTTATAACCTTACTATTTATTACTAACTCCTGAAACCACAGGTCCTGGCCAACACTATTTACTTCCAAAATACATTCAACTAGAAATGATTCAGTAAAACCTTCCTGATCGAAATCGGACGAATCACCCTGTTCTATCTCATTGACTTGTTTATTATGTTGATTTCTATTGACTTTCTTGTTTGCACACGTTACAGCAAAATGCCCCCTCTTTTTACAAATTGCACAATTTTTTCGAAATGCCGGACAGCTTCTTGGTGCGTGTCTTTGATTGCACCGATTACAATCATATTCAATGTTCGGGACATGGCGATTCCTCCGTCCGGATGCAGGCCTATCAATGCTTCTATCAATTAAATTTACTTCGGTTTCGGTTTTAAACATTTTCATTTGCTTTGTAGCTAGTTCATAGCCTTTACCCAACGTCACCGCTTTATTTAGTGTTAAATCAGAATGGGTTAGTTATTTTTCCCTCAAATTTTCTGAATTAACCCCTATAACTATTTTATCTTTTAATAACTCATCCTCTAATTGTTCGAACTTACATTTAGCTATCTGAGTATTACTTCTCGTTAAAAAATCATCAAATGCTTCACTAAGACTCTGAGTCATTTTGTTGAATACATACCGCTCATACGTAACGTTGGATTTGGGTGTGAAATATCCCTCGAACATTGTCATCAATTCCTCCAAAGTCATTTTATCCTGATTTAATTTAAATGTCTGGAAGATTGGTATTACCGCTGCACGTCATGAAAGTGGCAGCCTGGATATTGTTATCTTTTTTTGATAACCCCGTTGCTGTTGCGTAGAATTTAAATTGCTGGACCCATAACTTCCAATCATTTTCCGGGTTGTCGCTTAACAAAAGTTGTTTAGGTGGTCGAAGGCTTTCCATGTTTTTTTTTCTCTTGGAATTCCGTCTCCAAAATTGAAAATTTTAATTTTCGGTGTTTATTTAATTTATTGTTTTATAAAATTTCACGTTTTTATTTTCGGATAGCTTATTCTTCCGGTAAATTTTTGTGATTCCGTTTCTCCTCTTTTATTTGATTTTAAAGATGGTTTCTATGAACACGTTTTTATTTCTTCACTTTATTACATTTATTTACTTATTTCCTATAAGTTTCGCTCGTATATTATATAATGATTTATTTATTATATTTTGTAATTATTAACTATATATTATTTCTACTTAGTTTTTTTTTTTCTTTAAATTGATATTTTAATTAATAAACTTTTTCTTGTTTCGATTTTGTTTACATCTGACACCATGTAATGACGTATAGACAAGAGAGTTGAGCGTAGACTGATTTATTAACAATATACAAATTGGTGTTACCACCTTAATACAATACAAGTACAATATATTTATGTTAGAGGGTGTCTTGTTATAATAATATTTCAACCTACGTTACAATTTGATTTAGCAGAATTTGAATGAGTTTGAAAATTAGCTGAAATTTTCTAAATGATCTGGGATTAGTTATGAAATTTGAACAGGTTTACCTTTCTCATGTTATACTTTGACCTTTCATTGCAACTGAATATTTTCGTTTCAATATTTTTTTATATAAAAAGTTTCATTTCAATAAATTTTTGTATTTCTTTCAATTTTAGAGAGGTTGTAGAAATTAAGCTGATACATATATCCATCCATTCTCAAGTTCCGGATTCAAAAATATTTAAAAAATGCAAATTGTTGTTGTTTGACAAATCGATTAAATCAAAAATTGGTTTTGATCGTCCACAAACGCAGTAGCATATATTAGATTGTTGTGCAAAATAACATTAAATTATTCGATATTCATAAACAAAAAAAATCTAAAAATACGCTTTGTTATTGTGTTATAGATTAGAAAATAATCCATTTTGATTTCGAAAACAGCGGTGGAATAATATTAACAATAATAAACAAGCGTGCAACCACCAAAATAATAACCATATTCACGGTTTTCATATTTTTGGTATAGAATGAAAAGCTTTCAAATATTTACTCTTACCCTCCCAGTAAATTATTATGAGAAGCCTTGTGTGCCAAAGAAAATTTATTTATTTTGGTAAATATGCAAATTTGTTCTTTAGATAAAAGAAAAACCCAAAGAGAAAAATAAAAGAAGGAATTTTAACTTTTGTTGATTTTCCCCCGCATTCAACATTTTCTCTTGCCTCAGAATAAGTATGTACGGATAGCTATGTATATGGTATGTGGTGGGTTGGCGCGCGGTTGTTGTTTTTATTATGTCGCTTCAAATTATTTACTTCATAGCTATACGCCAAGTAGATCACAAATACCATACACATGCTCACACATAAAACGTTAATGTCGTTTTTTTTTTTTTTTTTGTGATGCCATAATAAATTCATTCGCATATGTTATTTTCGGTTTGGTTTTAATTTTAATTTACATAAATAAATACAAAGAAGCTTTTCAATTAAAGCTGTAAACCGTAAAATTAAAAAAAAAAGAAAAAACAAAAGGAAAACATTTTTATGTTTTTGTGATGATTTCAGCTTCTGTGGGTCTGTTTGTATAAAATATTGTATTTTAATCTTGGCACACACTATCAGTCTTTGGAATCGTATAAAATTGGGAAATTCTTATATATGAGTATGAGAAATTTTATGTTTGTGTTTATTTATGCTAAATGTTTGAATTTTTCAATTATATTAAGGGTATATGTGCTGGTGGATTTTTGGATTATGGTGGACAATTATATTTGGTTATTTTTGTTTAAACAAAGTAAGTATAAAATGTTTGTATCGACAGTTGGTTTCAACCTTTAAAATAAAATGGACTTAGTTTGGTCTAACGCCGAATCGATTGAAATATTTTTCACTGCACTAACTGCTAAATTCAAGCGACCTATGAATAAGAATATTTTTTTTTTAAACACAACATAATCTAATTCGAATTTGATAAAATATAAAAATATTTTAAATTTGAATAAAATTAGCAGTTAAAGTTAGCCGAAAGTTGCCAGCCGAAAGTAAAAAATCGGTAATGCAAATTGTTTTATCCTACCCGAAAATAAAAAAATAATTCGTAACCGTAATCAGTCGATAGTGTTTAGCCAAAAATTAATTACTATGGATGGATGGATAGCATTGAAGACTTTTGTCAATATTCTTAAGGGGCAAAACCTGACTCCAGTTCCTCGCGGAAAAATGGCGAAACCCCAAATTAATATTTAAAATTGGTTTAAAATCGGCCTCTAGAGTGTTATATCAATAGCTATCGCAAAGAAAAAAATTCAGTAAAAATTTCCCGTTGGTAATCTGGGTGGTAAAGAGTTGTTCGAAGATATTAAAACTATTTCCATTTAACTACAACTTAAATAATTGTAAACTTAATAGATTTATATTGTTTAATAAAACACCGAAGATTTTATTATTTTTTTTTATTATTATTTTGTTGAAAATAATGATGATCTGTGTCATCCGAAAGATACAAGCATACAGACTTTTATTAATTTCATGATGTACATACAAAATTGATTATATACAATTCCAATACATAGAGTTGTTCTAAAATTTAATATATACATCCAATTATGATTATTATATACTTCAACTACAGAAATTATTTATTTATATACAATATAATGTTTACGAATTCGAAGGGCTACGTACTTAATTTTAAAAATTTATTGCAATGCGTGAACATATCCCCGCCCTTGAAATAACTATTTCAAATTCTAGAAATAAATACTAAATTTAATTTTATACAATACAAGTTATGTTTAATTATAAGAAATATTCGTATTCCTTTTACAATAATTATAAATTAGTTAATAGAAAATTAGATTATCTTAAAGATTATTATATCATCAATAAGTCGAACATTAATTGGTGAGACAGTTTTGGTTTATTCCGAAAGCAAAGAATACACTCATTGACAACCTTTCTACATAAATTCCGTCCTCCGATAATCCAATACTGTGATCTTAAATTATATAATAACGTTTGTGACCCACAATGAAGTAAACGTTTATGCTCACAATTGAATTAGGAGTTTCGTGAATACATGTTTGGATGGTAACGCAATTGGATGCTTACTATTATACATAGTTAAGGCTTGAATTATTAAGTCGACCACTAACACGAAGAATTCCTGTTTCATCTAAAAATGGTGATAATACCTTTAAATTGCTAGTGTTCGGCACAGTAGAATGTGTTTTCATATATTGAATCTCATTAGAATATTTGGTTAGCTGAACTATTTTTATCAGACAGTGTAACGACGTTTTTAACTCAGTTGAACTTAGCTCACAGGTTATCTTAAGTCCATCTTTAACTTTAGAATTATTAATGAATCGAAGAATGTGGGCTGTTACGCGAAGAAACTTTGTAAACGAAGGATAGCGAACAAATAAATCCCAAGGCGACGAAGAATTACACGCTGTACTTGACACGGTTTGACGAAGATCTAAACACAATAAATCTGAACTAATTTTTAAGTTAGAATTTTTTGGCCATTTAGATGGGTCTTCTAAAAGAAACGAAGGACCTGACCACCATAACTTAGGCTCTAAAACTTCACTAGGCATTAAGCCTCGTGATATGAAGTCAGTCGGGTTTTGGGACGTAGGGACATAGCACCAACTTTGAATAGGAGACAATTCCTGGATTTGATTGATTCGGTTGGCTACAAACGTGGCATATTTCGATGGCTCTGATTTAATACGAAGGAGACTAATCTCTGAGTCTGACCAAAGATATATTTTATTGTACTACAATTTAAGGCTGTCAAGTACTTTGCTTAATGTTTGAGAGAGCAGCAGTGCTCCACAGAGCTCGAGACGAGGAATAGTCTGTCTTCCCAACGGAGCCACCCTAGATTTTGAACAAACTATAGTTTGACATCTAAGATAAATCACACAACCAAAACCCTTTCCAGACGCGTCTAGGAAACCATTAATTTGTATTAAGCTAGCTTTTGGTGCTAAAATACATCGAGGAATCGTGATTTTATTTAAATTAATCAATTGCGTTTAGAATTTGATCCATTGAACTCTAATTTGTTGTGGAATTTGGTCATCCCAGTCTATATTACGAGGCGTCCAAATATCCTGCATTATTATTTTAGCAACTAAAATCATGGGAGAGCACAGCCCTAATGGATCGAACAATTGACATATCTCTGACAATACATTTCTCTTAGTACAAGGAGTTTACAAAGAGAATTTGGAGAAATTCATTTGAAAGTCATCTCCTAAAGTATCCCATGATAGACCAAGTACTAGAGAAACATTTGACGAAGATTCAGAGCATGACGAACGAACAGATATATTCGAGGAACATTTACATAAATGGAAACCGCCCTTTTTTAATAATTGGCTTAACTCTGATTTAATTCTCATTGCATCTTCAAGTGAATCAGAGCCCGTTAGACAGTCGTCAACATAAAAATCAGAAATTACAATTTTTGATGCTGCAGGGAATGAGATATTTTCATCTAACGCCAATTGTTGTAACGTACGAGTTGCCAGATAAGGATCGCTCTTAGTTCCATAAGTGACTGTTTTCAATTTATAGCAGCTGACACTTTCTGAGGGATTACTTCTCCACCAGATCCGCAGTAAATCGTGATTATTTTTATCAACCAAAATTTGCCTATACATTTTGGCTATGTCAGCCGTAAAAGCAACGATGTGTTTCTTAAACCTTAGAATAATAGACAACAAATCTTGTTGGATAGTAGGACCCTTGTATAAACAATCGTTTAATGATAAGTTGGACGAGGACTTCGCAGATCCATTAAAAACGACCCTTAACTTAGTAGTCAAACTTCTACCCTTTATAACAAAATGGTGAGGAAAGTAAAATGCTTTGCTATAAGAGTTATTGATAATGTTTTGGTTTTGAACAAGTTCCATATGGCCCAAGGACAAGTACTCAGCCATGAATTCTTTGTATTGTCGGTAAATATCAGGTTGACGTGTCAATTTTCTTTCTATAGCATAAAATTGCACAAGTGAAGAAAAGTTTGAAAGACCAAGCTGATTTATATTATCATTCAGAGGAAGAGATACTGAATAACGACCCGAAGAAAGACGATTGAAATTTTGAATATAATGCTGTTCACAGTATTTTTCCTCTAATGAATGATTGTTGTTAAGTGAAATGGTCTCCAACTCCCAAAACCTCTTGATGTCGTTATGAAGAGCTTCGAAGGTACATAACGCTGTGGATTGTTGTTCTTGCATGGTATTGTTACACAAAACCTTACCACTAGCTACATACCCAAAAACACTCGAAATAAAGGGAGGTAGATTTTTAAAAATAGTAATAGATGTTCTATCCGTGAATAATTCATTATAAATTTCTGCACCAATCAAAATATCGATTTCATTTGGTACATTAAAATATGGGTCTGCTAATTTTATTTTAGCAGGCATTAAATTTAAATCAACATTGACAGGACGTGTTGGTAAATAATTCGTTACTCTCGGAATTACATGAAATTCTAATATAGCCGAAAAGTCAGGCACTCGAGAGGATACAAGTAATGAAACCTTAGTTTTTATTTCAATTTCTTTGCCACTGATACCTGAGATTATTTTATTTGTTGGCTGTCTTTTGAGTTTCAATAGATTGACAATGTGTTCCGTAACAAAATTTAAATGCGAACCACTGTCCAACATTGCTCTGCACAATAATTGTGTATTAGAATCCGACGAAACTTTTATTAAGGCTGTTCCTATCAAAATTTGATTGACCTCTACCGAATAAGATGGTCGATTGGTTTTATAACGATCTGATTTGCACGACGAAATACCACTTAGTTGCGGCCTATTTGACAATGTATCGTCTTGGATTAGAGGCTCCGTTGCTGGTTTGCTTAAGCTAGTAGAAAAATTATTTGAAATTTGCTTAGTACCCTTGAAATAGGAAGTTTTTGCCAAAATGAAGAAGCGAATTGTGTTTTTGCGAACAGAAATTGCAAGGTTGCCACAACTATCAACGGTATGATTACCAAGCGTGAACACTGGGAAAAGTCGATTTTCCAAAAATCATTAGAAACTTTGCATAAAATCAGCTTCTAGAAGTGTTATGTTTGGAGATGGATTGCATTGATGTGACTTGTCAATAGCTATCGCAGGAGGCAAATTCAGTTCAAGCTTCCCGTGAGAAACCTCAGAAAATTCGATTTTTCAAAAATCATTAGAAACTTTGTTTAAAATCAGCCTCTAGAGTGTTACGTCTGGAGATGGGCGGCTGTGATGTGAAAATTCACTTTAAGTTTCAAGTGGGAAATCTGGGAAAATTTGATTTTCCAAAAATCATTAGAAACATTGTATAAAATCACTTCCCACGGAAAACTTGAATTTAATTTTTTTCCTGCGATAGCTATTGACAAATCACTTAAAAATGATTCATCTTCAGATATACACTCTAGAGGCTGATTTTATTCCAATTTTTTGGATTCTTCTGATTTTACGATATTTTCTACGAGTAGGTGAAACAAAGTTTTTTACTAATTAAGACTACATGTATCCTATTTACTTTCGGCTGAAATATTAATAACGTAATCTTCATTATCGACTTTTTACTTTCGGCTGGACACTTTCGCCTAACTTTAAAATGGTGTTTTTAGCTTAATTTTTTAATTTTTCTTTATTGGTTTACAAATAAACCGACGTTTTGACGGTATTTTCCATCATTATCAAGGACTGGCTTTGGTACTTGTGGTTAATCACTGACTATACTACAGCGATCCATTAGGCAACCTACACGCAAAATTAGATAACTGTTATTGCTATTGCTCTATGAATGATAACAGAAAATTCAATTTTAATCTGATAATTGTAGGTACAACTTTCCCACACTCCTCTAAAGCGAATTTATTAAGCTCTTATAAAAACCAGCCTTGATATTAAATCATATGTGAAAAAAATAATTACTGCATGTTATAACCCGCAATCTGCAATGGAGCCCCAAAATGTCATATTAAAATGGAAGGGAACATTGAAGGTAGAGAGAGAAAATTGAGAAATAAAAGCCTAAAATGGAATAATGATAACATGGCGTGGTTTATATTCGTCAATAATTTCAAAGCGTATTTTTTCCATAAAACTTTTAAAGTGGTTTGATTAATGTCGAGTACCTTATATTTCGGTTGTATAAAAATTGAATTGGTTTTTACTCTAATTGCTTGTCTGGAATAAAATGTCTTATTATCGGAAACACTCACCTTTGAATTTATTTTCTAAATTTTCCAATAAATCCACCGTATTCAGTTTAAACTCGGAGGCACACTGACTGAAGTCAGACGCTGACTAAAGTCAGACGCTGACTAAAGTCAAGGCCTTTCCCTTGGCATGTAATTTACTGAGACTAAAATATGAAATTTCCAACTATGTACTTTATTCCTTAGATTTTCTTTATTCTTATGCTGTGAGGTCACCTCGAAAGTTCGATGACATTTAGCAAGCAAATGCTAAGCGTTACCGATTAATATCAAAAATAAAAAAAACGTTAATGAAAAATTAAACTTTTAAATTGTCAAGTTCAAATTAAGAAAAAAAATGTAACCAATCAAAATTGAACATTTGAAGTTTTAATATTTTCAAACTTTAAATTCTAAATATTACACGACTCGGATGGAGAATTTAATTGAAATTTGTGAATTGAAAAATTTCTTAATTTCCTGGAAGGAGAAAGCTGACTATCTCTGAAATAACCAATTCTGTTTCGAAAATGCAGTAAAGATAGTAAAGTCAACAGTAAAAACCATTTGAGGGCCAACCCCATTGAGTTAGGAGAACCATTATTATTTATTAGTGCTATAACAATAAAATGCCTCGACTATCAATTTCCAAATAACACAAGCTAAACAATTCTTACAATAGATGGATATCAGAACATTCTGGCCAATTGTCTTCTAAGTTTGAAGGCAAATTGAAATTACTACGTGAGTATGCCAATTAAATTCAGTTATCCAATATTTTTACGTTTACTGGTAACACACCTGAAAACAATTTAAATGAAATCCTAATCCGTATAAATATGTACAAGCAATACGTTAAAACAAAAAAAAACATGGTGGGCTTACCAACATTATTTAATAACCCCGAAGCATGAATAAAATTAATAAAGAAAAAAATGTAAATTCAATTTAGTGTGGTTGACCGATTTTATCTGCGGAAAATAATATTTTTTACAAAACAATTTTCCACAATGTTGGATGGTTGGCAAAATATAAAATTTTCATCGTTTAGAATATAGATTACAGTGGTGACCATGCCAAATGAGTATTTTTGACTAATTTTCAAAATAAATAATCAACTGAACCAGAGTCATACAATTTATCACTGTGGAATGAGTGTGAAAGCCACCACAATATTTATTCCATCTTGAGAAATGCAGCCCGCGGGCCGCACACCGCAAAATGGATTAACTATTGCGGCGGTCCCCACATCTGGATATATAAATATTTACCGCGTTGTCCAGTTGACTTTTGGCTTGGTCACCACTGATTTAGAAGTTTGATTAGTTTTATGTGAAATGGGAAGCTATTGGCATCAAATACAATGTAGTTTTATGCAGCTATTGAATTGGGAAAAGCCAATTTTATTTATGATGTTCATAAAAAAAAACTTGCAAAAGGATGTTATATTTGATTTTGAAATCCGGAAATGTATAGAATGTAAACAATATTTTTCTAAACAAAAGGTTATGTTGCCATTGTTCCCGTCTTCAGAGTTTTATCTGTGTTTTTTTTACGATAAAAGGATATAATTGTTTTCTATGGACACAGAAAGTTCTCGTGTGTCACCTATATATATACATATACGATAAACACATATTCCTTATTAATTACACATGAATAATAGATTTAAAAAAAAACATTGCCAGATGTACATTTGTTATTCATATCAAAATAACACAAGCACGCTTTAAAATTTAAAATTTACAAAAATGTTAACAATTCCCGACACCCGCTCAAACTGAATCATAAAAAAATCTTTATTCTGCAGCTTGACGATTAAAGTGTTACTCTTTACGTGTTGTGATAAACATGCAGTTTGCTTAGAGAAAATCATAAAATTCAGGTAGATGTGACATATAAAATTCGTACATATGTAAGTCTTATGCAAATTGAACGTTGGTCTCTTAACTGGTTTCGTTTTGCGACGTATCTGGCAAACCATAATGTAATATCTACATGATGATACAAAGCAAAAGGTTCGACAAACAGATGATGATCAACAATTTTCCAAGAAATTTAAGAATACTTTACTTTACAATAACAGATTAATATGTGTACTCCAATATATGTTTACGAATCAAATGTTCAAAATGAAACTTGGCTTCACTCTTCTGGATTAGATTATATAGAATTTAGTTATAACAATGAACAATACCACAAATTCAAACCAATCTAAAAGCAAGAAAAATTAAATCGAACCCACCCCCCATAAAGCAAGAAAAATTAAATCGAATCGAAAACAACAGGAAACAAGCAAATGGAAAAACAGAAAAAACCGATAAAACACATTTTTATCGATACAAAGGATTTTTAAAATTAAATAAGATTTGAGTTTCCTTTAAAGAGTTTATTTGAATGATTTTATCGAAAGCACAAAAAGTCAAATTTCCATTCATTCATCACATTACTTCTCTTCCTTTTATTGTAGTCTTCTAGCAAAAATTATCATCATACCGATTGACGATTATTTAAATAGGTAAAGCGTCTCTTGCGGTAGTTAGAAAATATGTACCGGTCAGACATAACTTGAGTCGTAACTAAAGTAAATATTGTAAAACATCTAAGCTTATAAGTATACTTACTGCTTATTCCTTTTCAATTGAGCTGTTAATCATTAAAATCGGGTTAAGTAAATTTGAGAATGAGTAGTCTGAAAATTTGAGAAAATGAAAAAAAAACAGAAAACGGCGAACTGCCCTGTTCCGGAGTCGTTTGGTTATTTCATATAGTGAAAATTTTCACCGGTTTTCATCAAACTCAAAAAGGGTCGGAACTAACGATATAAAATTTCATGTGCACTCGCTATACATACATATGTTTATTGTCGAAAGTAATGTTGTGAATTTATGTGCAGTCGCCATGATGGACGTTTAATTTATTCATTAAAATTATTAAACTTTATAAATATGTAAAATCGTCGAATTTGCTAATCTTCATTCAATAGTGAAGCGAACATTTGGAATCATTTATCTTTATTGAAGTGAAATTTTTATAGCCACGTAAACAGCATTGTAGAATGGATAGTAAAATCGATGTAACGAAAATTTGTCCGTCGCCACTAAAAAAAATAATTAAATTTTAGATACACACGTGTACACATTAATATAGCTCGTAGCAAAATGAACACGAATTATGCATGTGTAGTGTAAGTGATTGAGAAAGTCAAACATACTTTAAATCTTAAATCTTATTGGTCTTAGTAGTCCAGGCAACGAAGACCAAAAAATACCAAATAGCGGAAATAATTCATGTAGAAGCCAAAATTGGTACAGTTGTAGGGGAAGGTGTCCTTAATAACATACTAAAAGTACTGAGGGGTGGGGTGAAGCTAAGGGTGGGGGAGAGGGGTCTCGAACGGTCCTTTTTTTCAATTTTTCGTTAATAACTCAAAAACCACTGCTTCTATCAAAAAAATGTCTATAAATGAAATTAATCTACATAAAATTCTCTACAATAGAGGGTCTCTACACATTTTTGATAGGATCAAAGCTTAAGGAAATATGGAGGGGGTAAATAGAAAATTTAAAGAAAACAGTTTTTGCTCGTGCTCGTCCGTTTATTCAGTTTACAATCAACCTCCTTGTTGATCGTGAGTTTTCAAAATATCTGCTTTTATTACATTAAATATTTGCACGCGTTTAATATAAGATTATTATTTCCAGTGTGTATGTGACTATGGCTGAGAAGTGTTTAATTTGTGAGAGTGAAGTTGAAAGTGATTTGTGCAACGTTGGAAAAAATGGGATAATTGGATTACTGAAGGCAAGTGTGTTAAGGAAAAATGGGAAAGAGAAAGGTTTCAGGGGTAAGGTAAATGGTGCTGTTCATAATTCTTGCAGAAGAGAATACGTCAGAAGTGACTCAATAAAAAGGTTTTTGCGAGACACACTCTCAGATGAACCTTCAACATCACGTGATGCTTCGTCTTTGTGATTTTAAAACGAGGTGTTTTTTCTGCATGGAAACCTATGACGAAGAGAAGGAGATTAAAAAACCGTATGCTAAGCGTCGAACAGCTTTTATGTTCGTACGGTGTGGAATGAGTGGGGAAACGATGTAGCGAGACGTATCTGCTCTTGAAGATTCATGTTAACCTCTGTACCTTCAAAAAGAAAAGCTGGACGTCCACAAGATGAAGGGATTTCAGAAGCAATGGAAGAAATATATGATTATATTGAAAGGACTGATAATTGCCAATACTCTATGGGCAAGTTGTTGGAACAGGTTATTGCAGGGGAACCACCACATGTGAAGACCATTAAGGAGAGAATAAGGGAAAAATATGGGGACCAAATTTTTTTCATTACTATTCGCACCAGACAAACTGTCGTCTCCTTTCGTAGTTTTAGTAATAAAATCTTGAGCGACTCATGGTACACTTCAAGGTGTAAAGATGAACAAAGAGAACGTGAGAGGATTGTACAAAAAGCTGCTGAGATTATCTTGGAAGACATTGAATCCATGGCTTACGACAACAGTGTCTATCCTCCTTCATCTAGCTTCTGCAGTGAGGCTGAACAATTAATACCTAAATCTCGTAAAGTCTTCATGGACCACATTGCAAGGAAAAAAAGGTCGAAAGAGGCAGTGGGGGAAAAGATGACAACTATTGCTCATGCTCTTATTGCTGCTGTTCGCCCTCGATGTTTCATATCCACAGTTCTGACCAGCATCGCTCTGTTCATATACAGAAAATTCGGATCAAAGAACTTGGTGTCCCTAGTATCGAAGTTGGGATTAAGTGCCTCTCACTACGACGCTTAGCAACTGGAGCTCTCCACCATCCACCACCCGCAAGAGCCTATCCCAAGTGACACATTTTGTCAGTACATCTTTGATAATACAGACTTCAATGTATCCACTTTCGATGGCTGGAATACCTTCCACAGCATGGGAGGAATCAAATGTGTTACACCTACCCAAGCTTTCCTTACATCCACGAAAATGGAAAGACTAAAATCTGTTCCCCTCCCAGGAAGAAGTAGGCCAGCTGGGAGTTCTGGAGCTGCAAGCCTTTGAGGGAAGGGGAACCAACGCATTGCAGCAAATTACTATCGAAAACTTGAGCGTGTTGATGCCCATCCCCTGTGACATATTCACACCCACTGTTTAACATTTCCTGTGGATGAGTGGTAAGTGGCTCCAGGAGGTGGACCTCACTGCAGAGGTGCCAACCGTTCCAGAATGGAAGAGTTTCATGCAATTATAAACAACAACAAACCCCATCCAATGGGGTTGGGTGAAGAGAGAAGATGGGATCCTTTACGCAGTTAAAACGAACGACCGTGACACCCGACTCTGTTTTGAACACGATATTTTTCCGATGCACGACTGGGTGTTGGGTGCGTTGCGGTTGCCGCAAAGCAGGGATTGCCTGCTCCAGTGCCTGCGGCTGCTTCGACTCATGTACTAACGGACCCCCCGCCGAAAATAGCTTCGATGATGATGAAAATTTAGATTTCGACGAAATTTAATGTTCAATATATATCCTTAAGCTGTAATTATTTCATTTTTAACAACGAACATTTAATTTTTAAAATTAAACAATTCATTTTTAACAATAAAAACTGTTTTTTTTTTAATTTTCTATTTGCTTCCTCCATATTTCCTTAAGCTTTCATCCTATCAAAAAAGTGTTGAGACTCTTTATTGTAGAGAATTTTAAATAGATTTCGTATATAGACATTTTTTTGATAGAATCAGTTGTTTTTGAGTTATTAACGAAAAATGGAAAAAAGGACCTTTCAAGACCCCCCCCCCCACCCTTAGCTTCACCTCCGCCCCTCTGTACTTTTAGTATGTTCTTAAGGACACCTTCCCCTACAACTGTACCAATTTTGGCTTCTACATGAATTATTTCCGCTATTTTTCCATCGTTGCCTGGACTATAGCTATCTGTGAAAATTGCGCCTAGCCATCGATACATTATAAAATACTAATTTTAAAATTGTTTATACCAGAAAAAGATGTGCGGAATTTTTGCCTGCGGCACTGCGTGCAGTTTCTTACCAAAACACATGTGCTGCTTATAAATCCGTATTTATTGGCATTTATTTTACACGTATTTTATCACAAGCGAAATACTTGCGTTTCATTCCTTATAAAGCAGTGTTATCTAATTTCGACGTAAGGAACATTCCGCACGTCTATTTCTACCATACGCTTTATTATTAGTATTCCTTATGCTGTTGCTGAGTTCGGTTATGGAGGGTTTGTAGAACACAAAAATTGTAAAACTGATAAAGAGATTCGGATGACATTTTCTAGCGTGTAAGGAGCAACCTGCAGAGAGATATGCAACCGTCCTTCCAGCTGCTATGATTTTACTACTGTATTTCATTTAGCTAAAACTGATCAATGACGACAACGCGACGCCATTTTGCTTTGTTCAGCGGGGTTGCCGTGAACATTCACCATAATCTAAATATGGAATCTTCAACAAGTTTACCGTGTAGGAATAATGGTGTATTTTAAATGCAAAATTAGATGGGTGTTATCTATGTTCCATTAGCACGTATCAAATCCATTAATTCGGTTAGAGAGGTTATTGAAAAATTACAATGAAGTTCTTATAATGGGTTATTTCAATCAAGATCTTCTAAGTGATTACAGCCATGTCAGAAAATTTAAAGAACTATTACTCGGCTATATTTTATCTAGTACAGCTCTGACTGAAGCTAATAATTTTCAAGGTGATTTCAAGGCGCAATTTTGATAGATCTTGCGTTGACCAAAAATTTGTCAAATCTATTATTTTATACGCAAATATCTGTTACTTACACCACTACCCATGACTTAATTTATGGTTCATATGATTTGAAATTAATAGCTTGTCAAAATCCAGAATGTAGGATGATGAGAAATTTCAAAAATGTTGTTAAACTGGAGTAGTGTATATTATTCGCCTGATTAAAATCACCACCTTAATTATTTTAATGAATGATTTCTTCACGTACTAGATATGATTGCCCCTTTAAAACGTGTTCAGGTTAAGAGCAATAAATCTGTCCAGTGACTAACTCAGGAAGTGAAGAGGCACATTAATAGGGGAGGAGAAACAGAGGATTGGGAAACTTTTAAGGAATACGCAAAAGCAAAGTTATTGCATTCTAAAAAGAATTTAACGCCAATCTTTCACCTAAAGTTTTGTGCAGAAACTTGCAGATATTCGGAGTAACTAAAACCCCAACTCCTTCCTGTTAATTTGAGCGCGTCTTGTTTAAATAATTTTTCTGCTTCTGTCTTTAATAAACCAATCGCTAGTCGTGTTGTGCCAATTAATAGTATTAATAATATTGCTTTTTGTTTTCAAAATGTTGATCAAAAGACAGTCGCTAGAAATTTATCATCAATTCACTTATGTATTAAATTGTTGTTTGACTCAGTCTTGCTTCCCGGACGTTTGGAAAGAAGCTGACATTATTCATGTCAACAAAACTAATCATTCAAAAAGTGCAAATGAATTAAGACCAATAAGTAGTCTACCCTGTTTTTCTAAAACCCTTGACAAAATAATGAAATTAAAAATTGCTGAAATTAATGAATTTCAATTTGGTTTCTGAGAGCAATATAGTATCTGTACAGCTCTTTTCCATGTGGCTGATGATTTAGCTGTAAACATTGAGCTGGGCAAAATTTATGTACTAATATGCCTTGACTGCCAAGGCCTCTGATACTGTCGATGATAATATTTTGCTAAATGTTCCAGTTTTCTATATCAGCACTGCCATTCATTGAATCATATTTAAGTTCTAGAAGACAAAAGGTTAAAATTAAAGATGAGTTATCCCGGCCCTGTATGATGCCGATTTACTGAACACATTCGGTTGTTGTGTCCAACGCATAAACGCACCGTTTCGGGTCCAATTCATACTAAAAACGAATCAAATTCGCGTGGAATAAATTCATGTTTATCAGCACAGGCCGATAATTCAGCCCAAAATAGGCCAAACCGGAACTTTCGCCATAAAATTTGGTATGATTTTTTTTTTTTTGCTAAATTGACTGGAAATTCTGATTTGATTGAAAAACATCAATTTTAGTTGAACATAAACTTTTAAAATTTGGTAGAAACTTCTAATGGGCTTCAAACATAAGTTTAATGGTAGATTATCACAAAACGTCTACATTTGAAAAAATCTGAAAATTTACAGTAAATATTCTCTCAAAGAAGGGACTTTTAGGCATAAATAATTTCATGGTTTTATCTGCTTCTTCATAACACGTTAATAAATGGAAACTAACCTTAATCAAGAAAGAAACCATCGAAAATGTTTCAAGAACAGTGTTTTTTCCAATTTAAAGAAAATCGAGCAATAAAGTCCAGCCGTTATAGAAACCAAAGAGGCAGAAGAAATTTAAAATCTTATGAATGAATTGTAAAACGTCTAGCACTGTAATGTATTTTAGTGTAGAGGAGATCTCTAAACCAACAATAATGGTAACTGAGATGCAATAAACTATTTTAAAATGGCATAACTAGAACAAAGTTATTAAAATTTATAATTTTCCGAAGAGTTGAGAACATTTGAAATCTAGAAACTATTACGACTCAGCTAATGAAGATGAAATTTCTGAGAAAGAAGATTTTTCAATCATTTTAATTTGTAGTTGCAGGGCTGGAAAACATACATTTCCAGAAAATTTTAATTTAGTTTAATTTTTAATTCCTTGGATGCTGCTCGGCAAACTCAGCCTGCTTCAACATCATTGGCAGGTGAACTCGGTGGTGTAAAAAAAAATGTTTTGAATTATGCGCAAATAGTTGGAACTGGTGATAAATCGGATGCTATTCAAACCGTGGCTGTAAAAAAGAATCAGTACCTATATGTTAGCCATCTTCATCCATCAACAGTTGCTAAAAGCATGAAATGATATATTAGTTCCAAATTAAACGTGTCATCGTCGGATATTGACTGCTGGCCTTTGATTCCTAAAAACCGAGATGTAAATTCGTTAAATATTATCTCGTTTAAGGTTGATTTACCTGAAGAAGTTTTGATAAAACCCTAGCACCTGATTTTTGGCCAACCGGAACATCAATTCAGCGCTTTATCATAAACGATCGGCAAAAAAACTTCAATTTTTCTGTTATTCCAGGCAGGAGTTAGTTCATGATATTTCTGTTAAGATACCTGTAAACCATACACCACATGCCATTAATATACCAGCAACTCAACGCAATAGTTTACATGTGTACTGCCATAATTGTAGCGGCATTCGAATCAAAGCTAAAACTATTTACTTCTCGATACTTGTAAATTACTACGATTTGATACTTTTTGGTGAAACATGGTTAAATAGTACGTTTAATGTTGCTGAATTCAGTCCATCTGTTTATACTATTTTTCGTCATGATCGCTATGTGGATTCCAGTGTATCTGATCATCGAAGTGATGGCGTTATCATAGCAGTTAGCTATGAATTAACATTCCAGCAATAAAATATTAGATGCGACATTTGCGAATTACTGGCTGTTAAGGTAAAGTGCGGTTCCTTTTGGTTTTTTATCATTGGTATTTACATTCCGTTCGGCAGTGCTGGGGATGTCTATATAAGCTTTACAGAATTGATCACGTAGGAGATATGCAGTTGATGCTACAAGACGATTTTAATAGTTGGTGATTTTAATTTACCTAAAATTGAGTGGATCCATATAGATGATACTTTCATTGGATCTTCTAATTATTTGATATCAAACAAGGTCTTGGATGTATTGTCAAGTTTTGGCGTTCAACAAATTAATACTGTTCGGAACAACATGGGTCGTATTCTCGATCTGCTCTCGATAGCTTGTGCTGACTTGGGAGGGAGTTCCAGTATCTTTCATACACCATTGCTCATCGAAATAAATTTTTTAGAATATAGCATAGCTGAATTTATTCTTAAGGATGTTAAATTTGATTTTTTGAATGAAGACTTTGTGTCCCTTGATAAATATTTTGGTAAAATTGACTGGTCTGAGTTTTTAGTGAATAATAATAATAATAATAATATTTCTGAAATTGTTGAACGGTTTTATGGTGCTGTAAATGTAGGATTTGACCAGTTTGTTCCCAAAAAGGCGACACGCTGTGAGTACAGTGAACCGTGATTTAACCATTCGTTGAAAAATCTTTCTAACCGCAAATCTAAGGCTAGTAAGTTATTTAAGCGTTCTGGTAATGGTACGGATTATGAAAAATATTGTATGTATGTTAAGGAAAGAATTCAAATATCTTAATGATTTTCTTTACAATATTTATATTTTACGAATTGAGGATGAAATAAGAAGTAATCCTAAAAGATTTTTTTCATTTATTGATGGTAAAAGAAAATCTGTAGGTTTTCCAACAGTAATGTCTCACAATGGGGACTCAATTTCCGGTCCTGAGGCGTTATGTAATGCTTTTGTACATTTTTTCAAGGGTGTTTTTGAGAAGAAGAATGATTCTAGTTTCGGTAATAGTCCATTAAGCGATAAGTTGAATGTCCTTCAACTTACGAAACAGGAAATTTTGGTTGGTTTATTACATCTAGATACGTTTAAAGGCAGCGGTCCGGATGGGATTCCATCGATCATTTTAAAAAATTGTGCTCATTCTTTAGCTGAACCGTTATATTATACGTTTAACATTAGTCTTCAAACTGGTATTTTTTCTGATATATGGAAAACCGCAATTGTTCGGCCAGTGTTTAAGTCTGGTTCTAAGTGTGATATTACATGTTATAGACCAATCAATATTCTTTCCGTCATTCCTAAATTGTTTGAAATGTTAGTAAAGAAAAGACTTGAGTTTATTTTAATGAATTATGTTAGCCCTTTACAGCACGGATCTAATTTGATGGTATTTTCTAAATACTTATACGATGTTTTAAGCCAGAGAGTTCAAGTTGATGTAATTTATACGGATTTTTCAAAAGCTTTTAATAAGTTGGATCACGTCTTATTATTAGAAAAAGTTGATTGTATGAATAATGAATTTATCCCTCTTAGTTGGATTGCTTCATACTTAACGAATCGCACGCAATATGTTAAAATTATGGATACTGTATCGGATTCATATGTAGCTGGTATCCCTCAGGGCAGCCATCTTTCTTCCGTTTTTATTTATACTTTTCATCAATGATATTATTGACCGTATTAATTTTTGTAAATGTTTGATGTATGCGGATGATATAAAGATATACGCAGAGATAAAATCTGCTTCTGACACTATACGTGTTCAAAATGAATTAAATTTATTTTGTGACTGGACTGTCCGTAATAAACAAAGGTTAAACATCTCCAAATGTAAAGTAATATCTTTCTGTAAATCTCGTATGATAAAGTTGTGAGTAGAGTATTAATAATGCGTGACTTAGGAGTTTTATTTTCGAACAACTTTAGTTTTAACAAGCATATAGATTTAATAATTAATAAAGCTAATTCAATGTTGGGGTTTATTAAAAGGTATGGCAAATAATTTCATGATCCTTACACATTGAAAACATTATATGTTACTTATGTAAGGTCCATTCTGGAATATGCATCGATAATTTGGCAACCGTTTTATAAGTTTCATTCGGATAAAATTGAGAGTGTACAGAAGCAGTTTTTAATTTTTGCACTTAGAAGACTTCCTAGATGTCGTTCAGCAGATAGATTTAAACGAGAGCCATATGAAAATAGACTGAAATTAATCAATTTATGCACATTAGCTGTTAGGCGTGATAAAACTAATGCCGTTTTCGCTCGTGATATCATTTTCTCTCGAGTTAATTGCACAGAACTTTTATCATTATTTTATTTTAGTGTCCCTGTTAGGTTTTTGCGTCCAAGAAATACCTTGCTTCGTTTGCCTTTCAGGAGAACAAATTTTAAAGGTTTTAGTCCTGTTTTTAACGTGCTAATTCTTTTAATGTATATTACGACCTGTTTGATTTTCATATATCAAGAGAATTATTTAAAACAAATTTGAATTAATTTATTTGGATTGCGTAATGTACTTTAATTATTTTTAATATTTGTCTATGCTATTGTTACTTATAGTTTCATTTGTTTCTTTTATTTGGATTACAGTAATCATACTATGTATTATATATATATTAATGATGAAATAAATAAATAAATAAAGTCAAAATATCAAAATGTCAGATTAGAATTCAATTAAGACTAAAATTATCACTATTAAGAATTTAATAGTGATAATTTTAATCTTAATTGGAGTTTTTTTTATTAAGACGACGACGAGGGCACTCATTTATTACGTCAAAACACTAATTTGTTGTGGCCGTATAATTTTGAAGCAATTCTAAGATCGAACTGTTTAGAAAATTTCTAAAATTAATAATTTTATTATTTGTAACTGAGAATTTACAAAAAGAGAAAGAACTGTAAATAATAATGCGGATTAATCAGAATGTCGATGGTTCAAGGGAAACCTACATAGTCATCGGAATTTAACCGTTTTACTTATAGTTCGGAAGCGAATGTTATTAAAATATGCATAGACCGTGTAATTACACGTTTTGCATATTCCATAGCTATAAATTACCTTTACATTCTGTATTTTATTTCTAGTTTATTATAGATGGAATTACAACAAAAAAATAAAATTCCATATTTACGGTATGCAGTCAACCTTGAACTATATTTTATTACTTAACTTAATTGATTGCTTCACGATTAATCGTACCTGTAAGAATCTCCGACAACACATCAAAATGAGGAAAAGAGGTTGGACTCCACACTTATTGTAAATACTAATTAAGTGTGTACAGTGCGTATAGTTTTTATTAAAATGATCATTTTTTAGTTATTCTGAAAGTAAATATTTATTCTCCATTTATTTTTCCAACATCTTAAAATTAACAAAAAAACTCCTCACCTAATTTATTTAAAAACAAAAGAATTCTTTGTGTTTTTCAAAACTGATTAAGTGAAAAAAATCGTTATTAAAATTTAATGTTTGTTTATATTTGATGTTAACATGATTTAGCAGAGAGAATAAAAAAAAATTATCAATTAAAAATCATTTTTGATAATGAATGAATTTTAGACACCTGAAATGTTGAAACTGGTCATCGAAATGATGAAATCAAGTTTATAGAGGCGGGGCCCTAATTTTGCAATTTTTCTTTCCAAAAATACCTGAACTGCAAAATTCTTGTTTTAAAATGTAATTGCTTCAAAGCTCACTTTACATAAGTACATTGACACTTTTTTTGGGTTGGAAGTTTTAATTTGCTTAATTTTAAATTTAGATTTGTAATTCAAGAAACTTAACAAAAAATTTTACGTTTTTTGGGAATTCTGATTTTGAAAATTTGAGAAAATTTAACCAATAAAATTTTAATTATACATTATAATAATTGTGGGACTATAATCGAAAATTGGAATCCTCATAAATTGATGGATTGATGGATTTAAGTTGTTAATATTTTGCTCAAGCCATCGATTTATCTTCAATAATTCAAAACTGTCACAATAATAAAAATTTCGTTAGTTAAATTGTTACAAACAAATGTTTCCAAATCTTTTAAAATACCTAAATTATAGAATTTTGATTAAATTTAAGTTTTTCTAATTATTCTTAAAAAATTAAAAATCTTTAAATTTCTTCTGAACTTAAAATTTGTATTTAAATTATTTTAAGTTTTTTTTAAAAGTCGAGGAGATTTCGAAATTTTGAGTTTAGCTACAGTAAAATTTAACGATTTAAAAATTCCAATAATAATAAGTGAAAATCGACTCTGACCTTGAGCTTTCAAACCATACTTAATTACTTATAGCGAATTGGTGAACATAGTGGGTGATCAGCTCAATGAACGGTTTTACAACCAAACAGTTTTTATTGTCTGTCGAAGCATTTGTGTAATTAAATTTTTGGTTAACGCCCACTCCACGGTAAGAAACTCTCTTAACCACTGTTCTACATTCAACAACGAAAATTTCCAATACATTTATAGAATATGCCTCTAAAATGTTTCCAAAAAAATCCATAAACAATCAATTTTACGTAAACAAAATTTTAAAATTCCTTTGTCATTTTTTTTAGAAATTCAGCAGTAATTTAGGATTTTTGAATAAATATTAAAGTAATAGAAAATGTCCAAAATTCTAAATTATTACAATAATAATAATAGTGGTTTAAAGTGCAATAAATTTATTTAAAATTTTACTAATTTCCAATAAGAATTTTTTTTCTAAATAGAAATATTGAACCTCATTTTAGTCTAATTTTGAAAATTGTTAAAATGTATGATGTAGTTTGTCATTCCAACTTCAATGTGTGGTGTCTGCTATAAGCAGCTTTTTCTACAAAACGATTTATGCTAAAGAATTGAAATCAAAAATTTTAAAATAGTTATAATTTATACTACCATAATCATAGAAGTTCTAAGCGATTACAAAATAAAAAATATTTTTCGAAATTCTGATAGGATGCTACCCCCTCCTTGTTGAATTTTTCCAAAAATGAAAAAATATTTTTTTTTTCGTAATCGCTTAGAACGCTCTGGATTCTGATAGTAAAAATTGTAACTATTTAAGAATTTTTGATTTTAATTCGCTAGCATAAACCGTTTTTAACAAAAAGCTGTTTTTAGTAAACCATATTAAGACATTACGTATACGCTACGTCGGCATAGCTCTGAAACTAAATCGAATACTTATAAGCTGTTTACAGCAAAGGTCGTAAATAGGACAATCTATTAAATTCTAAAAAAATTTGGTATCCAACGTTTACCGTTTCTGCTGCAGCGGCAGTACAAATTCTGTTTGTCATTTTTTGCGCTAAATTTACTGATTAAATTTTAATTTAAACAATTCTCTATAAAGTACTAGCAGGACTGGATATTTTATTTTTTTGGTATTTAACAGCTAAAACGATTTACAATCATCCTATGAGAAACTTTTCTTACAAAACAATTTATGCTAGCGAATTGAAATCAAAAATTGAAAATTTCTTAATTCTTTTTTTTTTTTTTTTAAATGTTGCCAATGGCTTTATTCTTGAATCTTTCTACATAAGAAACTCACAAAAAATAATCAAATCTTAAGCTAAAAATTATTACATATTTTAAGTCTTAACCAATGTTAATACTTATTGTTAGTGCTCACTATTTAATTAATTTAGATTATACTTATAAGCATAACATAATCATTTAGTAAATTAACAGGCTCACAGGTTCATTAGTCCGAGTGGATCTATTCTTCTCAGTCGCCTAAATCGCGGCTGTTTTAGTATTTTCCTTGCCAATTCGTTGGGATGTGCTTCTAGTTTTGAATAATATTTTGAACTGAATTCTTTAATTGTTTCTTTACCGGTTTTAATCCCAATTTTGTAAATTAGTCCATCGTGCCAAACTTTATCAAAAGCTTGTGCGATATCCAAAAAGGCAGCAGAACAATATTTCTTTTCCTCGAAGGTGATTTTGATTGAATTTACAATTCTGTGCACTTGCTCTATATAGTACCATGTTGGTTTTGGAACCCAAATTGATAGTCTGGAATAACGCGCCGTTCTTCTAATATTGGTTTCAACTTCGTTAATAACATTTTTTCAAATAGCTTTGAGATTGTGGGCAGCATGCTTATTGGACGATATGATGAGATTTGCGTTTCATTTTTTCCTGTCTTATGTATCATTGTGATCAAAGATATCTTTCATTTTTGAGGAATATAACTGGTTCGCATGATCGCGTTGAATACAAATGTTATTAGTTTTATACATTTATCTGGCAATTCCCTTATCATTTTTCCAGTAATGAGATCATGTCCTGGTGCATTTTTCGGGCTTATGCAAGTTTTGATTGTATTCCTTACTTTCTTCCAGTAATACTTTATAGGTTTGTAGGATAAACCATCATCCGTTGGCTGGGGTAGCACGAAATAATTGTCTTCTTCGTGTGGCACGAATACTGTTGCTAGATGAGCAGCAAAAGCATTGGCTTTTTCTTCATCACTTCTCGCCCAATTTCCAGTTGGTAGTCTAATCGGTGGATTCGAATTTGTTGGCCTTTTTAAATTTTTTGTTGCCTTCCGCAAAGAATTATCTGTCCTCTCGGTTGCCGAGAGATCACTTAAATAGTTCTTTACGCGATGGTTTTCTTCTTCCCTCAAAGCAAATCTTAGGGCCTTAATAGCTCGATTTAATTTCCATTTCTATAACGGTGATTTTGTTTGCTGCCATTGACGGCAAATTTTTCGCTTTTCCTGGATTAGTTCCTGTATATTATGTGACAGTTTATTAACTTTTTCCGAACTACTTATGCCGGGTGTAGCCCTTTCAGCGGATAATGTTATGACATCTTTTAGATTTTCTGCCGCCGCATCAATATCAGTTGGTGTGATCAGAGGAATATTAAGTAGACAATTTTGTTCGACTAGCCTCCTACATTGATCCCAATTAGTTCTCTTGTTTGTAAGACGGTTCGGTATTTCATTCCTTAGGACATCGGTACTCAATGTTACTATTACCGGTGAGTGATTAGAAGACAGATCATAGCAATCGGTGGCCTAGCGTATGTACGTAGAATGCCCTTAGTTACACAAAAGTCAATTAGATCAGGAATTTTATTTTTATCCGTGGGCCAGTAAGTTGGGTTACCGGCAGATAAATAATCCAGGGACTGTTTCTCTATAGCATCATAAAGTTGTTAGCCTTTCAGCGATGTTAATCTGGAAACCCCAATGAGTATCTTTAGCGTTGTAATCACCGCCCGCAAGAAATTTATTACCCAGCTGGCTGAAATAATCCAAGAACTGGAGTTTTTTTATAGCATGTTTGGAGGGCAATACACTGCCGATATAACGCAGTTTCGAGACCACTCCTGCAGACAAATGCTTGTTGATTGTATATGTTCTTTCTCATATTTCGTAAGTTCGTAGTGTTTTAATCTTCGCTTAATCAAAACAGCAGTGCCTCCATGTGCTTTACCATCTGGGTGCTTGGTGTCATAAATAGAGTACCCATTAATTTTGAAATAGCTATTTTTGGTGAAGCGTGTTTCTGATATTAACATTATGTCAATATTGTGCTCAGTGAGAAATGCATGTACCTCCGATTTATGTTGTGCTAGGCCGTTTGCATTCTACATGGCTATTTTGATGATGGTCATTTCTGGGTTTTTACGAATATTTGCATCAGCGTGCTCATATTCTGCATCATTAGATCCATGGTTCTCTCCGTCATCGCCATGAAGCTTTATATCATATTAGTCAATTTATTTAAAGCTGTTGTGATGTTTCCCTCTTCACTTGCTTGAACTTTAGGAGCGGTACCTTTAAGAACACTTGCGTATGAAACCCCTTGGTGCACGCTGCCGTTTACATTTGCGTATTGTTTTTCATTTTGACCGTTTGTGTTTAGAATTTTTGGTCGTACTTCTTTTCTAGCTGAAGAATGAAAATTAAGCATTCGTTGTTCTGCTCGCTGCTTTGGATTGATTCTCCTTTTCAATTCTAGATAAATTGGGCACCCTCTATAATTAGTTGTGTGATTTCCATCGCAGTTGCCGCATTTTCTCACTGATGCTTTCTTTTTGGCTTTATTGCAGGCCTTTAAATTATGGAATTCATCACAAATAACACAAACATCGTTCAAAGTGCAATATGCTCTAGTGTGCCCATATTCTTGGCACTTAACACACGGTACCGGCCCATTTATTTTCCTGGGTTCCTCGATGGTAACTCTTCTGTACAGTAGATATTTTAGGTCAAATATTGCATGGTTGCCTTTAACCTTTTTATTGTCTGGTTCTAATTCCAGACGAAACAATGGCTGAGGCGCCTTCTCTCGATTAAAAATATTGGTAATAGATCTGCATTGGAAACCTTTTTCAGCGAGAGCAGCTTGTATTTCGTTTGCATCCACGTAACTCTCTATTCCTTTTAAGATAACGACCAATCCTTTTTTGGCTCTTTAGTTGATAAGTGTAGTAATGTTTACCAACTTGGTCAAAACGTTTAATTAATGCTCTGTAAGCATCAATATTGAGCTAATGAATTTTTGTTTCTTTTATACCTACTCTTTTGATCCCGGAAATATAAAATGCACCTTCCGTAATAAACTCGATTCTTCCCTCAAATAGATTGGTGGCGGTTTCTCAGTTTTTGGAGTTTTTTCGGCCGGCGGGTCGTCAACAACCAAGCAAGAATATCTATTACCATGCGTTAATTCAACGCTAGCTAGCTTAGTGAATTTATTCGCGCTTGCAGTGGCCGCTGATCTAGTGCTTCTTCTTCGTTTTGATCGGACAGTAATATACCGGTCTATTCCTGTTTGCACTAAACACTGACCTACATCACTGTTTATTTTATTGTCATATGACGTCGATGCACTGTCATTGTTTTTTTTATCGTCAATATTTGGCGACGATGCACTTTTAGTTTCGTTATGGTTCAACACACCAATGTTATTTAAATTAATAATTTCACTTTGTATAAATTGCCTGGTAAGGTAATTTTTTGAGCATTTAAAAGTTGTTGTCGCTTTGGACTATGCTGCACTTTTGTATTTTTATTAAAAATTGAGGTCGTGACGTTCGGTGGCAAATCGCTTGAAGACATCGCTATCTGCTGATTTGGACCACCCTTTTTTACTTGAGGCGGAGATAAGAACATCACGATTTCATTTATTTTTCACAATATTTTTTTAAAAATAAAAAAAAAGATTTAAACTGCTGATTCAACTTTTCACACAAGTAATAAGTAAATTATTTAAATGTTTACTCGGTGGTAGCAAAATTGCAATTGAACTCGAAATTTCAGTATTAAACGTAAGTTTTGAAAGCTAAAAATTAGGCACCAAATATTTTAAAATTTACTTTTTTTGAATGATATCATCAGAAGTAAAAAGAAACTTTTCATTTTGTTGTCTTTGATAGTATGAAATATGTTTTGTAGTGTACAGTGATTAAAAGTTTGTTTTATAATACAAAATTGAATAATTCTTAATTTGAAATTTTTTAAATTTCTTCAAATCTAGATACACAATACCCAAATTCAAAATTTCTCGCCGACTTCAAAATCATTTAGGATTGGAAATTTTAAATTTTATAATTTGACATTTCAATTGGTTGAATTTGGGCATTATAAAATTATTCGAAAGTTTTGAAACCGATTTTTTAAAAATTTTTTAAAATTTAGAATTTGGAAAATCTGAAAAAAATGTAATTAACAAAATTTTAATTATTATAAAATACCTAGTTCTGGTATAATAAATTGAAAACTATAAACCATTTTATAATACCCAAATTCATAAAAAACGTCTTAATTAAAGTACATCGTAGAAATTTAACTCCAAAATTCTTCTCAAAAATTCTGAAAATTTTAATGTCTAAGCTTCTTCAATGCTAAATACAGAACGACTAACATTAACTTAAACAATATTTCAGAATTTAGCATCAGATAATTTTAGTGGTTTGAATCTTTAAATTTGGGAGAATTTCCGAATTTTTGAATACCTAAATTTTTCGTAGTACAATTTGGGCAATCATTTTTTAGGAGATTCAGAAAATCTGAATAATAATGGAATTTTATAAGTTCCATATTCTATTTAATAAACATTTGATTTTATTATGATTGAAGCTAACAAAATTTATAAATTCACAATTTTGATAGAACTTTCACTAGAAATTTAGAATTCTTGAATTTTGTTGTCTTTTGAAATATTAAATATTTTCCACCAAATTTAAATTTTATTATTAAATTAAAAAATTCTTCGGAATTTTAAAAAAGAGTTTTACAATTCTTAATCGAAATTTAATTTAAATTTTTAAAATTTTGATTAACAGTTTTCGAACCAATATTTTATGAACTAATTAAAATTTAATAAATTTGGATATTCTGAAATTGTTCGAACCATTCAAAATTTCACTGTAACTTATTGAAGTTTTAAACCGCACTATTCGCCTTTTAAAGAATTTTCCAAATTTTAAAATGTTTGAGATTTTAAGTTTTTAAACACCGATTGTAAAAACTAACATTAGAAAATTACTTAAATCAAATAAACAGTCTATAAAGTAATTTCATTTGGAATGAACTACAAAAGACAAAATTCTAGATGCACAATGAAGAACAATTTGAAGTGTATGAAAATCTAGAATTTTAACCAATTTTAAATTTAAAAACGAACTTTGACTTAAATTTTTCGTTCACTCGTCTCTTAATTTAATTTATGAAATTTTCCAAGAGTCTGAAATGTCGGAACACTTACACAATATCGACATTTCGCTATTGTAAAATAAAACTGACAACTACAGTGATATTTTTCGATATGGAAACAAAATTTTTGGTTTATAAACGAAATAAAAATCCGATAAAAAGACGTTCAAAAATACTTTAAAGCGATCCTAACATAACAACCGTCCCGAAATTTGTGGAGTAAGACCCTTGAGTATTGTTGTAAACGATTTGTGGCCCATGTCTGGTCAAATTGTCCAACCAACGAAATTTTCTATTCAGAAATTTACCATAAAATCGTTGAATTTCCATTTGTAAGCCAGAAGCTTAAACTTCGAAATAACAATTAATCAATTCTTACTAGATCATTTGGGATTTCCGAAATTTCAATTTATAATTTATAAATATTCAGTTTTCCAAACCAAATTCTCAATCTCTGATCTCAAATTTCGGGTATGAGGTATAACAGATGCTAAACTCTGAAATTAAGAAGTTCAGATTGATTTGAACCGAAAAACTTCCATTTTTCGAAGATTCAAATATCATAGAGTTCCAATTCTGAATTGTTAGATTTACAGTGCTTTTTTTAGAAATGATCCACTAGTTAAACTATTGAGCTGTCTATAAAATTAGGCGAAATTTTTAATGACAATGGCCAAGGAAATTTTAAATACCTCAGAAATTCACCAAATAACATAAAATTGACCCTAAAGTTTGGTTTATAACAAAACCGACAAAACTTGAATAATTCTAATATTGCGAATACTAGAAGAATTTGAAACGATTGCAAACATTAAAAAAAAAAATTCGTAAATTTTTAAATGTTTCATGTTAGGGTTAATGTTATAATACATAATGTTTGTCGTACGTCATAATTAGAAAAGCTTTGAGAATTTTTCCGTTTTATCTGCGATATTTTCAAAATTTATTGACTTAGAATTTTTAGAATTTATTAAGTTTTATTTATAGATTTATAGGCGGCAAGCAAAATACTTATACCCTAGCCAGACTGTGGTTTAATAAATCCGATTTAGCTAAACTAGTTTAAGTTTCTATGCAAAAACAAAGCGATTAGCTAAATCGAGGTTGACACACTGCGGCTAATCTCGAAAAATTCACTAAATCGGTTTTATTAAATCGCAGTATATCTAGGGTATTAGATATTTGTTGTTTTCATATATCTGATTGAATGTGTGTTGATTTTTGAGCACTCCCATTTGAAAAATTATTTCACAACTGATGATGCCAGACTATCGTAATTCTGCTATTTTACTTATGAAACTGCTAATTTTGACTAATTTTTGAATTCATCGTGAATCTTTTGGAAATTTTAATTTCGACGTCTTCGAGTATAGTTTCTTTCTAATTGGCAATACTCCAAGAAATAGATCCATTTTATTTTACGAAATTCTAAAAATTTATCAAATTTCATCATTATCTGTTAAGAAACATCCTACATCTTCCTTCATTCGTAAATAACACCTTTGAGTTTTAAACGAATAGTACGCTTACTGGGTGTTATTCTAATAATGCGCCCTAGGCGTTATATTTGCTAAAAATTTCTAAGCTTTACATAATTTATAATTATAGAAAATTACCAATTTTTTTTTTTTGATAATGTTTTTTGAAGACATTGAGGACTTAATATTTTTTTGGCTTTAAAAAATAAAATCAGTTCCTACATCATTTGATGATTGATTCAAATATTACTGCACAACAAATAACAGCCTTTGAAACCTTTTCTGTCGTCATATATTGTTGAAGTTTAACTCCTTCCGCCTGGTAGAACTTCTAAACGAAGTTAACAACCGAGGTGTTAAACCATATCCACGTTTCCAAATTTACGTATCATGGCTAATCCCTACCCACTGACTAATGAAATTTATTATTAACATAATTGTCAGCAAAATGAATGTGCTTCAACATTTTCACAATTTTCAGGATTTTCCGTTATATCCTTAACAAATTCACTTTGAGACCTAGTATCACTAAATAAGTGTTAAAATATATATAAAAAAAAAATTTTAAAATACCACGTTTTTCTAATGCACTAAAAAGAAGAAAATAATTTTTTTCTGGGCATATAGAATTATCTGGGCATTTATACTTAAAACTAGCACCAATTTTCAACAACTAAAAATGTGGGGCGCAATTTAGAAAAGAAAATTGATAAATGTGATTTGGATAACTTCTTATGGTATTTTTAGAACATTGTGCTAGCTTAGAACCTTACTATACCTAATTTATGATTAAGGTGTATGTGTCCCAAGTGGCAACTGGACGTATTTGTCTAATAAATATCTAGTTGTAAGGACGACTATTGACACGCTTTACGTCTACATGTCATTAGTCTTCCTTACAACTAGACATTTACTAAACAAATTCATCCAGTGTCCACTCGGGTGTTTGATAAAATAAATTAGGGAATTATAATTTTTTATTAAGCTTTGCTTCTAAATATTTTTCAGTCGTCTCGATATTCAATCTTGTACGAGATATGCAGGGTATACGAGAAATTTTGACGAGAGTTGTCAAATATAAGATGCTAGTATCAAAGCCCTAAATTTTCACATTAAGTACACCAAGAACTTATTTTTATTTTTTTATAAAGAATTGATTTACGGAACTTTTACTTTTTTTTAAAATTATTAGCAATTTCATATACGAGTATGATATCAATTTTCTTTTCTAAAATGCGCCCCACGTTTTTAGTTGTTGAAAATTGGTGCTACTTTTAAGTATAAATGCCCAGATAATTCTATATGCCCAGAAAAAAATTATTTTCTTAGTGCATTAGAAAAACGTGGTATTTTAAAAAGTTTTTTTTTATATATTTATTTTACTCTTTTTAGTTGTACGAATTTTGAATCTTGTTATCAATTAAAACAATTTTTTTTAAAATAAATTTCATCTCTTTATTCAAGTAAATTTATACAATTTATCATAAACATTTAACATTAATTTCCAAACAGACAATCAAGCTCTTTGGTCAAACCTACAGTTTTATTTACATCTGCTGGTAAGATATTAACCATGTTGACATTATCAACATTTCTTGTTGCATCAATAATTGCTCGAATACTGTGCTCGAATTTTGAAACTACGCACTTGTTGAGCTCGATATTGCTCAAATACAGCAAGATTATGGGCATCTACTTGGGCTCTTAAAGGAAAAATTCGAATGGCTTTATCCAATGCAAAATCTCCAGTTGCCTCTGTCATTTGTTTTGACATCAGAAGCTCAAAATGCTGACCATTTAATTTTCCAACTCTAAGGGCACTCAAGAGATCAGCAAATGTGTTGTCTCCTTGCTGCCGCATGTTTTCTGTCAGCTCACATAAAGAAAACAATCGCCACAAATGAGTCGCTGGCAAGAATCGAGTTGGCTAATTGAAAATTTGTGCTCCTTTTACGGGATGCAATTGCATCAAGTCACCGAAAACAATTATATTGATACCTCCAAACACTTCGTTCTCTTTATTTTTCAATTGTCTCAGTCGTGAGTTAATCATGCAAAGCATTTCATAAGGAACCATGCTTATCTCATCAATGAAAAGGTAATCAACATCCTTCCACTGTTGACGCATAATCTCCAGGTAATTTCCTGTCAATTGGGGCATATTTGGTGTAAAAAAGCCATCTTTTTGAACAGGCATTTTCAATAAACTGTGAATTGTTGAGCCTCCTACTTTTGCACCTCCTGCAATGCGAAACATTTTTCACTAACACATTTCACTAACAGTTTTTGCACTAACACATACAAATTTTCTTAAATTTTTGTTTCGAATGTTTGAAAATATGAGATTGTCAGGTGAAACAACCAAGTGAACAAAATTTCAGCGAAATCGAAAAATGAGAAGTGCTTCAAATTTCGACCTCAAATTTTGACCCAAACAGACAGACAGATAGACAAGAAAGCAAGTTAAGAAAAACTTAGTAAAAATAAGCTTTTTTTGATAGGAATTCAACGCTCCTCTTTTTCCTCTCGATATTTTCAACCAAAAAATAATTCGCTATAAACGATAAAAGCTGGGGGAGGGAGGTAACTTCCTGATTATCATATTATACCGCGTTCACGGTAAATTACCATTTATCGATTATTAATAATTCCAGCTATTCTGACCAAAAAATTTATCTCGAAACAAAACTCAATTCTCCATATACACAACCTGGAAAATCATGAAGAGTTTGGCCACTACTTTATCAAGTAAACACTAAAATTTTATACACCTGCAACATTATGACGCCTACAAGAAATTTTGTTTCAATTTGTTTATTGAATTAACTTGTGACAAACTGTTTTACTTTTTAATTTGAAAATTTCAATTAAAAACCCCTCAGCATCTTGCTCGAATGGAGATTTTTCAAATATGACGATTGTCCTACTTTGGAATAAAACGCTCTAGTTCCTTTAAACCGTTAATTCTCGTGACGAAATAAACGCTACAACCGTTTTCACTTTTTTATAGAAAGCTTGAATTTACATTTTGATAAAGAAAAAATCGGAAGTTGAAAATTTCTGATGATGATTCCACTTTATTTTATTACGTAAAAGATTTTATGGAGATATTTATCAACGAGATCACAAATTGTTGACAATTAAATTAGCATGCCAATTATTGATTTGTTCGAAGAAGTTCTGGTATGAAAAATTCGTCGAATGGCGTAAAAACAAAATTGCTTAGCAGGAAGACACGTACTTTTAACAGAATTTGAGGTTTTGTAGAATCGGTCATATTCATCAATATAATGGTCTTGAAAACCTCAAACAAGTTTGCCAAAGTAAAAAAAGCTCAAAGTCAAAGTCAAACATGTGCATTATGTTATAATATACGCTGAATTGAGGAGCTTCCATCATTAAATGGATTTAATATAAATAACTGTAATCCAGTTTATACTTCGACCGATGTCAACCAAAAATTGAAGGCGGACAGGAAGCCGAAAAACAACAAGGGTCGAGAACCGGGTGAGAAAACCGCGTTTCACCGCGAATTTTGTTATTTAGGAATATCGAATTGATTAAATGAAGATACCATGTTACCCAATTGCTTATACGATGTTACCCTTTATATACCATACATGATTATTATTAGCTTTGAACACTAATAGATTAAATAAATATGACAAATACTATACAACAACAATGACAAAAGAAGACCAAACAATTCGATAACACATACATAAGATATACTGCGCTTGTTAACTTTATTAAGTGAAGAACAAGATTAAAGTATTCAACTATATTGATACTGAAACGCAAGAATCGATTTTCATGAGAAAAAACTACTCGTCTTAACACTTTACGTTGCTGTGTGTGAGTAGGTTTTGTGTTTGGTTGGAATTAGGTATGACTATATCAGAAAATCTAACGCGATTTTATTAAATGGTTGTACATAGGCTTAATATATAGGAACACTTTGGATAATGCTAACCACATATTCTAGCTCCAAGAAGGTTTGGAATTTCATAAATGGCTTTTAAAAAAAACTAAGTAATCAAGGCAATGCGTTAAATGGTGTATTCCTGTAACACGTAATCTAAATACAATGAGTGTGTACGGTACTAAGCTTTTTATTTTTGTCGTAAACGTTGTTGTGTGTAGTAGTAGTGAATGTGTTTTGTATTTCGTTTAAACATTTGGTTTATTATTTCTTTATATAAATTCTATTTTTAGATCGCGGTATTTTTAAATGGCCTTGAAAGTGTGAGTGTGATATGGCTTTTCATTTCTTTATTACAGCGAAAAAAAAACACACATTTAAAATAAAAACATAAATAAATATTTATTTTATTTTCAAAAAAAAAAAAAAAAAAAATTGTCGTCTTACAACTTAAACAAAAAATGTAAAACGAACGATATAAGAAATTACAGTAGATTCTCGAATTAAAGTCGCGTACACATTACGTGTGTGCACTTATGCATAGTTGTTTATACAGACAGACCTCATAAATCAAAATGATTTTTAATTAATTGGCAGATCCTTTCGTGCAGAAACTTGTAAACAAATTTTATTTCCTGCCATATTTTACCTACTTCCTTATGTACTACACAATATTTTCAAATTTTTTTATTTACTTAGTATTGTGGAACAAAAATTGACCAAAATAGTTGTATCATATTACGACCATTCACAAAATTAAGCTGATTGGTTTCTAATTCCGGCTATTTTATATTTGACATTTTTATGATTGATTAAATATACATATTTGCTTTTGGATGTCAATGACCAAAACAACATTGATTTATTGATGGAATGAGATTTTCCCGCATTTATATAAGACGGTTTATTAAATGCTGTACAAAATACATATTTGTGATTTTTAAAGCGTGAAATATTATTTCCACGCTTTACACACTGCTACATAATTATAATCAATAAACGTAATAATAAACGAGGTGACGAAATTGGTCACTTAGGATTTTAGCCTACAATCATTCTACAGCATATTCCACCTTTTTTATTTTGATAGCAAAAATGGTTTGTTGAAATATTAACCTGTCCAATAAATGGAAAAGGGCCCACAAAGCTACACTATCGGTGTGAGGTTTGTCACGCAAAGTGTAGATAAACTAATTAAAGAATAGTGTAAGTGTATTGGAAAAGTGTAGTTATTTATAAAGAAAAATGTAACAATAACACCGGCACACAAGAAAAAAAAAATTCTGAACCCGAGGTCTGACATGTCAATTTTTATGTATTTTGATGCGCTGAATACGAATCCGATGTCTGTTTTGCTCCATCTCTCACCAGTTTTCCACAAAACCCCAATTTTGGGTCAAAATTGCCCAAAGTCTATTTTTTGTACCGTTTACTCCAGTATATCGTTTCCGGAGTATTTTTAACCGGAAAAAAGTATTCCGTAGTTCAAATTTTCTTCTGACTCTTCATTATCCCAAAAAAACACAACAGGCTTTACAGCAAATGAACGTGTGGCTGCACCCAGGGCACCTCCACGTTGTGACAATGGGCAACGTAGTTGTCCCACTATTAAGGCCCTGGGTTACGGCTTTCATGCCGTCATGGCAACCACACATAAAAAGTGTTACGATGCAGGGAACGTATACCCCAGTATCGGTGGCTGGTCAGGGTGCGAAAGCGGGCCGCTGGCGTCATCATGCGACCGTAGCTCCTCAAGGGTAGGTAACTTGACCTTTGAGGAGTATACAGCTACAAGAAGACATCATTTTGATATGGACCCGAATATGTTTTGTTACATTTGTGGTAATTTGAAATAGTTAACTGTCAGAAGACTATATCTGACTCGACTAAAAATATGTACCACGAATGTTTCGGTAGAGAGTTCCTTGAGGAAAATATGTGAACGCCAAATATTATAAGCAATGCATGTTCAACTATGCTAAAGCGGTGGAAGAATAGTAAGAGTAACTCAAGTAAAGGAATGTTACTTTTGTAATACCGAAGTGAAAGGTTTTAATTTAGAGACTAAATCAAATATAAAGGACGCAGATATATGTAGAATGACGAAACCTGTAAAGTTCAATTACTTCAACTCAAGCTTTTTCAAACAATGAAGAAAGTTCCAATACTCTTCACTCAGAATGATCTCAATAATTTGATTAGGAGATATATATGTAAGCATTACCAAAAGATGTATCTGAAGGCTTAGTTAGTGAACTGAAAAGTCGAAATTTATTACTACTGGAACAAAATCTTCAATTTATCGAGAAAGAGAAAAAGGAATTTCGAAAGCAATTTACCAAAGATAGAAAACTTCATTGGTATATTGCACAAATATACCAGCACTGATGAATGATTTAAAACCGAATATTTACAAATCTGACGAGTGGAGATTATTCATTGACTTCTCAAAACTCAGCCTAAAAGCGGTACTACTGCAGAATGGAAATAAATATACCACTGTGTGAGATATAGGATATATTTTGCTAAAAATCAAGTACTCAGAGCACAATTGGCAAGTTTGTGGGGATTTAAAAATTATAACAAAACTGCTGCCTGTCAGCAGCCTGGTTTTGTGAAGTACCCTAGTTTTAAATGTATCTGGAATAGTAGAGACCGTGAAAACCATTACGTTAAAAAACCGTGGCCGTTAAGAGACTGACATTAGCCAGGAAAACCTAATGTAATTAAAGAACCTTTATTAGATACCTCAAAAACTTGGGCTGATGAAGCAATATGTAAAGGCATTAGATACAAAATGTCAATGTTTCCAATACATAGCACAACAATTTCCAAAATTGACAGAGGTTAAAATTAAAGATCTCAAATACGAATCTATTTCAAGACAAAAATTTCGTTAAAACCATGCAAAAAAAATGAGAAAGCTGCCTAGCTCAGTTTTAGAGAAGTTGTGAAAACTTCTTCGAAACACCAGAAGTGAGCATTACAAAGACATTGTTACAAAATTGATAGAAAATTATAGGCAATTGGGATGTCTTGTGAACTTAAAGCTCAATTTTTTGGATTCCCATCTTGATTACTTTCCTGACAATTTAGACGACAATAGTGAAGAACAAGGGAAGTGCTTCCACCAGAATGTAAGGGAAATGGAAAGGAGAAATCAGGGAAGGTGGGATGTTAACATGTTAGCAGACTATTGTTGGATGCTAAAAGAGATGAAGAAATAAATCTGAGAAAAAGACGTAGAAATCCACTTTTTATGTCGATAGAGGACAAGAGAGTACGTTATAAACGCAAGAAATGACATCAATAAAACTTTACTTGAACGCTCGTGATAGGTCAATGAATACAAACTGTAACTCAATCTTGAGCAGACAAACTCAAACTGCAGCAAGGTGAAGGGAGCTCGTTTCAGCTAAACTTTCTTAGTTAAGTTTCACTTTCCGACTGCCAGTAACTTTGTCTCAGTCACACAAGCCACGAATTTGTCTTATTTGTCTTCTATTTGTAACTTATACTCTCTGAACTTCAGTTTGCTTGCCATAATTCAAGTGTGAGCTTTGCGTCTCGGTTTGAGTAACAGTTTGTCTGAGTTTCTTTGTCTAACTTTCTAACAATGGTTTAGTCAAAAGCCATTAGTAATCAAAATAGAAAGTTAAATTACTTTGGAATTTGTTTGGCCATTTTGACCTAAAGTTGGGCTTTTTTTGGGGTACTGAAGTGTCACAAGTAAATTTGGACTACGGAATCCATTTTTGCGGTTAAAAATACTCCGGAAACGATATAAGTATCTGGAGTAAACAGTACAAAAAATAAACTTTGGTATTTTCTTGGGCAATTTTGACCCAAAATTGGGGTTTTGTGGAAAACTGGTGCATGATGGAGCAAAACCGACATCGGATTCGTATTTAGCGCATCAAAATACAAAAGAATTGACATGTCAGACCTCGGGTTCAGACATTTTTTTTTTGTTTGTCGGTGTTATTAATATCGTGTTGTTTAAAGATGATACCGAGAGTTAAATTACTCCATTTATGGAACGTCCTATTTATGGGGCCTATATTTTCTTAAACTGAACACTTCAAGATTTCCAAAACAATTTTTGTTATTACGATAAAAGAAGGTTGGCCCTGTACAACACATTTTTGAAAATTGTGAACTTGACGTAACATGTTTAAAAATGCTGCTGAGAATTGTTTTGACCTGTCCACTTTATGGCCCACATCTGGTAACATAGTTTAGCATCAATTTCAAGATTCAAGAAAAATTTATCGGACATGCCTAAACTTTTTTATTTTAATAACAAAAATTGTTGCGGAAATTTTGACCTATCCATTTTATGAAAATATTTTGCCCTATCTATACCACCAGTTGCACATAGTTATCGGTACACTTAAGCCACCCACTGAAAAACGAAAAGAAAAATCGGTTTTTTTTTCGATATAATTCTAAAATTATTGCTTTGTTTTCGCTGAAATCTTCTGGTTCTTTATCGAGTGGCAACTCGATGGTGGTGACCATACAATACCATTTTCATTTTAAAAAATTCAAAAACATTTTTAATTGGCTGAGAAAATGAAAATTTAATTTTTTCGGTTCTAAACAATTTTTTTCGGCCGAAAAATATTAAATTTTCATTTTCTCAGCTAATTAAAATTTTTTGAATTTTTTAAATTGAAAATAGTATTGTATGGTGCACTTGGTCAAGAACCAGAAGATTTTAACGAAAACAAAGCAATACTTTTGGAATTATATCGAAAAAATTAATTCCGATTTTTCTTTTCGTTTTTCAGTGGTTAAAGCGCTTTTAACTTTACAATAATTTTTGTAACTCCACTTTGTGTGAAATTTTTTGCATCTGTTACACTTTTCGTTAATTTGTTGATGTTGATTATCTCTCTCTAAGTCACGAACTTAGTGGAAAAAGTTAAGCTAGGTTTGCTAAAACTTAATGCTGAATGGAAATGACTTTTGTTCTAATAAGGATGATGTAGTGTTTTGTATCTCCTCTTAGAACAAGATTCAAAGGTCTTTAACGGAGCTCTAGTATAACCTACGCGGAAGCGTAACTAAGCCAAAATTCATTAAGATCCTCGAGCTAACAAAGATAAAGTAGCGTCGCCAAAATCAGAATAAGACATCCAATTTTAGTACAAATCTTAAAACTGGCCTGAGCCACCGCAGAATTTTTTGAAGTTAGATAGAACAAATTGTTAGGCGATTACGGTGAGCCTTACCTGTTGCCAGGGGAGTGTAAAGTTGCGATATTGAGTGTTACATTTAAAATGTTTTATACTGCCTGTCATTTTTGGATTATAGTTCCAATGCTATAGAAAGATAAAACATTCTAGCCAGGTTCATCTGACAGACGCAACTGCGGAAAAAACAGCGAAATGTAGACGCGCGGAAGGAATATTAAAACTTGACTATCACTTGGCACAATAAAAAATACGAGAAAGGGAATAAAGGCGATGGCCCATGCAGAAATGGCAAGCCAGCATTTCAAAACGTCAAATTCAGTTTTTGGCAAAATTGTTTTATTTTGATAGATTGGATAGATTTGCTATAAATGATTTAATTTTTGAATTGATTTTTGGAATAAAATTAAATCAATTTTAATTATATTTATCTTATCTAAGAGTCCAACGAGCCGTAGTTACTTAATCAAACCTGATGGGCTGTGGACAACGTCTACTGGGGAATTACTGGCGCTTCTGTTGGATACCCATTTCCCAGGTAGTGTGGATGTGTCGACGGAGCTTGGCGGTGAGGGAGAAAGAGTATCGTCGGGATGCCCGGAGGGAATCGTGTGTAAGAACCGGATCTTATGGGCATTAAACGGCTTTAAACCCTTTAAATTGGCAGGCCCGGACGGTATCATCCCAGCGGAACTGCAAAAACACTCGTTGATCATTCTCCCATGGCTGGAGGTGATATTCAGGGGGTGTCTAACTAAAACTGAATTATATTCCTAGGAAATGGACGGAGGTTAGGGTGATTTTCATCCCGAAAACGGGGAAAAATTCACAGGCCTACCCAAAGAACCTAAGACCAATAACTCTATCATCCTTTCTGTTGAAAACATTGGAAAGATTGATCGACATGTACATACGTGCAAAAATAAAACTCAGTAATTGGGCGACTTCTCAACATGCGTACTGGAAAGGGAGATCTGTGGACACGGCTCTGCATTCCCTGGTGCGAACAACTGAGAAATCAATCCACTCGAAAGAGTACTGTACGGTAGCCTTTCTCGATATAGAGGGCGCCTTTAACAATGTCAGGACGGAGGCAGTTCGGGAAGGACTGTCTTTCTTAGGTGTGGACGACCCCTTAGGGAGATTGATAAATCAGATGCTAGAAGGCAGGATTATTAACGCGGATATAGGGGAAACCACAATTAGGAGGCGGATAGTTAGAGGAACTCCGCAAGGTGGTGTCCTATCACCTCTTCAGTTATCAATGGATTACTTTTGGAACTGGAGAGGGAGGGAATAGGAGTGATAGCGTATGCAGATGACGTGGCGATCGCGATCTCGGGGAAGTACCTAGGCACTATTAAGGAGGTCATGCAACACGCGCTCGTAATCATTACAAAGTGGGTCAGCAAATGTGGGCTGGGTATAAATCCATCCAAAGCAGAGCTGGTACTCTTCATCAAGAAATATAAAATTCCGGTAGTCGCCCCTCCTACCTTAAATGGCACGGCGTTGCCTTTACTGATAAGGCAAGATTTCTGGGCATAATCTTGGACAGTAGGCTAAATTGGATGCCCAATATTTTAGAGAGGGTAAAGAAGTCTACCATGGCTCTGCACTCATGTAAGAACGCCTTCGGAAGGAGATGGGGTCTAAAACTACAGCTGGTACACTGGCTTGTCACCGCTGTAGTCAGACCGATTCTGATGTACGCGGTGAGTGTATGGTGGCCAGCACTAGACAAGAAAACTTATAATAATAAGATAGAGAAGGTACAGAGAACGGCCTGCTTGCTTATAAGCGGGGCACTGAGGACAACCCCTACACGTGCCTTGGAGGCTATGTTCTACCTTCTTCCTGTCGACATCTTTGGTAAGCAGAGAGGGGCAACTACGGCTACATGACTCTCTGCCGTGTGTGAGTGGAAATGTCTTTAGACGGGCCACTCGACGATTGGCAGGTCGCTAAAGGCAGATGTGGAGAACAGTGACTACACAATACTGGTTGTATGCTTTGAAAAGGGTTTCCGGACTCTTCTCCCCTCAAGGGAATACTGGGGGAACAGGTCAATAGCAGAAACTGGTTGTATACAATTTTACACTGACGGCTCCAAGCTAGACGGCAAAGTCGGAGCAGGAGTCTTTTGTGACAAATTAAATGTGAATTTATCCGTTCGTCTTCCTGATCACTGCAGTATGTACCAGGCAGAGGTGGTAGCGATTGAGGAAGCGCTGACTTGGTTGAGGCATAATGTCATATCCACAAGGGATATAACAATATATGTGGACAGTCAGGCGGCAATCAAGTCGCTGGAATCAGTTTCTCTGACATCCGTGGTGTCATTGAAGTGCCGCTCATCTCTTAACGAGATGAGTGAGCAGTTCAATATCCAGATAGTCTGGGTCCCCGGTCACTCGGACGTACTGGGGAACTGCAGGGTTGACGAACTGGCAAGGCAAGGTACAACTCTCCAATTGAAACCGGAAAGGGCAAATCTGGGGAGGCCCATAGCGGCGAGTTTTAGGGCGCTTGGTAATGAGGCGATAGCCTTGGCACAGAAGAGGCGGACTAACACCATAACATGCAATCTAGCGCGGCAAGTCTGGCCGAAACTGGACTTGAAGCGCTCCAAGACACTACTATTCCTACGCAGACCTGATTTAGGTATAGTCGTGGGGTATTCACAGGACACTGCCTCATTGGGGAGCATGCGAGGAGGCTTGGGTCAATGACAAATAACTTCTGTAGAAGCTGCATGGATGAGGAGGAGGAAGAGACTCTGAGCCACTTCCTCTGCTCATGCCTGGCGCTAGCTTACAGGAGCCATAAATATCTGGGCAAGTATAGTTTGGACCGGCTTATGGATCTCAAGAACTGCAATGTGCGAGATATCTTACGCTACATAAGTAGCTCAAATTGGTTCCAGTGAAGTTGGAACAGGAGTAGGATCCCTCGGTATCACAACGGACCGTCACCGGTCTAAGTGTGCGTTTTGGCAGCCGCTCTAACCTAACCTAATTAAATTGTCTGAGTATAAGGGGATACTTATCGATTTCAATTATTTTTTAATAAGTTTGTTTAAACTGCTAAATTTTGACGCCCTTGTATCTCACCAAAATCTCCTCGCCTAAGTTAACCTTTCTGCTAACCGCATATTTTTGTATTTTGTTTAGAGCTTTTAGAGAAAAAACTTGTTTCATTTTAGAAGAGTGACGACTAGGGTGAACTGAGGAGGTCCTGGTTTCTACAGGCACTTTCTTGTTTTTCAAACGTCTGCGAGCGTCCGGTAAATGTCTTATCTTATCCTGAGAACTTATAGGAGGAACCGACAAGGCGTGATTTAATCTATTTCAGATTTGGAACTATTGATAGAATCTGTTTAAAATCTCAAATCTCAAATTTCACAAAAATCCATCGACAAATTTATGTGTTCCATTTGGTGCTAGAGGCGGAAAGAATTATTGAATTGGCTGTGTATGGAAAGCCAAAATCGGCCAATCTAATTTTTAGTTTATGGTATCGACCGTAATACCATTAATACGAGTCGTGTTCTAAAATGATTCAGACTGAAAAAAATCTTTCAGATATAAAATGTCACTAAACCTTTCAACAAATGGGCTTATTCCATTTGATGCTGGAAACAAAAAGATAATCTGAATTGGCTCAGTAAGTAAAAATAAATTGGGCGAATATAATTTTTGATTTAAGGTATCGACTAACATCATTGGCAGTGTTCCGAAATATTTCTTAATTTCAGCCATGGTGTAATTAAGAAATCCAACCTCAGATGATATGGCCGAAGGAACTCTTCAGGGCAGGTATTCTTTAATTTTATGTTACGAACTGCGAAAAGAATCCACTTTACATCTCAATCTTGGATGTACAATTTTATTAAACTCCATCAGCAAACGTGGATAGTCCTATTTTGAGCTGGAGACATAGCGAACTAGCTGGAACAAATTTGTTATATCATTAGTGCTCTTTCGCAATATTTCTTGAATTTGGCTCTTATTTTATTTAGAAAGTTCGACCTAAATGATATAACCAACCATTTTTGATTTATGGTTTGTATTTATGTACCAAAGAATCATTAGCAGAGAAATCTGACTTAACCAACATATTTGATGATAAATTAATTAATTGCACTACATGCAAATGAAGAATAATTGTGGCGGATTTTGAAACATTTCTGGAAGAGATTTCATTACAAATCTGTTTCCTAACCAATGGATAGTAGTCGCCACCAAACCAATTTTACTGTCCTGGTTTTTTTATGTCGAAATTTTCTACTTTTTCAAATTTTTTCTGACTTCGTTCAGAGTCGTTTTTGGCCTGGTCATATCCTAGTGACAGCTTCTATTGGCTATCCTTATTTTAAACTAATACCAACGCAAACCCTCAACTAAAAGTATATAAGTCAATGAATAAAATATCGCTAATCTCCTAAAATTTGCGATGGTTTTTGGTGACGTTCGGCTTCAAACATTTCGAGGCTTCAAACATTTTCGAAAATACGAGGTATGATCGAAACACGCGGAATTTTTCTTCGCAATATTGTTAACTACATATTTAAATGTTTTGGCGAGTCTTCTAATAAATAAAACAAACATTTACCAGTGGCTCAAACGCTTTAAAGAAAGTCATGAAGACAGATATGACGAATGCATTGGATGCCCCAGCACGCCAAATGCACAACCGTTGAAATCGTCAAGAAAGTGAAGGAAATGGTTATTGGCAAAATAACTTAGACGAACTCTAATGGCCAAATCACTAGCAGATAGGTTGCTGATGATGTTGGTATATAATTTGGCTCATGAAATATTTTTTTCGAACGTGTCGGTCATGAAACGTCTGTAACAGCAAAATTGCCTCTAAAATTGTTGAATTTTGGCTAAAATCAGTGTCGAATGGATATTACTCAGAAATTGGTGAGTAAAGTCAACGACGATTAGAACTGCTCAAACGGGTCAAAACTGCTGATAAAATAGGAGCTTACGAATATGACATAGAAACTAAGGTCCAATCGTCCAAATAGAAGCTTCCTAAAGAGGCAAGACTAAGACTTCTTCGAAACAACTCATGTCTATTGGTACCATGATAATGCACCTACTCACACTTCTTTGCTGGTTCGTAAATTTTTGGCCAAAAATAATACCGTTATGATGCCGAACACATCAAAACTGTGTAACCTTTTCGACAGCCAACAGTAAACTAAACATCCAATGTGCCTCCAAATGTGAAGATGCTTCAGAGAAAAGTGGACCAATAGAACAAAAAAGACAATTGTGACAATTGGACTTATACACCCCATGCCCCAAATCATGTATTTTATCCCCTAATAATTCCTGTTGTTGTCGAAAATATTTGATACTCCTTCCAGAGGTGGTTGGTTTTATGACCAAATTGAATTCAAGCTTTTCCATTTCTCAGCAATACGATTTTTGGCCTTTAACAAAACTCTACAAACGTCATTTCCATTTTTTGTGAGAATAACTACAAAAAAGGTAGATATTTTAAAACTCAAAATTTTTTTGGCGTGAAGGACAAATTTTTAAACGTGGTCAGTTTGGTAAGCGTGCCATGTATTTGCGATTACTACTCTAGAGTGCTCCTGGGGATCATTGTATTGATGTTATTTGGCAATAGCTATCACTGGAAAAAAATTCAGGTCAAGTTTTCCGTAGGAAATCCGGGAAAATTCCATTTTTCAAAAGTCACTAGAAATCATGGAGAAAACTCCATGTACTTCTGTTAAAGTTATCCATGCATAACTTTCAGCTAAATACTATCGGCCGATATCAGATATATTTTTTATTTTCGGCTAGAATGCTAAGAATGTAATCTGCATTATCGACTGGATAGTTTCAGCTGGAAAGTTTCGGCTAATTTTAACTTGGAAGGTTTTATTGCTCCAACAATTTTGGAAATTTGTCCTAAAAACTCACATTCTAAAGCGACAATAAGGAATAGAATACATATTGGAAGAGAGGCTTTTGTAATTGGTGATCCTTGTCAGAACAGTGGTTCCAACGATTTATAAATTCTAAAATAGGTGAACTTTTTTCAGCTCACGCTTTGTATACCAAATCTTCCGATCTAAAAACCAAATCAGAAAATTCACAAGACTGTAAATCTTCCGGAGCAACCTTCAAAACACTGGTAGAAAATGGCGAAGTATACAGTCGGCTATCTCTTTGTGCAGGATGTTGATGGAGATCATGGAGAGGCTAGTAGCATTAAACATACTTCAAAAAATGGAACTCAATTCCTGAACAACTTTGATGCGAAGATCACGATGTAGCCATTTTATGAAATTTCAATAGAAATGTAGATTACAACAATCGAACAATAGAATATATGTATGCTAAAGGCTTTTTTATGCTAAAGGCTTTTTATGCTAAAGGCTTTTTATGCTAAAGGCTTTTTTATGCTAAACGCTTTTTTACGCTAAAGGCTTTTTATGCAAAAAGCTTTTTTATTTGAATGCCAGAAGTTTGAGAGAAAACGTCGCTTAGTAGAAAGCCGCCATTACACAATATGTTGGAGTCATGATACCCAGAAGCCGGAAATTAGAAAGAGCTAGTTAAGTACTTTAGATGAAGAGGAAAGAAATTGGTGAAGAAATGTCAAATCCAACGTTACTTTAAAAATTAAAAACCTCTAAAATAGCCTGCCTCCGATAGAAATACCATTCAGTAATTTTTCTGAGGAAAATGTATGCATAATTAATTGATAAAGGTCTTACGTATGTGAAAATAGCACAGATCAATCTAGAGCAGTATACGTAATGTGATGATCTAACGCAACTCTTCTCAAAGCGACCAAAACAAATTGAGAATTTGACTAAAAGTGAAATGATGGGCAATTTCTACTAGAAGCTACTTATGCTTTTTATGGAAGCCGGAAACGATAGGAATTCCAAGGAACTAGGTTTACTCATTCTGTCTAATTGCCTTAAATGCCTGGTAATGTGAACCGGCTGAATTCGAAACACGAATTTATTTTAGGTCCATTTTTATTATCTGATCAACAAAAGAACATCATAGTCACTGGCGACTTTAATGCTAAGGACCAGGAGAAACAACACATTCGTGTTAAATAAGCAATAACATTTTTCCACTTACTGTCACACTGTTTATCCACAGAGGCGAGCCCGAACTTCATGAGAGGATGAAACGTTCTAGATGACCAGATATCTGGTTACCATCGAGTCACCACGTTAGATCTATCTGGGGTATCAGTAGGAAAAATTATGGTTCCGAATAACAAACTAGCAAGATTTACCAGTATTCTAGCGCTTAATCGTTAAGATTAAATAAATAATACTTCTATCGTTACTGGGAAAACTATTGAAAAAACTATTCACCTTTTGCATGAACGAAGAAGGCGTAAATGACCATATTTCGTGACATTTTTTATTAATAGAAAAATAACGACACTGGAAAATAGCAATTTTCAATGACAATGTGTTTTGTACTAAAAGACTTATTGATTTCTTCAGAATGCACCCTCAGAATCGCATTTTAGTACTTACAACTGTAAAATTTTAGTAGAACTTGATACAAGAAAAGTCACTTATAACTTATCGAGAATCTACCCTTGGACTTCATCAGTCTATAATCTGTCGAAAAACGTGTTGGCGGTGTACTCCCGTTGGAAATTTAATCTTTATGCATTCAAATATGGACATTTAGGCGAAAACATTTAGAAAAAGTGAAAATCTTGAAAATGTCAGGTTTTCACATATATTTCTGAAAATGATGACATACAGCTATAAAGTTTAATGCTCCTTTCGCAGAATTAATCGAAACAAACAAAAATTGTTTACCTTCGAATTTAATCAAATCCAAAATCATAAATGAATTGGATTTGAAAATGTCAAAACTCGTATGTACCACCTCCACTCTTTTTCAAAAAGTATAACATTGATTACATTGGAATTTCATATATTTACGTATGTTACCTTCAATCATATCCGTTTCCGCTCTTATTACACGTTTCATCTATCAACATCTTTTATCTTAAGAGGGCACATATTGATTTGTTCTGTTTTTTTTTTGTTTTCAATTTTGAAATAAAACTTTTGGTATGGCTTAGCAAATGTTGGTGTTTTTTATGTTTGCCTTAAAGGATTTTTTTTTTGAATTTTGATGAATTTGTAATCAGTTTAGTTGAATAAATATGCGAATAAACAGTTTGTGTGTGTGAACCTGCCACATGCCGGTTTTATGTTAAATCTATAAAAATTAAATGATTATTTGTTGAGTTAAAAGGAAGAACGAATGGAAATGATGTCGTTAAATTTTTCACCATACGCAAATAATAAAACTTTACCCTGAACATTTTGTTTATGCTCGAAAATTTATAAATACACTTTGTGTGTGAACAACCAAAGTGACGATAAATTTTGGTGAAAATTATGCAAGATTTATTATCGTGAATTTAATAATAGCTGAAAAGTTTTACCGTTTTCTTTGGAGCTGTAGACCGTACAAATGTAAACATTTCATTAGGTTATGTTTGAACTTTGTATACCTCAGTATAAAATATATTCATTTTCGACTATAAACAAGTCAACCCATTGTATAATTTTTGTTAGATTAGCACACAATCAATCAATATACCAAAACAGAACCAAATCATGTCTGTTATTTTTATGATAAAAATTGAGCGAAGGTAACACATTATAATTTATATGAAGTTAACATAAACAACATAAGCGAGAACCACTTCAAAACGAACACATTAATTAAGTTTTTTTTTGAATTTATAATGATAACGCTTTTCGATAACAAATAAAACTTGAGTTATAATTAAAATTTGTTGTACATTTTAAGTATTTTCAATTGAATCAGAGTACTATTTGTCGGGTAAATGAGCATATGGCATTATCTATGCAGACTGTTATAGGGAAGCTAAGTAGTATTCTGAGTGGACACTCATATTTAATACTAATCAACAAAAATTCATCTTGATTGCATGTTTGTGTGTCTGTTGCTTTCTAGAATCATGCATAATGGTTCTGACAAAATTAATTTCGAACATACACATATGCCCCTTTTTCACAAGGGGAGAATTCAGGTAAGCCTGTTGATAGCATTGAGTTAAATCAACGTGTTGAGACCAGTAGTTTAAACGTCAATTTTTCAATCAGTAGATTTTTCATACATACATGATGATATACTTGATTGCGCCCAATGTTACTCTTGCCAAGGCATCGATTGTGTTTTGCCCGTCCTGAAAATACCATTTTCACAATCGATACCTTGGTTTGAAATCTTTCGTTTTATCATAAAATTTGAGTCACATTTATCATAATATTTATAGATGAATCTACATTTTTCGTATGTGTTGGTGAAGAAGTTACACTGTTAAAACGAATATTTTAACGAGAGAAAGGTTGAAAATTAGAAAGAGATAATATTTGCCATCCTAATAGTACGAAAGCCTAAACTGTACGATTCCAATACGAATAAAGAAATTCCAAAAGTAGATTAGAAATTTCCACTAAAGCTTTTGAGTATTTTATTCTGGTTAGTCAGAAATTATCAGCCATATACGGGGAATTTGGAACATTGTTTTCTGTTGATGGTCCAATATCAAGCGTTCTCAGAGATTTAGGCAAGGTTCGGCTATAAAGGTCGAGTAAGCCTATTTATGAGGCACATTAATTATCCCTAGGGGAAATTACTCTATATTTTGTCCACATACTTTGACCGAAGGAATTTTACTTGAGATAAGACTAACAAATTTGATCGTTCAAGTGAGGCATCCACTAAAGAGAGTGACCGCTAAAGCGAGGTTTAACAGTATTTTGTTTTTTCCCGTTGCATCCGTAATTTTTAATTTGCTGCTGAAAGAAACCCTCGAAGCTATCAACAGTAAATTTAATTTAATTATTTCGAAATTAAACAGTACGCAGATTAGACAAAGCACATCGATCAACATTTGAGTGAGTCATCACCTATTAATTGTTTCTGATGACGAGAAACCTGCAATAGTGGATTCCATTTTAAATGATTTGTAGGGGATTAATATATTTCTTAACGAGAAAATTTGTATCAAAATTATTCATAAATTCTTAAATTATTTGTAAAATTTCCAACATTTTCGGTAATTTTTTTCTGTTTCTTTCGATCTTTCAAATCGTGTTTCATTCAATCGTTTGCAATTAGTCGTCCCGTCAAAATATAGTTTTCAAAATCCCTGAATTGGTCATTTGTCGAATTCCGGAACTAAGCGAGAGCTAAATAATAACGCCCGCAGCATCCGACGATTATCGAAACAATTATTATTTTTTTTAAAGAATTTCGGATCAAGGAATCCGAAGGCAACCCATTTTTTTTATCGAATATTGTTCGAACTAATTGACAGTATACGGCGAGTCTAACAAAAAATAAAAGAACACAAGAATAAAATGGCAGACGGCGAAAATAAAATGGATACATTAGACAAAACGCTCCAACACAGGCAACAAGTGACGTACGCATAACGGACACTGTAAATGGGAAGGAAATATCATCAACAAGCGTCAAACTGCAACCTTTGTGGACGGCATCACCATTGAACTGGTTCCGAGTGGTGCAGTTTGAAACGCAACAAATTAAATCCGAAAAAAACCAAATTTTTGCACGTACTTGGCGCTTTAATGCCTGACACGTGCAATCTTAAAATTAAAAAATTAGCTTTTAGAGCGCTTAGCTCCTTCAGAAGAGCAAAAGCTTGCACAATTACTGACAGGTCAGCAGATTGGCGAAGGTAAACCATCGGAAATTTTAAGGTCGATCCGCTCGAACGAACTTATCCGCGGTAGTAATTCGATCATTCTGGGTTAGAAGGATGCCAGAGATAATCAGGATAGCCATAGCAGCGCAGCCAGCGGAACAGACACTAGAAGAGTTGACCAAAATTGCAGACCGCATGTATGAAGCAATGCAGACAAATGTTAGCCATATAAGCGCAATCACCAGTCACAAGCAGACATATCAAACTTCACAAAGATTCCGTTCCACTCAGCGTAATGAGCAAGGTCAAAAGCTCCCTATTAGATCGAAACAAAGAAAAACAGTCGAAGAGCGTTTAACCCAAATCAAGGCAAAATTGAACCAGCTAGCCCAGGGGAATAGGCCACAATTACAAGGATGGAGATAGCGAAATAGATCTAACTCAAATAATAGAAATTATAACAATAGGTTGAATGAAGGGCAAGGGTCGCCAAGTAGACCTAATACAAACCGTTATTGTATATTACATTATAGATATCGAGAGAAAGCGAGAGCATGTTATCCGCCATGCAGCTGGAGAGGGAGCCAGCCATTAGCAAACCAGGCGACGACCGAAAACGTGCCGAGCACGTCAAAAAACATTTAAACAGTCCCCAGTTCTTTACGGCAGAGACCAACAAAAAACAAGCCGATTAATTGTATTTGACCAAATAAATAACCTACACTTCTTAATAGACACGGGAGCTGACCTGTCGGTGCTCCCTGTCAGACATATAAACATGTCAAACCTGAATTTTTATAATAATTATACAAGCAAAATGAATTACAATAATAATAATAGTAATAAGATTGGCAACATGAATTCTTCGCCAATTTATTTAAATTATAATAAATCCGATCTCGTGTTATCGGCAGCCAATGGCAGCACAATTAATACCTACGGTACAAAATTGTTAGAGGTTAATATCGGACTCAGGCGTACATTTGTTCATGCATTTATACTCGCCGATGTGGGTCTTCCGATTATTGGTGCAGATTTCCTGGTGAAATTTGGCCTCTTAGTCGATCTTAGGCGAAAAAGGCTACTTGATTCAGCGACTCAGCTGTCAATATGTGCCAACAAGACGCAAGTAGATATTGAAAGTCCAATTAATTTCGCAATCGAAAATGGCTATGGGAAAATTCTTAAAAAGTTCCCTTCGCTCACACCAGAGCCTAATTATAATACACCAGTGAAACATCCAGTGGTTCATCATATAGTTACTGAAGTACATTTACCAGTGACAAGACCGAGGAGATTAAATTCCATACGCCATAAAGCAGCCTTATTAGAATTTAAGCATATGGTTGAACTAGGCATTTGTAGACCTTCATCTTCTCCTGTATCATGCCCATTGCACATGGTCAAGAAAAAAGATCTTGATTGGAGACCATGTGGTGATTATCGCAGATTAAACACGATCACAACGGCGGATCGATGTCCGATACTGCATATTCAAAATTTCTTCATGAATTTGCATGGAAATAATATTTTCTCGAAAATCGACTTAGTCAGAGCCTATCATTTAATTCCCGTAGCTCCAGAAGGCATTCATAAAACAGCGATAACCACTCCTTTTGGCCTTTTCGAGTTCACTCGAATGCCCTTTGGTTTACGCAATGCCGCACAAACATTCCAGCGGTTCATTAACGAAGTAGTTAAAGATTTAGACTTCGTATTCGTCTATATCGACGATATTTTAGTAGCATCTTCCGATGAGGCACAGCACAAAATGCATCTAGAACAACTCTTTCAGAGATTAGTGGACTATGACGTGCATATTAAGAGCTCTAAATGCGTGTTCGGCGCAAGTTCTTTAGATTTTTTAAGCTATAAGATCACACCTAATGGTATTCTGCCCTCTCAAGAGAGAATTAATGCCATTATTGATTTCCCCGCTCCTGAATCAATTAAGAAGATTCAACAATTTGTTGGCATGGTGAATTATTACCACCGGTTTATACCGAATTTAGCCGAAACATTAGCCCCAATCCATACGCATTTAGCAAATTTACTGAAAAGGCATAAAACATTAAAAAAAATTTCGTGGCCAAAAGAATGTGAAGCTGCATTCCAACAATTAAAAAGTAAATTGGGTACAGTTACATTATTAGCGCATCCGCTGTCAAATACGAAATTTAGCGTGACATGTGACGTGTCAAATGTAGCAGTAGGAGCAGTGCTCCAGCAATATAATAAATATAGCTGGGAGCCTTTGGGATTCTTTTCAAAGAAGCTTTCGGACGCAGAAAGAAAATATTCCGCGTTCGATCGGGAATTATTGGCAATATACTTAGCCATCAAACATTTTAGGTATTTTGTGGAAGGTCGGGAGTTTACAATATATACCGATCATAAACCACTGAATAGAGCAATTCAGTCCAAAACTGAACGTATTCCTCGCCAATCTAGGCATTTAGATTACATTAGTCAGTTTACAACAGACATTCAGCATGTGCAAGGTAAAGACAACGTAGTTGCAGATGCATTGTCAAGAATCAGTACAACGATAATTGAAAATGAAACTTGCAGAAGTACTGATCAATTAGACATTAATACAATTGAGGCAAAGCTTGATTATGGCGCAATTATTTCAGCGCAGCAAAAAGACGAGAAACTACAAAATGTTTTATCTGGTTGTCGCCGTCATAAAGCTTCACATCGCCTTGAAAGCTTCAAACTTCCAGGTTTCGAGGTATACTACGAAGTATCGACAGGTACCAATCGTCCGTACATGCCTGAACCTTTGAGAAAGGCGATTTTTGAGTAACTACATAACCTTTCGCACCCTGGAGCTCGGGCTACACGTAAACTGATTACAGCTCGTTATTTCTGGCCAAGCATAAACAAAGACGTAACCCAGTGGGCACAGTCATGTTTAGCATGCCAAAAATCGAAAGTCCAACGGCATACCAAGTTGCCTTTAGCGCAATTCGAGATACCCCAAGGTCGATTTGAATATATCCACATAGACGTAGTAGGTCCTCTTCCACCGTCGATAGATTCACCCGCTGGCCAGAAGCCTATCCCATGATAGATATGTCAGCAGCAACGATTGCAACAACATTCGTTAATAATTATATTTCGCGATTTGGTGTACTGCAACAATAACAACAGATCAGGGCACCCAATTTGAGTCCAAACTTTTCAGTGAATTAACTAAACTTCTTGGCTCACATCGCATTCGAACTTCTTCATACCATCCACAAGCGAATGGAATGGTCGAACGTTTTCACCGGCAACTTAAAGCAGCATTGATGGCCCGTGATAACACAGCCAATTGGAGTCTAAAAGTTCCTTTAGTACTTTTGGGAATTAGAGCAACAGTGAAAGAGGATATAAAGTGTTCACCGGATGAGCTTGTCTACGGACAAACCTTGAAATTACCGGGTGAATTTCTTGCAGGTAATCCTCGCATTCCTACGCCAACCCATGACACAGTGATCGACCGTTTAAGATCAACTATGCATGATATCATACCCACTCCACCACGAGTAACAGAAAGCAAAATTTTTGTGCCAAAGTCACTTGAAAATTGCGACTATGTATTTGTACGCATAGATAAAGTTCGCACAGGCCTTACTCCACCTTATGAGGGCCCATTTAAAGTGATTCGCAAACTACGAAAACAATTTGTCATAGATATTAAAGGCAAGCAACAATCAATATCGCTTGACCGTTTGAAACCAGCGTATGGCATACTTTGCTCAATGGAACTGGAAGCACCAAAACCAATTCGACATGTGCATTTTAACCTTTACCGCAAGCAGTAGTAAATTAATTTATCGTATTCAGAACCTATTTCAACCGAATCATTTCCGTGGCAGCTATCTCAAGCCAATATTATAGATATAAATTAAAAACCCGACAGGTTTTCACATCAAAACCCGAGGGACTTTAAACTGCAAGGGGGGTGATGTAGGGGATTAATATATTTCTTAACGAGAAAATTAATCTCTACATGAATAAAAAACGGAAAAATTTAAAATTGAAATACAACAAAGTATTCGTCATTTACTACTGAGCTCATGCGCCATAAAAATATAAATTAATTAAATAATTTCAGAAGAATCAACAAAATTATTTTCATGATCAAGGTTATTGCGTTTTCTATTTGGTCAAATGATTGTTTTGCAGTATAATCAGCAATGATCAAAATCATTATCAGCAAAATATTTTATTCACATTTAAATGTGTAGCATATTCTCCTCTAATTCTATACAAGCGATTATACTTATTACATTGCCTGTCAAGTTATGCAATACCATTAGCATTTTATTTATGGTTTCAGAATAATATACTTTGGCACATAAAGGGTTGTGATATACACGGACAAACAAAATATATTTTGTTTGAACGAAATAAAAAACGAGGGGATCAGTTCTATCGATGAAGTGACATTACCAACGTAGGTAAAAATTATAAAAAGATATAAATTGTAAAAATACCAACAAAAGTGTTGGAAATTAATTTTTCCTTTTTTTTGGAAAAAATTTATATAACAAGTGTATGATACAATAGTGAAAAATTATAAATAAAAACTTTGTTCATAAATTAAAATAATAAATTAATAATTTTGTTAAAGTGAATTTTTTAAATAAAAAACTTTAAAAACCAAATCCAAAAAAGATTTATTAATCAAAATATTACAGATTTCTCTCTTCAACAGGAACTATCGGTCTAAAACTGATATATACTCCAAAGGAGGAGACTTCATCCCTTCAGTCAACAGGTCTACTATCGCCCTCCGACTCACTAAATATAAACAATACCCCTTTCCCTGTAAACCATCAATTTCACGTTTTCTTTCATCTAGATACGGTCAAACCGACATGAATTTATATTTTTGGAAAAACAATTTAGAAACTTTAAAAAAAAACTTAATTTTCGAGAGAAACTTTTTTTTACATAACCATAATTTTATATACGGCTACAAAATTTCGGGTGTTCATCCTTCTTCAATTTCTTTTTTCAACGAAATCAATAATGTTGTCTCACGGTTAGACATTTCAACGGCGAAGTCCGATTCAGTTCTGAAGATGAAGAGAGTTTTAAAAACATTTTTCAAGATTTGGTCAACCCCTATTTAATTATTGTAGAAAATGCGATCGAACGTGTTAAAGCAACGGTTCACTGAAACCAAAAAAAAAAAATATCTCGGGACCAAATATTTCTGGCGAGACGTCATGACCGAGGAAAATACATAGTGAAAAATGACAAATAACAAAGAAAGATTGTGTCAGAAGAGAATTTAGAATTTTTTCCGTTTTTTTTTACTGTTGCCTTGACAAAATGAGAGTACTACTCAAATTATTATTGTTGACTCCAAGAGCCATTTGGCTAATGGCATAAGAAACTGGGAAGTGAAATGTAAAAAAATGCTCTGGAAGCCTTCAATTTTGATGGTTAAAAAACTCTTAGGTTGTAAAGCATGGGATAAGCTCTATATGTATATATATATGGGAGTGGCTCTCAAGATACTATAGACCACTAATCTTTAAAACCCCTCACTTGGTATTTAAAAGACATGGCCCTTTCTAAGGTCGCTTAGAAAAATGGGTCGTTGCAGAGTCTGTAACGTCTGTAACCTGGGAAAGGAGACATTCGAACATTTACTGTTCACATGCGGTTGTGCTGCCATCACGCAGTCGGCTTAACGCCGACCCATTGAAATTGCATGCACCGTTATCAGGGGTTTGGAGTTACATGTGAAATCTCTCTAGGGAGGCACCACATTAGACCTCAGTGCACACACCTATATAGCTCATCCTGCTATAACAAAACAAAAACAAAATTGCTTTTGTACGTATTACTTGCCTAGAATGAAAGGGGTGTGTTTTTATGTTTTACTAATTTTGTCATGACATTGTGCCAAATTTTGTTGTCTCGAGATATTTTTGTTCTGAGTAAGAGATTTTTGAATACTGGTAGAGAGATATGTTTTTCAGGCGGTCTACTGTATACTCTTTATATCTCAATTGGATTATGACGATATCATGCGTGAAAATTTGTATTTATACTTCCTATATAAAAATTGATTTGGTGGGTTATTCCTAAGAATAAGGCCAATTCGAAAGTTACCTTCCACAAACATTTCTTCGCCTTATTAATATTCGATTTGCATTTCATTTGCTGGTGTCTCGCCACTTTAGTCACTGACGATGATTGGCGAAAATAGATGATAAATGATTGAGTTTCATTATTGATCGCCACAATTGGCTAAGCTCTCTATTTTGCTTGAAGCGGTCTGTCATGCAATACTTCAAAATATAACCCTTTTGATTGAGTCACATGGTATTTTGTACTGATTCCTTTGATTATTTTAAATTGTAACTTTTTAAATTTATTTCATTTAGTTGCTACATTTGTCACTTGATTTTCAGCAGCACATACATACAGATTTCATAGACCACATAACTGAAGTGATAAATCAAATTGTATACTATATATTCCCATTTTTTTTAGTTTTTATTTTTATTACAACAAATTACAACATTTATTATTTATTTGCTACATTATTGTTATTATTCTTATTTTGTTATTTGAATGATAAAGAAAATATTTTTTTTGTTATAAGAAATAATACAAAGAATATAAAATTAAAAAAAAAAAAACTTGAATATTAAGTACAGCCTCTCCAACAACCGATCACGAGCTCAATTTGAATTGCGGGAGAAAATTGAAAATACCAACTTTTATTTACCAACTGTATTTATATTATACTACACATTGCCATAAACTGTATATAACAATTCTAGTATTTAAATTTCGATTATTATTGCTGCTATTGCTATTTAAACATGATACTCTCTCTAGAGTCTGGTACATTATGTACAGCAACAACAACAACAACAACAAATCTGAACAATGAGTTCTATTTAAGATATTTATAGAATTGTGTTTGTTTCTTGTACATTTTTTTTTTTTATCTTAAATGAAAACATATCGTTTCATTTTTATGTAATAACAAATATTTAACACAATCACTGGGCGGATTTTCTTTATTTTATATAAAATTATTTATACATTTTATAAATTGAATTTGACTACAACGTGTTGCACACACCAATCTAATTTGCCTAATCTTGTCCAAATTTATTTATTTTTTTTTTAATATTGAAGAAAATTTCTTTCTAACGTTCAAATTCTGTTTTTAGATTTTCAGTGCGGGCAATAAATTTAATCTTATCTTTTGTCGCCTTTAGAAATTCTATTTGTTCAACACTTTTTTTTGTGTTTTTGTGTATGTGTTTATTTGAGAGTGTATATAGCTGGAAGTGTTGTTGTTTTGACCTTACACTTTTAAAATTTTTACAAGCAGAAAAGCATAATTAATTTTATAATTTTAATTGGCTGATTATTATTTACCTGGTTTCTGGTTTACAAAAATAAATGCCTTAGTTTAACTCGATCGAAATTATTTAAATTTCAGTGTTTCTCGAAATAAATACAAAAATTGTTCCAGAAGCAGCCTTACTAAATTATTTTGCATGACCTTAAAGAAGTAACCTATCAAGTTCAACAAGTCCGAAGAATTTTTTGCTAAATGGGACACGATAAGTGTTAGAAATTTGTCGAATTTTTAATATTCTCGGTTCTTTAATTTAATAATTCGAAATTCGATGAAAGACAATGAATTCTATATTTTAGTTTAAAAGTAAATTTTGAGTTATTGAATTTTTAAAACTTTGGGAATTGAATGAATTAAAGCTTACAGTCTCTAGTAGAAAATTTTTGAGTGTTGAAAGTTGAAGGTTTATTAAATTTAGAATTTTCGATTAGTTTTTTGTTAAGTCGAAGTTCCCATTTACATACTATATAATAATAGATAACTACATGACTTTTCATTCAAGTGAAAATTTTATTATATTGGGCATTGTAGATTTGCCTAATTACGAGTTCTACCAGAGCACCCTGTATTTTATAGAGCCATAATCAAAAAATCTGAGCTTTTATAAGGGAATTAGAAACGAGGAAAAAACCAAACTTTTCATAGTAAAACACACAAAACATATGGGAAATCACTGTTTTTCCTAAGACAAATTTTTAAATGAAAACCTTACAAATTCTTAATTATGATTTCTGAAATACTTTCATAAATGTTTGAATTTCAACATATATGAATATCGTTTAAGTAAATCGTTTTCATTTGCTTGTAATAATTGATTTATTTAAACCAAAATATTAAAAAAATTCATAACAACAGCATTCTGGTCAAATTGAAATAAAAGCTTACTATGATTCGTTTGGTCATTAAGTCAATTTACATTACATAGATGTCAGTGATGGCCGTAAAAATTTGGAAAAATCGTACCAAAAATTACCACCTGGGGAAATTTCAAGTTCAAAAATTGTAGGAAAAGCAAAACAAATTCACAAAATATAAGAACGTGTGATAATTTTGCGATTAAATAATTTTTTTTTCGTATTTTTCTTTAAACATTTTAGACATCTTACGTACACTAGTAAAACTAAAGATAAATTTAGCAAGTATTATTTTAATTTGTCAGAGCCAAATTGATGTATTTTTAAAAATTAGAGTTCGAAAAAATATATTTTAGAAATAATTTAATTTTAATATTTCTGCAATTAATATTTACTTAATACCAATATGGCCTTCTTCTATATTGTTCTTAAAGATATGTAGAAAACTTTTACATAAACATTTTATGACGTTTTTGCTTTTTTCATTGAAAAACTTGAATCTAAAAAACACCATTTTTACTATGGATTCCTATGGAAATCAATGAAAAGTTATACCACTAAAAAAGCTTCTAAAAAATACGTCATTAAGATTATGGCTCTATACTCTAGAAAGCTCTGGTTCTACACAATAATTGAAATTGCTTGAATTGCTAGAATTAGTCTAGAACCAGACTTTTTAAATAAAAAAAAAAAAATTGTTCTTATCATCGGTTACAGCATTTTATAAAAGTCAAAATCATTAAAAAAAAATTAGGAAATAAAAGAAAGAGACTGAACTCTAAGAAAAATTCTAAAATTAAGGAGTTTGCGACTTTTAAAGTAAAAATATTCAGAATTACATAGTATTTGTCAATGTTTTGAGTTCCTCTGGGGGTGCAGTGAATAGAGCTTTGCTTTGCAAATTGGGCAATTTTCTATTGTGTTTTTGAATGTAGTGCTACTCGCTTTATCCTTCAAAGTTAATTTCTTTGGCTGGAAAAGTAACATTACCAGTGCTGTCGCTCTGAAAACATTGAACGGAGTACGTTTCAAATTTTCAGGGAGTATTTCTAACGAGGAGTATTTCGAACGTGTATGTTCGTCATTTTCCCAAAACTGATTTTTGAGAATTGGAAGATGTTTTGGTGCAATTCAAAGAAATCCATAGCCAGACGATACCACAGTAGGTACCTACTTAGGGTGACCTGGAGGAACAGGACATAAAACTGGTTTGGTGGGGACTCAATACATGCACGCGGTGAAATCTCTTTTAGAAAAGTTTTAAACCTGCTAACTGGATTCATATTGGTTAAGTCAGATAATAAATTTTAATGGAATTCGTGCATAATCACAGCAGTTCTATTTGGTGCAGGGATTGTGTTTCTTAAATAAAACATGGCCAGAATTCGATAACAGACTCTTGGTATGACGAGGAACCAACGTTTCTGGACAGAATTCATTGAGAGTATATGACTACATGCTCACGTCTCTTCAGTGATATAATACCTTGGATTTGATCAAACACTGGATCACATACCAGTGCCATATAAGTTCCTGAACCATCACTATCCGAATGATCTGCCGTTTGGCGAGTCGGACGATGGAGAGTAGGAATGACGAACTTACTGTTTTACAAATGCTAAAAGTGGAACACACTTGTGACTATTGTAAAGAGGTAGCATATGTGGGGATAAACATAACTTACCTATGTTTTATAGCATATTTGCGTCGCAAATAAGCGTTTCCCGCAGATTTCTCTATGCCTCTTGAAAGCTCCCGGAACGACCTATCTAACACCATTAGTGATTTTAACATCGTAACTTATTTTCAACCAGTTTCAATTAAAAATGTCGTCAGTACATATCTATGTACTACTTATTGAAGTTTGGATCCAATTTTTGTTTTCGGCATTCTATGAAACTCAAATGAAGTGTATATTACTCAGTTTAAAGTCTAGCTTAATCCACCACAACGTGGCGCTTATCTTCCTAGAGGCCATTTTCTATAGGTATTTTGGTAGTCTCCAGAGAAGAACTCCAGATTTTGTGAAAAGTTCTCGTTGGGTTCTCATCTCAAACTAACAAGTAGCAAAATTGAAGTTGGAATGAATTTCTTCTAATAAGAGTAATATCGTTGATCTTAAATCATTAATTAACAATTGTGTTATGTTAAAATATCATGAGGGTCTTGGATGCTATGTGTTTTACCGAAAAGTGGTTCTTACATTGATATGCTTCACAGTTTTAATAGCTTGATAAAGATTTCCATCTTTCCATCGATTTGGATGCTTTCTAAAATAATACCTATTCCCAAAAAGCAAACGTGAACTAATATATCAGACTTTCGTTCTATTAGTTTACAAACTTAAAGGATATTCAATATATTTGAAAGAATCTTGCAAACACAGACAGCAAGTTACTCAAATGTCTTCTACTAAAATTTTAAATAGATCATGAAGGTTTATTTGAAGAGCGGGCAATATGTGGTACTTTGGATTAAAGAAAGTTTTGTTCTAATGCGAAAATTAAAATCATGCTCTCTTCTGCATCTGGTTATAATAATATCTGCAGTTTCCCAAGTTAAATTAAGAGGCCATTTTAATTTATTATGGTTTAATGATTTTGCGAAAGTAATAACCTACATAGGCTAACTCATTGAATGGCCGACATAGAGCAATCGAGCCTGAACGAGGCAGCTCATCCCTAGCATCAAGGAGTGGGTGGAAAGAAAGCATGGGGATACCAACTTTCATCTGACACATTTCTTATCGGGTCACGGCTGCTTCAAACAGCTACTTCTGTAGGATGCACATTATGGAGACATTGTTATTGCAGAGAAGAGGACACAGCGGAGCACACCGTAATACACTGTCAAAAATGCCAATGGGAGCGGCAAGCGTGCAGGACAACTAACGGCAAGGAACATAATTCCAAAGATGTTAGCTGAAGAAGAAGCATGGAATGATATTTGTCAGATGATCAGGGTGATACTAACTCAGAAGATGAGAGACCGCATATCGAGTAATTCGAACTAAGTAGAACAAATTGACAACGGACATCCAGCGGCTGAAGTAATGCAAAAATTGCGATCCCAATTGTTGCGAGGAGATAGGGGAGGGGTTTTTAGTCGGTAAGAGTCCGGCACAGCGCCCATGAGAGTTTTCTCCTCCTCTACACAATATATATATATATATATATATATATATATATATATATATATATATATATATATATATATATATACATATATATATATATATACATATATATATATATATATATATATATATATATATATATATATATATATATATATATATATATATATATATATATATATATATATATATATATATATATATATATATATATATATATATATATAGAGCCTGTTCCTTGTATTGGAACCTTAGAGTTTTTTAGCCATCAAAATGGAAGACTCCTAGAGCGTTTTTTAACATTTCACTTTCCAATTTCTGATGCCATCAGCCAAATGGCTCTTGGAGTAAACAATAACAATTTGAGTAGCGACCATTTGTTTATAAAATCGAAATACAAAAACTTTCATTTTGTTAAGGCAACAGTAAAAAAAACGGAAAAATTTCTAAATTATCTTCTGACACAATCTTTTGTTGTTATTTGTCATTTTTCACTATGTGTTTTCCTAATTTTCGAATTTTGTCATGAATGTGATGTCAGAAATATTTGGTCCCGAGACATTTTTTTTTTTTCAGTGTTGTTTTCAGTGTGAATATGTCCGACCGCATTTTCTATAAAAAATAAAAGCGGGCTTGGCCAAATCTGGAAAAATATTTTTAAAAATCTCGAATAGAAAAATCTTGAAACAAATTTCGACCAATGGTTTCGGATTTTTTAAAATATTGTTCATTTGTAAATCATTTTGTATAAAATGGGGTAAGAAAATATCTTAAATTTTAGTCCTTTGATATAAATTCGTAGTTATTTAGAAGAAAATTTCAAGTGCGTAGAATCCGTGAAAAAAGAGTTTGTAATTTCAGTTTCAAAAGCTTGATGAGAATGATCTCACAATTGGCCCGCCCCGATGATAAATATCAAATCTGATCAAAAATCGATCAATTTTATTTCAGTTATTTTCAAGTCGAAATATTATTTCAACATTTATTCTACCTTTATCTATGCTTAATCCGAAACAGTTAGTGATAAATTAACTGAAAAAGTCGCTATACAACTGCTCTGTTTTATAATAAAATAACTTTCTACTTTACTGAGAAAGTTCTTAGCATTCTGTGCCTGTAAAATTTACTCTTTATTATGTTGTCCGTTGGGCTTGTCTCTCAATCCCGTATATCAGATGTATGTAGTAAAAAAAATTACCGAACTTACATAAATCTTGAATTACTATTAGTTTTTGGGACAAAGGATACAATCCGCACGCGTGGTGTTTTTTTAAGGAGATTTTTAGCTCGAAAGCTTTCTATTTCGGGATTTTATTTTTCGGGATTTTGTCGTGTATAGATTTTATTTTTGAAAAATTGGTTTTCCAGGTTTTATTTTTTCGGATATCGTGGTAAACCGATTTTCAATACCATCATATTCCCGAAAGAAAAAATTCCAAAACAAAATACCAAAAAATACAAAGTAAAGTGCCCCATCGAAAAGGCAGACCCCATTAAATTTTTATTAATCACAATATGAACACAAAAGGAATCTACATAATTTCATGTCGTCCTTGCGTAGAAAGGAGCAATGCTTAGCGGATTTTAAGTTTGGGGAGAGGGGGGTTTGGGGAAGACGGACAGTATACTATTTAAGAAACTTGATTTTCTGGGATTTTTGTTTTTGTTGGTTATTTAATTTTGGACCATGATACCAACCTTTTTCAAACACATCTTATTTTTAAATCCCCCAAAAAAATCCCAAAAAATTATTTTTGAAATACTTACATATAACCAAATAGTCGAAAGATTATTTTAATTCGTTTTATACCTTAGGCGATGGGGAGACGAAGCCCCGAACCCCCAACTTTAGCGATTTATTTAAATTCAAACTTTCATAGAAATTAAAACGCGAGCCCTTCGACTTCTCAAAAATAAAAATCCCGAAATAAAATCTCGAAAACCAAACGAAAAATGCCAGGAGGCCACACTAGAGTTTTGTTAACTCCGATCAACTACAATATGTGTGCGATTAATTATTAAAAAACGTTCTAATTTTTATTAATGTTGGAATTTTTACAAACGTCAAAGCAGAGGTTTGGAGACGGTAGCCTTTAAAAATTTGGTATTTTGCCGAAATGTTTTTCGCCCCTTTTTAAACGTGAGATTGGAAATACAGAGTTTTGATGTAAATCACTCAGTAACTTATTGGAAGAGCAGGGGTTTGCTGCGAATTATTAAATACGATATAATAAGCCAGCTTCGATTTGAAATAAGAGGAGGAAATAAGTTTGGAAAAAGTCGTATTTTGTCTATACAGAAAAATGAGAATATGTTAGGCCTAAGATCATTTTCCAACTGTTTTTAAACCACACAACAGAAACAACCATGGACTTTACATCAAAATCATAAAACAAATAAAGTCCACGAGCCTTATTTCCTCCAAAAAAAATTAAAACCCGGAACCTCACAACCCGATCTTAATTCCAAAAAGAATTGTATCAACCTTACAATATTTTCAATTTTCAATTAAATTAAAATATTTCTAATTTTTACAAGTTTTCCGTTTTATTTTTGGAAATAAACTCGCTGGTTCCTTCGAGCTTAATTCCAAATATTTTCCGATTCTAATTCAACTTTTTAGTTCAAAATTTTTACGACATTAATTCCTGTTAACTTAATCCATAGTATTATTTACAAATCTGCAAGGCAATGTATTTGAAGTTGGATTGGATCAAGCTTCGGTTTAATCTATTTAGTGCAACTCATTTCGGCGGGAAACCACAAAATCTGCTAAATACGCAGACTGAGGATGACACCACAGAGAGTTTGAAGGTTATAATTGGCCAGGCCAATTTTTAATTGGCAAACCGTTGATAGTCATTTCAGAACCCAGTTTGGAATTAGTGCTTTTGTACAAATTAGACACGCTACAGCACTGTTATCATCGGAAAAATAGTAATGAATGAAACCGCATCACTACAACATTGGGCAATGGGACGTGTTAGGGCGGAAAAAATATTTCAAATAAAGTTGTTTAGTTTTATACGTAAAATCACCAGATAGTCAAAAATCTTTCAAGTATTTTACGGGCTCGTCCAAAAGAATATACTTCGATAAATGTACAGTCTCTAGCCTCATTGCACCTATCCTTAAAATTCACTTGTAGCCGAAAACTTTTCGGTCTTGAAAATTAGTGTGCAAAAATTGTTAGTGATCTTATGTTTCAAATGTTTAGTTCATAATTCCTAGCTTCTAGTTCAAACTACATTCTCTTCTCGAAATTTCTTTAATGATTCCTTCCACCCCCCCCCCCCACCCGCCTCGCCACTAAATAACCATGTAAAATTAGAAGAAAAAATAGTTACCTGGATAAAACCTAATAAGCCATCCTCAATAGACAGGTTATCGATTTTAAGGTAAAACTTTTACTAAAAATTGTGTAGGGGATTTTCAATGGTAACTGATAGGCCATCGTAAAGATGTTTCCCTGAAAATGAATATAACCTTAAAAATGATTACATTTATGTATATTTAGTAGATGATTTTTAGATTTGGGGGATTTTCTGTTTTGGCGTTTCGTGAGTCTTAAAAATAGGGTTGTGTCCGTCGATCCGTCTGAGTCCTCTCTATGGCTCAGACAGCTCCATTTCAATCGAACTGAAAGTTTATATTTAAGCCTTTTCTAAATTGGAGGTCCCTCCCATTGACTAATAATTGTGTATACATAAGTCTTCGAATTGTGCGTGGATGCTTTTCGAATAGTGAGCTCTCTATTTCGGCTCTATCAGCACTGGACGATAAACTGTCCTTTGCAAAAACTGAAACATGTTGTAAATTGTTTATAAGAATTAACTATAGTTTCGGTTTTATAATGGCTTGCTCAAATAATCAGGATGATGCAAAAATACCGCAAAATAAAAGGCCCCACAAATTTGTATAGGATTGGGGTATTTTAAGAACATGAAAAAATTAAATTTGCAGAGTAATTTTGAAATGGGGTTTAATTTAATTTATAATATAGTAACCGTACTAAAATAACCTAACAAGTTTAAATGAAAAAAGGGCCCAAATTTGAATTTAAAGAAGAGAAGAAATTGGGGAAAGGAAAATTAAATTTTAAAATATTCTGGAAAATGGTGATATCCATCCTTAGTTTATATTCTAAAACCACAAAATTCACAAAACAAAGAGCGCCAAATCAAGTATTTTTGTAAATTTTTTGGCATAAAATTACCGATACAATCTTCCGTATTTCCTCGGTATTTTTACCGACGTTTAACGATAATCTAAAACCACAAATATACCTTCCGATGGGTTAAAGCTACTTTAGTTTAAGTAATTGTATGGCTTTGGATTACCTTAAAATATCTGCAAAATTACCGAGGAAATACTGAAGATCCTGTCGGTAGTTTACTAACAAAATATCTAAAAAACTACGTAATTTTGCGCTCTTTAAACAGGTTAAAATGACCGTATCGGTAATTTTGAGGGTTTAGATTACCTGAAGACTACATTGGACTGAACAGGAAAAAATTCTTTCAATAATAAGTGTAGAAACGTAATTTGAACTGTCCTTTTACAGTAATTTTAGAACACATAATTGCCAATTTCGTTAATTAAATTTGATCAATGAAAATTCTGTAAATGTTTACGTAAACATTCAGTAATAGCCAGTCGATAAAGTAAAGTCGACTATAAACCCCTTCTAAATGAGGGTTGCCATACTTACGAATCTTATGGTAATCTTGGACAAGAAATATACCGATTCAATCAAGTAATTGGGGAAAGCCATATAAATGTTATATGTGAGTAATAACCGTTACGGTAATTTCTGGTATTTTGTCAGTAAATTATCGACAAGATCTTCAGCGTTTTCTCGGTAATCTTGGAAATTAGTCTTTTCACAATGCTACCTATTGTGTCTACATATAAAAGTTGCCACTAAAGGTGAAGAAACGCAATTTAGTTATGTATTTGCTTTCTATTTCAAGTTGTTCCATATTCCACCACCGAATCATATCGTAAACGTCGCAATCCCAGACTAAATCATCTTTTTTTTACAACTTCTAACCTTATTTTTCGCAAAACTTCGTTTTTGGTCATTTTATTTCCACTTTTGGGAAGTGAGCAGTCTCGTATTTTAATTTTTCCTTTAAGAATATGCTTCGTTTACCTCGTATTTGAAAATGCACTTCACATTTGTTAGTCCATGATTTTACTGTAAAATCGGTAACCGGTTTGTTGAGAGTGGCGGTAATATCATAGTTACTAGAAATAATATACTAAATATACACAAAAATGACCAGATGTACTAAATGATGATCAAAAAGTAGTAATATTTTTCCATTTAAAGCACAGGGGCTTATCCAAAGGAGTAGTTTTTTTTTCTTAGGTTGGTTGCACCCTAACATACATTTGTGCGACATTTTGTGTCAATATCTTCAGTAGAAACTGAGATACCGTGGTGGTTTGGCGTCTATTGGAGGGGGGACCAAAGTTGAGTAGATTAATCTACCAGCTCTGTAACCTTCCAGTAGGGTGCGCATTACGAGAGCTGTTCTGGGGTGCTATTCTTGAAACATTACGAAAATTTTCGGTTACTTTGCTATTTTCGTAATAGTAATGGTGAAATCATAATTTAGTATTCTTGAAACCATTACGAATATAACGAAGAGAGGCAAAAAGAAATAATAAAATTTCGAGAGAGAAGATGAAAATGTAAGTTCTTAAAATGGTATTCTTGAAATCCGGATTACGAAAATTTTCGCAACGGAACGTTACTAAAATTTTCGGATGGTTTTTTTGTTTCTTATTGCATTTCGTAATGAAATCATTTAGATTTTTGTTTTAATTATATTCATACAAAGACGTTCATAAAACTCAATAATTTCTGTTGATGGTTAAAAATAATATGTATTTACATTTCGCTAAATATTTATTAATTTATTACCACAAAAAAAAGGGTACCTATTTGTTTGTGGTATGTTTATTATTTTCTTAAAAATAAGGGTAATAGCTACAATACTAATTGACAATTTGGGATGTATTTTTAAATGTCGCGTGTTGTAATTGGAATTGGATTGATATACCGTCACAGGCGGCTAATATTAATGGTACGTAAAGTCATACAATCATACCATAATAGTATCGTACGACAGTACGATCTAAAATCATATCGCCATAGAATCAAAGGACAATGCCACTACATAAACAGCCGTGACATCAGTCTAAACAGTCAAATCCCCAGGCGAATAAAGATTTTTATTTTCCTATGAAACATAAACAAAATCATATTGGAATTATTTTAAGTTGTCTTTATTTTCAATTTAAATGAACATTTTTATTGATAAATATAAACAATTTTAAATTAAATATATCGAATTGCAGCTTGTCCACAATTTTAATTAAAATTAATAAAATTTTAATTCACAATTTTGCGTTTTAGTAAATTGATTTTTATTCTCAAACATCGTCAGCCTCCGTGCTTTTTTTTTTAAATTTCATTTCGTAGATTACTAGATTAGTTTTATTACTTTACCAATGCTACTACATAAACAGCCATGATTTATAATAAAACTAATCTAGTAATCTACGAAAAGAAATTTAAAAAAAACACGAAGCCTAACGAATTCCCTAAATTTCTCTAAAAATCAATTTACTAAAATGCAAAATTGTTAATTAAAATTTTATTAATTTCAATTAAAATTTTGTACAAGCTGCAAGATATACAATGTGTTTGGTCGTCAAGTGACCGCCCGGAAAATTCTGAATATTTAAGTAAAATTATCGCAAAAAATCCTTTAAGGTGGGTGTCTCATTTTCAAGTTATGGGCTCGATTATAATTCTGTTTGCGGTTTTTGAAAAGATGAAGTTTATGAGTCACTTTATTTGATAGTTTGCGCACTTAGCTAGGTTTTTTTAAAGAATGTAAAAAATTTCGGGAAAATAACATTTTTTTTAGTAAAGAAAACCTCTACTTTTTAAAAAACTGAACTGTAAACCGTGAAAATGTCCCATTAAGTTAATTATTTTAATTATTATTATTAATCTACAGCATAATATCTACAAATTGACAAAACTTTCTTACTAGCTAACTCTTAAAAATACCGCGCAAAAGTCACCTAGAGAAAGTAGGGAAATTAAACAAAAAAGTTATTTAAATTAAAGTCAAAGAAATAAAATAATACTATTTTATTAATAATCAATAAAAACAATTTTTATTACAAATTATTAAACATTTTTAATTAAATGACATGTTCGAAATGCTCTCCACTCTCTTGTAAACAAACAAGGGCTCTCCTGAGCACACTAGTTGTTGTCCAACGCAATTGTTAAGGGTTGCCTCTTGTTTCTGCTGCAGCAGCGAAAATTCTTGCTGTAAGAAATAAAAATCTAGGGGCGTAAGATCAGGGGACCTTGGCGGCCAGGCTACAGGACCTCCTCTACCGATCCACCGTGGATTATTTTCATTCAAATTATCACGTATTATCTTTGCAAAATGTGCTGGAGCTCCATCTAATTGCAGCTGCATTCGCCTTCTCCTCAACAATGGCACTTTTTCCATGACAACGTGATTCCTGAAAATTCTAATAATACATGTTGATCAAGCCTGTTTATTACCACGTAAGGTCCGATAAGTTAATCGTGGATCATTCCCGCCCATACATTTATAGCAAATTGGCTCTGGAAAGCTGTCTCCCTTACGACGTTTGGGTTTTCGACAGCGCAAACATGGAGGTTTCTATAATTTGTTATACCCGCCCTGGTGAAAGTAGCTTTATCTGTCTACAATATTCTCCTTATAAAATTGACATCACTTCTTTGCTGTGAAATTATCCAGTTACAAAAAACTGATCTGGCACGATGGTCCACATTTCCTAGATGTTGAGCACGACGAAAGTGATAAGGATTAAGGCCTTCTTGACCTCGATATGCCTAATCTAATAGACAGGCGGCTGATACTTGTCGTAGGTTCAGCGTGTATTAATCGTAATAAATCCTCTTCCAACGTGTACGTTAATATTCACGCTGGACTCGTGTTGTTGTTGGAATAATCCTTGTTTGGGAAAACGTCGATGTATTGCAATGAATGTCCTATACCCAAGTACTGGCCTGTTGGATATCGACGCCTGTATTTTTCGACAGCAACGCGTGCATTTCCATTAGAGAACAGGTTTACAAAATGAATATTGGCTACATGAGAAGGTGGTGGATCACGCAAATGTGTCATTGTAATGATTAAGCGTTTACTTAACACAAACTGTCCTTTTAATTTTCACACAAACTTAAAATTGTTAAAACACAAAACACTGAGAGTACATGTGTGAAAGTGTCACACGATTGGTTAGCGAACAACTGAACTATTTAATATTACTTACCAATTTGAGTTTTCGATCATTTAAAAGATTTGGTTAGATAACATCACTATACCTAAACGGCTACAAACGCCATTTTTTCGACAAATTGGTGTTCGAATATTTTATGAGTTAGGTAGTAACAATGTTTTAATAATTATAAATAAAATAACCATGCCATGGGACGTTTTTTCGACTTACAGTTCATTTTTTTTTAAAAGTAGAGGTTTTTTTAAATAAAAAAATCGTTTAAGTAAAAAAATGTGATTTTCCCATAGTTTGTTACATTCTTTACAAAAACCTGGCTTAGTGTGCAAATTAACCAATAAAGTGACTCAAAAGCTTTAAAAAACCGCAAACAGAATTAAAATCGAGCCCATAACTTGGGAGATATGATGAAAAATGTGAAAAGCTATCACCAACACACAAGGGGTCACTTGCCGACGAAACAGATTGTATTTAATTTAAAATTATTTCTATTTATCAATAAAAATTTTCATTTAAATTGAAAATAAAGGCAACACAAAATCCCATATGATTGTGTTTACGTTCCATTGGAAAATAAAAATCTTTATTGCCTTAACACCACTACAAGTTTTTTTTTTCATGGCTTTTTATGTAGTGGCATTGCATAGGATCATATCGTCGTACTACCATACCATCAAACCATCATGCCATCATACACGACATAACATTATATCATCGTTCAATCGTACCATCATACAATCATATGTACCGCCGTACCATAAAAACAGATTTTTGGAAAAAAAAATTCTAAATCGGATAAGCGATTCTCGAGATAACATGGGTACAGACATCCAGACGTCCAGAAAGACGGACAGACATTTTTTTTTTTCTTTTTCGGACTCAAGGATTTTCAAAACGTCGAGATAAATGATTTTGGATCAAACAAATTTTTGGCCATTTTTGACAACATTTCAATACATTGGTCTTTTTAGACCGAAGTAATTTTCCCTTTAAACGAAAAAGTAGCATACACAATCATTTTTAATCTATTTAATTTAATATTAAATAAATGAGCTATTATTGACAAAAATTCACAACAATTTATAATTTTAAGTAAAGAAAGCGTCCGCTTCGCTTAATATTCTCAGTTATACTAAACTAAACTAACATTTTTAATCATCTCTTTCGAAATCTTCTTAGTTTTTTATTCCTCTCTTCGTAATTTTCGTAATGGCTTCAAGAATACTAATTTATGATTTCACCATTACGATTACGAAAATATTGTGCATTACGAAAATTTTCGTAATGTTTGAAGACAGGGCATTTAAAATGATAAAACAAAATTGTTCCAAATGAACTAATGAATGATAAAAATCACACTTTAAATTACACATTGCATTAATTAATTTCCAATCATTACAATTTTAACAAATAAATATAAAAGTTAAATAGGCAATATAGCTTTAAATAACATATTTTTGTTGTATTGAATCACATATTCCATTTTTGTCCGCTATAGCCAATTGTCAATTACGAAAAAATCTCATACTCATACCCTTACACGTATTGTTTAAAATTAGAAAGTGGTCAAGCATTTAAAAAAATATCCCAAGATTTAGGTTTACGTCATGTAAATACAAAAAATTAGAAGAAAATATCCTTTTGTTCTAGTTAGGTAGTAAACAAAACCGAATGCATATAGTTATGTACATCGTTATCTTGAAATAAATAATACATATTTTTAAGAACACGTGAAACAAAGAAAAAAAAGGTACGATTTTGTTTTCACTTTTTTATAAAATATTGAGAATAGAAAATATTGAGTTTTATGAACATCCTTATCAATATAATTAACACAAAAATCCAAATGATTTCATTACGAAATGCAATGGGAAACGAAAAAACCATTACGAAAATTTTAGTAACGTTCCGTTGCGAAAATTTTCGTAATTCGATTTCAAGAATACGATTTTAGGGTTTTCGTAATACTTTGACACTAACTCGCAATACGAAAGTTTTCGTAATGTTTCAAGAATAGCACCCCTGGTCTTATCATTAGGCAGCTGCGTGATGGGTACCATTGTGTAAGGGGTAACCTGTTCACAATTCGCAAGTGTACGTGCTGCCACCTCGCGGCAACCACTCGTAACTAAGGCCATTTGGCACAGGCTAAAGTACGGCGCTAAAGAAGAAAACCTTGACAAAAACCCTAATATAAAGTGGAACAGCATATGCCGATGGATGAATGGCTGATAGGTTAATCAGTCCAAAATATGCGGACTCTGGATACCAGACACCCTCCAGTTTTATTTAGCATTCCTGTAGTAAAGCTGGGTGACCTACAGGCGATTTGCAATTCCCAGCAACTCGTAAGAGTAAAATCAAACGGAATACGGGGCAGGAGTAGGAAAACACGGGAGTGGGACAACCCTCTCGAGGTCCTTGGGGTCCAATGCTACCGTCTTTAGGAAGGAGAGCAATAAGCCCAGATAGTATGTATCACGTACCGGGAAGCAGTATTGTCAGGTTTATTAAGAACCTGAATATTGACTGGACGGATAATTAAGCAGGGTCCAGCACAATAGATTTTTTAGGTCGCAGTGCGAAGTGGCTGATCGCCCGCATGGCGCTCCAATAATAATAATAATAATACTGAGATACCGTTGTTTACATTCATATAAAAAAGTGGATTTTTCGATTTTTAAAAAAGTTCAGCAAAGAAGTTGCATCAAATTTTGCTTCAAAAATAGAATTTCGACTTCCAAAACGTTGGAAATGTTGGAAAAGGCTTTTGGTGACAATGTACTATCCAGAGCGAGTGTTTTTGATTGGAATAAATTGTTCAAAGAAGACAGAGAATGCGTTGTTCTTGCCGTCCTTCAATGTCTACTGTTGAACATCACGTCAAAAAAGTCAGGGATTTGGTGTGTAACATTCGCTTACCGCTTGCCAATGTTACGGATATTACGATATGAGGTGCTACTGTATTTTACAAAATTTGTTTTCATTCATCACTTTTGCATTCATTAATAAATAAACAGTCCTCGATTGCAACGGTAATCAAAACAAGCTACACACCAAAGTATAATGCACCATTTTATTCGAGGGTTTATTTTCTTTTCTTTGCTTGAATAATATTAATATTTGATTGTTTGATTTTTTTTTTGTATTATTTGGCGAGGAAAAGTTAAAAATTCAATTTTTTTTTGTGTGTACCGTTTGCGATATCAGTTAAAGATTCTGGAAAAAAAAGGAAAACAAAAAAAATGTATCTATGATAATTAAATTAATAATGAGTAAATTAAAAAAAAAAAAAATTATTTAAAAACCATGAGTGACAGTTTCTGTATAAAGTTAAGTGAAATATAGTGTTGGCGTGTAGAAATTCCGCCAGTTATATGGTATAAACTGTGAGAAAAACAAACGTTCCATGTTATGTTGTTTTTATGTGTTAAATCGGATCCCTAAAGTATTATTGGATATTTATAATTAAGAACTTATTGATAGTGATAAAATTCAATTATATCTATGTAAGTATCGGATCACTGCAAGTTAATTGCATAAATATTTGGCAAGATTGCAATTCGTCGTATTATTAATAAACTTCTGAATCCGATTATTACGAGAACGACCTGATGTACTATTTTCGAGAATATTTTGAGGAAGCATTAATCTGGATCAACTGGAGCTGTATTTAACGAGTCCCGTTGTTGCGGTCATCGTCAGGAAGGGCGTATTCGGCGTCATCTCATAGAGTGAAACATGTGGAATTTTAAATGTTAGATCTTTTCATAATTTATTAACGGGGATAGGTTGTATTATTGATCGTCTTAATTACATTTATCTTGAATTCAATTTTCTTTCCAAATAATAATAATAATAAATTAAAGAATGTATTTTCTTTATAATTTAGAATATTTTCAAAAGGTTCGTTTTGCAGTGTCCAAGGACGTTGAGAGCGCTTTCATCGGACTTCGATTACAGCAGGTAAACTATTATAGTGATTTTTTTTCTGGGGTTATTTGTTTGAAGTCCCAATTTTATATTAATTAATTTATTCGTTTATTTTCAATTTATGAATTCTGTTTATTTAACGTAAAGAAATATATCTGTAATTTTTTTTTTGCTTTTGCAAACTTTCATTAATAAGTAAATGTTATATCAAATTGGTAAACTCAAATAGAATTCGTTCGTTATTAATTATTTAAATATGAACTTTTAAGCGGCCAGTAACCCATGGAGTAAACTGAGATGGTAAGTGATATGAGAGTGAGAGTAGTAGTTCTATTTTATTGATGTCTTTTCCTCCGCCAAAGTACTGTTGTAGTGCTATAGTGCAAACCCACGACCAATTATACCTCTGCCAAACTGAGCGACGGCATATATGGCGTACTGTAGTAGCACACTAACGTAAACATCATTTTTTTTTTTTGCTAACGGTGGCTTTCCCAAAGAAACCGTTACAGGTGTTCATTTCTGCAATCACCTTTTCCTTCTGATTTAGCTCCGTCTGACTTTTGGCTACTGCCGAAACTCAAAAAATCGCTCCGAGGACATTGGGGTTTTGACTCGATTGAAGAGGTACAATCCGAATCGAACAAAATTTTGAAGGGCATTAGGGAAATCGACTTCACCATCTGTTTCGAAGACTGGAAAAAATGTTGCCATACGTGTATTCCGTCCGAAGAGGATTACTTTGAAGGAGATCAAATAAATTTGAAAGAATAATAGGCCGTTTGTGTTTTATTTAAAAAGTCTTACTACTTTTTAATCACAATGTTACACTGCACAATTTTTAGTATGCAAATGTTCAGTTATGTTTATGATGGTGTTAGTGTTTTTTGTAGCGTTATCTTTTCATTAATACTTCCGCTTTTTCGTTAATTTACAAGCAATTCAGATTTCAGGAAAATAAGAAAACCAATAAATTCAAAACCAATATTGCATTGCCATCAAAAAACTGTTGCGCAAAATTTTTGATTCTATGGAAATTGGGCAAAATGTTTTGATATCCTTGAAACCCTCATGTTCTAACTGTTGGTAGGGATACAATTTTCAATTTCATTTTTTATCTTCATTAGGGATGGGGAGCGACGAAGATGCGCCAAATATGCTTGGAAGAAACAGCAGTAAAATTGCAGTAACAATTCCCTTTTTTTACTATAGCTAAAAAGAAATGAAAAAAGTTGAGTCGATAAGAACGTTTGTGACAGCAAATGTTACTTCAATTATAAATTATTGAACCATACATAACTAATATTATTTGTCTAGGTGTTGCAAAAAAAAAAAAAAAAAAAAATATTTTACGTGAAAACAGTTTTCAGAAGAATCGGTTTTGCTTGGTTGAATTTAATGAATAAAATTTAAATTGGGAATCGAAACACGCGCACATTATTTTATTTATAAAGTACAAGTTCAATATACTCAATTATGAATTGTATAGTCGTACCAATTGCACTACATTATTCTACATCTATATTCAAAAAGTCATAAATTTGTATTTATAAACAAAATAATAAAGAATAATAAATCATTACGTGTCACGCCCACCCAAGTGTTGAAAAATTACTCAAGTTCTATAATTATAACAAAAACAATAAATAAAAATCGTTACTTTTTCAGAATTTTCAACCAGTCCGCGATATTTATTGCAAATTCGATGACTAAACGGTTAAAAAGAAAGGACAATGGTCAACCTCATTTAAACAAATTACTCCAGAGGCACTGATAATCCGACACTGGGTGGCTACCCATTTTGGCAACCAAAATTAATTAAACCTATTATTTGCCTACCAAATTTGTCGTGCAATTTATTGCACTCGCCTACCGAAAAAAAAAAAAATTAAATTATTTTGTAGTTTAACCTTATCGCATTTTAATTTAATTATACGTTGCATGTTTGATAATTAAATTATTTTTGGAACAGTATCGCGATTATAACCAAATGTGTCTTTTCTAAAAATAAAATATTTTATCACCAAAAACCATATTTGTGTGCACACAAAAAAAAAACATGACCAAAATAAATATTCGACAAATGCCCAAATTAAAATTTTAATGCCGAAATTAGTGCGAGATGACCTAACCTAATGTTATCACCGATTTGAGTGTGTTTGTGTTTGTTTTGAGTTTAATGGCGCGCGCGTGTAGGTCATATATATTTTTGATTGCGTGGTGTCCGACCTGTTCCTCGTTATTGGTTAAATATTTATGCAACTAGTGCTATATAAGTATTCGCGGCTACCTAATTACTCGAGCCAAAATAATAATTCGTAAATTTCGTACACCAATGTGTTTGCTCCGTACATTTTTTTTGAAAGTGATTAGTGAAAACATGTAAATTGATATTAACAACAAAAAAAATAAAAAATTTGTGCGTTGTAAGGAAGATACATGTAGAGTCTGTCATGTATTCAATGCGTATAAAATGATTTAAAACTTCAAAAGTTTGATTTCTTGTATTAAGAAATTATGGACATCGTTAACAAATTTATAATACGCGACTCAATATTAAAATTTAACCAAAAAAATTGTTTATTTTGTATTTTTTTATTAGCGCAGGTTGCTACCGACATATCTTGGCATCAATTATTCTAGGTGATAATTAAAGAAGAGACGGTAAAAAAAAGACGATTAGACAAGTAATAAATTGTCGCACCATCTGCTTGAATTCGCGGAAATTTAAAAATATCTGCAAATTCACCTTAACCGACGATCCTCAAATAAAGCCAATTGTTTTTTTTACGCTTCTAGTCGGTCTTTAAAAAAAAAATATTCTTCCACAAAATCTGAATTTTATACACTCCACAAATGTCATCTAATTTAGTTTGGTTGGTAATGCTGTGGGGCTGATACCGATTTTTTCGTCTAAATCATTGATTTTCAAAATTGTTCGTTCTAAATGGTTGGAGTTCTTCTTTGACGGCCTTCAAATCCCACGTAAACATTTCAAAACGCCCGTTTAACAGCATATACATAAGCTGGGAGAAGCGTTTGCCAAAAGAATACTGCAGCGCATTAATGAAAACAAATATCTTAAGCGAGGTTTGATTGTTATCCTAATTAATGAAACAATTTTCGCTAAACGTTATTTCTATTATCAAGGATTCTAAGGAACCCAACAATTAATGAGCTGAAAGCCTATCTGAAATTATCACAGCTTTCAACATTCTTGGATAGTTTAAAAATATGGCAGGTTTAAAGAAAATTGGTTTCCGCCCCTATCGGGATCCAAACCTGGTACCCCGATTCAACCTAGGTTTCCATATTCTAGTAAGAAAGGCCGCAGTCGGGTATGAGCAATCGCGTTTTGGTTTGTTTTCTAATCTCTTTCCAGAGCAACACTTTTGTTCCGGAAGTATTTCCATTGGTGTGTTCCTTCAAAATATTTTGGGTTTTATTTGGAGTTGAATTTGAAATTTTTCAACTAATTTTGTAGGGCTAGCAAAAATTGGATTTTTCAATTAATGGATGGACTATGGATGGAAAAATTATATTCAATATTTTGTTTTATTTATAAATTTTAATTTATTTGAAGTTAATCAGGCATTATATATTATCTGTAAAAAAACATTAAAATGATCTTAGGATCGGTTGAATATTAGAAATTACACGAATTAATTAATTAATTCAAGTTAGAGTAAAACAAATGTTAATTGTTAAAATTTCCATACACAGGAACAGACCTGTGTGAATGTGACGAAGAAAAAATTTGTAAGGGAATTTGGCTGTATTAGTATAATTCGCTAATACAAATCGGTTTTGAAAATCTGGGTGCCGCCAAATCTCAGTTTTTATAAATTCTGGAAAATGGGGAATTTAAATTTAAAATAAATATAAATAAGAGATTTCGAAACGCTCCCATGTAAATTGTGTTACAATCAGTCCAGTCGCTGCGTCCTGATGTTTGATCGCATATCGTATCTTACATTTTTTGAAAATTTTAACTTCAAATAAATTAAAAATTATAATTAAATTAATTAATTTCGTGCCCAATAATTTTATTAGGCAAAATTTCCCGAAATTCATTACTGAGATTCTCATATAAATCGTCGAGTTTAAGAAGTTCTTGTTGGCTTTCAGAATATATTTCAATTCCTTTTGTAGCTTTCGAAGTTTATTTTTTTAATGAGAAATTTGATAAAAGTAGTACAATTGGTATGTCACATCAATGTCACATATTTAAGGACAACACTATCCCAATTTATTTTATTGATAATCGTTCCTAAAATGCCTGTCAGATTAAAAATAAAAAAGTTGCCAAATCCCAGCTTGGATAAAATTATTCATTCTACAGGAATTTATTTATAGATTACTCTCCTTATCATTTTTCATTTCTTTTAAATGTCTTTTTATGTTTGCCTAATTTCATTAACCGTTGGCCGTAAAACGTATTTTGAACGGAAAAGTTAAACCCTGTCTGTTTAATGTCACAAACTGTCGGGTAGTAAAGGGAAAAGAGTAAAGAGTCTGGTGGAAAAATAAATCGTCCCATTTCTGTTGGTTCATCGAGAAATAGCATTAAAACTCTGAGTGAGTATTGTGAGGTGTGGCCAGGTCCGGCGTTCGTCGACAAATTGAATACTAATGGCGCCGACTTGGTGGAATTTTTATCTGTCATGTGCCGTATTAGCCGCATAAACATAGATGATCTGAACATCAACATCACCTCTCAAATATGATCATTTCTATAGTATTCAAAACAAGCTGGATGTATTCACTCTTATTCGCCATAATATTGATTTCTTGCTTACGAACCCTGCGCAAGTTTTGATAAAAACTCCAAATCATTCGTTCAAAGACTCCATAGCAAACAAGGAGAACTTTCATGACGAGTAAGCTTGATGCCTATCCTTGCATGACGAGTGAGCTTGATACCAATAATTCGCCCAACACTAACACTCTTCTTAATAACAGTCTATACTCATTCATTAGAATATGTTATTAAGCGATGTACTTCTCAATTTACTAACACACCTAAAACATTATAACTAAACCCGCTTAACAAGAATTTAAATAAAAGGAACAGTTCACACAACCTCGCGTCTAAACGTTGCTTTTCGTTTAAAATATTAATTCCAGAGCACATTTTTAATGAATTGGTTCCTCCATCAGGGTGGTCTGTTGGTACCACTGTTTTACCAAAGAGTTTGTATCCAAATAAAACGAGTATCGAAACTCAGTTCATTCATCGTAAACAAACCAAGAACACTCTCGATATTTTACCAATATGTGACAGGACTTCGGCCTAAAACTCACACTGTTCTAGCCAACACTCGTTGTTTGCCTCATGATGCTGATGATGCTGTTGCTCTGAAAAGAAACCTATTTGAACAGTGGTTTCCACAATCAAGAATTATTTCAATCAGATTTTGAGAGTGCGAGATTTTGTTCGCTCATACTTCCAAACTTGTGAGTTTGCAACTCCGAACACTAGTGATCAGAGGTAGACTGACGCAATTATGTGCGTATTTGGATTCCAACTGGAGTTTGCCAAAGCATCGCAGTTGATGTACTCGCAGTCCGCGAGTGAGTTTGTTGATTAATTCATGTAACCTGCAACAGATTAGTGAAATACCAAATAAGGATGGCGGATATATAAATTTAGTTTTTATCTCTGATGCAGGTAACTCGTTGACGAGTATCATGCACCATTGTCTGTAATTTTTGTTAATGAGTCAAACTTAATTTTAGAAAAAAAAAAAATTGATCCATTACGGCTTGAACATAATTTTTCGTTTGATTTTTTTGGTTTTAATCTATGCAATCTGTTCTGGGGCTCAAGGCACTCCCAACTCTTTCGCAGTTTTTTTTACCGTGCTACTTTACGCAGTAGTAGTCAAATCGAGGACGTACGGCTATAGACCCGTTTTGTATAAACCACCTGCAACATTGCATTGCTTCATGCCAACCTATAGTGCTGACATGAAAGGTTGGTCGGGCCATGGATTCTGTACTCTCAACAGGCGGTCATAGTTGTGTTTATTCGTCATCACCGATCGTAATCAGATGATGAAAAATCGATTTTGCATCCCGCCCCTATCGGGATTCGAACCCGGTACCTCCCGATCCAAACGCCGAGGCTTTAACCACTGCGCCGTTTGGTCGGTATTTTTCGTTTGTCTGAGTGAGATTCATACCCTATATAACAGAAAGAGCTGTGCATGGAGAACATACATAAAATCAGCTTTCAGAGTACTATATACCTTTCCTATTGGCGCCGTTAGTAATTATTTCTCCCAACAGTAATTATTTCGATCGGCTTGATGCTGTGAGACCAAATAACACTTTCGAAACAAATACTGATGATATTTCACCAATAGCCGTCAGGAAGTGCTGTGAGGCCCTTTTGTTCGATTCCTTTCCTTTTCAATTGAACATTGCTGTGAATAAATAATAAGGGCCTACGGCCCGTTATTTCAAAATCGCTAAACTATCTTGTCTGTCCAAACTGCTTGAACCCAAGTCAACACTGTTTTTACCGAAATAAGTAAGGCATTTGATAAGATGCTCACAGAATAATCTTTCGAAACGAATAGCTGTTGGTTTCTGTAGTTCTGTATTGTTCAGAATTTTGAAGTGAGATGATCTTATGACTGAATGCCAATGAAATTAAAATTTATAATCAAAAATTTTGAAAGTTTATTAATTTAGAAGTTTACGGGTCTTGCTATAAAATTATTTAGGATTCTTAAAGAATTTAAAACTGACTTCTAATAATGTGAGTCTAGAAATTTAGTATACAAAATTATACATTTCTAACCCAGAGTTTTTATTTTCTTATTTACAGAGTTAGACAAAAAATTTTACACGACTTTACAGATTTATTAAAGTGGTAAAAATAATTTTTGATAGCAAAATGCTTAAACAAACAGTGAAATGTACTAATTTGTAGAGACGACGAAGAATAATAATCGTGTTTTTTGAAAAAGCCTTTATCTTGAAAATTTAGTTGCTTGTTTTGAAATTAAATTCTGAAATTTGTTAAAAAAGAAACGTAAAAATCCGTTTTTAAAAATTCAAAATTTTAAATTTAATCCTTAATTATAATTTGTCGAATGAATAATATTCGGCAAATCAAAAAGGCTTAACAAAATTGAAAATTTTCAAATTTTGAAATTTTCCGAATTTGAATAAATAAAAAAAATTGAATTTTGCCTTCCAATAGATCCAACTTGGAAAATTTACGAGAACAACAACAAAGTACAAAATTTTGGCAATTTATTAATTTATAATTCGAATATGGAACTAAGAAGTGCTATTTGGTTAATAATTAACTAAAGACTAAAGGGTCAAATTGCTCAAAGCTTATCGTTCCTTCAACTAAGATTTTCTTTCTCAATAAAAAATTAAAATTTCCAACATAAAGAAAATGACGCAGATTAAATTATATGATTAATAATTTATTAAACATTAATTTCTATATTTGCAAAGTCATTCGACAATTAAGAATGATAAATTAGAATGAATTTGTATAAAGTTCGTTTATAAATGACTTGTTGGCTGTGAAGTGTATTTTTAATTGAAATTGTTTTTTGTTCTTTAAGTAGCAAGTATTTAGCAGACATTTAGTCGATTTGAATGAGTAAAATTTGTTGTGACTAATTACCAGTTTCTTATTCTTGTTCCAATTAGTGGTTTAAACTTAACCTTTCAATCATATTGATGTTTAAAATTTGCAACCTTCCACGTTTGTGTTCAGGAAATATGTAAATGTATTCCAGAATGCTGCGAATGGATTTCATCACAAGCCTATTATACTTCATTGAGTGTATTATAAAATACGTAAGACCCCTAACCTATTTGCCTAAACGTAAATCAAGACTTGATTTGGTTTTTACTTGGTGTATTCTGCCAGCTGCCTTGCCACATAAAATTTTCTCAACTCTACTCATCAAACTATTCAGAGCTCACAACGAAGCGTTGAATAGTCTCATGTCCATCTCCACCAAGAAATCTCCATATGCTTTGCGCTAGACGGGGACAAACACAGAGTAAGTGTAGCACAGTTTCTTCCTCCTCTCCATCCTCGCAACTTCTACAGTAATCGTTCGAGTAGATTCCTAATCTCCGCGCATGCTCACCTATGACAGTGCCCTATAACAACCGACACGACCTTACTAATAAGAGTGCAAAAAGCTGTCCAGTCCTTGACCGATCTAGTTTTGGCGAGACCTGCCTAGATAAAACATATGAGGTACGATTACACCGTCTAAAGTTCGCTGCCCTCCTAGCTTCTTCCTGAAACAAGAATTTACATGTAGGAAACGGAATTTCAACATTTACCTTACTTGGTAAAATGAGCCAATTTGTACCCTGACTAAAGTGCCCTGCCTGACTGTCCATAAAAAAGCGAATATCCCTTTCAGATAATATATTATACCTCAACTAGTCCACGGCATCCATTGTCGCGATTAATTGAGCTTGAAAAACGCTGCAGTAGTCGGGAAACAAAATGAGAGGTTCACAATTAATTTCTCACAGAAGACATCACCAGCCTGTACCAGTGTACAATGTAGGATCAAGACCCTACTATCTTTCCCCAATAGCGTTTTTACAGGACTATCAAGGCTTCCAGCTAAGATTGTTATCCAAAATAAGACCCAGATACTTCGCTTTATCTGTAAAGGTCAAGCTAATACCATTTAAAATGGAATAATCAATTGGAGGAAGTTTGTATTTCCTGAATTGGTGTCGATTGACATTTAGTCCATAGCTGTTGACCCGATTAGAAAGAGTGCCAAGCCCCCTTTGAATATGCTCTTCTATGGTACAAAGATGTTTACCATAAACATCGATAGAACGTCATTCGTATAAGCAAACCACGCTAAAGCCTTGTCCCTTCAGGTTCAGTAATATAGGTCAATTAATAATCAAGTCCAGACCTTGCGGTGTACCCACACCTACAAATCTATTAATGGAAGTCCCGCCAAGCTTAGCCGGCACGATCCTCTCTTTAACTATTTGATCTATTCAGCCACCGAACGATTCATCCACACCCATACTCGGCAGTGCTAGAATTATCGCCACCGGTTTCACGTTGCTGAAGGCATTCGTTTTGTAATTCGTTTTGTACCTTAGAAGATGGGGGCTACTGCTCCCAAACTACCGCTTTTCCAGGATTTATAAAAAACGTAAACACATTTTTTGCGAAATCATCTTCACTTAAACTAGCCTAACGACTGGATTTGAAGAAGATTTCTCTGAGTTTTATCAAGGCGGAAAAATTATACGGCCTACTTAAATGATGGCGGCTGTTGAAACCACCGCTTTTCAATGGTTTTGAAATGCCAATTTTTTCCGGTTTCTTCAACATATTTTATTATTTTTTTAGAATATTGATCAGTAGTCTTCATCTGTCTAAGGGCCTTCTTAAAAATGCCCAACATGTTTGGCCAAAACTTGTTAAAAATGTTTCTTAGGGTACAAAATGATATGAAAACCAGCAATTTGATGATGATGATGGAAAGCAATTCGTTCCAGTGGTTCGAGATTCCGGAATTGCCAGAGACATTGAAGGGCTTGTGGTGAAGGCCAAGTGGAGTGTGTATTCCTGTCTCAATTATGTTCCAACAAATTGAAGTTATTGGCAACGATGAAATTGACATGCAGTTTCTTTATACTGTGGTTCATGTCACCAATAGAATTTTGATCTGTATCAAACTGAAGACTTAAATGTCGTCATTAAGCCAAACAATAAATGGGCAATCTGGGCATATTTTGAGCAATATTTTGTAAAACATTTGCTTTTCAGAATATTTGTTTCGATTTTTGGATAAAAACAATTTCTGAGACCTCAACCAAAATATCATATTGTATCAAACTGAATTAGTCGAATTGAAGAAGGGGGGGGGGGGGTAGGAGGGTCTAGTAAAGTTATGGTTGGAAAACAATTAAACCCATTCTAAAGATTTTCCATATATTGCATATATTCCAATATTTCATTTTTCAAACACACAATTGACAAATTGTGGATCAAGTTAAAATTTCATCTTGTATTTTGGTCAGCTTAATACAAATAAATTTTCCGACAGGCAATCGGATTGACGTAATGTCATTATTTCAACTTTAGAAAACGGCAGCCACCGCTTTAGGATTTAAATAAAATTTAAAACAATATTTAAAAGCTCAAAAAAAAGTTCAAACGTTTGCTATTAGAAACATCCGTTAAATGTTATGGGGACGAATTTAAACATCAAAACAAAGTGCGTTCATCGATATTCGATGTTTGCAAAAAAGTCGAAATTCAACACTGAAAAAACATAAAAACGCGCGAGCAGCGGTAACTACATAAAAAGTCTAAACCTTAGAATGGCACAGATACCCAAATTTTACCGAAGATTATCGGGTCTTTTACTATTTCCTTCGAATTTCTACAAAACCCACGTGAAATTCTAAATTTCATTTTGCCGAGCATTTCTACTAGATTAACAAACCAAATTTAGCAGACTACTACAAAAATAAGGAGTGCTCAGGACCTCCGGTTAGGACTATATGAAACAACTAAATAGCGAACTTATGATACAAAAGCGCAATTACTAATACCTAACAATCTTTGAGCCAATCTTTAAGTTTGAGAGTTAAAGATTTTGTAAAGTTAAATTGGCTGTAATTTAAAGATTTTAAAATTGCAAAGGTCAATCAAAATAGAATATTTATTATGTCACCCATTTTAAGCTTAAACTCATCAGAATCAATTTCATTTTCAGCCAAGACATTATGGTGTTGCCAAATAGAATTAATTCAATTTAGATGACAACCATAGCATAAAATAGAATTGGTGTGTAAACCTGAATTCATATTTAAATTATCTGTCTATAGAAATTGGTTTATTAAATTCGATCACGTTTCGGGTGCGTCCCAAATGATTTTTTTTTTTTTTTTTTTAGCTATTAGACAGTGAAGACACGTTTTGTATTGATTATTAACCCAAACTCTTTAAAAAAACTATTGTATATAAATATAGAATAGATTAAATCTTACTTTTCTAAAATAAATCCTTTTTGTAGCAATGCTTAAAAATTGTTGAATCCAGAACAAATTTAGTACACAAACATGAACTCACCTGAAAATAGAAAAATTATAAAATAAATTAATAAAACGTTGTTCAACTTTGAACCCGATTTGTGCGGGTCAATTACGAAAAGCATTACACTATTCCTTCAAAATTAATAAATAAAATCAAACTCGTTTCGACACTCAATATAATTCTAAGTAATATCCTACTCATACATTGGAATTGCCTTTAAATAAAGTGGGAGATAATACATTTTTCCGATTTTTATTTTTTTTTTTTTAAATATAGCAACATAACAGATGTACGAGTAATTGTTTATAATATTATGTAAAATCTACTTATTAAGCCTAATTAATTAATAATCATCCAGTAGGTTTTAAAAATTTAACAGAATATATTTTCGACCGCGCTTTTAATCCAATTTGCAAAATTGGTGGATACACAACAAACCATCGCACTATATTTGTATGTTTCGCAGAAAATTAAATAAAAATTGCAAAGTAAATTTTGTATTTTTTCCAGTTGTGTACATACAAAAATATGGCAAAAATGGCTATCGTCCAAAAAATATTAAGTAATGTCACAAAATTTATTAAAATTTTAGTGGGACGACACGCGGATACGTTTTAATCTGCTTAACAAATTTTTAATAAGCTTATGCCAATTTGGTTTAATTAACAATGAAAATGCTTTCTGTTATCAAAGAGTTTGTGTGGAATTCATTTACATAGTATATTTACCAATTTCCAAAATCGCCTCTCGATTGGTATGAAATGGAAATTTTAATCGTTAATCGCGTTTTGCTAAAAGGAAACCCTACTTTTACTAAATTTTTGCAGATGTGATTGGAATTTTATTTTATCTATACGTCGTTATCGTTGTATTTAAAAAAAAAAAAAAAATACAATGGTTATTTATGTCGGAGTACAGTTTGTATTAGACACCAATATTTAATTCAAACAGCAAAACAAAAATTTGACAAATGTGATGCTTCACGTTTTTGAAGGCGTTTGTACTTAAGCCTCCATTTAAGACAATTTTTTCTTAATTTTTTGAGGGGTTCAGTAGGTGGATTCTGGTTGTGTGGAATGAGATTTTGTTCTAAATGAGAATTTCACATTCCGAAAATGTGTGGATATTGCGAAATTTCGCGGAGAAATACGAGGCAATGTAAATACATTTTATTTCTTATTTTGTAATTAATTATATTTCTCGCAGATTTGAAAGCACAGTTCCGCAGCTAGAGAAAAGGTATGGTAGCCGCCTTTATGAATAAAAAATTTAATATGTATTTGAAAAATAAAGTCTTTACAGCGTAATTTATACTGTCTATCGTAGCACTGGTATTGGGAGGACCCAAATATCAACTGCATTTCTTAACATTTGGTCTTAACAAGTGTTATGTGAAATGACAAAGCAATCAGTGCCGTGCGGTGTTATTTTGGTGTCTGGCAAACAAAACATACCCTTAAAAAATATTCTTTAAATATCGAATAATCTCAAAAAGTCATCTAAAATATTTCTAATATTCTTGAATCTTTCTTGAATGAATAATCCCAAAGAATCTCAACAATTTTTAATAATGTCAAAAAAAAACAAAGGAAAAAATCTTGAAATTTTTGGCTAGTTTGGAAAATTTCTTGTTTCGAAAAAAATCTCTAAATAAAATTCTAAAAAATATGCCTTTAGCAAAATCGAATAATCAGAAAAATTACGCTTATAAAGTCTTGAATTATGTAGGCAGCCTGATATTACCGTTAAGTCTTATAAGGGCAAGCAACCAATGCTAAGCAGCACAATGGCAAGTACAACTCCTTAAATTTCGAAAATATCGATTAATCCCGGAAATCTTGAAAACCTCGTAAATACATGAATATGTCTAAAATTCTCGAAAATCTCGTAAGTGTAGTCTTTCTGAATTCAACATTATAATCTCAAATAATTATAGGTCATTTCAAAAATTCGAAAATTTTAGAAATTTTTCAAATAATCTTAAAATTAAACAAAAAAATTTGAATTTTGAATTTCTGTGCAAAATTCATACCAAATTTAATTATTCAAAAAATCTTCAAAATTTAGAAAGTTAACGAAGCAAAATCTAGATGAAAATTCGTTTGATTGTGCATGCTTTTTCTGAACATGCTGGCAGGATGCTGCTATAGTTTCTTATATAACTCTTGGTTTGCTCACAACTTCATGCTTTTTCAAAAGCTTGGAACAAGGCACCATCAGCGTTGTATCGAAAGGTGAAGTACACCAAAATAAAATAATTAACGATTTTGCTCAATTAAACTTATTGAATTAAGTAAATTTTTATTTAATTTATTTTCAGGTGAAACCTTTGATAAAGAAAATAAATCCAAATTTAACGGTGTGAATCAAGAAAAATAAAAAAAAAAGTTGATTTTATTTTTGTTATAAATAAGTGCGTTTAAAGCTAAATACTATGATATGTTTACCCTATTGAACACCAGGATTAAATGCGTTCTTTGACCGTGCCCGAATACCATGTTAAATATTCACACGTAATAATTTTTGGCATAAAACACACTCATTCGAATTATTACAATCGTTCCCTATGACACATTTTGACATATCCATGTGAAATATTTTAGTAGTGAATGTGATTAGATATAGCAACCAACAAAATAAATTTGAAGGAAAAATCATGAGTCCCATCGTAAGCTCCGACCACATTTTTCAATACAGGTGTACAACCTCTTCGGCTGCTTAAGAACTTGGAACATAATTGATTCCGTAACTGTTTGGCTATGCATTTCTATTACTGCTTCCACCATTCTACGGTTTGTCTCACTGTCAAGCCACAATAAAATAAAGCCATGAGTTCTAACTCAAGTTACCATCCATGTATTTTGCGTGTATACCCCAGAAATCCTTAAATGTTTCTTCATGTGGGATCGTGGTGTATAATTTAATCGCTTGGTAATACTCTTATTAATTTAGTATTCATTCCCGAAGCATTTTTCCATTACAACAATAATGTATAATAATTTTGCTTACTTCGGAATTTTGATCCATTTGATTTGAAAAAAATTGGCGGGGAAATTATCACACAAAAATTATTATTGAATTCGGGCAGTAAAAATAAAACATATCTGCGGAGGAGAAAAATTCTCAAGTAAATGTCATAAATTATTATTTATCACGGTATTATCACAGTATTCGGGCACAGTATAGACAGTGAAAATAGTTCTAAATATCATCGAAAATGGCGCTCGTCTAAATTACTTTTCCGTATCAATTCACCAATTGTAATAATTTAATATGACGCCTAGCGCCTTTACCTAGCGTAAATGTGGATGAAGTTTATGTTTAGTACAAGTGCTAAACTATGATATAGATATTTTCCGAAAGAGGCAGCAAGATTAAAGAAAAAGTACAGAGCGTTTGCAACTAGATGTCACTAAAAAATCAAAAAAGTATTACTAACGTTTCTCAAAAGGACGTTTATAAAAAGTTCTCACAATCAATTTAATTATCACGTATTAATAATAATCACTTTTATAACACATATAAAATGCACACATTAAAATGTCTTACAATTTTTGACAGCAAATATTTAGTGACGCCTAGTGGCATTATGTGAAAGTTGCTTATGCTTTCGGAGTTTTCCAAAAGATGGTAGCTCTTGCGGTTTAAGAAAATTTGACATTTAAACATGATCTATAGATCACGAATTTTTTTTAAATGACAGAAAATATTTCATTTTTTACCTCCCAGACAGTCTCGACGCTGTAGCGCAGTCACGCAATAGCGCAAAAGTTAAATTACTTGAAAATATATGCGAATAGCTAAAGTCGATGGACGGAGCGCATTAGACCAAGTACTAAAATTTAATTATTTCCAATATTCACGCAACAACGGATTGAAGTGTCACTTTGTGATGAAAAAAAAATACAAATTGAAAGACATTGTTGGGAGCTAAAGTTATACAAAATAAAGTGATGCCAATCACATTAAACGGTTTTATGTAACTAAATAACCAATGTTATTAACTAGATTAGTAGATTTTATACTACGACGGAAAACTTCAATTGGTCAAAAAAGGAGTTTACAAAATAGGATTTAGAGCCATCAAAGTAAGGATTTATGGAAATCAAAATGGTTTAGTTCATGTTAGCTAATTTAAGATTATTTTAATGTCAAAAACCAAGCGTCGAGATTGTCAGCAAAATTTTTATTTTTACAGTATTGTCTCTACCTTTACGTTTTCGCGATTTAGAACTAGTACTAAAATTACATATATCTAATAGTTTTTGTTCAATTTTGTCGCTATTTGGTTTGTTTATGGATTTGTTATTTTAGACGTTTAATACAATTTTGAAACTGGTTATAAATTAATGACAAGCTTAGTGAAGAGGTTGCTGGTTTAAGGATTTTTTAGAATAGCGGAAAGAAAGACCGATAGGTAGTTAGCGCGAATTATCAAAAAGTTGAATCTGATATTAGCAATAGAAAAATTATTAAAAATAAATCATAAAAATAAACCAATAAACATTTTAGAACATTAAATTCGAAAAACTATTGAGAAAATAAAAAAAAATGATTTTAGATTAGATTGGTGTATCAATTTAAAATACAATACAATTTTTTAAAAAATATCAAACGATAATAATAATCATCAAATTTTAATGATTTTGCTAAATTCAACGAATCAAAGGTTCAAAAATTCATCGATTCTGATTAAGTTAACCGTTAATTTGTTAAACAAAGTTATGGTTTCATTGTAAAGGTCAAACCTTTACTATGTCTCTTGAAAATTCTCACAATTTTTGTAAGATCCGCTCAAGAATAAGTAAGATATACACTTTAGATAGTAAATATTCTACTTCTAGTACAACTTAACAAGCAAATGGTTTGAGTATTAGAGTTAGCACGAAAATGGTTTGAATATTAGATATATAGTATGTAATTTTAAAAATATTAACGATAACAAAAAATAAAACAATTGACGATTTGGAAATTTTTTGAACTGAGCTAGCTGATAATTTGACGTTCGAAATTGTTGTAGGGAATTCCAATTTTGAACTGTAAACACAATTTTTACTTACCAGATTGCTAATAATTGTAAATAATTCTAATTTTGGATTATAAAAACAATTTTTAAATACCAGATTGCAAAATTTTCTTTTGCCGCATTTGTGAGAAATGTCATTTTATCAGTTGCCTCATTTTAACTTTTTTCCTCGAGAGGCGCTATCTCTACCTACTTTTTGTCAATAGATTATGTTTAAACGTCAAATTTTCTTTTTCCGCAAGAGCTACCATCTTTCAGAAAACTCCGAAAGCATAAGCAACTTTCACATAATGCCACTAGGTGTCACTTAATATTTGCTGTCAAAAATTGTATGACATTTTTATGTGTGCATTTTGTAAACATATAGAAAAATATTTTTGTGTTATAAAAGTGATTATTATATTGATTTTGAAAAGTTTTTATAAACGTCCTTTTGAAAAACGTCAGTAATATTTTTTTGATTATGTAGTGAAATCTAGTTGCAAACGCTCTGTACTTTTCTTTTATCGTGCTGCCTCTTTCGGAAAACATGATATATTACTTAAAAAGGGCAAAATACATTCAAGACAAGCCGTTTATTTTCTAAATGATCTATACAAAAATCAGGAAAGGTCCCACTTGCATAAAATCAATTTTTCTTTGTTTCTTTTAGATACAAAGTCAAACTCTTTACAAGGCAAATTTCAGAATTTTTGTATGACCATTTCAAAAGTTAGGAAAGAGTCTCACTCATAAGTTTAAAAGCTTTTCATTAATTCAACCGTTAGTTTGTCAACCCGAGTTGTGATTTCATTAGACGAAGCTTTTAAACCCGAATTCGAATCATTGTTCTAAAAAATCAAAAAATAGTTAACTCGGCTAAATTGGTTTGTTACTTGAACCATTCCTTCACCCTTGCTTTTCTTTTAGATCCTACTTTTAACTAGAATTGTTTGAATTCGTAATTTTTATGTGCATTTGCTTATTATAGCAAACTGAGGTTTGAATTCCGATCGAAAAAAATTCATTTACTGTACAGGCCAACTAGTTACCATGTTCCCTAGCAACATTCAGAACTTTCATATACGTCTCACATACATCTTATTTCAATTTTTTCATAAGAACTCGATCCATTGATTTATTCAATCGTTAATATATCAACCCCAGCTGTGATTTTTTTCTTTAGGTCAATTTTAAGATAACAAAGGGTCTCTCTTACATAAACTTTCACATTTTTCATAAGAATCATTTATAAGTATTTGAGGCTTCTGATTAATTCAACTATAAATTTGTCAAACTCTGTTTTGATTTCATTGTTTACCCTTTACCATGTTCCATGACATCATTCATAGTTTTCATACAATCCATTCAAAAGTTACAAAAGGGACTCATAATCATTCATAATTACTTGAGGCCTCTGATTAATTCAACTGTTAATTTGTCATCCGCAGTTGTGATTTCATTGAATGTGCTAACCCCTAACAAAAATTCTAAATGTTGCCTTGGAACGTCGTAACCGGTTGCCCTATACAATAATATCATAATCGGGGTTAACAAATTAACGGTTGAATCAATCAGAAGCCTTTAACCTATGTGTTACTCACATCCATTTTTAAAGTCGATGTATGTTAAACCTTACATTATCTTTTGAATGGGTTACACGAAAATTCTAAATATTGCCGTGCCAACTGGGGTTAAGAAATTAACGGTTGAATTAATCAGAAGCCTTTAGTAATTATGTGTGGTTCATATGCATTTTGAAAGTTAATGTACGTGAAAACCTGTCCTAACTTTTTAATGGGTCATACGAAATTTTTGAGTATAGCCATGGAATATGGTAAATGGTCGGCCAATACAAACAAATCACAACTACTAATTAAAAAATAAATATGAACAAACAGCTTTAGTATTTTTATTAGTAGTTTTTGGTTGTAATTTTCAATGTTTAATTTATAAACATTGTTGGTTACAAATTGGAGTGGACGCCTTATTTTTGTGTATGTATTCTTACAGTGAGTGAGAACTACTTTATTATAACAAAAAAGTTTTCCGTCGAAACGTACACTAAATCGAAAATTCCACTCCATTCCATCTCAATCAACCGAAATTGACCTACTGTTGTCAAATTTTGAATTTAATTTTCCTTTGAGATAAAATAATTACCTATAAATTTATAATCGCAATTTTTGTTGGTACATAAAAACTCTCAATACAAAAATTAATTATTTACCTCCGATATACCCATACTTTTACGTACTTTGCCATTACTGGTCCCAACAAAACATAACATTTAGCTTTACAAAAAAAAACTAGAGGGCTTCGCCACCTGCACTCATTCTATGCGAAAATTCTATGAACATTATTTTGTGACATGCAGATACCTATTTAACACATTGAGTGTCTCCATAGAAAAGTCTTTTCACATTATAATCCAATCCAGATATTCACGTTTGCGATTTTAGAACGTAGTAGTATCAAAATATTGCAGGCAAAGTGAGGATAATCCAACTTTATGCTTAGCATGTTTAAATAAAACTCAGTAATGTGTAACAAACGGTGAGGCACGTAGCAGCTGATTGTATTAGTGAGAATATATATGGTTGTTAATGTAAATACATGTGGGATCATCGTTAATATCTCTTTATTTATGTTATACCATACTCCGCTACTCCTTGTTGGAATATTCGATCGAAGAGAGCTGGGGCGCTATCATGAAATCCGGACGGTAAATTTTAGCGGTAAGAAATACTTCTATGTATGAAAAATCTAGAATACATTCAAAAAATAGTCAAAGTTACCCAAATTGCAAATTTCTGATCGTCATGAAAATATGTTTGTCGCATACATATTCATCGATAACTTTCACATATTTGCAATTTCATACTGTAACGGTGACACCTAGTATGAAATAAAATAAGTTAAATTAATAGCTCAATGTTTAACTGTACTAAAATGGAATTTTCCATGATAAAATTGTTCTAAATGTTTCTATGCTATTCTAACTAGAAAAGTCATGAGCTTTCTAGAAGTTTGGTTTGTGTATATAAAAAAGCGAGTATTTGGTAAGCGATAGTATAAAGATTAAAAAGGAATTAAAAAGTGATTTAAAAAGTGTTTTTGTGTGAAATAAAATGTATAAGTGTACAGTAAAATTGTGTGAATAATTTATATAAAGTGATTTTGTGAATTAAAATTAATAAATTGTGTTGTAATAACTTTCGTGTGAAAATAAATAAATTCGTTGTTGAAAACTTGGATTGATTTTGTTTTATTCACAATCCAGTGATACGAACCTTAAGTGACAAGGCAAAAACGTAACAATACTAAGCAACTTAGGTAACTTTGACCATTTTTTGAATGTATTCTAAATTTTTCATAGAATTGTTTATTACCGCTAAAATTTACTGTCCGAATTTCATGATAGCGCCCCAGACAGAGAAAACAAAATAAAACATTATAGCTTTGTTTGCGAAGAAATATAGTGTTTAATGAGATTTTGATTAAAAGACCGTATCATGGAGTCAACTATGGGCCAACTTAACCAAGGTCAACGAAAGCGTGTGTCGCAATGGCAAGATAAGAGACGAGAAGCATGTGCCAAAAAGTAAGTGTTTACAATAACGTTTCGATTTACTTTTCTTCAAAGTTTTTATCCATACCATAATATGTCATGTAACATTTCTTATTTAGGTATTCAAATAAAGATCCTTTAGCATTGCAGTTCAAGAGGCCCTGCGATCATAAAGGAAAAAGTAAATTTAAATGTCAAACTGTCTCAGTATTATGGACCTTATAAAACAAAGGGAATTTCTGTATAAGAATAAAGGCAAAGTTCCACAAGATTAATTTTTGACACGATTTATTGCACCCTATAGAACACAACAGCATCGCCCATCTACAACTGAAAAACATAAACCCCGAAAATTTTCATGTGCCTATTTTGTGTTAAGTAAAAAGAAGCCGACTTTTGTGTGCAAAAAATTCTTTCAGGCGACATTTTTAATTAATAATCGCCGACTAAATACTATTGCAAAGACGTTGTACAATGGAGACATACCCAAGGAAAACCGGGGTGGTGATAGAAAGGCAACAAAACACAGCGCCAAGCGAGAAAAAGTTATCAAGTTTTTAAAGTCTATTCCTGCAAAAGAGAGCCACTACAATATACAAAAATCTGTTCGCTGTTATTTGTCAAGTGAGTTGAGTATAGCAAAACTACGAAAAATGTATAATGATTCGGTTGATGAAACACTCAAAGTAAAGAAAACATTTTTCTGGAAAATATTTAATACTTTGAATATTGGATTTTTTACTCTAGCATCTGATGTTTGTGAAACTTGTTTCATGCTAAAAAACAAAATAAAATCAGAGAAAGGTGAAATGAAGAAACAGGAATACAGAAATCGGCACAGGGTACATAAATTAAAAGCGAACACATTTTATAAATTACTTAAAAAAGATGTACCTAAATCACTAGCACTGTGCCTTGACATCAACATGTACAGCCGTTACCTAAATCTCCGATAGGGGATGCATTTTATTTAAGACAACTAAAGTCTTTATATAATGTGTGACTGCAAGGGATACTAAAGACCCTACGATTTACCAGTGGAGTGGAGAGACAAGCTGGACGTGGATCAGTGTGTGTAAGTTCAGCATAGCTCAATCATCTACAGAATATTGAATTTGAAGATGTAGAAACATTGAGATTGTCAAATGTGTTTGGGATCAAAACAAAAATCAACATTTACTTCACAGCTTCATGTTTTGGCTCCTACACAAAGCACCTTCATCACTGCAAAAAATTGAACTATATTTCCCAGTTAGAGGACATAGTTTTTTACCGGCCAATCGAGTCTTTGCCTGCATCGAAAAAGACTTGAGAAAAGTGGCAATTATTACAAAAAAAGATCACTATTATGAAATTTATTCCAAACATGGCAATGTAAAGACTTTGGGAAATGATTGGCATTTGTATGAAGTCAAGACATTAGGTCAGCAACTAAAACCGATAAATGGTACACAAAACATGAAGCGTGTATTTTTTAAAAGATCACAAAATCACCGTCAAACTTACAAAAACCTATGAAAATTTCATATATGACAGTAATGAAAAGTACATATCCTATTTAAAGAGAGGAAAACTGTTTCCGATAACAATGCCAAGTGGTGCCTTAGGGAATAAAGTTTCTAATGAGAAAAAGAAAGATATATCTAATCTACTGGTGAAGCAGTTCGGTGAGACATGAAGAGATTTTGAAGATTTGGATTTCTTTAAAACTCTGTTGGACGGAGAGCGGCCAACTCCAGGAAATGAACAGTTTCAAGCTGATCCACTTGTCGAAATTTGTGATTGTTACGAAGAGGATTGTGCTCTTAGAATTTAAGTTTTTATAATAAAATAGAATAATATCTCTTAAATTTATTTTTTTCTTCATATCAAAAGTAACATTTCTACAATGGCCCAACCAAAACGCTACATTACCAATTAGTTGCACCAAAACGTAACATTTTTTTAAAATATATAATTATCATGGCGTTGAAAACAAAAATATTCAAATTATGATTGACCCAATTTATCTATGCTTATACAAGAAATTGTTTCTCCTTTGTGGAAAATAGGGCTTGCTTTAGACATTAATGACGTAATCAAATTTTATCAAATTGTTTAAAATCATTTATGATTGAAATGTAGCGTTTTGGTGTGGACCTCCACATTTGTAATACAATAAAAATATTTCAATTTTAAAAATTCTATAAAATTTTCTCAATTTTGAAAAATTTTATTTTTTTCTGTTTGAAAGATAACGTTCAAATCACGTAACAGTGGACATACTCGTACCAATTATCTGAAAAATGTATTAAAGAATCATGGTGTCTGGAATTTAAGCCAATTTTCAAAATTTTTAAAAAGTGCATATAGCACCTACACATAGAAATTTAACACACATTCGTGTGTGGCTACTTTATATCCAAAAATAATGTTGAGATTTCCATTCTGACGTTTTTACCTATTCAGTTGCACTTTAAAAATCTTTTTAGCAACAAATTACATCAATCATTAACTTTAAATTTTTCAATTCCGAAAATTTCTACAATTTTCAGAAATTTCTGTTATTTTTATTAACTTTGTTCAAATAAAAATCAAATTTTGTCCTGGTTTGTGTAGTTGGTTAGTTTAATAAACATAACTTAAACACTTGTACATAGTGTTCAAAACTTAAAATGGAACAATTTCCAAGATTCTAAATATTTCTTCAATTTTTTTGTTGCGATGAAAAAATGATGTACTCTTTGTGTAATTCAATTAATCGAACTTCAAAGAATTAATACGGACAAGTTTTACTTAGAAATTCTCAAATTTGCTAAATTCAAGTATTTGAAGAAATTGTATCCTATTTTCATCTAAGCTAAAATTAACAAAGAAATACAATTTTAGAATTTTAATGTTTTGACAATTTTAATTCTGAAGTAATTTTCTATTTTTTATTAACAGCTCAAATTCAGAGTGTGATTTGTATTTTAACAATTAAATATTGAATAAAGGACTATGGGTAAAGTCATCGTTGCGATACATGTGAGAGTGGCTGCTATCGCACACTTAGGCCAATAGTGGCCCATTGTGATACCACAGGATCTCATCTCCCCTTTACCCCTGAAACCATCCAGTGCTACTTATGTAGCGTAAAATATCTCGTACTCCACAGTTCGCGAGTTCCGAAAGGCTGTCCATACCGTACACACCCAAGTATTTATGTCTTCTGTATGATAGTGCCGGACACGAGCATAGGAAATGATCTATAGTCGCTTCCTCCTCCTCGTCCATGTACCTTCTACAAAAGTCATTTGTCTGTAGACCCAGCCTTCTCGCGTGTTCCCCAAAAAGGCAGTGTCCTGTCAGTATCCCTAAGACCAATCCTAGCCCTCGTTTTCCCAGGGATATCAATGCCTTGGAGCGCCGCAAATCCAGTTTTGGCCAAACCTATTTTGCTACCCTACACGTGAGAGTGTTGGTCCATCTCTCATTTGTCAAGGCGATTACCTTTCTACTGAGCACCAATTTGAGCGCTGCTTTAGGCCATCTCATACCTGCCCTTTCCGCCTGCATCTGGAGAGTCGTACCGTACCTAGCTAGTTCGTCCGCCTTGCAGTTACCTGTGATGTCCGAGTGACCAGGGACCCAGCTTATCTGGATACTGAAATACTCGCTCATCTCATTAAGAGATGATCGGCAATCTAGCGCCACCCGTGACTTCAGACAAACCGCCTCTAGTGACCTGACCGCCGCCCGACTGTCCACATAAATTGCGATATCCCTTACTGATACCACATTATGCTTCAACCATGACTTCCCCGATCGCCACCACTTCAGCTTGGTACACGCTGCAGTAGTCAGAAAGACGAACAGAAATATTAACATTAAGCTTCTCACAGAAGACTCCGGCTCCTACCTTACCATCTAGCTTAGAGCCATTCGTGAAAAATTGCACTGCCTCGTTTTCCATTATTGATCCGTCCCTCCACGATTCCCTTGAAGGACAGACGGTCCGGAACCCTTTATTGAAGCACAAGGTTGGTATAACCTAATCTAGATTCACCAGTTCATCCCTTAGTGATCCAACTATCGTCGAGTGCCCCACCTGCAGACACTTCCACTGAGAGACAGCCGTAAGTCGCATAGCCATCTCGGCTGCCTTCTGCTTATCAAAACCTCTACTGGAATAAGGTGGAACGTAACCTCCAAAGCGTGAGTAGGTGTCGTCCTAAGCGCCCCGCTTATAAGCATGCAGGCCGTTCTTTGCACCCTTTCCATTCTACTCCTGTATGTAACCTTGTCCAGAGCTGGCCACCATACGCCCACTCCGTACATAAGTACAGGTCTTACTACGGCCGTGTACAGCCAGTGTACCAGCTCCGATTTGAAACCCTATCTCTTACCTATGGCGTTCCTGCACGAGTAAATGGCTACAGTGGCCTTATTTACCCTCTCTAACGTATTAGGCATCCAGCTGAGTTTGCTGTCCAAGATTATGCCCTAAAATCTCGCTCTATCAGAAAAAGTCAGTCTACAACCAATACCCCCTCTCTCTCCAGTTCCAACAGCAATTCGTTAATCACTATACTCCAGAGAGAAGGGGACATTACACCTCCCTGCGGGGTTCCTCTAACCACCTGCCTTCTAATGGTGGACTCCCCCAGTTCTGAGGTAATAACACTGCTTAACAGCATATGATTAATCAACCTACTTAGCAGAGTTGGTTAAATAATATTTTTTTGATAAATTTAATAATTTAGGAATTGAATTGTACAATTTTCTGAGAAAACTACAAATTGGTCTTTTATATTTTGAAATTAAGTTAAATTTGGCTATTTGATTTCAATTTTCATTTTCCTTTATCAGAAGAATTTAGTATATTGCATAAATTTTGTTTTCATAATTTCCAGTTTTCAAAATTCAATGAACTGAGTTGCACAAAGGGAGGAATTTTAAGAATTATATAAAGAATGCGGAGAATGTTTTTTTAATCAACCTACATTTTCACTGTGAAGTAGAAACTCGATAAATTTTAAGTACTCGGATTAAGCTTGTTACGTTGAACCCATCGTTGCGGGAACCCATCATTTTTTCTACAAAACAATGGAGCAAAATTTAATTTTGAAAATTATTGAATTTCAAGCTTTGAACACGACGTAAAATTTTGCAATTTAATTATGCTTAAGTTATCTTTCAGAATTATTAAACAAATATTTTGAATTTTGTTCGGTACCTAATAATATAATACTGCACAAACCCACACAAAATCTATTTAATTATTTTGACAAGGTTAATAGAAATAAATGAAAATTTCTGTAAACTGCAGAAATTGATGGAATTAAAAAGCTATTTTTATTGAACAATTGAATTGAAAGTATTAATGTCAAATTTTGAAGGTTTCTACAAAAATTCAACACAATTATTGTGCACATAAATAGAGCCGCAATTTTATTCAAATTAATTCTGCATTTTCAAATCAAGCTAAGTATTTGAATTATACCACATTTTGGTGTGATAATTATTTAAATTTTAAAATTTACACCGAGTTGTCATTTTCCTATCCCCAAAAATTTTAAAAATTGTTTAACTCAATTTACTACTCAATTCTTAATTCTCTACCAATTTTATAAATAATGTAAGAAAATAACGGATTTTAACAAATTTGTCCTTTTCCTAATTTACTACGAGTACGTAGGCTGAATTCTCGACTTGAGCAATCCCATTAGAAGCAAATTATTATTGAGAGTAGGTTTTTTAATCTTAATTCTGAAGAGAAAATAATTTTGAATCTGTAAAGTTTGGCCATCGTTCAAAATTCGAAAATAATTTAAATTCTATCGCATATTTAAAAAAAAAATGTTGAGCGCTGTCAAACTTAGGTTATCGTACCAACACAACTTAAATGTTGATTGTAACCTGTCAGTCAGAAGCAACGTGAGATCTACCCCAACTAATTGGAAGCTTGCATTTCTCTGGAATATTTATTTTCTGAATATCGAAGCCTTCCGAAAATAATAAAGATTTAAGCGAAATTTGGTTGGAAACTAAATAAATTCGTCAAAACCTAAAGTAATCCAAACGGAGTTTCATTTCAGGTTAAATTTAAATGCAAATTTGTGAAAAAATTTTGTTTTTTTTTTAAATTTTCACTAGAATTTTCGTAAAATATTTGGAAATATTGAACATTTTTGAAAATTCCGAATTTATTTATATTTCTAAAATATTTAATTTTTACTAATTCCAATGAAATTCTGAAAATAGGTTAAGGTATTCCAAATGTTCAAATTTTCAAAATTTTGTTCATTTTACTCTAATTATAAAGCTTGCAAATAATGCCAAATTCTGTTTGTTTATAGTTTGAATCAAAAGTATTACCAAAAAAGCCGATTTTTGCAAATTCCAATTAAATAATATAACGTTTTTTTAAATTAAGATTTAACAATTCATATCGAGATCCTAGATATTTGCGTACTTTTTGATTTTGAAAAAATCATCAATGCTTATCTTGAGAAAAAATTTTAAATTTCGACAAAATTAGAGAATTATATATTCCAACAATGTGAACGGTTTTAAATTTAGCTAGGCTAACCAATTCTCAACATTATCTGAATTTTGGGGAATACCCCATATTTTGTGGATAAGGAAAATTGGCATTGCAATCTCTAAAAAATGTGTGTCAAAGTTTTGAAATTCTGAAATTATTTTAAATTCTTAAACCACGTTAAACCAAACTAAAATTTTGACTAAAATCTAATGCCAGTTGGAAACCACCTTTATCAAGGAAATGTTAAGCGGTAATCTCAGTTCAAGCAAATATTAAGCGTCTCATAATATTTTTGTCTGGTTGTTTCAGAGCAATAGTCCATTTTCGATAGTCTTTTGTAGACCAGACTTTAAGATTGTTTCTCTTCTTGCTAACTAATCATCTTTCGTGTTTCGAGAAGAGGATCGACAACTCAGAATTTTATCATTCAGTAGGAGCTGCGATTTTTCGATATGGCCTTGTAGCATCACAGATGGATGTCAACATCGTTTCGATTAGTTAGACTTCTTGCGTAATCATTTCATTTCGATGACTTCTTTCTATTCATGCTTTCCAGTCAAATTCGAAGTCCAATTAGTTTTTAGATAAAATTATGCGAACAACAATTAAAAATTACTTGAAGCACACCTTTCAAGTGCCAAGTCTCAAACGCCATTAAAAACATACATTTTCAGCTATGAAAATACTTAACAATATTTTCATACATACGAAATTCAATAAGTAGTTGATAAACCAAAAAAATAATAATAATTTCAAAACATTTTTTTATGTGCTAATAAATTCAGTTTTTTAAATTTCTGTAATTTAATTAATAACAGTATATTAATTTACAATTATATTACAAATAAAAAAATCCACTTCGAATATTTTCTTTTCGCGCTGCTATTATTGTACATTTTTCAATATTTATTTCGTTCATTAGAGTGTGTTATGATGAGACATACTATACAAGCCTTGACATTGGACAAATGCCAGATTTTTTTTTTTTTTTTTTTTTAAACGTTGTTTGCAAATATGTACAATACATTTGTTGTTGTCAGTGTGATGTGTTGTGTGAGTCGTTGTTAAAAAAGTTTATAAAAATCGTTAATTTGTGGAGGTCACATTTTTAGATTACTTATGTGGCTTATTAAAGAACTGGAAGCGCGAGATAGCCAAATATTATTGTTCAGAATTAGGTACTCCAGACTCATCGAAATTGTCAAAGAGTAGTTTGGGTGTTCTGTCGAATAGTAGTTTGGGTAGGTTTTAAAACCAATTTTACAATTCTATATTTGCTTTATTGTACCTAAAATTAACAATTTCAACAATACTGAACAAGAAAAGACGAAGTGGAGTATACAAATAACAAAATGATTCTGAATAAAAAATTGTATAGATCACCAACGAAAAAACAAAATATTGGATTTCCAATTCCAGTAATTAACCGAATTTTAAAAACTATTATGTATAGTTTCAAATTCGGATATATTCAAGTTTCTAAAATTTTAAAATTTCCCAACCAACAATATCTTTTCAAACTTTGTATCGCAAAGTGTGTAAATTATAGATTCTAAATGCTGATTTTATCCTAAACGTCTAAATTCTTAAATTTTAGTTCATTTAAAATATTAATTTTTGTCCAATTTAAGCTGAATTCAAATTGTTTAATAAGTTTCGAGAAGCTAAAATAGTGGGAAGTCAAGATTTCCAGTGGAAACTCGGTTAGAAAAACCAGCAACAACAAATTAAGGATAACTATACCCGTGATATTCCGATTTTGAATTTTAAATACGCATTTGGTAATTTGCATTCTTTGGTAATTTTTAAAACTTTAAATTTAAAGTGTTTAGCTAAATTTTCTCAAACTAATAAATAGTTTTGAAGTAATTTGCCATATCAGTTTTAGATAAAATATTTTTTCGACACACACACACACACACACACACACACACACACACACACACACACACACATACGAACCAGTTTAACCCAAACTATACACAAACTTTCATAATCAAATAACAACTTTTAGGTTTCAAGTTCATTTTCACTATGGGAAACTTTTTTTTTCAAACTTGTTTGTCTAAACATATTAATAACTAAAATTTATAGACACGAGTAGTTGTGACAAGTAGGAAAGGGCAACCAAATCTTTAGTTTGAAAACAAAATAAAAATTTTGGTCACGTTCCAAGCTCAGGTGTTAAACATGGACCAAAAGAAAATCAAAAATAATAAATTTCATATTTTTATAAACAGAAAACGAAAAACTTAAATTGAATTTCGAATCCTCATAAAAATGGAAATTTTATATAAAGAATTGCGAATATATACAAATAATATTATATTTAAAAAATTTTACGGGAGACTTAAGTATTTTGTAACTAAATACGATGTACTATCATGCTCGAAGATCTAATTCATAAAACGTGCCTCGATGAATTTATTTTCCTTATATAAACAGAAAGATCCTTATCATAGCACACGAAATAAACACAAGCCCATATTGTATTATATAACGCATATTTCAATAAGATTATTTATCTAAGCATTATTGAAACATGCGTATGGTTCCCACGATTTGTTGGAAAAAATTGGTTCATCATTACGTTAGTGACGATATTGATTACAATTTTACAATCAAAAAGTCATTTTCCCATGTCCATAAATAAACGTGTTGTAGTACACAATAAAAAAACGAAAAATAAAAAAAAAAATGTTTAATTGAAAAAGAAGAGAAATTCGTTCCAAATGTCTATGTCGCACATTCTTGTACACAACTTCGCTTATTGATTGACGTCATAAATGTATGATTGACCCATTTCATTTTGTGTTGTTCCTCTGCTTCTCGCACAAAATGGTTGTACTCAAAAAAAAAAATGATTAGAAGACATCTCTATGTGTATACATGACACAATAAAATCTTATGACATTTTCCACTTGACGCAAACCGTTATCTTTCATGTTTTGCTTTATGTTTACATTGGATATATGTATAAATAAATGGCGAAGCACAATATTGTCGTTAAGGCACACAATATGTATGTACAATAATGATTTAGGAATTTTGTTGAAGTGAGGCTTTGGGCCAATTTGTATTGTCCTCTTTCTTGTCAGAAAACAATCCTAGACGACATTACTATACAAATTTGATTTTTTTTTTTTTTTTTTGGTGAAGCCTTTTTTTGTAGTTCGATTTCGAAAGGAAAAGGAATTGTGGTATTAATATTTTGTGGACATCTATTTTCAAGTCTCGGAAAAATCCTGGTTTGGGTGCAGTTTTTAATCTTTGTTTAAACATAAAAAATTCAAAGAGTTTATACAATGAGTTGGAACACCTTAATTAGGTTCTGCGAAAGAACACCGTGAGTGAAACTTAACAACAAAATAAAAGTGTAACTTTTATTTATTTCAGATAATTTGTTTATTTATAAGCTTTAAAAAATATTGCTTCCTTAATCTTAATAAAAGCTATTTAATGATATTTAAAACGTAGGGTTGAGCCATAGTAGTTTTAATATGATACGCAAAATAAATTATGGAGAGACACTAAATTATTTCTGATGACCATTAAATTATCGATCAAGGTCATTTCAAGGTTAACCTTACCTTGTTTAATACAAAACTATATTTTTTTGTTATGGCATCTGATTTGATTCATAATAAACCAAACAATCTTTGTTTGAAAGCTATTTTTATCATCCGTCTAATTTCCAAGTTAGATTTGTATTTAAAAAATGGTTAAAGCACCATTTTCTTTTACGAATCGGGCCCGAACTACTAACTATATCGATCGCTATTCACTTCATCCATTGTTTATTTTAAATTCTGCCTTCCTTTAGAAAAAATTTCTGAAGTGAACAAAAAAAAGTAAAAGCTTTTACTTGAAATTTTTTTATGATTTTTGCTTAATGATAACTGCCGGTCGCACTGTAATTTCGATGCTTCTGCGGTCACACTGGGTCGAACACGGCCGGGTGTTGAATCACTTTGAAAAATCTAAAAAAAATCATAAACACTCTTCAATCCTTCTAGAATGAGAATCCACAATTATATAAGTATACAAACATTATTACATTTTTTACAATCACTCGGTATCTGAGCGAACACGCTAGAAAAACTTGTCTTGGCCTAAATTTCAGCAATTAAAAATCCGCCGTAGTAAAAAATAAATAACTGGGGTTTGACCGTTTCTGCGAAAAATTATAATTATTTGACCATTTGAAAATGCATAATTTCAACGAGAGGGAAATCGAGGATTTCTATTAAAAATACACCGAAGATCATTTTCACTGCAAAAATGTCATTACAAAAAATAAAAGACATGTTTTTGACATTTTGTATATAATATGATTTTGTATTTGTATAGAACAAAGAATAGAGAGTGAAAATGCCCAATTATAAATCAGCATTAGTAGTGTATCTGATATACACATTGAGTGGTGCGAGTAATAAACGACTAAATTTACACCTAAAGGTTGATATTATATGTACTGCTTATCAGCAAATATCACAAACAGGCTTTCTAGAGAGAATTTTACCAGGTTTAGACAAAAAATCACCCCACCTTTGAATTTGAACTTCAACGCCGATTGCACTGGGACGTTTTCATTCCTTGGCTTTCCCTTATCTTCACCGATGGCATCACAAATATAATCCAACATTCTTCTGCACTTCTTATTGCCGAAGACCTCAAAATGTTTCGTCGACTATCAATGAAACATTACTTCAAAGAATTACGGAAAATAAAGATTTTGGAGTCACTTTTGTTAGCAATACGTTATTCTCCAGGCACATTGATTTACCTACATAGGATTCTTCCGCCTTCAAAGATAAATGCATCTAGCAGAAACCTTAGACAAAATAGTTTCCTTAAGTTTGAAAAACACCGTACGAACTATGGTGATGTGGTCTTCTCTGTTGTTGAATATCTGTTTGATTGATCTTAACTCTAGTTAATTCTAATTTTTTTATTACCATTGTTAAATTTTTAATTTATTTTTCTTAGTTTCCGCTGCATATCATCAGGTTCAAGAGATTGTTCATAGTGCTTAAATGTACGCTTGAATTTCGTGTAATCATGCGTTATGACTGTATTTAGTGGGCGAAGTAACATGGATCTTGATTAGATTTGGACCTTCCAAAGTTAAATTCATCGAATCGTGCATTCGAAAAAGCAGAACTTAGGACTCTCTCGCATAAATGCTACTGACCGAGAATTTGCTTCAATTGGGAAATGGAACACTGAAGTGTATTTGTTGGCCAAACATAATGAGATTTTCTTTACTGATTCTTGAATCCACATAATATAGGCCAATATTCAGTGCGAGCGTAGAAGTAACAAAAATTGATAATTGTTAAATATAAATTTTAATCCGTTCGAGCTAGAGAGTACCCGCAGACAACCAGAGCGAAGACAACACTTCAAAAATAACCTTTTTGTGATTTAGGCGTTCTCAAAACGAAAGACAGAATTTTTGAAATTATTCCAGATTTTCGAGTTTTGTTCGGAATTTGGCTTTACACACAAATTAAAATTCAAGATTTTCAGGCCATCGAGAATATTTAAGAATGCAAAAAATATCGAGATTATAAGTAATTTTATTGGCGTTTGGTGCTACACACTTCAATGCTTTATTACTTAAGCTTTTTTGAGTTTATAAGGTACGATTTTACGGGTTGGTGACAAAATTCCGAATTACAAAATCCCGAAAAATCAGGTTTTTTAAATATAACAAATGTTTGAAATATTATTTTAATTTGTTTTATAAGTTACAAGATAAGGGAGGCCATTTCTGAAAAATTTGTTTTTAATAATTATTCACATACTAAAATAGAGAGCTCCCCAAAGCCGCGTAGCATTGGTCCTTTCAACGCAAGGTTGACATGAAATTATGTCGATTCCTTTTGTTTTCATATTGTAGTTAACAAAAATTTAATGGGGTCTTCCTTTTCGATGGGGGCAGTTTTCTTTATATTTTTCGGGATATTTTTCATTCGGGAATATGATGGTATCCCCGATTGTAGGAGGAGATCGCCACGTTTTCTAAAAAGAATAAAATTAAAGGGCAAAAGCTCGAAAATCATTCTTAAAAATCTCAAAAGAAAAAATCTCGAATGGCATAAAAATTCGAAAATAAGAAATTTCGAAAGACAAAATCTCGAAAAAAAATTAGACATTAATGGTTTCGAGATTTAAAAAAATCAATTTTGAGCTCTCTTAACTCGAAAAAAAATCCAGAAACAAAAAATGCCGAAAAGAAATCCAGAAACAAAAAAAATCAAAAAAACAAAAATCCAGAAAACTAAAATCCAGAAACACAATTTTTTTTTTTTATGTCTATAAAATTTCAGTTTTTCCTTAAAGTTCTTAAAATTTATGGTACTGGAAATTGTTTCGTCAACCTTCCAGACAAAGATCAAAGGAATTGTATCGCTTCTAATGATAGTTCTACCACAAACGTGTCAAGCGGCGACAAAAGTCTAAAAATGCCTATTTCTTTAAATTTTAACTTTTCGAGATTATTTTTTTCGGCCTCTCGCATCGCTTCTACTGATAGATTTATCTCAAAAATTACTACGAGTTTCAAAATTTGGATGTATGAGTAGTATAATTCGCTAATACAACCTGTGCCCACGTTACATTCTGTATATGTAGAATGTAAATTGTGTTACAATCAGTCCAGTCGACATCGCCTGATTTTTTATTAATAATAGGCTCATCAGTGAAAACTGGATAAAATTCTCGTACATTTTCGGAAATATTTCCTTCAATATTCGATATTAAAAATTAAAAGAATTCTCCATCACTTTACGTAAGAAAATTTTCCTTCACCTAATTCCCTTCACTTTGATTTACTTTCATCAAAATTTTATTTGTATTGGTTAGTTTGTATTTATATTGGTTAGTTTGTAATCACGAAGTACTACCTTCAAAGTAAAAATTTTAATTAACGATACATTCGGCCTTTCGACACAATCGTCCGTTTGATACATTCGCTCTTCCGACATTCGGGCTTTCGGCACATTCAGCCTTTCGACATTCAGCCTTTCGATATTCAGCCTCTCGACCTTTTCGGTCCTTCGACGTTTGGCCTTTTGACCTTTCAACCCATTCGGCCTTTCGACATTCGACCTAGTGACATCCGCCCTTCAACCCTATTTCGTTTTATTTACCTTGGAGAGCAGTGAAAATTTCATTTCACTTGAACTGCATACTGGGCTTTGGAAATATTATAAAAATAGTACGTATTTTCTACACGCGACAGAAGCGAAACTTTTTAAGCTGTAAATTTGGAGTTACTGTCATTTATCATTTATTGGTTGGTTACTACTATTTATCATCCATATAGAGTAAAATATGCAGCGAAACCGCAGCAAGATTTGAAATATGTGTTGCACAGTTATTTTCTCAATCTGTTACTACACGATCTTGACAAAAAGGATTATCACAATCCATAACTCGATAATCAAAATCTAGTTGTAGAAACACGATAAACATGAAATGGAAAAAAGAGTGGAAATCAACACTTTAGCTCTAATCTTTAAATCAAATAAACTTTGACACGATACTAAATAACATTTATATAAATCGAATGAAGACTGGTAAAATTAAAAATATTATTTATAACCGAGTTTATGTGTGTCATGATAACTTGCAGATCGCCGTCACGAAACCTTAATTCGAAATCGTGATCATAGATGATCGTGTGTATCTGTTGCTGTTTAATTTAGATTTTAATGTAAATTTTGCTTCAGACGGATATTTTTCCAAGAGAAATTCACTTTTAAGGTTGGCGCTCGATTAATTTGATTTAACCACTTAGAGTTAGTGAAAAATAGTATAAAACAATGAAGTAAAATTCAGTTCGCTATTTTTTTTTTTTCATTCAATGATATTCAAAGTACCATAGTGTTGGTAGATTTTGTTCATTTTTAGAGACAAATTTACAAATTGTTAAATTGGAATTATTCGTAGAATAATGTTGTATTTTGCTATGTAAAATGAGAGTTGATTTGTTTTTCAAATATAAAAGTTCTGTTTCAAGAATCAAGACCATCACAGCATTTCGTTTGAATATTTTTTTTTTTTGAAACACACAAAACGTTTCAGAAACTCAGCAAGCAAAAAACCAGATGTATTTTAAATCACAAGTTTTTGTTCCGCGAATTCCTTCTACAATACTCGGTGTTCTAACTCAACTAGTGCTTCAATCATGTTTTAGTGAGAGTGTTTAATTTTTTTGCTCCTAAGCACTCTTAATTTAGACTTATTTGTATTTTCTATATCAAATAATTGTTCACGAAGAGAGACAGAGCTACTCTACTTCTGAAACTAAACCGTTCTTCTAAAGTTTAAGAAATATTCAGTGAATCCGAATTAATAAAAATAAACGATAATCGCCTAACTTCATTTCAAAGTGCGGATTAATACTTCGGAATTTTACGACTTTCGTAGCAGCCATCTATAGGGTTTATAAAAGGAATATAAAAACTTGACTGTTATTTGGGGTGGCAAGCGATAAGAGTAAGGGAATAAGGACCTTAAACGACCAAAATTCTATAATCGACTCGCAAAAACTGGGCTCCACAACTTTCTGTCAAAATGGACAAACGTATTTCTGAATTACAGTTTATTTAGTGCTGAATTAGTTATTTTCTAAAATTCAGAAGGTTGAATGGTTAAACCTCCGGTAAGAATTTTCGCTAGAAGAAAAACTTTGCAAGAAACCGTTCGTATAGTTTGGAATAGCAGGTCCAGGTATTGCTTCAATATAAGTATTTGTATCTTAAAAAAAGTGATTTCTGCTTCATTCTAGACTATTCGGTTGTTAGAGAAAGCACTACTTAGTATACGACCAAACTTAAAGGTATCATCAAGTGACTAAAATAAAAATCGTTCACATTTCGGCGAAAATTCATTTACATGTTGTATAATCCATTTGAAGTAAGTACCAAATTTCAAACGACATAAGAATTCGTGTCCAATTAACTTAAGGTGAAGGAAAAGATTTTATTACAGTATCTCGTCATCATGTAATGACGAGCGAAGCTTTAACATTTTTTGTGATTTTTATGATTAAGTTGTATTTCCCATGGGCCCATTTTTATTGATTTTACATTTTTGGGGAACCAAATCGTGTAATAAAATTTATTTTCTTTTTATTTATTCAGAAATAGTCAAGTACAGGAAGGTATAGGAGACAAAATCATTCATAGGACTCAAATTTATTTCGTTTAAATTAATTTAAAATTTATAAAAAAATTCTAAATTAGAAGAGTCAGAAATTTAAGAAAAAAAGCAACAAAAAAAATTGGCATCGAACAATGCATGCCGGCTTCTTAGTAATGAAAAAATAAATTTCAGTGATTTTTTAACGTTGAAGTATTTAATAGAGTAAGTAGTGCTCTCTTCAGTTAGCCCCTCCCACTACCTACGCATCTTGCACATTAAATGACCAATAGTAATTATGGTAAAAATGTTAGTAGATAGGATGTTCATTCGTGTGTGGAAAACTGTATCCAATTGCACTGTATCATGAAATTTTTGTAAAAATGTTTTAAATTTTTACGTTGGAAATTACTTTTCGGTTGTAAATCTCTACCAACAATTTGTTTATTAGTATCGTTAGACGTAGCCTCGTCGTTCACCAACGTTGAAACCTCTTTGGTAATAATTTTGGTTAAACAAATAAGTTTAAAATAACTAAATAAGTTTTGTAGAACCCCTTAAATTTGTCTTAGATCAAACGGAATTTAGTTTTGGTGGAAGATGTTTTAGACAAGTGTTTTTGGTCAATTAGTCAAGTGTTAAACACATCTTTAATCAAACCAATCTTCTTTTACTGGTGGAAGTTTAACTACAGATTTGTATCACAAAAAACATGATCGGATCGGTACCTAAATTATAAATCTTAGCTTCCATTATCTTGCAAAAATAACACGGTATTCTTGTTAGCCGAAAAAATATTGAGACTATCAGACGTGATTTTTCAATGGTTCAAAACGGTTATCCGAGAAATGTAGTTACTAGAGGTATTCGAAAAGCTACCGATAAACACAGAGATTCGGGAAATATTTTGGAAATTACGCGCCCAAATTTAGCCGTTGAAAATAACCGCAAACTTTTCATTTCGGTTCCTTACGTCAAAATTATGTTTTCTTTTCCAAAATTACAACTTGTTTGGTAGAACATTTCAAAGTTTGGATATGGTTTTATTCATGAAACTAAACGGCAAATTTATTAGCAAGGAGAAGAGAACAACATTCTTTCCAAGTTTCTGTAACTTGAAAAATAATTTAAATGATATGAAAGGTCTAGATCTACAATATCATCATATATTGTCAAATCTACGATAATATAATGCAGTTTCGCAAAATAAGCATGTTATCACTAAAACCAAAGTAAAAGCTAGTTCGTTCAACACCGCTAGCCCAAATAAGTCTTCTAGATACTACTGGCCGTACTATGAATAAATATTTTGGGTTAGCTTTTGCGTTTCAAAACCAGTATAAATATTTTTTTTTTAACAATACGCAAATGTTCACCCTCCCGGACCTCCATATGAGAACAAAAACTAAAATTACAAAAATGGTGTTTATCCTAAAAAAAATGAATTAAGTAAATTCCGGAGATAAAATTAATTTATTTTTATTTTGTAACCTAACCCCAAAAACATTAATATACAAACATGTACAAATATTATATAAGTATATACCATCATTTATTTAAGGAAGCACCATCGAAACAATTAATCTAAATTTATATTCTTCAACAGACTGTTATACGCATAATTTACCAAAATTTCTCTTATATACATATGGTATGTGTATTTACGATAAAACCAATAAACACGTACCAAGTAACAGATTTATCTCGTAGGATGTACCGCGCAAATATTCTAAAACCGATCAATACCAAATTTCTCAAGTGACGGATTAGACTGAAAAATATGAAACACTGTTTGTATATGCAATAAAGTCTGCTAAAAACCAGCCTTCACAAGATCATCTCTCAAATATTTTTTTTTTTTTTTTTTAATATATTTTTAGATGTACAACAACACCAACGTCAACTAAACTTGCATATAAAATAAAATATAAAAATAAAAATTTTAAACTTGAAAATCTAGTAAAGCTTTTTGAACCGCTATAATCAGAAAATTTATTTCATAAAGCAAAAATAAAAAATAAAACATTGTGGATAAATAATATTCGAGAAATCTGAATAACAACAACAAATCGTAAAGTAAATATTTGCATACAAGTGATGTCTCCTCTTAATTCATTTACATTAACTCTCATTAGTCGTATTATTTTTATATTATTATTGTTGTTAGTTGGGGATCGAGCACGTCTTTGTATGAATGTCTTCCATTGTATATTATATACTTATATATATACGTAAATGCATACACTAAGATTGCGAATAAAATTCCAACACTAAATGCGACACATATACAAATTTTAAATAGATAACACGAAAATGACTTCAATCTGCGTGATATAGTTAATAGCAAAATATTATGTATTCTTCAAATTTATCTCTTAAAATGTTTACTAATATATACAATTTATAAGACTGCGAATACAAATAGATTTAGTTTGAGGATAGTCCGAACTTATTGTGTTTTATACAGCCAAATAAAGTTGCAATGAAAAAATCTGTTTGTCGATCTAATGGATTGGTCTGAAAATCTTGTCAACCGAGAATGGCAGTGTATATCATCATATCATGAAATAAAGGGTTTATGGGAAATGCTGAAGCGTACGAACATTTTCTAAAATTAATTTGCCGGTAGTTTTTATAAATATGAGTAAATTTCGTTATTTTCGATCAAAACTTAAACGTAAATTGTTTAAATTAGTTTAAAGGTTTGTATACAACCAAACAATAGCCTATGGAGATATCTTGTTTTTTGTTTACGTCATTTTCTCAGGGCTCATTTATAATTTTCTCTCTCGAGTCATTTTGGCAGATATGTAAATTTAACATGTCAAAAATGCAAACATTTATGTTCATTCTCACAAAGATATTTTAACAAAGTTTTATATAATAAAACTGAAAGACAATTTTTAAATGTGGTCCTAGTTTGTGTGTATTGAGAGAAAAAATGGAAAGTTTTCTCATGGTACCTCTAGAAATGTAAGGTTACCCTAAAACTTAATAAAAAAAATATTGGATTAACCGAAGATGGTTTAGAGGTCTGGAGTTGAGCGAGAAATTTGAAAAAATGGCTTTTTGCTTAAATTTTCATCTTCAACCGAACTTAAACATAACTTGAATTTTTTTTTCTAGCCCAAATGGAAGTTAGAGGAGATAATTACCTTTTCAAAATATCAAAGATATTGAAAATTGGTTGAAAATAATTTGTCATTTGATTATTCTTTATCGTTTACCAAAAATAAATGCATATACAGTAAACAGAATAATTATGATCCCTCCACTTATGGGATCAAAAGTTGCACCATAAAATTTAGTGTTTGATGCGAATTACAAAGCTGTGACCATTATGTTTTACGGCGTCGATAGTGACTCATTGCTCGCTTTGACTAAGCCATTTACGACACCATAAATCGTAATGGGTGATGGTTTAATAGAATAACACCCGCTTACGTACCTGAAATACTTGAATGTGTTAGATAAATAATCTATCGAGAAGACGACAACCTCTCATCTCCAAATAATTGGATTTAAACTTGATTACTGGTTAAAATTTGTGATAACTATATAAACTGATTTAAACACAAATGCCAAGAGAAATAGTTTATGACACTGAATATGTCCTTCAATGATTGATGTGACGCCTGTGGACAACTTCATTGGCTGTTATATTTTCGTGGCTGTTTCGTAGCTGTTTTACGATTTTCTGATATTGTACAATCAATGTAACTGACTTGAGCCTGAACAGTACGACAAATTTGAACTACACAATTAACAAATTGTTTGCCTGCTGTACTAATCACCTCACCCTTTTAAATAAACATGTTATCAAATACTTTGCATTCGAAAGAGACACCGGAGACAATATTGGACCTCTGTGAAGTTAGCCCGAAAAATTTTCCCGAACAATAATTATATTTTGATATGGCAAAACTTGTAATAGTTTTCATATCAAGCCAGTAAAAATCAATGTATAATTAAGTATTACTATACCCGCCCGTATACACTATGCAAATTCACCGATATTTTCTATCAATTTCGTATTGACAAATATTTATCCAAAAAATATCATAGCTGGTCATTTTGCTATTATAATAATATTTTCAAATGTTAAATAAAAATGCCTGTGAAGTTAGCACGAAAATTCCTAGTGAAAAGTTTTTTTTTTTAATTTTTTGGTTTGTTTCCTTGCTAAATTAGATATCAGCCCGAAAATCAAGATAAATATAGACGAAAATTGCAATTCATCCCGAATTTTTCATTTTTTATTTAATGAAACACTAAATATTTTGCACAAAAACATAACTTCAAGCGAGATTTTTTAACGAAGAGTTGAAACTTTTTAACTAATTGGTAAGTACAAATTTTTCTCGTAATTCGTGTCTAGTGCAAAAACCATATTTAACTGGATTTTAGAAAAGTAATGGGCGATCCATGCACTGCACGGAAGAAAAGCGAAACCTTATTAAAAAACTTCGATGTGACGCAAAATCTTACCGTGAAATACAATATATTATCTGATGTTCTGCGAAAGTGGTCTGTAATTCAGTAAAATGGACTGATAAGGCTAAAACACTTGAGCCAAAAAGGAAAACAACTGAGCGTATTACCGACAAATCATACAAATGGTAAAGAACGATTCTCGTATCAGCTCAAAAAAGATAAAGAAGGAACTTCAGATACCTGTAAGTGCGGTGACTATACGGAGGCGCCAATTAGAAGCTAAATTGGCCACCAGGAGTCCAAGAAAATTACTATTGCTCAGCAAGAGACATGTGCCAAAAATAATACAGTTCGGTGAGGCGCACGTCAATTGGCCCCTAGAAAACTGGCGAAATGTTTTATGGAGCGACGAAAGTAAAATGGTCCTTTATGGTTCCCCAGGTTGTCAACAATAAGTGAGGAGACCTCCAAACAATGCCCACGACCCAAAGCACACAGTAAAGACTGTTAAGCATATTGGTGAAAATTGATGGTTTGGGCTTGCTTCTCATACTATGGTGTTGGGCCGATATATCCCATAACGGGCATCATTAATAAATTTTTATACATTAATACTTGAAGACATCATGCTATACCGTATGCTGAGTATGAAATGAGTGTTTCAATAAAATAATGGTCAAAAACAGACTAGCAAACAGGCGAAGTCATGGTTTCGGAAGTCCAAAATTAATCTTATGGAGTAGCCAACGCAATCACCGGACCTCAATTCGATAGGAAATGTGTGGACTGATGTCAAAAATAAAGTGAGCAAAGTTAATCCAAAAAATGCCCAGCAATTGTGGGAGGCAGTGCCCGAAGCATGGAGTACAATACCCATTGAGAAATGTCAAAACTTAGTGGACTCTATGAAAAGGAGATCCGCGGCTGTCGTTCGTAATAGTGGGCATGCAACTAAATATTGACTGCTTTATTAAAAAACAACACACAGAAGTGGTATTTGTTAAGTTTTTTTGATGAATTTTTCAATTATTCCTAAGCATTGTTTCGGACTGCTATTTTTGTGAACACCATGAAATAGATTTTTTTATTTATATAAATTTTTAATCAAAAGAATAAATATTTGTTTGACTTTTTATAGCTTAATATGACAATATCAAATATATTTCATGAATAAATCTTAATCAAACCTGCGTTTTTGAAAACGTATACGAGTTTTTTCTTCTTTTGGATAGCGCTGCTATTAATATGAACTCAACTGTACTCGTATATACCATATATGAGTAATTTCATTTTTGGGCAGCAGTGACTGAACTTCATGATTTTTGATTTGTTTAGTTTTTGGTGTACGTGTAGTAGTTAAAAAAATAAAAAAACACATATTTTTTATTTTTTTGATATAGGGTGTGTATTTCGCACAGGATGGTCCCAAAGTTTTGCAAAAATACTGAAAAATGCCATTTGGAGTATATTTCAAAGGCAAATTTATGAATTAAAAAATTAATCGACTTTAATTTTTTTTTGTGTTAGAGTGAATATCGAAATTATAAATTCTTATAAAATTATAATCAAAATTAAATTTTTTTGATCCGATGTATATTGGTAAAATATTAAATGAGATATTAAACTAAATATACCATTATTTTTTTTTTGCTCAAAATAAAGCTTAACTAATTAGCTTTTACATACTCAAATATGGCACTTGTGTTATTTTTTGCTTTTATACTACATCGAGTTTAAATCTCGTCACCCTGGAGTTAAAATAGGATTTACAAAGTTCACACAACTACGTCCAAACCACTGTATAAAATTGGGTTCTATCAGTCAACATAATGTTTGTGTTTGTCTTATGCACCAAAACATGAAGCTGATGATCGAACGCACTATAAATGCAGTGCACCCCCGAGACAATAGATAATTCCCGTTTAAAGATTACAAAGATTTAATTTCATTCGTTATGTGTGATGATGAACCAATACAAGAATATTACATTAAAAAGTGTAAAGTGTACTCTGAAAATTTGAAAGAACTTGAAGAATTGTTGCGTAAATACTTCAATAACAGTGATGTGTCAAAAATTAAGTATAAACAATGGATTACCGTTCAAAGATGCAGTTTGGTTCCATTAGAAGACCAAATGACAAAGTTTATAGAAAAATTTATTCATAATTTAACCAAGTTAATACCTCAGCATTTTAAATCGAAAGAGCAATCAAAATTTCTTAAACAAAACAAAGAATCTTTACAAGAAGGGGATCTGCTTGTACAATGTTATTCGCGGAAAATTATGCTTTTATCGTACAAGATTCAGTGCAAGCTTATCACCGGAATAATGCACAAGCGACCATTCATCCGTTCGTTATTTATTACAAGGATCCTGAGAGCTGTTCAGTGAAACATGCTACTTCCATTATTATTTCAAATTGTATGGAACACGATAGCATCACAGTACATTTCTTCAAAACTCATAACAAAAGTAATAACAATGAACATCAACAAGATTTTCTATATGTCTGACGGAGCTATAACACAATATAAAAATAAAAATAATTTAATTAAGTAATCTAAGTCATCATGAAGAAGATTTTAACATCTCAGCTGAGTGGCATTTTCATGCTACCAGTCACGGCAAAGGGGCGTGTGATGGTGTTAGTGGAACATTTAAAAGAGGTGCCTATCGCTACAGTTTAACAAAGGGATCAATTCAAACTCCACAACAGCTATACGAATGGAGTAGATCATGGAAATCAACAATGTATTTTGAATATGCAACGAAAGCAGAGTATGATGAAGTCAAGTTACAATTGAAAAGTCGTTATCAAAGCGCAATTACTATAAAGGGAACTCACGATTATCATTGTTTTATACCTAAGGCAAAAAATAAATTTGTAACTACAGTAGAATCCGTTTATACCAAACCATGTATATAACGAACAAACGCTTATAATGATCATATAGTTCATTATAAGCGTTTGTTCGTTATATGTATATAACGAACAAACGCTTATAATGAACTATATGATCATTATAAGCGTTTGTTCGTTATATACATGGTTTGGTATAAACGGATTCTACTGTAAATCATTTTCAAATTCGAAAATCGTTAGTGAACCATACATTTTTATTGTTTTTATCCTTATTCTACCGTCTAACCCTTTCGCCAATTTTGCTTTGTTTTTGTTCGACATGGTCGCAAATTGCGAAGAAGTGAAATCAAAAACTTTCTTGAAACGAGATTCATTCATATTTTACTCACGTTGAGTATTTTGAATTAGTGTAGTTTAAAAACAAAAAATAACACAAGTGCCATATTTGAGTATGTAAAAGCTAATTAGTTAAGCTTTATTTTGAGCAAAAAAAAATTTAAAAAAAATAATGTAAATTTGATTATAATTTTATAAAAATTTATAATTTCGATATTCACTCTAATTAACGCAAAAAAAAATGTTCAAATCGATTAATTTTTTAATTCATAAATTTGCCTTTGAAATTTACTGCAAATGGCGTTTTTCACTATTTTTGCAAAACTTTGGGACCATATGGACAATTTTCTAAAAAATTTTGTAACCACCATCTCGTCCAAAAAGTTTATTTCGTCATACAAAAACCAAGTTTTTTTATCATCAACAGTGCTTCCAGATTTTTTTTACTCGGTATTAATTTTTTATTTTGTACATTTCGAAGATTCCTTATTTTTTTCCTAACGTTTTCAACATTTACGGTCATTTCGTCCGCTTTTTTTTTGTAAACAGAATTTTTTATGTCGACACCCGTCTGTAATTTTTATGGGTTATCTTCCATAAAATTTCATTTTTGCGGTACAAGTCGATTAGTCGGTATTAAAAGATATTTTTTCAACTTGAGAGAACAATTTCAAATTGCAAAACAAAACAACTTTTTTATGACATTTCATAATAATTTACTAATAAAATTACGTGAAATAGCCTTCCGATAATTTGCTGATAGTGTCAAAATGCGTATAATTTACACGCACTTACATTGATAAAATTTATATCTTGATAGAAAATATCAGTGGATTTGCATAGATTGTTTGATATGGAAACTAACTATTGGTTCTCACATAAAGTAGCTTGCGAATAATCGCAAAGGAAAATTTTTGTTTCCTTTCATGTCACTGTGTTAGTGACACTTTTTGTTTCATCTCACTTTTGAAATTTTTGTTTCATCTCACTGTGTTAGTGCCTCTTTTTATTTATATTACCAAATAATTTTGTCATTTTAGACATTTCTAAACGTCAATAAAAAATCATAATCAAAACAATAAAGTATTCACATAGCAAAAATATTTCAGCTTGCTTTGTTGATTGAAAATTTTCCTAAACAAAATAAGGGAATTTTTTTTTTTTTTTTTTGTAAAACCAAGGACGTGTCCGATTTCTGTGCGAAATAATTTTTTTGTGATAAATTTGACAGCAGTGAAATAATTTTCTCTTCCATATTTGAAATAAGTCCATTTGCTGTCCGAATACTGAAATAATTTTGACATAATAAAATTGACATTTGGAAATACAACAAACGACAAATTGTTCGTAGAGAGTTATTTAAATCATAGAGGCAGAATTTTATCAAAATATGGTATTATTTCTATTAGTTTCGAGTTACATGTGTTTAATGAGAAGAACACGGAACTTTGCGGGACCTTTAATAATGGATCTCCTAAACACCCAGTTATGATACATTTAAACTTACAGGCATGTATGTTAGGTATTGCTCTCTAGTATTTATAAATATTAACAAAATTCATTCTTTGCAACGACCAATAATGTACACAATACCCTCAACAAACAGTATTGTTAATTCAATACTTAATTATAATGGTCCTGTGACGAGAATGCATTTAAGGATATCGTCTAACACTTTCATCGCTATTAGCAAATTCCTGGCCAATAAAAACCATGGTTGGGGACCGGAAATGGAACTAATGATATTTTTGCTGTGGCTGGCAAGTGGGACTAGTTATAGAATTGTAAGTGCAGCAATGAATTTATCAAGATCCACAGTTTGTGATATTGTTCACAAAATGCTGGACACTAGAAAATGCTGGAACTTATTATATTATATAAATAAAACTAAATTAAATTATATAAAACTTATTTTGGTTACTTCAACGGCATAGAAACTATGAACTTGAACTGAATGACTTAAAAGTCATGTCACTACTGAATGACTTAAAAGTCATGACCATTGCCACAGACCTAAAAATGGCCAATATAATAACTGGGGTCATGGCTCATTCTTCTCATTACCCGTGTACGTGGTGTACTGCATCAAAAGACCTCTTGAGTAAGTGTGGAAGTTATAGAACCGTTGGTAGTTGCCGTGAAAATTCAGACGCCTTCAAGAATAATGGCAGTAAAAAAATTAATGCCAAGAATTTTTACAGTCACGTATCTCAACCTATTTTTACAGGGAATCCAGAGACAGAAATCATCGATATAATACCTCCACCTGAACTGCATCTAATGCTCGGGGTAGTAAACATGTTGTATGGGCACATGCTGAGGGAATGCGAAGACGATACTGAGAAATGGGCAAAATCGTGCAATGTAAGCAGAGAATTTGTCCATGGATCTCCTGGTTTCGCTGGCAATGCCTGCAAAAATTTGTTGAACAAGATAGATCTGCTTCGGGCAAAATGTAGTGTTCATTGTTTAAAATATGTCAGATGTTTTAATGATTTTTCAAGTGTGGTCAATTCATGTTTCTCAAGTAGTCTTGACGAAAAATTTGAGGTGTATATTTCAGAATTTCAAAGAAGTTATTTGGACCTAGCAATACCAATAACGCCAAAAGTTCATGCTGTCTTTTTCCACGTTCCTCATTTTTGCCGAAAAATGGAGAAAGGACTCGGAAACTACAGTGAGCAAGCTATGGAGTCAGTTCACCATGACTTCAAAAAAACCTGGATGAATTATAAAGTTCACTATACACATCCAGATTATAGGTCCAAACTTCTAAGAGCTATACAAGAATATAATTCTCGCCATGTTTAAGGTTCAAGGTGTTTCTGGCTTTTGTTGCACAGCCTTGAATAAACAATGACAGTCAAGAGAAGACATTTTTTCGTGTAAGGACTATATTATGATTTGGGCAGCCTAAATAAATTTTGCCTTTTCATTTTGATGTCTCCATGTATTTCATTCAATAATCTTGATTTTCGTAATTTTTCAAATAAAGTTGCATTACTTAATTCCATAGATTTCGTCCAATATTACTGATTTGGTCTGGAAAATTTGATCTTTGTTGAAAATATTAAAACTTTCTATTCTCGATTCTTCTTTCTACAAGAGAGAACAAACAAGCTGCAAAAAAGTCGTAAATTTTCGTATCGTCACCAAAAAAATTTTGAAATTGCGTTTTTTTCAAAACGGCTCCGGGGATTTTGCTAATTTTTGTTTTTTTTTGGAATTCTCAATCATGGAACTTTCGATCCTTGAAGAAAATAGTGACGTGGTTTTCCGAGCCATTTAAAAGTGGTTCAGACACACCGTGAGACGTTTATGGTATAATTTTTGAGTTTTAAAATAGTATTTTACAGACCCATGCCGTAGTGGTTAATATCTCTATGCCCTCGAGTAGGGTTGCCAGTTGTACTCCTTTAGGAAGTACAGTACTTCTTTTCTGGTTCCGATTTTATAGTGTACTTATTCTCTATAATTTATAAAGAAGTACACAAAAGTACTTCGTTTAGCTAATAAAAGTGCGATAAATGTGAATCATTTGAGTAAAAAATTAAAAGATTTTGTAGAAGTAACTTTCTATTAAGTATTTAAATTGTCTGTCTGTAATCAGTTGATTTTTCGGCATTTTTTATAGACAAATATATTAATTGTTCATGGCAATCCCAATATTTTCGATTTGGTAAATCAAAAAAATACAGAGGCCAATCGCTCATAACATATCTACTGAAAAAAAGTAGAAGTATCTTCCCCCCTCCCCGTAATTTTGGCTGAAGGCCCAAAGAGTTATACCAATGTATTATTCTGCAAAAATGAGAACCCTCCATGACCATGAGTTCTTTATGTTGGTAGTTTGGTTTCGTACTGAAAAGTTGGTCTACTCATCAGGTAGTTACGACCAAGTTACAAAAAATTCCACTCTAGCCACTTACATTAAGTATCTGGTCAGAACGTACTGACATAGCGAATTATTATTCACTACATCAAATATCAAAAACCCATGGAGAAACCTCATTTGTGTGTGTATTATGCCCACACGAATATTTATTAAGAATTTAATTTGTCTGTCTGTAATCAGTTGATTTTTCGGCATTTTTTAAAGACAAATATATTAATTGTTCTTGCTATGCTCATAACATCTCTACTGAAAAAAGTAGAAATATCTTCCCCCCTCCCCGTAATTTTGGCTGAAGGCCCAAAGAGTTATACCAATGTATTACTCTGCAAAAATGAGAACCCTCCATGAGTTCTTTATGTTGGTAGTTTGGTTTCGTACTGAAAAGTTGGTCTACTCATCAGGTAACTACGACCAAACTACAAAAAATTCCACTCTTCTAGCCACTTACATTAAGTATCTGGCCAGAACGTACTGACATAGCTGTATTTTTCTGATTTACCAAATCGAAAATATTTTGATTGCCATGAAAAATTAATATATTTGTCTATAAAAACTGCCGAAAAATCAAGTAATTTTCTGTATTGCTTTACAAAATAATAACGAATAGCTACTTCGTCATTAGTGAATTTTTCGAGATTAGATAAAGTGTTTGAAGTTTAAGATTACCTAATTCCGTTTTATCTCAAGATTAGTGATTAAACGCGATTAGTGAACAAACCTCTAAATATATTGAAGATTCTCTGTTTTTATTCAGTTTAGTGAAAATTCAAATGGCGCCATTGTAAATAATTTGCAAATTCAAGTACAGCCTATTTTAATACAGATGGACCGTCATTGACATTTTAAAAGTACAAACAATTTGTAAAATAAATAAACAAATTAAATTAATAACTAAAGAATTTCAATTATAATTTATATTATTAATGTTTATGTTTTATTTATTTGATTTATTTAAAAACAAAATCAAAAATCAGTCAATCAAGACTGACATTTGTATTAATACCGATACAACGGATTCGTGGTGCTACTAGCTAAACCTTAGTTTGTCAATGCGCTTAGATACTCTGGTATGTTCCTTAATCTAAGGCCGATTTTGCACGAGTAATCAAGTTGTCGAACGAAATCCAACAGAGCCTGCCAATGAAGAGCCAAAGTATTAGTTTTATTCGAATGAAATAATTTTTTCTGAAATCAACTTAAAATGAATCACATTTGTCTATTTTAAATGCAGTGAAATCTCGGTATAACGAAACCAAAATGACCGAATTAATTTATTCACTTTATTGGGATTTCGTAGGAAAATTTACAATTTTCTTTACTTCCTTAAATAAAATTTCCATTTTTTAGCGAATGGAAATCTGAAGCAAACTTCGATATACTGAACATTTCCTCAAATTGGTGTTCATTCTGTGTTACATATGTATATTTAAGAGAAAAACTATGTATATTGTACAATAAAATATTGTTTTGTATCACAATGGTGAGATGTTGTAAAGACTTTTGATGCAGTTGCTAAAATAGAATCAGTCAAATGGGGATTGGGAGGGGTTTTAGATTTTCACACACAACTTGGTTAACCAATTTGAAAAACCAGAACATTTCGACATAGAAAAACCAAGACAGTCTTTAAGTCTCGAAATGATTAAAAAAAAATTGACATATAAGTAAAACGTGGTGAAATCTCTTCTAGGAAAGTTTCAAGCCCGCTACCTTGATTCATTATTTGGATGTGTTGCAACTAATTCATTTATCAGATACCACGTTTCAATAGAAAGGTGCATAATCGCACCAGTTCCATTTGGGGCAGGGATGGAGTTTCTTGCTGATTATGTTACTTTGGTCCATAAATTCAAACTATAGATCAAAAAATTAGGTTTGGCAAAGAGAAATGTTTTTTTTAGGCATTACTACAATTACAGCACCAAATGGAAGTCGTTCCTCAATGGATTTTAGTGAAATTCTTTAACTGAGTTACTAAGCCTATTCTATCAGCAGTTCCTAAAGTAAAAACGAAATTTTCTTGCACTGAAATTTTTTTGGCTCATATCATTTGGGATCGGATTTCTTAAATAAAATAGGAACCAAATTCAAGAAATATTGCGAACATCACAATTTGAGATGTGAAGTCGATTCTTTGAGTAGTTCCTAATACGAAATTAATTAATTTCGGTTCTAAAAAATTCCTTAGACATATCATCTAGCGTCGGATTTCTTAATTAAACCATGGATCCAATTCAGGAAATATTGTAGAACACTACCAAAGATATTTTGGTCGACATCTTAAATCAAAAATTATATTCGCCAAATTTAGTTACTTCAAATGGAATAATCGCATTTGTTGATGTATTCCATGAAATTTTTATCTGAAATATTTTGAAAATTCTATGAATAGATTGCATTCAATTATGTATAAAAAAGATTGGGCTGGGATCAAAATTGTTAAAATAAAACATAGCCGAATGGTAAGCAATTTTTAGGAACAGTACTCGTGCCAATAGTATTTTGTTCGATACCATAAATCAAATATAAGATTTGCTAATTTTGATTTTCTTTAAATAGGCAAACCAGACAATTTCCTACGCCTCCAGCAAACACACATTTGTCGATATATTTTAGTGAAATTTTATTTATTGCACATCGGAGATGTTAAGCCAATGAAAATAGTCTTTTATAAAAAGTTCCTAGTCTTAAAAAATTAAATTAGGTGGACCATGGAATTTGGGATGGAATTCCCGCAGAAGTTTGATAAACCAGAATATCTTCGGAGAAACCAGGACGTTCAATCACTATATATTTACATATACATACCTCTCATACCGTTTTATTCCAGGAATGTACGTGTAATTTATTTTATCTGGAAAACCTACTCTCGAGTAATTGCTCATGCTGTTGCTGAGTTTGGTTATGGAAGGTTTCGCGCTACCATCTTTCCAGTTTCTTTGAGTTTACGGTTACACAGCGCCTAGGTGGTCAGATGTGAAGTTGCTCGGGGGATTCAAGTTGGCACTTGCGGTCAGCTCCGTAACTTGCAACTTCCACAAGTGCTCATCTTACCTCCACGTGGTGACCGCTGGTAACTAGATTGCTGATTCTTTGGCTTCTAGGCTAAAACACGGCCCTAAAGGAGTCAAACTTAAACCAATCGCTGGGCTGGGTTAAGGTGTTAATCGTACCATGCCGATAATCGACCAGACTGCTGTCGGTGGATCCGGATACTTGGCGCCCTTCGGGTTAAGTAGCCTTATCTGTGTACTGCAGATTTCTGCACAGATGGACATTTCTTTCTCCGCTACTCGTGGGAACAATTATGGATCTTGATAAGAACAAAAAACAACAAAACGAGTCCGGTTCTCTAAAAATCCGGAAAATGTGGACAACGAGACTCAGGTCTGTAAGCCTGACTCTAAGTCTACAAATAAACAACGGGACATAAGCTCAAGCGAGGCTGGTTCCTCCACTCGGGTCACCAAATCTGAGTATACAAATACAGAACGGAAAGAAAGCACGAACGAACCTGGTTCCTCAAAACCAACCTATAATACTAGGAGGAAGGCCTGGAGGGCCCTGGATAAGATAAATAACATCTCGCCAGAAGAAAGAACGGATAAGGACAAAGCCAGGGAAAAAGTCGGAGGGCCCTTCAGCTGGCTCACAACTTAAAAGAAATAGATCTCAGGAGGAAAGTCCTAAGATCGCAAAGCGAACAAAACACCATGCTACCGCTATGAGGCCTATTAACGAGGTCCTCAAGGATCAGCTGGTTGTGGCAGTTATTGACAAATCCCAAGAGGATGGCAGTATTAGCCACCACCTACCTGAAAGTACTGTCGGAAAATCCAGTACCTGTTCCGACTTGTCGGGACACGGGCTGGCATAGGAATCAGGTGAAACTGACTGCATGTGCAGACCAGAGGTCCCTGCTGCTTTATAAGAAGGTAGTGGGGGGACTTGGCGAGGTATGGCCCGGAGCCAGCCTTGCTGTGATTGACAGGGAGGAGATCCCCTGCAGACCAAGAGCTAGGGTGTACATTCCTTAGGAGCCTAGTGATCCGAAGGTGATATTCCAGTTGTTGCAGGTTGGCAACCCGGAGTTGCCAACGCAAACTGGAAAGTTGCCAAGCTCGAAGAGACAAAGGTTAACTATAGGTCAGCTGTTGCCATCTTAAACAGGGAGTGACTGACTGCACTGGAAAAAAACAACGGTTTAATCAACTATGGTTTCAGTCCAGTCACACTCAAGGTGTACAAAAAAGACGCGGACAAGCCGGAGACTCCGAAGTCATCTTTAGAAAATACCGCGGAGGTAGCCAGCCAAGAGGAAACTCTCTCCACGGACACGGAGATGCCAACGTCCATGGAATCTTTAAAGATGCTCTCAGAGGACTTCTCATCAGGGGATGACTCTGATGTTACTGTGGTGGAGAAGAGGATGTAGAGATGACACTGACAGTTCTTCAAGTCAACCTTCACCACTCTAAGGCAGCATCAGCTGCTCTAATTTTAAAAATTGGGAAAGAAGCGACAGATGTCGTCTTGATCCAGAAACCTTGGCTCACTGAAGGCCGGGTACTTGGGCTCAAGACTTCCTATTAAAGATTAATGGACGCGAAAAAAGAAGGTAAGGTTCGGTCGTGCATTCTCATTAAAAATAACATAAATTGTTTTCTGTTATCAAATTTCAGTAACGGAGATGCAGCAGCGGTCAGCATTGGGTCGATAAACGAAACCTGTGGCTAGTATCAGCTTACCTGGCTTATGATGAAGTGGATACTCCACCAATCATTCTAGATGAGCTAATCTTGGAGGCTCAGAAGCGCAGGGTTGGAGTCATCCTTGGGAGTGATGCAAATGCTCATCAGACGATCTGGGGAAGTACGGACATAAATGAACGAAGTGTAACATCGGCAATAAGCCGACCTTTATAACTAGTAATCGACAAGAGGTATTGGATATTACTCTTGTCTCAAGCTTTTTGACGATTAGTCTATTAAACTGGAGAGTGTCGGAGAACCAATCCTTTTCTGATCATTGTTATCTTCAATTTGAAATGGACATGACTTCTCTAAAAACTCCAATCTACAGAAACAGGAAGAAAACCAACTGGGATACCTTTACAACTATTATGGGTAATTCACTACCAGTTCCGGTGCCAAAACCTCCAAAAATTGCGCAAGAACTCGATGGCTTGGTGGACGAGTTGTCCAGCGCTTTTAATGAAGCGATACTAGGCTCTAGTCCCCTTAGCAGGCCTAGGGGTAAATCTCGGCCACCCTGGTGGTCCAAGGAGATTCAACAAACACGTCGAAAATGCAAAAGACTCTTCAAAACAGCACGGAAAACAAAATCTGCTGTAGACTGGGACTCCTATAAGGAAGTCCTCAAAATTTACAAATATCAATTGAGAAGTGCCAAGAACAGCTCTTGGAGACTATACTGTGGCAAAATTCAGGAGTCTTCAGAGATGTCTAGGCTACGCAAAGTACCAGCAACTGGTCCTTCCATCCCAAGTTATCTTCAACGGCCGGATGGAATATGGACCACTAATAGTGCGGAATCGCTGGAACTTCTGATGGAGACTCATTTTCCTGGTTGTTCCGAATCTGTACCTAGCAGTAGGTAAAAGGGCTAGTAGCCTCATAGGCCAAATTATTAGCAGAAAAAAGATCCTGTGGGCGATAAACAGTTTTTAACCGTATAAGTCGCCTGGATTTGATGGTATTATCCCTGCGGATATTCAACAAACTACGGATCTAACAATTTCCTGGTTAGAGATAATTTTCAAAGGCAGCCTAGAACTATGTCACATTCCTAGTAAATGGACAGAAGTGAAGGTTGTTTTCATACCTAAGGCGGGAAAACGCTCACACTGCAATCCCAAAGCCCTTAGACCAATTAGCTTGTCTTCCTTCCTTTTTAAAACACTGGAAAGACAAATAGAAGCTCATATTAGAGGCACGAATGTGTCGGAAAAGCGTCTAAATCTCAACATTCCTATTGCAAGTTGAGATCTGTAGAGACTGCTCTTCATTCTCTTATGTATTTCATTGAGAAATCTTTCGAATATAGAGACTATGCAATGGCAACCTTCTTGGATATTGAGGGGGCCTTTAACAATGTGCTTCCAGGGGCTATAACTCGGCCACTTTCAGATCTGGGAGTGGATGAATCACTCAAGGACTGGATAGATCAAATGCTAAGCGGCAGGATCATAAATGCTAGTTTTGGGGAATCCTCCGTCAGAAGATTTGCAAGCAGAGGTACACCACAGGGTGGCGTACTGTCCCCCTACTTTGGAACTTGGTCATAAATGACCTGTTGCTGAGACTGGAGGACGTTGGCTTCAAGGTGGTTGCCTATGCGGATGATGTTGCTATTGGTGTCCGTGGTAAATATCCGGGCACTCTTAGTGAGCTTATACAGAATGCCCTGGGCACTCTTTTACTATGGGCCAATGGTTGTGGATTGAATGTGAACCGACACAAAACCGAATTGGATCTCTTCTCTAGGAAATATAAACTACCTCACATCGATCGTCCCACTTTAAACGGGTTCAGCTTGACTTTTACAGTTGAAGCGAAGTTCCGGGTCTCGTTTTGAACAGCAAATTATATTGGACAAATTATACCTAATATTCTGGAAAGGGTAAAGAAAGCTTCGGTAGCGCTATACTTTTGCAAAAATGTTATTGGGAAAGGATGGGGGCTGGAGCATCGTACATTGGCTTTATACCGCATTAGTCAGACCCATACTCTTGTATGGGGTAATAGTCTGGTGGCCTGCTCTGGACAAAGCTGTCAACCAAAAGCTGTTGACAAAAGTTCAGAGAACAATCTTTCTGTGGATCAGTGGTGCACTGAGGAGCACATCCACTCAGGCACTAGAGACTCTGATATTTTTGACTCCTCTAGATATCTTGGGGAAACAATTGGCAGCTTGTACTGCCATACGGCTGAAATCCATCTTAATGTGGATCTGCAACAATACAGGGCACTCATCTATTTTGTGCAACAAACAAATTCCCAAGACTACCGACTATACTGTCCCGTCACTATCTTTTGACACAAAGTTCCGGACTAGGATTCCATACAGGGAGGACTGGATGATGGGTGCAGTTTTAGAACCAGGAGTTATAAACTTCTTCACTTATGGTTCAAAACGGGTTGGGAAAGTCGGGGCTGGAGTGTTCTGCGAGGAACTTCTGTTAAATCTCTCCTTCCTTCTCCCCGACTACTGTAGTATTTTTCAAGCTGAAGTAACTGCCACAAAGGAAGTCGTAGACTGGTTGAGGTATAATGTAATATCAGTTTGTGATATTCGCATATATATGGACCTTCAGGCTGCCATTAAAGCGCTTCAATCACACCTCCTCACGTTGAAAGTAGTCCAGAACTGTCTCTCATCTCTTAACGAGATGGCAGATCAGTTCAACATCCACAATTTATGGGTGCCAGGACATTTCATAAGTACAGGGAATATTATCGCCGATGAACTGGCTCGACGTGGTACAATGGACCACTTCTCAGAAAGCTGAAAGGATATTGAAATGCCTCTTGCGGTATGCAAACTGCTGCTTCAGGAAGAAGCTAGCAAGCTGACGAATGACAGATGGTTAAGTATCACTTCTTGCGTGATAACTCGGCAGGTCTGGCCAAAGTTGGACTTGGCGAGATCCAAACAGTTGATCTCACTTCAGCGAAGTCGTTGTTGGAGTGATTACGGGGCACTGTCTCATAGGGAGGCATGCGAGTAGACTTGATGTCTTCTCACATGACTACTGTCGTAGTTGCGAGGACGAAGAGAAGGAAGAGACAGTACTTCATCTTCTTTGCACCTGCCCTCGTCTGGCACGAAACAGACTAAAGTTTCTAGGGGCACCCCTCTTCAAAGACTTGACGGACCTCTGTAGGATGGACGTCAGGAGTATCCAGCGCTTTGTTAACAGCTCAAAATGATTCCAATGAGTTGGAGGAAACAATTATTCGTGGTATGTCTACGGACCATTTTTGTGTCTATGCCTGGTCCTAGTGGACCGCCACCCAAACCTAACCTAACCTAAGGTTCGGCCTCCAAATCCAAAATAGAATAACTTATTGATTTTTTGAACCAAAAATGCAGGGATTTTCACATAATTTTTTTTTATTATTAAGTATTTGTTTGCTTTTTTTAATTTTAATTAAAAGATTTTTCTGAACGATATAAAAAATTCGAAAGAATTTTTTTTCGGGATGACATTAAATAAAACGTGATAGAAACATTTTTTTCGGGTAGGCATCAATAAATGTCGTGGTATTGTTATTTTAGTGTTGCCATCGATATTTTTTGGAATATTTTTCGGGCTAACTTCACAAACATAAATATTGGAACGTTTAGAGGCAATTCCAAATCCAAATGATTAACATTGTGATCAAAAAGTAGTAAGAGTTTTTAAATAAAACACAAACGGCTTATTAACGTCTTTCCAATTTATTTAATCCTCTTCGGGTAGAATACACTTAGGCCAACGTTTTTTTTCAGCCTTTGAAACAGTTATTAATGGGTCGAATTTCTGACCAAATAGTCACGTCAATGATATTTGCGTGATGTCAACAAGATCTCTAATTGACAATCGACGAGTTTTGAGGACCAAATCCTTCACATCCTCGACGTAGTGTTCATCGGTAGACATCGAAGAACGGTAAGAGCGTTCATCGTCTTTAACGCGTTCTCTGTCTTCTTTGAACAACTTATACCAATCGAAACAACATTTCCAACGTTTTGAATACCGAAATTCCATTTTTGAAGCAAAAATTGATTCAACTTCTTTGCTGAATTTTTTAAAAAATCGGAAAATCCACTTTTTTAGATGAAAGTAAACAACTGTATCTCATTAATTACTAAAGATATTGACACGAAATTTTACATAGATGTCTGTTACGGTGCTCCATCCTAAGAACAATAAACTACTCGTTTGGATAAGCCCGTGCGATTTAAATGGAAAAATCTTAATACATTTTGATCACAGTGAGTGATATAATCTATAAGACAGAACATTGTATCACCTCTAAACTATAATTAGCTAATTTCTAATTAAATTAGCATCAATTGATCTTGTATTCAACCTTACTTCCAAACAGATTAAACAAATAAACAATAACTGACGTTAGTCGACTTTTGACCGAAATCAAATGTTATAAAACGACGTTAAACAGAGGAAGAGAGAAAAGGAAAAACCTCAAGTCTTTATTTTTATACGGCAAAGGGAAAAGTCCTAATCATTTAATTATGCTCAAATAAAAGTGGAATTTTATTGTATTACATTTATATAAATATATTCATCCTTTTTTCCGCTCAAACCATCATCCATTTTTTTTTTTTTTTTATTATTATGTTATGAACAAAAAAAATGTTTATAGTTTTTCTTCATTTTCCCGTTTTGTTGTTATTATTGTTAGTATTTAAATAAATTGTTAATTTATGTGGTGGGCGCGGTTGATTACAACAACTTTATACCATTAAAGCTAATTTTCTTTTTTTTTCTTTTTTATTCTTTTTGTTGTTGGCGTTTTTCGTCGTTGTTTTGTCGTTGTACAAATAAAATTGTTATAGGCAATCGAACTTGCCAATGCATGTTGGCATATGAAATACATAAAATAGCAAACAAAAATCTACTCTACTGTGCGGCTACACACACAAAACGAAATTACTGTATTTTATGTATGTTTGGTTCACAAATTAGTAGCTGAAACTGGAAAAAAAATTGTATGTATGTGTGGATGATGGCAAAAACTTAAATGAAAACTATAAAATGTGTGTGTTCATATTGATGAAATTCAACCATGATAATGTAATGATAATTATGAGAGTTCATATACATGTATGGTTTATGGCTGGGAAGAGGATACACAAAGACATCAATTGGTAGATGGAACATAATATGCACGAACGTTGTTACAAGACATTATTTATATCGATAGACAAAGTACAAATGAGGTGTAACCATTAATTATTTATGTCACGTATAAAGTTTTTTTTTTTTTTTTCAGTTTCGCGTAATTTTCTAAATAAAGTAACAAAATATAATGATACCAAATGTAGTAAAAATTATTACAATTAATTATAAAACTGATAAGAAATGTTGAATAAGATCGATCTTTATAGATAATAATTTAAAATCAAGGTGATGGGAAAATATTTTTTCGCTTTTCCGTTTCGTGTTGTTGTTGAACGTTGTATCGAACCTATATAGTTGAATATCTTGTAAATACATAGTTGGACTCGATTATAGATTGATTAAATAATTAGAGAAAATTGCTTTCGGAATGTTGTTATTTGTTAGGGAAGGTAATCGATTGGTTTTGTTTATAAAAATTTTGTTTGTTTGGTTTAATTATTGTTTTGGTAAATTCATATTGTTTTGGTGGTGTTCAACTAAGTTTTAGCTTGTTTAGCCCGATTAATTATTTGTTTACATTTGATGACTATGATTTAAGTGTTCATAAAATTATCGATACTTATAAATACATGAAATAATTTGACGGAATATTTTCATTTAAACTGGGGAATCACCTCAACTGAACTGAAGGTCCTCTATTGTTAACACTTATTGCCGTCGGCACTTGACGAAACACATTTAATAACATTTTAAATAAAACACTTGTTTAATATTTCGCAAATTTGAGATACAATTTATTCTCAATCGATTTCGACTTGCTAGGTCATCATCAGGAGTTTGGTTTAACTCCTGATGATGACCTAGCAAGTCGAAATCGATTGAGAATAAATTGTATCTCAAATTTGCGAAATATTAAACAAGTGTTTTATTTAAAATGTTATGAAGGTCCTCTAGGAAAGTGCCTATAAAAAATGTTTCGTTGATTGGAAAAACGCTGGCAAAAATTTTTGATTTATTTAACAATTCCCGGTACTTTTTTGACAGAATGTACATCTCGAAAATAGAAAATAGCAGATTGTAGAACAAAAATATTTCAGTGGAAACTTGCCTGTTTTTAAGGTTAAGCATAACTAAATTAGTTTCAGACAATAATTGTTGGTTTTTTGCTTAAAATAAGATGCCATTTAAAAGATGTACGTATAGTATTTAAAAAATTGAACTTGACCTTCATATGCCCTTGGCATGTAATTTCAAAGTCATCCAAAATGATTTATCCCGGTATTCCCTCAAAAACAAACAACTTTGGAACCTATTAATAGTGCACTTGGTAGTTGTGTCAATTTTGTTTATAAGTATTTTGAAAACCTTTTCGTTGTTGTTCTGGTCAAATTTTCGCTTGATTTTAACAAACAGCTGTACTTGACATGTAAACATTACAGTTGCATTAATCTGATGAGCATTATTCTGAATTAAGAATAAATCCAGATTAGATCAGCGAAGTAATGCCTTCCACTTGAATTTCTCAAACAAATCATATTACCTCTGTTCGTTTTGATATTGAACCTAAATACTGAAAAGATGCTTCAGGCGAATTTGAAGGTATTTCAAGAGAATTTTAGTCCAAACGGCAATCCAAAGTAACTTATTTCCATTTTTTCAGAAAATATATTTGATTAGGTCTGGGAATAAATAAAACTGTCGACAGACGTGATGAAGTTTAGTGAAATCAACAATATTTTACAATCAGTTACAACGTACAATTATTCACTGACCATTTTTATTCTTATTGTCTATACTCTTTGATGAAGACATAAAAAGTGAAGCTAACTAGCTGTAAGTATACGTTTTAATATTATTATTCGTGAAAATGGCAGATAAGACAAAAAGAGCGAGGCAAATTGCAAGTCATATTGGCTTCGTGAACCGTTCATTAGATTGAAAAAAGGCAAATTTACCTACCGTCTCTAAAGCCGCTCTAACGTTGCGCCTCCGAGACATAGTGAACATACATATATGTGAAGACAGAAGATGCTTAAGAATTATTGTTAACAACATAGTTTATTTTCACAAAAATCTGTCTGATATTTATTGAAATCTACATATCTGCAAAAATCATTAAAAGAATCTGTTGTCCAATATTGCTTGTTTGGATTTAATTGAAAATGTCAACAGAACGATACGATAACGACAAATTCATATGCAAGGAACTTACAAAGTCGATGTTTAACTTCAGGGCAATCAATAAGCCTTTATCAAAGAAAGTGGTAGACATGGTCGATAAATTCAAGTCCTATTTGAGACCGCTGACCGTTAGATTCAGAAACACGACCGAAATGGTTAGATGCCGCTCCACCAAAGAAACTTCTAACATTTCAAGAGTTATTAACATTTATTACGCTATATTGTTAAAAACATGATGTACAACCTCCAACATTGCAAATGAATATCATCTGCAGAAAAGTATTTTTGTTTATTGTGGAACCAACCAGAGCACTCTATTTTTCGTTACCATCAATTTTTGTCTAAAGATATTCTGATCGATGGAATAAGGCAAAGGAACATAAACTTTGCTACAACTGTTTGAGAGAGGGGACATATGACTACAGAACTTCATGTCACGCTTGTTAAAAGCGACATCATTTCCAATCCAGCCAATCCAGCTAAATCGCAATCACCTCAAAGATACACATCAAAGTCCAACAATTGAGAATATTTCGGGATCGGTACGTAATTCTGTTTTAAAAATTCTGTTTTTACAAAATTCTGTTTTTTTTCGAAATTTTAGCTTCTCGAAAAATTCTGCTTTGATAAATTCCGTTTTGCAAAATTCTGTTTTATAAAATTCTATTTTACAAAATTCTGTATTTTTAAAAATAATTTTTGTCATTAACTTCGGTGCTTGTTCCAACCTTTGTGAAGTTGGCCCAAAATTCTATCCCAAAAAATTTAAATTTTAAGCACTGGCAATACCATTATACATGTTATGATATAAGGAAAGCTATCACGATAGAAAAAATAAAATTTATGAATAATTATTACAATAAATTTGTTTTTGCATCTACAATATCCAGTACTACATAATATAACATTAAAAAAAATATGAAATCAATTACAAACATATAATACGAAAACAGAAAATCAGAAAAATATTAATTTGTACTCGAAATATAACGAAATTATAATGTAAAATAAATTTGTCTTATTTATTTCTGTTTAATTTCAAAAGAGATTAAATTAGCAATTTGTAAAGTTAGGTTTGCGTGTAAAAAACAAGCAAAATCTCATTGGGATCTTATAGCTAGAATGGCCCATATACATAGTCACATCAAGAAATGTCACTTCATCGTCATATATCTCGGAAGTAAGGGTGTTGAACATCGATCAGACTATGATTTTCTAATAGATCTGATCTTTATCTTCATGGTTTCAATGAATCAGACCAATGTCATTGGGATTTCATAGCCAGAATGGCCCATATAGATATTCCCATCAAGAAATGTCACTTCTTCGTCATATATCTCGAAAGTTAGGGTGTTGAACATCGATCAGACTATGATTTTCTAATAGATCTGATCTTTATCTTCATGGTTCCAATGAATCAGACCAATGTCATTGGGATTTCATAGCCCGAATGGCCCATATAGATAGTCCCGTCAAGAAATGTCACTTCTTCGTCATATATCTCGAAAGTTAGGGTGTTGAACATCGATCAGACTATGATTTTCTAATAGATCTGATCTTTATCTTCATGGTTCCAATGAATCAGACCAATGTCATTGGGATTTCATAGCCAGAATGGCCCATATAGATAGTCCCGTCAAGAAATGTCACTTCTTCGTCATATATCTCGAAAGTTAGGGTGTTGAACATCGATCAGACTATGATTTTCTAATAGATCTGGTCTTTATCTTTATGGTTCCAACGAAGCGTTTGTTATCGTTCCAACGAAATTTGTTAAATTTAATACAAAGTAAATTTAACAATTAAATCAATTTATAACCTAAAAATATATCAAATTCAAACAAATATTTGGTATTCATTTTTTTTTTTTTTTTTTTTTTTGAGATAAGTCTACAATTACGACTTGAAAGTTTTAAGATACAATGAGACAAGTCCAATTTACGGACTTGAGAATTTGAGACACCAGACACCACAACACAATAATATTCAGTCGTGACAATTTTTCTCGTCACCGAGAATCGAACCTTGGACCCTAATATGCTAAAGTGGTTGCTTTACCACCGCACCAATCAGAGCGACATTTAGGTTTCACAACTTATCACCAAAAAATAGTTACATATGTATGGGAATTAAAACCACTTACTATTTAAAATCCATTATACTCACAAGTGACTAGTGAATAACCACTTTTGTGTGATTCGTTACAACCATCAAGGTACAGATTAGATCTATTAGAAAATCATAGCTAGACTGATCTTCAACACACTAGCTTTCGAGATATAAGACGAAGAAGTAACATTTCATGACGGGACTATCTACATATATAGGCCATTCTGGCTATGAGATCCCAATGACATTGGTCTGCTTCGTTGGAACCATAAAGATAAAGACCAGATCTATTAGAAAATCATAGTCTGATCGATGTTCAACATTCTAACTTTCGAGATATATGACGACGAAGTGACATTTCTTGACGGGACTATCTATATGGGCCATTCTGGCTATGAAATCCCAATGACATTGGTCTGATTTGTTGGAACCATGAAGATAAAGACCAGATCTATTAGAAAATCATAGTCTGATCGATGTTCAACACCCTAACTTTCGAGATATATGACGACGAAGTGACATTTCTTGACGGGACTATCTGTATGGGCCATTCTGGCTATGAAATCCCAATGACATTGGTCTGATTCGTTAAAACCATAAAGATAAAGACCTGATCTATTAGAAAATCATAGTCTGATCGATGTTCAACATTCTGACTTTCGAGATATATGACGAAGAAGCGACATTTCTTGACGGGAATATCTATATGGGCCATTCTGGCTATGAAATCCCAATGACATTGGTCTGATTCGTTGGAACCATGAAGATAAAGACCAGATCTATTAGAAAATCATAGCTAGACTGATGTTCAACACCCTAACTTTCGAGATATATGACAAAGAAGTGACATTTCATGACGGGACATATATGGGCCATTCTGGATATGAAATCCCAATGACATTGGTCTGATTCGTTGGAACCATGAAGATTAAGATCAGATCTATTAGAAAATCATAGTCTGATCGATGTTCAACACCCTAACTTTCGAGATATATGACGAAGAAGTGACATTTCTTGACGGGACTATCTATATGGGCCATTCTGGCTATGAAATCCCAGTGACATTGGTCTGATTCGTTGGAACCATGAAGATAAAGATCCAATCTATTGGAAAATCATAGTCTGATCGATGTTCAACACCCTAACTTCCGAAATATATGACGAAGAAGTGACATTTCTTGACGGGACTATCTGTATGGGCCATTCTGGCTATGAAATCCCAATGACATTGGTCTGCTTCGTTGGAACCATAAAGATAAAGACCTGATCTATTAGAAAATCATAGTCTGATCGATGTTCAACTTTCTAACTTTCGAGATATATGACGAAGAAGTGACATTTCTTGACGGGACTATCTATATGGGCCATTCTGGCTATGAAATCGCAATGAAATTGGTCTGATTCATTGGAACCATGAAGATAAAGATCAGATCTATTAGAAAATCATAGTCTGATCGATGTTCAACACCCTAACTTTCGAGATATATGACGAAGAAGTGACATTTCTTGACGGTACTATCTGTATGGGCCATTCTGGCTATTAAATCCCAATGACATTGGTCTGATTCATTGGAACCATGAAGATAAAGACCAGATCTATTAGAAAATCATAGTCTGATCGATGTTCAACACCCTAACTTTCGAGATATATGACGAAGAAGTAACATTCCTTGACGGGACTATCTGTATGGGCCATTCTGGCTATGAAATCCCAATGACATTGGTCTGATTCATTGGAACTATAAAGACAAAGACCAGATCTATTAGAAAATCATAGTCTGATCGATGTTTAACACCCTAACTTTCGAGATATATGACGAAGAAGTGACATTTCTTGACGGGACTATCTGTATGGGCCATTCTGGCTATGAAATTTCAATGACATTGGTCTGATTCATTGGAACCATGAAGATAAAGATCAGATCTATTAGAAAATCATAGTCTGATCGATGTTCAACACCCTAACTTTCGAGATATATGACGAAGAAGTGACATTTCTTGACGGGACTATCTGTATGGGCCATTCTGGCTATGAAACCCCAATGACATTGGTCTGATTCATTGGAACCATGAAGATAAAGACCAGATCTATTAGAAAATCATAGTCTGATCGATGTTCAACACCCTAACTTTCGAGATATATGACGAAGAAATGACATTTCTTGACTGGACCATCTATATGGGCCATTCTGGCTATGAAATCCCAATGACATTGGTCTGATTCGTTGAAACCTTGAAGGTAAAGATTATATCTTTTAGAAAATCGTCGACAGACCGATGTTCAACACCCTAACTTTTAAGAAATATAAAGAAATGACATTTCTTCACAGCACCAAAAATATGGGCCATTCTGTCCATTCATGGCATCTTCTGACAACCATTAAGTTAAATAATAGATATTTTATAAAATTATTTTAGAAGATTGTTGATTACTGCTATCTCGAATGAATTTTCTGCTTCTTTCTTGTGACTTATTCCACTTTTAAATTGATAAATAATAAATTATTTTTTTTTATATTTATTGTTTATTTATTAATTTTCTTATAATGAAATTATTATTGAAGTTTTTTATTCGAATCGATTTCGATTACAAGTAATAATTTAAAAATATGGAAATTAATAAATAAAAATTAAATGTAAATAAAATAAAATTTTATTTTAGTTTAATTATCAAGCTTAGTGCTTTAAATTTATTAAATAATAATTCATATAATATGAATTAAATTTCGAAATTTTTTTATAACTTCCTAATCATTATATTTTATATTTAACGCATCTTTAAATCTTTAGTTTCGCGATAGTTTTATTTTTGGGCTGAGAGTTATTGTCGTGAAAGTTTTAGCTATCATGAGAGTAGTTTTTTTGGGCTGACATTGGAAATTTTGTAATGATAGAATTTTTTTTGGGCTACGGTTTCGTAAATATTGGTCGTTATAGAAGTTTTTTTGGGCTGACAGTATAAATTGCCATTTTAGTGTTACCATAGCATTTCTTTGGGATAGAATTTTGGGCCAACTTCACATACATCTTGTTCCATTGTTATGGAATATTATGTACAATAGTATGTATACTTCGCATACCTGAGGAAGGAACAGTGGCGGGCGTTGCGGTTTTTGCTGGCCAAATTTAAAAGCGAATCAGAAAATATATGTAATTGACCCTTAGCCATTAGCCAGCAGTGGTTATCTAAGATAGGACTGCTGTTAGCTGAACATTAGACGGGGGTGGCTTTAATCTTGAGCGGGAAAAGGCAGGAAACCATTGCCATCCAGGTGTGTAATTATCTCATCTGAAAGGCTACAACCCGGCCAATGAATAAGGGATGATGGACATTCCGCCTCATACCAATGACAAATACTAGGTTGAACCACCAACAAGGTGAAGATGACTTCTATTCGACCCAGCTGCTAATCGGACATCGATGTTTTTCGTCACATCTATATGGGTCCGGACTGTAAGGCAGAGAATGCAGAATGTGTGTTTTTGTCGCTATTCTAAAGACTTATATAAATCCACCCTCATATATAAATCAAACCTATTTGAAATGTAACGAAATGTGTTTACGGTCGATGGATGGGTGCTAATTCGACTTTAACTTTGATATCGAGTTAAATGGACGCAAAAATGGCATTTTTTGTCGACGGTCGATTATTCTACTCACAGGAGTTAAATAATCGACGATAATATGCGTCGAGCCGAATTTTATAATAGGCCGCCAGTTTAACGAAGTTTCGCTATGAATTTCGCTTACAAGGTAGTAAAGTAAGAAAATTTAACAATGTCATAGATTAATTACAATAAAATTTCAATTCGCTATATTCCAATATGCTGTCACTAATTTTTCCGACCCCTTTGGCTTTGTTTTAATGAGATTTCACTGTGTTGAAAAATGTCATAATGCACTCTTTAATTTGAGAATCTGTTTACATTTCTTTTTTTTTCAGTGACAATTTAATGTAGTAAAACTTCCCAAGCAACCTGCATCCGTTAAGTGATTTAGCAGAGAATTTAGGTGGTAATGCTTCTAAATTCACCATCTTTTGTTTTTGAAAGTGTATCAAAAAATTGCCATTTTTTATTGTTATGCTTAGGAATTGCTTCCGTTATTGAACGACATTAGCATTAGAGGAAAGGTAAGATAAGAATAGAAGGAAACGACAAGAGAGGACTAAACGAGATCGGCAGTTCATTCTTCAAGAGTTAAATTTTTAATATTAAGCCCATTCCCCAAACACGTACTCCGGAGGAAAAAAGAGCAGTGGAACTTATTGGTATTTAAAAATTTCGTTCAAAGTAAGCCGTATGATAAATTCAAAGACCTAATTTATGAATTTTAGGCAGATAGAGAAAATGTCCACAAAATACTACCTTGATCAACAAGTTCTCGGAATAACCACCGTGTGGCGCTCCCATTGTTCCGATTTGAGTTATGTTTTTTTGTTAAGTTTGTACGTCTGTTGTTGATATTCCCTCTAAATCTTAGCGTCATAGCTTAGCTGTGTGAGTCAAGTGTTATCGTTTTAGTGTGAAATTTAAGTAGTTTAAAAAATTTGTGAGAAGTTACACACAAATTTGGTAAACACATGGCAGTTCACTAGCATCTTTGCAAGATACCGATTAGAAATACGATTATATATATTATGGTTCGATGATTTCATTTTAACTGAGCAGTTATTTCGTATTTACCTGAATATATGAGTAAGTCAAAAAGCTTTTTAAGCTCTAACCCGTAAATGTTAGGAAATCAAAGAAATAACATAGTTGCTTATGTAAAGAAGATTACCTATATTTTAACAGGTAAGATATCGCAAATACAAAATTAAGTTAAAAATTAAAAATAAGTTCAGTCTTATTTGTTTTACTTAATTCAAAATCATATTGAAACTGCTAATTATGTTAATTATTTATTTTGTATTTTTATACGAATTGCGCAGGTAAAAATCAGAAAAACGCATAAGGTAAACGGCTGTAATACTGACATAAGGCGCAACAATTTTAAGTTTGATCTTCTTTATTAAACATATAAAATTAACTTTTGGACATGCTTCCAAATTTTTTATTGTTTATTTACGAATACACCTGTCCCTCGATTAACACGGTACTTGATTAAGACGGATTTGATTTAACACGGTCAACGAATTGAGACAAAGTCTTGATTAACACGCAAAGAAGTTTCGCTGCGTTAATCAAGTATCGTGTTAATCGAGGGACAGACAGGTGTATTAGTCGCGATTAACACGGTTTTAAGTTACACGGTAATTTGGCGGAACTTAATTGCCATGTTAATCGAGGGACAGGTGTAATTTAGTAAAAATGAAGGCAGAATTTAAATCAACATAAATAATACTGCATTATCAAAAAATTAGTGATATTTTTGGTTCTTTAGACTGATATAATAATGTGTGGAAGTTAACTTATATTAAGAAAAGTAAAAAAAAGTGTACCATTGCTCTAACTCAGGCTATCACAAATTCACAAAGTATTTATTCGTTTTATCTTAAGGTCGGAATTAATCTATCTCTGGTACACAGTAAATACCACGAGAATTAAGAAATTATGGTCCAGGAATTACTTCACAATGTCCTGAATGAGATAAGAAAGTATATCGACTATACTATACTCTTTCCAATTGGGCTTGCTCATTCCCATCACTTTTATTGATGCTTCATTAGATAAAATTTTCAGAATCATACCTGGGAAATTTTCTCCCTCGTACCGAATTATGACGTAATTCCCAATCTTTAGTTGCTCGATATTTACAAAAGTATCATCTGCGGATGGTGTAGTTTGAATTTTAGTCCTTTTTACGGTGCTTTTATCGTTTGGTATCGTTTTGGCTTCCTACAGTGAGAGTTATTCCATCGCCTACCTCCTCAATATTCATCCATGATTGATCGGCTCCATAATAAAAAAACGATGAATTTAAACCAATATTTGCCAATGTTTGGTCGCCTAAAGTTGGATTTGATAACTCTTCGAAGGGCAGCTCAGTACCAATGAAAGAATCGCAGAAAAATTGATACATTCCGGCTGCTGCTCAAATTTACGATTTATATTTACCCAGACATTGTACAGGTTTTCATCCTCGTTCATATCATTCCATTTACCCTGGGTATCTTTAAATGATTGCAGTTGACTTGCACTTAAAAATTTGTCCAAAAACGATCCTGGTCGCACGTCTCTTAACATTTTCACGAGGTTCACAGCGGTAGCAGAAAAAGCTTCAAAGAGCTTTGAATGTTTGTTGCACTAGCAGCCGTTGGTAAAACTTAGGCCAATAACGGACCAAAATCTTCGTTTTACAGTCTATTTCAATCATTTTGAAGTTTCCACTTGATTCATCCATTTTCAAGCGCTATTAAAACAATTTGGGTTTTACAAAAATTGCTTAAAGCCAGAGATAAAATTGTAACGTGTCACGCATAGGCACCCACCTTGAAGACACCGTCCTCCAGTCTCAGCAACAGGTCATTCATGACCAAGTTCCAAAGTAGGGGAGACAGCCACCCTGTGGCGTACCTCCGCTTGCAAATCTTCTGACAGAGGATTCCCCAAAATTAGCATTTGTGATCCTGCCTCTTAGCATCTGATCTATCCAGTCCTTGAGTGAGTCATCCACTCCCAGATCTGAAAGTGCCCGAGTTATAGCCCCTGAAGGCACATTGTTAAAGGCCCCCTCAATATCAAAAAAGGTTACCATTGCGTAGCCTCTATATTCGAAAGATTTTACAATGAAAAATACAAGAGAATGAATCGCATGTTGACATTTAGACAGCTTTTCCGACACAATCGTGCCTCTAATATGAGCTTCTATTTGTCTTTCCATTGTTTTAAAAAGGAAGGAAGACAAGCTAATCGGTCTAAGGTTTTTGGGATTGGAGTGTGAGCGTTTTCCTGCCTTAGGTATGAAAACAACCTTCACTTCTGTCCATTTACATGTGACACAGTTGTAGGCTGCCTTTGAAAATTACCTCTAACCAGGAAATTGTTATATCCGTAGTTTGTTGGATATCCGCAGGGAAAATACCATCGAGTCCAGGCGACTTATATGGTTTAAAACTGTTTATCGCCCACAGGATCTTTTTTCTGCTAATAATTTGGCCTATGAAGCTACTAGCCCTTTTACCTACTTATGTGCTAGGTACAGATTCGGGAACAACCAGGAAAATGAGTCTCCATCAGAAGTTCCAGCGATTCCGCACTATTAGTGGTCCATATCCCATCCGGCCGTTGAAGATACCTTGGGATGGAAGGACCAGTTGCTAATACTTTGCGTAGCCTAGTTATCTCCGAATACTCCTGAATTTTGCCACAGTATAGTCTCAAAGAGCTGTTCTTGGCACTTCTCAATTGATATTTGTAAATTTTGAGGACTTCCTTATAGGAGTTCCAGTCTACAGCAGCTTTTATTTTCCGTGCTGTTTTGACGAGTCTTTTGCATTTTCGACGTGTTTGTTGGATATCCCTGGACCACCAGGGTGGCCGAGAATAACCCTTAGGCCTGCTACGGGGACTAGAGCCCAGTATCGCTTCATTAAAAGCGCTGGACAACTCTTCCACCAAGCCATCGAGCTCTTGCGCAGTTTTTGGAGGTTTTGGCACCGGAACTGGTAGTGAATTACCCAGAATTGCTTACTAGCAACGTAAATGGTCATACTATTTGCCATATGGGTAAGAGCAGTTTTGAGGCCATTTCCACTATATTGGAGACGCCATTCTAATAAAGTATTACAAAGCTCCATTATTGATATATTTGTATGGGGATCCGCGATATTTCAAAACGCGAAATGGTACAAAATGCGATATGATACAAAACGGGATATGGTACAAAACGCTATATTTTAAATTAGTTAATCTTGAAATTGAACATGTATGATATGCGTTTTGAAATACCACCTTTTGAATTATCGCGTTTTGTGCCCTATCGCGTTTTGTACCGTATCGTGTTTTGAAATATCGCGTTTGATCAAATCGCGTTTTAAAATATCGTGTTTCAAATGGAACCCGTTTGTATGTAATGCTGTCACGTATTTTTAAAGGTGCAATTACAATTAAATGCACCGAATAGTTCAAATCAGTTTTGAGCTTACTTATGTTTAAGTAAGTACTCCAAATGGGAATAAATTCATTAAGCTTAAAATAATAAACTTTAGAATTTCAATATTACACTGACATATTTTGGATTTTTCAGTGAGCTAAGTATGGATTCTTCTTTGGCAGACGCCATTTTAATTGATTCATGCCTAAACTACTACAAATGCATGTCTAGTAGCCTAATCAATGTAATCATCTAAAATTTCAGTTTAATTGGGCTAGTTATTAGCAATAAAATAATAAGATTAGGATTTAAAAATTTGAAAATTTAGAAAATGAAATGTAGAGTTCTACGATTGTGAAGTTTGTCCTAAAATTAAACATTTATCAATGGATGTATTAGTAAGAAAAATAAATCTCTCGTTATTATGAATTTTTACGAAAATAAAAATATTATATTACTTATGTAATTTAAATTTACAAAAAAACTTCTAATGCCCGATTTCACAAAAAAAGAAGTAATCTCTAGTTAAATAATGTTTCCTCCCTTTCTTCTTTTATTAAATTGCGATTTATTTCATAACACAAATTCAACGCACGCTAATTTTATTTCCTTTTTTACATGAACATTTTAACTGGAGAGCTAAATATTTAACTGCCCAATTTCGTCGAGCTAAATATTTAGCTGATGGCTAAATATTTCTATGTAACAATAAAATATAATCAACTTGCATAGAATTTGTATTATGAAACAAAACGTAATTTTATAAAAGATGAAAGGGAGGAAATATTATTTAACTAAGGGTTGGATATTTTTTTGTGAAACCGAGCATACATAAACTTAAGTCTTAATTTAAATTGTCCAAAAAAACAGTTTAACAAAATCAAAGTTCATTCGAAATGTGATATATAAAAATTACTCAATCTGGCCCAAAAGGTCGTAACTAAGTAGACACAAGTTTTACAGACAGTCGGAGGTACCCTATATCCTAAAACAATGATAAAGACGTCATTAAGGATAGTGGGCGATCTCCTTACCTAAACAAATTAAACTTTGAAAAATCTAGATGATAAATGACCTTGGGCAGACATTTTGCTTCATTATATTATGTAAATTTGTATAAAGAAATTAAGCTAAGTTAGCATAAAGTTAGATATTAAAAAATTCCCCATCCGGCCCAAAGATCGTACCCAAGTGGACATGTAAGTTTAAGGTCAGCCGGCGGTGTCCTCTAACGAAAAAAATAACAACTTTCAAAAATATAGAAGATAATTGACTTAGGACAGACTTGTTTGTTGCGTCCCTATTTGTAGGTTCGTATAAAGTTGGATATTAAAAAAATTCTCTATGTAGCCCAAAGATCGTACCTAAGTGGACATACTTCAATAAGGGTAGAGGGCGATTCCCTCTATCTCAGAAATATTACAATTAAGAAGATAAGTGACATAGGACAGACGTTTTGCGTACCTACACGAAAGTTCGTGTAAAGTTGTGTACCCAAGTAATCATACTTCACTAAGGGTAGAGGGCAATCCCTTTATCTTAAAAATATTACAACTTTCAGAAATCTAGAAGATAAGTGACATAGGACAGACGTTTCGCCCATATTTGTAAGTTTGTATAAAGTCGGATATTAAAAAAAAAATCTTAATCTGGCCCAAAGATCGTAATTAAGTGGATATATTTAACTAAGGGTATAAGGCAATCCCCTCTATCTAAAAAATATTGCAACTTTCAAAACCTAGAAGATAAGTGACATAGGACAGACGTTATGTATCAACATATCTAAGTGCGTATAATGTATGATATTAAAAAAAAAATTTAAATCTGGCCCAAAGATCCTACCCAAGTGGACATACTTCACTAATGGTAGAGGTTTTCCCTTCTATCTAAGATATATTACAACTTTACAAAATCTAGAAGAAGGGTGACTTAGGACAGACGTAATGTATCAACATATCTAAGTTCATATAAAGTCTGATATCAAAAAAATTCTCAGTCTGGCCCAAAGATCGTACCCATGTGGACATACTTCATTAGGGTAGAGGACAATCCCCTTTATCTCAGAAATATTACAACTTTCAAAAATCTAGAAGATAAGTGACTTCGAACAGACGTAATGTATCAATATATCTAAGTTCGTGTAAAGTTGGATATTAAAAAAAAATTTCAATCTGGCCCAAAGATCGTATCCAAGTGGACATACTTCACTAAGGGTAGACGGTAATCCCCTCTACCTAAGAAATATTACAACTTTATCTAAGTTCGTATAGAGTCCACTTGAGTGCGATCTTTGGGCCAGATTGAGAATTTTTTTAAAATCCAACTATGTACGAATTTATATATAGGGCTGCAATACGTCTGTCCTAGATTTTGAAAAGTTGTTATGTTTTATCGTTAGAAGGGATCGCCGGCTACACTTAAAAATATATGATTACTTGGGTACGCTCTTTGGGCCAGACTGAGAAATTTTTTAATATCCAACTTTATCCAAACTTTCATATAGAGGGTATACCGCACCCATCTGTCCTAAGTCATTTATCTTTTTTTGAAAGTTGTATTTTTTTTTTGTAGATTTGGAGATCGCCCACTACCCTTAATGAAGTCTCTATTATTGTTTTTGGATACGGAGCACCTTCGACTTTCTGTAAAACTTGTGTCCACTAGTTAAGATCTTTGGGCCAAATTGAGTCATTTTTATTTATCAATTTTCGAATGAACTTTTATTTTATTAAATTGTTTCTTTGGACAATGGAAATTAAAACTTTTTTGTAAGTTTAAATTACATAAGTAAAATAAACTTTTTACGTAAAAAATCTTAATAACAAGAGCTTTATTATTCTTACTAAAACATTCAAATGTAAATCAATTTTTAGGACAATGTTTAATTTTAGGAGAAACTTCACACATTTGTGCAGTCGCATGAAGTTAGTAAATTTTACTAAATTTTGTTTTTGTAATTTTAGGACAAATTTAGGACAAACTTCACGCGAATAGAATTCTGACTTTAGATATTTTGAACTTAATTCATCAATTTGGATATTGATGGTTCTGTAGATAAAAAACCGTGAATTTACCACTTGATTTTTTAGGCTAGAAAAGAAATTAATTACCACAATAGTTAGAAAATTTGTAAAGTTAGAAATATAAATTTTTAAATAAGGGATTTTAAAAATAAAAACGTTTTGGAAATTTCAGGATTCTGAAATTTTAAATTTATTTAAGTTCGGAATTTAGAAAATCTAAATAATTTTGGTTTTAGTTTAATGTTCTTTAGAAATATAAGAATTTTGAAATTTTAAAAAATTATAAGTATTATGAAATTGGTTTCTTTTCAGAAATAATGTTGTTTGAATATTTAAACAATCAAAATTAGTAAAGTTAACATATCAAAAAACAATGAAGAAGTTAGAAAAGCTAGAAAATTAGGAAATTCAATAATTCAAAACTATTACGTGCCATTTTGTAGGAGATGCTTCCTTTGATTCGCTGCCTAGTTAGAAAAATAACCGCCAGTTTATAGGAATTTACAACTCTGTAGAAACGCTTAATTTGTTGGGGTAACGACCGTTACAAATGTTTTCGTTGGTAGTAAAATTACGAGTAATAATACCATATTTCTGAGTGAAATAAATAAATTCATTTAGAAGCAATTAGTTTAAAATTAGGGGTGGGAGGAGCGATAAGCAAAAAAAAAAGTTCGGATCAGAAATTGAAAAGACAATAATTTATTTCAAGAGAATCAAGTTTGCAAATACAAAAAAAAAACTTTTACATTATTTTCTAGAACACAACCAGCTGAAATTAAATTATTTGGAATCGCCTGAAGGAGAATATTAACATTCTTTGCATACTTTCTCCCCATAATAAATAGACTTTGGTCAGAAAAATGGCTGACAAAGCAAACATCACACAAATTCTTATTTTACACTTTTAATTGGTGGTAGGTACTTAAATGCAAATAAAAAGAAAAAATTAAACCATCGTAAGTACATTGAATGAAAGTTTAAAACAAAAAACCGCGCATATTATAAACGAAAATCGCATGAAATTGTTACGCCGCCGCACACAACGTATAATAAAATATATTCATAGATGAAACGAAAATTGATTTATCGGTTAACAATAAACGCTTTGACACCAATAAAACTTCATTCCACCGATGGCAATATAATGTCTAGCTAGAGTGACATATCGGAAAAAATTACCGTAATTATCTTTACCATTACGTTGTGACATTCACCTTATTGTCGCATCATTCTCATTTCTATATTATTTACTAAAACATAAACTGATGTCGGCAACTTAATATTTGATCTTTCTATTCTTACTCTGTTTATAATTAAAAACTTCTTTGCTTATACACGCACACCACGCACGCATTAATTACAAATATACATAACTATATAACATTTACAAACAGCAAAACAAGAAACTATCATAATCAATTAAAGTCAAGTGTAATTTCATAATCAATATAACCTTCTAAGCTATTTTTAGACTCATTACTACTCCAACTATGTACATATGTTGGTTGAGTTTGTAAAAGTTTGCAAAATCCCTAAGCGTTCCGCAAAAAAAAAAAAAAAACGAAATTGGTTGTATAATTGTGCTCACTAATGTAACTTAAAATATTCAAAACTATAAAATAAAAAAAAAATATTAATTTATTTTTTATAAACATTTTATTATTATTAACTACATATGCATTATATATATATACTTATATATTATATGTATAGAAAAGTAGTCAAACTAGACGACAGTTTTGTGTTTAGTGTCAATGCAATTGGCTGATAAAACAAACTGGTTTGCCACGCTAAGTGCAGTTTTAGTGTTTAACTTTAAATTTTACATATTTACATAAAATAGTTTTAATATTTCGATGCATCTCTAAAATTAGTTTTTATTTTTAGATTTAATCTACATAATACACATCGAAATAGTACATATGCATACAAACTTAGTTTGGGTTTGGTGTTGGAAGGAAACTTAAATCAAACCAAGATTTTTATCTATGTACACAATATGTATATACGCTTGGAATTATACATTTGGTTTGTGCTGTGAGAAAATTTTGCGGATTAGTGAAAGCTATAAATAAATTATGTGTGGTGGTGTTGTGATATACGAGCTCCGATTAAAGTCAAACGATAAAATTATTTATGTATATTAGGTTAAATATGCTATTAAGATAGATGAGGGTACAATAATTCGTCCATTTTCCAAACAGGATAATGCAAAATTGTTAACGTAAACCAGTTTTCTTTAGTGAAATTAGACAATTAATGATAAATAATTGAGTTGCTACCAGAATTGATTTTTTTGTTCCTCCTTAATATGTTTGCACAACCGCAGACACTTATCACTGTGTTTTGTTATTTTTTATTGGAATAGGAAAGGGAAAGGAAATTTATATACGGCTCAATCTACTTTATAACACAAACCTACAACTATATTTACAACACAAAACCCTATCGTGACAATTTTTCTTCTCTCCATCGGGAATCCAACCCGAAACCCTCGGATGAGCAAGCAAGCATTCTACTTACTCTAGCACCGAGGGCGATAAAATTAATTTCAAAAGGCTCCCAGGTACCCAAAGCTTAATGTATGTTATGCAATGCGGTTGCCTTAATTCCAGATAAATGGATTTAAGTGAAATTACCTATGTAAGACTCCTAATTTAGCGGTTTTACAGTTATAGTAGACATTTGTTTGTTTGTAGCATTTTACTGTGATATAATAAATTTCATAACCCGCCCATAAAAACTGCACTAGAACTTAATAAGCTAAAGGATTCTGTTACTCTATATAAAGCTTAGCATGAGCAGTGAAAATTTAATTTCTCTTTAACCGCAGATAATGGGTTTAAACGAACCAAAACATTTTGGTACATTTTTTATTGCACTTCAACAGCGTTTTTAAGCTTTACAATGCAACTCCTCATCAGGCAGGTGTTATAAGTGGTATGCGACGAAAATTATATCCGTCGAACTTTTCTTAATCTTTGAGATTACTGAAAATGAGTATTCTCATGGTTACCGGTGATTAGAAGGAATGGTTGGGCTAACTCAAACTGGTAGAGGAACGATGAGAGGTATGACAACAATTACACTGTTCTTACAGCCAACAAACGATGTTTGCCAACAAATAACGCTAGACCCTTAAATTGCGTATCGAACATTGATGACAACACGAATGGGATAAGATCTATCAGAGTGATATCACTAAGGTGATCTTCAAGAGCAGTATAGATATATTGATTGACATTGAGCCTTTAGCCATTAGCCATTTTGCTAATAACAAGGTTACTATATTTGAATATGGAAAATCTGTAAAAAAAATTAAGTCAACCAATTTTCAAACATTTATCGCAAGAAGAAACAAATTGCGAGCAACACTTTGTACAAAATACGATGATGGAAGATTTGTCGCATGTTATCTATTCAGATCAGAAGTAATATCGTTGGAAGATTACCAAATCGCAGCCTTTTGAACGAAGCTTTAGAAAGCAAAATTATCAAGGAATCCTACTATCTTCCTAATCATGGCATATTCAAAGAAACGAGTACAACAACGAAACTGTGGGTTGTTTTCTAAGCATCGTCCAAAACCACAAGTGGAAATTATCTACATAATTTGAGCTGTCGTTTAGCAGAGTCTTTACCAAATTCTAGTTCGATTCCGAAAACGCAAGGTGGAGATATATTGATGAAATGGATCGATGAATCGACATATTGATAACTTTTGAACATCAAAGGTATCAAATGATCCTTTAGAGGAAAAACATAAATCTACCGATCAAACACAAGTACTTCATCAAATATGTCGATGATCTAATAAGCTGGACATCACTTCTGAAAATGAACTTCCAATCATCCAGCATTTCTTTTGGACCTTCACTGGAAACCAACCGATTATCCATTTGTCTTCAAGGCTAAATTGGATAATGATGCAATACCTACGAAACGCCTCTCCGAATCCGGGGAGCTTACATTTTTGGAATAAATTCATATTCCAAAGTGGTTATCAAAAAGTAATATTTCTACATTTACAGGCAGTTATAGCAGAACGATATTAGAAACCGAAAGAATACTGATATCCGCGAAAAACAAAGTTGCTCGAGTCGGGACGTTCTAGATTTAGAAATAGAAAAGATCGTGGCGTGGACTAGCTTTATGATTGTTTTTGATTAGCTTTCTTCAATTTCACGACGATGGGAAAAATAGAAGATGCAAATAGAATTTCCCAGATCCTCACAACATTAAATAATTGGAGACACGTTCCTTCATCTCAGAATTCTGCGAATTTTTCATCGCGAGGTATAAGTATCTTCTAGAGTATTGATTTTATTAGATTTGTGATGGAAGTGTCCTAACTGGTTGATCGAAGATAAATGCAATTGACCAAGGGCGGCATTATTGAGAAATTCATATAAAATTATTTCAACCGCCTGTTTGTCAAACGTACAAATTCTGACGGTAAACTACCGGTTAAACGATTTTCATGATGACGATTCAACAATTAAAATTCGAACGATCATATATTTCATGATGCCACAGATTCCAAGAAGATGTAGTGGCAATGACAGTAATGGCTGAACCTACGTTCTTCAAAAATCGCATCGCAAATCAATCACGTTGGATAACTCTGCTAAAAATCGCATTATAAGCCAAAAGATTCGATTTAGAGTTGATTGAAAATGAGGTGCAGTAACTCGAGTAGTAGGACGAATAAAAATTGCAACAAATTCTTATTCTGTGAAACAGGTCACCGTCATTCCTGATTGTGACACAGCAAAATCGTTCAGTTTAATTTTCCACTCAAGACAAACCTATTGGATCATATAGGAGTTAATCGATTAGCTGAACAAGGTGTACGAAAATGTGTTATCTGCGACATAAACAAGGCAGTCCATCAAGAACAACTTATATAGGTATAACTTATCAGCAAGATTGCAATATGTTCGAGCAATCATGAAGGTTGGAGTTTGTGTAGACCCTTTTATGATTCATTTAAGGGTAGGACGACATTCGAATCATTGTATGAGCACAAAAGCGGTTCATCTCGAAAATGTAAGTGAATTGACCATTAATGCATTTTTGGGCGCTCTCAAGAGATTCATGAACAAGCGATAAATTTGGTCTGACGACATTTATTTGGGTAATGGAACGAACTTTGTTGGAAGTGCTAGAAAGCTATCAGAGCTGTTTGAATTTATATTTTTGAAAATATTTTTGCTCTCAACTTTTTGAACTCAAACCCCAAATTGGTGTAGATTAGTCAGGCAATTATTAATTTTTCTGTTAAATAGGGTAGAAACCCTCATATTACAAATGTAATAATGGCAAAAACGAATTAATAGTCCTCAATCTTTTACATAAAATTAGTGAACTCAAAAACCTGCAACCATCAGTTTGAACTCTGTGGAAACGGAAAGTGAGATGGCAACTTTCTTAGGAAATTATTTCCATTTATTTCCAAAAGTTCGAGCTTTAAAATTTTTTTTTGTAAATTATATGTGAAAATATCAGGGAATCCTTTAATTATCAAACAAATAAGAAACCAAAAATAAAATTCATGAACATTCTAAATGTGGTCTTCATTTTATTGATCACAGTGTGTACAGAGGTTCCACAGCCTACCCTCTTTAAAAAATGTGATTTAAGTAATGGTTCTATTAAAAGTATTACCCCGAATCGCATCCAATAAACTTCACTTTCTATTCTTCCAAAATCACGCCAAACGGGTTATTCGAAATTGCAAAACTCCGGTTTGGAATCGCTTAATAGTCAAGATTTAATAAAAGGATTTTTTATGATCTGAACGGGATAAGTGAACTCATGGACCAATCACCAGATTAGCATGGAGTTATATGCAGATAAGTTAGACAATTTTTAAAATCGAAGATTACACAAACTCCAAACGTCATTAAAGAAATTTGAATTATACAAATTTCGTTTCGTAAATTTAAGAATTGTTGGCCAAATTTTTAACTTTTCATATTTCTAAAACAAAAATTCGATTCTAAAATTTGATTCCAAACATTAAAGTATAATTCAAAATCCGAGGAAATTTAGAAATTTAATGTTACGAATTTAGGAATAAGAAAATTTATAAAATTTGCTATTAAAAATTTAGGTATTTTATGGTTTTAGAAATTTATTTAAGTCAGTTAGAAATTTTGTCAAATCATTTTGTCAGTTTGTCAAATTTGACCTAAAAAATATTAGTTTATCGAAAATTCCAAGGTTTTAAATTAAACTTCAAATGAATATAAAATTGGTAAGCGAGTAAAAAGGATTATGCACCAAATTATTCAACTCAATTTTTTATCTAACTCTAACATTGGTGGCGCCTTAGGTTCATGTCCCTAATGGTCAATCACTTCTATCGATTAGGTGTCACCATCAATGAGTCAAATTTATTTTCGACTCCGTATTATTTCTAAGGTGTTGAAAGAATCCACAAAACCTGCTGTAACGGATTAGCCACTCCCAAGCCCATCCAATTAAGGAAAAGGGTAAGTTTTTTAACTAACCGTAAAATTCAATTGTGGATCATTTGATTGGCGTCAAGCGTCCAATAATGCTGGTGTTCCCCTGGGTCCGGTTCTACATCCAACCCTGTTTCTGATATTTGTTAATAATCGTTTAGAAACCACCTCCAACGCAATACACTTTTTTGTAGATGATAGTATACACCCTTTTATCTCTTACGATCTTCTCACTGTACTTTCCAAACGCCTTAGGAACATGGTGACGCACTGCGGCATATTCGGCCACACTCTAATGAGTATTTTGAATAACAAATCGCCTCTGCCGTTTAATTGCGACCCATCGATAACTAATACTCGTTTATTTCGTTAGACCATAGGAAGAATCTTTGTGCATTGTGTTTTTTACAAGTATCACGGCCAAAGCTCGGACAAATTGACGGAGCTAATGCAGTCAAATAAAATGAACACTGTTGAAATTTGTAGAATGCACTAATATGAATGCTGATTCTTGTAAATATTAGTATCTTACCAAATAAGTTAGCGGATTGTGTATCAATAAAAGGTCTAAGCAATAAACCATGCTATATACGGTAGTATGATAAGCCACAATGGTATTCCAGCTTTTAAAGCTAAATTTGTTCAAACTCCCAAAATATGCCTCTGTCTCCGATAAGACCTCTTCATTTGATGAAAATCTATTTTCGGCAAGCCATTTTTTCATTTGCATGGCGGGTGCAATAACAATTCTTAGCGGAGTTCTTAATAACTTGGCAATGGCAATATTCGACGGGTAAGGTCGCGCTTGTACAGTCAATGCCACCCCTTTGATGGTTATTCAAATAAAAACTTACGTTTCTGTTGTGAAATGATGGATCCTGGTTTCAACTACAGTTTAAGTTGAACATTCTTAAAAAATTTACAGAGCTTTTGGAACACTCCATTTTAAGCCATTCCTCATTAACAATAGAGCATTCCGAAATAAGTAAAAATCTTCATAGTAATAAAACGGTTCAACGATTTAAATTCATCCAGATGAAGCCTCTGGCAACATTTTCAAAATGTTAGGTTCGTATTTAATTTCTTATGTTTAGATTGTGATACGAAAATAATTTGTAGTTCTTACTGACTCTTTTTATTCGTTTTCGCGGTTAAAGAAATCAAATTTATTAAGGAAACAAAATTTTACAGAGTAAAAAGCACGTCCACGTCCAACCGACGCGAAAGTCAAAGCCGACTCACAGTTATGTAGGGATGCAAAAACTCATTCAAGTTGCCAAAAAAAACTGCTCAAACATCCAGCAAAGTATTAGCTCAGGTACCTTTTTCGAATCCAATTCTTTATGTAGAATGAAGTCAACACATCCTAACGAGATATTTACATTGACAACTAACTGAAGCACATTGGTTTGACGATCATCCAATCAATACTACATCATGCATTATTGCAATAATGTCGTCAGTCGCACCGCTTTTTGGCTTTCCGGAACTTTCTGCGTCTTACCATACGGTCAATCATTCTTTATGAAGAAGAAATATTTATCAAGTTTAGTTTTAGTTTCTGTAAGCGTTTCCCACGCAACAAAGAATATTTGATCAAAACAAGAAATTCACTTTTTATCATTGTTATAGAATACACGGAGGTTGTTTGCCATTTATGGCTGTCAAAACTGAATTAAATGACATATCCATCTAAAATTTTAAATAAGGAGGTTTGAAAGATGGTTCTTGGATGAAGAACCTCCTTTTTGTTGTTTGGGTGCCACTTATTAGATTTTGCACGAACTTTTCACGAATAAAAACGGGGCTAAATCAATAATAGTTTAGTTATGATACATTGAAGTAGACGAAGCACATTAGAATGAAGTACTTTTATGCTTATGTAAAGCTTTTTTTTTTTCTTTATTCATGCAGCTGTTAAATCAGAGAGCTTAAAGAGCTAATTAAGTTCAACTTTATTTTTCTTCTAGGAAACTACCTTGCAAGTAAAAGTGGGGTAAAAAGGTGTTTTAGAGAAAAGTTGTTTTTTTGTTGTTGCGTAAAATGCGGATTTCTGTAAAGTCCTTCATAAAACAACCAGTTGACCTTCACATGTCATTTCAAGGTCATCAAAAATAATTCAAATATATGTCCGCCTCAAGACGAAATAACTTTGTTTTCGAATGTATTTGGTGGGTCAACGACTAGACAATTACGGCGAATAAAAGTATTCTGCCAACAACTCTTATCCATTGAATGCGGAGGCATATTTGGGTAGACTATCGAGTAGGCTTCATTCGGTTGACTAATCGGATATCTGAATGGTATTTGCAGTTCAGCACAAATATTTGTTACAAAGAATCGTTCCGACCTCTTAGTATCACGTAATTGTTTAATTCACGTAAATTCTAATTCTAATTTTCTCTGTATTCTTGAAGGTGTAACCAATTCTTCATTTAAACACTTAAAATTAAAAAGCTCAAAAAAAATTGTGCTCAAAATTGTTTGAAATTGTGGGATCTCTTACAAATTCTTAATTTTGTTAAAATTAATATTGAAAAAATTATTGAAAATCTGATTATCCGAGAAATTTGTTATTTTGATGAAAAGTTTGAAATTCCAAAATTATTCAAGTTTCTGGTAATTTATATTTACGATTCTTAACAATAAACCTACCATGACCGGAGGTAGGCTATCTTACCTGACACAACGGGTCATTTGATCTGTCTTGGTAGGAATAGGTATTTATGAAGTGTCGGTAGGTTTGTATTAAATCTCTTGAAGTTTTTGATTATTCTTAAATTTCTTAGAACCTTGAGCTTAAACTGTTTTTTGACATTTTTAATACATCATGAATTAAAAATTCTGATTTTTTTTTAAATTTTTAAAATGTATCTTCATAAAATTATCAAGGTATTTTTTAAAAATTCTGGAAATTTTTTGCTGTTTTTAAAATTTGACAAAATTAGAATCTTAAACTCCTTAAAATTTTGGTTAGGATATTTTCAAATTTGTGACTTTTAGAAATATCCTGAATTTCTTGATTTTTGTATGTAAATTTGCCAAAATATTTTAAATTTGTAATTTTTCTTGAAACAATTGAAAATCTAAAATTCTTGATTTTACTTAAATTGATAAAATTCTTAATTCTTTTAAATTTTTAGAAACTCTAGAATTTCGAAATTGTTTGTCTTCGAGAAGAGAACAATGTAGTGAAAATCTCTGACTTGTTTCCGATACTCCCCATACCATAGTAAGTTTTAATCCTATCTTGGATCAATCAACAATTATTCAGCTGTAATGTGGTCGTTTCCAATTCCAATCACCAATAGCAAAAAAAATACATTTGCAATACTAAATAATATTCGAACAAATTTGGTATTTTCAACTCTGTATCAAGAATAAAAAAAATAAGCAAATTCTGTTCACTCTCATAATTTTAAATTAAAATAATAAATAAATAAAAAAAAGAAATCCAAGCTATTTTTAAACATTATTATCTCTTATCATTTTATGATTTCATTTTTTCTTCATTAAATATTTGAACCAAAACTATAAAAAAAAAATTAAAAGAAAAACATTTTTTTTTTCTTCTAGAACGCGACGAAGCAAACTAAAAAATCCACTTTTTTTGTGCTTAGTGTTGCCGGCGCGAAAAATTATAAATTATTTTACTTGTAAACTTATAATTAGTATTAAACTGCATAAAGCAAAAAATTGTTTCACTTACCATGTGTTCCACCCCCAAATCCTATTATGTTCTCCTCGCTCGTTATATTTGTAAAACACACAGACAAGACCACAAAATAAAAATATACCAAACAAAACAAAAAAAAAAGAACCTTTTTAAACACAGCACTAAACAATTTTAATTTTTTATTCTAATTCCAAAATATTTAAAAATGTTTGTAACACCAAGAAATAACTTGAGAAGAAAAACTCATCTCGTAACGATAACAAAAAAAAAAATTAAAAATAAAAATAAAAACTTTACACTTAATTTAACGTGAAATTAATTAATTTACACAATTTTTTTTTTCTTTCTTCCTAACACAATGTATAATATAAATAATTCTAATTACATTAGACGATTATAACACTTTTGAAGCATAAATACGATGTGTAGTCTGAAAATAAATAAAACAGAAATAAATTAGATAATTAATTAGACAAAGGATTTTTAAAATAAAATTAATTTCGCTTTAATTTGATGGAAATGTTACTAGGGAAAATTTTGCTATGAAAACGTCTAAATTAAATTTTATAAAACAATCTGTAGCGATGCAGGAGGTACTTAACTTATTAGCTAATTTTATTAAGATTTGTGACCTTATTATTTAAATGAAGCGAATCCAATTAAATATTAAAGTTGGTCGAGTGTAAGGTGTTGCGCCTTCCGAAAAATTCTGTAGGACAGCCTTAATTATTAATACTTTATTTCACTTTACTTTTATACACTTCAATATTTGCTTATACTTTACTTCCTTAAATTTGTCCGCTTACCACGGGTGGGCGCTATGACAACAGATTTATTCCACTTGTTACACGTTTTAAAGTAAACCAAAAATTCTCTCTTGCTTGCCAACGTTTTAAAGTAAACCAAAAACTCTCTCCTAATGCTTGCCATCGGTCGTTTAAAATTAATAAAGTAAAATTAGCGTACAAAGAAATAGAGCTGTGCGAATATCGTGAAGAAGAAAAATTGTAAGAGAGTTCATCAGTATTAGTATGATTCGCTAGTACTTAACGCACAGCACATTCTGTATATATAGTCCAGTCGCCGCGGCCTGATGAGAAGATTAATTTTTTCATAATCATAAGCTCATCAGTTCGAAACTGGATTGAATTCTGTTACAATCTTCGGAATATATTAAAATCATAACATAAGGTAGTTTTAACCACCAGTACATTTCTTTGCTCTTGATGAATTTCTGTTGTTCAATAAGTTTAAACGCAGCGCTGTACCTTACGTGTTCCAATGGGTTATTGAATTTTGTGGAGTCAAATCCTTTTTCGTTCGGTGTTCTTTTAGTATGGCAAATTGTTGGTATTTGGTTTTCATTTCGTATGTATCCAATTTGGTCTAGATAAATAAAGGTTTCCGGTCATTATTTGATCAGTATAATACGGTCCAAATATAACTGAATTGCTGACGTTATTAGTGGCTTTTAATATATGATTTCGAATTAGCTTAATGATGTATAAATCGATTCTTTCAGTTTCAAAATTATCGTAATGGTTTTGGTTGGAAATATAATGACTGTGTCCGGTTTCCGTTTTACGAAATTGGCCTCTACAACGTCTGATGCAGCTTCTCTCGAACTTCCTTATCCTTTCCATATAACTTGCGCAGCAATTAAACCAAATTGGGCAGCCATACGTAATGATTGGTCTGATAATTGTTTGGTAACAAATTCTTTTAACACTTGAACTAATAAATTTTGAATTGAATATTTTGGAGTTTGCTAGAAGTGCCTGCTTAGCTTTTGTGATTTGTATATTAATATGATCATTCAGGTAACAAAATCGATCCAGATAAATTCCTAGGTATTTTACACTTTTATTATTGGATTTTTTGGCGTTTTCCGTTGTTGGGTAGCCGTGGTTTTGATTTTCGGTTTCATTTTCGTCTGCCATTGCGCCCCTTCTGTTAGCTTGATTTAACTGGTTAAAGCAATAACCTATGTGCTTACTGTTGTTATCATTGCCTTTTGTATTTTTATTTTCCGACCCAATGGTTGGAAATTTTCGTTTTACTGTGTAGCTTGTACTCTAATTATTTTTTAATTTGTTTATTGGTTTTTATTAATGATAGTATTAATATTTTCTCACAAAATTCACTAATCACTAAACACTATTGAATTTTATTGATATTGTATGTATTTCAATATGAACATTCACTGTTTATTTTTCCCTATAATCACTATAGATATATGTGCCGTCTATATTGTTATATTAAAAATTTATAAATTTTATGAAAAACCTTTTTTTTTTTTCTTTTTTTTTATTGCTGTGACTTCATAATGTTCATAATGTGAACTCGTTATATGATGGCCATAATCGTCACAATACATTTATAATTTTGTTAGACGTACAGGGCTCCATTTGGATTTTTCTTGTCCTGTTCCTACATTTTATGTTGGGACTGTTAAGTTCTCTATCTCTGAGATCGAATTTCCTTACGAACTATATTCTACTTCATATATATCAAGTTAGGTATGTCGTGTCATTCTTCGTGTCAAAACTGACACTATTTTACATAAAATTTTTGGATTGAAACGGCTTCCTTGTTACCTTTAACATGAAATGAAGAAAAAATGAGCTAACGAACGTTCTAAACTCAAATACGAATTTCTTTGATCATCCTTCTCCACGCAATTTGTTTCCCCACTTTTCCTGGACCAGAAGCTAAACATCGATTTCTCATACATTTTTACCACACTGACTTACATAAGAGGATGCTTCTTCCTCCTTAATCTTTCAAACAGCTTCTTATTTGAAGAAAAAGCAGACAGAATTGAAGCTATTGAAGAAAAAGCAGACAGAATTAAGAAGGGTTTCCCATGGCAATAACTCCGCCCATCATTTTCCTTTACTCAAAATACATTCTACGAAATTGCGGTAATACGAGAAGTTTCAAAAAACAATCTAACGCGAGGGTTTCATATACTAATTAAATCTACAAACTATGAATTATTTTGAATCCGCTATCCTAACGCTTATTGCCAGACAGCCCTAAGTTGACTCAAAGGAGTCTCTTACAGTGAACTTTGGAAAGTGCTGTGAATGGTTATTAGGTAGGGCTTTATGGTGATATCGTAGATTTACGTTTTCAAGGTAATTAATGTCAAATTATGCTTCAAAAAACGGTTGAAGACGGTGAGGCTTAAGCTGAACTGCTTGAAACCGCCTTTCTACATTGTTTTAATTTCTAATCTGGAATGGCTCGTTGCATCATTAGCTGCGTCTTAATCGAGAGAAAATAGACAAAAAAGCACGCTAGTAAGGTCGAGGAGAACTCTTTTATCCAGTTGGAAAAATACAAACAATAATTTGATTTGTCATAGCAGCTCCTTATAACCTGCCAGGTTTTCTTGGAGGTCCTTTTTGATTATGTGACTATTAAACGTCTTTCGTTTTAGTTTATCTTAGTTACTTATTATTAACACAAGGGATTCTTTTCAGTCTTCTTTGGACTTTCAAGAACATTCGTTGAAGTACAAATTTCAGGTCGCTTTGAAAACTTCAGTGTGCAACGGTATCAGATATTGTCACATCGCGGTGGCAAACTTTTACAAAAATTAAATAATAAAATTAAAATATTTGACCGTAAATTGTCATTTGATGCTTAAAATTTGGCAAATGATTATTACTTATCATTTCCTGGAAATTCACCTGTAGTCGTGTCAAAAAGCAGCTCAATAGTTGAAATAATTTAGAACATTTAGAAGAAAAATCTGCGACACCAAAGATTTTACCTACTTCGAACATAACTGTTCACAAAATGTCAGTTCTCGACAAATGTTTGCGTTTTTTGACATTTCGCAAACTCTACATTTTTGAGTGAACTCGTACCTCCAAAAATGATTTCATTGTTACATTGAGTATTGTTAAGACGTTCTATTTACTTGATAATTGCATTCAGGCTATGATCTTATTAGTTCTCGGGCCGCCTTCCTTATATACTGTTTGTTCACATCATCGGGTATGCTTTCCCAGGAAACAGTCTTGTTCCCATTCCTGTCACGTGAATGTGCAAACAGTTTCACAATTTCAGTGATAAAAATATTAAAATCTTATCAAACGCTAGTCCTTGCATAAATGAAAGGTTGAAACAACTTTAAAAGTTTAAAATCTCATCTGTCGTAATCGTAATCGCTGACGTTGTTTCGTCACTATTAAATAGTTCCCCATCCTGTATGGTTTGTGCGGTGAATCATTGCACCAGGATAAGATACACTTAACGTAAGAATTTTTATAATCTGCATAGCTAAGCTTCTTAGTTGCTCTTACTTCAGGATCCACAGCTCTGTTACATCATTTTCCGAGCTTCTTATTTGACAATTAATTCTGTCTACATCATTTGCATTGGTTACAATGGGCCTATTTTTTTATTCACACCGAGCAGGGTAGTGTAAAAATTGTCCTTGTTTCTCCAAGAGAAAACGATCAAAGCAGACAAGGAAACATAATGAACCGCATTGCACTGTGCGAATAATAAAATAGACCCAGTAAGACTACCTTTCATTAGTTGCCAGTTTGAGCCCAATAGATTGCTCAGCTTTGTTTTTCCAAACTTGCGTGGTGCGGTTAAGCAAGGTACCTTGTCCAAAGGTTCACAGACCTTTTGCGGAGCTTTTCTGTTTAGCGTAAACACAATTACTATGTGATCTGTGATCAGTAGTCCAATTTTTTTACTGACCATATACTTTTCATAATAGACCACTTCTCTTTAAAGCTAAGTCAATATTTGACTCCCCATTGTGGCTATTGGTGCTTGGCTGGCCTCTTTTAATACATATAAACTCTTCAACGAGAGCTCCTCTCTCATTTATATCCTTGTTATGGCAGAGTTTGAATTTAGCATTGAAGTTCATTCGTAATATTATAAAGCTTATGTAAATATTTCACAGGTTTATCACAATATTGAAAGTAGATACTGACTAGATAAAAACTACCTAGACCTTATATCACCTCTAGGTAGTATATGTCACAATATTGCGTAATCTTGAGTATTTCTGTATCATTATTTAGTTACGCTTTTATAGTATCATTGGTCCCAGTCATAACGCGTGTTAATGTTACTAAATCGATAATTTTACATTTGATCATGTAAGGTTCTTGCATACAAGCTAAATCAATATTTGCATGAATTACGCATTATCTATGTTCATATTCAACAGCCTTTGCATGTAGCATATTTAGTTAAAAAATCCTCAATTGACAAGGATTTTTGTTTTTACCTATCATACGCTGTCCAAATTTAGCTATAGGACAAAAGGTCATAGGGTCAGGTCATAACCCTTTTTTAGCCTCTGTTGGGCCGGCCAATTCTGCTGGGTCCGAAGCATGATACTTAAACCACCTTGAAAACCTGATGCAATTATTGATTTTGTATGATGGGCAACCTACGCTTTCTGATGCGGGTGATTCTTGCTTTTTGGGATGCTTCTATGACCAATGTACTGTTTTGTGTTCTAAAATTTCCATATAACTTATGCTTACTAGAATCTAAATCCAACAATGATTTCAAATTTTAATGATTATGGAAATTGCAAAAATTAAAAATTTGTTTTTGAATTGAGCCGAAATTTTTAAAACATTTAACGAACTCGAGAAAATAAAACAGTTCTTCTCTTATTCTCACATTCAAGCATTTCAAATTATCACTTATATGTTCACTTGGATATCTTAGAATTTCAACTTTTCAAAGGTCATCAATTTTACGTAATCCCCACAAAAATATCTGTAAATTGTATACCTAAAGGAAAACGTAACGTAAAGGAAATATAAGGAAAAGAGCAAATCAACCATCAAAAGCATTTTTGTGGAGGAACAAGACATAAATACTAGACCATTACAAATATGTTGTGGATGAGGGTTATTTATTTCAATTGGTAGTGTGGCCAAAAAATTTCCCATACCAGAAACTCGCAGAATTGTTTGGGTAGTTATATACAACAATAATTATTTTGATGATTAACCTGAAACACCTCACGAAAGGTACATATTTTAAAGAAAAGCGATTCATTTATTTTCTAATTAAGATTTTTAACGCTAAAAATATCGACACGGCAAGGTAACTAAATATTTATTCAATTTTTAAGGGTAGTTCCTGTAAAAAAAAAATAAAAATTTTAGGGTAGTTCCTGTGGTGGTTTGGCGTCTATTGGAGAGGGGACCAAAGTTGAGTAGATTAATCTAACAGCTCCGTACCTTTCCAGTAGGGTGCGCATGACGTGAGCTGTTCTGGTATGTATTAGGCAGCTGCGTGATGGGTACAATTGTGTAAGGGGAACCCTATTCACAATTTCCAAGTGTACGTGCTGCCTTCTCGTGGCAACCACTGGTAACTAAGGCCATTTGGCACAGGCTAAAGTACGGCGCTAAAGGAGAAAACCTTGGCAAAAAAAACCTAATCTACGGTGGAACAGCATATGTCGATGGATGAATGGCTGATAGGTTAATCAGTTCAAAATATGCGAACTCTGGATACCAGGGACCCTCTAGTTTTATTTAGCCTTCCTGTAGTAAAGCTGGGTAATCTACAGGCGATTTGCAATTCCCAGCAACTCGTAATAGTAAAATCAAACAGAAGACGGGGCAGGGGTAGGAATATACGGGAGTGGGACATCCCTCTCGAAGTCCTTGGGATCCAATGCTACCGTCTTTCTAGCGGAACTACTTGCTGTAGTAAACCTCTAGGAGGGAGAGCAATAAGCCCAGATAGTATGCATCACGTACCGGCTGGCAGTATTATCAGGTTCATTAAGACCCTGAATATTGAATAGACGGATAATTAAGCAGGGTCCAGCACAACAGATCTTTTAGGTCGCAGTGCGAGGTGGCTGATCGCCCACATGGCCCTCCAATAATAAATAATAATAATAATAGGACTAAAGAAGATGCTGATGTTGATGGTGTACAACATTTTTCAGTAAAGAAAAGACGCAGCAAAATAGGTTCATTGATTTTTAAGTTAATAAAAATCAGTACTGTTCGTTCATTCAAATTAAACGAACAACATTACAAAATAAATTAGTTAAAAGGACAAAAAATCTTCATCGTAAAGGAATTTATGAATGAAAAAAGGTTATTGAAAAAATAAAGCGGCAATTTCAAGTACAATTTCAACAAGTATCACCCTATAGATCAGTATAGTGTAAAGGTAGCCGTATTTGAGTTGGTTAAGAAATTTAAAATATTTGGGACAATTAAAAATCAATATCGAGGTCGACCTGTATCAATAAATATTCCCCATTCTCTTATTGAAGATAATACAAGGATATCTATTTGAAAACTTTCTAGTATTACCCAAGTTTCCCGCACAAGTACACATAAAATCATTCGAAATTTAAAGAATTGCCCTTACAAAATGCAAAAAGTTCAAGAGCTTACAGATATCACAGTGAATCGTCTTGCTTCTGGCCAAAATTTTTTGGAACCCGTAAACATAGAATAAATCTTGAATGATATCTGGTTTAGCGATGAAGTACACTTCTACCTCACGGGTCCCGTGAAACGAAAATCGAAGAAATCAAAGATATTAAATACAGAAAACCCCAGGGAACTCCATGGATCGCCATTATACTCTCAAAATTTAACTGTTTTGTGTGCTTTAATCAGCTAAATGTTTTGTAATGGTTGTTGTTCAACGATATATAACTTCAGCAAGTTATTTGGAGCTGAAGGATTGGGAGAAAATGAAATTAACGATACATGGTTTATGCAATTTGGTGTTCGCCTGCATACTGCAGATGTGGTCTTGGATTAGTCGATCATTAGATGAGTTAAAGCAATACCTTAAGTTTGGGGTATGTGAAAGCTGATTCAAAGTTGTTGTTTGTTTTCCTCACTGTCGCCAGTTTCAAACTACTCGAGTAGTTGAGTACTTTTTTTTAAACTCGGGTTCCCCGGGTTTCTGGGTTTTAAAACAAAAATATGTTTTAATCCTTCTAAAAAAATCTTACGACATACTCTATCACGATCAAACTGACTATTCAGTATCGTTAACCTGGTAAATGTTACTGTATATTAAAATTTTGTAAATTTGGTCACTAAAAAGCTTTTAAATAGTAGATTATTTTAGATTAACCGTTTTTTTAAATAATTAAAATTGTCACTGAAAGTTGACATTTCTTTTTAAAAATAATGATTCAGAATGTCGGTTTTCCAATTAGAAGTCTACAAATTTGAGAAATAATGCCTTAATATTATGTTAGAATGTTGTAACGTTAAGTTCATTTTAATTTTTTGTAAGCCAATAGGAGCTTTAGTACTTCTTATGAAGCTTTAATGAGTATGTGTGACACTTCAGTTCAAGTTCATTTCACTTTTGATGACAATATTTGTATTTCAACCTTCTAATTTTTGTGGCGAAATAAATTTGTAATCATCGGCGGAGTTATATTCATTCGGAAAATGAATTAAATCCGTGACATTTAATTTTTAAAAACTGACATACTACTTACTAGACAACATAAATCCTCGCAAAATTATTTCATTTTAAGAAAATTGGATGTCGCGGATTTAATTCATATTGAAAATGGGATTATTTCGCCATACAAAGATTTTCGGCGGAATTAATACCCGCGGAGTTAATTCGTGCCAATGTAGGTAGATTCTGGGTACGTGTGATGGTTTTTGGGGAAAGAGATATTGTTCTAAATGAGAATATTCCAATTCAGTAAAATGGGAAAATAAATCTCCCATTTATGGAATTTAACGTCAATATTTTTGGTCATAATAGGACCGTGAAATTATTTAATTCTTAATCAATTTTTATTAATTATTTATATTTTCCAAAATTTGAAATATCGGATAGAAAAAGATAAACGCAACGGGTATATATAGTAATAATACCAATAAGAACATTAACTGAGAAGAATTAAATATTTAGGAATAAAACTTTATTTTCAATTAATAATACAAATAATTATTATTCTATTACACTAGAGAAATATTAGGCCGCCTCTTGTTCTGCTGCGTTCATTCAAATGAATTGATGTACGATTTTATGACTGTTATTATCGATATAATGTTACATAATTTTGTTGCCCCCATTATCCCCTTGAACTCAACGAAAATTCAGCAAATTTAATTTATAATTATAACTCATGGCATTTTAAATGAAACTGAAAATTATCTCAATGAATAAGCTCTTTGAAAGCAAATCACGAAAAATATGAACAAACTACTCAAATGACCAAACTTCTCATTTGACATATTTACTCGCTTTTAAATTAACAATTCCCGGTACTTTTTTGACAGAATGTACATTAATATTATTGACCAAATTATAGGTCAATAAATATTACTTAAATTTGTCCAGCCCTTTTCATGTACTGTTATGTACAAATGTGTGTTTTGAACTCCAAGATTGCTTTAAATTCAAGATGTGGCTCATAATTGCTTCGAAAATTTAGTAAGAAAGACGTTCATATAAATCGCGTGGTTTAATAAATCCGATTAGCGCTTTAATAAATCCGATTTAGCTAAACTCGTTCAAGTACTCTATGGAAAAAAGCCCCGATTAGCTAAAACTGAGGTTGACCTAATAGGACTGAACTCGAAAAATTCACTAAATCCGTTTTATTAAATCGGAGTCTGTTAAGGGTATTAGGATAACATCCACTAAAGGTAGATCCATGTAAATAACGGATTAAATTGTATAGAAAAACAAAAATGATTTAAATTATTCTCACCCTGCCACTAAGCATTCATTTGCTCAATATTTGAACAGAATTTAAGTGGCTGGATATTATACGGTGTTACTCAAAATGAACCAAATTAAGATGATACAGAAGGACAGAAATATTTAATTTTATCAACTATGTTGCTGAATTGTACATGGTCAAAATAATTTTTTCAGCAATCATTAATTTTTTGATACCTAAAATATTGGGTGTGTGAATATGGCTCCGCCCTTTCTCAATTGCTCTCGTTATTTTTACTGCTTACGTAAACTATAAATGCGCAATAGTTGTATTGTATAGTACGTAATGTTATCTATCAAACGCAGTATACGACATTTGATTGAAGTGTAAACAAATAGTAGTTTTAACTCTTTCAAAATGTCGAATTTTATTCGCAATAAACATCATTTGCGGGAAGTTTTATTACATTATTTTATTGCAAACAAAAGTGCAGCGGAAACTTCTCGTTTGTTTGTGGAAATTTTCGGTGAACATGCTCCGTCGAATACAACGTGCAGAGAATGGTTTCGATGAAGATTCTTCTCAAACACAATCAGAATTGACTGTAGCATTAAATGTTGATCGATAAACTGATAAAAAACGTTTACAAACAATCGGAATGGTTCAAAAAACTAACAACTGGGTTTCACATGAATTAAAAGAAAGAGACCTCGAACGTCGAAAAATCATTTGTGAAACACTGATTCAAAGACAACAAAGAAAAGGTTTTCTGCATTGGATAGTTACTGGAGATGAAAAATGGAATTATTATAAGAATCCCAAACGGAAAAAATCTTGGGTGAAGCGTGGTGAAGCTAGTCCATCGCAACCAAAGCGAGATATCCATTGCAATAAGGTTATGCTCTGTATCTGGTGGGATCAGAAAGGTGTGGTATATTATGAACTGATAGAATCAGGTGAAACTATCAATGGCGATGTATACCGATGACAAGTAATACGTTTGAAGCGAGCTATAGAGGAAAAATAACCAGAATGGGTGTTAATTATAGAGGAAAAATAACCAGAATTTTAGTTTTGTAAATTAAAAACACACATGTACACACAGTAAAGTAAGGCCGGTATCAATTATTCAAATTTTAAATTACTCCGTATAGCCTTATTGGTTCGGCCGCACACAAATAATTTGTAAGTCAGAGTGAATGAAAACTGCGAACAATTAGCATCAAAAATTGAACGAAATTTATGTTTCTATCATAATACTGACCAATTTTGTTTGATTCGTCCTTTCACAATGTTTCTCATCAGAGCTTATCAGAGTTTTTTCGCAATGTTTCTCATCAGGGGGCCTATTATGAAATTTTTCGATTTCGAATTTTTTCGATATCGTAAAAATTCGATTCGATGCGGATTTGTCCTATTATGAAAGTTAGTTTTCGAATTTTTTCGATATCGAAAAAATTCGATAAGTCCCATATTAACCATAATAGAAAGTTTTTGCGTTATAGTTTGTGATTAATAAAGTTTTTTTTTTTGGTTGGTTTTAATATATGCAATCTGTTTTGGGGCTCAAGGCACTCCCAACTCTTTCGCAATTTACTTTTACCGTCCTACTTTACGCATTAGTAGCCAAATCGAGGACGTACGGCTATTCATGCCAACCTATAGTGCTGACATGAAAGGTGGGTCGGCTCATTAAAATAAATAACGTTAATTACAAATAGTAATTAAAATAAAAAAAATATTCTATTTGATTTGTGTGGAACATTTGAACAATTCATGAAATCCATACTTTTTTCCAACCAATTACTGTTGTTGTTGGAGGGCGTTCGTCAATTAGCTCTTTTGTCAAATCTTCCCATAATTTGTTACTACTTAGTTTCTTTAAATTGAGGGGAATATAAATAATTTTTTTCTATCCACTCATTTTTCTCCATGAAAGAGACTATCATATTAAATTGGTTGGCGTTCGTCGTCCGGATAAATATATTTGAATTAAAAAAATGTATTAGTTGTGTTCTATATTTCTTAATCAATTTAAACATAAATAGTTAGAATAAAACTTACATCGAAATTTTTATTATAAAGTCAATATAAGAAACGTAATTTCTGTATTTCTTAAATAAATTCTCAAAAAATTGTTTGAATAAACTAGATTCAATAATTATTATTTGAACATGTAATTAATTATTATTATTTGAACACCTAGTTATTATTTTTAAAAATAATTTAAAATATATTTTTTTACACAAAAACTAATAATTATTAAGCAGTTTGATAAATGCGAACAGTCGTATACAAAATTCGTCAACTAAATAGCAGCCGAGTTTTGTCGGTGCATTCGGAAAAATTCGATTCCAATTTTTCTTTTTACTTTCTTAATCGGGCGAATTTTTTCGATAACATGTGCGTTCGAAAAAATTCGCCGCGAATTTAATTTTTTTGTTTTAGCTTCATAATAGGGCGAATTTTTTCGATATCGAAGAAAATCGAATTCGAAAAATTTCATCAACATTCGTTTTGGATCACAAATGGTGATCTAAAAATAGTTGAACAATATTTTGTAGTTGAACAATATTTTGTAAAGCGACAAAGAATATAATGAATATAGTACGAGTATGAAGAGTGAGATTCAAAACGAAACGAGACAAAAAATTGAATTTTGGTGTGTGTTTGTTTTACGCATTTTTGTGTCGTTTCATGAGACATGATCTGATCTGGATCAGATCAAACGTCAAGAAATGCGGCTAATATTCGTAAGCCTTGAAAACTATGTCTAAATGAATTTGCTGTCCATCAGTCGAAATTATAGGTGTCAACTAGTGATATGCTAAATTGATGTACTTACTCGTTTTTTTTACAGAAAAGGTCGAGTTAGTCCATCAATCCATCAATAGCGTCAACCCAGACTCCGGGGCACATAATACTACTCTCATTCAGCAAAGTACAGTAAAAACACTGAGATTAATCGTTTACCCTGGTACTGTACCACGTTCGAGTTCAAGGTACACGACAGTATCAAAAGTAGTAAGGTGGCCAAACGGAAAATGCTGTGGGAATCACCAAAGCTCCGATATTAATACAAGCCAAAATCTTGACCCAAATTCTATGGTTAGGTTCAAGGTTCAGAAGGACATCACAAACAAAAGCAAGATCAAGACATTATTTCTATTTTTAAAAGGTGACGACATTTTTCGAGTGGGTGGACAAGCGCATGAACACATTGTCTCAATTTGTTCGTTTCCATTGAAATGAATAAAATGTCACCGTTTCATTGCCAAATCTAGAACACATCTAATGGAAAACTTACCAACAGTACGGATTGTGAGCGAACTTTGTCGATGACGATAATCAGCTTGTTGAAGAATTGTCTTATTTACATCGTGGATTAACTAAAGAAATTGCTCAGTTGTTAGCAAATGATGGTGAAACATAGCATTTCATACTTCAAGCTTCGCACCATTTTGGAGGACTCTGGAAGGCCGCAGTAAAGTTAGTGAAAAAAACTAATTACATATATTGGAGAAACAACACTAACCTTCAACTAAGATGGAGGTTCGCCTATCCTATGCTGATGTGTTTTTATAACCTAGGGATTTCTTCGGATTCATACACCTTTACGGTGTAAGGCTATCTGAACGGCCAAATATTAATTAAGATGAACAACGCGAGTTGGGAACGGGTCGTAGAAGTATTTCCTGGCAGCGACCAAAGGGTTTGAGCCGTCTCAATTGAAGGACTCCTCTTAAAAAGGTTTTCTCACAAACTAGCACTACTAAATCATTAGATCAAATGCATGCAAACGCAAACAAGACCCAAGAATGACTAAGTTCAGAGGGTCCGACTGGCTCCGGGAATACCAGGCAAAAACATTTCAGTCAAAAACAGAAAAAAGTTTCATAAACACGAAGAAATGTTTTTTTGACTGGGATTCTTGTTGGATTTTTGAATGAAATTCTTTTTGAAAAGTGGCCATTAAAAAGGAATTCCAGGCAAAATTGTTGCATAAAGTGAAATTAATGTTAGAGTGATCCAGTTTACGGGTACGTCCGAAACGGGTTTAAAATATTCTGGAAAATGCAAATTTCCAGTCTAATAATAAAAATTTTCAGAATATTCCAAAATTACATCTGCCTTTTCCACAATTTCTGGGAACGGAAGCAAGCCTACCAAAGGGTATTCCAGTCCAAAAATTTGTGACTGAAGTACCTTTCAAGAAGGTTGTTCAGTGCAAATGCACAAAAGGCATTTTAGTCTAATTGTTTTTTGACCGAAACACCTTTTTTTAGGCTGAAGCTCTTTTTAGTCATAATACATATTTGTTTAGAAAATTTTAGGACTGAAACGCGTTTTCGAGATTTTTTGGACTGAAATGATTTTTACTAGACAATAGAATCATTGCCATCCGGTTCAGGAGTCTATTTCTGCAACTTCGAAAAAGTCAGATTAATAGGGAAGATATTAGATCTTTAGATTACTATACCAAGTGTTTACATGAGGCCGGCAAGAAATTAAGGGACGATAAGCAGATAACTAGTTGAACATGTGTCATATCATCATACAACAACTGAATGAACAAACGCATCTTATTACGTCACAAACTAGTAATCTTACATCAACTAACAAAGAGCACGCACGAAGAAAGCATAACATTGGAAATACAATATATCACCAAACAGAAAAGCAGAGATGCAAAGACTTCATCCTTAGTACTCATCGCGACCATTTCAATCCAGCCTTAACACAACTACTGTTGCAGTAACAATGCAAATTCCTATGAGATATAATAATAACGATATTTGGCACATTTACAAAATATTACCAGTCCACTTACAAGTTACAACAAACAATGTTTTATTTGTTGTAAAGAATAATTGCGTCAATCAAACTTCACTATGGCGATGAAAAACCAACAACACTACTACTATATATCGCAACAAAATCTCAGGCAGATGAAACTCCGACAACTTCACAAAGGAGACTACGGAATTGAGAAAAATCATCATGCTGCAAAAAACGGACGAAACATAGTTACCGGAGGCCACCAAGCCATGACATCATGGACATCAAATTCAATCCAATTGTTAGTGAATTAGGAGTAAAATTTTCTTACACACAAACATAACTACAAAATCTTATGACGGTAGATTCAAACGTCCTTGTCATTAATCTAAGGTACATAATATTTAAATCCAATTAAGTATACGAAAACACGTCCTTATATTTATTCAACTCTTTCATTCCCCTTTACCATACTAAAACAATTGATAAATCAACAGGTTGCCTAAATCCTTATCATTTCGATTGTTTCATTACGTATGCGTATATTAAACAAAAGTATTTTCTAATCAATCGGTATTATCTTTTGTCTAAATATAATTTACGGTTTTTTTGTGTGATACTTCTAATTGATATCTATACATAATATATTACAAATGTATAATTCAGATGATTGTTAGCAAGATTAGATATTCTCTCTCTTTATCTACAACAAGTATTAAAAGCTTAATTTCATTATAATGAATGGAATTAGGTTTAGGTATACTTTACGGCTTATGTATAATTGGCAGAGTATTTAGATAAATTAATTTAACCATTTTGGGTTTTAATTTATTAAGTTTAACCCTTTACTGTGGTTATTACGATTATGTGTATGTACAATTAAGTATTTTTACCTAATTGCGATGTTGCCTTAATACTTAATTTATACAAACATATTTTTATCACCAAACTCCACCCTTGCGATAAGAAAATGTTTGCACTTACTCGTACACAAAACAATGTACATAGGAATGTACTTAGTTCTTAGAAAGTTAAAGATAATTTTTTTTTTTTTTGGCAAATACAGAATAAATGGTAAATATAAATGAATTTTATGGCAGAGGTTGTATATTATGCATGTAAGTATATCGTTAAGAAGGTAAATTCAATTTCGATAACCAAATTCGATTACAATTTCAGTTTTGAACGTAGAGACAGTCCAGTTGAAGGCCTTATACATTCATTTCTAAATGATATTGCGTCGGCTGGTTAAAATTTAAATTTGGTAATAATCTTCCTAGTACGTTCCGAATTGTCCATAAATCAATGGCCATTTAATATCCCTAAAGAATTAGATAATGTGCATTTTTATCTATTTGTCGTGGTCGTCAGTTCCCCGCTGGGAGCGTTTTTAGAAAAATGTGACAGGTCTTTGACAAACTTTCGAATTTGAAGATGGCCTTATTCAGGATGGCAAGAAACATTCGATACTTTCGAAAGCTATAGAAATTCGACTCGCCACTCTATCGTGCCAAACGCTAAAGCAAAGTAGTGAATATGATAAAAATATGATTTTTCATATTGCGGCGGGGCGGTATGTATTGTTATTGATACATAATATGCTTCCTAACCTTGACATGAGATGATTCGGAAAATGCCGGAAATATTTACAAATGCGAGTTATAGCAAATTCGGAAATGTCGGCATCAGCTTTAATGTATCTCAACAACTGGGTCAAATAGCCACGGTTCGCGGTGCCTATACATATGTAGGACAGGTTAAAAAGGTTACTACTCTTGATATAATAGATCGATGAACTAATGTATTGCTTGGAAAACATTAACTTGATATCAAGCTTTCAAATTTGAGAGATGTTAGCCAAATTCCTCTCGCCGGACGTGCCAAATTTTAACGTGTGTCTGAGCGGTTTAAATGGACCAGTTAAAAAATAACATACAGAAAGTCGACTTAACCTTAAATAAAGTTACAAATAAAGTACTTGAGACGGGGAAAATCAGTGTTCTTTGCTATCTTTACGAACTAACACTCGGCGATACTGATTGGCTGAAAGATAAGCAGAGGAGGTAACTCGTCACCTTATTTCTATAACCATGTACGGATCTATGCCAGCCAGAAGTAAATTTAGATGGTTGGAGATCCATGCGTAAGAATGTTCTATAAGCCCTGGTGTGCCGGTGGATCTGAATAGACAAATGCCAAATTTAAAAATTCAAAGACATTTGTAGATATTTTGATAGCTGAAATTTAAATTGAAAATTGAAAATTTTTTGAAAATTTGGAAATTTAAGAATTTCATATCATTAAATTTATTAAACTATCAGATCAATAAATTCTATAATTTCAAATTCTTAAATTTCGAAATTTTAAATTTTTTTTAAATATTTAAATCTGTAAAATCGTTTCCTAACTACCTAAAAGATAGAAATATAAATAGTTGAAACGAAGAAATCAAAAATTTGTGGAATTAGAAAGTTCGAAATTTTGAAAATTAAGAAATTTCCAAATATTGGTGTTTGAGAATTTATGAAATAAATTGTAACGCTTAGAAAATTTTAAGGGTTATAAATTTAAAATAAAGAATATAGAAATTTCGTAACTTTATTATTCAGACATTTAGTTATTTAAATTTAGCAGTTAGGAAATTTAGGAGTTTAGGGATTACGCCATGAGGAATCTGGCATTCTTGAACTAAAGAAAATAGAAACTTTATGTGTTTTAAAATTCAGGAATTTGAAAAGAAAAAGTTAAAAATTGAAAACTAAGGAAAGTAGAAATTCAAGACTTTAGAAATATAAAAAATTAATAAATTAAATAAATTGAACTAGAAATTTTAAAATTTTAAATTTTAAACCAAAGAATTCTGAATTATCCAAAGTTATAAATTTCGAAAATTGTATAATTTAACGCTTTACAAATAACAAGATATAAAAATTAAGGAATCAATATTAAATTTATTTAGGAGATTCGAATGTTGAAATTTCTAAATTTAAGCAAATAACTAAAAACAAAATAAAAAATTCCAATTTGTTATATATATTCCCTTTTTCAAAATTACTGGAAACCTAATACCAATCCCAAAATTCCAAAAATGTGATAATTTTTGTTAACTTTATGGAAATTTTGTCTTGGAATTTTCGATTTTAGAATTTTAGATTTGGAATTATTTGTTTCTGAAATTTGGTTTTTAGAATTTTAGGATTTTGGAAATCTGTACCCAACCAATACAATAACAATGTTAGCAATTATGAAAATTAAAACGGAGTTTTAAATACTAAAGTGACATTAAGAAAATTTTAAGTAATGAATTTCAAATAGAGAGTTTAGAAATTTTTATAACTCAGACATTTAGGTATTTAGGAATTAGGAAATATCGGAATTTAGGTATTGGGTATTGATTAATTTGGCATTCTGACAATTTTGGTAAATTCTGGAATTCGGAAAAACTTGAAAACTAAGAAATTTAAACTTAAAATTTAATACTTGCATATTTATCACTTTAGGAAATCTGATTACTAGAGTGTAATAAAGTTAAAAATTGGGAACTTAGGAAAGTAGAAAATTGGGAAATTTAGAGATTAAATTAATTAAGAAATTGAAAGTTAAACTTATGGAAAGTTAATAATTTCGAAATCAACATTCTGCCGAATTTAAGAAATGTATAATTGTACACGGAATTAAAGAATTTAATAGCACGTTTATTAAATTTAAGATTTTGTAAACCATAAATAAGAAATTTTATAATTTTTGAGAAATTAGAAATTTATTAATTTAAATTTGGAAAATTGATAATTTAATCAATAATTATACTTTTAATTAATATGTATCTAGAAATCTAGTTAAAATGATGAAATGAGATTTTGTAAATTAAATAAAAGTAATTTAGAATACTAAGTAAAATGGAAATTTAAAGAATTTTGAACTTTACAAAATTTAGGAATGTATCAAAAATTGTCAATATTGGACATAATTACATAATGACATTTAGAAAATGAAGAAATTTAAGAATTTAGAAAGTAAAAAAAGTTAATATGTACATATATTAGAAAAGAAGGTTCGAGTATTCACCAGCTTAAAAATGTATTAAGGTAATAAGTTTGAAATTTACAATAGGAAGGTTTTTAACAGTAACGGTTTATTGTCCTTAGGAATGAGAGACTTAAGTAATAAATAAATGCTTTAAATTTAAATTAAACTAAGAAACTAATTAGAGGCTTAAAATCCTCTAACGAGCTTCGATGGTTCTAGGGCGACTTGGAGTTGAACCCAAAAATTTGATCAAAAACTGTACCAACTTTTAACTGATGATTTGAGTAAGGCAAATAATTTCATTTTGAGGTTATTTACAAACCAAATTAAAACTTTAAACACTATTATACCATATACTGGCGTGACGTAAAAACGGAGATTCAAGAGCCTGCTCTCACTGGCCTGCTCTATAAGTTTCAGTTAATTTATGGCTTTTGAAATTTCTTGGTAACACTTGCTGCTTGCAGACGACCAGACTTATAACAATACGATCAGTTAATTTTGATTTAAACATGAAGAAATAAAAACTTCGAATCGCATAAGTTACATCATTAACTAATAATGTAAACTGTGGTAAATGATAGGATAATCAAAAAGATTAATTTTAGAATTTTGTAAATTTAGAATATTAAGAAATTTCGAAATTGTATATAAAAATACAAAATTTTAAGAATTCTGAATATTAGAATCCAGAGTAATCCAGTAATTAACAAATACTTGTATAAATTATGTAGATCAACAAAACTGGTTAGTTCATTTTAAGACCTTTGGGTCTTTGGGTTTTCTTTTAATTAAAGCCCTCAGATCTTAAGATGCATTACTAACTTCCGTGATTCCAAGTATTTTAAATTGAAGTAGCTTAGAAATCGTATTATAATTTTCTCTCGACCTAAAGAAGAGTAAAGTTAGTTCCAAAGAGTGTTTATCTTTATGCTCCTTTAAAAAATATTAGTTCTAAATGGTAATTTGCACGAAAGCTGGAATGTTTTCGCAAGTAACATTTTAACGACCTTGCATTCGAGAGGTTGCGAGTCGCCTTATAAATTACAAAATCGTTTCAACATTAAGCAAGCATTAAGTTCCTCGCTCGAATGCAGTACATTTCAGAAAAATATCACCGTTTCTCATCCAAATAAGAATAGAAATTTCAGAAGAGTGATTAAGTAGTGGTTTGAAAATAAAAATATATTTGTGTATGATTTCTTGAATACATTTGGGAAATTAAAATTTTCAAAGTTATGAATTGAGGCTATCCAAGGAAGAAAAAAAATGCAACGTAACTGAAAGACTAACTACTCGTATGTATATGATGTATTACAGTGATAAAGGAATTATTTGATTTTCGTTTGATATGGATGTATTTCCAAAAACACATCAGCTACTGTTGATAGCGCTAACCCACTGTACATGGATTTTTTTATTCTACAGAATAAATCTTGGTACTCGTATTATTCTATTCTGTGGTTACGAAAACTGTAATTTAGGATTTTACAAATATAGAAAATGAAAGAAATTAAATTAATTGAACTGAAGAAATTTTATTTAACACTTTGGAAAAACAAGATACCCGTATAAAAATTGAGAAATTTAAGCATTTAAATATTTCTAAAATTGATTATTGAATTTAAAAACTGAGGAAGCAATATTAAATTTAGTTATGACATGGTCGCGAAAATAATGACGCCTGTTCGAAAATAAATAAAACAGTTAAGATTTAAAAAATAAAAAATAAAATTTAAATCAGTGTTTGTAAACAGATTCTACTTAAAAAAAAAATACATTTGATAATTCTAGTCTGAACTCCGGTAAAACTTCTGCACTTTTTTCGAAACTCTCCGCATTAAAGTCTGCACACCACCTTCAGTCATTTTTATTTGGGTCGACATCCACATTTTGAAGAATTCTTCTATTGTTCTAGTCATTCTACCTTTCTTCTGTAAAAATCCTTTTATTTTGTCCCAATATGTTTCAATTGGGCGGAGTTGTGGACAGTTTGGTGGGTTGTGACTTTTTATTTTCATAAAAGTCCATCGCCTTACCCGAATAGTGTATTGCAGCCAAGTCTGGCCAAAACAGCAATGGTCGTTCGTGGTTTCGAATGAAAGGAACAATTCTAGTTTTCAGACAATTTTTCAGTGTAGGAATCCCCATTCATTGTACCCTGTGTGAAGTATAGCCGGGTCCTTTTACTTTCAAAATTTTTCGACGCCAATTGTACATTTTTTTTTAGCAATTCTTCCGAGAAAATTGCCTGGATCACCGAAAACCTATTGATATACAATCTTAACATCAAAATCTACTTAAAAAAATTCACATTTTTAAGTATTTTGAATAAGTTTCGATTTATTCAAAATACGTACTTAAATTTTTTTAATATTTAGTTTGCATCTCTACAAACTATAGATACACACACAACCCTACATTTAGGAAATTTCAAAAAACATACATCTTACCTGATTTTGGCGACTTACCCAGTAAATACCCTTTAGCCGGGAATTTAAAAAAAATTAAGTGTTTTTGAAATAAAGAACTAAGAAATGTTTGAAACTCTCGAATTCGGAAATTTCGGAGTTTAAGTTATTGGGTATTTTTCATTATTGCATGTGGCATTCATTGTTGAATTAAGAAGGAAAGGAATTTTTTAATGGAATTTGAAAATTTATAAAATTAACAAATATCTATTTCAGAATTCTGGAATTCAGAAAAAGAAATTTATTTAATTTTTAAACCAGGATCTTTTGCATATTTAGGTATTTAGGAAATATAAACTTAAAAATTAAGGGAAGATAAGAAGTAGAAACTTGAGAAATACAATAACAAAAAATAAATTGGAACATTTGGAATTTAGCTTGTTTAGCATGGAAAATTAATAATCAAAATTCAGGAATATGTATATACGTAAGTAAAACAAGATATGTGTTTATATAAAATTAAGGGTTGTACACAGAATTTAATTAAGCATTTAGGATTTAGTAAACTATGATCATTAACATCATACTTGTAAATAGATCAAAATTTTAGGAATTTATAAACTTAAAAATCGCTAATTTAATTAATACTTTTAATAAGCCTATTTAAAAAATTAAAAATTTAAGATTTTGCTAATTAAATAGTTTTAGATAATTTTGAATATCATAGAAAATGGAAATTTAAACAATTTTGGAATTTAGAAAGATTAGGAATAATTGAAATTAGAAAAATTGTCAATATTGAACGGACATTAGTAATTTGGAAAATGAAAAGGGTCTACCTTAGTATTGATATATTTATTGAGCACTTTCGAAATTTTTTAATTTAACAAATAAAATACTTGCCAGCTTTTATAAAATAAAAAGTTTGAGATTTAGATTGGGTATTTTTGTCAATAGTAACGGCTCATTACTAATGAGGGACTTGAGAAAAAATTAGAAATATCAGAGACTTAAAATCTTAAGACTAAGTATTTTTTATTTTTTTTTTCATTGGACAAATTGGAGTTGGGTCCAGAAATTTGATTAAGAACTGTTTATACATTTAACTAATGATTTGAGAACGACAAATAATTTTATTTTGTTTTTTTGGGTCGAAATTTATTCTTGAAAGAAAAGAACATAAAAGCGTTTCCCGTCTTTTGTGCAAAATCCGGCCCAACCATTAGGTAGAACTCGATAAACTAAAGAATTATTTTGTTCTGTGTAAAGTTTAGTATGCACTATTGAAGCGAAATACAAAAATTGTTTGATTATTTTACACTCATAAACATGAGTGCAGTCGAGTGTAAAACAATCAACAACATTCTGTATTTCACAACAACGAGTCTTTAGCTTATCGAGTTCTAGTGTAGTTCAACTGGAATAGCGGCTTTTGAATAAGAGCTTTGAAAAACTATTTTACTTACTGGCGGGACATAAAAAGGAAGATGCTCGAGCTACTACTAGAAATACTATTGGCTTGCTGGAAAATCTGAAGCTCTGAAACGAAGTTTCAGTTTATTTACTTTTTAATCGGAGTTTTTAAATTATGGCTTTTAACATTTTTTGGTAACGCATAAACTAATAAAACATCGATCCAACGTCAAACATGCGAACGAAGAAATTTGCGAGTCCATTTGCGGCCTAAAAATGCTCTAAAGGCCTGGAATTGTAATTTCCAACTATTTTTTTGACAACTTGCAGACCGATCAGATTTTTCACCTTATGATCAGTTAATTTTAAATTAAATAATAAAAAACAGAAATTTGCGTCACACGAATTGGATTCATTTACCGAATTTCAATGTAAGGAGTTTATTAAGTTTATTAAAAGAATTAAAAACTAATAAAAATTTTAAAAATTCAGAATCTTATTAATATTTCACAAACCAATCTAGAAAATAAGGAATTTGGGTACTTAGACTGTGACCGAAACCTGTGATACATATTTTTTAGTACAAATTTTTGACATTTATTTGAAAAATATTCCCCTACATTCACAAATTTTTATTACGCTGCCCGAATTGTGCAATAATTTTTTGAAGTATTCCCCTTCTGTCATGTTGTTGTTCGATTTTAATGGCAAGCAATCCTTTTATACACTTCGAATTCGCAGGATAACAGGACGATGGTGCAATAATTCTCGCTAAAATTTTGGAAAATATATTACGATATAATTAGGCTTTTATAAAGGAAGTGGGAATGTCATGGATGGTCTCAAATCAGAATTGTAACGAAAACTACAAGATATTGGAGTCAACCTAGTGCATAGAATTTAACGTTTTAAATCAATCGATCAACTAATTCTATAATAGATTCAATAATCTGTCAGCCGATAGTGGTAGCTCTCACATTTATTCACTAGATCAATATGGCATATAAATAAGATTAACTTTTAGTTGACGTACACGAACAAATCATCTCAGTACAAGAAAATAATTGTCGGCAAGCTGCTGCAGTTGAAAATTATTGTGTTGCTGCAAAGAATAGATTCTGTTATCGTATTAACTAGTTGACATTTTATTTTGATGATATAAAATGCTAAGGCGACCATGTTAAATGTCGACCGAACAATTATTCTGTTTGTGTCAAAAATTATCATAGCAAAAGACCGTGATAATTTGGGTGTATGCGGTTTTTTCAAATAAATGTCAAAAATATGTACTAAAAAATATTTATCACAGGTTTCGGGCACAGTCTTAGTGAAAAATGCTGAACTGAAGGTTTAAAAGTTATGAAGATTTTAAAATTAAGGAATATATTCTCTAGTCCAATAAGTCTTCATTGACTTTCATAAAAAACCAAGAAAACTCGTTAATCCTCTTGAGGCCTTCATTTACTCTTACTTTACGCTAAACGTGATTCTAAAGTCATACACCAATTTTGTCAAAAAATCTAGTTTTAAAAGGTTTTAATACCAAATTATTGTAATTGGAGAAAATAAAAATTTGACTGAAAATTTCATGAGAAGCACTACTAGAAATCGGATTACAATTTTCTCTCGTAACATGTTTTATAATTCGAAGCAAGTTTTTAGCCCGGTTATTTTCTTGCTGAAGTTAAACACCAAAACTTGATTTCTTCGGCGATACGTTTCAAATATAACGTATGGGAAGAAATAAGTAAAGAGTAAAGTTAAGTAGTTTCATTTCCAAAGAGTATTTATTTTCCTTATAAATGAAAAATCCTATAAGTTAATTTGCAGGGAAACTGGCATTTCTCATATTTAACGATCTTGTGTTCGGGATGTTGAATCTCTTAAAGCTGAACAATTTTTAAATTGTTCGTTTTATGCGAAAGTCGAAATTTGACAAAGTATAACCGTTTTGTTGGTATAAATATTTCGAAATATTTTGCGAGTTGCCTTTAAGTTTATGAAACCGTTTCAACGTTCATGTTTATAATTATTTAGGGTTAAGACATTTAACATTTTTCCACAAAATTGCTCGCTCGAAATTTTTGAATTTCAATTCATGAACGATGCCCCTCAGTCGGTTATTTTAATCAGTAAAAAATCGTTCAATCATCCGAATTTCGATTGCTGCTAATCCCTATTAATCGCTAAGGCAAACTTACAAAGACTACACAACTGATTTTCACTTGAGCACAAGTTAAAAAACAGGTAACTGAAATTTGAGAAAGATGCCAGGTAATTTAGTCAAATAGCAGAAGTGAAAATTCAGGCACAGCTCGTCTTATTGAACCTTTTGACATCTACATATATCTTAAGGACCGAAATGAACTAGTAAGTAATTTAGAAAAGTCAATAATTTCTATTAATAAAATAATTTTTTAAGGAACACCAAGAACCAATTCCATCTTTCGCGGATGGTTATTGTTGGCTAATGTCACGTCAATCATGGGTCTGAAACCCGGATATTGTCGGTAGCTTACTAGTATCATAAAAAATTAACTAGAATAATCGTCAAAATGATGTTCGAGAGTATATCTAAGTTTTTTGTTTTTACTGTGCTGAACTGGCACTGATAAATATTCCAAAAAGTGATGCCCCGTTTCATTTTGCGGGGATACTTGAATCCACTAACAACTGGGTTATTAAAGAACAACGTTATTGAACTGTTATTGATTGCGCCACGAGAAGGACCAATATTATAATTCACAGATGTGAATAAATCGAAAACAATCTATGTATGTAACAAAATTGTTATTGATAAAATGAAACCTTGATGCCATCGTGTAAAACAGATGATGAGCTCCGGTTACTCCTAAACAAATTTCAATACTTTCACACATTTAAGGCTACTAAAACTTGGAAAATAGCTTCCGAATCACTTAATAATGGTGTTGGTGAAATTGTTTGGTATCAAGACATTTTGGATTCCTGATTCAAAAACGATATCGTCATTTACCTTGCTGGCTAGTTCATCAAACACAAAATTTAAAAAAAAAATTAATTGATTCAAGTACCTGTACAAAAACGATATATTTGTAACGGGCGACTAACCAATGAAATAATCATCTCAATACAGTACATGCAAACAAGATATAGTTGTTGATGATAAGTGATTCTTACCCTATGCGCTTCAAAGAGTCGCCCAGTACCAATTTCTTTGCCAAGTATACATATATAAACAAATAATTTCCCGTGAACTTTATATTAAATGTTCCAATTGGGTTATTTCAATATACAACAAATACTGTCAATGTATGTTCATTATGATGGCATTGTTTTATTATCACTTTTAACTGTCACAATTAGGGTATCAAACTGATAACATTATTCTGAATCAATTTTTTTTTTGTACTGTAATGTATAAGTGTGTGTTGTTGAATTTACATAAGGCGAGAGCAAATTAAAATTATTACTGCTAGTTACTTATATGTTTATTGTTTATATAATACAGACAGTACTTATATTCAAAGACTATCAGGCGTCAAATACATGATAATGAATGATGCTTACTCATAATAAACTCGTATAATGAATAATTTTTTATTAAGTACTGAGTATTTATTGATTAATTGATATTACCATTTAATGGCAAAACGCTATGTAGCTATGTAATTATCGAATTAAGTTTTTATTTTTAAATTTAGTTGTTAAGTAACTTAAATATTCTGTCGTGCGGCGGCTCGTAAACAAACCACACACACATCCTATACATATGTGATTTTTCCGAAAACCAATTAGTTAAAAGGCTGTACATACTAAGAACTAGAAAAAAAATCTGTCGATTCACGTCAATACTGTAGGAATTGCTTTACAAAATACGATGTAGGTTTATAGAAACAATGTACGGGTATTGTGACAAAATATACTTGAACTCAAATTACTCAGCTGGAAAAAATTCTCTCTTTTCGTTAAAATATTAATTAAGTTCGTTAATTAATTATTTCATTATGTAAAAAGAAAAAAAAATACAAAAACACACACACACACGCATTATTTTCTTATACATGTATGTACATACGAACACCTATATTTAGTTATTAAATAAAAAATAAAGTGTTAATTTAAGCTTTCATGTGAAACCTTTTTTTTTTTTTTTTTTTGTACCGGATATCCCCGATTTTTCCGGATGCTCATAACAAAAAAAAAATGATTGTTGCTACCTTATCGATTAGATTTGTATATGTAAGTGCTTTAAAATTACTTATTGAAATATTTAAAGCAACAAGTCTTTCTTTTTTATGGTTACGGAATTTTTAATTGAAAATGGAGACCAAAAAAATCGAGATGGTGACACAATTATTTTCATCCTTTTCATTTCCGTGACAAGAAGTTTATTTTCTCAAACACAAAGAACAAATTTTCTAACTTTTTATATATTTAAATTGCTATAAACTTATAAACCGGAAGAAAACTTAATTAAAAGCTTTAAGCATTTTTATCTTTCATACATACGATTGTACATGGATTTTGTACCCTGGTTCAACAAAAATTTAAATTAGTGAAACTTGCAGATGTTGCCATGTCGATTAAAAAATAACATATTTTTGTCTTGCTAGATCAGTTAGGTAAATATATGCGGAAATATGATTAATCAAAAATAAAAGCTTACAACAAGTACAATAAAATGCTAAATATTAATTTTACAACAACAGTTGATCTTTCCAAACACAAAAAGTAAAGAGACAGAACTTTTTTTTGAATCGCTGACAACAAAATTAGTAATGGTACATAAATCTGCCGCCGGGTTCTTTTCATATTAAAACACTTTGATTAGTTTTTTTTTCTTATGAAGACGGCCAAGGAAGTTTCACCATATTCCTTCAAAATTGTTACATGACCGTATAAAATTATTTAGTTTATTAAGAGTGTGTCATTTTCTTGCATTCAGTTGATCTATTTCACTCCAAGTAAGTACATCTTATACTGTCATGTCATTAACTATTGGGGATTGTTGGGAACTCACACCCCGAAAGATTTCCTGTGAGGTTCTGGTCTGATAGAACAAAAAAAAAAAAAAAAGAAACCACGAGAAGAGTATGTAGACTGGTTAAAGCCGACAGTAATTCTACAAAACGTAATACTTAATTCATACGACTGTAAAAGAATTCGGACACCTTGAACCTCACCAATTGAAGCGGGTTCCATAATTACTGGCACATCACAAAACTACGCGACGTGAATTTGTAAGGGAAAACGTAAGCCACAATTGGTCAAATGTGTTCACAAATCATTATTAATTAATAGGTGATTTTTCAATGAGAAGACTGTAAGCTTAATAACTCAAATGCTATTCAACAATTATGGACTGATCTTCAAAAGGGCCAGTTTCTATAATTTCTGTAGCTTTATCAACATGGAAGCTATGTTTCCCAAACGGGATTACGCTCCAATCCAGACTAGTCACCCAACTAAATCTTGGTTTATGAAATCCCATAGAAATTTAAGGGAAAATTAATCGGTTAAAGAAGTTTATGGGGTAATCAAATTGGATTAATGGGCTGGCAAAAGCGGTTGAACAAGGCAAATCGCCGACTATAATTGCACATTGCCTTGTTTCAATTGTTGTTGTTCATCCGATCGACAAATTCAGAACACAAATTCATGCTTTCACGCGAACCGTAGTTTGAAAGAGCTCAATGCTGAAACAATTTCGTAGCCCTGGAAAAAAAACTTCAAATATTTATTTGTATTTTAATTTTTTTTTTATTTTTGATTGTGAAACACCATTTAACACGTCAGACTCTATAGACATCAAAGTCAAAGAATTTAAATGTGTTTGTAAGAGTATATTGCGTAAGTGGTTCCTAATACGCGAAAAAATCCAAAAAGATCTTTCTCCAGGGCTTTCATTTGGAAATATTCCCAATAATTCACATCATCATATCGCTCTTGAAAACGAGCTAAAGGCGAGCTGAGAAATAACAGTAGCCAAAAGAGCCAGAATGTAAGATTTCCTGTCTCGCATTAAAGCCACTGGCCAATAGATCTGCCAAGAGGTAGTCTGCTTGAAAGGTCGATTACCCAAAATAAAAAGAAATTATGGAGTCTTAACCCTTGTGAAGACTAATAGGCCTAACCAGGCCCTTTTTCAAATTTCTGCTATTGCTTGCACACTTTGCAAACAGCAGTGGTCATCATATTCCGTTACATCATTCACACACCGTTCTTAAACAAATTTTTTTTTTTTAATCTATGCAATCTTTTCTGGGGCTCAAGGCACTCCCAACTCTTTCGCAGTTAATTTTACCGTCCTACTTTACGCAGTAGTAGCCAAATCGAGGACGTACGGCTATAGACCCGCTTTGTATAAACCACCTGCACATTGCATTGATTCATGCCAACCTATAGTGCTGACATGAAAGGTGGGTCGGCCCATGGATTCTGCACTCCCAACAGGGGGTCATAGTTGTGTTCATCGTCATCGCCGATCGTAATCAGACGATGAAAAATCCCTTTTGCATCCCGCCCCTATCGGGATTCGAACCCGCTACCTCCCGATCCAAACGCCGCAGCTTTAACCACTGCGCCGTTTGCTCGGTTCTTAAACAAATTTCTGAACAGAATGAATTAGACATCTTAGAGAGGAATGAGTTTAGGGAATTTTTAAAATCTAGCCATATTGGTTACCAAAGGATCTAGCCAGACCCCATATATTATTAATAGGAAAATGTACTGATTTTGTTTGTTCATGAGATGAAATGCACTAATTCTTTTATTTATAAATATTTTTATCTTTATTGTAAATGAGTACCGTTATTTATTTCGTTTTCAAAATTCTCGTGCCATTATTTGTACACGTGTCATATCGAAAGCAAGTGTTGCAGCAAGTGTAATAAATTTATGTGTTTTGATAGTTTTTCGAGTTTATGTGTGCAGTTAGTAGTTAGTTTACATAATTTAGTTTATAATCAGTGAGTGATATTCCATTTTTTGATTCAAGGAAAAGTGTTTTTTGCGTTATTAAGGTTTTTGTAAAAAAATGAACCATTTTGGCGAACATGTTGATGAGGTCGAAATTGTAGCTCCGATCCTAGATTTAATGAACGGATCGCAGAAGCGTTGGCGAATGATATAGAACGTGAACGTGAATAAGAGCAACAAATGGATTATGATGAGGACCCTTTCGCAGTTGACGATACATCAGACATTGAATCAAAGCAAGAATTCGAGGTACAACTGGAGTATGATAGTGATGATGAAGAGAACGAAGTGCAATCGACTGTTGGAATGCAGCCAGTAGTCGAACTACAGCCGGCAAATGAAAATCAATCAGAAATGCAAGAAGTATTGACCGATTTGAATACACAATATTTTGTCGGAAAAGACGGAACCAAATGGAACAAATCACCACCACCAACTGGACGTACACGCCTTAATAACATTATGCGGTTTACCGGAGGCCCTGTTCAGAACAATTCTGTGCCCATCGAAGTATTCAAAAAGTTTTTTACGCCAAATATCGTGTTTATTATCGTGAATGAAACAAATCGATATGCTAATAGCAAAACACACCAATGGAATACAAATAATCCAGGCAAAAAGCAAAAAGTGTGGAAGGCGTTAACGGAGGTTGAACTGAATGCATTCATTGGTATCCTTGTAGCGGCTGGTGTAAGTCATAACAATCTTCAACACGCATCTATTCTCTGGAAAACAATGAGCTTACCAATATTTTTAGAGCTACAATGTCATACAAACGATTTGTTTCTTTATCACGATTTTTGCGGTTTGATGATAACCGTACTCGCGAATTTCGTGCAAAATCGGATAAAGCTGCACCTATTCGAGATATCTGGAACTTTCTAAATGAAAATTTAGAAAAAAATTATCGTCCATCACCATTGATGAACAGCTGTTTCCATAACGTGGCAGGACCAAGTTCACTCAATATATCCCATCAAAACCTGCGCGGTACGGGATTAAAGTCTGGTGGGCATGCGACGCTAAAACACATTATCCATTGCACGAAAACATTTATACTGGTAAAGATCTAGATGCAGGTCGGGCTGTAGACCAAGGAGAAACTGAGTTAATGCGTTTGGCTTCCAAATATGCAAATTCGGGCAGACCGATCGTAGCTGATAATTTTTTTACAACACTACATGGATGTAAACGGCTCATGGATATTGGACTAGAGTATGTTGGCACGCTTCGAAGTAATAAAAGATGTGTTCCGCCAGAAATGAAAAAAACATCCCTCTCGCTCTATAAATTTAACAGAATTTGGCTTTCACGAAAACAGAGTTGCAATAATATCTTGCGTGCCAAAAAAAATAAAGCCGTGATTCTTCTATCGACATTGCACTACGATAAAGATGTAGTAGGTGAATTACAAAAGCCAGAAGCGATTTTGTACTATAATAAATCAAAAGGTGGAGTCGACGTTATGGACCTAATGCTCAGCCATTATAGTACCAAAAGGCGAACAAAAAGATGGTCTTTGGCCTATTTTTATAATATGGTTGATGTAATGGCGCTGGCCAGTTATATCATTTGCAAAGAGATAGACCATTTCAAACATACAGATATACGGAGAAAATTGTTGTTCTCTTTATCGGAAGCTCTAGTTCGTCTGCAAATTGAATTGCGCTGTAACAATCGGCAGGTGATAAAACATTTCGTCTGCCGATCAGCAATAGAAGCATTTTTGGGTGGCCTATTATTGGTAAGAATTCGAAATTCAAATATTTATTATTTCAAAGAACTATAAGTTATACATTTATGTTTCAGCCAACAACACAATTTGTCGTCAGTGCCAGCGGTGCTGACGTTATGGGAAAGAGAAGAGACTGCCGATTGTGTCATGTATACGATAAGGTCCGCCGCAAAACTTGATACTACTGCGAGAAATGTTTGGACCCTGTATGCCAGCAACACTCAAAATGCTTCTATAATTGTTTTAAATGCCATAATGAACAAGAAGCAACATCCAAAAGAAATAATGAATAAATAAAATAAAATCTACATTTAATTAACTATTTGAAATTTATTAATTTACCTCCCTTTAACATGCTAATTTTAATCAAAAGTAATGAAATACAATCACAAACCACAATAAAATCAAATAATTACTTATATAAGCTCATATAAATATATAAGGGTCTGGCTGGGCCCTTTGGTAACCAATGTGCAAAAAACAACAATGGTTCACACAAGGGTTAAGATGATTAATACAGAGGGTCAAGCAACGTATGCTAAGATGTTAAAGTCAGCACCAGCTCAGGCGCCTTTTCTTGAGACAGGTGCAAAGAATGTAAATCCTAAAAAATATCAGTGACAACTGTCAATGGAATTGTGAAACAATAGTGAGCGGCAATCAATGCTTCCTTGGAAAAGAGTAATGAGGTAAAACAGAGAGTGGAGCAGATTATCTTTCCTGCTGCTTCTAATGTTGCTGTTAAAAATGTCATTGACATTTGTATGTTGATGCCTATATCAAAAAATGATACAAATAATATTCGACTGTTCTTGCACCAACCAAGTTAAGTGATTGAGCTGCTGCGCTTGGTATGAATGACTAAAACAAGTACAGTAATTTCTCTTATTCGAGCTTGAATAACAGAATAGATCCGATATTATAACTTATGAGTAAAATATCGATGTCTTAACTAGCAAAGGGCCTAAACCACATTTGTAAATTGTTGAGGAAATTCGCAAAGAAATATTTTTTGGTCAATAATCGAGTTAAAATTGGTTAAATAAAATTAAATATGGAACGTGATGTACTGTGATTCAAGCTAAAATAATACATTGTGGGTTGCGGACGTTCGCATTCTTGTTGAATGGTCATTTGATTCTGTCATTTTATTAAATTAAAAATTTTGGTTTTAATAATTAAATGACGAGATTGATGATCAATTTTTTTCAGATTGATTAGATTGATTTTTTTTGATTTGTAAAATATTGACGATTGTAAAAGTAGAGAAAGCGCCTCTCGAGGAAAAAAGTTATAATGAGGCAACTGACAAAATGACATTTATCATAAATGCGACAAAAGAAAATTTTACAATCCGGTAATTAAAAATAGTTTTTATAATCCAAAATTGGAATTATTTACAATTATTAGCAATCTGGTAAGTAAAAATCGTGTTTACAGATCAAAATTGGAATTCTCTACAACAATTTTGAAACTCCAATTATCAGCTAGCTCAGTTCAAAAAATGTCCACTAGGTGGAATCTGTGATACTCCAATCGTCAATTCCGATTTGTCATCACCTCAAAAAATATAAACTGCTAGTTTGACGCCGCTCTATGTGTTCGCTCTTATGGAAATACATGTATTCTAATTTAGCGCCGCTACTGTTCGCTCCGTCAATGTGTTTGGGGTATAGATCATGTTTAAATGTCAAATTTCCTTAAACCGCAAGAGCTACCATCTTTTGGAAAACTCCGAAAGCATAAACATGTTAATTTTTCCAATTTTTTTTACAAACTTTGTTACTTTGGTCCAAAAAGAATATTGGGCCAAAATGACCAAAAATTGTGGATGGTCGAAAACCATTTTTCTCAACTTTTTCAAAGTGTCCGAGTCTGAGAAACTAAAAAAGGAAATGTCCGTCGGTCTGTCTGTCTGTACCCATGGTATCTCGAAAACGACTTTTCCGATTTTGATTGTTTGTCGCCGATCTGTTTCTTTGGTCAAGAGGGTCGGGTACCCGCCATACGAATTGACCCACAACCACCTAACCTGAAAAGTAAAAGTAAAAACCCGTTGTATCTCGAGAACAAGTTGTCCGATTTAGAATTTTGTTTTGCCAATCTATTTCTATTGACCATAGAAAAACGGGGAATTGAAAAGCTTTTGGAAGTCAAAGAAATGAAGTCAAGAATTGACGCAAAACCACGTTTTGAGTTGAGTTTATGTACGAATGTAGTTTTTAGAGTCGCATTGATTTGAATATTGAGTTTGGGGTTAAGTTGAAGGTTGAGTTGGGGGTCTAGTCAGAGGTTGGACTGTGTTGGTTTAGGGATTGAGTTTGGGATTGAGTTACTGAGCGAGAGTGGGGGAGAGACTAACTCATTTAATAATGATGAATCATTTAAATTCCTCAAAGCCCAATCCAATACCAATCACTTTAACGAATTTTTGGGAAAAGCTAATGTTACCTCAACATCAATTAACTTTACTATGGATCCCAAGGAAAAGATTATACAGCTAAATTCGGACGAGGATACTACCTTGATCAACAAGTTCCCGGAATAACCACCGTAGGGCGCTCCCATCGTTCCGAATTGAGTTCTGTTTTTTTTTTGTTAAGTTGGTACATCTGTTGTTTATATTCCCTCTAAATCTTAGCGTCATAGCTTGACATTTGCAAAAGTTACGTAGTCAAGAGTACATCTATCTCTGTGTGTGTTGGCGATTTTTCCATTATTTCCTCTCGGCTGCTGAAACGCGTTCCCCGTAATGGTTCTTTAACTCGATTGAACAGAAAGAAGTCACAGGGAGCCAAATCAGGTGAATTCGGTGGCTGTTGGATGGTATTTGTTGCATTTTTCGTCAAAAAATTACGAATAATGATGGCACTGTGCGACGGTGCGTTATCATGGTGCAAAATCCACGAATTTTCTGCCCACAATTCTGGCCTCTTTCGACGAATTGCTTCACGCAAACATCTCATAACACCCAAATAATACTCTTTGTTTACGGTCTGGCCTTCTGGCAAAAATTCATGATTCCCTACACCGTTGTAATCCATGAAAATCGTGAGCATTGCCTTCTTTTTTGACTGAAAACGACGTGGTTTTTTTTTGGTGAACGCCATTCACTTGCTTGATGTCTGGATTGCGTGTCGTACTCATAAACCCACGTCTCGTCTCCAGTAATGATCCTTTTGATGCATGTGGGATCGGATTCAGCATCGTAAATCATGTCTAAAATTGTAAATAATCGCAAACACACACAGAGATAGATGTACTCTTGACTACGTAACTTTTGCAAATGTCAAGCTATGACGCTAAGATTTAGAGGGAATGTCAACAACAGATGTACCAACTTAACAAAAAAAACAGAACTCAAATCGGAACGATGGGAGCGCCACACGGTGGTTATTCCGGGAACTTGTTGATCAAGGTAGTATTTAACGCGTGATTAAAGAATTTCATTATACTCCACTTGGCGGGTATCAAGGTACTATTAGGCGGATCAAATCTTACTATTCATGTCCAAAATTGCTCTCTATAGTTCGAAAACGAATAAGGAAATGTATACGTTATGCCCAAGCCAAACTAACAAAATTAGTAAGACAAATAAAGTTCCATTGAAGATGACCACTACAACAAAACAAACATCGATTTGAAAGAGTATTACTTCACTTAGTTAGACCGTTAGTAGAGTCGTACCAAGGAAACAAATATAAGTTAATGCTGCAAGACGATTTAAGTAAATTTTCTAGTGTTTTTTTTAATTAGCATCGATCATTACAGATCAGGGTTTAAATTTCATGAGTGAAATGTTGTTGTTGCTATTCGCCATGTTCACGTTTAATTCTACTTCGCATTCTTCGACAACATCAGTAATCAATAAACCTGGAAAAAATCAGGAACCAATTTATAATTTTGACAATTACTGGTCCGAGTAAAATTATAATAATAAATAAAAATTATAAAGTCTTCTCAATTTAATTTTAATTGTGACAAATAGTGCCAATAACGCTTCTAATAAGAAGTTGTGATAAATAATTGTGCTATAATTTGATCATGTGGCATAACAATATTTGAATTAAAAATGCCTACATTAGGAAAGTTATTTGAATTACGCCAACGTCATGTTTAGTTAAAATTTGCGGTGATTCGGCTTTAAAATTTATTTTAAAGCTGCTCGATTACTCAGTCGATCTGGAAGAAACTTTTAGAGGAATGTTTAACTTTTATTTTAAGAACAATTGTTGACTCTTAAATTGAAACCTTTTCCAAATAGCTACTGCTAAAGTTGTCTTTTGGACAAAGTAAATTGAATAGTTTGAGTATAGTATACTATTCATCCGATTTCCTTGGAACTTAAAATGGTACTTAAAAATTTTTACATACATTGCATTCCCTATTACATCAAGACGCCAACTTTTAGCCTAGAGCGACCAAATTTTAAAACGTTTTTGAATATACTCAATTTAAAATTTGTTTATTCGAAAGATCCGAGTTAAACATAAAGATTCAAAATTTAAACTTTTCATAAAAAATTTAGGCTTGGAACAAATTTTAAGAATATTTAACAAATTAGTTAATGTTTTCAAATTTTACTTCTAAATTCTAATTGAAAATTCGGTTCTATGAAATAAGGCACGAAGCCAAAGCCTTAGGCTCCGATTTCTCTTTCGTATTTTCACTTCTCTTCTTCACTTTTGAAAATGATGATTTTATTTTAGAATTAGAATGAAAATCACCATTTTCGAGAATATTTTAAACTTATTTAACTTTTCCAGAATTTCTAGAAGAGGAAGATTTAGTTTTAAAATATTTTGGAAAATTGTGATTTCCATTTCAGTATTAAAATTGAATCTTAATTTTACAGAATGTTTTAAAATTAAATCTTGCTTGTCCAGAATTTTTGGAAAAGAATGCTTTAATTTTAAAATATTTTTGTAACTGTTGTTCCAGAATATTTTAAAATTAGATCTTCATTTTCTAAAATTCTGGAAAAGGGAAATTTTCATTCTAATTTTAAAACTGAGCCTGGTGCCTTCGTTTTCCAGAACATTTTCAAATTCCTTTAGCTGAATAGTGAAAGTAAAATAAGAGCCTAGGATTCTAAAAAACAAAATAAAAGTGGAAGAGGCGCTTTGTAAGAGTGGAAAAATACCCGAAAAACATTTCGAGGGCTAATATATGGCATCTGTTGGCCTAAATTGAAGTACTTGATTGTGCATATCTCATAAAATTTTGAACTTGTGGAAATTTTAAAATGTTTTCTTTGATATTTTCAAAATTTACTAAAATAATTAGTTTTTTAAAATTGGTTAAGAATTCTGAAATTATACCATAATTTTGAAAATATACATTAGACTTCAAAATTTTGTAAATATGTAGCTCCAAATTGCTTAAAGATTATGAGTTCCGTTTATTTTGGTTTCAGCTTAAAAACAGTTTATACTAGGGCTGCGGAGTCCGAGCAAAAATGTTGGGCTCCGGCTTCGACTCCGGAAATTTATAAACTAATTAACGACTCCGGCTCCAGTTCCGGCTCCAACTATGACCTCCAACTCCAGCTCCTCCCCCGACATCAAAAATATATATTTCTATGTGTAAAGCAAATAGGGTTTTCATTTCCGTGAAACACTGTTATTTAGGTGCTGAAAAACTGTTGTTATTTGGCAAGCAGGCAGTAGCTGGACTATAGTGTCTCGGTATTAATTTACAAAGGACGTCGGCTCAATCCCAAGAGCCGATATTTTTATTTTATTTACTGCGGCGCTTTAACTGGGAGGGTTTCTATTGATTTATTATCGATTGCAAGGTTACATGTTTGAAATTGATCAAGTTCAATAAGTCCCTTTTAATTCTTCTTGATGTTTTTCTTTTACATTTTTTGTTTGGTTTAACATCAGTAATTTTCCGTGAAATGTGATGACAAAATACTTAATTAGATATGCGCGCTTAACCCAAATTTCTCGACTTCTCGACTTTCTACTATCTACATTATCTTCATTCAGAAATGACATTTCTCTTATAAAAATGACACAGGCGAAAACGAAAATGAAAATTTCACCGCTGAACTTCATTTTATTATGCGTAGTTTAGCTAGCGAAATGGGAGTTTCATATCAGAATACAGATGTCTCTATTTTATCTCTACACATTTTTCACTTCATTTTTATCTTCCTGGACGATAAATGTGAAGATAAATTTTGACAAATTTATTTGAGTTTTTGCGTTTTGAGGATCGAAGTGGATTTTATTGTATAAAATACGTTGTCAGAGACAACATGAAGTTGTACGCACTAAAATATTTACGAAACTCGTCAAACTAAATTTTCACGTCAGATTTATATTCCTATATTTTTGGAGACCAGTGAAAATTGCATTTCACTTGAACAGCGTACTAGACTTTAAAAAAGACGAAGATTTTTCGAGAAGAAACCCTAACTTCGGCTAGTCCGATTTTAATGTCCAATTTGAACTGCGCTAATGCATACATATATAAATAATTGGACTAACGTAAGCAAAAAAAAATCCGAAGCCGGAGTCTGTCTATTCCACAAGGCTCCGGCTCCGACTCCGGCTCCTTTAAAAATACTAAAATAAACATAAACTCCGCGACTCCGACTTCGGCTCCGGCTCCGACTCCACAGCCCTAGTTTATACATAACTGCAAATTTATAAATGTTTTTGTCAAATCTCTCTAATTTTATTTAATCACATTGTGAACTTACTTTAACGGGACCCAAATTGATATGTTGAATATAAAAATCAGAACTAACAGTTTATCTGATTTGGCTCTTATTATCCGAATTAATGTTTTCAAAATTAACCGAAAAGTCCTCGCCATCTAAATAACATTATTATCAATGTGGCAGCATATCCCGTCCATTTTTTGAATTAATTGTTGTATTTTATTCAAACAAACAGTTGTTTTGCATATGGATTTGGAAGTTAACCAAAACTTTTCGAATAATTCAAGTATAGTCTCTAAAACAAGTATAGTCAGATTCGGACATTAAGCCGGGTTCTTGATTTGAATCAAATTTCATCTTCTAAATTTAGCTTACTCCTAATATTTTAGATACACTTCAAATTTGAGCTTAAACAGAGATTTCATTCAAGATTTGCAATAGCTAGAGTACATTGCTGGTCAATACATTTGCAGCTCTACACCCTTCCATTTAACAGCTTTACTATAGAATATTAAAATCTCTTGAAAAATTTACTTCTTGAACTTTAGTTTAGTAACCAATTAACCGAGTTATACCCTTAAAAAATTGCTGCCAATTAGCAAAACAGGTTAAGTGAATTTTTCGGGTTTATTTAGTAAGGTTGGCATCAATTTATGATAATCGCGTTTTTATAGCTTATTTAGCTCATCGAGTTACCTAAACTCGTTTGCAAAACGGCAAATTTTTGACGGATTTTTCTCGAAATACTCATTTAACCGAGTTAAAATGTATTTTAAAAAAAATCGTGTAATTTGGAAATACTAAACTAATCAAATGGTATTGTGGTATTTTTGTTTAAGCCGCGGCCAGACGATTGCAAATAATACACGAATATGATGCTATTTGTGAAATGACAAATCGTGTGGACAGAAAACAAATACAAATAAGTATACATATTTGTGCTATATTCGCTATACAGGCGATCATAGTAAACAGCCAAATTAATATTTGTCCAATATCGCAAACTTCATATTCGTCTACTATTTGCAATCGTCTGGCCGCGGCTTTATATACATATAATTAAAACAAAAATCCAAATGATTTCATTACGAAATGCAATAGGAAACGAAAAAACCATTACGAAAATTTTAGTAACGTTCTGGTGCGAAAATTTTCGTAATCCGATTTCAAGAATACCATTTTAGAGTTTTCGTAATACTTTAACACTAACTCGCAATACGAAAGTTTTCGTAATAGTTCAAGAATAGCACCCCAGATATATGGTGGATGAGATGATGCATATTTTAAAGCATTGTTCCCAATCATTTTTCATTACGCTCCGTTGAACATTGTTGCTATAATGAAGAACTATTTAATCAATTCTGTGTATAAAATCTGCCATCTGTTCGTGAGAGATATCAAATCAAATATTGCTTTTATTTTGAAGAGACAAATCAAATGTCGCACTCGATAATGTGAAGATAAGTCGAGTAAGACACTAGATGTAACAAACATTCCTGAAAGGTCCACATTAATAAGTCGCTACAAAAACCAGAATTAATTTATTTTTCTCAGCTCTTTGAAAAATGATCGCCCCTCATATCTTCAAAGACAAGATATTTAAGAAAAGTGGGAGGTCAACAGTTTCTTCTCGGTTGCAGAAGTTAAATGTCCAGGTAATTAATTGAAATCTGATTTTATAGAAATAAAAATATCTTTAGATTCTTACAAATATTTAGATTTAGCAGAAAATTCGCCCAAGCGACAACAGCAATGGCAATTTTAAGTATGGTCGGAAACTAGTAGCCTTATATGCGACCACTCATGTTCAAGAAAATCAAGAAGAAATTGTTGAACCTTTCTTCCTAGAAAAATACTGAAAAAATTCCTTGTTTCCCTTCAGGATAATTTAATCCTTTAGGAGACAAAGGATTAAGTTATCCTGACATTTAAAAAATAATATTTTTAAATAAGTTAAGACTGTTTGTTATTTACCAATTTGAGGTCAAGAAACTCAAAAAGCTGTATAGGTCATTGCCTGATTTTTCATTAGTCCAGAAACTTCCGACACCATCAACATGTAATTAAAATTGTTGGCTCAAAACAGACATCTTTTACTGGTCGGTGTTCCGTAGGTCGTATATTAGGTGAGGATTGTTCCAATTTTGCCTCTGAGCAGCTTCTCTTTCTTTTATATACGTAGTTGTTGGACTGAAAGGCATCTACCTTAGTTAGACAAGATCCTAATTATAATTTAAAATTTTAACAATGATAAGCGTTGCCAAAATGTATCAAATTGTTAAGGCATTTTTCTCGATAAATTTCGTTAAAAACAAATTTTTTCAGTTATCAATCATAACCTTTATCGTGGTTGGATAGTTCGAGCATAAAGTGAATAATGAAAAATGTAAAATTATCGATAAATTGATAAATTTGAAAAAAATTATCAAACTATCGGTAGTTACATTTAAGCTAGTTTAGCAATTCCTATCGCAAATATATTTTAATCTCTCCTTTCTTAAATTACTATTCGAACGATAATTTGAACACTTAAGCTCGGAAATTGTTACAACAAAAATTCAAACACTTTAACTCTCTAATAAAATGTCGGATGTCCTTATTCCTCTTTTTGTTAAAACTACAACTTAAGTAGGGCGTTTCAATCATCTCGTGCAGGGCGTTCATACGTCTCGAGTCGACAAGAGTATCAAATCGACAATTGAATTTAATTCAATACTGCTTGATTTTTTTTTATATTTGGTTTAAGACCGTCCTCACTAACTAAGTGACCCAAGTATTCTACCGATTCTTAAAATAATGGCGTTTATTTAAGTTTACTTTGATAATAGATTCTTTCCGTTCAGAGTCTTCTGGATCAATACCATACCTATGGAAATGTCATGGATCCAAAAAGGGGCACTCTGTACTCCCAGCAGGACTTGGTTCAGTACACGTTGATATAGAGAAAATTTTCTTTAACCTATTTATGGTTAACAACTGTTTCGAAATTTCAGACAGAAAGAGTCGAATATATGTATGTTCCGCGGACAAATCCAAAACACAGAAGCAGTTAAACTCCTCCAAGACAGCAAATACTTCGTCGACCACGGGGAGCGGATAGTGCTCCATAGACTAATAAAACCATATTTATAGTAACCCTAAAATCACCGCAATTTTGCAAATCAAAATCTTTTTTGTCCACTAACCAGTGTCTACAGTTAACTATATGGAACACTATATGCCTTACAAAATTTCAGTAGAAGGCTTCCCTTCATTAGAGTTGTGGCTTTAAAAACAATAATGGATCATTGTAACGATGCCTCATTACCCTTGATCATTTTCCGATCAGGAGATCTTCCTATTAGGCAACTTTAGTATTTTTGTAATACTTATCTCTCCAATCTGGATATCTTCCTTCTAGCCAGACAGCTCCCATAGTGGGAATAAACGGAGCAGCATTAACATTAAACCGAAATTTACCTTTCATACGCAAACTATATGATATTTATTTTATAACTTGAAATTACATTTCTCCAATATCTGATTAAAATCGTTATTAAGTATAAACATTTTTATCTATTACTGAAAATGAAGCTCCACAACATAATCAACTTCCATCAATACATTGACATTTTGTATTAACACTTCAACTTGTAACTGTTGATTACCTTTACTGTTATATTTTTAATCGAATTTATTTCCTTTAAATCAGTAAAGTACTTACACATTTTTGGATTGGCCCCTGCCACCGCAACGAATACACTTTCAATTCCTAGCTGGACAAGGTTGGTTCTTGGTACACGGTTTGATGATGATAACGGTGACGATAATGAGTTTCTCCTTCCATATGAATAACGTTCTTTTCTTTTATAGATAATGTTGTAAATCTGGATTGCCTTTAGTTTTAGAATTCAAGCTACTTGCACAAATTAGTTTTAGAATTCAAGCTACGAATATCAATTTGGAGTTTATTAAAAATGGTTCGTGCAGTGACTAAAAAATAATTTTAAAAATTCGTTAGCGCATGACATTTTTATACAGAAATTAGCTATGACAACTCAAGTAGCGATTCCCACTAATTTCAAAATATTTATTCATACGCTTAAAAACATAAAGATGTCCAATGGAAGAAGTCTACTGCTCAAAAATAACGGCCAAGAAGAACTATGTTTATTCTTAACTATGAAATGCATCAACCTAACTTGATCGTCTCAAAATACGTACCACCCCAGCAACATATACCCAGCAACATATACCATAACGCAGTCTGGATTCAATTAAGGCATGATAGAATATTTTAGGAGTACCAGGTGGACAGTGTGACCGCAGTAGATACATTTGCTAATTCCAGAATGAAGAGAGTTTGTTAATTCTTCCAGTCTAATCTACAATCAACGTTTAGACCCAAATATTTAATGTTAGCAACATATTCATTAGGCAAGCATTTATCAATGCACGGGCCGTCCCTAGGGCAATGCCGGTCATGATAAATTATGTCATTATTAAGCGAACTCTTATCATTCATACCTTCGTAATGTCTTCTTACTTTATAATTAGAACTGCTTTTATTCAAAAATTATTATACGTTTAGCAAGATTGAAATGAAGTTGAATGTATTGAAATGGTAACTTTCAATGCAAAGATTCAATTCTTTAATCTCAAAAATGGTTAGTTTTTTAATTCAAATTATCAGTTTTTTATATTAACAGCCCAAAAACAAATTAAAGATTTGAAGAGAATGTAACAACGAGTTGATTAAAACTTGAATAGGGTTTGATAATGTCTGGTAAAAAAAACCTACTAAAATAACCAGCAAAATACATTCAAATTTGATTTGAAACTAACAAGGAATTTGTGCTAACGTCATTAACATATGCCGAGAGAAACATAAAGCTTGAACTAAATTCCCGCAGTTTCTCTTTTTCAGTAGAATTAAAAAAATAAAAAATAAATTTCCCCACGATTTTAACTAAGCAGCAAAATTAAGCGACATTTACAATCTTTTAATGTCTAAATTTATTTAGATAACTAAGTAAAGTCTTAAAATATTGTAAACTACTTCTGTTGAGCAAAAAATGCTAAATTCGCATTTGCTATAAGCAATGTTAATTTATGCGTGTAATCATACTGAAAACACGGTATTTTTGTAAACAATTGTTACATTGTAAGAAACAGTAAATACGTTATGTATGCGAGTATGTAAATTTGACAAATATAAACGATTTCATTGAAACCTATATACTTATATATAGGGACATGTTTTTATAACTCACATCACAAAGCAGCCGGTATTTCTTTGATGAAGGCCAGTACATATGATATTAGCCAATCTAAATACTCGCCACCTGTATTATTGTTTGGTTGAAAATATTTCAAAAAACAGTACCGACAAAATTAAATGAATCTTTATTGCAATTAACTTTTAAAAATTAATTTAATTTAGGAATTATCTTAACTTTAAAATATAAATTATTAATTAAAAATTAAAGGGTTCAAAATACTGAAATCCTAAAAATTTCTTAAACTTTAGCATTTTTCAAAATAGGAAAATTTGAAATTTACAAAATAAACCTTTTAATTATAACAGAATCAAACTTAATTGTTAATTATTTTTTTTGGTGAGGCTAAGTAAGTTTTTACCAAAATTTGTTTTCTTCCAGTAAAGAATTGCAAGTAAACAGAAATCACAACCTTGGCCACTGAAATAACAAGCTCCAGGCAGAAATAACGCCTTCTTAGCATAGGTGCGTCTAATTGAAATATGTTTATTTCTGCCAATGGACCGTCCTAATTGTAAAGATGGTGTTAGGAAAGGAAATCGAACAATTTCAATCAGTTAAAATAATCAAAATATAATTATAGAACGGCAATACGTACAATACACAAAACCATGTAATCTGTTATGGGATGTTTAGAGTCGGATAAATGGTCATCATAGTTTGACAGATTCGAGCTGTAAGTACCTATTAGCCAATGATGTACAAGAGAAGCAACATTAACGTGCTAAATTTTTAACGCTATGCGGACCAAAATTATAAGATTTATTGTGCTCATTGGAATCACCAAAAAAAGGTAAGCGAAATCACTTTAAAAGAAACAAAGCAAATATTAACCAACCATTTCTCACCTCGGCCGTCGGTATCTCCGCTTTTTACAAATTTTTCAAACGGGATCAACAACCGGATGAATGTTTGCATCATAAGTAGCTGAACTTAGACGACTTATTGCAAATTTGGGAATTCCCTAGACCGAATGATTCAAGATCGGCTTGTATGTGGGTTACGGGACGAGACATTTCAACGGAGCTTCCATTCAGAGATACAACTTGGTCTTTATATGGTATTATAGATTCCCTACAACGAGTTTGTCGATCTGCCGTTAAACCAACCTCATCGAACAATTCACACGAACAGCACAGCAAAATGAAGTTGAAATTTGGAGTAAATCAAATATTGCCCCCTGTTAATATTATGTTATCTCGGACTTAAAACCATATTTGGCCAGCCGCAAAGCCAGATATTGCCAAGTGTGAATTACAGCTGTTCGATTTTTAATTAATTAAGGTCAACGTATCATGCAACGACATCGAAATGTGTAATCTTTCCTTCATAATCGTAGATGGAATTCGCACAAATGTTTTGGGGTGCAATTGGTTTTCGCCATTGGGAATAATTTTACAAGGCGTCAACCTCAACGGAAACATCGCCTATCCAAACTGTAGTTCCAAATTTTCTTATTTGTTTTCTAAGAAACTGGGTTGTTACACAGGCTAGCCAAAAAAATCAACCAATTCGTTATCCGTCAAGCCGTATACCATTGGCAACAAGTGATTAGTCGAAGCTGAATTAAATCGTTTACCCGAGCAAGACATTTGGGCCACTTCAATTGTTCTGATTCAGAAAAGAGATGGCAGCCTAAGTATTAGCGGGGATTATAAATCCACCTTGAACAAGGCTTTAAAGCCGCATTGTTTCCAAATTCCGGCTATCAAAACACTATTCGCTTCGATTGTCGGAGGCCAAAACTTTCCTAAGCTAGATTTAGCACAGGCATATCAGCAATTGTCAGTCGACGAGAAATCATCATTACTCCAGACAATTGTTATTCAAAAAGGTGCGTTTAGTGTAATCTGGCTTCAATTTGGTATTTCGTCAGCACCTGGAATATTTCAGTCTTTCATCGAAAATCTTCTGAGAAATATTCCAGGAGTATTACCGTACTTCGATGACATAGTCACAGGACATACTGAAATGGAACTTGCTGGAAATTTTTTCGCGTTTTGACAAATCTGGCGTACGTCTACGTCGAGATAAATACAAATTTAGAGTTCCATCAAACGATTTTCTTGGATTTAAAATAGATGCTGTGGGGATCGGACCTACATCCGATAAAATCCAAGCCATTCAAAATGCACGGCAACCTGATGGCATACGATTATAAGTAATCCAGATTTTTTAAGTCGTCTTCCACTGTCAAACTCATCAACAACGCACATCCATGAAAACATTCTGAGCATCAAGGTGGCATCAATGTTGGTGGCCCAACATCGATGCTGACTGCCAACACGTCGTGGCATTTGTCGTCGTGGTGCATTTTTGGGAATCAATCAAAACTCCTTGGTCACTCGTAATTTTGATCGTTGTTGATTCTTATTACAATTGGTTGGAAGTAAGCTACGTCAAATCAACGTCCTCGAATTGTGGAATAGAATTATTCCGAGTGCTCTTCGCGATACATGGGCTTCCGGGCACCATTGTTTCTGACAATGTCACCGCTTTAACCTCAGAAGCATTCCGAATATTTTGTGAAGATAACCTTATAAGACATATCCATTGTGTACCTTTTCATTCTTCTTCAAATGTACAGGCCGAGAGAATAGTCCAAACCACATAGCTCAGACATTAAACGACTCGTCCTATAATCGTCAAATTAAGACCAACTTCAATAAGATTCATTCAAAATACATTGCAGTGACAAAAAACAAAGAGACATGAAATCAAATCGATTTAGTAATTATCTGCACCAAAATGGATAAATTGAGTAGTAATAGAATGTAAGGGGTCCATTTCGTATAAACAACTGGGCATTGGAGTTGCGTACGAAAGTACTAATAATTAATAATGATCAATAATCAAGAGTAAAAACATTAACATTATTCTTCAGTCTTTTTGCGACTGTTCATCGAGCAATAATTGGTTTAATCTTCAATATACATACATTCTGTCAAAAAAGTACCGGGAATTGTTAATTTGATATACAAATTAAAATTTGTTTTTTTCCTAGATTGGTAGGACTGCACGGCGAATTTTAAGATGAACGAAATTAATGAACAAAGAGTTTGCCTTAAATTTTGTGTTGCAAACGAGATTTCCTGTGCGGATGCGAAAAAAGTGACATAAGTGGAATTATGGAACAAAATCGTGGATTTTACACGACGATGACGCACCATCACACCGAGCTACGATTGTGAACGAATATAAGGCTAACAACTCAATAAATACCATCGATACCACCACATTCGCCTGATTTAGCGCCAAGTGACTTCAATGTTTCAGAAAAATTGCTACTCTGTGGCCGTTTTGACTCCATTAAAGCCATAAAACAAAATTCGGCGTGCGAACTGAAGGCCCTCCAGGAAAGTGCCCATAAAAATGTTTCGCTGATTGAAAACACGTGGGCATATTTGTATATCCTCGAATGGGGAATACTTTGAGGGCGACAAAATAAATTTTTATGAATAAACTTAAAATTTGTGTTTTATTAAACAATTCCCGGTACTTTTTTGACAAAATGTATATAAATAGTCATTCAAATATATGAAATTATTAAAAATAAAAGTGGTCGTGAAGAATAGTAAACTAAGCAAATTTTTATTTAATCCGGATATCTGCGGATAGCTGATTTTACATTTCTGCAGCCTCTAAATCAAACGAAAATTGGGGAAAATCTAACAGTTATGTAAAAGCTAATTTTCGATTAATTTCAAAATTTAAAATTTTTAAATACCCCCTCAACAATATCAATAAATTTTAATAATTTGGGACGAAAAATCTCAATTTCAAGTAAAAGCTTCAAAATAAAAATTTAAATTATTTAGATCGTGGTTAATTAAATAATTTAAATGTTTATTTTATAGCTATTTTGAAAATAAGAGTTGCTCAAATTTTTCGTCTCAAATTTTTAAAATTTTAAACCTTTAGCATTTTATTTCCAAAATTTTTAATTTCAAACTACTTATAACAATTTTCAAAATTATAAATGTAAATTTTAGCTTTCCCTTCAAAAGTTGCACGGTTAGTGATTCAAGTTAAAAAAATCGCTGAGCAGTTGTCGTTGTTTCTTAAAAGAATATACTTAAGAATAGCCTCTGACAGTCAAGTAATACCAGAATGAGCAGTATTTTAACAATTTCGGCCTTTTCGAACCCAACCGCCTGCGGTCTACAACATATTTTAAAGAACAGAGGGCTTGTTGGTTGACGGATTTGATTCGTGTTTTAACAGTCAACCCAGCTTCCTATCATCGACGAATAGCAACACACGCAACTCCAGAACATGTAAATGTCATATTCTATTTTGGGCTGAATTGTAGACCTATTTAGTATTTTTTTAATAAATTTCTTTATTAAAATTTTATACTGATGTAAATGTCAGTATCAAAAAATTAATTTAGATATGTTTCAACTTTAAAGTGGCTTAGTGACTTGTTAGGGACTTCTACAAGAGAGCCATGCAGAAGAACATTTCAGGTTTGTTAACTAGTTTAAACCTCGATGAAACTCAGATTTTGTAAAAAATTTTAAATTTATATTTAACTTAACATTTCACGAAATAGCGAATATTTTGAGAATTTATCTCTAAGTTTTTGAAATTCGCCAAAATTTAAATTGAAACTAACTTTATATTGAAACTAAGTAATGCTTTCTGTTTAACCGAATTTTTTTTCAAAGCACTTTCAACTTCAAGAAGTTAAAAGTTACAATTGACAACTAAGAACTAAGACAACATTTGTTCCGAATTAAAAAGAAACGACCTCCCCCTCCTTAATTATTTCAATCCATATGGAAAACTTTTCGAATTTAGGGATTTAGCGGAGGAATTTGAAACTACTTGTTCTGAAGTAAGTTCTGAAAATTAATGAACAATTTTTACCAATAATGAAAATGAATGAAATTTGAAGATTCAAATATTAAAATTTCAAGAATTCTGAAAATAAATTTTGAAATTTTAAGTCAATTTGAATTGTATTTGGAATTTTAAGAACATGAGAATTGAAAAATTTGATTCAAGAATTTTTAAGATTTGCAAGATTTTTATCTGAAATTTAATTTAACATATTCTGATTAATGAGATAAGAAAAATTTTTAAGAATCAAGAAATTTAAAAAATTAGGAAAGTCCTTAAAAAAAATTCATTGAAGAGTGATATAGTTTAACAATTATTCCGAAGGTTTCGACCGAAATGTTTGGGTTTTGAGAATTTCAAAACTAATAAATACTGAATTTTTAAGTTTTGCCATTCAGGTGAAAAAAATCTGGAACCTAAATTTTTTAGAAAATTTTAATTAAAGACATTACGGGACGAATACGGAGGGAATTTTAATTAATTTTTTAATTTAAATTTTTTTTTATAAAATTTTAAGTGTTTCTAGATTTTCTGAATTTCTTAAATTTGTAAATTTTCAGAGAAATTTAATTTTTTGTCGAATTTCAACTTTTAGAATTTCTATATAATAAAAATGTCTATAAGAATCGTTCAAAGAATTTCTTAACTGACTAAAATATTTCCCGAATTTGTGGAAACGGTTTGAAAATTTTGGCCGAATTAAAACAAATCCTTCCCATCCTTCTCTTTAATTAAAAACTTTTACAATTTAGGAATTTAACGGAGGAATTTGAAAATATTAGAATTATTCAGAAACGAGTTGCGAAAATTAATGAACAATTTTTTTCAATAATGAAGATGAACGGAATGTGAAGATTCAAATATTAAAATTACAAGGATTCTAAAAATAATTTTTTGAAGTTTGAAAATTTTGCATATTTGAAATTTTAAAAATTTGAGAATTGAAAAATTTAATAAACTTTGAAATTACAAGAAATTTGGAAATTCTAGCTGACATTGTTTCAGTCGGTTGTCTGAAATTTAGTTTTACATATTCCGATTAAGTATCAGATACTTATCAATTTTCAAGAATCGAAAAAATTAAAAAATAAGGGAAGTTCTTGAAAAAATTCATTGAAGAGCGATTGAATTTAACAATTACTGAAGGTTTGCCCGAAATGTTTGTCTTTTAGGAATTTCAAACTAATTTTAAAGTTTTGCAATTCAGGTAAAAAAAATCTGGAACCTAAATTTTTTAGAAAATTTTAATTAAAGAAGACATTAAGGGACGAATACGGGGGAAGTAAAGAAGCTATGTTTTTATAACAAAATACTTTTAAATTTTAAATTTTTTTTATAAAATTTAAACTCTTTTTAGATTCTCTGAATTTCTTAAATTTTCAGAGAAATTTAGTTTTCTGTCGAATCTCTACTTCCAGAATTTCTATATAATAAAAATGTCTATAATAATCGTTCGAGGAATTTCTTAACTGACTAAAATATTTTCCAAATTTGTGGAAAACGGTTTGAAAAATTTGGCCGAATTAAAAAAATTACTTCCCATCCCTTCCCCTAATTATTTCAATTCAAACGAAAAACTTTTACAATTTAGGAATTTAGCGGAGGAATTTGAAAATATTAAAATTATTCAGAAACGAGTTGCGAAAACTAATGAACAATTTTTTTCAATAATAACGATAAACGGAATGTGAAAATTCAAATATTAAAATTACAAGGATTTTAAAAATAAATTTTTGAATTTTGAAAATTTTGAATATTTGGAATTTTAAGAATTTGAGAATTGAAAAATTTGATAAACTTTGAAATTACAAGAAATTTGGAAATTCTAGCTGACATTGTTTCAGTCGGTTGTCTGAAATTTAGTTTTATATATTCTAATTTTCGTATACGAGTAAGTAAAGTTTTTAAGAATCGAAAAGATTTACAAAATGAGGAAAGTTCTTTAAAAAAATTTTTTGAAGAGCGATAGAATTTAACAATTAAAGCTTGCCCGAAATGTTTGGGTTTTGGGAATTTCTGAACTAACAAATGAAGTTTTGCAATTCATGTGAAAAAAAAATCTGCAACCTAAGAAGACCGGGCCGACTCTTTCTAGATTCTCTGAATTCCTTAAATTTTTCAGAGAAACTTAATTTTCTGTCGAATTTCGGAACCTCCAGAATTTCTATATTAGGATTTCTACATTAAGAAAAATTTGTATATCGTTCGATGATTTTCTTAACCGACTAAAAAATTTCCCGAGTTTATGGAAGACGGTTTGAAAAATTTGTCCCGAATTACAAAAGAAACGTCCTCTCCTTAATTATTTCAATGCATATGCAAAAATTTTCGAATTTAGGAATTTAGCGGAGGAATTTGAAAATATTAAAATTATTCAGAAATGAGTTTTTCAATAATGAAAATGAACGGAATTAAAACGGAATATTAAAAATTACAAGAAATCTGAAAATAAATTTTAAAATTTGAAAAATTTGAATATTGAAATTTTAAGAATTGGATAATTGAAAAATTTGACAAACTCTGAAATTGCAAGAAATCCTGTGAGTGCTAGTAGAATTTAAAAATTATTCCGAAAACTAACCCGAAATTTTTGTCTTTTGGGAATTGCAATTCACATGAAAAAATTAAAAAAATCTGGAGCTTAAATTTTTTAAAAAATTTTAATTAAAGGAGACAATACGGGACGAATACAGGGCGGAATTAATCGGCAGAGTTTCATCAAATTTGCTCCCGATTTGTTGTTACAAAATCTTCTTTGAGAAAAACACTCAAAACCATAGCACCGCTCATCTAATGAAAAACATAACATTTTCAACCAAAACTTATATAAGATAGACACTGACAGGCGAATAATCAAGCGCGATCACAATGTGTGATTTATTCTAAATTGACAATAACAAAATACATATAAAAAAAACTTGATTGTCATGACATTCAAATTTGTTTTAACAACAACCATCACTTTGAAATAAAAAGTAAAAAAAGTAAAAAAATATTGCACTACACAAATAAATACAAAATGTTCTGAACAAATAAATAATAATCGTCACCATATAAATAAATAAAGTAATGATCATTTAATTTAGTTCGTCAAAATTATAATTCCGCCATTTAAAAATTATGAATAGATCATTTTCAATAATAATCTGGTGTTTATATGGTGGCATTGTTTGTATTGTTATGAGCGAACAATCATCAGCGTCATCATATGAACGGTGATCATCATACAAATACAAAGACACAGTTCAATTTGAATGATCGTGATTTAAAAACAAAAATAAGAAAAATAATAATAAGCATTTAAACTTAAAGACGGATCGATTAGCGATCGTACACTTACCTTGTGAATATTGAAATTTTGAATGTTTTTTATTTTATTGTTTGTTTTTCTTTTATTTTTATGTTTTATTCGATCGATTTATGTTCCTTGATCGTATGTATTTATTGTAAAAAACAAAAAGTCATATTGCAAAGAAATGGATTTTCTGAGCAAATACACAAACAAAATGAAGACGGCTTTAAAAAGAAAGCAAGAAAGAGAAAACTAAATTAAAATATTTTTATTTTAAAAATACACAATACAAAAACAAAAAATAAAAATAAAAACAATTTCGAGATCGAGACGAGACACGAAAAAAAAATCACGATTAGTGTTCTCTTTCTTGCCTCATATGATCATCATCATCATAATCAACACTACTACTTGATCAAACATAAGTTTTTTTGTGCTGCTTTTTGCAAAATCAATTTTGTGGTTAGATTTCTTGACATTCGTTTATTATTATTATTATGTGTATGATCAACATTAAACATGTAAGATCATCATTTTCACTTTTAATATTTAATGATCATCATCATCATCATAATCATCGTGTCGTTGTCTATCTCTCGCCTCGGCTCTATGAAATATTGTTGTGGTATGGAAATGATCTTTTGTGAAAAACGTGTTGATCGCGATCGTATACAAAAAAAAAAAAAAAAATCACAGAATTAACGACACAACAAAGCAATTATTCTATTGTTGTCTCTTTTTATTTTGTACAAATCTTGTATTTTATTTTATTTTGATCAAACTCTTTTACAGCAACACCACCAAACACACACCGTACAAAATAATATTCACACAACTTGTTAACGAAATACAAATCTTATGATCACTTTAAATTAAAAAAAGAAACAAACTTGTTGCTTCCTATATTTATTTATTTAAATAAATTATTTTTATTTTATTTATTACAACACACCACCTTTTTACATATTCAATTTTTTCTTTTTTTTTTCTAAAGTTGTGTACAATCACCACCACTCGACCATTTTTAAGACGATCATCTCACATTTTTTTTTTTTTTTAATATATTTTTTAACAAAACAACACACCACCAAATAAAACAAAATTTAAATCACTCAAATCGTCAAGTTCGATTTGTAAAAAAAAAAATAAAAACAAAACAAAGAATTTACTAATTAAAACAAAAATTTTAATTAATCAAAATGATTAACGGAAAATTGTTTTATTTCTTTGCTCTCTCAATTTTATTAATTCAATGGAATTTTACGATTACGACGACGATAAAAGAAAATTTATTTTGATACACCATTCATAATAATAATATAATGTCAAGTCAACCCCGTTATGTGGCTCGAATCAAACTAAATTACGATTACGATTTTTGTTTTGTGAACGAAAAATAAAAAATAAAAAAATTTATGAATTGTAAATTTTCGAACGCATACAACGGTATGAATTTCGCATATATGTATACAAAATGAGTTTTTGTTAATGTATGTTGTCGAGTGAGAATTGCTTTTCGCGTTTTTTTTTTGTTTTTCTTAATATTTTGTTTGTGTATTTGATAAGAGACGACTACGATGGCACACATGTATACACAGTTGAAATGCAATTGTACAAATGGTTATGTTTGTCACTTTCTTATCGGAAAAGAAAATGTAAAACAAACGAATAATATAGCGGTTCATTCACCCACACATTGGGATTTTATGTTTTTAATAATTTTTATAGTACGTTTTTTATGGTATGATGGTGGATTTATTGGAAAAGTAAAGTTTCTAACCAATTTAAATGATTTCTGTAGTGACATCTTGTGTACGCTTTTAATAAAGTTTAATGCTTTTGGTAGGTTTTGGTAAAAGTTTCTAGTGCGGATACAAACCGTTAGCTATAAAATAAATTATAGATTGCCAAGGCAATTTCTTGTGGAAGGTAAAATTGTAGTTTTGCCTGAAATTTTAATCGATTATTTTAGAAAATTAGTAAATAGCGAAGTGGAGAATTAACAACCAACAAGTTTTATTTCCAGACAGCTACAGTGGAAATTAGGGAATGGATTGTCACCGAAAATATATATTAGAGAAGCACAAATCTTAAGCTTGTGTCACTTACCAAACAAGGGGAAATTGAATCGAATATTCGTAGGCTGCAGTTGGTGTACGACAAGTATCACCAGGTCCAATTGAAAATTGAGATCAATAATGAAACAGCATCAGCTGATCGTAAAAAATAGAAAATCAAGCAAGGGAATCAATTAATTTTGAGTCAACAGCTAATAGTACCCAGATAGATCAAAACATTCCGTCTATGACAGTAAAGTTGCCTGAGCTCAAATTACCTACCTTTAGAGGTTATGAAAGTGATTGGCTTGCATTTAGGGATATTTATAGAGATCGTATACATAACAAAAGAACCATCGATGCCACGGTTAAATTTTTACATTTAATATCACACATTCGTTCTGGTAAAGCATATCATTTGATTGAAAGTTTACCTGTTACTTCAGGTAACTATGAAGTAGCATGGAAAACTCTTTGCGATATATATATAATAATGCTATTCTTATTCAGAAATCTCATATGAGCAAATATATGAAATCGGGATCGGTACGTAATTCTGTTTTTACAAAAATCTGGTTTTCGAAATTTTAGTTTTTCGAAAAATTCTGCTTTGAAAAATTCCGTTTTACAAAATTCTGTTTTATAAAATTCTGCATTTTTAAAAATAATTTTTGCCATTAACTTATGCATATGCATCTATTGTCTACTCAGATAAAATAATTGCTGTTCGGTGCTGGGTCCATTCTTATGGAATATTATTTACAATGGTGTGCTTAGATTTCGTATACCTGAGGAAGCAACAGCGGGAGACGTTGTGGTTTTTGTTGGCCATATTTAAGGGCGAATCAGAAAATATCTGTAACGGAGCCTTAGCTATTACCTAGCAATGGTTATCTAAGATAGGACTGCTGTTAACCAAACATTAGACGGACGTGATATTAATTTCGAGCCGGAAAAACTTGGTTGAACCGCTAACAAGGTGAAGTCGACTTCTACCCTGCCCCGGGTGTCCGGACTGTAAGGGAGACAATGCAGAACGTGTGTTTTTCTTTTGCCCTTGACTCGAGGAAGCTAAACAAAAAATCTGAAGTAGGTTTAGGCAACACCCGACTACGAATAACATCATCTTACGTAGTTACGGTGCCTTGAGCGCGTGAGGAAAACCAATAGTGGTTCATAACATTATAACTGGATGAAAAATTGAATAGATAAAAAATAAAAATTAATAAGCTCCGATCAAACCCCACCTCCCGAAGTAATACAAGCGGTGTTTTCGGGGGACAAATGGCTAATGAAAGGAAGATGCTAGCCGTGTATTCTGAGTATTTTCAACCACCTTCCGATAAAAACGCACACACACCCACACACTTTGACACGCTCACTTACACACACATACATATAGACACAGAGAGACACACACACACACATACACACACACACAATCCGGTCCATGAGAGCAGTGTATGGAGGAACGCAGATAGCAACACTTAGCCTGCCTGTGGAAGTAGCTAACAAGCTTCTAGCGATTGGCAAAACCCGTATAGGTTGGGTCTCCTGCCGCATACGCACAAAGCTGAAGCCAACAAGATGTTTCAAGTGCATGGATTTTGGACATATGGCGAGTAAGTGTCAGAATGAAGAGGATTAATCGAAGAACTGCTACAGATGTGGAGAACAGGGTCATATCGCCAAGACTTGCAAAAAGGAACCGAAGTGTCTACTCTGCCAGAAAAACAAGGAAAACGATTCGAAACACGCTGCTGGTAATAGCAAGTGTCCATCGTTTCAGAAGGCGCTGAGAGATATTACGCGTAAATGAAATTTCTACAACTCAACCTAAACCACTGTAAGACAGCCCAAGAGCTACTAATGCAGACAGTCCGTGAGCTGGAAATAGATGTGGCAATTCTAAGTGAGCCGTATCAGGATATGCACCCTAGCGTGTGGACTAAAGATGCTTCTGGTAAAGCGGCTATCTGGACCTGCGGTAGACCATCGCTGCACCTAAGAGCTATTCAAACCGAGACCGGATTTGTACGAGCTGAAATATGCGGGATACATATATACAGTTGCTATATACCCCCTAGCACTGGTATGGTAGAATACGGTATGATCCTGGATAAGATTGCGGACGATACCAGAGAAAGGATCCAGGTCGTCATTGCGAGTGATTTTAACGCTTGGGCAATTGAATCGGGCTGTCTCAAAACTAACCCTAAAGGTACAGCACTCCTCGAAGCACTGGCCTCATTGGAGTTATCACTAATGAACACAGGCTCACAACAAACTTTCCGTAGAGGTGGCATCGGCTCAATTATAGACCTTACCTATATAGCAGTAGCATAGCTCGTATGGCATCATGGGTGGTCAGTGATCGATACACGCACAGCGATCATCTGGCCATAGTATATGAGACTACCACGGCGGCGGAAAAACGACGGAAAAAGCAGCTGAAAAACAAAAGGATGGGTTGGAAGACAACCACCTTTGATAAAGGGCTTTTTGTAGCAGCACTGGAAAACGTAAAAACATCTGGGTCAGCATCAGTCAGAGCAACCCAGCTTATGGGGTGTATCAAGGATGCCTGCGATATATCCATGTATAGAAGATCCTTCAGAGGACAACAAAAACCCGTATACTGAAAAGGAGAAAGTATCATCGAGCTAGAGGCAGAGAAACATACGCAGATCGGCAACGTATATACACAAACAAGCGCAAAGGACTTAAGAAGGAAATAATTAAAAGCAAGCGCTTATGCTTTCTGGAATTATGCAAGGATGTCGACAACAATCCCTGGGGTACAGCATATAAGCTGGTTACGAAGAAGATGAGGAGCTGTAGCCAACCAACTTCCCCGAGCTACTAAAAAATATAGTTAGCACTCTCTTCCCGATGCAAATAAACGCAGGACGCCCCACGTACGAAATTGCGGAACGCCACCCACCTGCGCCGGTATCAGAAGAGGAGATAATCGAGGCCATAGCGAACATCGGAGATAATAAGGCACCGGGTCCAGACAATACCCTAAATCTTGTCTTTAAGGTGGCAGTTAGGCAACACCTACAGACATTTGTGGAGTTGTACAACACGTGTCTGCTAGAAGGAGTTTTCCCAGATCAGTGGAAGGTGCAAAGACTTGTACTCTTGCCTAAGGGAAACAAGCCTCCGGATGATCTATCTGCATACCGCCCTCTTTGCATGCTGGATACTGCAGGGAAAATGCTAGAGCGGATAGTCTGCAATCGGCTGGAACTAGAAATAAGTGCTGCAGGTGGAATCTCCCCACACCAATATGGGTTTAGGAAAGCGCGCTCGACGATTGACGCCATCCGAGTGGTGAAAGAAGTAGCTTAGGATGCCATTGAGGGAAAACGCTGGAAAGATGGGGCCAAAAAGTATTGCTTGATTGTTGCATTAGACATCAAAAATGCTTTTAACTCTGCAAACTATAGCAAAATACTTGGTGCTCTAAGAGATTTTGAAGTTCCACTATACCTCACATAAATTATTGCTGATTACTTCAGTAATAGAATTTTGCGTTATGAAACCGATGAGGGTACAAAGCATTACGAGGTGACAGGGGGGTCCCGCAGGGTTCAGTGCTTGGCCCAAAACTCTGGAACATCAAGTATGATGGAGTTCTCCGATTGTGCTTCCCAGAAGGAGTGAAAATATTGGGATTCGCAGATGATATTGCGGTCCTTATTGTAGCAAAGCGGCTTGAGGAAGTAGTAGAGAGCACTAGCAGGGCTGTTGGAATCATCCAAAGTTGGCTAACGTAAGTTGGTCTAAGCCTAGCTCACCAAAAGACAGAGGCAGTGACCTTAAATGTAGGCGGATATACGATTGTATCCAAACCATCGATAAAATACCTAGGTGTCATAATTGATGCGAGGTTCACGTTTAAGGAACATCTTTGTTACGCGAGTGAGAAGGCTGCAAAAGCAACCATCGCCATTAGTAGGATAATGCTAAATGCAGGAGGCCCGAGACAAAGCCGTAGGAAGTTACTAGCTGGAGTTGTAAAATCTATTTTATTATATGGAGCACCTATTCGGGCTGACGCAATGAGGGTAAAAGCCTACAGCCGTGCCATGGAATCAGTGTATCGACTTTGCGCACTAAAAGTCTGCAGCGCCTTTAGAACAGTGTCGGGTAACGTAGCATTGGTGATTGCAGGTATGGTTCTGATCGACCTACTGGCCTGTGAGGCGGTACGATACAGCGGGAGCCAATACAGCGAAATGCCAGCCGCTGAAAAACATAAAATCGTGAGGCAACATAGTATGAGAGAATGGCAAAACCGCTGGGACAGCGCCCTGAATGGACGATGGACACATCGCCTAATAGCAAATATTGCATTATGGGTGGAAAGGAAGCACGGTGATGTTGATTGTTACTTAACACAAATGTTCAGTGGACACGGATGCTTTCGAGCATACCTGCACAGATTTGGGCACGAAAGCGAACCATTCTGCACCAGCTGCTTAGAAAAGGTTCCGGAAGATGCAGAGCATGTCTTCTTCAAATGTGAGCGTTTCTTCTCTGAGAGGGACCTAGTGAGGAGAGTATTTGGCGAAATACTAACACCTGAGAATGTGGTTGGGCACATGGTGAAGTCACAAATGAAGTGGAACGCTGTGTGTACCATGGCAGCGAGTATAATGAAAGAACTGCGAAGATTGGAACGGCTTAGGAGCATGCAATGAGGGGATTTTAGCCTGTCTACTCCCCTGTGAAATAATACTTAACGGTGGTCCCGCAGGGGGGCGCGAGAAATTGGGGTTAGGGTTTAGTCGGTAAAAATCCGACACTTTTACATGTTCGAAAATGGTTCACATGTAAGGTCTTTTGAAGATTCCCCCTCCACCAAGAAAAAAAAAAAAAAAACACACACACACACACACACTAATAAAGTTACAGGCACACACACCTATAAACACATACACATACACACCCATACACACACAAACTTACACACACATACACACATTTAGGCATCACGATTGATGCAAGACTTTCATTCAAGGAGCATATTAAATACATGAGCGACAAAGCAGCTATAGTAAATGCCGCTCTTTCACGTTTTAATGCCGAATTTGGGGGGACCTAGACAGAGCCGTCGGAGATTGTTGGCCGGTGTCGTCACATCCATCTTATTGTACGGTGTTCCTATTTGGGCAGATTCACTGAGAATCAAAGCCTATAGCCGAGACATAAATTCAGTATACCGGAGGTGTGCACTACGAGTCATCTGTGGGTTCCGCACTATATCAGATGATGCGGCGTATGTGGTAGCGGGAATGACCCTAATTGCTCTTTTGGCAAAGGAGCGACAGCAAATATACCAACACGGAGTCCAAGGAACCAGGTCGATGACTAGAGAGGATCGTAATCTTGTGAGATCGGAAATAATTGCTGAATGGCAGCAACAATGGAGTTCATCAGGAAAGGGTAGATGGACATATCGTCTCATTCCTTCGATTGGCGAGTGGTTAAACCGACGACACGGAGAAGTTAACTTTTACTTGACGCAGTTGTTGACAGGACACGATTGTTTTCGTGCATACTTGGAAAGGTTCGGCCACGATGATTCACCTGACTGGCCGAGCTGTACAGGTATACCGGAGGATGCGGATCATGTGTTATTCATATGTCCGAGATTCGATGAAAGAAGGAAGTGCTTGAGAAGGCGATGGGGCAACGGCCGACGCCGGAGAATACAATTGCACTAATGCTGGGTTCGGCGGAGCACTGCTACGACGTTATTTATGCCGGAGATGTGTTATATATCGGTAGTAAATTGGCCGATGAAATCAAGATGTCGTCATTGTCGCGGTGATGCTTTTCCTGGATTTTGTTTAAACGCGTAAATTAACGGTTTATGATCCGTGTACAGTGTGAACTCACGACCTTCTAACAAATATTTGAAGTGCTTGATGCCAGAATAAGCTGCAAGCAACTCTCTGTCATAAGCACTGTACCGTTGTTGGGTTTCGTTCAGTCGTACTGAGAAGAAACTAAGTGGTTGCCAAGCACCTGCAACATACTGCTGGACCACAGCCCCAATCGCTGTGTCCGATGCGTCGACTATAATAGCTAACCTAGCTGTAGATGAGGGATGTGCAAGTAACGTCGCTTGATATAGTTTATCCTTACAATTATCGAAAGCTTGCATTGAAGTCTCTGACTATTTAATCGGAGTTTTAATTTGGTCTAGAGCTGCGTTTGGAATGAAACGCCTGTAAAAATTAATCATACCCAAAAATCTTTTGAGATGATTAACTGTAGTTGGACGTTCATAATTTTTTATTATTTCGATTCTTTCCTGTGTGGGTGAAATGCCTTGTTCATTAACCGTATGCCCTAGGAAGATAATCTCGTGTAAAGCAAAAACACATTTATATGGATTAATGATCAAACCATGTTCCGAGAATTTTTGTAAGACAACATTTAGATGTTTCAAATGTTCATCGAAGATTTTGAAGCGATTAAGACATCGTCCAAATAGACAAAGCAAAAATTGAGGCCTAACAATATTGAATGCATCAATCTTTGAAAAGTTTGTGCTGCATTTCTAAGGCCAAAGGTCATTTTAGTGAACTCGAATAAACCAAAGGGTGTCGTAATGGCAGTTTTTCTAATATCGGAAGGTTCGGTCTTAATTTGATGATACGCTTGAACAAGGTCTACGGACGTAAATATTGTGCACCCTTCAAGCTGATACGAAAAATCTTGAAGGTCTGGTATCAGATATCTGTCTGGAACCGTGATATTGTTCAACGCCCTGTAATCGCCACATGGTCTCCAGGTACCATTTTTTTCATTACTAAATGTAATGGACTCGACCAAACTCTGCTACTGGGACGACAAATGCCCTGTGACATTAACTGTTCGAATTCTTGTTTTGCGATTTTTAATTTGTCCGGTGCTAGTCTTCGCGTTTTACAAGCTGTTGGTGGTCCTATTGTCTCTAAACGGTCTGTTACTGAATGTTTGACTAAATTCTTACTTAAGGCGACATTTGAAATTTTATGAAATTTGGAAAGTAGATTTTGAATTTTGGGGTGCAACCGTGACTTGTCGAACAATGATAGAGCTTGTTCTGCATCGTTGGTTATGGAACCTTTGACAAACAAGGAGGTTAATGGGTCAATTACCCTCTGTCCTTGGATGTCAACTAACAACCCGGTATGCTTCAGAAAATCTGAGCCTATCATTGGAATGGTCACATCCGCTATAATGAACTCCCACATAAATTCCCTACATAATCCAATGTCCAATTTCAATAATTTATTGCCGACAGCTTTGACCGGTGTCCCATTGGCTGGTATTTGGCTGGTAGTACCGAAATGTCGGCGCCCGTATCAATTAAGAAGTTTAATTTTGAACGCTTGTCAAAAATGAGCAATCGACTTATGTTGTTTCCATCAATGGCCGCCGTTGCCTGTTGATGGGAACTTAAAAATCCTTCATCTGTTTCGGATTTTTTGGTGCGTCGTAATATTTGCAATCAGGAACACATTTTCTTACATCACTACCATACTTATAATGCGATTAATTTTATTTCGCGAAACCGAACGAGACCGTTGTTTCTGACTATAACCTAAATTACTGTTTGAACGAGACCGTGTATTTTTGAACGCGACGCATAGTTCCGAAATCATGTTTGTTAATTTATCTATTCTTTTGTCAGTTTCTGTTTTTTCAGTGCCGGAGGAAGTTTTCGCGTTTAAATTTGTTGGCACAGTGTATGTCGAAATTTTGTTGATCTGGGAGGTGTTCGATTGAGTAAGCGTTTCCACCAGATTGTCTGCTCGCGTTGCCAGTGTATTTAACTCAATGTCGTTTTCGAATGTAGTTAGTATGAGCTGTACTTGGGGTGAAAGTCTCTTCATCCACAACTGCCTGAGTGTTCTTCGTCAAAAGCTGCTCCAGCGTTGAGACGGAACTTGTTCAGTAGCTGTGATGGCTTCTGATCCCCCAAAGTAAGCCCATGCAACAAGTTATTTAATTTTGATCGTTCGGATTCGCATAATGTCCATATAACTTCATTTTTAAAAATGGTGTAAGGATTTGGTTCTTTATCTCGCAAGATGAGGCCTGCAAATGTCTCGTCGTGCCTTGAATCCAAAGCTGCGACGGCGTGGCTATATCTGGTCTTTTCAGCTCTTATTCCGGATAGCTCAAAAGTTTGCTCCAGTATGTTAAACCATACAGCTGGATTTTGCGTGTACAACACTTGTGGCGGCTTAAAGGTGATGTGTCCTATCTGGTTGTGTGGTATTATGGCGGTTTGTGATGTGTTGGGCAATGTAACTCCTACCGCTGAACTACTGGGAGCTGCTTCAAGTAATCTCAGTCGTAGTTGTTCGTTGACATATGTTGTAGTTCAGACGTATTCATCTGAGGCGGAGTACTCTCCGTATCGTCTGACATGATGTTTACTCACTTAATTTACTCACTTACGGTTCTTAGTACTCACAAAAAAAAATATACCGATTACCGAAATGGGGTGTTTACTTTATTCCAATCTGAGCACCTGCCGCTGGTGGGAGCTATGTCCTCAGATTAAAATAAAAGATTTGGCACGCAACAAAAAGATAAAAGCGAAAAAATTTGTATTGACCCCCTGGTGAATGGTTTGCCCGTAGTGAATCGAAAAAATGAAATTGATTTGCAATATTTGATATAGAAATAAAATGCCGAAATATGCCGAAAAAAAAACAAAAAGGAAGCTCAAGAAAACAGGTAAAGGCGTGTACTTACGATTTTTTCCTCGGTATGCCTGGGTTCTTTGGTCGTAAGAAACCTTTCTGTATTTCTCCCTGAGCGCCTACCTCTGGTGGGAGCTATGTCCTCAGGTTGGAATACAATTTAAAACAAAAATGTCTGATCACGAACTAAAACTAGAGCCGAAACTGAGGTTCCAGTGTCTTCACTTGGTATTGCTGGGGTTGATGTTTGTCCTTTTTAAATTTTATGCAGTTGTCTGCTTTCAATGTTGTTGGCTTTATTTCCGCAAAGAAAATGCACGACAAAGGCTATTCTGTGGCCTATACTATATGTAGTCCGCGATATTAAGCGATCGTTTTCCGCGGTGGTGCGGTTTAGCAAATATGTTTGCCAAGATGGTTTAGGTGTTTGATTTTTATAACATCTTTTGGTGTTATTTATGCCCCTCAGATCACGTCGGGGTCACCACTTTATGGATATAGGTGTCTGAATAAGAGTCTAGAATAAAATGTAGTTGTTTATTTCTTTTTGATCTTTTTGTACTGACCAACTATATTTTTTTTAAACCCAATTTTTACAAATAAAAACAAAAACTACCAGAAAAACATTTATTTCCCAGGCACACCGAGAACCAGCAGTTTTCACTCTTCCATAATTCCTTGAGCTTCTATAATTTTGCACATATTTTGTCGCGAACAAACCATTCACCAAAAATCAGGACGCCACAAGTACATTGATTCATTTACCTATAGATATTGCAATCGTAAATTCTAAATATAAGAAAAACGACCCAAAACAAAGGGGGAGCAGGAATTTCTGCTCGCCGCCCATTAAAGTCACGGAAGCATCAATCACTAATTCTCGATTCAAATCCCTCAATAACAAGGGTAGAACATTATAATCTCAAATATACCGCGAAAACACGTGTAAATGTGATAAACAATAATGACGCCATATCAGAAAAAAAAGAAGAGTGTCGAATGCAATTACTAGTACTAATATCCTAAACAGTAATGCAAAAATTTGTTTAGTGTCAAATATGACTAAACTACCAAAAGATACTGTCGGTACCTCGAGTAATGGTAATAACAACGCGGAAAACAGAACGGTAAATAAATACGACATACCTACATGACAAAGGCCCCTTTAGAGTTACAATACACAAACAAAACTTAAACCTGATAGCGTTAGGTAGAGCGTTTAAATTACGTAATATTGAAAAAGTTGGCCGCAATGGAGCAAATAAGCAAAAATATGGCGAGAATGAGTTTTAATAGCTATAGGGAAGCCAACACGTGCATAACCTCCAAAACCTTAGCAGAAATAGACGGATACAACGCGTTCATTCCGAACAATTTCAATACAACTATTGGGATAATCAAAAACGTTCCCACAGATATGACGACGGATGAAATAAAAGAAAACTTAAAATCGAGTGTTAGGATTGTAGATATTGAGAGGATGACAAAATGGGACGATAAAACAAAAAAATTAACCAATATGGCGAACTAGTAAAAATTTCTTTTAGAGCAAATAATATCCCGAATAATTACTGCGTTCCATTTAACGTGGCAAAGTACACAAAAGGACTTCTGTCTGCACGCAGCTACTCTTGCTAAATTTTATGAGTAGTTTGCTTTTCGAATTTATGGCGACTTCGTTACCAGAATATTTAGTACAACTAGCTAATCCATATTATTTTAATGCAATAATAATGTTTAACAACAAAATTTTAATGCAATAATAATGCTACGTAATTAATAAATTATTTAAAAAATCGAGCCTCAGACATTTTTACAAAAGTAAAACACACGCCCTCTTTTAAGCAAAACCAAATATTTCAGCACTTAGCAGAAACACTGTGTAGTAAATGTAGTACATATGCCCTAACAGAGATGTCACCATATCGACATATTATAGACACATTTGTTTTGATTGCATAAAACAAACAAATGTATATTAACTTGTATGTGATGATATAGCCGAGGTAGTAAGGTGATGGAGTGGAGTGAGAAGGTCTGGAGTTCGAATCTAAGCAAAGCCAACGAAAAAATTTCTTTTTAGATGAAAAATTTTGAATTGTGGATAATCAGAGAGAGGGGATAATTCGATCGTATCAAAATCGCTACAAAAAAAAAAATTTGGTAAAATTCGTGGAAACAAAAAAAAAAAATCAAATTTTGCTTAAAAAACAAAATATAGTCGGAAGTTTGAAGAATCGAACTCCAAACCTTTCGCACAACACTCCTTCATCTTACCTCCAAACCACTCATCTCTATATAATTTCTACTCAATTTTTCGTTTAAATACTGATAAATTCGGACTTAGCGAAAAATCGCATACAAATTTTTGTTATTTTACCAGGCGAACAGAGTTTAAAAAACAACATAATTGTCAGCAACGTGACATTATTTTGTATCAAAGCGTGTCACTTCAAGTTATGTGACATTTGAACATACAATATAAAGTCATATTGCTGACAATTCTACCTTCTTGTAATTTCTGCTCACCTGGTAAATAAAAATTAACTTTTTTTAATTAAAAAGGCAAAATCATTCTAGCAACCACTCAAATAGAAAATTTAGAGCTTTTTATTACAAAAAATAATTCCTTCAACCGCGAGAATTTTTTTTGCCTGTTAAAAAATATTAATTGATTAACATTTTTGTTTTAGCAGGCCAACATAACTCGAAAGAAGCCAAACAAAATTTTAAATTCTTTTAAAAATAAATTGCTCCAACGACGAGGATTGAACTCAGAACCAAAAAAATGGTACACAATGCACTTAACAATCGCACCACCAACCTTTCTAAATTTGATCTCTACACATCATTCATTACAATCTTTTATTATTTTTACGAAAAAAAATGTCAAGTCGAAAACTATTTTATACTGAAAGCTTCATTGTAACACGATAAATAAAGAACAAATTTGTGTATAAGAGGCTGTCCGAAATATCGAATATCTATATATTTACATATTTTTCTTTTCAATCCTGTTTGGAGTTTCCGCCTGGAAGGCTCTCCGCACAGTTTTAAGCAAAACACATTTTTATTTAAATTATGTAAACTACAATATCCAATAATATTTATTTTAAATATGTACAGTATTATTTCAATTTCAATATAACGGCCGAGGAGCGAGTAGCATGCTCTCGTTTCGGTATTGAGTTTGATCCTAGCCGCTACTAATTTTCCATTGGACAGCTGCTTTTGTGTTATGTTTGCTTGTTACATCAAAACTATAAAATTATTTCAAATTAAATTTTGTGATCAAGATCGAGCCTAAATCATTTCATCTAAATACATAAATACCATCAAAAAATATCATAATTCCCAACTCTTTATGGTATATACCAATCAAATCACCTCAAATAATGTATGCCTCGCCTACTTGTTCAATTCTCGAGTTGAACAAATTTCTACTTTGACCAGAAGTATAGGAATCGCATTACTACTAACATGATTGATATAGACTGCGAATTCTGTTTGCCTGTTACAACTGGCAATTTATATCTGATTTAACAGGCGAGAATTTAAAAATAAATCAGAATTGTAATTAAAAAAATACAAAGGACTGAAACATCATGAGGTGATTAGAACTTGGGTCCTAAAAATTAACTCAACTTCAAAATCAATCCCGAACTGAAACTCTTAACTCAATTTTCAGCTTAACCTCCCGCTAAATTTACAACTCAACCTCCAACTCAATCATCTTAACATCAAATAAATCGAACCACTTATTTAACCCCAACGTAAGCGAACTAAACCTTCACTTAACTTCAACTGAACTTAGCTCGAACCAAATCTCAATCCTCCATTCAACATTAAACTTAACGGCAAGCTCAATCCCAAAATGAACTCGATACGAAATCTACATGTGTGTATGAACTAAAACCGAACCACTCAATCAAATCCAGCTCAACTTCAACCCAAACCCTATTCAACCCCAATTTGACCTCAACTCATCCCAACCCTAAACTTAACCAGAACTCAACCCCAACTCAATCTTCAACTCAAAACTAATTTAACCTTCAATTCAACCAAAACTCAACGTTTAGCTCAAACCCTAAATCAAAACGTTTCGAAAACTAGATGAGTACATGATCTCAACAATCTAATCTCCATCACAGTCCCGATTCAACCCCCAAATAAATCCTCAACTGCACTCCATCGCTTCACCCCAAATCAACATTCAACTAACTTAACCCTCAACGCAACCCTTAAATTAACGCCTAAATAAGCTAACTCAGATCTCATGACTCAAATCTCAATTCAATCTCCAAATAAAACCCAATAAATTCCAAAACAAATCTGCAACTGGACCCACAGTAAACCAGAACTCAATCCCAATTCAACATACAATTCAACCACAAACTCAATCCCTAAACTAACATGGTCTGAAAACCGCTTGTGTCCATGAACTCTATTAAATCCTAACTGAACGTCTAACATCAACTTAACCCCAAACTCAACATCCAACCGATACCATTATTTCATCATAACATTATTCCATCATGCCATCATTCCACTATACGATCATTCCACTAAACCATTATTCCGTTATTCGATCATTTCATCACAATATTATACTCCATCATACCGCCATCATTTCACTATACCGCCGAACCATCGTAACCATCGACCTCTACACCATTATTATTATACCATTACCAGTATTTTATTATCATTGCCATTACCATTATACCATTACCATTACCATTACCATCGTGTGGATTTGTTTAAATATCGTTCGTACATACATATATGTATATAAACACTTACTTTTATATACATATATAGCCCCTAATCGAACCCTAACTCAATTTCAACCAAATTCGCAAATTGAGCCCTAACTTAATCTTCAAGTCAAACCCAAATTCAGTATCCAACTTAATATTCAAACCAACATACATATACAAAATTGGTAAATATTTATAAAACCAGGTGATTTTGAGTCAATTCATATGGCAGGTACCTCACCCTATCAACGTACAGGTTCTAAAAGCTTTTCAATTCTCCGCCTTAACCATATAGAAACAGATTGGCGAAAAAAATCCAAATCGCGCAAGCCGTTCTCGCGATATCAGACAGATGGATGGACATTTTTTTGTTGTTTTGTACTTTGGGGTCTTAAAGCTTATCGATTATACAACATACAAACTGATGAAATATTAAAGAATCGGGATGTTATTTTTATTGAAACATCTGTACCATTAAATATAGAGGTACTCGACCTAAGTGGGGGAATCATTAAGGGCCGACATTCCCAGAACCTGCGGCAGAACTGACGTATTATGTTCCAATGACGAACAGATGATGTTCCAAAATTGCAGAACACAATTTAGAAGCCGGTGGGGAAATAGCCAGAAAAGTTGGAAATTACACTCTGATATTTTAACGTATGAGGAGGCCATGAGTAGTTCAATGTAAGTGGGTCCGATTGTGGGTCCATTTGCATCGATTGATGCAAATCAAAAATTAACAAAAAAGTTCATCACCTAAATCTGACAATGCAGCTGCACAAATAAAAATTGTTCCTTATCAAGAAGTAAGGGGAAGTATTATGTTCGCTGCTCGTCAACGGTTGCTCATTCCACAATGAAGACAGAGTGCATGGCTATTACTCTGGATGCTATTAGAATTTGTTGCGACAGCAGGAGTTCTGTAACTTTAGCTTCAACTTATCCAGCTTTTCACGCTATAGGACAAACCACATCACTATCACTTCACACATTCTAGAACATTCTGTCTGGAACATTCTGGAACCTTTTACAACATTTTGGCCAGTCTCGGCCATTTCGCCACTCGATTCGCTGCTGCTTCACTGACTTCCCATAAGAAGTCCATTGGTGCGATGTCCTCTTTTGACACTTATATTTTCGAAGCCAACCCCTGTATTTCCAAACCGAAAACTTCTTCATGGATGGGCGGGATGGGACTACTATACCAAAGAGAATACACATCAAGAGGAACATCTTATATGAACCCCTGTTGTATATGAAGTAAAAATCTTAAAATATTTCAGAATTATTTGGTGATGGCAAACGAAATAGGATAAACATATATTTTTTATTTGGTTTTCTCTTTCGAATAAAAACAAAAAAAATTATTTTACTATTTAAAAATAACATAAACTTTCTCTTACTAACTCATATTATAATTCCATTGTAAAATGGAATAGATATATGTATTATCATATAATAATATACAAGTTATACATATTCGTACAATGAATATTTTGTTTTCATTTTATACAATATATGTATGTATTTGTTTTGCTAATAGGTAGTACGTACTGTCCTGCGGACGGAATATGTAAAGGAACGAAAAACAACGACGATAAATAGAATTTTATACGAATAAATAAATGAACTGTAAATTGTAATGCATAAATGTTCATAATTTAAAATTTGTCTTATAGTCTCATAAAAATGTACCATAACTATCTATTTTATTATCAATACCAATTTACATAACTACAAAAATGTTACTAACCCCACCGTATAATTAAAACATTCAAATACACTGTGATGTGTGATCTATAAAAATCTATACACTTGTTATGTACAATTATATATAAGTTGTATATTGTCCTTTAGGACTGATTGTATTTGATCGTATTAAGGAATACTTGTGGATTTGACCATGAAAATACAACAACACGGTTTCGTTATTTTTTTAGATTTTTATTTTTGTGGATTTAACAAAACAGATTTCAATATCTTTTTACCTAGTATTTCATCGAATATGAAAACGCTGTAATTTTTTGGTTTATTAGCTGGATTTATTATAATTTGTTAGAAATGGTAGATTATAAAACTAGGTTTATTTTAAAATTATTCGAATGGCCTTAAACACAAGTTTCAATCGCTTTTAAAAAGATGCACACGATTTATTTTCTTAAACGGTTCCATTCAGGAGTCGGGTCTTTTTTCAAATCATCCAAAGTTGTCTGGTTTTTTTTTGGCAAGCTTGAAAAATTCCCCAAATTGAATAATACAACGGATTCGGTCGGCTATCGAAATAAAATATGGATCATTGAATGTAAACAGATATTTTTGAAATGCTTTCTGGTCCATGGTAAAAAAGCGTAATTTAAAATCATTTTTTGATAAACATCGCCATTAATCTGGTGTCTGGAAAATTAGCGGTGAACAAATATTTTCAGTGGCAACCGCTCAAACCATCACCAGTACTGCACTGTGTCTTCGTGTGACCGTGAAATGCCCAGAATTGTCATCGGAACATCTCTTTAACCAAACAAGATAATCTTGTTTGTTGAGAAATTGTTTAATGCAGAAGGTTTTTTGATCTGAAATTATCGATGTTAGTATATCTCCATGAGGGAGCAAGGGAAGTAATGATTTGTATCGATTTTTTTTTTACCACCCTTTATGTTTTCAAGTTTCGCCGAACACTTCTATCGCTGTTGTCAAATTCATTTCCCATTGTTAGTGAACGACGCGCCGGATTACGAAACAACCGATTATGCAATTTGTTTACGTTTTCTCGGCCAGTTGAAGTGCACCGTCGCCCACCATTATACCGTTTTTCAATGCTGGCAGTCTCGTCGAATCATTTAATGGTACGATATAAAAACTTTCCAGTCAAATTCGTGTGATCTAACTATCTCCGAATTTCAATGTTTGATTTTCCAGTCAAATGAAGGATAAGAATTGAATTTCGTTTAAGTTCCATTTAAAAAAAAAAATTAAGAAGGCTCTATTTGAATATTGCTGTAATATTTGAAATTTGCGGTCAAATCCCTTCTTGGGATGTAGCGCCAGCAAAAAAAAAAAATAATATTTCAAATGTTTAGCTACATCTAGTGATGTAAAATTAACGATATTTTTTTATTTGGTAACATTACCGGTAATATTACCGGTAACATGGGTAAAATAGGTAACACGATTTTTATTCTATATTTTGATTCCCTTTTCTACCAATAAAGAGTTTTAAAATTTTGACATAACGACAAAAGAGGGACAGCTACTTGAACTGCATTTAAAAATATTTAAATATTTCAGTTCAAAACTAAAAATAAGGAATATTGTATTTCAGTATAAAACAGTGAAGCGAGAATGCTTATAAGTTTTTCATAATTGGCGCATTTAGTTTGTTCAAAAGATTGTTTTATATTAACAAAACAGTTCACGACTTTGGACAAAACTGCTTTCTTGTCGTTTCGAAAAAAAGATGTCCTAAATGGACGGATATCGGAGAAAGCAAACAATGAACAGTTTCGACTTTTTTCTAAAACGTTTCGCTTATGATGAAGGATATCGTAGATGCCTTCATAACTGACTGCAGTTCGTCTTCAATAGCCAGCGCCTTCAGGGCATATCTTGTTTCAATCAAACTTGAGAGAGAGAGATTACAAAAGAGTTCCATCGCGTTTGTAAGGGGTAGCTTAAGTGGAATATACTGTGAATTGCGGTCGGTTTAAAATTTAAATTGTTTTCAAAACGACTCAAACGATCGTCCTGGAATTTTCATCAAGTACGTTTGGCATCCTAAGAATCAACCTTAGAATATTTTCGAAGAGGCTGAGCCCTGAGCCTAAGTTCCCCGATACAAATGTTCCCTAAAATGTCATTTGTTTTTAAACTGCTCACTCAACCGAACGTTATGAAATTTTCCTCATGTCTGTTTGGCTAACTAGGTTAGAAGATATCGGGCACCAGAGTCTATAGGTGCCGCTAGTTTGACACATATTTACAATATATGTATAAAAATGGAGCTAGTGGATGGAAATGACATCGGAGTCGTGTAATTAACAAAAATGTGTGCGATGCATGTACTGACGGAAGTCTATGTTTATGCTCCGGTTTGGCTTTTATTCAAAATGTCTGTTGGTTTTTTTTTCGTATTTCATATAGAAATAGAAATGTTTTCTACTCTGTTATTACGAAGCAAAAATTGTTATCGTTAAAAGTTTTTAACTGAATAAAATAAATACATTTTCTAAACATTTGGCATAAAATGTCGTCCAGAAAGAAAATTTTTAATTGTGTTGTGCGATGTTGCGAAATATCATCATCAACTCATGCTGACTTGCAATTTTTTCAATTTCCAAAGGATCCAATTAGAGGTTCCGTTTGGAGCAATGCGATTGGTTTGTCAAGTTTGAAAAACAAGTACAATTATGTATGTGAACGTCATTTACCGAGCGGATATATAGGTGCACACCACCATTTAACAAGGAACGCAGTCCCTGTTTCAGGGACTCGAGCACTTCTTTAGCAACATCGATAATTTCGGATCAAAAAACCTTCTGCGTTAAACAATTTCTCAACAAACAAGATTATCTTGTTTGGATAAAAAGACGTTCCGATGACAATTCTGGGCATTTCACGGTCACACGAAGACACAGTGCAGTACTGGTGATGGTTTGAGCGGTTGCCACTGAAAATATTTGTTCACCGCTAATTTTCCAGACACCAGATTAATGGCGATGTTTATCAAAAAATGATTTTAAATTACGCTTTTTTACCATGGACCAGAAAGCATTTCAAAAATATCTGTTTACATTCAATGATCCATATTTTATTTCGATAGCCGACCGAATCCGTTGTATTATTCAATTTGGGGAATTTTTCAAGCTTGCCAAAAAAAAACCAGACAACTTTGGATGATTTGAAAAAAGACCCGACTCCTGAATGGAACCGTTTAAGAAAATAAATCGTGTGCATCTTTTTAAAAGCGATTGAAACTTGTGTTTAAGGCCATTCGAATAATTTTAAAATAAACCTAGTTTTATAATCTACCATTTCTAACAAATTATAATAAATCCAGCTAATAAACCAAAAAATTACAGCGTTTTCATATTCGATGAAATACTAGGTAAAAAGATATTGAAATCTGTTTTGTTAAATCCACAAAAATAAAAATCTAAAAAAATAACGAAACCGTGTTGTTGTATTTTCATGGTCAAATCCACAAGTATTCCTTAATACGATCAAATACAATCAGTCCTAAAGGACAATATACAACTTATATATAATTGTACATAACAAGTGTATAGATTTTTATAGATCACACATCACAGTGTATTTGAATGTTTTAATTATACGGTGGGGTTAGTAACATTTTTGTAGTTATGTAAATTGGTATTGATAATAAAATAGATAGTTATGGTACATTTTTATGAGACTATAAGACAAATTTTAAATTATGAACATTTATGCATTACAATTTACAGTTCATTTATTTATTCGTATAAAATTCTATTTATCGTCGTTGTTTTTCGTTCCTTTATATATTCCGTCCGCAGGACAGTACGTACTACCTATTAGCAAAACAAATACATACATATATTGTATAAAATGAAAACAAAATATTCATTGTACGAATATGTATAACTTGTATATTATTATATGATAATACATATATCTATTCCATTTTACAATGGAATTATAATATGAGTTAGTAAGAGAAAGTTTATGTTATTTTTAAATAGTAAAATAATTTTTTTTGTTTTTGTTCGAAAGAGAAAACCAAATAAAAAATATATGTTTATCCTATTTCGTTTGCCATCACCAAATAATTCTGAAATATTTTAAGATTTTTACTTCATATACAACAGGGGTTCATATAAGATGTTCCTCTTGATGTGTATTCTCTTTGACTATACCATAAAATCGCCATGGGCTTCGGGTGTGGGTTGCGGAGTTATAGCGGCACACGCATAGACAAACCGTGTTACATTTATTATATGTATGGTTGGTGATACGAGGTGGAACACGCAGTAGCGTGGTGTACAATTTGGAGCGCTTCACCGATTGTTGCTCCAACTTATTCCTCGTGTTTATGACCATATAATTTCTTTAAATCTTACTCCAATTGATTTTTGAGACGTTCCGGGATAGATATTGTTTAGCGTAGATTAACACGTGATATGTACGAAATCGATGATGTATGCGTAATAGATTCGCTTTTGATTCACAGATTATGGTAAGAGAGCAGATTAAAACGATTCAGATATCGAGTTCGATCCTTGCAGCTGAAGGATTTTTTGTTTGTCTTAAAAAGCTCCAAATTTTCTATTTGGGTGGTTGCTATGCCTTTTTAATTACAAAAGTTAATTTTTATTTACCAGGTGAGCAGAAATTTAAAAATTTTTTTTTTTTTTTTTTCATCAAAAATCGCAAAAAAATTTTGTCATTTTAACAGGCGAACAGAAATTACAAGAAGGTAGAATTGTCAGCAATATGACTTTATTTTGTATGTTCAAGTGTCACATAACTTGAAGTGGCACACTTTGATACAAAATAATGTCACGTTGCTGACAATTATGTTGATTTTTAAATTCTGTTAGCCTGGTAAAATAACAAAAATTTGTATGCGATTTTTCACTAAGTCCGAATTTATCAGTATTTAAACGAAAAACTGAGTAGAAATTATATAGAGATGAATGGTTTGGTGGTAAGATGAAGGAATAATGTGTGAAAGATCTGGAGTTCGATTCTTCAAACATACGACTATATTTTTTTTTAAAGCAAAAATTTGATTTTTTTTTTATTTCCACAAATTTTATACCAATTTTTTTTTTTGTAGCGATCTCGCGATCCCGATTATTAATATCTTCTCGGATTATCCCCAATTCAAAATTTTTCATCTAAAAACAAATTTTTTCGTTGGCTTTGCTCAGATTCGAACTCAAGACCTTTCTTCTTCACTCCACTCCATCACCTTACTACCTCGGCCATCTCATCATATACAAGTTGATATACATTTGTTTGTTTTATGCAATCAAAACAAATGTGTCTATAATATGTCGATATGGTGACATCTCTGTTAGGGCATATGTACTACATTTATTACACAATGTTTCTGCTAAGTGCTGAAATATTTGGTTTTGCTTAAAAGAGGGCGTGTGTTTTCCTTTTGTAAAAATTTCTGAGGCTCAATTTTTTAAATAATTCATTAATTACGTAACATTATTATTGCATTAAAATTTTGTTGTTAAACATTATTATTGCATTAAAATAATATGGATTAGTTGTACTAAATATTCTGGTAACAAAGTCGCCATAAATTCGAAAAGCAAACTACTGATAAAATTTAGCAAGAGTAGCTGCGTGCAGTCAGAAGTACTTGTGTGTACTTTGCTACGTTAAATGGAACGCAGCAAATTATTTTATGTTTGTAGACATCGAAATCGATGATAAAATTTTTGGATTTATGTTAGATAGCGGTGCAGGAGTATCTCTGATACCTTTTAATTTATATAAGCAAGAATTTTCAAATTTCAATTTGCAATCAACAAATGTAAAACTGTCCGCATTCTCAGGTCATGAAATTGAGGTTATGGGTGAATTCTGCCCGAGAGGGGAAAATATGGTGGGAAGACCGTCGAATTTCCATTATTAGTGGTAAAGTCAACAAGTGCAATTAGCAATTCAACACCAGCTTTATTGGGAAGAGATTTTTTGTCAAAGTATAATATCAGGTTCACGCAGGTAAATAACATTCAGACTGACAAAGAGTCATTACTAAAAAAATTATTGAACGAGTTTCAGATACTATTTGATGGTAAATTAGGCAAACATAAATATCATCAAATCAGGTTAGGACTAAACGAAAATGAAAAACCTATTTTTCGGAAACCCAGACAAATACCCTATGCTTTCAAGGAAAGTGTCGATAATGAATTAAATCGGTTGTTGGGTCTAGGTGTAATTACACCAGTGCCAACGAGCGATTGGGGTACGCCTTTAGTTCCTGTTTTAAAACAGGGAGGTGGCATTAGACTCTGTGCCGATTATAAGGTCACATTAAATAATGCATTGACCGACGACAAACATCCTATACCTCTAATTGAGGAACACAAGACTAACAACAACGCAATTACCAAAGAAGTTAGTAAGGCTATCGACAAAAGTTTGTTGATACAGCAACAACGCTCAAACAAACGCTCGACACAGTCATAGTTAGGGACTATATGGACACAAACAATCATTGGATGCCAGCTAAGATAAAAAAGTTTTAGGGAAAAGAACGTATTTGTGCGGAAGATTAACCGTCACACCAATCAAATAATTAAAAGCAGTTCAGCCATAATTGCTCAAGGAAAAAATGATATTAAGAATAGGAACAGTTATGTTGAAATTGAATTAAAGAGACCGATGAGTAACAGAAAGTTCAGACGAGGAATTTTTGGGGTTTTCAGAATTATTTTCCACACCCAAAAGTAGCCGTAAGAAGAGACGGAAAAGAGCTCCAAATAAATTAAATCTGTAAGTTGCAATAAGTTGTATTTATTTTAATAACACTTAAAATTAAGTTGTAATAATCTTAGAAGAGAGGTGTAATGTATGCGTAGTTAACACATGTAAACGCAGCATTATTCGAATCGTAGCTATGTTCATGAAGAACATAAAAAGGGACAATAAAGAAAAGAGCATTCTATTAAGTGGTGTAAAAGACAACGTGTGTATATTATTTCCATCTCGTTTAAGAATAATAATAAAAACATCACACTTACCTTTGTCCGTGTTGTAGTACAATGCAATATTTACAATTATTCCAAAGCTGCAATTAGTTTCATATTTCGCATTAAAGTAAATTAAACTCCATTTTGTAATATTTTAGACACAAAACAGTTTTCATCATCATTTATTTTAAATTACTAATTTTTAATAAAATTACATTTGTGTGTTATCAAATAATTAAATTAATTATTAGAGACTAGAATATTATTTAAGTAGAATTTCGTTATATAAAATAAAATTAAAAACAAAAACAATAAAAATAAATAAATTAATGGTATAGTAAATAATTAGCAAATAAAATTATTGTGATTTAGTAATAGTGGCGTGGTTGCACTGGGTCCATTATTATTGTATTTACTATTATTATTGTTATTATTATATTTCATGGTCATTTCCATTAAATCATTCCCGATCCGATCGATACACGGACACGACGCTGTATACTCGTCCCCATGTATTGATCCGCTTGATTTACGTGGACTTGAATCCGATATCACCTCCATAAGAGCGTCATCACTGTATCTATGGTAGCGATGGTGTTCTAAGAGGGTGCCGGTAGCAAAACGAAGTTTTTTTGGTGACTCAAGACTTGATGAGCGTGGTATTGAGGCTCGAGGATTTTTTAGTGAGCTTCGCATCAGGATCGATGTATAGTCATGATTTTTCAAATGTGTTTTTATAAGCGCCTTTGAACCACGTCGCTCGGTTCTCTCATGGGTACGCCGTAATTTAGCCTCCGGATTTTCACCCAGCAACCAAAATGTATTTTTCTCGCCCTTACCTTTCATCGAGACTAGGCCACGGTCCTCGTATATGTAACCACCCAATTTGTCCAGTAACAGTTTACATTCTAAGCTACAATGAATTTTTAATGGCATTCCGGTTGATTCCATTCTGGACGTTGTATTCACTGTATCACCAAATAAACAGTAGCGCGGCATTTTTAAACCAACAACACCGGCACAAACTGGTCCCGAGTGTATACCAATTCTAAGTAGTAGTCGATGTTCGGGCCGATGCCTTATTTTAAATTCGGATATTGCGTCAAGCAAATGAAGTGACATTGATGCAATTTCGGCGGCATGCAAATCACCGTTACGAATTGGAAGTCCTGATACCACCATATACGCATCACCAATTGTTTCCACCTTGTACACATCGTAGTGACCAATAATTGAATCAAAACATGTGTACAGATCGTTTAAAAAATCGACCACTTGGAGCGGTGTACTTTCGGCTGACATTGACGTAAATCCAACGATATCACTGAAATAAATGGTCACCGTATCATAACTTTCAGCCTCGACTTTATTCCCCTTTTTTAATTGTTCGGCCACCGGCCTCGGTAACATTTCCAGCAGCAATGCCTCAGTCTTTTTTTTCTCCTCCTGTAATTGATCCGTACGCTCGTCGACCAGCTGCTCTAAATTATTTGCGTACTTCTCCATCATCGCCATCATATTATCGAATATATTCGGTTTCATACCTTTCCGTAGTGGTCGCAATTTTGAACGAACCGTTTTAAAGTCGGGACGTTCTTCCGGCTTTTCCACCCAACACTCTTTCAGGCAATCACGTACACAGTCAAACGAGAGCTCGAGTGGTTGCAATGACGGTCGATACGGTGGATCCAATCCAAGTAAAACTTTTTTTAAACATTCCATATATGAGATGCCGGTCTCACCAAATGGTCCATGTCGCGTATGCATCTCATACAGTACAATCGCAAACGAGAAAATATCACCTTTTTGTGTTCCAGGAACTAAATTTGTTTGGCCCTGACGTAAGAGTTCAGGTGCCCGATATAATAATTTTTGGCAGTTTGTTGTAAGTATTTTAATGTCCGGTGACTCCTCGGGCCCCTTTTTAAATGCATACAAACCAAAATCACTTAGTTTGACTACCCATCGTGAATCAATCAAACAATTCGATGTTGATAAGTTGCCGTGACATTTTAACGGTGATTCATGGATGTAAATCATGCCACGCGTTATATCGGCCACCATCGAGGCAAGGAACATATTGTCAAGTTTAACGTCCTCATTTTCGAGAACATCTTTTAAGCTACCCCGATTACAATATTCGGTTATGATGCATATATTTGGAGGATCAGTACAAGCCCCAATAAATGCATTTAAATTATCGTGACGGACGTCACGTAACATTTTCAATTCCTTCTTCATTTCCCTTGTAATATCAATACTTTTCTTCTTAACCTTTTTGATTGCGTACAATTGTCCCTTGTACAGACCGATCGGTGTAAATATGGTCGAATATCGAAAATCAGCATCCGGATTTGAGCTCAAACTAACCTGACTCGTTCGAATCAGTGGATGTGTAGCCCGAGTTTGTTTTTTACCTAAATTGTCATTATCACTCTCATGCATTTGAATGTCTTTGAAATCAACTTTCCACAATAAACTGTCCAGCTCCTGTTCGTAACGCCAATTGCGATAGAGAACCAGTAAAATGATTCCTACAATTACTAGTGCACCACCAGCGACTCCAGCCGTAATTTCCCCAGTGTAACCTGCCCAAAAACAAAATGGTTAGAAATCACACACACACGCACACACTTACACAAATAAAACAAGAATCCAAACTAACTGATGCATTTTTCACCACGAAAACCGCAACGTGGTTCGGCAATGGGTGGGCGATTGTGGGTCCAAGCGATTTTACCAAAGAGATGAACATCCTGTAATTAGAAGGGAAATAATAAAAAAGAAAATTCTCATTAGTGATTTTGATTTTTCGGCGCAACATAAAATGAAAATGTGAAAAATTATAAAATTGAAAAAGTGAGCCTAACCTAACACTTCTATACTACATTATTAATACGTACCTGACGTGCAAACTGTTTATTTAGTTTGGTTGTATGAGAGTGTGCAAAAGATACAAAAAAATAAAGGACAAAAGTAAATACAGAAAACATCACCATCGTTTCTTACGGTAGGCACATGGAAAATTTGCAAATTATGTGATTCTAAATGCGCAGTAAAGCGTTATACGTAAACTAAACTTACCGGTAATTGTTCAATGTTGGGCGCACTAAATGTTCCGACCGGCAAAAGCCCATATTGATTTGCATGTTTGCCATTTTTAATCTTTTGCCGAAACAATATCGTATAGTTACCAGCCGCATCACCATTTTCATCAATATACACAAGATACCTTTAAGACGTAAAAATGGAAGGAAGGAAAAAACTTTTCAAACGCCATGAATTTTTGGGTTTTTGTATTACACTACTTACCCCATGGCACTTTTGTATGTGATCCCCTTGAGTGCATTTATAATGGCGGTTCCATTTCGTGGATTTTCACCCGCCTTAAGTACTTTGATTAAAGCATCTGAATATACGTGGACGGCATCATAAAGATATGCTGCTTCAGCCCGTATCTGTTTTGTTCCACCAAGACTTACGATCGGATTTGGATAGTTGAAAGGTGGCAACTCCATATATTTATTAACCTATACAAAAATATAACAGTAAATAATATTAAATTTTCTAAAGTGTAAATATATGTAATTCAATTAACGCGCATATTTTCATGAGGCAGGTGGGGGAGAAAAAAAAAACTCTTGGCGCGAATTAATTCGATTTATTTGAGATTTTCAACTCGAAAGCACAAAACAAACATATATTTGGATTTATTTGTGATACACCTTATAATTTGAAATTATGTATATGCCAAAAAAAAAAAACGGAAAACAAGAAAATTTTAATGGAATTTCCACGTACCGAATATTTTGTTGTCTCTTATCGGAATTTCGATAACAATAGGAGAAAAATTGAAAATTGAAAATCGATTTTAAACGAAAATATCATAGATGAAATTTTTTTTTGTTTGTTTTCGTGCGAGATAATTTGAGCAATGGAGACAGGGAAATCAAGAGTTATCCAACATAAACCCTTTTTCCATGAAAACCTACAGTCTTCCGCCGTAAATAACGCCTAAGCGTTTTATTGGAAAGTGGCAAAAGTTTTCCTCTAAAAATTTCGTTTAAAGCGCCCATTTGAATGAAATTTTCAAATTTAAAATTAAAACAGTTAACCACAAGCCAATACACCTATTGCAAACATAATTTTTTGTGATTTAATGTTTTAATAAATTAGTACTTGGTGATTTACAAAGGTTGTGTATAGGGAGAATTAAGTATAGCTTTGAGTATACTTTGATCAGAATTGTCGGAATTGTTAATATTAGATAAACTTAAAACTGCCGTGAACGCCGGAAAATAGATACAATCAAAGTATTGAGAATGCCATTTCTAAATACGATACAAATTCAAATCTATAAGATTCATTCTTCAGGGAGATTCTACCTGACCCCCGAGTTTTTAGCACCCCATCTAAGGATTTTGATAAAAATGACAAATGGAATGGTTTGTCCGTCGTTGGGTCAAGATTGGTCTCCTGTAGCTTTTGACGTTTGGTCGCTTATAGTTTAAAAATAATATTATTTTAAATTCAGAAGAATTTTGGTCCAGATTCGCACCCTATTAAAAAATTTGAACAATTTTTACCTTTTTTTGTAGGAAATAATTGGGTCAGGATTGGAGCCACTTTCTGTCGTTTGGTAGTCTACAGCTATTTTTTTTTTTCATAATTTTTCATAACCAAAAATTTGGAGAAAAGATCCAAATAAAGGTTCAAACCTTTTTAAGACATAAACTTATTCCAATTGGGGTTCGCAGCATATACATCATTCATAAAAACAAATTCTAATTGGATTGACCGTATTCATTTCTACATATATGTATTCCTAAATGTGGTATTTCCAGTTGGAATATTTTTTATTTGGTTATTTTATTGAAAGCAATTAATATATAAATAATTCGTAGGATGGCCAACTGAGCCATTTTCGGCGTGAGATTTAACTTCCGGTCTCTGGCTCTGAATTAAAAATCTTTGGGCCAAGCTACGCGAACGATTTTGCTTTAAATTGGGTCAAGACGGTTAAATTAGGTTGATTTCAACTATTGTTAACCAAAGCGTTTATTTTGGTCATATAGTCCTTAGAAACAAACATTTTAACTAAAGTCTAATTGATCCTAAATGAGTTACTCCACACAGTGTAAAGAGATGCCTGAAATAGAATGGGATTAGATCTAATGGAAGTTTAGTTGTGTTATCACATAAATTAGAAAATGGACTGTCATCAAATTTGCTAGATTTTTTTAGAAACTCCGGAACAGACAAAGGAAATTTGGAAATTTAATTCGTTTGGTCAGGATTGGTCACCACTAATCAGTTTTGGTCGTTTGGACTCATCAACCAATTTTTTTTATTAACTTTGCAAGAAATTGTTCAAGTTAGCGCACCATTAAAAGAAGTTGAAGAATTATTTGCACTATATTTTGATCAACTTCTCCAACTTTCTACAACCATTCTTCCATAATAATTTATGGTTCATTTCCACGACACTGGCTTCTAGCTGAGTAAAACCCGCAATTTTCGCAATTATCATTGTGAAACGTACTTGGTCTTGATAAAAAGTACGTTCTCCATATTTCGTCAAAACCGCTCCTAGTAATCCTACCACATACTTAATGTGTAATGTGTAAGGATTACGGTTAAATCGCTATTGGAAATTTTAAATTAGATGATAACTCAATTGGAATTCCGAGAATGTTCATTAATAACGGGTTACCTATAACAACCAAACATTAAAAACAGGTGCAAACCAATCGTAACATAACGAAAAGTTTCCTGTCAAAAAATAGTAAAAAAAGTCTCCCGACAACTATATGTAACCAAAGAACCAAGCCTGGTGACCACTCCTGACGTAATCATGAACAAACGATTCCATTCGTCATTTTTATCCAAATCCCTAGATGGCGTGCTAAAAAGTCGGTAATCGATGATCTTAAAATTTAAATGAATTTTTCCTTTTTAAACTAAAAGTTGTAGCGACAAAAACTGTGACCATTACAGATCTAACGATGACCAAACGATCCCATTCGTCATTTTTATCAAAATACTTAGATGGGTTGTTTAAAAGTCGAAATTCTATTCCTGCTGAACGTATACGAACCTACGAAGTATTGGATTCTTATTTAAATTAAATCAGAGTCGTCCGTTTCTTATTTAAATCAAATACGAATCTTATACATTCGAATTCATACCGTATTCAGCGATATCGTATTTTTTATTATACAACGACATTTTCGCAAAAATGCGTTTTTGGTCGAATGATCCGCTTTATTAGAAAATGCGATAGCGGATTTTTGCGAAACTACAATTCACAAATACGTCCACTCAATAGAAGTTGGATATCGCATTTGCGAAATGATTATATCAATAACTAGTTTGTGTATTTAAATGTATTTAATTAATAAACATTAAATCTATTTTATTAAAAATATTATTTTTTGAAAATGGGATAAAATGCGAAATGGGATCCATTTCATAATCGGGAATAGCCGAAGCCAGCTTTTTAGATTTCATTTGAGTTCCTATCAAAAAAATGCTTAGTTTTTAACGGTAATTAAGTGACTCTGAGGCATGAAAATGGTGTTATAATTAGATAAAGAGAAGTCGTGAAAAAATTGGAGCATATACATTTTACTGACAACTATTCAGATTGTTCAGATGAGAGATTTACCAGCCTCAATGTTCTTTGGCCAGGAATTACTCAAGATAGTAAGATTTGGAAACGGGGTTTTGATTTAACACTTTTGTTGTTAACTTCGTAAGCAACCCTAACAGACGGGAGGGGTTAAACTTTAACAAAATATGACTACCGAAATGGTTTCAAACGTTGCTAATTTTTAATTTTTTCTAGTTGTTAATTTTTGAATCAATCATCAAAGCCAAAAAAAAAATTGCAGCCTTCGCCGTTTTCAAAAAATCAATGGCTATTTATCCAAAAAATTGATCGTTTTCCATAATGATAAATTATGTGAAGTATAGAAATGTTTAATAAATGTAACGCCTAGGGCGCTGTATTTGAACAAAACGCCCAGTAAGCGTACTATTCGTTTAAAACGCCTAGGCGTTATTTACGGTGTAAGACAGTAACACAGATAAGAATAAACAGATGTGGATCTTGTATGGGCCATATTTACATTCCACATTTCAATACATGGGTAAAATGATAAAAAGGGATAGGGAACTGTAAATTATATGTACGTCCTGGTCTAAACAGATTGGGTTGGAATTTGCTATTGAAATTTGGAATGTAAATATGGCTCATACAAGATCCACATCAGTCTATTCTTATCTGTGACAGTAGTCTCACTGTAAATGCATATTTCGAAAATTATTTGATAAAGTATTAGCTTTCCAACCAACCCAACACAAAATATTAATCACTAGTACAAAAATAGTAAACTTTTCGCACTAACCACCAGTGCAACGAAGACCGGGAAGCAAACGACACAGATAATACCATTAACAATCAAGCTTCGAGGATTCAATCGCTGCGTTAAACAGTCGCAAATAGAAATTGAATCAAGTTAAAGTTCTGGTGTAATGATCAACTTCGGCCCCGGTTCTTGGCATCCGTTAAGATTTTTCTCATTTAGTATTTATGATCGGGAGAAGTCGGCGGCTTATCTAAGTGTTTTCGCTATATTTTGGATGGTCGCATATTTACATTATAGTTTACATTATACCCCGCAATTAATAGAACAGCAAAGACACCGACGGAAAAGATGATTTCGTCTTCGATAAACACAAACGTAAGAGAGATGGCTAAACATTTGTTGAACCATAACTAATTGATGTTGATATTGATATGGCTCATCGAAAAATTTGCATGTTTCTTAATTTTTAATTTTTTTAACATCAACATTAATTAAATTTTTTTCTTCAAAATGGAATATATCAGCCAGATTAACTAAAATGTGTAACTTATCCATTAATATTTTAAGCTTAGTCTTCATATATTCTTAGATTCGATTCTTTATACCATTGAGAAAATTTGGTTTAACTTCCTTTACTAAACCACAATATTAGTTGTGAAATAATTGCATTTGAGCTGTAATAATTCCCTCACACAAATAAGGTAAACCTGTTTCACCAGCAATTTATAACAAATTCAAAAAGTTGCGAGTGCCATCCACTATAATGTGCGTCTTCACAATATAGTGATAAACGATTATTTTCACCAAATTGGTGCTGACAACCTTGATCTATGGTTATCAGTAACCAAACAGCGATCGAATTTACTGTCACAACGATGTGAAAACCGTGTTACAACTAAGTGCTGGTTGGAACAAATTTTGCGTTGTTTTCTTTTTTCCAATTAATGTTTTGGTTCTAGATTTTTTAAGACATACCCATAGTAGATTGTAACACAAGTGCGGAAAGATCGGCTGCTTTCCTCAAGTGTGCAAATCTGCTCCAAATCGCAATTTAATAATTATAAAAGTTCTTTAAATATTCTGCTTTTCTGCGTTTTAAGAATAATACAAGAAAATGAAAATCATATTTTTGTTTTGGCTATTTTGTAGAACTTTATCTAATTAAAAAAGTTTGCAATATTTCAATTTAATTAAACTGAACTAGATTCCTCGATAATTGTCCGAATGCACGTGAACTTTTTCCTAAAAGGCAAAACAAATATTTTAGGAATTTTTTTAGGAAAAACTTCACGCCTTGTATGGAGAATTGTGAAGTATTTCCAATTCCTAGATAAATATGAAAGTGTTAGAGTAAATATTACCTAAAATTCATATTAAACAGAAATTTATATTTTTTTATTCGTTTATTACGTTTCTTGCTGTAAAAAAATATTACTTATAAAACATTAATACGTTATAAGTTATAGGTGTGCAAGTAAAAACTCAGCTTTTTTGTTCAAACTCAAATTTATTGAAAATATACTTGTTATAAAGGTTAATTATCGAAATATTCACCATTATACTATCTAAGGTACTTTAACATCTATTGGATAGTTGATGGATGCCCATAGAATTCGCGATAGAAACTTAGTTGTTCGGAGGCAAAATATTCACCGAACCATTTTCGTACATCTTCAATTTTCGAGAACCGCTGGTCAGTCAAATAAGACGATTAGAAGTATCGATCTAAACAAATAGTGGTCAAAAGAGGATAAGTCAGGATAATACGCCGCATGCGGGAGAACTTCCCAGCGCAAGCTGAAGATCACTTACCGGTTTGCTTTTGCTGTGTGTGATGGGCTTTGTCATGAAGCAACATGACAGATCAGGTTCCTTGGTCCGCGAATGATCGTTTTTCCTCCAGAGCATCACTTAATTTAATCAATTGCGCCTGGTAACGTTCAGCTGTTACAGTTTGAACATGTTCCAGAAGCTCATAGTAAATGACTTCTTTCCAATCCCATACCAGATACAAAGTAATACTTTCTTTGCATGAATATTTATTTTTGCAACTGATGTTGATGGCTGGCCTAAATCAACCAATGCTTTTCTGCGTTTAGAATTATCGTATAAAATCTATCCATCCACATGGAATATTCCTGGAGTTCCTAAATACAGTCCAACCTAAAGGAAACTTATTTTGAATGGGTCATGATCTACACCAACCGAAAATAAACCAATTTTTACTAACTCTGTGGTCCCAGCCAATTAGGATTGACAATGTTTGAATATTCTATAGAGAATTATCGTATATAGAGTTCCCGGAATTTTCCAGGTGTTCCTAAACACCGGCCATTCTAACGGAAACTTATTTTGAGTAGGTCACGACATACTCTAACAGAAAAAAAATCAATTTTAAAAAATTCTGTGATCCCAGGAACACCAGGAAAATTCCGGGAAACTCGATATACAATAATTCTCTATGGAATATTCAAACAACATCAATGCTAAGTGCCTGGGACCACAGAATTTTTTTAAATTGATTTATTTTCTGTTAGAGTATGTCGTGGCCTATTTAAAATAAGTTTCCGTTAGAGTGGCTGGTATTTAGGAACACTAAGAAAATTCCGGGAAACTCGATATACGATAATTCTCTATAGAATATTGAAACATCGTCAATCCTAAGTGACTGGGACCACAGAATTATTAAAAATTGATATATTTTCTGTTAAGGTATGTCGTAACCTACTCAAAATTAGATTCCGTTAGAATGGCCGGTGTTTAGCAACACCAGGAAAATTCCGGGAAACTCGATATACGATAATTCGCTATAGAATATTCAAACATCGTCAATCCTGAGTGGCTGGGACCACAGAATTGTGAAAAATTGATTTATTTTCTGTTTAAGTAGATCGTTAGCTACTCAAAATAAGTTTCCGAATGGCCGGTGGTTAGGAACAGCAGGAAAATTCCGGGAAACTCGTTATACGACAATTCTCTATAAAATATTCAAACATCGTCAATCCTAAGTGGCTGGGACGGTGGTATGGCGTCTATTGGAGGGGGGATCAAAGTTGAGTAGATTAATCTACCAGCTCCGTAACCTTCCAGTAGGGTGCGCATCACGTGAACTGTTCTGGTCTTGTCATTAGGCAGCTGCGTGATGGGTACAATTGTGTAAGAGGTAACCTTTTCACAATTCGCAAGTGTACGTACTGCCTCCTCGTGGCAACCACTGATAACTAAGGCCACTTGGTACATTTTTGGCCATTTGGCACAGGCTAAAGTACGGCGCTAAAGGAGAAAACCTTGACAAAAAACCCTAATCTAAGGTGGAACAGCATATGCCGAAAGATGAATGGCTCATAGGTTAATCAGCCCAAAATATGCGGACTCTGGATACCAGGCACCCTCCAGTTTTATTTAGCCTTCCTGTAGTAAAGCTGGGTGACCTACAGGTGATTTGCAATTCCCAGCAACTCGTAAGAGTAAAATCAAACGGAATACGGAGCAGGAGTAGGAATATACGGGAGTGGGACAACCCTCTCGAGGTCCTTGAGCTCCAATGCTACCGTCTTTCTAGCGGAACTACATGCTGTAGAAAACATCTAGGAGGGAGAGCAATAAGCCTAGATAGTATGTATCACGTACCGGGAGGCAGTATTGTCAGGTTCATTAAGAACCTGAATATTGACTGGACGGATAACTAAGCAGGGGCCAGCACAATAGATCTTTTAGGTCGCAGTGCGAAGTGGCTGATCACCCGCATGGCCCTCCAATAATAATAATAATAATAATAAAGTGGCTGGGACCACAGAATTATTAAAAATTGATTTATTTTCTGTTAGAGTATGTCGTAACCTACTCAAAATTATTTTCCGTTAGAATGGCCGGTGTTTAGGGACACCAGGAAAATTCCGGGAACTCGATATACGATAATTCTGTATAGAATATTCAAACATCGTCAATCCTAAGTGGCTGGGACCACAGAATTGTTAAAAAATTGATTTATTTTCTGTTTAAGTAGATCGTTATCTACTCAAAATAAGTTTTCATTAGAATGGCCGGTGCTTAGCAACACGAGGAAAATACCGGGAAACTCGTTATACGATAATTCTCTATAGATTATTCAAACATCGTCAATCCTAAGTGGCTGGGACCACAGAATTGTTAAAAATTGATTTATTTTCTGTTAGAGTAGACCGTTAGCTCCTCAAAATAAGTTTCCGTTAGAATGGCCGGTCTTTAGGAACACCAGGAAAATTCCGGGAAACTCGTTATACGACAATTCTCTATAGAATATTCAAACATCGTCAATCCTAAGTGGCTGGAACCAAAGAATTGTTATAAATTGATTTATTTTCTGTTAGAGTATGTAGTGACCTACTCAAAATAAGTTTCCGTTAGAGTGGCCGGTGTTTAGGAACACTAAGAAAATTCCGGGAAACTCGATATACGATAATTCTCTTGTGATATATTATTTATTCTTATAATTCTACTTCACCTTACAAATTCCAAATGAAAAAAATTACTGTTTTATTTACTATATAATATAGTACTCAAATTATAGCATCCGCTTCAATACATTTCAGTAAATATTACCATATGTTCGGCGGAATTTACTAATTTTATGATCACCGATTCTAGTCACATCATTTAACGTTTTCATAATATTATAGTAAGCGCTCCGATAAAAAGCCACAAAACCCTGGGCTCCTATAATTTATGGCAATGTGTCCTATATTTTTTGCTCCCTGAATTAATAAAGTTTTATAATTTCTTATTGCGTAGTTTGGAATTTATTCGCTAGTACGCAGTATCACTAATACTCTGAAATTTTTAGTTGTTGTTTTAGTTTTATAGGAATATCTCGGAGTTTTAGGAAAATTTTCACAATCGTTTGTCCGATGAAAAACACATCATATGTTATATCACCGCCAGGTCCAGATCATTAATGAGCTTGCCCGAACTTTTAATTACAACAAATTTTCAGTTAAACAACGCTAACAAGCGTTGAAACTCACTAAATACACATTTGTACTTTCAAAAAACAAAACGTGACTGACCGAAATATGCGCACAGTTCTTTAATTTTTGGTAAGAAATGTATCCATAAAACACCTGATTTCAACGCTAAAAACAGCGAGTCTGTTTCAACGTTTTGCTTATTCATTATTTTCTATGTTCCCCATCACGAAAACCTAGAAAAATATATATGCTTTTCCTACCCTTTTCATTACTTGTTCCGGAAACGACTGTAGCCGTCAAAATTACCAGAACACAAAACCCCAAAAATTTCACTTCAATTATTTTATCAGTTGATTTTTCGGCATTTTTTATAGACAAATATATAAATTGTTCATGGCAATCCATATTTGTCCATAAAAAATGTCGAAAAATCAACTGATTGCAGACAGACAAATTAAATTCTTAATAAATATACGTGTGGGCATAATACACACACAAATGAGGTTTCTCCATGGGTTTTTATATTTGATGCAGTGAATAATAATTCGCTATGTCAGTACGTTCTGGCCAGATACTTAATGTATGTGGCTAGAGTGGAATTTTTTGAAGTTTGGTCGTAGCCACGATATACAAATACAGGTAATATACTCATCGGTTTCATTTTGGTTCATTTTCGCGCAGCTGTCAAAATTTTTTTTAAATGGCGGAGTTTGAGACTACACACAAATCACAATAGACGTATGTATATGTAATTGAGAGCAATTTTTTTTAAACTTTAGTGTTTTTTAACTGCGTATTTGAATAAATTTGTTTATTAACCTTTTAATAATGCGCTGTGCAGTTTACGGATGTAATTCTAATAATCAAGGAAAGTGTAATGACGGCGAAACAACCTTTCACGATTTCCCAACAAAAGACAAAATAATTTGTAAACAGTGGGTGTTTTTGTGCCGCAGAAGTGACAAGTTCAATGTGAAGACTTCTAGGATATGCTCTAAACATTTTATAAGTGATAACTTCTTTGCTGTGAAACCGGTGTACAAGCAATTTGGATTAAAAACAAAAGCATACCTTTAAAAAAATGTAGTCCCATCGCTTTTATTACCAACGACAAAAAACGGAAGATTCACAAACCCCACGCAATGTAAGGTTGTGGAAGCGGACATCACAATCAAGGTAAGCTTAACTATTAAAATCTCTTAAATGAAGAATATTCATTTATCTGTGCATATTTAAATAGCGCAACAATGACAGATGGTAATTATGTAAATAATCAATCGACAACACAAACTCATATCGATAACGCCGATACATTAAAGGATTTAAAAGTTTCTTTAGCGATGGATATCGATGTCGAGTGTACAGATGAAGATACTGAGCCAGAGCGACAAAGTCAAAAAATTCCGAGTAACAATTTAAGCAATTTACCAAAAATTATTGTCGAAAGTACCGAAAAACCTACACAAACCGTTGAAGTTACCCCTTCGGAATTACGGCTCGTTAAATTAAACCAACATTGTTTTAAACAAAGTCAAATTATTGATTCACTGGGTCATATATTCACCGAAAGCCAATTGAAGAAGCTAGAATGCCCTAAAAGGCGGGTCAAATGGACAATCAACGATATTGCCAACGCCATTGCAATACATGCAGCAGGGCCACGAGCATATTGCTTACTTTATCAGTAACTTCTGAAATAAATTTAGAAGATAAACCTGAAGACGAGCTTGAATCACTCCAATCTGACGGTTTGGAACATTTGGAGTATATATTTGCCATAGAATTAAAAGCATTGAATTAGTAATTATTAATTCTACAATTAATGCTGTACAAGATTCCTCATTCACCTGGACGAATCAGTTAACCGCTGGTTCTCTTCAAAAACCAACTGAAGCGTTAATGAGCCAAATAGAAAAGCTCGAATATATTTTTAAAAAATTTAACGATTACAATATTGTATATTGTCCAAAGTATATTGCAAAATTAATTAATTTATCATTAGATGTAAATTGTCAGGAAAAAGTAAAAGACATTTTTTCCCGTTCACGGATGTACTTTCGAATAAAGCACTTAAATACCATAATAATTAATAATTATAGAAATAAACAAAGAAAATTTAAGAAAATAATTTCTTAATAAAAAAAGTTTGTTTTATTAAATTTGCAAAATAAATACATTTTTATCAATTTGATTAACGTTTACTTGTTCTTACTTTAACATATTCAAAAAATAGTCACAAGTAATAAATGTTGACATATGCGCAGCCATTACCTTTATATGTATATCGTGGGTCGTAGCTGCCTGATGAGTAAACCAAACTTTTCAGTACGAAACCAAACTACCAACAGAAAGAACTCATAGAGGGTTCTCATTTTTGCAGAGTGGTACATTGGTATAACTCTTTGGGCTTTCAGCCAAAATTACGGGGAGGGAGGAAGATATTTCTACTTTTTTTCAGTTTCGATTTACCAAATCGAAAATATTGGGATTGTCATAAACAATTAATATATTTGTCTATAAAAAATGCCAAAAAATCAACTGATTACAGACAGACAAATTAAATTCTTAATTAACAATTATTTTATGTGTGACAACGAAAACAGACCAATCAAACTCGTGACCAGAGAATACGAACTAGGGATGAAATTGGCATAAATTCCAAAGTACTAAAATGTTGAGCAACAGAGGACTAAATTGGGCTTTAAAGTAATTTTTAATTTTTTGATGTATTTACATATCATCTGCTCAGAATTATCCTTGTCCTTATATGCATTTTGCCTATATTGGTGCATTTGAAAATTAAATTAAGTTAGCTGGAAAGTTAAAGATGTTTCTGAGATTTATTAGAAGAAAGCTTAATTACGAAGTACAATGCTTGAAACTCAAAAATTATTTTAACTATTTGAGTTTAAAATTTAATAGTTTTGGACCAACTTTTCTTAAAAGGCTTTTCTATTTCGTTACGATTTTGTCTATATCCTCGATTTTTGTGAATACTAATTTTTAGCATACATCAAGCAAGCAATGCTTATTAAAACTATAATATAAAACAAAATTTTAAAACCTATTTCTTTACACCTACTCTCCACCTATCATTAACATCGAGTTATACCATTGAAATTGAAACAGTTGCTAGAGTTGACACGAAATTTCAACGACTTGCCAGATGTCATACAATCATTTGTTGCCAAAAAGGCATATCTAATATTCAATATTGGATGTTTTTGTGCCAGTAAGAGGTCAAATTACCGATAATATCGCAGCCTTAAGTGCTTCAGTTCAAAATGAGCCAAATCAATTGATTCCACACCGTTTATAGGAATCGTGAATCTCTCAAAACACATTGTGACAACTTTTGAGTAAAGATCTTGGCTCACACCCTTACAAGATTAAATAACCTCAAGAGCTGAAGCCACTTGATCATTTGAAGCGCCGAAACTTCTCCGATTGGGCCTTGCTAAAGTTTGGAGAAACTGAATTTCATCGAAAAATCATCGTCAGCGATGAAGCTCATTTTTGGCTTAATGGCTTTGTCAATAAGCAACATCATTATTGGACAGCAACAAACCCACATCTGCTTCAAAAGACTCCATTACAATCACAAAAAGTGACCCTGTGGTGTGGATTTGATGGAGGAGGACCCGATATAAATTTGTTTTTAAAATTTCTTTCAAAAACGCTATGCGCAGAGTCTATATCTTGTATATTGCTGTGGCCGCTTACGAAAATGTCTGTTTAATCCAGTTATGGGCAATGAGCTTGTATTTAAACATTTCTGTAGAGAAAAGGTTATAATGCAAATCCATTTTTGCGGCACACACCTATCTGGGCAATAAATGATGGTTTATACTTTTGGATGAGATCGGATTCGGATTAATTTAGTTTTCCAACATTTTTATTAGCGCGTTTGCAATGTAAGTACCGTCGCGGCTACTAACAGATTCTTACCTAAAAATGTGAAAGTTGTTACATATTTCGAATTAGTATGTACAAAATTCCATTTAAAACTTCCTTATCACCATGAACCTTTCCCTTTAAATTATAAACGCCAAATTTTCGCTTATTAAAGATGTTTAAGTTGTTAGCTGAAAGGAGTTGGAAGATATTTTGCAAATCAGAGCTGAAAATTCTAAATAGTTTGTCTTAGGTAATTTTTATTCAGAATATGTGCCTCCATTTATCGCAGGACGATAGAACACCAAATTAAATTGTTTGTTGAACGTATCTCTGTATTTCCATTTTTTGATTTTGATGTCAGGAGATTTAATCTTAAATAAGTTGAACATCATCTTGCTAATGTTGAGTGAGCATCCCTCAAAAAAGAAAAAAAAAAGAACTGAAGAAAAAATTAGCGGATATAGACCAAATCGCACGATAAATAAAAAAATTAAAACAAAATTTTTTTACAGATTTGCTCTGGAGGTAGACAAAAAACGAATCTCAAGGATTTATACAAAATAAAACAATGAGAAAATTTGGTCGTTTTACCCTAGGTTTACCCTAAAATTGGACATAGAAAACAATAATTTTAAAACAACGAAATTTCACTAACTGATGACTTTTCACTTTTATACCACTAAAAGTAGCAAAAAGGTATTTAAACATTTTTCTCTTCCGGAGGGTTCATTTAAAAGGCTAAATGCTGATTTTGTGAAGCAATGCAGACAGATATGAATTTGTTAAGAATTAAAGGCTATCCACATCAAGCATGAATTGCGAATGCGAGTAAACATTTTTTTTTATATAAAATCACTACAGCTAAGCACAAAAATTTTATAAAAAATGTTCACTCGCATTTAGAATTCGCACTTGGTATTGTGATTAAAATTTAAATAAAGGATTAAATTTACTAAATAAACTAAAAATCATTTACTTATCCATTTTAGTTATTTATAAGTAATATAATATATACAACTATATTCCCCTCCCACTGAACGGCCACAAGTTACAATTACAAGAACAAGACCACTATCCTTGCCCATAAAAATTACAAGGAAATAGCGATATTAGCGTAATAGTCCTGGCGGTTAGAATTTAATTTAGTCGAAATTCAAATAGTTGTTCAACGAAAAATGATTCGATCTTCGAAAAGGACTGCCTAACGTTTACAGAAAAAATTCAATATAAATATTTTTTCGAAAGGACTGAAACGTTGATTAAAAGTATCGAAGTACTTTTTATTTTCTAAAGGACCGAAAAAAGTACTAAAGGATCAACTTTTTCATCCCTGATACGAACTCGAATACAAATTTGGTTTACGCTTGTTCTTCACTCATATCTGAATATCAGGGATGCCCAAGTCCAACCGAAATTCCAAGCTTACCTCATTGAAAACTAATTTTTGTTTTGAGGGCTAAAATTCGCTAAACTTCGGCCAAGATATGAATTTCTGATTTTTGACATTTGATACGATTTTCAAATGAAAAAAAAATGTGAAAGAAGTTCAATCAATGTCGTGAATTCCGAACATATCCATAATTTATTAATTCAAGATTTATTAGATTATGGTTTTGTATTTAGAAATAAGAATAAAAAACTTAACTTTGAGCCGCCATGTTGGCAAATACGACATTTAATAATATTTAGGCACACAATTTAGGGATTTATTCACGAATCACTTTTTCATTGTTATAGATAGTCATTATGGCAAGCCTCATTCGAAAAAATTCTTTGAACCTATTCATAATAGACAAATAATAATAGAAATGATAATCCGCATGTCGAATTAATCAAAACAATTGGTGGTTCAATAATTTCAAAGAGGAAATTTTGTATTTTAGTACTAATGCAAAAGTAACTATGGGTTCTCACCAAAAGTAGATTGCAAATATTATATGCCAATATACAAATTTACAATGCGATTTGCAATCAAAAGTAGTCAAGCATACATCTTTTACATTGTAAAAGAAAAATTTCCTGTAAAAAAAAAAATCCTTTTGCAAATATTTCCAATCGACTATTGGTAAGAACCAAGAGTAACAATCAAAAAACATCTAGGCATTACTTAATTTTTTTACAAATTTTGTCACATTTTTTTGTGTATGTGTACTATACCATGTGAGCTGATTTGCAAAAATGAACTTTTTTGTCGTAACGTACCAAGTACAATTAATAAATTTAGCACTTAAAAAAATAACTTTTGTTGTGTACTAAATAAGCCTGAATTCAACATGCCCGGACAAAATTCGATGTGTCCCTAATAATTTGGCAACCCACTGCAAACAAAAAGTCAGATGATGAAGAAGATGAACCTGCGGTAAGCTAATGACGATTTAGAATGATGTAGATGATACTTCGGAAAGTGAAGGCTTCTATACGAAGTCCTACTCATGGCAGTTTGAAACTTATAACACTGAACAATCAGACGACTCCTAAATTTTAGTGAAACGGGGAAACTTGTAATTTAGTGATTTAATAAAAATATTTGTTATTACAATATTTCAATAATTTCTGTTTATTACGTCCATGTAAACCCTATTAAATATTAATACAACCATCCATCTTGTTGTGTGAAGAGACTTTTATCGTACAATACTTTTAAAGCAGTAAGCAAAAACGTAAAAATCAAAAGTCTTTAATTGTTACTTATGTAGTCATAGCTTTCTTGTTCTGAGTAATTCGTTGTCAGTCGATGTACTTTATAGATCTGTAGTTAAGTTACGATAGCAAAAATCGTGTTTTTTTATTTTTATTTGTGGGAAAAATGATAGAGGTTCAAGATTTGGTAGTCGGAGTCGTAACTTCTACACGACATACAAGTCACAATAGTAAATCCCACAATTTTACGAAACATTCAACAAATGTCGAATCATACCCAATTATTATAATTTATAAACTGCAACTCAATTTTCTCACTTATTTTACTATTCTATAGTAATTCTACAAATTTTCTAATTATGATAAATGAAAATTATTTCTTTAATGTTTACTCGGTTCAAACACTATGTACACAATAATGTATTATAACGGTGACGAATGATGTTTTCTATATGAACATTTTACGTAATAGCATAAACATTCCGACAAGCATACATGAATACAAATATTTTATTTGGAAGCTATCCAAAAAAAATTTTTTTTTTGCTTTATTATTTACAAAACTTTTTATTTTCCTGCTTTCTATTAAAGTTCAATGACTGTGAGAATATCATCATATAAACAAAAAAATAAATGAAAAATTTTGTGTGATACTTAAAACAAAATAATTTTCCTTTAATCTGTCTAGTGAGGCTGTATTGATTGACTGTCTAACCATTATGAAAGAGTGGCAAAATAACCGTATAGTGATTAATTTTCGGAAAATAGTCATAATAATAAAAATAATAACATAAAAATAGATTTATTTTAAGTACACAGTAATAATTTAGCAGAGGTAAAAGCAATTAATTAGGCAAAATGCCAGTCGATATAATTCTTAGAACAACAAACGAACATTTGCTTATACTGTTTATTGGTATTTACATTAGCATGGGTCTAATCAATATTTCCATAAATAAAAACAAAATCTATAAACATATCATTAAATTACGCAATTATTCCATTTATTATCACTTGCTGTATGTAGATAGGAAATCGAAATCCAATAAAATAAAATTTGAGGTAGGGCGCGATTGCCTTATTTGACGGATCTATTTCATTTCACACCATATATAAAATAATCGTGTGGAAATGAAAGTTTTATTTTAAACGATTTTCTCAAGTTATTTCTTTTTATTGTATTTTATAACTGAATTTGTTGAAAATTTATTGTCAATATTTTATTTGTCTCATAACGGAAGTTTATTTTCTTCATTTCTCTTTTTTATTACTGATATTGGGTAATTGTTTATCATTATTTGTAATTTATATCCTAAATTACTCAAACTATTAAGTAGCTGTCGCTCTATACGAGTATAAACATACATATAAATCATTTTAAAGAGGATAGAATTGAGTTGTATCGTCGTACTGCTAAACTAAGATGATATAAAAACTTGTTAACATTTTATCAAATTAATTAAGTGTAATGGGCAATTTTCAAATGTTATGGTTTTCTAAATTTATGATTTTCTGTATATGAAACGATATTTTCAAGAGAGTTGTTTGTCAACATTGTTTGATATAAATCATGTTACAGACATTTGAATTTTGAAAATATTGAAAATATTTTAGTCACGAAATTTAGATAATTGTCGAAGAAAATTTAAACCATCAAATAAAAACTTTGCAAACGTATAGGCTCTCCGATAAATTCAAATATACGCTTAATACCCTATAGACAGACTGTGGTTTAATAATTTATTATTGATTAGCTAAATCGAGGTTGACACACTGCGACTAATCTCGAAAAATTCACTAAATCGGTTTTATTAAATCGCAGTGTGTCTAGGGTATTACCCTTTAACAACTGGTGTACATTATAATTGTTTTTTTTTTTTTTCCCCTTTATTTAATATTACAACTGATTTACAAATCATTTAGTAATTTATCTTCCTTAAATGAAGATTCACATTTGACGGGCAGTAGCCCAATGGTTACTCCCGTTTGAATTTACATAGTAATTATTTTTCTCTATCCTAATGAAATACAACTGCCTAATTCCAAAGGTTTCTGCCTTTGAAGTCTTCTTACTGCATTGGTGGTATCCAACAAACTTCGTATGTCTGCATTTTGGTGCCGATATATCCGCTGAATGTGTTTCTTCGCATGATTTTGTATTTCTTCACTTGCATATTCCATGTTTAAGTCCCTATGGAGGTTATCATTTCTAATGTACCATGGTGCGTTTACAATGCCACGCAGCACTTTGTTTTGAAAACATTGAATCATTTGTACATTTGTCTTCTTGGTACAACCCCAAAGTTGAATACCGTAGGTCCATACTGGTTTAAGTATTTGCTGATATAATAGCAATTTGTTATGTATTGTAAGCTCAGAGTTTCTACCTATTAGCCAATACATTTTCCTATAGTTATAATTGTTGACACAATTGGTAAACGTACTAATTATAAGCGTTACCATGCGCGAATTGTTAAATAAATTGAATACAATAAAAATGATTAAATGTTTTGATCTTTTGTCACTTCAATTCCAAGCATAAAAAACGTTTATATGAGTAATAAAAGGTAACAAATAGTTTATAAGTTATTAGTTAGTGTTCTTTATTTGGTAAAATATTTATTAAGTTATTGAATAGTGTTAGTTTGAATACGGGGCATTTATGATAAATATCATGGTTTGCAATCGAAAATTGAGTTACTGGGTACAAGTGATATGGGTGATAGAGATAGTTTTGAAGATGCATACGGGGAATTTAAAACAATCATTCTCAATCAAATTCATGATATTAAAAAATCCGAGCCTACAGGTAATTCAATACCAATAACTCTATGATAGAATTATCAAACGGAATTGCTAATTTATTAGGTATTCGACTTTCCGAGGTCAAGTTACCTAAATTTAATGGTTACAAAACTGAATGGCTGATAGCCATTGTACGATGTCAAGGCACCTGTAGAACATTCATCGAAGTCTCTTCAATTATTTGGGGATCATGTAGTAAAACATTATAAAGCAGTAAAATTTTTAAAGCTGAATATAGACAATTGGAACTTTATGCTCATACACCATTTGATTCATAAAACATAAAGGGCTGAAAACTCATGCGGTGATCAGAACTTCGGTCAATTCAACTCCCAAATCAATCACTAACTGAACTTCTTAAGTCACACTTTAGCTCAACCTCCAACTCCCAACCCTCAACTCAATCTCCAAATCAACTTTAAAATCAACCCTTAACCTAACCCCAAATCAACCCTTAAATAATTCCCCAACCGAGCAACCCACTCAACCCCAAAGCAAGGTAACTAAACCCTAACTCAACTTTACCTCAACTTACCTCGAACCAAATCTCAACCGTTTACTCAATTCGACACTTAATAATCAACCCAATCCCAAAATCAACTTGATTCGCAAGCTGCATGCGTGTATGAACTCAACTCAATCTAACCTCCCACTAAACCCTAAACTCGACACCCAAATTAATCCCTAACAGAACTTCTCGCTCAAATCCAACTCAAATTTAATTCAAACCCTAGTCACCATTATACCATAACTGCAACGTACAATCATAACCTTAAACAATCATTCCTTCATAGTAATATTATATCATATCATCATACCATCATTACTCTTATCAAACCATCATACAATCATAATAAGGTTCCACAGTAAAGTCGAACCATCACACCATGGTTAGATAGTATATTTTACCATCAATTGAACTTTACGTTAGAAATAGGTTTCAAACCTGATTTTTAGATGAAGTTCTGGAAAATGGCCAAGTATGATGAAAGCTGGAATTTGCCTGTTTCTTAACCGATTACAATAAAATTTGACTTGTGTGTTGGAAATGGGATTCTAAAATGAATTTAGATAAAGTTCTGGAATATGGTCAGTAAGAATATAGTAAGTTAGCTATTTTTAACCAATTATGATGAATTTTGACGTTTCCAACGAACCGAACGAAATGTGACCCAACAATTAATTTTAGACGAGATTGTGAGCAAAATGTCATTATGGCTTCTAAAAAGTTGTCTGTTTAGGTTTCTGTGAATCATGCAGCTGCTGAGGTTCCTTTGAGACAGTGCAAACTAAACTAATTCAATTGCTAAACAATCGATATTATCTCTGTAGAGATAATATTCTGAGTATTTGCTATTAGAGCGGTGTTGTAGAGTTTCAAAATTAGTGCCATTATTTTAAATCCTTATTCCTAATCTCGAATTTCATTATAATCGGTTAAGGAATAGCAAAGATCCAACCTACTGAGCCATATTCCAGAACTTCATTCAAAAATCGTTTTAGGATCTCATTTCCAACGCACATGTCGAATTCCATCATATCCGGCTGAGAATTAGACAAGTTCCATCCTAATCCTGTGGACGATACTGAAATTGTTGGTATAATTAATGGTTTAAAATCTAGTAATAGTATAGATATTGTTAGTATAAGTTCCAATATGCTAAGAGCTAACACAGAAATTATATCGCCAATTTTGGTACATTTTATCAATCAAAGTTTTTTGAATGGCAGTGTTCCTGATTGTTTGAAAACCGCAGTTGTAATTCCGTTATTTAAAAAGGGTGATAAACTGCTAAAGGATGATTATCGTCCTATATCTTTACAGCCCAATATTATGAAAATTCTGGAAAAGGCATTAAAATTTCGGGTTGATGCCTTCTTTTCTAAATATAATATTTTAAATAATTGTCAATATGGTTTTAGGTCTGGAAAAAATACTGAGTCAGCTTTAATTGATTTTTTGAATGGGGTTCATATTAATTTAAATGGGAAAAAGTGTGTTGGTGCTGTTTTTATTGATATTAAGAGGGCTTTTCACATGGTAGATCACAATTTACTTTTACGGGAACTTTACAAGTGTGGTTTTAGAGGTGAGCCGTTTCTATGGTTTAAATCATATCTTCGTAACAGGTATTTTAAAGTAAAAATTGATAATTCGTTTAGCATGCCGTTCAAGGCAGACTTTGGAGTTCCACAAGGTTCGAAAAATTCTATATTTAATTTGGATTTGAAAGGCAGAATTATTGCTTTTGCTGATGATATGACATTGAGTTATTATGGTTCAAGTACATCTGAAATATCCAACCATATTAATTCTGATATGAATACATTGCGATCTTGGTTTGATGATCATTCCATGATTTTAAGTGAGAAAACTAAAATTATGGTTTTTAGATTGGCTGGCGATCCATATTCGAGTTATGTGCCAGAGATTGTTTGCCATATGATATGAGGAATTGCAATTTAGTGAATTTTAGAAATCTTTCCATTCCAATTGAACCTGTTTATAATTTTAAGCATCTAGGTTTGCATCTGGATGCTAATTTAAATTGGAAAATTCATTTTCAAAAGGTTAAAGAGCAATTAAATTTTTCTTTACGTGCCATGTATTTACTGCGTCAGTTTTGTCCATCCGCCGTTTTATTAAATTTTTATCATGCATGTTTTGAATAGGCTTTCCTATGGATTACCTTGTTGGGATGGGGTTTTTATGAATACATTGGAACCTTTATACATTTTGCAAAAATACATTGTTCGGGTTATGTTTTTTAAGAGTCGTTCTTGGTCAATTTTTATGGCCTGTAAAATTTTACCTTTGCAACACCTATATGTATTTAAAGTTTTAAAATGATTTTTCTCTAGAAGTGGGCACAGAATTCTGAGATTAAGTACTGTTTACGACATTCGTAATAATTACAGAAACTTCCTTTCTGTTTCTGGATTTATCAGTGAAGCTTATCGCAGGTACTTCTTAGTTTCGGCCCCCCCCCCCCATTTTTTAATCGCTTGCCTCAACTATTACGCGCACAGTTAAAAAATAGAAAAATTATGAATTTAATTAAGGATTGGTTGTTTGAAAATAAAGATATTGGCTTTATGTTTTTAAAATAAAATAAAATTTATATTTTGTGTTTTTTTTAATGGTTTATATTTTACTTGATATTAACTGATAATTTATTGTAAATGTTATTCGCCACTGCCTTTTGGCAAAGAATAACCTACCCTTCTTAACCTTAATTTTTGTATTATTATTTTAATTATTTCATAAATATGTATATTTCATAAAAATAAAAAATAACTGGCCATATTCCAGAACTTAATCCAAAAATCAATTTAGAACATGTCGAATTTCATCATAATCGGTTGAGAAATAGGTAAGTTCCTTCATACTTGGCCATATTCCAGAACTTCATCTAAAAATCATTTTAGAATCTCATTTCCAACGCACACGTCGAATTTCATCATATGCCAGAACTCTATACAAAAATCATTTGAGAATCCCATTTCCAACACACATTTCAAATTTCATCTTAATCGGTTGAGAAATAACCAAGTTCCACCATATTTGGCCATATTCCAGAACTTTATCCAAAAACATTTTAGAATCCCATTTCCAACGCATATATCGAATTCCATCATAACCGGTTGAGAATTAAACAAGTTCCATCCTAATTGGCCATATTCCAGAACTTCATTCAAAAATCAATTTAGAACACGTCGAATTTTATCGGTTGAGAAATAGGAAGTTACTTCATACCTGGCCATATTCCAGAACTTCATACAAAAATCATTTTAGAATCCCATTTCCAACGCACATGTTGAATTCCATCATAATCGGTTGAGAAATAGGAAAGTTCCCTCACACTTGGCCATATTCCAGAACTTCATCCAAAAATCATTCTAGAATCTCATTTCCAACGTACACATCGAATTTTATCATAATTGATTGAGAAATGTGAAATCCAGTTCCATCATACTTGGCCATATTCCAAAATTTCTTCCAAAAATCGTTTTAGAATCTCATTTCCAATGCACATGTCGAATTCTACCATAACCGGTTGAGAATTACACAAGTTCCATTCTAATTGGCCATATTCCAGAACTTAATCCAACAATCAATTTAGAACACGTCAAATTTCATCATAATCGGTTGAGAAATAGGAAAGTTCCTTCATACTTGGCCATATTCCAGAACTTCATCCAAAAATCATTTTAGAATCTCATTTCCAACGCACATGTTGAATTTCAACATAAAAGGTTGAGAAATAAGCAAGTTCCCTCACACTTGGCCATATTCCAGAACTTCACCCAAAAACCATTTTAGAATCTCATTTCCAACGCACACGTCGAATTTCATCATCATCGGTTGAGAAATAGGCAAGTTTCTTCATCATTGGCCATAGCCAGAACTCTATCCAAAATTCATTTTAGTATCCGAGTTCTACAAATTTCAAATTTCATCATAATCGGTTGAGAAATATCCAATTTCCACCATATTTGGCCGTATTCCAAAACTTCATCCAAAAATCGTTTTAGAATCCCATTTCCAACGTACCTGTCGAATTGTATCATAATTGGTTGAGAAATGTGAAATCCAGTTCCATCGTACTTGGCCATATTCCAGAACTTCACCCAAAAACCATTTTAGAATCCCATTTCTAACGTACATGCCGACCAACTCCCCTATACTTGGTCATGTCCCGGATCTTTATCCAAAAATAATTTTAGAATCCTATTTCCATCGTGGATGTCAAATTTCACTATCCATTAAGAAATAGATAAATTCCATCCTAATTCGCCATTCGTATAATTTGGTAGAGGTTCAATTTGAAATGTAAAAGGTTCAATTTGAGATTTGACATCCTGTAACCTTGCCTTAAACAATATTTGTGTAAAGTTAGGTTCAAATCGGTCAAGGCATGTATATACACGTTTAAATATCATACACGTATGCTGTTATTTATACAAACACTCACTTTTATAATATTTAAGTATATAGATTGCTTAACTGCTCACTAAAAACTAATCCAACCCCAACTCAAGCCTAACTCAACCCGCAAACGGTCCCTAACTGAACCCTCAACCCAATCGCAAACTCTCTTTCAACTCAATCCTTAAACCTGCATATATAAAAAATTGATTATCTGCTCACTATGTCTTAATTCTACCCCAAGTCAATTCCAACTCAACTTCAACTCAACCCGCAAATTGACTCCTAACTTAACTTTCAACTCAAACACAAACTCAATGCCCAACTCATTGTTCAAACCAGCATATATAAAAAATTGGTAAATATTTCTACACCTAAGTAGGTGTTTTGGGATAATTCGTATGGCAGGTACCCGACCCTATTGACGTATAGGTTCCAAAAACTTTTCAAATCTCCGAAAAAATTCTAAATCGGGCTAGCTGTTCCCGAGATATCATGGGTACAGACATCCAGACATTCAGACATCCAGACAGATGGATGGAAATTTTATTGTTGTTTGTTTTAGACTCAGGGACTTTCAAAACGTCGAGAAAATTGGTTTTGAACCAACCAAATTGTTGGTCATTTTTAACAGTATTTCAATACTTTGGTCTTTTTAGACCGAAGTAATTAGATAGTTCCACACGTGTAGCTGTAATCAATGCCACGGATGTTCTAAAGGTTTTAAAATTTGAAGAGTTCATTAAAATTTTGCACAAACAGTTCAGTTTTTAGAAGCAATTAAACCAAGTAGCAGTTCTAATTCAGGCCAGGATGCAAATCAATTCACATCAATACTAGTACAGTTAGAAAGGTTCAATCGTACACACCCTCTACATTAGTTCTAATTGTAATAGTAATCATAGCATTTTGGGGTATCGTTCAGTTTCGAATTTTAAATTAACTTCCAAGATGCGTTTAGAGTTTATAAGGTCGAAGAAATTGTGTTCTAATTCCCTAATAGTTCACCATAATGTATGAGGTTGTAAACATCCACCTTGCGATAAATGTTCATTGAAATATAATGGTCCCTTACATTTTAAAGCCGCAGAACCTAATCGAACTCGTTTCACTAAAAATTAGAAATTGTCGGAAAACTCCATCCACGTATAGAATGACTGCTCCACTTCAAATAAGGTTGATGATAAAACAGAAATATTTTCTAGTACTTCATTACCTGCCACATCACAATTAAACACTTCGAATGAACAAATAGTGGAACCACCTTTGCAACAACAAGTTTTACTAGGCACTGTTATTATCAAAGCAACATTATCTAACGGAACACAGATGTATGTACATATATATGTAACAAGTGGATCCCATTTGAACTTTATTACCGATAAGACCGACTTATTACCGACTAACAACGTTAAAACAAGTTTCAGGAACAGGTGGTGATGTCACATCTATCAATAAAATATAAGGTATCCGTACCGGTAGCTGAACTAATGGTCTACCAACATTGCTTGTTAAATATGATAGGAAGTTAGTACCGTCAAATCAAACTTCAAATTAGCAGATCCTCATTTCTTTATGCCACATGGCATTGATATGTTAATTGGAGCTGAGTTATATCATGCATTGTTTTCTGAAAATACGGTTAGAAGTTCAACAGAACTTCCTCCATTTTATGAGAGCGCTTTTGGTTATGCAGCCTGTGGCAAGATCAATTCGGATAGTAAGTCCCAAGATTGAAAAAGTTTAGTCAGTTCTTGTCAACAAACCGTATGCAGTTTGGATACTCTAGATCGCCAAGTTCGATGGTTGTGGGAATTGGATATATCCTTTGTGTCAAGACTGTTATGTCAGTCGAAGAGAGATTATGTGAACAACATTATCAAAAAAATTATAAAAAATTTCGACAGGTAGATATGTAGTAGCTATACCCCTAAATTCGAAAATTAACGACCTTGGTTATTCTTGTGAAAATGCTAAACGGCAATTCTAACAAATTGAGAAGAGACTTAGTCGCCAACCAGAAATATATCAGTCTCATATGGTTCTCGCCAATGATTCAACGGGAATGTACTATATTCAGAAACAAGTAATCCTTACTACCTCCCTCATCATTACGTATGAAAAAAGAATAGTACAACGACTAAGCTTTGTGTAATTTTTAATGCCTCTTCAAGAACTTCTTCAAACCTTTCGCTAAATAACAATAACTGCATGATGTTAGGGCCGGTCGTTCACCTCTTCTCTATGGTAATTAGGTTTTCGATTTTGGTAAAAAATGAGCAAACTGATCTTCAGCGAATTTGGTGGCATAAAAGTCCAGATGATCCATGAAATTAATACAAACTTTAATCTGTAACTAACGGTATAGCCGTACCGTAAGTGCACTAGCCGGTGCACCATTTTTCGCAAGTCGGACGCTAAAGCAGTTAGCTTTAGATGAAATTAAAGCTTATCCAAAAGCATCTACCGGTATTATTAATAGATTTTTACGTGGACGATGTTTTGTCCGGACGTGATACGATTGAAGAAGCGTTAAGGCTAAAGTCTGATTTAATCAGTTTGTTGAAATGTGGTGGTTTTGAGTTGCGAAAATTCTCATCAACTTGTAGTTTTCTATCAGATAATAATTCATCATTGGAAATTTTCTTGATCTTGGGCCACAAAATGGAATAATCAACAATAATCAGAATTTCGCTGTGCCTCGATATATACGTAGATTAATTACCATAGAGTTGATCTCTACGGCTTTGGTGATTTATGAATGGGTTTGGTTGTGTGTTTTATGTTAGATCCAGTGATGTACATGGTCATAACCGCGTAAGATTGGTATGTTCTAAGTCGAGAGTAGCACCTTTGCGACAACAAACAATTCCACGTTTAGGGTTGCCGTGCGGCTTTGCTTGTGGCTGTAGTTGCTTCCAAATTAGTAAACATTTTGGACATTAAGTCTGATTCGGTATATTTATAGTTTATTTATAATCCGAACCACATCGATTTTCACCGTTTGTTGCGAAGAGAAATATACAAATTCTAGAGAATTCATCAGTTGGCAATTGGTATTATATCTCTTTCTCTACCTGCCTGCAGCTTGTGTCTCCCGAGAACTATTTCCTGATGAATTTAATGATGCTAAGCATTAGTGAACTGGCCCGGAGTATTTAGCCAGTGATAAAAATGTTTGCCGTAAAATAATAAGTTAAGCTCAGAGCTAATTAACTAAGAAAAACATCCACCAACAGAAATATGTAATCACTTGGCGGAAGATAAATTTGGTTTAGTTGGGCGATTCTCATCACTTCTCATTCTCATACGGCTGAAACGTGTAACAGTTTGGATTTTGCGATTTTCGCGAAACTGCCAATTAAAAAATCAAGAAAAACGACACCGCATTATCACCGAATTTAATTCCAGTGAAGTAGAGACTGCTCTGAAATATTTAGTCCGAATCGTGCACCAACAAGAGTTCAAAAATAATATTGAAACCCTACAAAAACATAAGTTCGTTTGAAATAAAAGTCACTTGCACTCATTGGGTGGAGCGAATAAAAGGAAAGTACTGATAAGAGTTACCTTTTCCGTAAAAGGTACTACTTTTAAGTAAAAGTTTTCGCTTATTTCGAACCGAATAATAACTACCTTGTGCTTACAAATATTTACCGAAAAAATGTATGTAATACCTATAAGTCCTTACTTATTCTTAAGGTAGTACTTCTGATAATTTAATTCTAATTATTTATCTAAATAATTTGGTCCATATTTTGTGCCAAATCAGAAAAGTTTTTTTGTATTCTCCGTTTTTTGTTCATCTCTATTCTCGTTTTCTCAAATAACAGCCATTGAAGCCTTTGCGGTAACCACACGGAAATGTTAGGTAGGTTTCTTTATAAAGTTACAAACATATTCACTACCCCAAGAAGAGAAACAGGATCTGTAAACTGCACTAATTTTGCTTGTATGTTTAGGTTTGGGTACCCTTTTCTATTAAAAAAACTGTCAATATTTTCACGTGGGAATGACTCAAAACTATAAAACCATAAATGAAATGTCTTACAAACAGTAATTCTATATATTCCCATATTCTTGGGAAGACCTAATTTTTTTTGCTCTTCCGTTGGAATTAATTTCCTTTGGAGGAAAAGCTAGTAATACTATATATTCAACACCATAATCAGCGTGATAAATTTCTTCTTACCCTAACCGCGATCCATCGGCAATTAAAAAAAAAAAAAATTGAACCTGAGAACCCTAACTCGTAAAGCAAAACTTTACTTACTGTACCCCGGGGGTGACAAACCTTGATACCCACTATCCCTTAAGCAGCAAAAAAAAAATTAAAAATTTTAATATGAACCCAGAGCTCCCACCAGTATGATCGAATTTTCAACGATCAAATTTAAAAATTTGTGTACTTTTGGTTGGATCCTCACTCACATCCCCTGGCATTCAAGATAATTTTTTATTTTTCGAATATTAATAAAACGGGACTTTCTGATCAATATACTCATATATTTCAAACTAAACTCAAGTTTGCTTGGACCCAACGAAAGAAGTTAAGAATTTCCTTTTTTTATCGACAGCTTTTTATGTAGGTACCGGGATATTTTTAAATATTTGCTTATAGAGAAATCAGTTACTTAAACTTCAAGAATCCACTACACTATCAAGAATATACTTAAATTTTATTCACCTTCTTACGAGCACATACTTGAAAAAACATAAGTTAAAGTGTTTTTATTCGCTCCACCCACCTTCTCGTTACCCAGCATATTCCTTGCTTAGGCTTGGTCGTACATCTGTATGAATCAATCAAGATATAGGGTGACCAAGTCAAAAACGGCTAAACCAGCAGAACGTTTCGACTTAAAAAAACCAGAACAGTTTTTAAGTCTCAAAATTTGTTATGTATTTGATTGAGTAAAATGGCTACATAAAATTGGTTTGGTGGCGAAGACAATTCAGTGATTACAAAACAGATTTGTGGTGAAATCTCTTCTAGAAAAGATTCAAAACCCGCCACCATGATTCATAATTTGGCTGTGCTGTAACTAATTCATTGTTCATCAAATATGTTTGTTAAGTCAGATTTAAAATTTCAATGGAATTGGTGCGTAATCGCAAAAGTTCCAGAATTCAATAAATATTGCGAGAAACTGCTGATACTTTCGAACATAAATAGAAATTATAAATCAAAAACTTTGATTTGCCAAAGAGAAATTCTTTTTTTAATTTTTTATTATATATTACCAATCCAGAGACCATTACTACGTTTCGGGCACCAAAAGGAACAAGCACGTTTATCAATGGATTTTAATGAAATTTTATATCTAAGTTATTAAGCCGATTCTCTAAGTAGTTCCTAATATAAAATCAAATTATTTTACCGGATTACTTAAATAAAATCAGTGCCAAATTCAAGTAATATTCCGGTACACCACTAATGATATTATGGTTGGTATCATTGCTCAAAACACTGTTTCACCAGATTTTTTACTTGAATAACAAATCCATGGATGGATTTTAATCCATGGATGGAATACTGCCTTAGCGCAATACTTTAAATGAAAAAATAGATTCGCCAAATTTATTTTTACATACCGAACCAATTCAGACTATCTTCTTGCTAGAAATATTTTGTAGATATTATAAATAGTTCCTAATATAAAATGGTGCGATCAGAATTTCTAAACTAAGACATGACCCAAAGGCAAGAAATATTTTAAAACATTATACACGAACTAATGGTATTATGGTCGCTACCATATATCAAAAATTAGATTTGTCAATTGTAGTTTTCCATACACAGCCAATTCAGCACCAAATGGAACACACACTTTTGTGAATGTATTTAAGTGAAATTTTATATCTGAGATGTTAAGCCGATTCTATAAATAGTTTCTAATCTACATCGTACATACTCCTAGTTCTAATCTGAATGCTATTTTTTGCAAAGATTACTATTTAGACATGACATTTTAAAACCTCGATTTATATAAAATTTTAAATTTTATGTGGGCCTTTCATTCAAACTGATTTTCCCAGGCTCCCCACAAGAAACTTAACAATTGGCAAGGCGCTCTAATTGAACCGCATTCCAGACATAACACTTTAAAAGTTGTATTGATCAAACATGAAACTTGACATTGAGCGATAACTATTGGCAAAGCACTCTAATTAAGCTACTTTCCAAACATGACTATTTATAAGTTGAATTTACACAAATTCTTAAACTTTATAAGCGCTTCAAACTTGACCTGATGCTTTTTCTAGGGATAACTATAGGCCAGGCGCTCTAATTGAACCACTTTCCAGTTATAACATTTTAAACATTGATTTGATACAAATTTTTAAATTTTATGTGGACAATTCAAACTTATATTCCGGGGCTCCCTACATACAAACTTTAAAATTTTATGTTGGCCCTTCACTGAAATTTTCCCGGGCTCCCCACATTAATCTTTACTTGATACGCTCAGGCACGAAAAGAGCTCCGTAGCATTAGATGATGCTTGGACACACATAGAGACGTCAGTTAAATGAAATAGATATTTGACGTGACTATAGTGAATTCAAAGACTGTAACAAGCCTATTACGAATTGATTTCGTTTTGGTTGTGGAGCCAAAATTATAATTAAATTTAATTGTCAACAATGACGGTTCAGCCGTGCCAAGGGAAGCTTTCAACGGGATTTCAGAAATTTCTAAGTTCTGAGATCCCAGATCAGCCTCTGAACACCGATCCTGAGGGTTACCAGATATTGTAAGCAAAACAGGTCAACAAGTTTGGCAAGCTTCCCAAACACCGTACAGACAAAAGATAAATTGTTATCGAAGCCTCAAGTTTTGTAGGATGAGACGTAAAATTAAAAAATATCATTGCCGAATCCGTCATCAACTTAACTATCGAACGGAATTCTATATCGCAGACCGTTGGACAGTGATGCAAGCATTTTTATGCTAGCTAAAGGGTGGAGGCGAATTTTCCAAAAAATAATTTTAGAGACCATTATCTACCGACACTATTATCTCCAACTACAGCAGAGAAATCCAACGCATCATCGAACACGTGTTAGCCAAAATTTCACAAGAAGGCATTCAAAAATATTTAGATTGCCCATATCACCAAACCTAACACAACTGCTATACAAAAGAAGAAAGAACTTAAGGTCAAAAATTAAAAGGTTACTATGTCAAGATAATTTTAGACTAAAATGCCCTTTCAGAAGGTCGTTCAATCAAAAAAACTAAAAGGGCATTTAAGACAAAACGTTTTTGAATGAAAATCCTTTTAAAAATGAGATTCAGTCAAACTGAAATGAATGCTTTGCTTTGTTCAAATGTTATATTATCGAGCCCATTGAAAATAAAATTTGCAAAATTTACGTTTTACAGTCTAAAAATTTGTGACCGGTACACCTTTCAAGAAGGTTGTTCAGTTCAAATATATAAAACGTATTTCAGTCAAACTTTTTATTTGGACTGAAGTTTCTTGTTTGTTTTGTCTTCAGTCATACAATTTGTATGGGAAATTTTTGGACTGGTGCTCTTTTCGTTTTTTTGGAGCCCAACAATACATGCTATTAAAGATAATCGACGAGTTTAATTGCTAACCTTGAAAAGTAATCTAGACCATGATTTCATCAATGTTTCTCGAACAAGTTGTATATACATTTTGAAAGGCTAACAGTACTTCTTTACCAAACATGTTATTGTTGAGACAGTTTGTCGTGGTTCTCTGGTCATTTACTTATATATAACAATATGGAACTCTTGTTGAACATTTTGGCATATTCCCAACGATGGTTCTTTTTTCTGAATAACTCAATTTTTTGATAGATTGTAGCCAAATTTTTATCCAGTGTATTAACCACGACCCCATAAATATCATTGGGTTTCAGTAAGGCGTTATAACGAACCGTAAATACATACTTTGCAAATCAAGATTGTTACTAAGCTATAAAACGATTCTAGGATCAAAAAGAAAACTATAAAGTTCGAAAATGTAAACAAATCATTCGCGAGGTTCGATGAATAGGGAAATTTGTTCTACACGGTGGAAATAATTTGATTAAAATAGGGATAGGAAGGATTACTATATTTGGATTTACTGTAAAAGAACAAATTTAAAGCAAAGATATATACCAAAAATAGTCTAATCCGATGGTTTAGTCTTATTGACTGTAATCATGTTCTACTTTTTCTCTACTATATATATCCGAATAAGATAACAAACCTACATTACCACGTCAAACTCTAATCCACCGTTTCAACGAGAAAATTTATTTTCATATATGCACATGAAAAGCTTCTTTTCCAAAAAATAACCTTCGAACGAATATTGTATAGATGTAGCAAAACAAAAATTGGAAACATAAAAAGTATCGCGAAAATGAATTTTTTGCATATTTTTCTATTTGTGTGTACTCACCTGTTTTGAAAATTCTCCAAAATCAATTGGAGCTGACGGCACAATTCCGATATACGATTGAAATGCATCGACGATAAAATCTTCGCTTGTTGTTCGCAATACACCACGCATATATTTATCCGGGTGTCTCGGATCGTACTGTTCTAAATCCACGCCAACCACAAAATATTCCCCCTTATCGAGAAGTCCACGATTTTTTAGTGAAACCAATAGTCCAATATGTTCATAGTAGTGACCGAGTATTACATAAATTCGTGTATCCATAAAAGTTTTTTCAACTATCTCATCAAACGGATTTTTCGAATACTTATAATGATATACTCGGTCCCATGTGACGACCCCCCGCAATTTGATTTGAGCTAATTTTAATGTTTCAATAACAGTTTCACCGACCGGACCATAAATATCGTCCACCGAATTTAAATACAAAAATGTTACTTGTGTCCAATTGTAGGCCAACAATATAGACGTAACCGATTTTGAAATTTGTGTATCGGGTGGTCTGGTTCGTGCAAATGTTGGGAAATCCTTTTTATTCGAGGTATCACGATGCGTACAAAAATATGAGATCATTGGTAAATTAAATGCTGATGCCATTCGACCTTCATGCACACATGTTTCTTGCGGTCCAATATATGCCGATATATTACTGGTCCAGAGGGCTGCCGTTTGTCGTATACTCGAAATTTCTTCACCGTATGTCTCTGCCACTATAAATTCTAGTTTGTGACCATATTTTGATAATTTATTAGTATTAACCTCGTCCACCGCCAGTGTAATACCACCCGATATCGTAAGTCCCGGTTTTGTGTATTCCAAATCACCAAATTTTCGTTGTGATCCGGTGATATAGCCAATCTTAAATATTTCACCGTCAACGCCAACAATAGAATTTTGTTGAATTGACAATAAAATTATGCCGCACAGGATATAAATTAACATTCGTCCGCTATTAGTCGTATGGTTTTGGTTTAAATTTAATTTCATAACTCCGAATTTTTATTTTTTTTTGATAATATTTTGTGTCCGTAATTAATGTGTTCTCAAAATTTTTTTATTACGCTCCCATGAAGATTGTTAGTTGTTATATTAATACAGTTGTTGTTGTTGTTGGATCGAAAAATTATTAAAAAATTATTACACAACATTTTTAATTTAATTAGTTTGCGGGCGGGCAGGCGGTCGGGCGCGGTGATGATGATTTTATGTGCTCGCTCTGAATAAATATTAACTGAAAAGAAATTAAGTAAAATAAAATCAAAATAAATAAATTAAAAGTTGTTATTTTGGTTGAAATTAATTAAAAATTTTGTTATAATAATATGTTTATAGTTTATTTGTTTTGAATAAAAAATTTATTGATTTTAACAAAAAATAAACTGTGAAAATCGTTTTTGTTTACGAGATAAATTTTATGGCTGTTAAGTAATTCGCGAAATGCAGACGCCCGCACAAAATTTGGACGGGATATTGTTTTATTATGTGTTATGTGTTTGTAGGGAAATTGTTTAAAGTGCTGCTAATTTTGAAGCAAGATTCTTTACTTTAGTTTACACCAGAATTAAGTTTCGACACAAATTTTATATTTGAATTGAGAAGATTGACTATCATAATTGTAACAATTATAACAATTTAGAAAATTTCCAAACAATTTGATTTTTCCAAATCTCACTTTAACTGAATCTTATAAAAAGGTTAGTGCAATTATCATTTATGATAAGATTATTGCGAAAAGTTTCTCATGAAGAACTTTAACCTTATTTTTGTCTTTACTGAACCAAGTTTTGAAAGGAAGCTTAATTTAATTAGAATAAGCTAAACACTCAATAGATCCCAAATAAACAAATGTTCGTCCTAAACTCAATTCCAAAAATGATATGCTTAAATATGGATATTGTACAATGGAGCCGCATTTCGAAGATTGGTTTTAAATTCTTTCGAACTCAAATTCTAAAGATTCGAAGCAACAAAATTAATTTATGAATGAAAAAGTTTGAAAATTGCACAAACTTAAAATTAAACTAACAAAATATTATAAAGTGCTGAAATCTCACGGGTTGATAAGATCTTGGGTCGGGAAAATTATGCGCAGCAATGTTCGAAAACTGTATGCTCCAATCCAACCCTCGTCTCAACTGAACTCATGTCCAAGACAAACTTAATATCCTACATGACCACAACTCAACCATCAACTCAACATGTAGTTGATGTCCAAATCAGCACGGTCGAAAAACTATTTCCACACATGAACTCATTTCAGAATTACTTAAGCTAACTTCCAACTCAAATGTCACATCAAGCCCAAATAAGTCCCCAACTGAACGGGTAAATTAACTCCAAATTAACCACAACCCCAGTTCGACTCTAAACTCAGCTCTCATCTCTTAATGGCAAATTTAACGCCCAATTCCGCCACTAAATGTACATGGGCCGAAAACTACATGCGTACATGAACTCAATCAAAATACCTGAAGCTAACTTCCAACTGAACTCTTAACGCAAACCTAATTGACTCACCTTAAACTCAACCCCAAATTAACCCGAACTCAACTCTACCAAAATCCCAACTCGACCTCAAACTGACCAATTAACTCAACCCTAAACTCAACACCCAACTCAACTTCCAAATCAACATGGTCTGACTCTAACAGGCCTCATTTCAACCCACTAAAAAAATTCAGAACTGAAATGCCCACCAAACCCTAACTCAACCCCAACTCAACTCCAACTCAACCTCAAGTCAACCCACTTTTTCGGACCTTCAAAACATCGAGATAAGTGATTTTGGACACAACTAACTTTTTATGAAATTTTTTGCCAGAATTTCAATATCTTTGGTCCTTACGGATCGAAGTTAATCCTAAATTTTTACATTCATGGTGATTCATGATTGCTTGGTTAAGGAGTTACGCTGAAATAATTACCTAGGGTAAAAAGCCGACCTAGTGAATCCGCTATAGTTTAATAATATATTTGTATTTAGTGATAGGATGTTTTACTTTCTTTTACTCTAGACCTTGAGATTTTTAGAGATTTATCTGTTTTGAGGTCCCCTGAGTCCGAAAAAGTAGCTTTCGAAATGGTGTATGTCTGTCAGTCTGTCAGTCTGTCAGTCTGTCAGTCTGTCAGTCTGTCAGTCTGTCAGTCTGTCAGTCTGTCAGTCTGTCAGTCTGTCAGTCTGTCAGTCTGTCAGTCTGTCAGTCTGTCAGTCTGTCAGTCTGTCAGTCTGTCAGTCTGTCAGTCTGTCAGTCTGTCAGTCTGTCAGTCTGTCAGTCTGTCAGTCTGTCAGTCTGTCAGTCTGTCAGTCTGTCAGTCTGTCAGTCTGTCAGTCTGTCAGTCTGTCAGTCTATCAGTCTGTCAGTCTGTCAATCTGTCAGTCTGTCAGTCTGTCAGTCTCTCAGTCTTTCTGTCAGTCTGTCAGTCTGTCTGTCAGTCTGTCAGTCTGTGTCCTCTCTACAGCCCAAATGGTTTAACCAATCGAACTGAAACTTCACATTTATGCGTTTTTGATAAATTAGGACGTCTCAGTGAATTTTACTCCAAATCGGCCAACCGGAAGTGGCCACTCCCTTGATCCAGAAAATTTATTTTGCAAATATCTTAAAAAGTATAAGGTTTACAAAAAACTACTAAATACAAAATGTTTCCAAAAATTAAAATCAAATAAAAAAAAAAATTAAAAATTAACAAAAAATTAAAAATTAAAAAAAAAAAATTAAATTTCTCAAATTTCTCTGTTCGTAAAAGAAAGTCGTGTGTTGGCCACACCTTCATTTTTTTTCTTATTAAATTAGCCTGTCAAGTCAACAAGTAATTGATTTTTAAGGGGTAATAACCGTTTTATGTTGAAAGCCAAAACGTCGGAAGGACGAATGTCAAAAGGGCGAACGCCGAAAGGCCGAATGAGTCGGAATACCGAATGTCAAAAGGCCGAATGTCGTTTGGCGGAATGTCGTATGGCCGAATGTGTCAAAAGGCCGGTTGTCTAATGGCTGATTGGGTCGAAAGGCTGAAAGTGTTGAAAGGGCGAATGTCTAAAGACCGAATGGGTCGAAAGGCCGAATGGTTCGAAAGGCCGAATGGGCAGAATGACCGAACGTTTGGAAAGGCCGATTGGGTCGAAAGGCCGAATTTTCATTAAATTTCCTTCACTTAATTGATTGAAATCGATATTTAAAACCATTCAATTTATTTCTTAATGTAAAATGATTTAAATAAATTGAAAATACGTGCAAAAAAAATGCTAATACGGAAAACAATTTATTTATTTTTCTTCTTTTTGTTATATTTATTTAATTTTTAATTATTTGACAAAAAAAACGTAAGAAGATTTTAATATTTAAGGCGATTTACTATTAAACATTTTTATACAAAAATTTTGATAAAAATATAAATTTTGAAAATTTCCATTCATAAAAAAAAGAAAAATTAAAATTAATTTCGACACAAACGGCTTTCGACATTCGGCCTTTCGATATTCGGCCTTTCGGCCTTTCGACGCATTCAGCCTTTCGACGCATTCGGCCTTTCGACTCATTCGGTCTTTCGACATTCGGTCTTTCGACATTTCGACCCTATTCCGTAATAACACCTTGTGGTAGCGAAATCAATGGTCATTTTCTCCAATTTATTTAAGAAAAACGAAGCGATATTTTTAAATTCGGCTTTTAGTACATATTTACATAGTCGAAAAAATTGTTTTTAAAAACAAATGGCGGTGCAGCGGCTGATAAAAGGAAACCCCTTCAATCTAGAAGAAAATAACGCAAACGATTTTGAGGATATTTTTGATGAATGAAAATTTAACGAATTTATACCGATTTTTTCATGAAAAATGTTTTCTTTATATTGACTCCATTTTTGGAAAAAATTAATATTCTACCTAGTTAGTAAATTAATATTCTACCTATTTCAGCATATTCAGTGTTTTTTTTTTTTTTGGAAGGTTGACCATAGTTCAGAACTTATATTATTAATTTATTCATTTTAGAATTCTATTCCAAATGTTAAATTTCATCATAATTGGTTCAGAAATAGAAAATTCCGTTCTGAACGGCCATAAATACTAAGGAAAAGCCCCTTTTCAATTGACCAAATTCCATAAACCACAAAAAATCATTTTAGAACCCCTTTCGAAGCTCCCTGTCGAGCATGTCGAATTTCATCATAAGGAACAGCAAGATCTATTCCAGTTAGCCATTTTAAACAACTTTATCAAAGAATCATTTATAATCCCATCAGGTTATTTCACTATGTAAAAGAGAACAAAACATAAAAGAGATAAAATAGGCAGAAAATGTTCATACAAAACAGGTGTTCGGCAATGGGTTATACAACCGCATAACTCTAGTTATGTTTATTCTGTTTTAGACATAAAACAATGAACCAAAGTCGTTGTCGTAACTGCTAGTGAAAACAAAAATTACTTCGGCCTCGACACTCTTCCAACCACTGAATTCCAGCAATACTGAAAACGTCTACATTGAGTCCAATGTATGGGTCTTATTGTTATGTTGACCACTAACGGCAATGGCGGAGCTGCCCATCACATTGTAAACTGTGTGGCGATCTTAAAGAACGAGGTTTTATAAAGAGTACTAAGGTTAATGTTGTCTTTCCTGTTGGAACTGAGTCCTCCAAGTGTGAGCCACAATGAAAAATAATGGAAGAAAGGACAATAGCAAAGGAAACGAACCCGGAGAAACAAAACATATAGTGCTCCTTAAATACTCACCTTATTTTAAACTAGCTAGTTATCGCACGGAAGCCAATAAAATGTGAATATATTATAATATATTAAATATATTATAACATTTATTAAATAAATATGTAATTTGACGGCACCATTAATTTATAATTTAAAATATTATTTATTTATATTTGAATACATTTTTCATCACCGCGCGATGTGAGCGGCATGTCACCGTTTTGAAGATCGAGAGCAGACTGAAGTGAAAAGGAATATTTAATTTTATTTTGTTTTGTTGTCTCTTCATATGGAAGAGACAGTAGTTCATTGGTTGAATGCGTGTGTTCCCAAATGATAATTGTGGTTGGGTCAACTCAGACGCCAATGTATGTGAGTGATACTCTATGGCGGAGCACGCATGAGTGAACCGCTACAATATTATGGTTTCGGCCAAGATGTTTAAGCGACTAGGATTAAGAAATTATTGTCATAGACAGCCCGATAATATTGCTATTTGTATAAATAGTGGCCAAAATGGGAGTCTTGTTAACGTTATCTCAACATCGACTAACTTGCGCCTGTTGAATTCGTCCATCATATTACAGGGCAGACAGAGAGTTTTCTTTGTTTGTCGAACTATTGACGGCCTCCATCTTGAATTTTCTAAACCAAGACTATAAATAAGCGCATATTAATGACTTAATCCAATGAGAAACTAAATAGATGAGTAAAAATTCAGAAATGTAGCTGGATTAATTCTAATCTTCTAAAATCGAAACAACAGTAGTTTATGACCTGGCAACATTACTTTGCCAATTGAGCTTTGGTTTGATAAGATAATTGAAAAATAGCCTAAAACTTGAGAACAATTAATGAAACATTTGAAATGTTAGGTTGTTCGGGATCATGTAGCCAGATAATTATGTTTTACAAAGAGTGAAATTATTAAGAGTTTGTAATTTCAGTGTACGAGGACTGTGGAAAATGTAAGTAATTGTAAGTATTTGTAATTTCAGTGTACGAGGACTGTGGAAAGAGAAGATTTTGAATATGTGGAAGAACATATTCAAGAGCCCGTGCGAACACATTCAAATAGCGCTTGGTTATGATGGAAAGAATAGATGTACTGTATTTTCAAAATATTGTTACATCGATGAGATCTAATAGTAATTATTCTCAGTCACATCGCGCGAGTACTATGATTTTAGATAATCCTTCCAAAGGAAATTGTTTCTTCCGGCCAATCACGTCGATAGAATTATTTTTTATTATAAATTCTTTAGAATCCAAATTTACGACCGATAATATTGGGCTAAGCGGTGCCATCTTAAAAAAAATTAATTACAACATTGTTGATATTTCTGTGGTCACAAGGCGTAACCGCTTAAGTCAAATTTGATAATTTTTCTAGAGACGTAGAAAAAGTTGAATATTAAATTCATTTTCGTTTATGCCGACTAAAGCTAATACGGCTTGCGACCACAGCATTTGGTCACAAGGCTTTACCACTTAAGTCAATCATTTAGTGAAGTTAGAAAAGAGCTACAAAACGTTACACTCTGAAAAATATTTTTGTCTTAAGTCGACTTAAGCGGTTATGCCTTGTGACCACAGATTTTGTGCGAACTATTTAATCGTAGTATTACTGAAGGTATTTTTCCGCAAGCATAAAAACCGCGACGGTCATTCCGCTCTTCAAAAAAGGTGATCGCTTATTATTATGCAATTATCGGCCGATTTCGCTTCTGCCGGTTATCTCAAAAATCTTTGAGAAATTGGTAAAATCCCGTTTTATTGACTTCATAAACTCTTTTAATTATCTTAGTTCTTGTCCATGCTCTTCTTAATTTAATGAATCCGCTACACGAAGGTCTTAATAATTCTCATACATCAGCTGCTCTATTTGTCGATATAAGTAAAGCCTTTGATATGGTGGACCACCGGATACTTTTGGATAAACTTTGGCACATTGGATTTAGAGGTTACTTATCAGTGGCTTAAGTCGTTTTTGGAAGGTCGTTCGCAACGAGTTAGTATTAGTGGTTGCCTGAGTCGCACTGTTGAACTTAATATAGGTGTGACTCAAGGTTCCGTTCTGGGGTCCATCTTATTTCTTATTTATGTCAATTCTATTTTTAAACAACATTTTTTTGGCAAAGTTGTTGCACATGCGGATGATATGGCATTTGCTTATGATTGCTGCAACTACTCAACGGCTGATTCACGTATTAATACAGATCTCAATATTTTGAGTGAATGGTTTGCTATTCACAAACTTGTACTTAGTGCAAAGACTAAAGTTGTATTGCTTAATTTAAGCACGAGTAATCCGTCGTTTAACCGTGATATTATGTCGCACGACGTTATCTGCTCTAGAAGTGCTTGTACCGTTAATTGCATGGTAATTAAATCAGTCAGCTCTATTAAATACCTAGGATTAAATGTTGATTGTCATTTAGATTGGACATCTCATGTAGCTGCTTTGAAGAGTTCCCTCCATTCCAAAATCAGGATGTTGTATCTATTACGTTCACATTGTCCTTTTGGGGTTTTAAAAAGTTATTATAATGTGTTAATTGATTCGCGTTTACGTTACGGTATCTGCTGTTGGGGTGGAACTTATTATGAAACGGTTAAACCACTGATTATCGCTCAGAAACAAGCAATTAGGTTGATGTTCTTTAAAAATAAACGTTTTCACTCGTGGCCATTGTTTGTAATGTGTTCAATTCAATTCTTCCATTGAAGCATCTATACGTATTCAAAGTTATGAAGATTTATTTTGTAATTTGTGGAAATCGGAATTTAAGTTGTCACTATGATCTGCGCAGGAACTCTATGTGTTTGAAAGCTTGATACGGATGGTCCGTCTCTGGACATGTGTTCGTGTCCATGGTCAATGGTTTTTGTCTCGATTCATTACCATAGCGTTGTATTTTCTTGTGGTGTTTCATTTCTTTGCTTTTGTGCGGTTTTGGTTGTTAACATTTGTTGTGATCTCTAGGGTGTAAGTGTTGTGTTTGATATTGTCACGTTTCTTTTTATTTTATTTTTTTGTTTGAGTATGGTTTGTTTCTCGGATGTTTTTTTATTGGTCAAGTTCATCATTATTTTTTTATGGTCAAATTTAGCATGGTCAAATTGGAAGATTTTTTTGCTTGATGTTTTTTTTGTGCGACGGAAAAAAAAAAGATTAAAAAACGACGAGAATTATTGGTCGAGAGGCAGTTGAGGCATAGAAATTGTGCAAAAATAATCTATCAAAAAAAAATATATATAATCAAACAAGGATAGAAGAAGTAAAAATATAATAACCAAAAAACACTTTATTTGTTTGAATGGTCGACCATATGTAATTAAAGTTAGTGTGTGTGAGAAAGAAAAAAAAAATCTGGTTGAAATAGTATCACGAGTTACCCAATATTTGGTACAATCGGATGGGTTAGTAATCACCATCGCATTACAACTTTCTCTAATCATTGTGGTAAAAAAAAAAACAAAACAAAACAAAAACAAAAAAACAAGAATTGGTCGCAGGAGCTGCAGTATTTTCAGTTTCGAGAGGGAACACGACTAACGGATAAGTGGCTCAGCCTATGTCGGATTGTCGGGTTATATGCGTGGCGTGAAGTGATTTCTCGGTGGCATTCAGAAGGGCAAATTAGACGTCCGGTGAAATTTTGTGTATCCTTTTGTTGTATGCTATTTAATTTAATACTCAATATTATTGTTCTTTGGATAATTTTCACAAAAACTCCAGTTGTTCTGTGTACAGTGGTAGCGACATATTCGTATAGTGCGGTATTTACCGTATTCGTTTCTTTGTTTTCTTTTTCATTTCAGGTGTCTGCAGACAAAGAATTCTTTGGGGGCAGCCACATGGTGTTATTGGCAGAATAAAAACATAAGTACCGGGTGACCGTGTAGGCAGAACACACGATTTTTTTTTCTTAATATATAACGTAACGCATCATTACTTAATTTTTCTTGGCAATTGTAACTTTAAAAACTTAATTTTTTTTATTCATAGAATACTTTGTTATTGTTTAACTGGCCTTTAATTCTTTTCAGTATTAAACATGTATTTTGTTACATATTATAATTTAAATTAAATAGCTAAATCTGTGAATTAAAATGTGTTGTTAATTTTATAAAATGGGGGTGAAGGAAGGTTAGCAGGATGAAGTGATTGAGTGTCTAGATTTTTTTTTTTTTTTTGATGTGAAGACAGCTTTATAAAGATTTCTGCGGGCCCTCGCCAGTACCATCCACTCCCTCATGGACTGAGTGCCAGCCGGGCACAGCTGTCAGCGAAGGACGCAGAAGTTAATTTTATATTGCGGTTCCTTAAACCTTTGGTTACCGTAATAAGCTATTCCTAAATTTTTTAAAACTCATTTCCTCAATTACTTTTTAGTAACAGCACCTAGAATTTTTAATAATCTTCCTAAATTTATCCGTGAATCAACTTCAAAAAAAATATTTGTTGCGTCACTTAAAACCTGGTTATTGCACAACGAATTATTAGATTTCTTGTTTGATTTGATTGTTTAAGTATTATATCCTATTTAGTTCTCTCACATTTTTTTTATTTTATATAATATTCATTATTTTTTAAATTACATTCTTTAAGTATTTATATTCACTTTTGTAAAAATTATGTAGATTTATATATTATTTTGTACTGTATTTTAATCACCATCAACCATATTTAATTTCTTAACTGAAGGAATGCCTGTCATTGGCTTCTTGTCCAAAAGGCTTTCTAATTATTTTCAATTAAAATATATTTTTTATTGCTTAGTTCTTATTAAATTTAGAAACTTGTTAACATTATGTAATTTTTTTTTGTTATAATATTATTATATTACGTGTTGTACATCATTAATTGAAATAAATAAATAAATATAATCTTACTGCACCTCTACTACCCGCTTTGATGACGGGATGGATGCAGGAAATTTTCCAAGGCTCGGGAAAAAACAGACTACTTAAACTTTTATTAAACATGAAGGTAATTGGACGGGACAAACTCTCAGTGCAATACTTAATAAGGATCGGCGGAATACCATCGTGACCAGCACCCTTATTAACATCAAGATTAAGCAAGCAATCATAAACTTCTTACTCCGCAAATTTAAAATAATTAAAGTATCGCAGCTGACTACGACGGATCACTATAAAGAATCACAAGCGTGTAGAAGATTTAAACGGAGTAGTAGGGCACACAAAACCTCCCACAATAACCTTGCTAAACCAAAATCAACATATAAAAAAAATCATTATATAGTACATTTCACAATCGATTAGACCAATTTGTGAATATTTCTAAATGTTAATAAAAGACTCAACAAAAATAAAATTTAAAAGTGTCAATTTTGCTATTAAAAATCCGAACAAAATTTTCTGATGTCTGATAAGCAAGAAACATATACGTAATGTATTTACTGGTACCAATACTAAGAAAAAAGGAAAATTCATTTTTCATTTTTCTTCGTTTTTCATTTTTTTTATTGCCAATTTAGAAATGAAATAAAATATTATTAAAAATCGAATTGTACCATCTCTTATATTGTCTTTAAAAAACAAACGAAGAATTATATTTTCATTTTATTTCTAGAATTTTTCTGCTATTTTAAGAGCATAAACTTAAGAATGTCAAAAATAATTGAAAATTTTGTAGAGTTATATCCTTTTTATTATTGGAGAAATATAAGAGTGTACAGTATAGATGGAAACTTGAGATGAACAGGACGAAAAAAGTAGATTATTTTTATTCTAGACATAATAAGAACAAAAGTAAGAATTGAAGATTATTTTTTTACTGTTATTAATAACCAAGTTTAATTTGCTCATAATTATTTGTTCTTGAGCAGGTGGTAGTTGTAGGCAACTAGGATTTCCTTTCGATTTTTTCTTTAATAATTTTATTTTTATGTCGTTATGTAAGCCAAATTATTGTAAATTCGTTTTGCTTATTACCACTGCTCGGACTGTTAGAGAATTGGTACTTTCAGGCATCGCAACAAGTTGAAAAAAAAAAAAAACGCGTTTGAATATTATTATTCGTTGATAATTGTTTTCAAACACTTTTATTTAACTTCAAACCTCTGTTTAGGTTAAATCTTGCAATCAATTTTTCACCTACTCTACCTGCAGACAGACTTGCTTTCGATAAGTATATCAAATGGTTGTTAACAATTTCGGATCAAAAAAATCGCAGCCCAAAAATTCTCAAGACATACCTAACCAAAGAAAATAATATAACAGAGATAATTCAATCAAAGCAAAATATAAAAATAAACCTAAGATATCTCCATCATACCGAAGGAAGCCTCCAGTTTAAGCAAAATTTATAAAACTATTTAGTTGCTTACTGTATACTCGTACATATTTAAACTAAAAGTTTCGTTTCCTGCTGTTTTTGCTTTCTTTTACGTAAGTAAAATAAAGTACAGTGAAAAATTTTAGACCTTGACATTTTTGGGGATTTGTTTGTTTTGAGGTCCCCTGAGTCCGAAAAGTTGGGTTCCGAAATGGTGTTCTGTATGTCTGTCTATCAGCCTGTTTGTGTCCTCTCTACTGCCTATAGATGGTTTAACCAATCGAGCTGAAACTTCATATTTCAATTTTTTTCAATCACCCCCTTGGACCAGACATTTTATTTTGCAAATATCTCAAAAAATTAAAGGTTTACAGAAAATCTATTTCCAAAAAAAATTAATAAAAAAATTTGTAAGACATTTGCAATAATAAGTTTCTCAAATATCCCAATTCATAAAAGAAAGTCGTGTGTTGGCCACACCTCAAACATGTCAAAATTCGGAATAACTAAGCTTACTAAAAATTTAGAAAGAAAGGGTTAAAAGGAATAATTCTCCAACCAATTGCGGGAACTGTCTCAATTCAGTTTGTTTTCCAACATTTCAGCATAAACATTTACACTTTTCCGAACTTAACCTACCAATCAGCGGCGTAACTAAGTACCCGCAGCACCCGCAACCCGGGTGTGCCCGCGTTTGTTGCCACGGTTGTATTCCCTTTATTAGTTCAAATTTAAGATTAGATAGCTCAAATTAACCTTAAAGTGTAAATTTGCAGAACGGTACATTTCTTGGAAATTTTTAAGAAAAGGCGGTGGTCTAATTATTAGAAAAAGAAGAAATTGTTCCTGTTGCTATTAAATATTTTCTTAAGACAGGCTGAACCATTTCTTCTCGGTTCTGACTAGATAGAAATAAAAATGCCTATACGTCCTAACTGATATTTAAATTTAGAAGAAAATTAGCTAAACTCGTTTAAAATAAAAGCTTTCGACATCAAACGACAACGAGTTTTGTGTTTTCTGGGTTGATTTATTTGTATCCTTTTGCGTAACACCAAGTTTACCCCTTTTGCATTTATCAAAATTCAACCTTTCGCAAATCAAATTGAGCCTTTAGCCAAACAAATTCAACCTTTTACAAATCAAGTTTTGATTAGAAAATGTTAAATTTGATTTCCCAATAGATAAAATTTCTTTGGCAAAAGGTTAAATTTGATTTGACAAAGGGAGCTTGTAGTAATCTGCTGTTGTAAGCAGCTTGCGATGTGTCATTGTGAAGAAGCAACTAGAAAAATACATAACCGCGACTGAAAATAAATTCTTGTTTCCCTCACTTGAGCCAAACCAGTCAGTCTCTCCGATTTCCTGTAGGTTACTCGAAATTATTCAAGATTATCCAGGTTATTTACGTTGTACATGCCAGTGATTAGCACTTATAGGATTTCCTTTGGTTTTGCTTACCTACGGATAATTTGATATTTGAGAACTTTCTAGAATATTTAAGACACTTGTGACATTTTTGTGATGCCTAAAGATATATTTAGAACTCGTTTTAGCATAGAGTTGCAAGATGTTTCGTTTTATTTTAGGCCATTCAAATGAATCATGTAACACTAAAAAATAGAACCGATTTTGGATGAAGAATATTTATATTCAGAACAAATATTCTGAATTTGTTCCAAAAAATACCCCTTTGTAATACCAAATTTCTGAATAAAATGATTTGATTTGAAAAGCTTCGATAAGTGAAAGCTCTTAAAACTAAAAGTACTTGGCATTTCTTGCAAATACGAATTTATCGAAAGGCACAAAAATCACCGAGAAAGTATGAATAAATTATCAAGCTTAAAGCTCACTGAAAACAAATACTCTAAATTAATCCCAAATTGCCACCTTTCCTTATAATATCAAATTTGAAAGTCAAATGGTTTGGTTTGAAAAGCTCTTAAAACTAAAAGCTCTTAATTTTTACATTGAGCACTAATATTCTAAATCTTAACCAAAGTTCCGTCATCCCTTGCAATACCAAATTTCGAAGTAAAATGGTTTGTTTAAAAAGCTTCGATAAGTGAAAGCTTTTAAACATAAAACTTTTGACAATTTTTCAAATACATAATTTAAGCTTTTGATTAGAAACCGGAAATTATCAAAAAGCTCAAAAATGTTAAGTTCAAATCCAAAATGTATGACTTAATTATCAAGCTTAAAGCTCATTGGAAACCAATATTCTAAATTTATTCCAAAATTCCGTCGCGTTTTTCAATACCGAATTTCGGAGTAAAATTATTTGATTCAAAGAAAGCTTGTATTATAATACCAACTTTCCTAGTAAAATGGTTTGGTTTGACTAAAAGCTCTTGATAATTTATATTGAGAACAAATATACCAAATTGTCCCTAAATTCCGTTACCCTTTATAAAATCGAATTTCTGAGTAAAATGGTTTGGTTTAGAAAGCTTTTTTAATTGAAATCTACTAAAGCTAATATTCTTGACATTTTTTGCAAAACATAATTTTGCTCATAAAACATTTTAACAAAAACCTGAAATTATGAAATGGCTCACAAATGTTAAGTTCACACCCAAAAGGTCTAATTTAATTATCAAGCTTAAAGCTCATTCACAAATCGAGCTCGAACACAAATATTCTAAATTTATCCTAAAATACCACCTTTATTTATAATTTCAAATTTTACAGTTAAATGGGTTGATTTGAAAAGCTCTTAAAACTAAAAGCTCTTAATTTTTACATTGAGCATACATATTCTAAATCTTAACCAACATTCCGTCATCCCATGCAATACCAAATTTCGAAGTAAAATAATTTGTTTAAAAAGTTTCGATAAGTGAAAGCTTTTAAACATAAAGCTTTTAAAAAAATTTCAAATACATAATTTAAGCTTTTGATTAAAATTAAAAAAGTATGACTTAATTATCAAGCTTAAAAAGCTCATTGGAAACAAATAATCTAAATTTATTCCAAAATTCCGTCGCCTTTTTCAATACTGAATATCCGAGTAAAATGAAATGATTTGATTCAAAGAAAGCTTATATTATAATACCAACTTTCCTAGTAAAATGGTTTGGTTTGACTAAAAGCTCTTGATAATTTACATTGAGAACAAATATACCAAATTGTCCCTAAATTCCGTTACCCTTTATAAAATCGAATTTCTGAGTAAAATGGTTTGGTTTAGAAAGCTTTTCTAATTGAAAGCTATTAAAGCTAATAGTTCTTGACATTTTTTGCAAAACATAATTTTGCTCATAAAACATTTTAACAAAAACCTAAAATTATGAAATGGCTCACAAATGTTAAGTTCACACCCAAAAGGTCTAATTTAATTATCAAGCTTAAAGCTCATTGAACACAAATATTCTAAATTTATTCTAAAATACCACCGATCTTTATATTCTCAAATTTTAGAGTTAAATGGTTTAGTTTGAAAACCTCTTAAAACTAAAAGCTTTTGATAATACATTAACAAAAACCTAAAAATAAGAAAAAGGCTCAACGTTAAAAGTTAAATTAAAACTAATTGATAATTTTTGCAACTACATATTTTATGCTTATACAATTTTAAAACAAAACTTACGGATAATTTGATATTTGAGGACTTTCACGAATAATCAAGATACTTTGAAAATTCGACATTTTTCGACAAATGAAACAGATTTATAATAAGATTCACATATGTGTAATGCTGGTTTATAATTTGTAGTCAGATTGAAACAATGTTGTTTAAAGTCTTCGAATGGATTTAGTGAGGAATGTGTCGTTAACGTCGTTCACGTCGTTGACTTGACCCAGTGGAAGGTTGCTGCAATATCGATTGCTGCTGGTCGAATCGGGATTCGCTCGAAACGCGATATTTCTTAACGCGGTATCCCAAAACGCGATATTTCAAAACGCGATATGGTACAAAACGGGATATGCAGTAAAACTTCTACAAACGACCACCTCTAGGAGAAGACCCCCTTTCTGTACGATACATTTGATCATTAAACCATTTTTATTTAAAGTAAAACCTTCTCTTGTAACCTTTGCATGGTTACTTCAAAATTTGAAATCGTATTTACCGCGCATGATAAGTCAGCGCACGCAAATTATTATAATTTAGTGCCGTACTGTATACATAAAAATTGAAATTACATAGCTGATTATAGATGAATTTCGGGATTATGAAAAATTTTTGTTGGTAGGAAAAACACGTTTAACGTTATATTAAAATTCTGAAATAAATATTTTTTTTGAATCATTATTGTTTTGTGCACAGTGCAAGTGGCTAGGTACATACTTAAGCATTATTCATTTAAATTAAAAATAAAAATTAAAAAAAGCAAATCTAAAATAATTGCAAGTACTCGTATAAGCGAGACACAGTGTTAGTTCAAATTAAATTTAGCCACTTAATAATTATCAGTGCAATCGAAAGAAAATATTTATTTATAATCTTATGTATATTAACGTTGCTTACCAAGGTAAATTTTCTAAACATGTTTTATATTTTGTGTGTAGTTTGGTTCTAATTCAATATTGTTGTATTTGTATTTTATTGTGAAATTTAGCTAAGGAACAAATACAGTATTAATTGTCAAACAATTCAGTAGCTAGTTCCTATGAAAAGCTTGGTGAGCACATATTTAAGTAATTATATTAAAAAAAACAACCCATTCGACAAAATTCATATACATAAGTACCGTAGTGTGTACATTTCAAAACGGAATAACAGCCCGCAACAATAAATACAATGTTGCATACAAGAATGGCTGAATATAATCTATAAATAATGTTACGCACTTCTTAACTATTTATACTAAAATCTATTTATTTATTTATTAAAATTTATATATTACACATAAGTTTAAGTTATTGAGCCATGGTTCATCTAAGTAGATAGGAAATCATTTGCTTGCTTAAATATTTATTTAACTACATATTTATTTTTTTATTTATAAGCATGCCTTATATATATGTATATATATATTATTTATCTTTATATACCTATATATAGTATGTACATTATATTTATATATTTATATCAATTTTTTTTTATTCACATATGTTAATTAAACGTGTTTCCTAGCGTACAAAATATTTGCTATTTTATTTAAGCATATCAACCTGTGGTGTAATTGTACGGTATCCTAGTTCGAATAAATTCTCTGAAGTATTATGCGTGGTGTCATGTTCGTATTGGTCAGTTTAGTGAATAGTGTAAAGTGTTAACGTAAAAATGTGTAATTAAACAAAATAAAAACTGTGATGATTTGAATTTCTAACCGCACAAGGGGAACTCCATGTTGCTCATGTGAAGTTCTATTTATATGGAGGTGTGGGTTAAGATTAAGTGATCATAAAATCCAAGGTCACTCAACTATTGTGTAGCTATAATATGTAATGAGAAAGTGAGTATAGGCGTAAGTGAATGATCATAGTGGATCTGTATTTATAACCTACCTTTCTTCTTGAAACATATCAATTGAAAAGCAGCATTTATCAAACTCTTGGTGATCGGTGAAAAGATCCCACCCACACGACTGCTACCTAGCCGGCGATCTGCTGCTACACCGCAAGGTCACTAAGAGATTCTGTTTGAAGGTTCGTGGGATATATACACACGATTTCAAATTTACCAAACAAACCGTTACACTCTCTAAAAAAACCACCTCCAAAACCCAACCGCGACCATGGTTTAATAGTACATCACACTCTTCGAAACGACCACTCTTCAATATTTATTATCTTTTTCTAATTAAAATACAAAAGCAATTTTAGGAGACAAAATAAATGTAATTGAGGTTTCTGCAAAAAGCATGTCACAAAGAAATTTAGCTGATAAATATGGTTGTGGCAAAATCCAGGTCGCTAATATTTTTAAAAACAAAGATGCATTAAAGGCAAAGTGGTACAAGAATGCAAATGAAAAGACAAAACGACAATTATTTCAACCATTTAAACAAGTGAATGAAATAACTTTGGCGTGGTTTGAGGGAGCGCGAGCAAGAAATTTACCAGTAAGTGGGCTAATCCTATAATAAAAGGCATTGTCATTTGCGAAAAGTTTAAAAAAAGATAATTTTGTAGCAAGTAACAGGTGGCTCAATAAATTTTGTATCAGAAACAATATTGTGTTTAGAGCATTGAGTGGCGAGAGTAGTTCAGTAAATAATGACTTTATTTCGAGTTGGTATCAACGTTTGCCATCAATGATAGCAAATTATGAATCCCATAATATTTATAATGATGTCGTTGAATATGTAAAGGAAGCGTGGAATCATGTCCCCCCGATAACAATTGAAAAGTGTTTCTCAAAATGTGGATTGATACTGCCAAGTTCTAACACTGACATAAATATTTCTGAAAATGTGGATATTCAAAGTGACATAATATCTTTAGTAAACCTTGTCAATTAAGAACTCGACTTCGATAACAGTATTGACTTGGATGATAATCTCCACCTTGGGACAATGACGAATGGGAAACCGAGTTGTTGAAATCAAACGTGACTAATTTTAATAAAGACGGGGAAAACGAGGAATTCGATGATGAGGAGCTTCAACCAATGTTACTACATAAAAGCTTGGAAGCAGTAGCTGGTTTAAAACGATTGTCGTTGAATTCAGGAAATAGTGAGTTAATGACTCATTTTTATGAATGCGAGCGATTACTGGGAAACGAAATCATTCAGCACAAGGCCAGGTCATCGAAACAAACAACGTTAATTGATTATTTTTCGCCAAAATAATACAAAAATATATTAATAATTTTTTAATTTAATTAAATTTAGTTAAGTATGAAATGAAATTTGTTCCTGAAATTATAATTTTTCCATATGTAATTTATTTTTGTGATAAATGTATCGTATGCTGTGAAATAAAATAAATACATACATATTTGTTATATTTTTGAGTTTTTTGTATTTTTTCCCTAATACGTCCACCTCTCAAAACGACCATTCTTCCTCTGGTACGCAAGGTGGTCATTTTACAGAAGTTTTGCTGTGGTACAAAACGCGATATTTCAAAACGCGATATGGTACAAAACCCGATATGGTACAAAAGGCGATATTTTAAAATTATTAATCTTCCTTCATTTGACATTAAAATTTTCCTTCACCTTTTGATGAAATTGAACATGTACGATGCAATTAGAGTATTCGTTTTGAAATATCCTCTTCTCAATTATCGCGTTTTGAACTATATCGCGTTTTGTATCATATCGCGTATTGAAATATCGCGTTTTGTACCATATCACGTTTCGTAACCTATCCCTTTTCAAAATATCGCGTTTCAAATGGGACCCGGTCGAATCTAAACCGGAATAATGTTACTTATGCTGCTGCTTTTGTTAATTTGACTTTGTTTGGATACAATTTTGCTTACTTTGGCATGATAGGTGATTGTTTTGTGAAATGTCAATTTTTGTGGCAGTTGTGCTAAACTGTAGTTCAAGTTGCGATAGTGACCACTATAGCGGAAATCATTTCAATAAGTAGCTGATACTAATTATATTTTGTATGTTAGATCGTCTCTGAACTACTGTTGATAAATTCTAAGAGAAATGTAAATTAATAATGATTACAATTTAAGAAGTGTACAGAAATCTGACCCAGCAAAATAATAAACGTTATTTCAGAATGCAGTTGTTAATCTAATAAACTACAAAATTAGATTTGGATAGTTTGTTAATAATTAGATTTAGACAGCTCTTAAGCATACTGTAACAACAAATTTCCGAGTGGTGGGGAGGAGTGGGAGGAGCAGGAGGGGTTCTGGAATTTAAAGCAGTCCGATTTGAATTTTTTTTTCGCGAATCTGTTTCTATTGACCTTGTGGAACCGGAGGATTTAAACGTTTTTGGAAGCTGTACGTCAAGAGGATAGGGAAGCTCTCATAAAAATTGGCCGAAAACCATATGGTGACATTATTACGTATAGACCAATTTTATGTATAAGCCGGTTAGAGGATTGAGTTGGGCTTTGTGTTTGTGGTTGAGTTGAGGGTGTAGTTGGGTTGTATTTGCTGGTTGAATGCGGTTTGAGTTGAAGTTGAGTTTGGGTTGGATTAGGGTGTAGTGACCGGTTCAGTAATTTTTTGTATATGCTGGGTTCGGAATAATGAAGACAAAGCTCGAGAATTTGCTGAACACCTCGAAAAAATATTCCAACCACATGAAGACCAAACGTTGGAAGCCGAAATAATAGCTGGACAAGTAAAGCTTGCTGTGCGAGAAAGTAAAGAAATCCTACCGACAAGTCATGGGTGAGATAAAAGGTATATGAATACGAAAATAGCTCCTGGTTACGATCTGATTACTGCAGAAATCTTAAAAGAACTGCCAATGAAAGTTCTGGTGAAGCTCACCAATATTATAAATGCAGCATTTAGAATCAAATGTGTATCAAGCTTATGGAAAATTGCGGAAGTAATTTTGATCCCAAAACCTGGGAAACCACCACACATAACCTTATATTATAGACCAATTTCGCTATTACCTTTCATGTCCAAACTCTTAGAGAAGCTTCTGGTAAAAAGGTTTACAGTTCGGTTTTTTATCAGTTCGGTTTTCGTAACCAACATTCAACAATTGACCAAGGACACAGAATAACCAGTATAACTGAGAAAGCACTAGACACTAGATGTTGCACAAGCGTTTGATAGAGTGTGGCATGAAGGACTTAACCACGAGTTAAGAAATCTTCTACCAATGCAATTTGCTAAAACACTGGAATCTTACTTGAAAGATAGATTCTTCAGGATTAAGTTAGATGATACATTTTCGGAATTGAAAGAAATCAACGCAGGAGTTCCACAGAGCAGTGTATTATGCCAGTTTTTTTTACCTATTGTACACTTATGATCTTCCTGCATTAGAACACATCATAGTGGCGACTTTTGCAGATGACACGATGGTCTTATCTGTTGGAGAAAGCAACGAAGAATTAACACAGAAGTTACAATCAGCTATAACTCAAATATAAAAATGGACAAAAAGATGGAGAATAAAACTAAAGGAAGCTAAATCAGTTCACATCAACTTTACAAACAGACGATTCGAACATATTCCGATTACCATAAATCGAAAAATAGTACCATATGGGAATACTGCTAAGTATCTCGGCATGACCCTGGATGCTAAACTACGATGGAAAGCACACGTCAAGAAGAAAAGTGAAGAATTAAGACTTAAATACAGAAAAATGTATTGGCTGGGATGGGAAGGAATGCTTCTTTATCAACACATAACAAGCTTCTACTTAATAAGCAAATATTGAAACTGATTTGGACTTATGGTATTCAGCTTTGGGGTTGTACCAAACAGAGCAACTTAAATATCATCCAAAGATTTCAGAATATAGTATTAAGAAATATTGTTCATGCACCTTGGTATGTCAGGAACAGCGACCTACATACATAGGGACCTTTAAGTGAATCTCATCTTAAACGAAATCCAGGGAAAAGCACGGAGACATGAAGAAAGGCCCCGCCAACATGTGAACATTGAGGCAACTCAGCTCCTAAGTATCACGAATTTAGTACGCAGACTTAAAAGAACCAAACCTTTTAAGCTGGTATAATTGTTAGCTTAAACAGCATTGTGCGGATCTAAAATCAACTACAAAGATGTGGTTTAATTCAATTTACTAGACACTATCGAACGCCAATGGGAAGAAGCCATAGACTAATATAAGTTAGTAAATTAGGTGAGAAACAAATTGTTCTTTAGGCTAGGAGACTAGATTGTAATTACATAAAACAAATAAATAAAAAAATATGCTGTTTTCTGGATTGAGCTGTTAAGTTTGCGGTTGAGTTGAGAATTGAGTTGGGATTGAGGTTGGTTTAGGATTTACTGAGCAGTTCATCTGGGCATTTATTTGTATGTTGAATTGACGGTTGGGTTGGTTGAGAGTTGAATTGTGCATAAGTTTGGGGTTGATTTAAAGGCTAGGTTGTGGATTGAGTTGGAGGTGAGTTGGGAGTCTATTTAAGGTTGCGTTGGGGTTGGACTACGGCTCTGTAGGTCAAGTTAAGGTTGAGTTGGGGTTGGGTTGGAATTGAGTTGAGTCAGCGGTTGAATTGGGAATATATTTGCGGTTGAGTTGAGGGTTTAGTCGAAAGTTAGCTTGAGTTGTTTTGAGTTGAGTTCATGTATGAATTCAGTTTTTCGAGTCGCGTTGATTTGAGTGGAGAGTTGAACGTTAAGTTTGGGGTTAGATTGAGCAAGAATTGAGTTCTGTTGAGACACTTGCAGTTTTTGGAGGGTTGGTGGAGAAAATTACCCCCCTCCCCTCCCCAAAACCTACAAAAAAGAAACACAAAAAAATCAAATTTTTTAAATATTAGAGAACGGAGATAGTCGCCCCAAACTATCGTTCTGACGATTTTTTGAAATCCTAACATTAGAACATTTTCAACAATTTTATTTTGTTAATAATTATTCGCATACTAAAGTAGAGAACTCCTCAAAGCTGCTTAGCAGTGGACCCTTTGCGCAAGATAGCCGGAAATCGTAAAAAAATTACAAAAATTACGTTTGTTTGGTCAAAGCAGCTTAGCTGTAGTCCTCGGAGCGAAAGAATGATAAGAAATGATATAGCCTTTTATTTTCCTTTTTAGCGGGACACTTTACTTTGTATTTTTGGGGGATTTTTTTCGCACTATTATTTTTGCCATATGCTCGGATCGGTTCACGTTTTCGGACTGTACTGATTGAGAAATTGAGTTTTGGGTTGAGTTGATAGTTGATTTGGGAGTTGAGTTGGGTTTGAGTTGAGGTTTAGTAAGGGGTTCAATGGTGGATTTATTTGGGGAGAGTTGTACGTTGAGTGAATATGGAGTTGATTAGTGGCTTGAGATCAGATTTGAGAGAACTGAATTTTAAGTTAGCTGGCGTTGGGGTAGAGTAAGGGGCTGGGGAATTATTTGGGGATTGATTTGGGGTTAGGTTAAGGTTCGTTTTGAAAGTTGATTTGGGGTTGGATTGGTGATTGAGTTGATTTAGTGATTGTGTTTAGGATTGCTTTGAGATTGTTGCAATGAGTTTATGACGCTGTGCGATGTTGATCCCAAAGACTATTATCAACAGGATTGTCATTGGAGATGAAACTTCGGTTTATCATTGTGATCCAGAATCGAAACAGGAATACATTTAGTGGCGTACGAGGGTGCTTCAGCCCCTAAGAAATCTAAAGTACTGGCTTCTTCTGAAAAGGTGATGGGTGAAAACAGTGCCTTAAATTCACGCCAAATATACCCATGGTTCGCCTTTAAAATATGTAACTCCATAGAAAGTAATCCAAAGCAACTAAATCTGAATATCTCGGAGGTCACTTAACCTTTCCGTTGAAAGGGAGCCAAACATCTTTTAAAGTCGGGCCTTCTCCATTCTAAAAATTCCTTAACATATGTTATTGTTAAACATGTTCAACTACATATTTTCTTTAGTTATCTTCATGTTTTGTCGCAAAAATGTTATTTAAACTTGTAACAAAAAATTGGCCTTATCCCTACTTGATCTGAAATAATATATCGTGCATTAATAACAGCTAATAACATATATGTAGTTTAAGGCTTCAAATAAATGTAGCAAATTTAGTTAAATAAAACAAAGAAGATTAGCTGCCCAATTTCTTGCCAAATTATCCAATTACAAATAATAAAAAAAAAAATTGTAGCACTTTGAAACTGACCATTTGTTTTCTGTTTAAATATTTATAGAAAAACCACATCGGATGTTGATATTTATTTTGACAACCTCATAAAACTTCACCGAAATTAACATACGCAAAACAATTATACTTTATATACAAACATAAACCTCACACATAATTGTATAAAAGTTGATAACGAATGAAATAAATTATTATGTTTTGATTATTTCATAACGTTTATGCGTCATGTCAAAAATGTTTCCCAGTCTCTTTTGCGATGAATAACCTGTACAGGTAAAATATAAACAACACCCAACAAAAATCTCACCAACACCTCTAAACTTGTACATTATCTGAAATATTTTCATTAATTTTCGACCCCTAAATTGGATCACTTTACAATTTAATTTAGCATACATCCGATTTTTCCAGTCCATGTATTTTCCATGTTTTTATAAAATTGAACTTGATTTCGTTTTCATTGTACACAAAAGAAAAATCCAATTTTAATTATTACATATTATTGTTGTACAATGGAACAAAAAAAAATTGTATACAGGCGACAGAAGACTTACGTCGCAGATTTCTTTATTGAAAAACTTGATGCTGACATGAAAATGTTTGTCGTGGAAATATGCTTGGGCGAAAATAAAACCAATTGTGTAATTATTGTTCAATATAATATTTGAAATGTCGTTAGTCGAATACCGCCTGTAAAAGTTTTTTTTTTTTAATATATTTGGGTCAATGATACAAGTTTATTGTCTTATTACATTCTGGGTATGTATCTGTACTGTACGTACACTTATCGACAATCAACAACTTATCCACATTGTTTTTAACTTAGTTCATTTTGACAGTTTGCTGCTATTCTTAATTGGGGTGGAAAATTAATGTTCGTTTATGTTTTGTACGGTTGTGTCGCATTTTTAATTAAAACTCTGAAGTGATGAAACAAAAATGTTTTGTCCCTCTCATCTGAACACTGTCCGCATAAATCCAGCTGCCATCATCAAATTGAAGTTAATATATGCGGAAAATCATTTTCATATTATTATTATATATAACCTTAAATAACTCGTAAAAAATTCCAAATAGAAAATAGATAAAATTTATGAGGTTTATACGTTTATGTATTCTCAAGCACGCAAAACTAAATTCATTTTGATAAAACCGAATTATTATAGAGACAAAAATTGTAACGTATAGTTGAAGATAACACCCCTCAAAAATATGCATTGTCGGTGGTTAAACATTTTATCACTGTTAGTTTTATTTCTGCTGTTCGTGTTAATTTTCTTAAAAATGTAAAATTTATTTTCAAAGAGTCAAACATGTCACATCGACATACGTTATGTACTCGTACATACATATACAGTACACAAATGTAAAACATTTCCGTTTGCTTGTAAACATTATTCTCTTATCACACAATTCAAGTTCGATAATTCTTAGAAGAGATGATTAATCGTTTGGGAAAATGGCAAAATAGAGTTTTCGTCTTTTAATAATAAATTGTTTGTCTGACAAGTGTATTTTTACGTTACATACATACACCAAGTCTTAAAACTTTTCTTTTCTAACAAGAAAATTCGATATTTTTTTGCTCTTTTTTTTGAGTATTTTGCATCTAAGTACAATCGTACATTCAATCATTATCAGTTCTTATTTTTCTGTTCATCATTTTTTTTTCTTTTCTTTTGTGAATTGAATTACAGACGAATGTGTAAAAATAAAAATGATTAATCATGGTAACTACACAGAAATGAAATTTGTAATATGTACTGCGTTATTGATTCAATGTAACTGACCTATATTACGAAATTTAGGAGGGGTTTCAATGCCAAAAACGGTTATATATTAAAAATAGAACGGGGAAAATTTGACGACCGGTTATTACCAGAATTTCACTAGTAATTACTCATTTTGTTATTCGTAGCGGCAGTAAATAAATTAACGTTAGAATAACTATAATTATGACAAAATTAACAAACGCAAAAACCAAACCCAAAAGGAACCAAAAACTATAAAATAAACTGAAACAGTAAACGAGAATTTTGTTAAATATTGAATTGATTAAAGTTTTGATTACTTCCTGATTCAATCAACAACTTGTTTCGTTGTTGAACCAGCAAAGCTATTCATATTGGGAAAATCAGCGAAAGCAACAACCGCAGAGTTATAGAAGCACGCGGATTTGGTGACGACTTGCCTTTGCCCCAAACACTGGTCCTTCGAGCCGGATTGGCTAAGTACATATAATTATAATTATATTGGATTGGCTAAGTATATATAATTTATACATCTTAAAATATCAGTACACAATTCATTAAAAATAAAAAATTTTGTATGAAGTAATTGTATGAGTTGTATTGCTGAAGTTACAGTTTGTCAGTATTGCGCGCTACAATACAACGTCCTAAAGGACGAATTGCGATAACTGAGAATCGTAAGTGTAGTAAATCATTATAGAATGATTAGTGAATTTGTTAATTGGTTGATTTTAATTACTGTATAATTTTACTGTAAAAATTTTCTATTCGTGCCGTTCAACCTCGTGAACTTTCCAACCACGTTATACATTTTTCTTTCTCATTCATACCAATTTTATAAAAACGTTTTGAATCAAACATTTAAATGATTTGGTACGACCTTTATACAAACTTTCAAAGACTTTTAATTAAAATTTTTATAAAATACTAGCGGCAAACGTTGTTCTGCCATATAAATTATTTCACTTTAATTTTGAATATTAATTAATTAATTCGTGTAATTTCTAATATCCAATCCAAACTTTAAATGTATTTTTACAAATTAACACGTAGAAGTTTATGTAGTGTTTTTTTATTCGCTCCGGATAGCTTCTATCGAAAGCCGTCATATAAAAAATGGCTCCCGATAGCGCTCCGTATAAATAGGTAGAGCCAAATATTTTTTATATGAAGTTTTTGGTAAACAATTGAATTAAAAATGATAGTTTGATGTTAAATAAGTTTAGTTTACCAATAAATAGAGGGTCAAATTTAAATTTAGGCATGGAAAAATGACGGCTCTCGATAGCAGCTATCCGGAGCGAATAAAAAAACACTACATTAGTATTTACGAACAATCATTCAATGAAACTGACTGACAGACAGAATTTTTTATATTTAATTTTTAATTTATATGATTTTAATATGTTCCGAAGATTGTAAGAGAATTTAATCCAGTTTCGAACTGACGAGCCTATGATTATGAAAAAATCAATCTTCTCATCAGGCCGCGGCGACTGGACTGATTATACCACAATTTACATTCTATATATACAGAATGTACTGTGCGTTATGTACTAGCGAATCATACTAATACAGACAAATTCTATTACAATTTTTCTTCTTCGCGACATTCACACAGCTCTATTTCTGTGTACGCTAATTTTACTTTAATTTTGAATGTTACCGGTTGCATTTTAGAAATTACACGAATTAATTAATTAACATTCAAAATTAAATTAAAATTAGCTTACACAGAAATAGAGCTGTGTGAATGTCGTGAAGAAGAAAAAATTGTAAAAGAATTCATCTGTATCAGTATGATTCGCTAGTACATAATGCACAGCGCATTCTGTATATATAGAATGTAAATTGTGGTATAATCAGTCCAGTCGCCGCGGTCTGATGAGAAAATTGATTTTTTCATAATCATAAGCTCATCAGTTCGAAACTGGATTAATTCTCTTATAATCTTCGGAACATATTTAAATCATATAAATTAAAAATATATATTATTTCTAGTGAATATTTTGGTTGTTAAATAAAAAATAACAAATGTATTGTAAGTGGATGGGAAGAGGTAAGTGGAAGAGGAGTGGAGCACTGTAGACGATGACCGCCGACAAAAACAAAAAAAACACCTACCATTCATTTTCTCAATTCAATGTATTTCATTAACGTAACGGACATATTCATTGTTTGATCTCTTGAAAGTTAAATGTAAAGTGAAAAAAAGTAATATACTTTTTAATCCTAAAGTAGGAAAATTAAATAAAGAAAATCAATATTCATTTCGAAGAGCAATTGATTGTACGATATTTTTTGTCAGTCCGTCTTTAGCTAACTCAAATAAGCTCTATAGTTTGCCCACGCGAGAACATGCCACGTATAATTGTCCGTGTAAAAAACCTAGTGTGCCCAAAATCCGAGCCGCAAACCGACATCGTTTGGCCTTGCGACTTATTGATTGTCATTGCGAATGCCAATCTAATAGGAAATTGAACGCGTTTGAATTCAATTGGCACGTCTGTGGAAATCATTGGAATTCGTGGCAGTAAAACATTTTCGGCTCTGAATTTGCCATTTAAAATGGTGGCTTCGATAATATTTTTCATCAATTTTTTAATGATCAATCGCGTGCGCTTGCACAGCCGTGGTGGGCTGAAATTCCGAAGTAAAATAACCAGAGATCCAAATTTCAGTCGTAGAAGGTGTGGTGGAAAAATGCCTAGAAAACGACGCCTGGACAATATCGGCCATTGCCAACAATGATGACAACGGTTTGGCTAGCACATGGAATAGGTGGTGCCTTAATTACCTAGTAAAGAACCCTAATCCATACGAATCGTTCGTTTAATAAAAAGTCTGAAAAATTTCGTTTTTGAAATCACACTCAACACTCAATGGCCAATATCGGCCATTGCCAACAATGATGACAAAGGTTTGGCTAGCACATGGAATAGGTGCCTTAATTACCTAGTTAAAAAACCCTAATCCATACGAATCGTTCGTTTAATAAAAAGTCTGAAAAATTTCGTTTTTGAAATCGTACTCAACACTCAAAGGCCCATATCGGCCATTGCCAACAATGATGACAAAGGTTTGGCTACCACATGGAATAGGTGCCTTAATCACCTAGTAAAAAACGGAGGGGTGGCCAACACGCGACTTTCTTTTACGGACAGAGAATTTTGAGAAATTTTATTTTTTTTTATAACTTTTTTTTTTAAATTTTTCTTTTTTTTAATTTTTAAATTTTTAAATTTTTTTTTAAATTTTTAATTTTTTATACTTTTTAAGATATTTGCAAAATAAATTTTCTGAATTAAGGGAGTGGCCACTTCCGGTTAGCCGATTTGGAGTAAACTTCACTGGGACCTCCCAATTTATCAAAAAAGCTTAAATCTGAAATTTCAGTTCGATTGGTTAAACTATCTGGGCTGTAGAGAGGATACAGACAGACTGACAGACAGAGAGACAGACACCATTTCGAAACCCACTTTTTTGGACTCAGGGGACCTCAAAACAAATAAATCATTAAAAATCTCAAGGTCCAAAATTTTCATGATTACTATACTTAATTTTACTAGAGTAAAAGAAAGTAAAAACCTAATCCATACGAATCGTTGGTTTAATAAAAGTTCTGCAAAATTAGTTTTTTGAAATCGCACTCAAAACTCAAAGGCCTACATCGACCATTGCCAACAATGATGACAAAGGTTTGGCTAGCACATGGAATAGGTCTCTTAATTACCTAGTTAAAAAACCTAATCCATACGAATCGTTCGGTTAATAAAAGTTCTGCAAATTTTTTTTTTGAAATCGCACTCAAAACTCAATGGCCAATATCGGCCATTGTCAACATTGATGACACAGGTTTGGCTAGCACATGGAATAGGTGCCTTAATCACCTGGTTAAATAACCCTAATCCATACGAATTTCGTTTAATAAAAAGTCTGCAAAATTTCGTTTTTGAAATCGTACTCAACAATCAATGGCCAATAACGGCCATTGCCAACAATGATGACAACGAATTGGCTAGCACATGGAATAGGTGCCTTAATTACCTAGTTAAAAAACCTAACCCATACGAATCGTTCGTTTAATAAAAGTTCTGCAATTTTTTTTTTTTGAAATCGCACTCAAAACTCAATGGTCAATATCGGCCATTGTCAACATTGATGACACAGGTTTGGCTAGCACATGGAATAGGTGCCTTAATCACCTGGTTAAATAACCCTAATCCATACGAATCTCGTTTAATAAAAAGTCTGAAAAATTTCGTTTTTGAAATCGTACTCAACACTCAATGGCCAATATCGGCCATTGCCAACAATGATGACAACGGTTTGGCTAGCACATGGAATAGGTGCCTTAATTACCTAGTTAAAAAACCCTAATCCATACGAATCGTTCGTTTAATAAAAAGTCTGAAAAATTTCGTTTTTGAAATCGCACTCAACACTCAATGGCCAATAACGGCCATTGCCAACAATGATGACAAAGGTTTGGCTAGCACATGGAATAGGTGCCTTAATAACCTAATTAAATAACCCTGATCAATACGCATCGTTCTTTTAATAAAAAGTCTGCAAAATTAGTTTTTTGAAATCGTACTCAACACTCAATGGACAATAACGGCCATTGCCAACAATGATGACAACAGTTTGGCTAGCACATGGAATAGGTGCCTTAATTACCTAGTTAAAAAACCTAATCCATACGAATCGTTCGTTTATTAAAAAGACTGAAAAATTTCGTTTTTGAAATCGCACAACACTCAATGGCCAATATCGGCCATTGCCAACAATGATGACAAAGGTTTGGCTAGCACATGGAACAGGTGCCTCAATTACCTAGTTAAAAAACCTAATTCATATGAATCGTTCGTTTAATAAAAGTTCTGCAAAATTAATTTTTTGAAATCGCACTCAACACTTAGCCAATATCGGCCATTGCCAACAATGATGACAACGGTTTGGCTAGTACATGGAATAGGTGCCTTAATTACCTAGTTAAAAAACCTAATCCATACGAATCGTTCGTTTAATAAAAAGTCTGAAAAATTTCGTTTTTGAAATCGCACTCAACACTCAATTGCCAATATCGGCAATTGCCAACAATGATGACAAAGGTTTGGCTAGCACATGGAATAGGTGCCTTAATTACCTAGTTAAAAAACCTAATCCATACGAATTGTTCGTTTAATAAAAGTTCTGCAAAATTAGTTTTTTGAAATCGCACTCAAAACTCATTGGTCAATATCGGCCATTGTCAACTATGATGCCAAAGGTTTAGCTAGCACATGGATAGGGCCTTTAATTACCTAGTTAAAAAAACCTAGGCCATACGAATCGTTCGTTTAGTAAAAAATCAGAAAAATTTCGTTTTTGAAATCGCACTCAACAATCAATGGCCAATATCGGCCATTGTCAACAATGATGACACAGGTTTGGCTAGCATTTGGAATAGGTCCCTTGATCACCTAGTTAAATAACCCTAATCCATACGAATCTCGTTTAATAAAAAGACTGCCAAATTTTGTTTTTGAAATCGCACTCAATGGACAATATCGGCCATTGTCAACAATGATGACAAAGGCTTGACTAGCACAAGGAATAGGTGCCTCAATTAACTAATTAAAAAACCTAATCCATACGAATCGTTCGTTTAATAAAAATTCTGCAAAATTAGTTTTTTGAAATCGCACTCAAAACTCAATGGCCAATATCGGCCATTGGCAACAATGATGACAAAGGCTTAGCTAGCACATGGAATAGGTCCCTTAATCACCTAGTTAAAAAACCTAATCCATACGAATCGTTCGTTTAATAAAAGTTCTACAAATTTTTTTTTTTTTTTTTGAAATCGCACTCAAAACTCAATGGACAATATCGGCCATTGCCAACAATGATGACAAAGGTTTGGCTAGCACATAAAATAGGTCCCTTAAGCAGCTAATTAAAAAACCCTAATCCATAAGAATCGTGTGTTTAATAAAAGTTCTATAAAATTTGGATTTAAAACGCACTCAACACTCAATGGCCAATATCGGCCATTGCCAACTATGATGCCAAAGGTTTGGCTAGCACATGGAATAGGGCCTTTAATTACCTAGTTAAAAAACCTAATCCATACGAATCGTTCGTTTAATAAAAGTTCTGCAAATTTTTTTTTTTTGAAATCGCACTCAACACTCAATGGCCAATATCGGCCATTGTCAACAATGATGGCACAGGTTTGGCTAGCACATGGAATAGGTCCCTTAATCACCTAGTTAAATAACCCTCACTTAGAGAGAGAACTTAAAATGCTAATTGGCCGAAAATCGTATATCTCTAAAGGATTACTGATCTTTGGGATGGGGATTATTTTACTTAGCATCCACTGATCTGGATAGGAAGAGGACGTGAGAATAAAATTTAAGATATGTAACAAGTATTTTGAGACGAAAGGGAAAACGCGCTTAACAAATTTAAAATTGACGTTATCCAGACCAGAAGATTCCGATTTAACCTTCCAAATAGCAGATTGTAAATCCTCGAGAGAAATATTTGAAAACGAAAACGAATTAGAGGACGCGTTAGAGAACAAATCGACGGTACTACTGCCCGAGTTCAGACTAGAGCAAAAATAACTATTAATTTCATTGGGTTGGAAATCCCCACATGAACTAATCTTGCATCTGCCTAGGTCTAAATTACGAACATTACGCCAGAAAACCTTGGGAGGAAGATAGGAGTGTAACTTGTCCTTGAAAAAATTATGTTTAGCAATTCGAATTAACCTTACAACTCTGTTACGAGCCTGCTTTTAATCTAAATGAAACTGGCTATTAGGACACCTTTTCCATAAACGATATTTACTAACTCTATGATTTATGGTTTTCGTAATTGTGAAAAAAATTGCCACTACGTGGAACCTGTTTTGACTACATGGCAGGAAAATCAATCACAATTTAATTTTTTATTTTATTTTTGAGTATTATAAAATTGCCAAAAAACACAACTTCTACTGGAACACTTCACTATATGTATACAACATTATCCGTCACAACTACAACCGTTGATGTTTTTCCTTGGCTTGGGGTGGGTTTCCGAAACTTTAACTCGGAGTGCATCAGGATCATTCACTCTGGAAAATGCTGTATATTTTTAAAAGTTTGACCCATCGAGCTCTCGGACTTCATCATTTTTTGGACATAATATAGCGTACTGTGATTTTTTTATTTAATTCGGCACATACTTGGTTACCATTACCGACTAACCATTCATTAAATTCAGGATCACTAATAGCTCTCGTATTTCTTTTTAAATATAATAGAAGGAAATTCCGCCGGAAATTGTAGCGTCGACTATTGAACTTCGTTTTCCATTTCTTGCTACTGGCAAAACTTACCGAAAATCACCTCCTAACACAACTACCTTTCCACCAAATGGCAAGTCGCTGTTCATTAAATCTCTAATAACCAAATCTACAGTTTAAAGTTCGATACCTGATGCCAGCGGTGCTTCATCCCATATAAGACAGCCAAATGATGATAGGAATTATCTTTTTTTAAGGATAGTTGAACGACATCCATGTTAAGCGGAAGCGAGAAAACTATATGTCACTTCATTCCATCGGGGAGCAGATTCGCAGCAATCCCAGTCCAAGCTACACACATTACTTGTTTATTACTATTAGAGTTCTTCTGCTTCAATGCCTGATACAAAAATGTTTTTCTACTACCGCCGATACTAATACTGATGAAAAAACTGGTGATGCTGCCGAAAGTTGATCAGTATTTAGAGCTTCCCAAAAATTACTTTCAGCAATATTGTTAGGTGGCAAAATAATAGCAATATTCAAAATTTCAGAGACGTTCGGAATTGGCACTACTGAAAGAAAATTAAAACCTACTTTTTGGCACTACTGAAAGCTGTACTATGGTTCATGCTTTGATGAATAAAATCTTCCATTATACTACGTTTGAATTCTTTTGAAAGTTTAAACGGATCAGCAGGATTGCAATGGGTCAGGATAGTTACAAATAAGGATCTCACAGATTAAGGTAACATGTGCTCGCGAACCTCAGATAAACAGTACTTCCTCTCACTAATATGATTAATTATTCCTCTTGCTTTTGCTGCTTCTTTATAGGTTAGGTATATTAAAAGGTTTTCAGTGGTTCAAATGATGTAGATTCAGTATCTGTAACAGATAAAAGAATTAGTCGAAATGGTAACGCTCTATCTCTAGGTGAAACTGCTATTATTCTGCCAATAGTTTTTCCCAAACATGTCCTTTAGTTAAATATTTACGAATATATTTAATTGATTTGGCAGTAGAGTATAGTTCGACATTTATAAGTGGGTTATATTTCAAGCTTAAATAGGCATTATATGGAATTACAAAACGGTTAGCAACAGGAATATTTGATCGCGTTCGGGGCAAATGCCCTGGTGCATTAAAAGGAGGACGCCTTCTATATTTGGGATAACTTTCCATAGATATATCTGTCTCAAATTACAACTATTTAGGAAATTGCTTGGTACATTTTCCGACCATACAAACAGAATTACGAATAAATTCTCCAAATGGACCATGTTTAAGAACCACCTCGTGAAGTTATCCGTTATCTTTTAAATTAGGAATCTCTGCTGAAATGATTTTATCAATATCGTCCCCAGTTTTATAATTGTCTGCCTTAGCTAGTGTAAATAAACAGTGTTCATGAGGTGTGGTGAGTGGGATTACAATAAACAGCGAGACGACTAATAAAATAAATAATATACTACGAACAAATAAAGAGTTAGTTTTATTTTCCCGTCGTCAAAAACTAAATGAAATGTTTATCTGAAACGTCAAAATAAACTACACGTTTCACTTTCCTTATGCCGGATGACCTCTACTGTAAATTCCCCAAATTATCAAATTTATACTCGTTTCTTTGGTGTGGTGAATTCATAATAGGTTGTAGAGAATCGAACCTAGCGACGCAAAACAATGAGTTTTGTAAATAAAGAAAAAAGGTGAACATAAATTTAGTTACTTGGCTAATAGTCTGCGAGCAACGACGTTTGCTCTTTGTGATACAAAAATACCATATTGCATTATATTCAATGCTGTATCTTACAGTTTTATGGTATACTAATTCAAAGATAGTAATTCCTGTATTCCAAACTTAATAAATATAAATCATAAAAATACGTTCTTTTGTGTTGTGCATTTTATTTATTTATTTTATTGTGCACATTTAATTTACATCGTTTTCGGCACACCCTATTTTGAGCATCAGCTCATTCATAATAGGGTGTACCAAAAAAAAAAAAAACAAGTTCATCCAGTAGCATCTCTAAATCCTAGCATAACTTGAGTCTTTGCTTGAAACAGTCAAGGCATCAGTTTTTCTTTTGGTTTCGCTAGATCTTTGCTCTTGACCCACAAACTTCATCAAAGTCGTGAGAAAATAGGCTTAGAACAACATCTTCATCTGACATCATGACATCAACGTTTCTGTTCGTTTTCGGGATGATACCTGAAGGGCTCGAGCGTTTACATAAATTTTAATTTAGTGAAAAAAAGAAATTCAGGAAAAGCACGTCCACTGACGTGAAAGTCAAAGGCGACTTTTTATATAAATCAGGGAATGCCGTTGGTCTGTTACTCAGCCACAGCCGACGATAAACGATAACCGTATTCCTATACAACCGTAGGGAATACGAAAAGCAAGTTAGTGGCCGATCAGTGGATTAGCCCTAACTACAAATATTTATAGGCTCCATCACAACGGAACACCCACAGGGGCCTATAAAGTGGAGACTCCGACGTGATCTTGGGACATCAGAATCATCGGTGTGCCAACCAAGCACATATCTGGCGAAGCGGTAACCAACCATTAACGCCATAAGCGATCGAATTCCAGTCAATCCGAAGGCCGATCGCATCGTCCAGGCGAGCGAGTTACAATCACTTACTGAAAGAAGCGCTCACAAAACAAGCGCAAACCAACGTTGCGGTCGAAAGAGTAGAACGAGCAAAAATACCACCCATAAATTGGTCAATTCAACGGCTAGGTAAGCCCAACGAAACTATATTTTGAGGATCCCGGGGAAGTTTCAGTCGGAATCGCGCAGAGAGGATATCGATAGTTTAACGGAAAAGGACAGGTGAGCGAGTATTTAAGTTTATGTTTCACCTTTTTGTAAACTAAATTCCCCATGATTTGGTTAACATTCTGTATTCACTACACCATCTGAACGAGTCAGTCAATTCTGAAATATATATATATATATATATATATATATATATATATATATATATATATATATATATATATATATATATATATATATATATGTATATATATATATATATATATATATATATATATATATATATATATATATTCGTTTTGCTTTGTTGTATTTGGTATGCGTGTACGTTGCTCGGCATAAGGTAATCGCGACAATTCTCATTTTTACCATTTTTTAAACACGGAAAAGCCGTGCACTTTTTGGGCATATTTATTACATAAACATTTCATTTCAGATACAAGCCTTATTATTATTATTCAATAAAAATTTTCATTAAAATATAATATTTGTTGCGTTGTTTCATTCGGGTCTAAAAAATTACGATTTATAATGAAGTGAGTGTTAAAAAAAGAAAAAATATAATTACCGATGGCCACGAATGAGACCTCATCAGGTGCCGCGAACTTCATTAGCGAAACAACATCGCAAGGCTCTTCCGGAATGCAAGCTTCAAGCAGCGACCAGGCGCAGGAAATGGAATTATTAATACAAGCAGCAGTTCGAAGGGTATTAGCCAAAGCTAACCGCGGAAATACACCGACACCGTCGGAAAACCGCCCAGCACCAGAATGTACAGAACCACATGTCACTGCAACGTCGCCGCAATCCACAAGTCCGCCGCACCCTCGATGTCAGCGGTCTCACTGCGGATAGTGCCGTTAACATCCCAGGATCCTCGATTGTGATTTTACATGGTCGAAGCCCAATTCGAGTTGAGCCGGTTAACGAGAGAAACCACTAAGTATCACCATCTACTCGGCGCCCTAAATGAACGCGTAAGTAGTGAAGTCAGCGACATAATCGTAGGACCGTTGTCCCAAACATCGTACTCGAATCTGCAAAATGCGATCCTCGAGAGATTGGGAGAGTCGTGATAGACTACTTCTGCGGGGCATTGAGTTGAGCGACATGAAGCCATCTCAATTGCCCCGACAGTTGAAAGCCAGCGGTGGATCTGCCGTCAGCGACGAATTAATTAAAACACTATGGTTGAAAAGATTGCCATCACGGGCTCAGGGAATACGCGCCCTAACCTCTGAAGCTTTGTCCGCCACGAAATTAGCCGATCGATTTTAAGAGACGATGACGCAAGGTACTAGCCATCGCAGCTGAGAATCCGGCTAATCTAAACAACAATTTCGCCAACCAGATTAACGTTATCATGAGAAGATTGGACCAAATGTACATGAATCAACAGAGGCGAAACCAGAGTCAAAGACGATCACGAAGTCAGTCAGGACACAGAGTATCCGTATGAAAGCTGACACCAGGATCAAAGGAGGAGGATAGCAGCAGCGCACCGCGATTATGCTACTACCACCATCGGTCCCAAGAGGCAGCCCGAAATTGCCATCCCAATTATCCACACTGGGAAGAATACAAGTCAAAAAACTAGGAGCACCGGTGCACTCGGCGACGTGCCCCAATCAAGGTCAAAGCAGTCTCCTCAAAATTTACGACGCAACAACAAACACAACTTATCTCATAGATACCCATATCACAACAACGGTCAACTATCCAGCACACGGAATTGTATTTATATATAGCAAACGGCGTAAAATTAAAAACCTACGGAAACCGCAGCATCACCATGGGCTTGGGTTTACGCCGACAGTTCCAGTGGTCATTCATCATAGCCGAAGTTCTGATGCCAATAATCGGAGCCGATTTTTTAAAGGAAACGGGTCTTATCGTGGGCATACAACATGGTCGAGTAATTGACCCTATCACTATGCTCTTCTCAGTGGCAACGAGAACCACAGAAGCAGCACCTACCGTGCGAATGATAGAAAACACAGGATTGGACACAAGAATAGCAAAATTATTGGAGAAGTTTACAACCATAACGAACGAAAACCAGATACAGCAACGACCGAAGCATCAGGTCACACACCACATAGTGACAAAAAGCCCTCCGGTATTCGCCAGGCCGCGTCGATTGAGTGTCGGAAAACTGGAAATAGCGAGGAAAGAGTTCCAGTATATGGTAGACCAGGGCATCTGTAGACGATCAGACAGCCCATGGGCCAGCCCATTACATCTGGTGCCGAAGATAAACGGAGAGTGGAGACCGTGCGGATACTATCGGGCACTAAATAAGGAGACAGTGCCAGACCGATACCCCATTCCGTATATCACGGATTTCGTTAAACAATTGAACAGTTTTCTCGACAATAGATTTGGTAAGAGCTTACCATCAAATCCCGATAGAGAAAAGTGACATAGCAAAAACAGCAATCTCCACCCCATTTGGTTTGTACAAATTCGTCCGCATGACATTTGGGTTAAGAAACGCCGGAAATACCTTCCAGAGATTCATGCATTCCATTCTACAGGGGCTAGATTACTGTTTTAGCTACCTGGACGATGCGCTCATCACATCACACTCTATGGAGGAACATTTAGAGCACCTGGAAGAAATTTTCTCATGACTAAGCACAAATGGTTTGATAATTAACATAGAAAAATGCAATTTCGCGAAAAACAAAATTAAATTTTTAGGACACGAGGTTTCCAGGGAAGGGATAAAACCGATCCCAGAGCTCATCTCAGAAATTATCAAAATTCCGCTATCACAATCGGTAAACCACCTGCGTCGTTTTTTGGGTATAACAAATTTCTACAGAATGTTCATACCAAATGCAAGTCGAAACCAAGCCATATTGAACGAATACCTCAGAGGCAGCCGAAAAAACGACACAAAAGTGATCGAGTGGACAGGAGCAGCTGAGGACGCGTTCAATTTAGCAAAGAAGCAGCTGAGCGAAGCGACTATGTTAGTCCACCATTCAGCAACAGCGAAACTGTCGATGATGGTTGACGCCTCCGACACCGCGGTAGGAGCGGTAATACAACAACAAGGTCAAGAAATCGACGCGGCGTGGAAACTCCTACAATTTTTTTCGGGAAAATTATCGCCGGCACAGCAGAGATATAGCGCTTACAATAGAGAACTGTTAGCAATATATTCAGCAATCAAGAGGTTGAAACATCTCATAGAGGGCCGAACAGTTACAATTTACACGGATCACAAACCACTCGTATAAGCATTTCATCAAAATTTAGATAAAGCGTCCCCGCGTCATTTCAGATACTTGGATTACATAGGGCAATTTACAACCGACATACAACACGTCGAAGGATCTGAGAACGTGGTGGCAGACGTGCTATCACGGTTAGAGCAGATCGACTTACCAGAAACGATTAATTACGACGAGATTGCAGAAGCACAAGAAAAAGACGAAGAGTTACGAAAACTAATGCTGGCCACCAGCGAACTAAACTTTGTCAAAATACCAATTACATTTAATTCAGAGGAAACATTGTACTGCGAAGTTTCAAGCGGAAAAACAAGACCGTTTATTCCATTGAGCTTCCGCAAAAAAACTTTCGAAGCCACACATGCATAATTTAGCACAAACCGGAGTCGCAGCGTCTGTAAAAACAATGACAGAGAAGTACATATGGCCGGGCATTAGGAGAGACGTACGGCGAATGGTCCAGTGCTGTATAGCCTGCCAGAAAGCCAAAATTTCAAGATATACAAAAAGTCCCCTCGGAAATTTCACACCCGTCAGCAAACGTTTCCACGAGATACACATGGGCGTAGTCGGACCACTACCAATCTCCGAAGGACAGCGGTATTGTGGAGGTACCCACGTTTCTGATGGTCAATATTCGAAAATATTCGACACGACATTTCCAAAAATTGGCTGTTTTACGTTATCACTAAGGAATTTCTGTAATTTTAAATTAAAAACTCGAGTTACGATATCAGGGCGATCTAAAGAATTTTGAAAAGTTTTAAGTTCTGACTTTATTTCTTCCCAAGCCAGATTACACGTAAAAGTGATAAATAAGTCTGGACGGCCAAACTTCCTAACAATAGCCATATTGTCCTGGAATAATGTGATCTTTGTTTGCAGTTTCCAGCTAGTGGGGTTCAGAAATTTAAGCGGTTATTTATAGAGGTTGTTGAGTATAATTTTCAATCCTATTCTTATTGCTATTTCTGTGAACAAAAATAGTAATATTGATTAAATTTAAAGAACGAACTAATTTGTAACTCCAACGATTGTACTACTGTAATTTGTTATTTATCTTTTATAATAATACACGGATATTGCATACGGTTTTGAATAGAGCAATTATACATACTAAACTACATAGATACTACATACAACTTACAAAAGTATTTCTGATATCGAAAAATATATTTATTTAAAGACACACGGTGAGTTTTCTTATCATATTGTTCCAATTGGAATGAACTGGAAAATTTTGCGATAAAAACTATGAGAAAAACGTATGTGGCCCAATTTATTTAAACAAACTTGTTGTATAAATTCAAAACAATCATCAAATATTTATTATATTAAAAGCTTCTATAAAAAGTTTAAAAATCACATAAAATTAGATTTACAACTTAAAAAGCTTTGTTTAATGAAAAACATCGTATTTTAGTATTTTCAAACTAAAAAGTCAAATATATTTACAATTAAAAATAGTCAATTACATTTAAATATCTTAAATTCTGACCTAATTTTTGGCATTAATTATATATACACAGCAACATGTTTTTAATTTCAAAGGTTGTGACTTACTAACCTTAAAAACTTTAAAAACTATTTGAAGATCAATAAAATTAATTTCGTATCAAGACATCGCCCTCAGGATATAAGTATATAACAACAACAAAATAAAACAAATCTATTGAAAAGTTGAAACTATAAAACCACAAATATTCAAATAAATTATGACAAATCACGCAAATCATTCATAAAACATTTTATTGTATAAAAATCAGATTTCTGATAATTTTTTAAGAATAATGAACTTTAGTATTCCAAAATAGTATTACTGAAAAACTATTTTAAAATAAAACGAAAATAACCAAATAAACCAAGAAAACGGAAGTTTTTATAGTTGTTAGTTCTACAATAACATAGAAATGAAATAAAAAGAAAATTGAATTGGATTTACCTTATTTGTGTTAACTGTACTTGCTTGCGAGACTTTAGTTTGTGTTCAATCGATTATAAGAATTTTATTGTTTTATAGTTTTGTTATTATGGATTATGGTTCTTACGTAAACTAATTATAAAAGAAAATTGATTTGGCTTAATTGATTTCGGGCATTAGTTTGTTCAAACTTACTAACTGGAAACCTAGTTTGCGGTATATTAAATAAAAATAAAATGTGTTTCAATATAAACTATTTGTTTGTATGTATATTGTATCGCTTCAGCTTCAGCTCTTGCCATGTGCTTAGAATGCTAAGCGATTTTTCAATTGTAATATTTCTTCATCATATTTTGCGGCCTTAATTGGGTGGCCATAAAATAACTTTCAATCAGAAAATCAATTATTGGCGAATAAAAACAATTATCTGATAATTTTAGAATTGGTTCGGCCAATAAGAGTGCGTTGTTGTTTTTACATGACAAAAATGGAAGCCAAAAATAAACATTTAAATATCTGCCTGACCAAGATTTTTGATGATACCAATCGCAGCGTAAAACTGTTAAAAATGTCGAGGAAACTATCAACCGCAAAATTTGGTATAGCTGCACTGATAGCATCGACAAATGTACATATGTGTTTCAAAACTTAGTTTAAGCAGGGTAAAGGTTAAAGCCAAATTTGTGTAACTTTTTAGTTTAATGTCATTCCAAAAATTGCTTTACTAGTAAGTGCTTTAGATTAGTAAATAATGGCGTTACATTTAATGAGATCAATATGTTATTTGGTAGCAGTAAAAGATTTTTAATTTTGTTTCTAAAATCTTCTGCATTCTTTACGTTCGAATTAGTAGTAGGTTTTCGGTAAACCGTATAACCGAAGGTTCGTACCATTATAATTTCAAATTTCATTGGAATTTGTGCGATCTAATTTTCCTAAACGTTTCCAAGACGAAATAATTACTTTTAATTTTGTTTGAAACAAATTAATTCTAACTTTTCGAATTTCAATGTAAGTATTGTTGTCTGACTAGAGGAAATTCATATTTTCCCAATATTCGTTTTTGACAATGAATACCGTTACATTACCCTTATCAGCCTGCAATATATATAAATTAGGAATTGCATTCAAAAATGGTTTAGCCTACTCAAAAATTAGTTTACCAATCGGTTTCTAGGCTATGAGTTTCCTCCTCTTATTTTGAACTTCCGCTTTTTATATCTGCTCAAGGCCTCCTGAATTCAAGGAAAAGTGATCAAATATGTTTTAAAAGGTAGACAAAATTTATTACCCATTGGAAAAAGAAGGAATCTCCACTTTTCTTCGTCAAGCACTACTCAATTGATTCCTCCCAAACAATCCCAATTGGTTCATTTATAATTGAAACTGCTCCTTCTCTTGGTGCCAAAATTAATGGACTCGTTTGAAATTTTTCTCCGATTAAATTCAATTATTTGTTGATTTGTTTCGTTTTAATTTTTTCGGATTTTTGAATTATGTAAAAACTTTCGGTTATGTTATTTGGAAAAAGCCTCTTAATTTCTTTAATAAATTTTGCTTCTTTCTTTTCCCAAATGATGTTTTTGTACGAAATTTTCTTTAATTTTAATTTTCATAACCAGTGCCACTTAGCTAACGCCAAATCCTTTCTCAAAAAATTTTTCATCCACTGGACACTGTTTTTGGAAAAAAATCTTTATTATCCATTTTTACTAATTCACAGACTTCACAATAATTTACGTTTAATTAAGTTTGTTATATCAAAATTATATTTATTTAGTTTTTACTTAAAATTGTTATTTAATTTCTAATAAAAAATGCTTTGTATATCATAATTTTATAAAAACTGTCGCATTCGCAATTCGCGCTTGGTTCGAATATTTCGCGTTGTTGAAACAAATTTAAGCGTTGAAGCGTTGTTGAAACAAATTTAAATAAAATTTGTTTTGATTTATTTTTTTCCTCAAACTACTATGGTTTGAATAATGTTATTTATCCAATGCAATGGCAAAACAATACTTCGAAATTTATTGGTGATTAATCTAGTAATCCGAGTAGTTATTTATTTGCAACAAAGTATGTTTTTGGTTTCTAAATTTTTTATTTGAAAATCAGAAGGCTATGGATCCGCATTTTTGAAATTCATCGGAAAAAGTTGCCGGTAACTTTAGTACAAAGCAATTTAAATTTTCAACTGAAACGACATATTTTACTAGAAGGTCACTGGTTACTTTTTTCGCCAAGTGTGTTTCTAACACACCCACCCAGTGAGTGTGTTTCTAACTGAATCGATAAAATACTAAAAAACAACACCTATCGGAATAAAATAAAGCTGTAATACCATAAAAAAATTAGCATCAGCGCTCGCAGAACAACTGAAATATGGTATAGTGGAAATTTTTTGAAGTTGTAATACCGACAAATATTTTGTGTAAAATCACGGTTCCAATCGTCCTTAAAAATGTTTCACAACTCTTTTATGCTACCGACAAACGAAACACTTCAAGGCAATCCACAAAGTATTCCGCAACCGTGCAATCTTCGTATCTGTGCAACATCTTAAGTTTGATGTTGGTTTGCTGGTCTATTAAAAGCAAAAAATGACGTATGGCTAACAGGTTGGACTCCGACATATACCCCTTGTGCTCTGCGACGACTTCAATATCGATGTCATCGCTAAACACGAATTCGTGCGCTTCTTCAAGAAGACCTTTTAACGATTGTCATTTCATCTTTCATGACCTCGTTACAAGCAAACACAAAAACCTCGATCATTCCCGTTTACACATTGTAAGATAGATTAATTCGTATTACATAGCGGTAGTGTAAATATTTCCATATGAAAGGTAAGGCGCCAGAAGTGCTCGCGTTTCAAATCAATTAAAAGAAAATGTAAGAAATTAAATTTAATAATTTCACAATATTTTTTTTTTAAGCGATGCTCGTCGCGAATGTTGCAATTTTTTATTTTAATTTTCATTAATGAGTATTGCTATAATATAGCATATGTTCTATCCCAGTTGCTTTAACCTGTATATGTTTTCTTTCATGAAGCGGGATGACGGGAAGGACCAGTTTTTACCAGTACGTTCACTTCTTCCTCTGAAATTGAAAATTAAAATCTAATAGTGAAATGAAATTTAATAGTAACCCTCCGATCAATCCGGTAATTATGAGAGGAAATGATGTTAATCGAAGAAAGAACTTCGCTTTACCAATAATTAGTGTAATGATCTCTCTTTTGTAATGATGATTTTAGTTTAATATTCAATATCAATATTTAAACTAATCTCCGAAGTTTAAAATGATCAAAATGAAAAATTCAGGGTCAGAATAAATTGTTAGGTCCAAATATACAGCATACAGATTTTTTTCGGTATGATCAAATACTATCCGACTTTGAATATCAACACTCATTGATGGTGTGCACCACATGGGGAAGAAGATTCTGTAATATTATATGCGTAATGTGAGCATAAAGTCCCAATTGTACCAATACTAAAAAAATCTAAATCTCTCAAAATAAGCCGAGTACATACCAATTTCAGGTCATAAGCTAATGTTATGTTCAGCCTGGTAGGAAACAGACAAAGTCAAACAAAAAAGAAATGTCCTCAAACACGACAGATTAGCAAACACACATGATCAAAAAGGCAATATACCATCAAAACAATGGAATCATTTGGAACAATACCAGGAAGTTGTGAAAAGAAAATTAGAACAGGTCGGGTGCTCTAGCTAGTTCCATACGAAATGCGGCGAACCAATGCGGAGAAGAAGAAAAACCTTTGCAAACTTCCGACAAGCTACTTACCTCATGAGGGGAAACAAGATTGGAAAAGTGTAGTAGCAGAAAAAGACGTACTATATGCAGTGTAATCGAGCAAGAAAATAGGCTTGTTGTTACGATTACTTTTCAGAACCTGAAAAATGTAAGCCACACGAAAATAAAAAAAGAAGTATTAATTTCTTAAATAAAATCGACCAGACAACAACCAAAAGCTTTCTGATTTCATATCATTAACAAGATGGGAAGTGGAGCTTGCTAAATCTCAAGGAACTCAAGTACCATTAATAAGGGGAAACGAGCATTGGCTAATTAAAAAGCCTCCAAATATGGAAGAAGTCATGAGGAGCATAGTCATGTGGATCGCGAACGGCAATCCGGAAAAATGGATGGAAACTTGGGACTGTTTCGCATTAAAAAAAAATTAATGAATTCATAAACAATATCTGATTTCAGAAGAATTACGATCACAGATATATCGGTTATCAAATTAATTCAAAATTGCTTCTAGGAAGATTAATAAGATATACGGTGGAAATTGGTTCAAATCAAGCGGCTTTTTAATGCACCAATCAACAGATGATCATATGTTTGTAGTAAGAAGAATCAATTATGTGGTGTGAAAAACTCACTTATTTGTTTGGATTACATTCTGCAGACACTAGTGGAACTGCACCCTTATTTTAAATTAAATCAATATGAAAACATAAAATTCACGTCAATTCAATGAAATCTTCTATTCTTCTTGAAAAATCTTCTTCAATCAAATAGAATAAATCAAAAATAGAAGATTCTTTTATTTTGCTATTCAGTGTAGCAGTGGGATTCTAATCTTCTATTTTTATTAAGGAAAGCTCAAAATCGAATTTTTTTCTGCTATTTGATGTAAAGGTCAAAAATTTTTATTACCAAAAAGCAACAGCTGTGAATTTGTGATAAATATTTTTAGCAATAGAGCTTATTGTGAATACATTTATTTTAATGAAATTTTAATTATTTATTACAAATTTTATAAATTACTCGCATATTGGTCTCGAATTTGATACCCTAAATTGCGCCATTGATTTCTATTAATGGAGGGTATCAATTTTCGATGTTTCATTTGAAAATTCCTCGTTTGCGAATTCTAAGCCGTCGAATTCAATTAATTCTTCAGCATCTATTGCTGTATCATTCAAAAACTTGTTGTGTAATGCAAATATAGCATATATGATTTGGGCTGCTTTCTTAGGGGAATAATGCAGAACCCGATGGCGTAACAAACACAGAAATCTACCTTTCAATACCCAAAACAAGCTTGATAGCTCCCTTGCCCATAAAAATTCAAAGTAGCTAGTACCTAAAAAATAAGACTCACATATGTACCTTCTAATTGCATTTTAAAATAATTCATACAAACTTGTAATTTAAATGGTATTGAGTGGAAGCGAGATTTTGCTGCTAACTCAGATATCAATGTCACAATATTTCCCTTTTGCAAAAGAAAATATTTGTGGAATACATAAATAAAATTATTGATTTAATCAGAAAAGACGGAAATGAAAACACAATCATATAAGAACACAACCCGCTTTTGATAAAAATCGAATAAAAAATATTTCTTCTTATCATAAAAGTCGGATTTGTATGTCTTCTATTTTTAGTAAAAGTCTTCTAAGCGAAAAAATCAAAAAATTTGCTTTTTTTAAATGTAGAATAGTAATTCTTCTATTTTTTCCTTCTATTTCATTTAATAATTTTCATACAAAAATATAGAAGAATAGAAGATATTGAGAATAGAATATGTACATTGAATCGACGTGATTATCGCTGCTACTGACGTATGCGGGAGATATGTTCATATTACACACGGACCAAGTATAGCTAGCAAATATTGTAGAGGAACTAGTATATCTGCTAGAAAAGAGGATTGTAAACAAATGACAACAAATGACACACCAATCAGATCTCCATTAGACAGTCACCCTTACCCTGAAGAACAAAATATTGGAGGAAAGAATATAAAAGTAAAAAACACAATCAAATACTCGGGCGCGCATCTCACAAATGAATTAAATAGGAGGGAAATTGTTAAAGTGCGATGTGGAAAGGCAATAGGAGTAACCAAAGGGCTTCCATCGTTCATAAGAAGTAATACAATCTTTGGAGACACAGTCATTCAAATATACAAAGCGATTATAGTTCCATTATTGACAAGCTCAGGCAATACGGGAGAAGAAATTTATCGGAAATGTTAAGGTTTTATTCCCGTGGCGTACTGCAGCTATCGGGGGGGTCACAGGTGGTGGATAGTGGACGGCCTATCGATAGGTAGGCTATCGGTGAATTAAATAAGCCGCCCCCAACCGCAGTCCAGCTGGGGGGAGAGTCTCAGGGAACTGGGGAGTGGTTAACCTGAGTTCATTAAATTCTGAGTGCCTATGATGCCCAGCATGGAAAGGCGAACAGATGGCGCCAGAAAACCATCGACCAACAACCACGGCGGACTGGGCGTCACGTCCTCTCTGCACCTCCGGAGTCTCCGCGGGTGATGAGTGGGGGACCCTATAAACGGGTGACCCGGTGAATGGAATGGATCCCATTGGATTGGGCTCTCCATGTGATTAGGTGAATGGGGGAGAAATTGGGCGGAGGGAAGGGGGTGCAGGGAGGCCGGGGTGCTAGCGAGCCGAATGGGCTGGATTAAGGCGTTAAGCGATCCGTGCTGATGGTCTACTAGGCTGGGGCCCATTTAACAAAGCCCAGTCGCTAACGGAGCCCTCTGGATACCTGGCGACCTCCAGTTGTAATTAGCCTTACCTGCGTATACGGATCTCTGCGCAGGCGGACCTTTATTTCTCCGATACTCGTGGGGAATCAAATGGTAAGATCAAACACAAAAACAAAGGGCACCGGCTCTCCTCAAAAGCCGGTATCAGCGAAGGGAGGTACCTCGAACCAGACGGGTGGGGCCTCTAAGGTTGCAAAGGTGGTTGACTCTAGGGCACAAGTCCCGGGAGTTAGCGGTACCAACGCAGCACAGGGGAGTGGGACGAGAGACATTCCTCCGGCGAAAAGGCGATACAGGAATCGCCGCTCGGCGCTCCGAATTCTCGAGAAGTGGGCTGCGACCCCCGAGGGGCAGCTTACGGAAGAGCAAAGAAGATCAGTAGCTTGGGCAAGGAGCACTGTGGGCTGCGGAAGCTCGGAAAGGGACCATATGTCGAAAAGACAGCGGTCCCAGGACGAGGTGGAAGTAGTCAACAGCAAGCGGGCCAAGTTGGTGACTGAAAAGAAGCCGAGCTCCAACTCAGGGACAAAGCTGTTCAGCGAGGTCCTGAGGGAGCATGTGTTGATGCTAGCCGTCATTGACGAAAGTCAAGAAGATGGGAGCATCACGGCGGAAAAATGGAGGTTGGTGTATAATGCACTCAACCTCGTCTTTTTAAAGGTCCTGGGTGAAAATCCGGGACCACCCCCATCCTGTAGAGATGCGGGATGGTATCAAGGGCGTGTTAAGATGAATGCATGCTCGGACTCTAGATCTGTGGATCTGTACAAAAAGGCTATAGCCAAAGTAGGGGAGGTGTGGGCAGGCGCAAAGCTTGCGGCAGTTAGCCGGGAGGAAATTCCCAGCAGGCCGCGGGCACGTGTATGGCTGCCATCCGAACCGGCTAGCCCGGACGGGGCTTTGAAAATCATTCAGGCCAGTAACCCGAATCTTCCGACAGGAAATTGGAAGATCGTCAAGCAGGAGGAGACCAAGGGGGGCTCGAAATTATCAATCATGGTGATAAATAAGGAGTCCCTTGCCCTCCTTCACAAAACGAAGGGAGTAATTGACTTTGGTTTCGGGTCAATTACTCTCAACGTTTATAAGAAGGATGGGGCGGAAGCGCGTACGGGAGGCCAACCGGAGGACGGTGGCAACCCGCCCAGGCCTGAAGGGGGTACCAGCAGCATGGGGGAAGAAGCTGAGGGTAGGGGGGAGAGTGAATCCGGCGACCTTGGTAGGGCAAGGACTCTCTCGAAGGATGAGGAGGTGCACATAAGCGAAGGAGCTGGTGTACCGATGGAGGAGGATGTCGACAGCCCGGCCAGACGGGGGGGCACTGACAAGTCTTCTATAGAGGGTACGAGGGGTGGCGAGACGGGCGTATCCGGCGCATCCCAAATTACCGGGAATTAATATTCCTGCGGTAGCAGGAATTTATCATGGAGGTAGGTAGAGGTGAAATGATTATGATTAAGATAACTCAAATTAACCTTCACCATTCTAAGGCTGTTTCGGCAGCTCTACTCCTCAGGCTGACTAGTTCGGGTGAGGATGTGATACTAATCCAAGAACCTTGGATTAACAACAACAGGATCTGTGGCCTCAGAACCAAGGGGTATAAAATTATATCCTCTAGTAAGTCTGGGAAGATCAGATCTTGTATTCTTGGGAAAAATAATATTAATCTTTTCCTTCTCTCTCAATACAGCAATGGTGACACTACTGAAGTTAGCCTGGAAGTAGGCACTTGTAGATTCTGGCTGGTTTCAGCCTACATGGACCGGGAGAAGGAGGTTCCTCCGGATAACCTGGAGGAGCTGATCCGTAAAGCGGAACAATCAAAGGTAGGTGTGGTACTGGGAGTGGATGCTAATGCGCATCACACTATCTGGGGAAGCACAGACATTAATGAAAGAGGTGAGTCGCTTTTTGATTATTTGATGAGTACTAACCTTTCAGTGTGTAATATTGGGCGGGAACCCACATTTATTACTAGTAACAGGCAGGAGGTTCTAGACGTGACCCTTGCCTCAAATAATATTCTTCATATGGTTAAAAATTGGAGGGTGGATAAGGAACACTCCTTTTCTGATCATCGATATTTAACCTATAGCCTCGATATTCACCCTGCTACCCGGAAAGCCTTCAGGAACCCTAGAAGGACCAACTGGAGCAAATATGGGGAATTATTGGAGGAAATGTTACCGACGAGGGCTATGGAGCCCCCGACGACCGTTGGGGAGCTGGAGGACATGGTGGCTAGCGTTACTAGCGCATGCAACCGATCCTTTCGCGCTGCCTGCCCACTGGCTAAGCCTAGGGGTAGGCAAAAACCGGTATGGTGGTCCAGGGAACTGGGAACCTATCAAAAGGCTTGTAGGATAGCCTTTAATAGAGCCAAAAATACAAGGGAGGCTCAGGATTGGGACTCCTATAAGGAGAAACTCGGAACTTATAAGAAAGAATTAAGAAAGGCACAAAGGAGGTCTTGGAGAATCTTCTGTGATAATATGGAAGAGGTATCCGAAACCTCCCGCCTTAGGAAGATTCTTTCCAAAAGTACATCTAGTCCTAGTTTTTTGATAAAACCGGACGGATCTTGGACAGCTTCTAGTGGAGAATCTCTGGAGCTTCTCTTCGAGACACACTTCCCAGGGAGCTTTGAAGACCTGTTGGTGCGTTTTAATCATCAGGAATCACTGTCAAACCACAGAGGATATCGTAACCAGAAAACGGATCCTATGGGCACTGAGGGGTTTTAAACCATTTAAATCGGCTGGTCCGGATCAAATTATACCAGCGGAACTTCAAAACAACTCAGTAATTATTCTTCCCTACCTGGAAGCTATATTCAAAGGGTGTTTGAAGCTGGGCTATATTCCTAGGTACTGGACGGAGGTCAATGTGGTGTTCATACCGAAAGCGGGGAAAAGCTCACATGTCTATCCTAAGGACCTAAGACCAATAACTCTATCATCCTTTCTTTTGAAAACATTGGAAAGGCTGCTGGATGTATACATCAGAGATAAAATAGGTGCCAGGAAGTGGGCATCGTCTCAGCACGCGTACACAAAGGGTAGATCTGTGGACACTGCTCTGCACGCCTTGGTGTCTACGATTGAGAAATCGATTAATTCGAAGGAATTCTGTTTGGTGGCCTTCCTGGATATAGAAGGCGCCTTTAATAATGTGAAAGCGGAGGCAATCAAGGAGGGATTGTCATTTTTGGAGGTGGACGTTCCTCTGATAGGGTTAATCAATTATATGCTGGGAAGCAGGATTGTTAGCTCGAAGTTGGGGGACTCCACCTTAAAGAGGCGAGTAACTAGGGGAACTCCGCAGGGGGGGGGTTCTGTCCCCTCTTCTCTGGAACATAGTGGTAAACGGGTTACTACTTGAATTGGAGAGAGAGAGTATTGAAGTTATTGCGTACGCAGATGACGTAGCTTTAGCTGTTACCGGGAAATTCCTGGGCACGATTGTAGACGTAATGCAGAATGCGCTTACCATCGTTACGAAATGGGCTGGCAAATGTGGACTTGCTATTAACCCGTCCAAGACAGAGCTGGTACTCTTTACTAAGAAATACAAAATCCCGGTAGTTGTCCCTCCTACCTTAAATGGCACGAGACTTGCTTTTACTGATAGAGCTAGATATCTGGGCATTATCTTGGACAGTAAGCTTAGTTGGAAGCCCAACATGTTGGAGAGAATAAACAAAGCTACTATTGCTTTGTACTCCTGTAGGAACGCCATTGGTCATAGATGGGGTCTGAAGCCGGAGCTGGTACACTGGCTCTACACCGCCGTAGTGAGACCTGTACTCATGTACGGGGTGGGGGTTTGGTGGCCAGCTCTGGACAAGATAACTTACAAAAGTAAGATTGAGAGAGTGCAAAGAACGGCCTGTATGCTTGTTAGCGGGGCATTGAGGTCGACACCGACAAGTGCCTTAGAGGTTATGTTGCACCTTCTTCCTGTCGACATTTTTGGCAAACAAATGGCGGCAAATACGGCTGTACGACTTGCAGCCGTCTCTCAGTGGAGGTGTCTTAGTATAGGACACTCTACTATCGTCAGATCGTTGAAGGATGAGCTGGCGAATCTTGACTACATTAAACCTACTCTACGCTTCGAAAAGCGATTTCGGACCTCCTTCCCTTCAAGGGAATCCTGGAGGGATAGACCGTCATCGGAAACTGAAGCGTTGCAATTCTTCACAGATGGCTCCAAGCTAGACGGCAAAGTAGGAGCTGGAGTATTCTGTGACAAATTAAATGTAAATATTTCTATTCGTCTCCCTGATTACTGCAGCGTGTACCAAGCTGAAGTCGTAGCGATTGAGGAGGTCATGACGTGGTTGAAGCATAATGTGTTATCCTCAGGCGATATCACAATCTATGTGGACAGTCAAGCGGCGATCCGGTCGTTAGAATCGGTGTCTTTGGCGTCACGGGTGGCGTTGAGTTGTCACTCATCTCTAAATGAGATGGGTGAGCATTTCAACATCCAGGTAGTCTGGGTCCCAGGTCACTCGGGCGTCATGGGCAACTGCAGGGCAGATGAACTTGCTAGGCATGGTACGACTCTCCAGCTGCAACCGGAAAGGGCAAGTCTGGGGAGGCCTATCACAGCGCTGAGACAAGCACTTGGGAAGCAGGCGCTATCCTCAGCGGGGGAAAGGTGGTCTAACACCCTAACCTGTAGAGTTGCAAGACAAGTTTGGCCAAAGCTGGACTTGGGGCGCACTAGGGCATTAATATCCTTACGAAGACGTGAATTAAGAACGGTCGTAGGAATACTCACGGGACACTGCCTTTTTGGAGAACATGCAAGAAGGCTGGGTCTGGAGGCTAATGACTTCTGCAGAAGCTGCTTGGACGAAGAGGAGGAAGAGACGTTGGTCCACTTCCTTTGCTCGTGTCCAGCATTGGCTCTCAGTAGGCACAAACACTTAGGTAAGTTCAGGATGGACTGCCTCTCGGATCTCGAAAACATTAAAGTGCGGGACGTCTTACGCTACATAAGTAGCTCGAAATGGTTCCAATAGGGGTAAAAGGGGATACATCCTGTGGTATCACAATGGACCGTCACCGGTCTAAGTGTGCGTAAGCAGCCACTCCAACCTAACCTAACCTAACCTAAGGTTTTATTATTAGGTTTTGCTACTGGGGGGATGTGTTAAGAAGGATTAAAGGCCACTTATTAAATGCAGTCATGCAGTATACCCATAAAGAAAAGAAATTTGACACATCGGAACAGGAATGGGTAATATTAGCCAAGGGAAGAAAGCGGTTAAAGGAAATGGCGGGGACAATATACACAATTGAAGGTTCTCATGAAGATTCTCTTGTACTTAAGGGGGATGGGGGGTTAGTGGCAAAGTCTTAAAAGGATGGTACACAAATTCCATTAATGTTCAAGCCCAACTTTATGACAAAAATCTATACAGTTCCACCTCTAAATAAAACTATTGCTCATTTAGCCGTCGCCATTGAAAACGGAGATATAGAAAACAAGAAAAACCTTTCAATACCATCAGAGGGTATTTATCCAAGCAAAAATTGGTATTCTTTCATTGAAGTTACTAATTATTTACACGAACCACAAAACTTTGTAATAGAACAACCCATTAAGGTTGTAGGTCTGGATTCCAATCAATTTCCCGAAATTCATAATTACTAAATTAATTCCGATCATATGAATTCAAAAGAGAAAATTACAACTCAAAAGATTTGTAAAAAATTTGTAGATCTATTTTATAGAGAGGAACAAAACATAACTTTTACAAATAGTATAAGCATAAGATAAACACAAAAGGTGGCCTTCCAATCTACATATATCAAATCATACAGATACCCTGAAATTCAGAATGAAGATTCCCTAAATCAAGCCATTATTCGTTCCAGTTTTTCGACTATCTGGATAGTGCCGAAGAAATCAGATGGCAATGGGAAAAAGAAATGGCGTCTAGTCGTTGATAATAGAAAGCTCAACGAAAAAACAATTGACGATAGATATATCATATCGCCAATATCTAAGAAAGTTAGATAAATTAGGTAAATGCATATATTTCAGCATCCTTCATCTCGCATCTGGGTTGATGAATAAATAAGAATGCCATTCAGTCTCAAGAACGCTCCAGCGACGTTTCAACGTGTCATGAATAATGTGTTGAGAAATCAACTCGCTAGTTTATATCGTAGTCTCTTTTTCCATTATTCACTACTACCAAGTAAACATTTCATGTTTGAAATTTTATCTAGAAGTCTCTTGCCATTTTCATTACAATTAAATGGAGATGATTGATAAATTGATTTGATTATAAAATACAAAAGTTTTCATAGGTCTTGGACAGAGATCGTATTCTACTCGCAGATGATTTATGACACTCGGCTATCGGCTCGTGTCCCGTATTTTTTTAATTCGTATTTTTTAGAAGGTCACATGTTAATTTTTTCGCCAAGTGTGTTTCTAATACACCCACCGAGTGAGTGTGTTTCTAACTGAATCGATAATATACTAAAAAACAAAATTTGCTTAAAAATATTTCACAACTCTTTTGTACTACCAACAAACAAAATACTTTAAGGCAATCCACAAAGTATTCCGCAACCGTGCAATCTTCGTATCTGTGCAATATCTTAAGTTTGATGCTGGTTACAATTATTAAAAGCAAAAAATAAGGTGTGGCTATAACACATGATTTTCCTTTACGAACGAGTATTTTAAGAAACTTAAAGCAAATTACTAACAAATTTCATTTTTTTATTTTTTATTTTGGGACATTTTGTATTTAATAGTTTTTAATTTTAAATTAAAATAATTAATTTCCACAAACATTTTAATTCAAATTATCAACTACAAAATTTAAATTACCAGGGAAATTGTTAGGAAAAGACCTACTATCTACACCTAGTGTGCTACACGAATAAATAACTTAACCTCATCGACCACCAATGCAGCTGGCGGAGTGGCCATACACTGGTATGCCTCCACCAAATGCACTTGCATAACAGGCTCTCGTCCCATATATACATAATCTCCAGTAACGAACGCCTTATGTCAGGTTGGACTCCAAAACACCGCTTGCGCTTTGCGGCGACTATCAAAAAATTTTGTTTTTTACGTATTAATATCTAATTCTTAGTGTTAAAATAGAAAATGAATTTGCGGAACAAATATAAAAAAATTATAGCTCTCTTAATTTTAACTGTAAAACAATAAAAACGCTAGCAAAATGTTTGTAATTTCCATAGCAATTTAAGAGTTAACAGCTTCCTCAGATTTTCATGTAATACATTTTTTTTTACAACCTTTAACACCGCGCCGGAAGTGCCTGAACCTACTCGTAGATTGGTTGTTAAGAGTTTTGTTGATTGCTTTTGAGGTTTACTGAATGTACTCAAAACTGTACCATTTTTCTCTAAAAATTGAAAACTTCTTGACCATTTAATAAGTTTGTGTTTGTTTTCCGATTTTTCCAAATTAAACATTTATCACGATTTTCTTCCTTGTCTAAAACTGTTGCATCCTCTAAAGGCACTATGCAAATTTTGAAAGTCAAAAATGGAATCGTGAACGTACTGGTACACTCGTTTATTTAAAAACTATTTCATCTGCCATACATTTCTTCCACCACAAAAACATTTCAACCTGTATACTAAATTTTACTACAACTCTAAATAAATTTGATTTTAATAGCCTCCCAAGAATTTTTATGTCATAATTTTAAACCGCACAATTATTTTTTTTCGAAAAATCTGTTGAGTATTTTCAACATTCAAATTTTACAACTCGAAAGTAGTTTCTAAATGTCTGCTTTACTTGTATAATGCTCAATAATGGGTTACTTTACCTACTGTTTTTAAAATCGTGGGAGCCGGAAATTTTAAAGAATCTAAATCATTCTGCATCTATTGCCGATGGTTTATAATTTACATATGACGTTAATTTGCTTTCTGAGCATGTACGTTGCACAGCATTTTGGAATAGGATCTGAATCCCTTTATTTTCAAGTTTAAGCCGTGGGATTACTATGGTTTAACAAACAAAAGTTCACCCATTCGTTTTTTTTTTTGGCTAATTTCAAGACAGTTTCAAAAAAAAAAACAGTGTCGTTTAGATAAGGCGATCCCTTAAAAAACCGGCTTTGACTTTCGCGTCAATTAGACCTAGATTTTTATTTTTTATTTTTATTTAAAAATAATTATTTTAATTAAATATTTGGGGGGGGGGGTCGTTACCAACGCGTTACTCGATAAGTTCAGCTGTGTTGTGGACTGGAAATCTAGAAAAGTCCTAATTTTAATTTGGCGACATACACTACATTGTGAATGAGGTTATGCTCAAAATGGTGTCCAATTTTAATAGTACACGCAGAGAAAAGATATGGTTGCAGAATGATCACAGCGAAAAAGGTTTGTTCCTTAATATAATAGTATCTTTACTGTAAAAATAGTTAGTTATCACAACAATTCTATAGTTTTCTAAATGATAATAGTGAACATTAAATAACTGTAGAAATCATATTATTGTTTAAATTTTTGTCCTAATATTATTACTACAACTATTAGTTGCTACAAAGCTAAAATGACAGTGACAATAATGTAATCAAACAACGATTATTATTGTTGCAACGACTTGGTGCTTGTTTATGGTTTCTGTGAAGTTAAAGTTGTTTGTAAGACTTATCCTGCAACCCTAATTTGCCGCAAGAAAAATATATTTAGTGATCCAAAATAAGATGTTCGCTAACAGCTTATAGTAAATGTTTAATAAACTGTAAGTGAGTCCAGTCATAGAACCACCTGAATTTTGCTTTTAACAAATAGTGTGACTGTATAAAAAATAACAGAAAAGTAATATCATTAATTGTTAGTTGAACGTGTAGTGTATATTATCATAATAAACAACGCATTTAAATATGTACAGTTTATTTAGAATTGTACCTGCAAATTAGTGTAAGAAAGTGTTAGAACATCTTTGCGGCCGCATGGATATACATAACATGGAAGTAAAGTAAGTAAACTAATTTAGAGATGAGTGTGTGTATGTGGCTTTAGTAGCTTTACGCGTATACAGTTATAGTTCCTTAATGTATTAATTACATCACATTTTCATGTGTTTCAGCATGGATAGACTAGAACGAATTCCAATGACCATATTATAATTTTAACAAATATGTAAATCGTTGTTCCAATCATGTTTATGAGTTATATATTCAGGACGATCATATTTATGATTGTATCAACAATGTCGTTGTTGTAACAATATAATATGTTCATTGCGCCCTCATAGGAAAACGTCAAACTTCACTTGAATCATATCAGTATTACTTAAAACCTTCAAGAGTTCAGTAGTGTTTTTTTATTGTGCCTTTTTTAAATAAATTTATCGTAAGTGATTCATTTTTCCTTTTTAAAATAATTAAAAACAGTTAATCAAAAACCCCTGAATTTGTTTTTCTAATTTATTTTAATTAACATGCAAAATTAATACGATAATATTACAAGTGTTAGTGTACGTACGGTTGTTCAACACATTTTCAAGCAATGTCATCGACAGTTCTACAACACATTTGAACGATCACGTTATATTTATAATAACCATTTTATGATTGTCCAAACTTGTTTATGAAGGTATTATTATTACAGTAATTTTTTTCTTAAATATTAAATTGTTGGGCTCGCTTAGTAAAATGAAAGGTTTTAAATTGATTAAAACTACCTTTGCAAACACTAAGGATATTGTTGGTGTAACTTTTAATGGTGTAGATGATTTTAATTTATTTGTAGAAGCAGGTATGATTGTATTATTAAAAAAAAACTTTAAACTAATGAAATTGTCACTTTATTGTAAGAGACGGTGGGTTAGTTATGAAATTTTATATGATTTACAATTTTCAGTTAGGAAAGCCTACAATTTGGAATCCGAATCTGAAATTGTTGTGTACTCTCAGGATTTTGTTGTAAAGGAAGAGATTTTTGCGGATTTTATTGCACAGTTTATTGCTTCACCAGACTTTGTTTTGGATATTAAATTATCAAGTAAAAATTGAATATAATATATGTACATAAAAACACACTAAAAAGCTTTTTCGGTAGGTCAAAGAGTGCTTTCAGTATTAATACCGACCGAATCGGAAGTTGATTTAAACGAACCTTCGACGATTGTGTTGGATTCTCAGGCTATTATAACGGAACCCATAGTTCGCACAATACCCTGCCTTGGTGAAACTGAATTTGTCAACTTTAGAGACGAAAACGCTATATTTATACAAACCAATTATTTACAACAATTGCCTACGACTGAAGTAATTAATATTGTTTTCAATTATTTAAAATTCTGGAGAAATAAATATTTTTCAATTATATTAGGATATAAGAAATATAGATGACGTCCATTTATCGTTAACATCATACCAAAACGGAACCTTGGAGAATCGCGAGCGCATAAATATTGCAAAAGCTGTTATATGCTACGTGTTGAAGCAAAATAAATCAAAAATGTAAGTTTGTTTACGCCGACTCAAAACATACAATTGCTTAGAAATAAAAAAAAAACGAAAACATAAATTAGTATGTATCTTTAAAGTTTCTTTGCTCATTGCTATGTTTTGCATTTTATTCATTAATTTGTTAACTGTTTTACTATGTTTATGCTATTTTCAGACTCACAAGAGACGATTTTTTACAATTAACGCAGTCAATAGTAGATATTTTTCCTTTTGAAGTAAAAGAAACGTACTATGTTCCATTTCGAAAAGAACACCTAGCTAAAGGGAAATTATACGATGCTTACAATAACTATCGATCTCGCCTCAGTGCAGCAGGAGTCATAAATAGAAGAATTAAATCAAAATCGCAGGACAATCAGAGTAAATAATATAAATATAGTTTAGCAAAGTTTATAGCAAAAATAAAGTCAAATTATTATATAATAATGGTTTCTCGAAAAGTTTCAAGTGTAAATCAAGAAAACTTAAACATACCAGAACATACATTAGCTAGTGAAGAGGCAAATATTACAACTGATCTTCAAATTTTGCAATCAGGAGCTGCCGAATGGCAAATAATATTAGCAAAGTGGAAAAGTACACATGTATTCAGGCATAAAGAGCTTGAAAATCAAAACTTTACAACCCTGGAATGTTTAGAAAAATATGCGGTTCTTTCGAATGAAAAAAGTCACGAGCTGGTAAGTCGTCAAAATTAAATATTAAGTAATATTTTTAAACTATAATGTCCTCTATTTTTCAGTTTGAAATTGATTTTAAAATTTTATATCCCTCATCAAAATCCATTAGTGATTGGAAATTGTTCTATTGCCAAGTTATTACAAAGGCAGAAAAATTGAAAGATAAGTGCGTTAAAGAAATATTAGCAAATATTGAGAGCGCGGAAGAAGTAGGTTAATTGAAATGAACGAGTTTTTTAATAATGAATTAATAATTGTAAATTATTATAATTATATTTCAGACTCAAAACTTGCTTTGACGTTTATGATAATTCCCTACCTTTTACCGAGCTCTAGACGATCGAGTAAACTTGAAGTGCAAAGATCTTTTATTCAATATTGCCAGGTAATAAAAAAACTCAACTTCATCATCAATTTCTCATAATTAATCATTGTTTTTTTACTATAGAATATTCTCGAAGCGGACGACGAAACCAGAGAAGAAATAAAACGATTGAAAATTGAAAGCCAGCCTAAAATATATCTCATCGATAACTCTCACAAAACCGTTTGTCTAGCATATGTCGATATATCCGGCCACAGATTAAAGTTTGAGAATCCACTAAAGGCAATTGAAGTTTGCTTTCACTGCTTTATGGGAATGAACATCAAATATCCCAGTCGTTGTGCTCATGTTTGGATGTTTATCCAAAAGCTGGTTTTTAAAATAAATACGCCTTGGGACACAATAATACCTTCCATCAACACACTGATCAACGATCTACATTCTGCAAAATATGGTAATACTTGCATTTTTTCATTAAGTATATACATATTTAATTTTTAGCACATTTTTAATTACGATAGAATCGTAGGTTACTGAAAATAATTTTCTGTGTTCTCCTTAAGTACGAATTTTAGAATTATGAATTTATTTATTTGTTTGATTAAGTTAAATAGTATCCTTAGTTTTGTTTTAATTGATATTTTGCTGATTTGAAATAAAATTCTTTAAGATAGAACTGTTAGTTACATTACAAAAATGGATTCAATAAATTGCTTTAGCTGTTCTGAATTATTTATGACTATCAATGAGTTGATTAGCCACATAAGGAATTGTCATCCAAACCAAACTTCAGTGTCGTTCTGCTACCGTAGGTGCTCTCGAAAATATAGTCGACTTGATTCCTATAGATTTCCTTTGAAAACTCATTATAGAAATATTGAAAGTGAATACTCAAATTTAACTAGAGCCGCTGTTGCCAATTGCAGCAACGCAGAGCTAAGTTCTAATATTGAAAACAATGATGTCCGTCCTAGCACTAGTAACGCAGATATTGTTCAACAGTTATCACTCCCAGATATTCGTTTAGATTTGTTGAAGCAAATTTTAAGAACTTATTGTAACGATTCCATTCCTCGAAATAAGAGTCAAGAGATTATCAAAAGCATCGTAAATTGTTATAGAAAATATTTATTAATTTTGAAAAATAAATTAAACGATTCTAATTTGACATCCGACGTGTTGGCTTTTGTGGAAGAATTGTGTAACAACAGTTTAGTAGAATCCGAATATAAATTTTTTAAAGAACTTAAGAAAACACAATTTTTTGTAGAAGTACAATTTATTTCCATACATAAGGAAGTTCAAGAAGTTCTTAGTTCTGATGGACAAACTATCCTCAAAACTTTGGATTTTTCCGTAGCTATGATGCCTTTGCGAGAAATGTTTGGTGTTCTTTTTCAAAAAACAAGCTTTTTGCTTGAAACTATATCCTACATTATTTCCTTAAAAACTCGTGATCGAGCTGTAACTTATAATTTAATTCAAAGTGCACTCTGGAAGAACAAAAAAGATGAACAGTTTTCACAATGATTTGATAATAGTGTATTATATTTGCATCTATTAGTTTATTTTGATGAATTTGAGCCTGATAATGTTCTAGGATCCCATGCTGGGTCACAGAAAATTGGCGGGGTCTATATAAAAATTCCTTGTATTCCCGAGTACCTACAGTCTAAACTTTCCCATATATTTGTTGCAATGTTATTATTTTCTGAGGATAGAAAAAAATTCGGAAATACTAGCGTATTTTCAGGATTCATCGCAGAGCTTAATTATTTGCAAACTACAGGAATTGAACTCAAAAACAAAATACCATATGGTCTTAGAAATTTAAATAGGGTCAAAATTATTCCTACATTAATTCTTGGGGACAATCTCGGGCTTAATACGATTCTTGGATTTTCAGAGAGTTTCTCTAGTAACTTTTACTGCCGCTTTTGCAAACTGAATCGTAATATTATGAAATTTAGTACTAAAGAAAATGTTGAAATGATGCGAAATCCTGAGAATTATGACTATGATCTTGCATTAAATGATTTTAAGGTTACTGGCGTGAAAGAAAATTCGGTTTTTAACCGTATAAATAATTTTCATGTAACACAAAATTATTGCGTAGATGTCATGCATGACCTATTGGAAGGGGTTTGCCATTACGAACTAATATTTATTCTAAATCGTTTTATAAATGACTATAAATTCTTTTCATTAGAACGATTGAACTACAGAATGCTTACTTTCGACTACGGTCCTATATACAGCAGAAACAAACCTCCTATATTAAACTCAGATTCACTAAAAAAAAAAAATTAAAGCTATCTGCTTCTGAGATGTTAGTTTTTTTCAAGTGCATCTCATTGATGATTGGTGATTTAGTTCTTGAATGTGACGAATGGTCATTATACATACTTTTAAGGCAGATAGTTTATATTTGTTGTGAATCAGATTCAATTCAAGATGGAATAGTCGAACATTTACAAGAATTGGTGTGTGAACATAATCGTTTATACTTAAAACTTACAAAAAGTACACTAAAGCCCAAATTTCATAATATGCAACATTACGCAAATATTATGAGCAAAATTGGTCCTTTGAAACATATCTCATCAATGAGATTTGAATCGGTACATAAAGTTTTGAAGAATATAAGCAATAGCTCTAACAATAAAATTAATATCTTTAGGACAATTTTTATTAAGTATCAAATAAAGCTTCTAGATTTGTTCATAAATTACAACGATGTTATAGACGCGAGAGTTAAATCAGGCCCTGCAAAAATTTATCATAATATGAACAGCCCTCTACAAAAATATGGTATTGTTTCAGCTCTTTCGACTTATACTGTGTCTTATCTCCAATACGAAAATATCCTATTTAAACCCGGTATGGTTGTACATGTTGGTGAATACGAAGATAATATTCCATTATTTGGTTTAATCAGGCACATTTGTTCGATATACCGTTCGTACTACTTATGTCTTCAAAGACTTTTAAATCACGGAATTGATTCACATTTTCATACTTTTCGGGTTGAATACGAGAACTATTTCTTTTCTGTGAAGGTGGACTCGTTAGAATCCAATTATATTGGGTACATTTGTGTAACGAAAAATAATATTAAATTTTTAAATTAATACAAATATTGGTAATTAGTAATACGTAATAATGTAGCAGATTTGTAATAACTGGTTTTATACATTTATTAGAAATGAGGTTAGTTTTTATTATTCATTTAGATTTAGTTATGTCCACGTATGACAAATTAATGTATATAGGTACTATATTATTTAAATATTATTTAATAAAATTATTCATTAAACATCAATGTGTATTATTTCGACAATTATTTTTAAAACAATGATTTTTAGTGCAATCATATTAAAATTAACAAAGTCGTGCGCTGAGAATATGATAGCATCCCGTATATAATGTTTTCTGCAACAAAATTGGGTGACAAACCACACTGTAGTGACTAACATACAACGTTTGTTACAATATTACTCCTAAAAACAAAATGGTAGTATCGAACAAATAATGCTCTCTGCAACAAAAGCAACTCAAGAACTACATGATAGCAACCAACATATAATATTTTCTGCAAACAAAGTTTCTCAGCACAACATGATAGCAACGAACAAACAATGTACTCTGCGACAAAAGCAACTCAAGAACTACATGATACCAGCCAACATATAATGTTCTCTGCAATAAAAGTTCCCCATCAACAACATGGTGCCGACCAACATATAATGTTCTCTCCAACAGAAAATGTATTGATTGTTACAACCAATATATAGTTATTTACATGATGGCAACAATAAAAAACCCAATCATTACATTATGCTCTTCAAATATTATTGCATCAACTATATTTTTTTCTGCATGTAGTTAATCCCTTAAGTTTGCCTCACTTTATTAAAATATTAAATAGGTAAAATAAGATGAATAACTGATCACTGAAAGGCAGTGTCCAATGGCGTTAAAAATATTGAACTCAGTAAATGTTCAATTCATAAAAAAATTAAGAACGCAAAATTCGAAAAGATGAATTTTATCGATAATTTTGAACACGTTTTTTCTATATCCATACTTCTTATTTATGGGTTTTTCTAGTTCCAATTCTTTTCGAAAAAAAAAAAATCTGTTTCACAAGTCTCTTCTTAGATCTTGGAAAGAATATTTTTTAAGTTGTAATTCTATGTCCACCAATTGGAATTTATAATATTTTTAACGTCAGGTTAAAATTAAAAATAAGTAAGTTCACACATTTTAGGTGCTAAAAACTATTATTTTTTTTGTAATAAGCTCAATGCGCTGACTTTGTGCATTAATTTCTCACTAAAATTTTAACGGAAATAATTTTAAAGGGAAATCGAACCGACAACTAATTACAGTCTAAATTACTTTTCTAATTTTTGTAATTCTAATAGCGGTAGAGCAAACATATATTTGGAAATATGTATGTTAAATATATGTAGGTTAATGATGTGGCCTCTCATCTATTTCTGTTGATAAAATTCCTTATAAATTTATTTTAATGAAAATCTTATACCTGATAAATCCAAACTTAGACTCATTTTGCAGCTGGGAATGGTCAAAATTGTCGATATTGTCGACATCACTTTTTGGATTGTTTACATAAATTGTCTACACGAATAGATGAGACTATGCGTCACAACACTGTATATGGGCCTATAGCGCAAATCTCAGCATTTGACATTTACAGGCACTCGTTGCTCCTGAACTTCGACAGCAACGTTCGGTTCAATTCGGGAAATGTAGATTGATCCAAAATCCTCAATCAAATTTCGAAAATCTCATCTCTGTAAAATCATGTAGATTATGTGGCTAAAAACTCGAACAAACTTAAATGAACTATACTCTTCAAAAATCTCATTGTTAAGCGATGCAAAATCAAAAAACTGAAAGTTGATAAGTTTGAGTAAGATCTACCTTAATCCAAAAATTTCGGATTTCGAAAATTTCAAACAAACTCAATTAATATAGAAAACCTTGTTAATCCCACAAAATCTATAAATTCTTCAGACACACTGCGATTTAATAAAACCGATTAAATAAGCGAATTTTTCGAGATTAGTCGCAGTGCGTCAACCTCGATTTAGCTAATCCCTTTGTTTTTGCATAGAATACTTAAACACAAGTCTGTCTAGGGTATTAGGCTGATAATTTGCTTGATGAAGAATTTGTTTTTCCTCAAACCAATTTGTGTACAAAATTGTTAAAAAATTAATTTGAATTAGCTTGAAAATTTAAATTAGGCCACTGCTAGCAACGCTTTTTCGTAATTTGGATTTGCCGAAATTGTGCAACGGAACACGACTTTGTATGAAAAAATTGAAGCCGAATATGTAATTGAAGCAACGATTATTACTGGTAGAAGTAAAAGAAAAGATGTGCTGATTTCGCGCATTCCAATGGTTTCTATTCAGTTTCCAGTGTGTCTTGCCTTCGCAAACAACAATTAACAAAGCCCGAGAACAATTTCTGAAAATTTTTACATTTTATATTACAATGAAAATTAATACGAATTAAAATATGTATTTTCAATATTGTTCACTAAATAAAGGCATTACATAATTTATTTTCCAGACGCTATGGCACACGCAGCTTATCGCTATTGTTTGTTTTTACTTTCATCCTTGCGCAAAGGGACCAATGCTACCCGGCTTTTGGGGAGTTCTCTAAATTAATAGTCATTTAAAAGATTTTGAAAAGCCTTTTTAAAATTTCCAGAATCCATTAATTCACATTTCATATACATACATACTGTTGGTTCTAATCTAAAAACATTAAAGTACAACTTTCTTTATGAGATTCCAAAGGTAAAAATAAATTCAGATTTCAAATAATTGTCAAACATTGTAAAATATGACAAAACTGTAGGGATAAAATTAAAACATTTTTTCGGAAAGATGAAGGCTAAAATATTCATATAATTTTACAAAATTTGCTCGAAAACTACATGTAAAAGGTCCCAATTCCCCAACTAATGTTCACAAACTGAAATCGAGTTAGAAAATAATCATTTTTGAGAATTCCCTGAGGAGGTTATATTCGTGTAATTCCATGTGTGTGTTTATATTTTTCCCCTCTTGAAAATAATTTTAGTTCTTTCTATTGAAATATATTGAAAGTTTGATTTGAATTATTGAATTTGTTTTCAAATTTCTTATTGAATTACTCTGTTGTATATATTCTATATAGTCATAAAAATAATCATCGGTATTACTATTAGGGTTCATGGAAGTTCATTGTTAATTGTAGTGTAATACGGCCGTCCCGTATAGTAATATAACCAAGTTGTAGAAATAGGACATGACTAAATTATCGCCAGACCCTCCTAAATTTGTTTTCAATTTAAAATCGGAAGATGTACGTTTCGTTTTGTTTGACTATTTGACCGCTATTGCATGGAGATAATTCCAGCCTGGCACCATTTTATAATATGCTAGCTTTTTTCGGCGAAGTAAATGTGGAAGAGCAATAAGCACTTTGTTAATGAAATAAAAATATTTAGAAAGTATTGAAGTGAAATTCTTCCCAAATAACAAAAAATATGTAAATAGCATTCATTTAGGCGATATTTTGTGCATAAAATATTGCACATAAATCACAAAAAGTTGAAGTTGAAATCAGAAGTATCAAATATTTTATATTACGCTACTGGCTGTGTGCACATAGTATGCTAAATGTCACAAGGTCGATCCTAGGGTCGGTGATTCAAATTTCAACGACGATATCTGTTCACCAAAAATCAAAATATTGGCATTCGGCTTCTGAGTCCAACGAATTGCGATGAAATGCTTCCTTAAAGGTTTGAATATTCAAAACGATTGACAGTTCGCATAGATACTTAAATGATGTCGCTCCAGGAACGTGAATAAGCAATCGCAAACAAAAACGAATCATTTGCTCTAACTTTTTCATTTTCCCAACCATTTTTTCTGCTTCACGCTGCCTCTTTTGCCGAGCTCCTCGACGGTACATGTAATGATAAGGAATTTCTGTATAAAGGAAATTAAGTGTAAGTTTAGTAATTTTATTTCGAGCATCGTTTAGAGCTTCATTTTCCCGACCTTCTTCTTTAAAACGAACGTTCCCATTCTTCTTTAAAATGAACTAAAACTTTCCACACCCGTTAATAGAGAACCCACAAACCATAGTCGAATGTTAATCTTTTGAGTTTTGTTGAACAGATATTGTCGTTGAAATTTGGTGCAAAGTGCCGTATAAATATTGCCTGTGATTGCTATTACCAAACCATAGGATTGACCAAGGTATATTTTACATAAAAGGCCTGCCTTCTGCCTATGCGATAGAGATTCCATAAACCATAGTCGAATGCCAATCTTTTGAAGTCTCGTAAAATTTGGTGCAACATGCCGTTTATATATATTATGTCCTTTTATCGCCGACCCTTAAGATCGGCCTTGTGTTTTGATTTTTGTTGAACAGATTTCGTCGTTAAAATTTGGCCCAACTTTGGACCGCACATAATTTGTACGTACGTAATAGCCGCTATTTATTTAATTTTACATAAAATCCAAAGGTAAAGCCAATGAACAATGCTTTCTTTAGTCATTGTGACTAATAAAAACTTCCTAAATGGGATCTTTAAATAAAGTTAAATATTGTGTTTCTCCTAAATGATTATTTTTTCGAAAATGTCATTTAGGCGAATAAATTACCAAGTACATACCTACATAAAATATGTGATTCGCGGACTTTTGGTCTAAAATAATTTATCTAAACCAATTTGACTAAAGCAATTTACCTAAAATCAATTTATCTAAAAACAATTTATCTAAAAACAATTCGTCTAAAGCAGTTCGTCTAAAACAGTTTACCTAAAACAATTTAACTAAAAACAATTCGTCTAAACACAATTCCTCTAAAAAAATTTGTCTAAAACCAATTTGTCTAACCTTGCATTCACAGTATTGTTTTCGCTCTGCGTTTCGATCTTGTTTTCAGATTTTAGTTTCTGTTGTTGTTTTTCTTCACGATATTAGCAAAGAAATGCTCCTTTAACATATAAAAAATTTATCGTTCCCATGCAAAAAAATCCAAGTTTTCTACCAATATTATTTAGTGACACTAACAAAATATATAGTGGCTATGGCGGTGAAAACAACATCGAATCAAAAAAATTTGTCAACCATAGTAATTTTTTGTTGTTTTCGTAATATAAAATTTGAAACTTATCGACACATCGATATTTATTTTAAAAATGAGAACTGTCAATCATTTGTTTTCTATTGTTTTGACAAATTGCCAACTTCAAAATAAATGATTAATACCTCAACAGATAACAGACTTCGCATCTCTTCGCCTTTATGATTTTTTGCAACCACATAGACGCCGCTAATAAGACATTTACTTATATGAAAAATGTTTGGGTTTTGAGAACACATATTTTCATAAAAAAATATTGTATGTAGAAGTTGTATCAAGCATCAGAACGGTAGTGTCATTGGGAAAAGAAAAATGTTCCATATGAAATATATGTATATCCTGGCGCCCGCGCTAAAGGTATCCAAACGTGGCACACATCTTACGGGGCTTGTTTATGGGTTAGCCGTTTATGTACTACGGTGGATATTTAGTCGCCAATAACGGTGTGTACTATGCTGACGTATTCAAAGTAGCCCAAGCCTTAATTATGGGTACAGTTTCAATAGCCAATACATTAGCGTTTGCTCCAAATGTCCAAAAGGGATTAACATCGGCCGCTAAAATATTCCAGCTTTTAGAACAAGAGCCTAAAATCAAGGAACACGAGAAAATCGACTCAAGCTTAGATGAATGGAAAGCAGAAGGAAATATATCATATAAAGACGTTGATTTGTTGTATCCATTACGTCCTGATGCAAAAGTATTGAATAAATTAAATTTAAATGTGCTCAAAGGACAAACGGTTGCATTGGTCGGGCAATCTTGATGCGGCAAATCTACATGTATTCAATTAATTGAACGGTTTTACGATGTGATCGATGGAAGTATTTCAATCGACAGTAAAGAAGTATCATCTATCGTTTAGACAACTGCGATCACAATTGGGTATTGTGACTCAAGAGCCGGCCTTATTCGATCGAACAATTACCGATAATATTGCTTATGGTATCGTAACGTCGCTTCCGCTTGGTTACGATACCCGAGTTAGCGAAAAAGCTTCCCAAATATCAGGTGGCCAAAAACAACGTATCGCTATTGCACGTGCGCTAATTCGTAATCCTACTGCTGGACGAAGCAACATCGGCGCTCAACACAGAAAGTGAAAAAATTGTACAAGAAGCTCTTGATGCGGCCAGAGAAGGAAGAACATGTGTCACAATCGCTCATCGTTTGTGAAATGTATTATTACGACCAAATTTAAGTTCCAATCGATTTTTTTACAATTGCTTTCTTATATGCCCATTTGGATGTAAATTTCAGCTAAAAGTACGAGTTTCTAAGTATTTACTATAAAAACAACAACAAATCTAAATGTCATTCGTCGCAAAAAACGATCAGTTTAACAAAAAAATTAAATACTTGTTGTTGTTGTATAACGATAAGTCCAAATCAAGATCGAAACGCAGAGCGAAAACAATACTGTGAATGCAAGGTAAAGCAATTTAACTAAAAAAAACATTTGTCTAGAAACAATTCATCTAAAAACAATTCGGCTAAAGCAATTCATCTAAAACAGTTTACCTAAAACAATTTAATTAAAACCGATTTAACTGAAAACAATTCGTCTAAAAACAATTTACAGAGCATTCAAAATGCAAACAGTTTTTACCTTTTACTTTCAGGTTTATATGAATTTCCAACATAATGAACTAAAATTTTTGCTCGTTATGTTGGAAATTCATACAAACCTGTAAGTAAAAGAGAAAATAATTGTGAATGCTCTGTTAATTAGCATCAATTTTTCTAACCACAATTCATATAGAACGATTCGTGTTATAGCTGATTTAAGACTGAATTGAAACACAACATAGGAAAAAGTACAAAGACAAAAAGAGACAAAATAATCACCTGCTTAAAAAAGTCAATTGAAACCCGAGAAACAAACCCAAAAAACCTCGTCTGCTTTTTTTTGCAGATGTCGAGTTTCGTCTTTTTTCTGTAAAATCATCGATGCGCGAAAACGTCATATTATTTGACATTAGATTGATTTATTTTGCCCAATAGAACTCATATTATAAATCATGCATAAGACAAAATATACAATTTTTCGCGCAATTTTTATTAGTTGCATTCCAGTACCAACCGCTATTACCCGCTAGTAGACAAGTTGTTGTCTTTGATAAATTATCTAGTAATAACAACTTTTGCTATTTTTTCATGTGTATACCCACTATAGTTAGAAGTAGTTGCGCTTAATTTCGCCGCTAGGTGGATAACTGTAGAACCGGTCATCTTTTGCTTAAGAAATTTATTAATTTCAACCGTTTAGGTTATCTAATCAAAGAGAAATATTTTTATTTATAATAATCACTAAAACTGTTTAAAAAAATCCACAATAAAAATCACGTCTGTATGTATCAATTTAAAATCACAGCAAAAAATTAATTTTTTGACTCATTCAAAAAATAATTTTAGGTTATGTTTTACTAAAGGGTTTTCCAATAAGAAGTTTCATTTTGATATTCATTTTGCAAAATTGCGATTGTTTCGTTGTTTGTGTGGCACGTAGCGCCGTCTTGCTGAAAATAAACGTCGTCCACATCAATATCTTCCAATTCCGGCCATAAAATCATTAATCATAGCTCGGTAGCGCAATCCATTCACCGTAACATTTGCACCAGCCTCATTTTCGAAAAAGTAAGGTTCAATCACACCGCCAGCCCAAAAACCGCACCAAATAGTGACACGTTGAGGATGGAGAGACGTTTTAACAATCATTCTTCGATTTTCTGAGCCCCAAATGCGACAATTCTGCTTATTAACGTAGCCTCCGAGGTGAAAATGGGCCTCATCACTGAAGATGATTTTTCGATGAAAATCCGGATCATTTTGATGAATTTGAAGGACCCAATATACCCAAGGTATCGTACCATTATTAGTAATGGCGTAGTTTTTACTTGACAAATGTCAAAAGATGACAGTTTTAAAATTGACAGCTGCCCAAATAGCAGGCTATTCAAAATAAAAAATCTTATTGAAAACCCTTTATTTTGTGAGTTCACTTAGCAAAGACAAAACCTTACTACTAGCGGGAACTAGCGGTTAGTCGATTGGAAAGCAACTATTGATAAAATTTGTGGAGACACATTTTTACAAACTTTTTTTTGGAATGACCAAGAATACGTCAGTAATTATTTATATTTAAATAATTTTAGATAAATTGAGACGAATTGTTTTAGACGAATTTATCTTTATCTGAAGAACTTTTTTAGGTAAATTGTTTTTAGGTAAATTGGTCTGAGTTAAATTGTTTTAGACGAATTGTTTTTAGATGAATTGGTTTTAGTTAAATTGTTTTAGGTAAGCTGTTTTAGTAGACGAATTGCTTTAGATGAATTGTTTTTAGATAAATTTATTTTAGACGAATTTTATTTAGATTAACTGTTTTTAGACGAAATGTTTTTAGATGAATTGTTTTTAGATAAAATGTTTTAGATAAAAAATCCGTTTTCCAAAATATGTACGTTTATGAAAAATTTGGGATTCTTTTTTGGGAAGTATTTCAAAGGCATTTAGAAAGTTTGATATAAGATACATAACAATTCGTCGAATTTATAAAACAAAAATTTACGATCCAGGGCCCGTATTCTTGAAATTCGATCAAAAAAAGTCGCCCATTATTTTCTAGTGAAATACATCATTTTAGTCGAAAATTTAAATTGTTTCATACCAAAGTCACCGGCGAATTTTTTCGGTGAATTTCAAGAATACGGGCCCAGGGCCCGTATTCTTGAAATTCGATCAAAAAAAGTCGCCCGTAATTTTCTAGTGAAATACGAAATTTCAGACGAGAATTTTAATTGTTTCATACCAAAGTCACCGGCGACTTTTTTCGGTGAATTTCAAGAATACGGGCCCAGGTCAAATCAAACAACATATTTAGATATACCTAAAAAACGAGTAGATTTTGGCAGTGGCTTGCTATTTTATGTTTTGTGTCGTGCCAAAATTATCGTTATATTTGGCTACTGGAGATTTAGTGCTTCATTAATTTAATGAGCTCACCATTTTGCACAATAATTCATTATGTAATTACGACATTAGTAAACCGAAAAACAAGAAGGTACGAAAACAGTTACGGATAAACAGTTAAGCAAAAATAAAAAGCTTACAGCACTACAAATAACTAGCAGTGACAGTATGTAATTTTAGAATTGGAGTAATTAATTTCAACAAAACTGTCAATTCGACGAAATGGCAAAATCAAAACAACAACTTAATTTACCTAAGCAAAAGGTTCAGGAAAGAGTGCTGGCTAAAACTCTCAGTTTCCTACACTTAAATGTTACGGACTTCAAATGGTTTGGCGTCTATTGGAGGGGGGGGATCAAAGTTGAGTAGATTAATCTACCAGCTCCGTAACCCTCCAGTAGGGTGCGCATCACGTGAGCTGTTCTGGTCTTGTCATTAGGCAGCTGCGTGATGGGTACAATTGTGTAAGGGGTAACCTGTTCACAATTCGCAAGTGTACGTACTGGCTCCTCGTGGCAACCACTGGTAACTAAGGCCACTTGGCACATTTTTGGCCATTTGGCACAGGCTAAAGTACGGCGCTAAAGGAGAAAACCTTGACAAAAAACCCTAATCTAAGGTGGAACAGCATATGCCGACAGATGAATGGCTGATAGGTTAATCAGCCCAAAATATGCGGACTCTGGATACCAGGCACCCTCCAGTTTTATTTAGCCTTCCTGTAGTAAAGCTGGGTGACCTACAGGAGATTTGCAATTCCCAGCAACTCGTAAGAGTAAAATCAAACGGAATACGGGGCAGGAGTAGGAATATACGGGAGTGGGACAACCCTCTCGAGGTCCTTGAGCTCCAATGCCACTGTCTTTCTAGCGGAACTACATGCTGTAGTAAACATCTAGGAGGGAGAGCAATGGGCCCGGATAGTATGTATCACGTACCGGGAGGCAGTATTTTCAGGTTCATTAAGAACCTGAATATTGACTGGACGGATAATTAAGCTGGGGCCAGCACAATAGATCTTTTAGGTCGCAGTGCGAAGTGGCTGATCGCCCGCATGGCCCCCCCAATAATAATAATAATAATACGGACTTCAAGGTGCGTACATGCTCCAATTCTGGTGAAAAATTGTACACCACGAAGTTAGCAAAATAGTAAAATTTTTAGTTAAAATTGGTTACCCTGGTGAACTTTTTGTTCTAGTTGGAAATAATTCAACTCATACAGCTAACTTCGTGGTGTACATTTTTTCACCAGAAATGTATAGCATGTACGCAGCTTCAACTCAAAAGATTATACAATAAAATACCAGAGAAGGCACGTTGGTCTATTTATATTTTATCGGATAGAATTTTGCTTTGACAGATAAAGGTTTGGTAAAATTGGTTGTAATTTCAGTGGCGTAACTAGCTACCCACAGCCGCGAGGGGCTCACGGTTATTGATTAGTTCAAAGTCAAAATATAGATGGATGGTAGCTCAGATTAAGCTTAAAGGAGGCCATCCTTTCAAATTTGCAGAACAGGGCATTTCTAGGAAATTTAAAAAACAAAGCGGTGGTTTTGTTTTTAAGTGTTTTTTTATGGAAAGAAAAAATCATTCTTGCTCCTATTAAATATTTTCTTAAGAGAGGCCCAACAATTTCTTCTCGGTTGTTGAAGGTGAATATCAAAGAAATTACACGTAGTCTGACTCCTTAAAAATAAAAATGGCTTGAAGTTTTGACATCAAATGATAACGATTTTAGTATTTGCTGAGTTGATTTATTTGTAATATAGGTTTTGCACTACAAATTTATCCTTTTGTTGAAGTGCAAAGAGAAAAGGTTCAAGATTAAATTTCATTTGAAAAAGGATGATCTGATTTGTTAAAGGGAACTAATACTAAACTGAAAAAAACAAGATTGTGAAGCTTTATTCCTAGAAAAATACCTAACCGCGATAGAAAATAATTTCCTGTTTCCCTCATTAGGAGCGCCTTTATCTTTAGAAAGGGAATCAACCGATACATGAGCCAAACCAGTAAGTTTGTAGTGAATTCGTTCGATATAGTTTCTCATTTACCCAAATATTTTTACTACCGGTAGACTGTAAACAAAAACTATATTTACCGGTAAACCCGGGGTTCTCCTGTTTCATATCCCCTTGCCTCGAATTTTATATTTTATTCACGTGATGTTCGAGACTTAATTGGTGCGTGATGTTCGAGACTTAATTGGTGATTCGGTGTTTCGAAACAGTCAGGTTATTCAACATTTTCGAGACTATTCGAGTATGTTTGAGATTGTCGGGTGTATTTGATAGTTCGATGTTACTCGAGAATCTTAGAGCCTATTCGAAGAGTATGATTGTTCGATATTTACGAATATTTGTGGGTTCCATTTTTATAGCATATTATCGTTTTAATTTTCGTGTTTTCTAAATTTTTACAGGCTTTCCGAAATTGAAATTGTTCGAGATCAATCGAGATTCATATAGGTAATATAGAGATTATTCGAATTTTTCTGAAAGAGATCTCTCTAAAGATTTTCGACATCTATGATTACCTATTCGAGATTTGTAAAGATTTTCATATTTATTGTATGACAATGTTTTGCGCTTAGCTTTGAGTTGTGGAAACTTGCAGGGTTACATGTATAAATCTGAATCATGATATTTAGTAGATTTTTCGAGATTATTTCCAATTTTGATATTTCTCCAATTTCCCAGGTTATTCGAAATTATTCAAGAATGTCCAGATTCGATATTTTTGAGATTATTTCGAAATTCTTCATATTTTTCAAATTATATTCGAAATTTTTAATGCTTTATTGTTATATTTAGAAATTGTCATAGCATTGAATTGATTGCAAGGAATGTCGTTTTATTGATTGAACTGTATTGTCTGTATACTCTCGAAATCAGATACTTTTAATTAATGCGAGGCTGGACAATAGGAAGAAATACGTTTTTAACTAAAAGCTTTACTTGTTCATAGGTACGAGAAGCATTTTAGTGGCCCAAGAAAAATTTTGCGGAGTGGCCCGAAATTTGTAGTTACGCCACTGTATAATTGTAAGCTAGACTAACTCCGTAGCGAGATTAATTTGCTGAAATAGGCCTCCGATAAAATAAACTTCAAAATAAAATAAATCCAAATTGTTAATATTTATTTCCACTCCATAAATAAAGCCAACCAAATCTTGTGCATCGAATCTGTAAAAGGGAGTGCTCTTATTTAGAAACGATTTGATTATGATAAAATTTCAAAATACATTTTAATAAAATTAGAAATTTGCACACACAAAAGAAAATTATCCACGACCGTGATGCTTGAATAGAAAAAATAATAAACAAACCAAAATCGTGGGCTGTACTATTTTGACATAAGATAATAGCAGCAAAAACAATTTAATTTATTTATCTTTAATCTTAAACAATTTATTATTTATCTTTTCTTATTTTTATTAGTGTGTATACTTACAGTTGTTTTGTTGTAGGTTGTAACGTTGCTCTGCTTTATTTAAAGGAGTATGCTGTCTTGTGGTAAATCTGTAAAAAAACAAGCAAAACACAGCCGTTATAGCAAAACACAAAACAAAAAAAAAAAATTGACATTTGGTACTTTATGTCCATATAACATTAAACTTTATCCTCTCGCTAAATCTTAAAATCTTCATTCCCATATACATACAACATATAAAAAAAAATCCATTAACGCAGACAATTAATTTTCGATTTAAAGTCAAGAAACCAAAAACAACAACAACAAAAAGTAAATACATAAAGTGAAAGTTCATATAATACACAGTACATGCAATTACAACTATAGGACTCAGATTTTTAACACTATTCGGTCTCGAAAAGAATAACCCAAGTACGGAATGTCGCGAATTTACTGTAAGGGTTATACATGTAACTCAAAAAAATTCGCAAAGGTTTATCTTTTATCGTTTATGTATAATGCTTTTACCTACAAAAAATTATGTCGTTGCATCATCGCTAAACTATTTATACAAAAAAAAAAAATGATCAGTTTTTTGAAGATGACCTAAAAAACTCGAAATCATTTTACAAAAAACTATTTTCAAAATCGTAATTAGACGTTTTATTTTAAGACGATTTTATTTAGTTCAAAACCATTTTAGTGTCGAGTACGGTATTATAGAGTGATTTGTGTTTTATATTATTTGGAATATCTCATATAATAAAATAAACAAATTTAAATTAGAAATTAATTTGTTTACGAAATTTAAATTAAATAAATTTATTTTATGGTTTGAGTTTTTGTTTGTAAAACACAAATTTAATGTTTATTTGAAAAATTCTCATACGTTTAAAATACAATATATTGAAATAGTCCAATGATTTTTTTTGTTTAAGTAAATCAATATTTATATTATATTTTGTCTGGTATGATGGTCAATAAGGCCGGAAATTCAGCTGTTTTTATGATTCGAAAGAAACAGATTTAAAAATTGCCCGGACTGCAAAAGACGAGAAACAGAGCTAAGAAGTGCAATTGGTAAAGTTCTGGCAAATTTCAAACAGAACTAAAAGGAACTGTACCAGGGTGTAGTTTTTTGTGTTCTAAATTCTTAAACTATGTATGTGAAAACCAACTGTTGCGTTCAACGGAAAATAAACTTTATAAATGTTGATTCAAAATAAAATAATTAAATCAATAAATAGCCAACTGATTTATTTGTCTGTCAAATTGTTACGCTAATCTAGAAGTAACTAGAAGCTAGCTTCTTGCGGATCGCCGTAGGCTTAGAACCTCGGTTAGAAGTAACTATAACCTATCAGCATCAAAAAGTCACCTCTCTTATTTTCGCGGATCGTCAGGGTCTTATAAGAGATATTTTTTTGATGCTGAATCAACTTCTGGTTGCGTCAACATCTAAATTTCTAAGATCAGGTCCACAGAATTTTATATTTAACAGTCAAACGAGGTTGTAGGAGTCTACGATTTGCAAAATAAGGGCGTTATTGGTGACACCTTCTAGTTACTTCATTATGTATGTGGCCAATTGCAGTGGCGGAACTACAAATTCCCGGCCCCCCCCCGCAAAGATTTTCTTGGGCCCCTAAAAATACTTCTTGTACCTATGAACACGTAAAGCTTTTAGTTAAAAATTTATTTTTTCCTATTATCAAACCTCGCATTAATTATGTATCCGATTTCGAGAGTAGATGAAACAGAATGTGATTAATTTGAATAGCCTCAAACCAAACGAAACATTTTGCAACTCAGTGTTATGACGTTTTCTAAATATATCGATGAAGCTTCACAAATTTCGAAATAATCTCAAAAATGTTGAATTTTCGAAGTGAATATCTTGTATATCCTTGAAATTCTTCAAATATCGAATTATCCGTAAGTATGTAAAAGCAAAGGGAATCCTATACAGGCTAATCACTGCCATGTAAAACGTAAATAACCTAGAAAATCGGCGAAATATCGAAATTTTGGCATAATCTCGAAAAATTTACTAAATATTACTTATTAAGTTCTCAAAGCTAAGCGCAGAACATTGCCATTCAAAATTTGAATAAATTTGAAAATCTTTAACATAATCTCGAATAATCCAAGAAATGTCGAAAAAAGAAGAATATACGATGAATGAACAATCATTACCCCAAAAAAATTCGAATAATCTCTATATAATGTAAATCTCGATTGATCTCGAACAATTTCAATAATACCGAAAAATCTGGATATTATTGAATAATTTCAGAAAGCCTGTACACATTTTGAAAACCCACGAAAATCTCGAAAAGTACCGAAAATTCGTGTAAATATAACTTAATAGCTGCGTTTTTTTATTCGCTCGGGATAGCTGCTATCGAGAGCCGTCATATAAAATGTGGCTCCCGATAGCGCTCCGTATAAATAGGTATAGAGCTAAATATTTTTTATATCAAGTTTTCGCCGTTAAACAACTGAATTAAAAATGATAGTTTGATGTTAAATAAATTTAGTTTGCCAATAAATAGCGCGCCAAATTACTACTAAGCAAAATGCTACTGAGCAACTTAGGGCTCTACGCTTCAATAAGTATCGGAAACCCTCAAATAGTATCGGATAATCCGTTAAATATCGAACAATCATTTTATTCGAATAGGCGCTAAGATTCTTCAGTAACATCGAGCTATTAAATACACTCGACAACCTCAAACATACTCGAATAATCTCGAAGATCTCGAATAAACTTCGTTTCCAAACATCGAATCATCAATTAAGGCTTGAACATCACGCATCTCATTTCCATGTTAAACTCCAAAAATCTCGAGAAATTTTAAAAAGGATCAAAACGACCGTTATTTGATTATAGAGACTGACTGGCTCAAGTCTACAAGGACAAGGGCGCACTTAATGAAGGAAAGAAGAATTGGTTTTCAGTTGCGGTTAGATATTTTTCTAAGTAGAATCGTTCAACAATTTCTTCTTGATTTTTATGAACATCAAAATGATACTTACAAAATGATACTAGTAATTGCTCCCTTTCTCAAATCAAATTAACCTTATGCAAAAGAAATTTAATCTATTCTCAATCACAATCAAAATTTTACAATCAATTACAACCTTTTCTAATCAAAATTTGATCTTTAGAAGGTTGAATTTGTTTGGCTAAATGGTTAATTTAATTTGTAATTGGGGTAAGCTTAGAGAGCAAAATGAATATTACAAATAAATGAACCCAGCAAACGCTAAAATCTTTATTTTAGTGTATCTTTAAAACGAGCTTAGCAAATTTTCTTCTAACTCTAAACATCTGTTGGAATCTAAATGCATCTGTATTTTTATGCTCGGAAGTTTTTCACCTTAATCGAGAAGAAATTTTTAGGCCTATCTTAAGAAAATATTTAATAGCAACAGAAACGGTTTCTTTTTTCTCTAAAAATTAGACCACCGCCTTTTCTTAATTTCCTGAAAATGACCCATTTTACAAATTTGAAAAGGTGGTCTACTTTAAGCTTAATCTGAACACCATCTATCTAACCTTGACTTTGAACTAAAATTCCAACGCTTCATAAATCTCCTGGGCCCCCATCAGCGGAGCCCCTCCGCGGCTGCGGGTGCTGCTGGTACCTAGTTACGCCATTGGCCAGTTGGCAAAATCTCTAGGATAAAAACCACAGAATTTTTTATTAATCTTAATTTTGGTTGGGAATGATACGTCGTCAAATGAAGTTATAAGCCCCTGACAATCCGCAAAAATATCGGAGGTATTTGCTGATGCTGAGCCATTTAACCTTAGACCTGTGTGTAAGTTTTACAACTTAATTCCGTGTTATGAAGAAAACAATCCGCCAGTACTAATTTTCATTGTAAGTTTAGGAATAAAGAGATTTTTTAAATATTTTATGTACTTAGTTTATTTAAAAAATGATATAATGAGCAACATCGGCATCATTCATCAACTCTGTTTTGAAAGTACCAAGCAATTTAACCTTCACATTTCCAATTCCACTTACTGTGTCATTACTACTCCCCTCAAGATCCAGCTTTAATTTTACAAATTCATCTTGACGAATAATGTTATAGACGCTCCCATAGTGTCTATTATTGCATCAATGTTTCTTCCACCAAGTGTAACTATACAGTGGTTAGAGTTTTCAGAAAGATTAGCAACATACAATTTTCTTTCACTAGAATTACCGGAACTACCTTGCTGCAAGGATTTCGGGTAAACTGACTTCCTTGTGGCGTTTTTACATTCGAAAGATTTATGGCCAAATTTGGAGCAACGAAAACATTTCGGGCCTTTTAATTTGTTACCACATGACTTGGACAAGTGATCAACTTTGCCACAGTTATAGCATCCTGCATTTATACCATTTAGAACTTTACCTGAATGATTACTTGTCGAGAACCTATTTTGTTTAGAAATATAATTTTGATTTGTATCGATTTTGATTCTCAATTCGTCAAAATTGTTGGCACCATAAAGTAATATTTTATTCGATGGTCAAGCATTTTTAGCAACAAACGATTGTATTGGATCTAAATTAAAAAGTTTAATTGAATTTTCTACATCGTCAGCCTAAGTTTCAATCCTATATTTCAAACTACCGCAAAAACTTGCAATAGATGATTGTATGTCCCTTAACTGAATTAATATTTGGTCGTTGAAAACTATCATGTTCATGCGGTATATTTCGACCGCTAGAAAACCTAATTTGACCCACCTCAGCCGAACAATCATTTGTTAAACCAGAATTCCGACCTGTTTTGATCCTCACCTCGCTTTGGTACCGTTGAATTATAGCTCTGTGATCGATATTACTTTCGTTTAATAAATTATCGTCATGTGACTCTTTTGTATACCGTTCATTAGAACTACCTTCATTATGTGCTTGGTTTAACATTAACGTATCCATCTCGATTTTCGAAGAACCTTGACCACTGTTGATCGTTTGAAGATTGTTTTTAAGTTTCTGATTTTCTTGCGACTGAAAGTTTAATTTACTTTTTAACTCATTCGGCCATGACCTTATTCTGAACTACTGTCCCATCATCGGCGGTAAAAGCTTTGATAATACTCGTTGTATTTCTACCGCTTTTATCTTCAAAATATTTTCTATGTATTAAGCCTTTTTTTGAAATCTTTACATTTAAAAATATGCAAATCAACGGGAAGTCAATTACACAAGTAATTATATCAGGTATGGGCAAAATAACGTCAATGAACCATTGTAATATTCCACATACATATATATATATATATATATATATATATATATATATATATATATATATATATATATATATATATATATATATATATATATATTAAATTTCTCCTAAATTTATTGGAGAATTTGAACGAAGAGTAAACCAGTCATGTTTGGAAGATAGCCCAACGGTAGATAAAGAAGTGTGTCGTCTCAACAATTCTGGCGTAGGTGTCCCAGATGTTGCACGCCGTGGCGTAGATAACCTTGAGGCATCAATTGCCGAAAATGTACCCTCATCCTCTTCATCTAAACTAGATATTGAAAACTTCTTCCCAGACCCGAAAGTAATGCTTCGAGCATGGCAGACCGCTATTGTTTTTCGTTCTGGCTTTTCGTTACTTTTCACTTCAGGAAAAGATGACGACTCTGTATTGATTATTGGTCTAAAACCAATACAACTTATAGCATACTTTACGGAAGTGATTTTTGTTATCTCGCTTCTACTTTTGATTTAGTGCCAAACAAACTGCCAGCTCTTTGAGAAATATCTTTCCATTCTCGCATTTTCTTGTATTCGATGATAGATGAGATAATTCAAATAGATGAAAAGTTGCGAGGGCTGGTACGTGCACCACCTTGAAAAATATAATCATCGGCCTACGGCTCGTTTATCGTCTAAATGTATTAGAACAACTTATTTTATCGAAGGTATCAACGTCTCCTTTGTTATCATTATAACTATGGATTATTTCTGGTTTTTGAGTTAATTTATTGATGCTATCAGTAACGTGTGCAGTCGATAAAACTATTACGTTTTTCTTGTTATTGGGTGTATAATTAACCAAGGAAATTTCATCTGAAAAACAGAAAGCAGAACTATGAGTAAAAGCACCCCTAGCAGCTACAATTTCTTTCTTGGAAAAAACGGCTGGTATTTCCAGTTTTTTTGATTTTATTGTTCCAACTAAAGTGGTATTCGGTGACATAAGTATTTGGCTAGTGTGTAACTGGAATAAAAATTGTCCATCGTTATATTATAGCCATTATCTAAAAAGCATTCCGAAAAACGTAGTATGATGGGCTATTCCTGTCGATCTTTCTTCAATTGGTTGGGTACCTAAGTAGTATCTACAACCCAAAATATGGATTTATACCGTATTTTCTAGGGTTTGACGGTATATACTACCAGAATAGAAAAAAGGTCCATTTAAATTATTTTGAAATATCGTCAACCCGTAATCTGGCTGACAGTGTTCCAATATCATCAAAACGTAAAAACCTGGAGAGCTGTTCCAATCTTTCCAATGACATTATGCTCTATAAAACGCCACATGCGATTCGTCGAAAAGACCTTTAGTCGCTACTAAATTTGACTTCTAGCACCAGCATAAATAATTATAACAATCTATGCATATAGTACGTCTGCATTTGTGTCACGCTAAGGCCGAAGCTTTTTTGGATGTTCTAATCAACTATTCTTCTCATACTTTTTGCGTTTCGATTCGTTTCAAACACTATATGTTCAATTAGAGATGCATCTATAAGAAGTTTGAATGCTGCGTCATTTTCTACGTATATTTCTAAAGAACAAGGTTTAGACCCTTTTCTGTTAGACGCTAAATTCTACATTCTGGCAATCTCTGTTGGACTGAGTATTGACCACCAGATAATGTTGTCTCGTCTACCTTGCCCTTTATATTTCGGCCCACAATTTGGAGCGACAGCCTCGTCTGGTTCTTCATTACTTGTCACATTTGTAATAACTGGAACATCACCTTCATCCGGTTCAATTGCTTGTAATCGTAAGTCTAGTCAGAGCGGTTTGTTTACGAACGGACCATCTAGGCTCTTGCTAGTCTCAACAATGTATTCGTTTCCTCTATCCATGTACCCACCCCGAATATCCTACAATTTTTCTTCCTCGGCTAAATTTCATCTATCACCGCGACTTACCAAATACAGCATCCTGTCCGTTACATTCAGTTTTAGGAGGATCAAAGACAACAACCTTTCGTCTAAAGTTACGGTTCTAACCTACTTTCAGTGGGAAAGATATGCCATCAAATGAAGGTCTAAGCCCCTGACGATCCGCATTAATAAGGAATGTGTTTTTTGGTGCTGGGATCAATTCTAGTTACTTCGTTATGTATGTGATCAATTGATAAAATTTCTAGGATCAAAACCACATAATTTGATATTTAACCTACTTTCAGTGGGATCGATTTGGCATCAAATGAAGTTGTAAGCTCCTAACGATCCACAGAAATTAGGGAGTTGTTTTATGACGTTGAAAGAGCTCCTGATGATCCGCAAAAATAAGGACCTTATTCTTTGATGGTGGGAAAGCTTCCAGTTACTTCATCATGTAAGTGGCCGATTGACAAATTTTCTAGAACCAGATTCACCGATTTTTACAATTAACCAATTTTTATTAGGAGGTAATTTTTAATGCCGAGGCAACTTCCAGTTACTTCGTTATGTATGTGGCCAATTGGCAAAATCTCTAGGACCACATCTTGAATTAGCTCCTTACATATTATTTTTCGTCTTACACAGGTAATTTACTAACACATCTTTAATAAAAAATGTTTTATAAATTCATTAGTAAAATTTTATCGTTGCACAACCGCAACGTGAAGTTTTTGCGAAATGGTTTGCTAAATATATATATGTAATAAGCCAATGGACAAAGAAAAGTTGAATCGAAGGTGGAAAAGAAAAGCCTTAATAAATCGCAGTCTGGCAACTTTATAAGGCTGAGAAAGAACTTAAATTTGATACGATAATGATTTGACCTTGAATGAATGTTGAACAGGGTTACATCATCTTTACCGAACGTAACCAAATGATGCAAATTCACTTTTGCCTTCAGACTCTAGTGACTTTTATTGGGTCGTTTAGTCGGTAGCGCATTAAGCTTTGATAACTTATTAAAATAAACGGCTCTTTATCGGGTATTCCGCCTTTGAATGCCTTTTACCGTTGGCTAAACTTATTTTAGGAACATGAAGTTCAACGACAAAACTAAAAACAGTCACAGGCAGCTTATTAGCGCATTCTGTTCGATTAAATTCTTACTATGACTAAGAAATTCATATGCCGCAAAGATATTGATTTTAAATTTACGTTCTTAGGACAATTTTGTTGATTAACTTGATATTTTTGTTGGTTTACGTTAACCGAAACTAACATCAAAAATTTTAAAATTTCAAACTAAAATATTCGCGTCATATGGTCAAGATGTGCAGATCGAAACGAAACCAAGTTTTCTAAGTATATAAGAATAAATATTTAAGACTGAAAACTATAAGAACTAAAAAAATTGAAAATCTTGAAATTGAAAGAATATGAAAATTCAGCTAACCAGCTCTTGCATTTTTCGAGATGAAAAAAGTTCCAGACCTGGAAACTTTAGGGACTTTAACTTTCGACCATATTGCGACTTGATCTTTACCGCTTTCGGATGTACTCGACAGCATCTACATGAACACAACAAAATTCAAGTTTCCGAGCTGGGAAGAGCTTTAAGAGCTTTACAGTTTTCGAGTTGAAAAATATCCTTAAAAAAATCGAGAAAGAAATTGAGGGGAAATGGCACAAGTCAAATTGAACGCTAAGAGGTATTCAAGCCAGAGCTGAAAATGCCTCAGAATATAAAGTTGTGTGCTAAATTTCAACTTTTGAGGTACGAATAAGGTGGATTTGCTACGTTGCCTTGAGAACCATTTTGGTTATGTTATGTTGGTGACATTTGTTTAATTGTTGAGAATAACACAACTCATTAAGCTAACTGCGTGGAATAATTTTTTTTACCAGAACTGCCTACCATGCATACACCTTCAAGTGTATGGGTAAGTTAGTCAAAAATGGCCTTAAAGAAGTTGAAGCACACAGACATCGCTCATGTGAAAGCGAATAAAAGACAGCAAGGAGTACAATATGGAAAACCATCGGTCATAGAAATTTCTATGTATTTTTTTAGAAGTCGTCACAAATCGTTCGTTTGTGCGGGAAGTCACACCGCATCCCCAATGAAATACGTTTTACTTTTGCCTTACAGGATTGTATGAATTTCCAACATAACGAGCAAAAATGTTTGTTCGTTATGTTGAAAATTCTTACAATTCTGTAAGGCAAAAGTAAAAAGTATTTCATTTTGAAATCAGTAGTAGTTTTCCAGGCTATTTTCATTTACAGCAAGTGTTTTCTATATTTGTATACGAATTAATTCCTGCAGATTGAACGGCACCCGAATTCCGGTTCTATGATAAATTAGAATGAGAACTGACTTGATTTTTTATTTCGCCTAATCAAAATAAAAATCTAATCGCCCAGTCGAATCATTTCTCATTACCATTTGTCATAGGTACGGAATTCTCAAATTTTTTTTTTGAAAATTCAAATATTTACTTCATCAGGTGAATTTTATCCGAAACCTGTCCTAGGAAGCAACAACATCAAATTGTGCTTTGCTGTGTTAGTGTAAAATCAGAAAGTCGGTTTATAACGAATTTTATTTCTAATAAAATTTTAACTATCCAAAATTACAGTTCTAGCTATCAGACAATAGTGTGTTTAGGACAACAATGTTTGATGACATCTCATATAATTTATCGAATATCAGTAAAAGTGATACTCCGAATTTTCTTGAGAAATTTATAAAAATTCAAAAAGTGTATCAAAATGAACTGTATACGAAATTGTCAATCGACTTAAGCTATTTGACAAATATTCCAGTTTTGGAAAAGTAGGGACTTGTTTGAACAACAGACAAGTACGTTGCCTTAAGGCCATTTGACTTAAAGTGTAATGATTAAACAAGCAAACATTTCACTTTATGCCACATACTTAAAAACTGCTAGCTTTTTAAATAACTTTTTTTTTGTTAATTTTGCAACAGAAGAACTTGACAGCTTTTTGTAAAAAAATTTCAGTTCCAGCAGTCATTTCAGTTTTTCTGTTGCAAAATTATTAGGGCAATGGTACGTTCAGGTTTCAATACATAAATTATTATTTGGTCTATTATTTTATTTATTTCGAAATATTTGATACAAATTGTAAAAATTCAAATTCATCCAATGAAATTCATTACGAATAGGTGGAGGATTCCATGGGCAAAAATAAAATCAGCAAAACCTCGTTCTGGCGAAATGCCATAGAATTGTTGTTTGTTTTGTGGATTTACCTGTAAACGCCAACAAACTGGAAGAGAAGTTTAAATTAAACAATACACAACATTAAACCAATTTAATATTTACCGCCTAATACAAAACAGCCAACGGTCGAAATGAAGCCCGCCAGGAATGAATTGAACGGGAAGGTTCCAACAAGGCAACAATATACAAATTGTACAATTCCAGTCAATAAAATATAAAGCAAATACGCGTCAATGATTTTCAGCTTTTTCGATGTATGATTAACATATTCATCGTAGAATTTATATAATATCAACTTATAACTAATACTACTAATATTTAACATTTTTATTTATTTCCTTGTTTATTAAGAGCACCAATATTAACAAAAATCGAGCCACGGCTTTTTAAAATTCAAAATGTTTTCACACGTCAGTCGTCGATTTTCAAATGTTACCTTTTTGGAAAAAATGTTGCGGGTGACACCTAGATTTTGGTAGTCTTGATTATAAAAGTTAGCCTACTTTTTTGCGCCTACTGCGAAAGCAAAAAACTTTGAAAAAAAGAGCAATTTGTAGTATTTTAAACGTCATTCCTTTTTTATTTTAAAATTTTTTATAAATCCTGGGTCCCTATTGATAAAATAAGAATTTATCAAAAAATGTATGTATATTTCAATTTTTTCTATTTCTTTCATATTTGTAACCATCAATTTGAGATTTGGTAGCCACAGCAAAAATCCAATAAAAATGATTTTTTCCCTGACATACTTGAATTGAGAAAAAATTGAAAAGTCTTCCATAACGACTAACTTCGCGATACTGTCACTCACCATGAAAGTTTTGTAGCCAGCATTTTAATTAAAAAAGGCAGCAGGCACTACTTTTTTACCGATAACCCAATAAAACAATTTCGAGAAATGTTGTAGATACACGGTAATGCTTTGTAGCCGTCCATATTTAATATGCCATCGAACCAAAATCCGTTCATGAACGTACAAAAACTATTCGAATTCGTATTGCGAAATAAGAAACATTTTCTCATAAATCATGCTCACACGAATTCGTACAAGAATTAAACGTATTCGTAATCAAAAATACTACAAACACGAATTCGTAGACTTTTGGTTTCTATTCGTATTCAAAAATAGGAGCCCTGGGGTTCTATTCTCGAATTTCACATCCACTTTCCACATGCGGACATCTGTCAAAATTCTTAAAAACTCAGAAATTGTAATTCATCTATTCTTGAATTCCCTACTAATGTAAACTTTTCACTACTAAGGAAATATTTCCGAATGGGGATAAGCAGGTGCAAAAACAATGGACTGACAATTAAGGGAAATTTACAACTATAATTGCATTGTACAAAGTAAAAGAAAACATGCTTTAGCTACATAAATGTAAAATAAATATTAAACCGCAACATATAGAACAAGTAAAATTGTTCCTCGTGCTTTGGACACTTCTAAAACAGCTAGGAGAACTTATACCAAAAACTTTACCAAAGCATGATCAAAACAAACAAACGTTTGTGGATTTTGGGATCCGCTCGAAACGTGATATTTAAAAACGCAATATGACGAAACGAGATAAAGTACAAAACGCGATATGGTACAAAACGCGATATGGTACACAACGCGATATGGTACAAAATGCGATATTTCAAAACGCGATATGGTACAAAACGTGATATTTCAAAACGCGGTATGGTACAAAACGCGATATTTCACGATATTTTCATTTAATAAAATTTTCCCACACCCTTACCTGTACGATGGCACTATATGTGTTTTCAAATACCATATCACGTTTTGTACCACATCGTGTAGTGAAATATCGCGTTATGATTTATCGCGTTTTGTACTATGTCGCGTTTTGTACCATATCACGTTGTGAAATATCGCGTTTTGAAACATCACGTTTTGTATCACATCGCGATTTGTAAATATCGCGTTTCAAATGGGAACCGTGAATTTTATATCCCGCTGACAAAACAAACACAAACAATTAACAAAATAAATTCAACTCACTACGAAATTTGACACAATTTCAAGTGGTGAATAAATAATTCCGAATGATTCAAGAATGGAGTATTTGGTTGCATGTGGAATATACGTAGAGAAATATCAAGGGAATTAATAAGGGAATTTTGACAGATGTCCATATGTGAAAAATAACGTAAAAATAACATTTTTCAAATTCCAACAATTACGCCGTAGGTGACTAAGACAAAATTAATAGGTTACCGTGTAATTTACCTAAAATACTTTGCTGGCGGTAAATAATTTTGTCAATAGCTATTTAAAAAATATTTATCTAGTAAGTTTTTAAATATGTACATATAAATTCTTTCGGTGACGTTTTATTGACATGTTAGTGGCTTTCCAATCAACCATTGCAAATACTTATAAGCACTTCTGGTTCATCTTCTTACTAGATTTACTATAGTTAATATAGCAAAGGCATGAATCATCAGTGCTTATAAGTACTTGCCGTGGTCGATTCGAAAGACAATGTTAAGAAATTAATTGAATGAAATTTCTAGGACATGTTGATCGATACATTATTTTTGAATTGTCTCGGCTTACATTTTCAGAAAAGAGGTTTTGAACATTGTGGATGCTATCTATGTAAGAGGTAATTTAAATTCTTTAGGGTTTTCAACAGCATACTAGAGATGTATTACTGGGGCTAATTCTTAAAGGTCGACGATAAAAAATGGTGAATGCCATTTTGATTGCTGTTCAACCAGTCTCAGTTCTAAATAAGACGTGACGTTAGTCTGTGATTTGAAGGGGTCTCCTAATTTAAGAAAACTCATGACATCTTTTAAAAATCGTATTCAAAATAACGGAAAATATTTGAAAAATGTTGATTTGGTGACGTATAACGGATGCTTTGTGGGAAAACTGTCATTCGAGGAGTCGGATAGCCCCCAATTTTTTAAACTGAATCTTCGTGTATACAATATATTGTGGTTTATTAAATGCAATAAAATTGTATATTCGTTTGTTTGTTTGTATCAAGGGTTTCGGAAACGGCTCTCTCAATTTTGATAAAAATTGATGAGAGGGATTTCGAATGCCAGGAAGCGATTGCGATGAGTCTTGATTTCTAGAAAAGTCATTTATGGGCTCCCTATTGCTGCCCAGGTTCCTTTTTTATAAATGTTTCTTTTATTGGTGATTTTTATTTCTGTCTTTCTTGTTTTGTGACATTTGATATATTTATGTGATTCCTAAATTAGTTCCGCCTCTCTGAAAAATGCCAATTTGAATGAAGCCATTTCTAGACCTATTTGGATGAAACTTTGTTTGTACGATTCAAACGGGATGACAAAACTAGTTCCGAAAGTGGTTTTGGAAAATGATCAATTTGAATTAAACTACGCCATTCCTTGACCGATCTGATGAAACACGGTTTGTTTGATGAAAATAGGATTCCAACATGTGGTCCAGATATGGTAAAAAAAAAATTGACCAGTTTCTGATTTCTCAACCGAATGGGGCTAAAACTCATTTTGTATGATGAAAATGGAATTCCAATTTAAGGTTCGAACGTGATTCTGCAAAATGACCAATTTGAATGGAACCAAGATATTTTTCAACCGATTAGGGTGAAACTTAAAATTTGAATGGAACAAGACCTGGGCCCCTATTTCTGAATACGATACGTATCGTATGACGTTACGAAAGTTCATATACGATACGAATGTAAATTGGTATTTCTGAATACGATCGTACTTAATTTTTTGGTGTGTATCCTTGCTATAAGGGAAATTTATTTTAAATGATTCTACCTATAATAAATATTTTCAACTTGGTTCATTTTGACGTTTGATTCATAATTTTTAGTTTTGATTTTCATTTCGTGTAAATAAAAAAAAATTAAAAAGAGAAACGTTTTGCATTATTTAGTTTAAAAATTAAAAACTGAAACGTTTTCTATTATATGTTATGGATTCTGTGGCATTTTATTTATCATCGAGTGATACAGAAGACGAAATTGAATGTTCAAATTCGATACGGCTACGACAGTTGCGGGATAAGTCGGATATTTTTATTCTTTCCGATGCTGAGTAAGTTAATGATTTATGTACTACATATATGTAATATTTATATGTAAAATATCTAAATTAAATATAAATCTTTGTTAATTTTTAGATTTATAAATTTGTTCAGATTATCCAAACCAGCTGTAAGATATTTGCTGGAGGAACTTGACCAATTCCTAATAAAAAGTACCAGATCGACATCGATTTCTAGCATTTCCAAAATAGCTGCGACTCTTCGATTCTGTGCACAAGGGAGCTACCAGAAAAGTGTCGGTCAGGATTTCTTGGTAGCTATGTCGCAATCATCGATATCCTCTGTAATGAGTGAGGTGCTTCAAGTGATTGAAGACAAATTATGCCCGAAGTGGATTTCATTTCGACAATCCAATGAAGAAAAGCAATCGGCAGCTGCTTTTTTCTTTAATAGAACGGGATTTCCAGGTGTTGTTGGATGTGTAGATGGGACACATATAAATATAGTCCGGCCAACCGAAAACTATCAGTCCGTATTAAGCTGCTCTAAAATTGAAGTGTGGAACTGTTTTTGAATAATAATTTGCTTTTCTAAAATTTGGCTTTTACTATTTTTATTTTTATTAGTAGTTTGCCGATTTGGTGTGATTGGTTCAAGAATGCCTCTGGCTGGTGTGGATTGATTTTCTTCGCTGTTAAACTCTAGAATTGGTTCGACTGAAGGAGGACCATTATTCAATGCGGGTACATCTAAAATTGAGTCGCCACAATCGCGAGCACCATTTGTACCATCCACAGCCCGTCGTAATTCCACTAGTCGAATCACGGATTCTTCTAGTGGAGAAAATGTCTGCTGTTTTGATGGGCCGGCTCCAGTTCCTGTTAAATTCTGTTTGTTTATTTTAAGTTTCTTTTTAATGTGGAATTTATAGTCGCTCCATACTTTTTTCCAGCCTTCATGGTTCCGAATTGGAGGCCCATGACTATTTAAATTATTTGAAATTGCAGTCCATAACGTCTTTGATGAAATACGTGCATCTGGAGTGTTGTTAAATCCCTTCGCCAGATCGGGATGCGCTTCCATGAACGCCACCAACAGTTCATATTGTTTTGAACTGGTAACTTTTGCCCTAAAACATATAATGTAATGATATTAATTTGTCAAAAACTTTTATATTTAGATTAGTAATATGTAGAGTCCGGATATGTTTATGCATTTATGTGCTTATTCGCAGTGGCTCATTATTTTTGAAGTTTGAAAACAATTAAATTCAAATCAGATAAAAATAATAATTTTTGATGCCAAAATCATTATTTTCAGTTTTTCGAATTTATATGTATTCAATCTTGAAAAATAATGAACCACCGCGAATAAGTAAATGAAAAAAATCATACATAAAAATCCGGGTTCTACTAATGTATGTATATTTTTTGACAAAAATTCAAAAATAAAAATTAATATTATTAATGGTAATTTACTTACATATCACAATTTAATTATTTTACTAGGCTACTTGGCGTCCTTTCGATAACTATATACACACCGAACATATTCTCGGTCATGATCGTATAAAAACTGCTCGAATTCGTATTGCCCGATAAGGGAAATTTTCAATCGTATCGTACAACACGAATTCGTATTAGAATTATACGTATTCGTATTCAAAAATACTAATCACACGTATTCGTACAATTTTTGTACGAATTCGTATTCAGAAATAGGGGCCCTGGGTTCTGGAAAATGATCAGTTTGAATGGAACTAAGCAACTTCTTAAACAATTGGGATGAAACTCGGCTTATGCGATGAAATTGGAATTCCAATATGAGTTGTGGATGCGGTTCTGGAAGCTGGCTCTGGTTATCAACATTCAACAGAGATAGTAAATAGTCGACCAACAATCTGGATTTCGAACTAATAATAAATGATAATAAAGTAGTGGCTTCAATTTTCCTGGATTTAAACATACTTTTGAAACTATCGATAGAAAAATTTTACTTAAAAAGCTAAATGGAGTACAAGTGGAAGAACTTAAATGGTTCAGTAATTATATCCACAGAAAGCAACAATATACAAAAATAGATAAAATAGAACTGTGCCTCTAAACCGAAAACAATCTAGGAATTTCCCAAGGATCTGTATTAGGATCATTTCTTTTCATCCTGTATTATTGTTATACTCGAAATCATAAAAAATTGTCGCCGTACCAACCCAAGATTTAGACAACTTAAGAAACTTGTTGATGTTCCACAAATGATCGCTTAATATTTCGAAAACGAATTTCAGCAATCATTTGGACTACATTGCCAAAAATAATGAATAAAAATTAAGACTAGAATTAAGGACAAACTGACGCTTGAAACAAAAATTATATTCTACGAATAAATTGTCGCCCCGCGTGTTGACTATTACTCTTCAGTATTTTTTATAATGGACTAGTCACAAAAAAATCAATTTCAAATGATACCGACTAGATTTGTTCGAGCTATTTTAGTGTTGGAGTGGAAGTCCATAAACCAGATTACCTTTAATGTTCTGAAAAGGTTGTTTTGCTTTAAAAACGGGCATCTTCCGGAAGAGGGGAAGGTCCGGATTGTGCAGTTAATATAACATTTTATGTATTTGAATTTCGTTAATTAAAAAAAAAATCGTAACGAATATGATCCATGTAAATAAAAAGTAAATTAAACGTAGAGGAAATCTTGGATTTTGTGCAAAACAAATTTGTCGCATTGTGAGCTGTCGATTTAAAAACCAAAAATACACAAAATCTCGATTTAATCGTTGGCGGCTACTAATAAGTAATCGTAGATATATCTATATGGAAGATTTTAACGATTATTTATGCGAAATGAATTTGGCTGGACACAGGAAGAAAAATTTAGGTGGGCGCGGAAAGTTTTTGTACCGTCTATAGGCTTTATTTTAATGATTGGAATACTAGAGAAGATACATTTTGTACCGAGTGCCGAGCGACTATAGTTGTAGAAACCGATATACTTAAAACTTTAAAATTCATCTTGGGGGAAACGTAGCGCTAGATAGTAATCTGATTAGGATCATTAGGACTATACAACTTAATATTTCAGTAAATCTTCTTTTTCAATAATATAAGACAAACTAGTTAGCACAAGACAAATCCAAGTCAGGTTTCTCGAATATTTCTAAACTAAAAACAAATTAATCAATTATTTTATTACTAAATACTCCCAAATAACCAACTGGTTCGTTCCCTACATATGACATCTCATTCCTAATTTACTTCAAAAATTATTATTTATTTAAAAATCAACCTCCTGACACCGTAAAAATAAATTAAATTAGACATCTAAATTGTAGAGACAACCGAATCATGTTCTTGTAGAAACATCTGGCAAACCTTTAAATAATAAATCTGCACGGATTATGAAATTTTATCATGTGTATGTCAGCATAACAATAAAAATAAAGCAGCTTCAATCTTGTAAGCGGCCTCCGTAAATAATAGCACTATTTTATATATTAAAACACAATTATTTCGGTTCCACCACCTCCACATTGCGACACTCACTTCAGCCGAAAACTGAAATCACGATCGCTTCGGATGCCACTCCTCTGTCAAACTTCCAACACAATCACAAACATCATCACTTAACTGATGTTTTGGTTCAAGTAGCCGTTGTTTTTCTCGTTCATTACGAATTTTTGCGAGGGGTAAAATTTGACTCTCGTTGCCTCTGCTTCTTTCGTAGCTTTTGTTTGTAGCCATTGTGATAGTCGTGGTGTGGTGCTCGCTCTCGATGTTTTAAATGATCGCGAACTTTTGATAATGATTAAATTTTTTGTGCCCTTTTTCGCGATGTTTAAATGGCAACACCGGAATAATTCTCGGTGATTCAACAGCTCTAGTAGGGGACGGAATAATCGTAGTTTTGAAAGATCCTAAATTTGGTTTTGTTCGTTCTAGTGGTACCATATGGCCAATCTAAAGTACGATGTAAATTTTCAATTCGCACATGACATAGAAAAGTGACACAACTCAAAAAATTGAGTTTTTGAGATAATTCGATGAAAAGATGCGCAATGATCGATTTCATAACCAGACATAGTGACGTTTTCATATTTATTGTACAAAGCGAGAGACGGCTTAATTTTCCGATCTTCCTTTTTTGACGCCCATAGAGAGTAGTGTAGTAAAATCGAAATTAGCGTTTTTTCTTTTGCTCTCCTGAAAAATTTGAAATTTTGAGTTGTGTCACTATTCTTGGTCACGTGCGATATTTTGCCGCATCATTCCTCGAATTCACGGTAACATCGCCGTTACCATTTGTGCTCAAAGTGCTTGTACTAGTGACGTCTTTTGTTTCAATCACTTTCTCATATTTTGGAATTACTGTTTTTAAATCGGTTGCTGTGCTTTCCGTAGATTTACTGTATTCCATTAAATTGACTTTTAGTGAGTTATCTGCTTTGCATGTAGTTGTGTTGTTCACACCAGTTGGTTGTCATCGTCTTGGTTGTTGTCTTCTGTTAAAATTGTATTCTCTGTTGATTTTTTGTTTTGCTTCAGGAGCTTTTGTTGGAATTTCATCTGGTTAGGGATCCATTAGGGATCTCACGTTCACTCGTTCACTGCTTTTGTACTTTCCATTTACAATTTTACCATTGCCTTTCGATTTTTTATCTAATGCCATTTTGTTTTTTATTTCACGGTTTGAATTTGGGTTAGATTTTACTGAATAGTTTCTTTTAATTGTTGCAATATTATCACTGGAGTTCTTTTCAGAATCTCGTACTTTTTCCAAAATGTTTTGTTCTCATTGGGTTGCTTTATTTGAACTAGTACTGCTTGCTCCGTTTAACGAATAATCAACAGATGTGCTGTGATCCCGCTTGTCTTCTTCAACTACAAATATATGTATCACCGTTTTCGCGCTTTGTTTCTGATCCGTAATTGTCACAATTTCAGTAGACATCGCGAGTATTCTTCCAAATTCAAACAGGCTTATATTCTTGGACGAGTCGACTGTCGGTTAGAGTTTCGTCATCGTCGATGATGTTAAAGACAATATGATTAAGCCACTATATACATTCGGATAACCATCAAAAAGTTTTATAATTTTCTTGCGTGCTGCCTATTAGATCGACCATGGTACCTGTTCCAATTACATCAATATAATTACCACTACCAAATTGAGTTACCGTGGTTTTGGTAGGTTGAACCTTACTGATTTCTTTAGGCTCGTCCGCAAGCGGTGCATTCACCAAGCTTACACTAGGTTTCAAAGGCACGTACATATTTACTGCCAAATAACTTGTCATGATTATAGCATTGTCTGATCCATCGAACAAATTTAATGTCTGTACCATCACAGATTTCGTTTTACAGGAAGAGCTTCAAAATCCATTCAATCGGGTCTCCACTACTTCAGACGTAGAGTGTGTTTTCTTATGGTTGCGTTTCAAGATAGCGGATTTATTGTCTCCAATCAGCCCGGCGTCGATTTTCAGTATAATGTGCGCTTGTAAGATGCAATTCGAAGTTCCCGCAACCCAGATATGTACCTATGTAACGCTCATATATTGTAGTGTAGAAGTTGTGTATTTCTCGTTTCAGTTGTAAGGTGCCGGTTAAAATAGTTGTATGTGGCTTCTCCGTGTGCCATAAGAATGCTTAGGTGCAGTAATTGTGTGTGAGGTTTTCTCTTGTCCAAACTGATTTGCAGGCTATTCTTTGGTCCAATTAGTTCCGGGATATTCGCTAAATAAAAATCAGTGATCGGTACGTAATTCCCTTTAAAAAATTCTGTTTTTTTTTAAATAATTGTTGTCATTAAGTTATCTATCTATTGTCTACTCAGATAAAATAATTGCTGTTCGGTGCTGGGTCCATTGTTATGGAATATTATGTACAGTGGTGTGCTTAGACTTTGGATACCTAAAGAAGCAACAGAGAGGGGTGTTGCGTTTTTTGTTAGCCAAATTTAAGAGAGAATCAGCAAATATCTGTAACGGGGCCCTACACGGTAAATAAAAATTCACTAGATGTGAGCATACTAGACAATCTAGTTGAATCAAGTAAAATTAAAAATACTAGATTTCTGGTTGTAATAAAATCTGGTAATTTTACTTGAAATACAAATGTGTAGCACTGGAAATCAAGTAAGCAAATCTACTTGATTTTACGACTGGAATTTTGGTAAAATTATGAGAAATACTATTTTTTAATTAGATTTCAAGTAAAATCGAATACTAGATTTTCTTGCAAAACTATTAGATTTCCGGCAATTATTCTACTAAAGTTCTAGTAAAATAACCGGAAAAAACTGTATGCTTTAGCAGAATTCCAGTTAATCCTACGTCATCATTTTTTCCCTTGATTTCACTAGATTGGTGTCTAAACAAATTTCAAATAATAAAAAATCGTTTTTGGATTTTATTTTCAATAATTAATATTTTTTATTTCAACAAGTCAAATACATCAAAAACAACAAAGCTTAAAAATAGTTGCTGCGAATATTCTGCACACAATGTAGAATATAATTTCATCGCACAAGGCATCGGAATTACGACTGTAATTTAAAAAAAAATAAACTTCCATGAAATTGTAGAAATATAAACAATTTCGAGGAAATTTCAACCCAAAAACATAAAAAATTTTAAAGAGTTGTCGAAGGTGCACAAAAAAGTTGTGGGCTACACGAAATTGACTGGGCATCTATTATTAAGTGGAAGATTCCTTCGTGGCTCAACTCATTCTCCGACAAACATGTTTTACGGCTGCCGATGCTTACTTTTTGGGTGAGATCTTTTATTGATTCATCTACCTGCAAAAATAAAAAATTTTGGTTTAGTAAAAAGAGTAATCAAATGAGCTATATAGTATATCAACATTTCAACGTTGGATTTCTTATGTTGGCTTTTTTTATAGAATACTAAATTAATTTAAGCCACGCAGATTTAATTCATAATTTTTTCCCAATTTTCGACTTTTCGAGTCATTTATGATGAGTAACAATTTTATTAGTAAATTAAATTATGATTAATATGGAGTATGGACTACAATAAAAATACTTAGTACATAACTTGCGTTACCTGTCAACTAATGAACACAAAAGTACATTTGAATTTTATACCTTGTATTTTATCGTACTTTGTATGTATGATATATAATAAATGTAATTATATTTTATAGAGTAGTACATTAGTATTTGTAGTGTATTAGTATTTGAGAGTAGCACTACAGTACTATAGAAATGTACGAGGTATAAAATTAAAATGTACTTTTATGTTTATTAGTTGACAGGTAACGAAAGATTGTAACGTCCATTTAATTTAATAAAAAAAATTTTCACCCTGATGATGACACGTAAAGTCGAAAATTGGAATAAAATGATCAATAAAATCTGCATGATTTAAATTAATTTAGTATTCTATAAAAAAGCCAACGTTGAAATTTTTAAATGTAACAAGACTATTAAAAATCATATAATAATTAGAAACATATATAATGAAGTACCTTAGCCCAAATGCACACGCTGGACATGCAGCCTCAAACAAATTGTAGATTATCCGACGAAGCAGCAGTGGTTTTAAGTGTGGTGTTGCTCGATATCGGGGGTTTAATGGTAAGAAGTGCTCTTAGATAATTTACAGCTAAATATATTCTTGGATTATATATCGTACTATCCATTCAAAATAACTCTAAATCATAAACATCGTTTTACGGTAGAAGGCTTTGAAGTTGGTAAATTTTAAGCCGCGGCCAGACGATTGCAAATAATACACGAATATGATGCTATTTGTGAAATGACAAATCGTGTGAAGAGAAAACAAATACAAATATACATATTTGTGCTCTATTCGCTATACAGGTGATCGTAGTAGACAAGCAAATTCATATTTGCCCAATATTTGTCCAATATCGCAAACGTCATATTCGTTTACTATTTGCAATGGTCTGGCCGCGGCTTTAACAAAATGGGGTAAATTGTGTTGTTCAAAGTTAGATAGCTTGTTTTCGAGGCCATGTAAAAGAAAACTAGTTAGACACATCGACAAAGCTGCTTTCACAAATTGCAAACACCCACTGACTAGACTTATAGTCTTTTTATAGGGATGGTGCGACATACGTATATATATATATATATATATATATATATATATATATATATATAAAACCCAGCATTTCAAATAAAGCCAATGGGACGGTTCTCTATGTCACTCCCGTGTTTCTCCACGAGACGAACTCAAAATTAGTCTGAAATGATAATAATTGAAAGTTAATCAGAAAATAATTTAATGTACATATTTATCAAAACTTACATATTCGCTCTTGAAATCGTTTAGTTTGTGAAAATTTTGAAAGAGTTCAGTTGCGGAGGCCAAATTTAATCGCAAAATCTGCCGCCGACCAAATGTTTCCTTCAACAATCCGATGATTATTGTTTTATTTTCCTGTGTTGCCTCTATTTGGTCTAGGTCTCTAATATGATGATGAACCACATGCCGCTATTTACATACAGGGCAAGCATTTCAAATAAATAACAAATATCCCAAAATACAAACTATTTAAGTACGTATATTTAATTTTAATAGTAATGTTTTTGTCACACTAAAACCCGTAAATCTATATAGTTACTGATTGTAATACACTCAAACCTGTTTTTCGGCGGTTTATAGCTAGGGATCGCATAAAAAAAAATCGACAAAAAAAAATCCGAAGCTTCACAAGTATGTATCACATATTACATACGTAATATGATAATCAAATTAATTTGTACATTTAGACATTTTATGTATGTTGGTGGACATTTTTATCCATCCGTGTATAAAAAAATTTGATCAATCGAATAACCGCATAAAAAAAATCGTACAAAAACGGACCGCACAAAAACAGGTTTCATTGTATTTTGTATTGAAAACGAAAACTATTTTTCTTATTATGCGTTTCTGGATTTAGTTTTAATTATTTTTTTTAATTTTATTGATAAAGTTTATTTTAGCTATCGATTGGAATCAAAAATCCAATTTGCCAAAAAATGTAGTTATGAAAAATATGTTATAATATGTACAGCATAAAATATTAAAACCACGTGTTTATGTCAATTCGGATTTGCTTGATGTAATTATTTCAATATCCACATTATACACATATTTTATATTAGCACTCACACTTTACATACTTATATTTTTATTTTTTTCACCTGTTTTTCTTTACACCATACCACAGCACGAAATTTAACTTATTACTGATACTAACTATGACGTTGAAAATGAAATTAATATGCCAGCAAACGGCTAAATTTACTAGAATTCTAGTAATATTCTAATATACATAAGTTAAAATTGACTGGAATATTACTAGAATCTGTTTAATTTACCAGAAATTCCTTGTACATTCAAACAGGAATTATCTTGTATTTAATTTAATTTAACTAGAATTTTACTAGATTTCAAGTAACCACATTAAAAACTAAATCGCTGCAAAAATGCAACTAGAATTCTAGTAAATTTTATTTTTACTGGAAATCTGTTAAACAAATTTACGTGATTTTCATTTAATTTACTAGATATTCCCTTTTATATAGTAAAACTAACCATCTAGTATTTTTCTAGTAATTTTTTGTGCTAGGTAATCACTAGAATTCCAGTATAATTAAAAATATTACTGGAAATTAACTAGAAACTAGTCAAAATCTGGTTTTTATTGCAATTTCACTAGAAATCGGTTAAATCTATTTTTAAATTTAACTAGAAAATTCATTTTTCTTGATTTTTAACTAGAAATTCACTGGATTTTCACTTGAATTTGCAAAACCAGATAATCAAGTAGGCAATTACCAGATTTTGTAATGAGCGTGTAGTCATTACACAGAGTGGTTATCTAAGACAGGACTGCTGTTAGCCGAACATTAGACGGGGGTTCTCGAGCAGGAAAAGGCGAGAAACCATTGCCATCCAGGTGGGTAATTCGAAGATCAGGTATAGGAGAAATGTGAATGCAGTATACCTACGGTGTGCGCTAATAGTGATCCGCGTATTTCGCTCGGTATCAGATGATAGGGCATATGTAGTAGCGGTAATGCCACCAATTGGTTTGTTGGCAAACGAGCGACACAAGCTGCTCCTTAACGGATCCCAAACAACGGCTACAGCGAATCGTATTCTGAAAGGCTACAACACCGAAACAAATGAGATAAGGGATAATGGATATTCCGCCTCATACCAATGGCAGATACTTGGTTGAACCGCCCATAAGGTGAAGTTGACTTCTATCAGAACCAGCCCGAGTGTCCGGACTGTAAGGGAGAGAATACAGTACATGTGTTTTTCTTATGCCCTTAACTCGAGGAAGCTAAACAAAAAAATCTGAAGCCGGTTTAGGCAGCGCCCGATTCCGGATAACATCATCTGACGTAGTTACGGTGCCTTGAGCGCATGAGGAAAACCGATAATGGATGAAGAATTTAATAGATAATAAAATAAATTAAAGAAGATCCGATCAAACCCCACCTCTAGAAGTAATACAAGCAGTGTTTTCGGGGGACAAATGGCTAACGAAAGGAAGATGTTTTTTAGCCGTGTATTATGAATATTTTCAACCACGCGGCAGCAGATGGAAAGGAGGCCGTAAAAAATACTGCGCTATTGTTACGCTAGATATTAAAAATGCGTTTAATACAGCAAAATGGGAACATATTATGAACGCCCTCAATAGGAGGGAAATCAGGAATGTGCCTTGTTACATCAAGCGGGTAATCTCAAGCTATTTTAAAAACCGCACTTTGCAGTACCGCACGAAGGAAGGGTGCAAGGAGTACACAGTTACATGCGGGGTCCCCCAGGGTTCTGTACTCGGTCCAATGCTTTGAAATATTATGTATGACGATATGTTCACACTCCAGGTCCCCGAGGAGGCGACGGTTGTTGGGTTTGCCGATGATATCGCCATCGTATCAGTTTCAAAGTACAAGGAAGAGCTGGAAAACATTTGTAGGGATACGGTGTATATAATCCAACAATGGCTTGACTCAGTTGGGTTGCAACTGGCGGAACAAAAAACGGGAGCGGTGCTTATAACCAGCAGAAAGGTTCTGGAAACAATTTCCATTAGAATCGTAGCACATACGATTTTCTCGCAACCCTCGATAAGGTACCTTGGGGTACAAATCGATGCAAGGTTGTCATTCAAGGAGCACATAAAGTACGTCAGTGATAAATCAGCCAGAGCTAGCAAGGCTCTCTCTCGTATAATGCCGAATGTCATATAATAATAGCCATGGAGCAACACCGGATAGACCAATGTACAGGGGGGTTATTCTTATCGATTGGCAACAGCGTTGGAACCGTTCGGAGAAGGGCCATTGGACTCAACGACTAATTCCTGAAATAGGCCCGTGGTTAAGTCATACGCATGGCGAGGTTGATTTTTACCTAACACAGTTCTCAACAGGTCACGGATGCTTTCGATCAAACCTTAATCGTTTTGGGCATGATGATTCACCATGTTGCCCATCCTGTAGAGATTCCGCAGAAGATGCTGAATATGTGTTTTTTGTATGCGCACGGTTCCAGTGAAATAGAGAAGTGCTTGCTGGAGTCCTCGATCAATTTGATATTACCCCAGAGAACATAGTTGAAGTGATGCTAGCGTCCCCAGAAGCATGGAATGCTGTAGCAAATTTTGAAACAACAACGATTAAGGAGTTGCGACGGTTGGAACGCCGCAAACAAATTAATTGCAGATTTAATTTTTTGCAGAATTATGTGAAACAGAATTTTGTGAAACAGAATTTTGTGAAACAGAATTTTGTAAAAAGGAATTTTGTAAAACAGAATTTTGTACCCAACCCTAAAAATCACTGTTTTTAGTTATATTTGATCACTGTTTCATTGACTGTATAATTTTAAGATTGTTTGCCCACTGTATTTATTTATCGCGGAATATTTTTGTTTACAATTTGTTATTCACAATATTTCATTTAGAATGTTTATTTTATAATATTTTAATACGAATGTTTCTGTATGGCTTATCTTGTTGGAGTGGTTATTGTTCGACTACCTTACATCCAATATTTGTACGGCAGAAAATAATTCTGCGTACCGTTTTCAAGAAAAAAGGAACCCATTCATCTTTGCCCTTACTCTCAGCTCTCTTTGTTGCCACTGCAGCACTTATATGAATACAAAGTTTTCAGAATTTTTTATAGACACAGCGAACTTTGTATTATTAGCAGTGATCCTTGTTATAATTTCTCTGTTAACAGCCAGTTTAATAACGAACTTTTTCGCCGTTACATACTTTTTGCAGCACCCACTTTTTTAATGCTTTACACAGATCCATTTTGGTTGACGCAAAAAATTGGCTGAGTTCACTTCAGTGGCATCTCATTAGTAAATGTAATATCATTGGTTAAACCAGACCCATCTTGATGTAAATATAGCCGACCTGTCAAAAATGCGCTTAAAATAAGGAGCATAGAAATACTAAAAATAATTTATTCTCAAAGAGTTTGTATAAAAACGCGTTTTCGATTGACGAAAAAATATGAATTAAAAGTTAAACCCAGTTAAATATTTTTTTCTGAAATCGCTAAAAAACTACTCAATGTCTTACTCATTTAAAACACTAATTCTCAGATTTCCCTATTTTCCAGCAATAATCAAAAGAAAATAAGGGAAATTAAAAAACTTTCTACAACAATAACAATCTGTAGGAAAAAGGGAAAATGTATAAAAATTCAATTGAATGACGTCATCGAAAGGTAGGAAAAAGGCAACACTCTCTACTCAATAATCGACATTAAATTAAATCAAAAAGAGCCAAACAGAAAAAAATTAAATCAATACAATCAGTGCGAAGAAAACAAAATATCAAAACAATCTAAGTAGCTTGCTTCGCAAATTCAAAATAACAATAGAATGATATGTATTCGAATTCAAATTTGAATGGAGGCAAAGCATTCCTAAATATACACCAATTTTAAAAGAAACTTAATTCGACATTTTTTTATTATAAAAAAAAACATGAACGAAAGGTGTGACGTCATGAGGTGTAAAGATGTGTTTGTAAATAATAGGGTTTTAATAAAACATTAATTAAATATGTTGTAACGGCCAGCATCGCTTGACGTTTCAAGTGGTTTAAGACCCCTGTGGGAATAGAATTGTGGCCAGTTAAGAAAAAAAAACAAGTTATTGTAAAGGGGAAAACCAACTGGATGGTCCCGTTCAAAAATTGTAGAAAAAAAAATTTAAGAATCATTTTTGTGATGGGGAGGCTAAGTATTGTTATCAAATTTTATTGATGGGTATAAAAAAGATGAACATTTTGGAATTTTTGTTTAGTCGGTTTAAAAATTTTTGGATGACCTTATCGAAGAGGATTATAATCCAACAATAAGTCATAAAATTAAAAGATTTAAAATTAATTTTTTTTTTTTTGGTTTTGCTACCGGAGTGATCAGTTGATTGTTGAAGAAAAAAAAAAAAAAAAATCAAATCAGTTTGTTTAGCTTTAATTAAGTTTTTTTTCCTAAGTTTTTGGCTTATACGGCCAAGTTTCCGTGTATTGTGGTAGTTTAATTTTCTAAAAATAATTAAAAATATGGTTGGACTTGAGACCATGATTAGAAAAACAAAAATGTTTGAAACTCTAACATCGGGCGATAACTGTGTTATGCATCCGTTGTAATTTAATATCTATAATTTTGGATTGTAAAACTATTCAAAAACAATAAAAAAGTCAATGAATTCAATTACGAATATCAATAATTTATATAAAAAGTAATATCTAATTCATGTTTAATAATAAGTAGTTAAGTTAAGTTAAGTGATTTTCTTTGGGTGTAAGATAATACATTCGAAAATAAATTAAAATGTCGGAAATTGTCCACATATGAAACAACAAAAAGTTTCCTAAATCTATCTTATCTAAATGAAATGTTATATTATTAGTTCAAATTTAAATACCTAAACTTAAAATAAACTTTAATAAAAATATTAAACTAAATTAAAAATATAAAAAAAAGTGCGTCAAACCAGTAAAACGGTATTCATCAGAAAATAAACCTATATATGGGATCACCTGATTTTAGTACTGTGTAAATAAGTGACAACAACCGCTATAAAAATGATAAACAAAATTTTTTTTTTTGGAAAAGTGTGTTGTAATAAAATCACATGTACTTAACTTAGTGAAAATCCAAACTATATTTAGTTGAAAATAAATTAACAAACAATAAGTGAAATTAAATAAAAATAACTCAGATCATAGTTTTATGTATAAACTTTGTAGTGATAAAACTAAAATACTATGATTAAATACCAAAGACATTGAGCCTACTGGATTATTGGCTGCGAGCTCGTATCAAATTAAGATAAGATTTTTATAATACTTTTTGATGTTTTATTATATTATACATATTATTATTATTATTAATATTTTTAAGTACATACATTTTCTTAGATTTACTATGATGAGGGTAAATAGTTAAATTTATAGCAATTAATTTTTTTTGTCAATACCTTTTTAGTTTTTATTTGCTATTTTCCTCTCATCTTTGTATTACACATAACGTCATTAGGTTAAGTTAATTTCTCTAAAGTTTATTCATTCATGATTTTATTGCTTTCTTTGTTTTTCTTTTGTAATGCAATAAATTAGTTAAAAGAAAATTATCTTTCTCCTCTTTTCAATTTTTTTTTTATGAGTTTCCTATTTTTTTTATTTTTTTGATGGTTTTTCGGTTCATTCTCGTTCTTTTCGTAAAGTGTTGCTTTTCAGCATGAGACGCTAACCGAGCGTATTAAGATGAATTGGTAAGTGTATTCGCAGCCATATAGTGAGTTGATCCTGTCTTGTTTCCTTCCTAGTTTTTTTGTCTCCTTCAGTATTCCTTTTTTTTTTTTCTTTGTCCTCACGGTCTTACAAGATTCCCTGATGCTTTGAAAACCCCACCCCAATCCACTGAGCTCTAGCCGGCTACATATGACCGTTCAAAGCCTCTCCGGGAATAAAATAATTTCTGTTAACTGGCCGATATTAACAGTCGGTCATGTTACAATGTATAAACAATTCTTTATTGATTGATTTTCAAATCGTATATTTATCAATTATTCTTCTTGAAAACGTAGAAATCAAAATTCATTTTTGTAAGATTTTCCATTTAAGAAAAACGATATTAAAAAATCATAACTTTTATATGATTTGTACGATAAATCCATTTTTTTTTTTGTCTTTCTATCCCCCTTATATTAAATTCGAATTTTATCCTGACGGCTTGTATATCTAGGAATGCTTTGATGGAGGCATCAACAACTACAATTAAGTTCAGAAATATCTTTTTTTCCAAGCCGATGTTCACTAAGAAATAAACATTTTCATGACTCGATTTTTCAATCAAATAAAATTACATGTTTTATGAACATTTTCGTACTAAAACAAAACAAAAGCTCATAATTCTAATCGACTAAAATTGTAAATGAAATTAATCGTATATTCCTTATTCTAAGCTAAGTCAAAAATGCAGTCGATACTGGAAGCTCTTATTTATAAAGTAGGCTTTGGTTAAACCCGTGATATCCAACTCAAATGAGTATTTTTGTCAAACTTTCAAAATAAATGGAGCAATAAAGCTTTCTTTTTCCCTAAATTGTGTGGCCCAACACATTGTTTATGGGTTGGGCCACACAATTTAGCAGTCTGAAATAGTGAGATAGTCACTACATCTACCGTTGGCCGCGTTATCTAGTTGTTTTTTTCCTCGTAGTTTTATTACTCTATTTATGTATTTTGAAAGTTTGATAAAAATACTCATTTGGGATAGACACCACGGGGCTAAAAAATAAATTATCTTCTCTAAATTAGTTTTACTAAAACATTAAACACTTTTTCAAATTTAGGAATGTTTTAAGAAATAATCCACAGCCGTAGGACTTTATCTAAAATACTTATTCCTATACTAGTAGCGCACCCCAATCAAATTGATTGCGTGCTATAGCAAAAACCTAAAAATATTCTGAATTAACTCCATTTTGCCAAAAGACATTTTTATTAAAAATTAAATTAAATTTTCAGCAATCCAAATGAAATTTTTTTGTTGCTGCTGCTGCTGTTATACTGTACTAATGGAATATTGATTGATTTGTGTTCAATATTTTACGTATAGCCGCTGCAAACCATATTTTAATTAGATTTGGGTCTTTTATGCGTGTTTACAACATTTAATTATGAAAATTTACTATCCTGTGGGAAATTTCATTTCATTTTTTTTTTTTTTTGTTTGCTGATCGATAATTTGACGGCAGGAAATTAAAATTCTTGTACGAGTATATATATGTATATGTACATAACAAAAGCTGCTTATTCTAATCACGAAACATATTATGTGACATCTAAAATAATCGTATTTTATGACCTTCGTTCAAATATTTTCACGCAACCAAAAATATGTAATCCTTTGTTCATTTGACTTGTCGAGATTTTTTTATTTCATTTTCTATGGTAATAAAATCAAAATACAACTATAGTAAGAAAACAATTTCCATGATTTTCATTTAATTTTCTTTTAATATTCTTTAATTAGAATTAGAGATGCTGTAATATGATGTCGTTGATTATAATGTTTATGATAATAAAAATAAACAATAACAGCTCCTCTATAGATATGATTTTCTTCGTGTTGGAATTTTTATTTCCATTCTTTCAATTTTTTTTCTATTTGCATTACTTATGTGTACATCGTACAATTGTGCTTGCTCTAATATAAGTGTAAATGATAATCTAAGTAATTAGAAAAACTTGGGTACTGGTATGCATGCATGTTAAATTAAAACAATGTATGTACTTGTACGAGTTTGTATGTATGTATATTGTATATAGACTTATTGTTGTTATGGTTTGGATGCCGAAATTGATATGTCTGGGAAAATTAACAAGCGCGATAAATGAATCGATTACAGATGGGATTATGTTAGGGAAAACATATACACGCTTGTATAAACCAGCATCCTTTTTAATTTGCTCTGGTGAATACCACAAATTATTCGATCTTCCGTACTGTTTTCAGTTTTTGTATATATTTTTGGGTGTCGATTTTCTATTGTGGTCCCTTTGAAATTAATCGTTTGCCTAGCACTGTGTTTCGCAACCGTAAGGAATTCCGGTTAAGAATCACTGATATAGTTCAAGTCATTATTATTTGGGTCTCTAGATATTTTCATTTTCAATTTAATTTTATATTATCAATTTCTCTATTGTATACATTTCGAGAGGAAGACAATCAGGTTATCAAGTGGAAAATTACAAATAAAATTACATTTGGAAATTTTTGATGACATTAACGATTGCAATGTTACATTTTTCCTTTTCATTCGTCTTTTGTTCTTTACTAAATCAACATCCTTGAGGTGATTTAAGAACTATATGATAAAAGATGAGAATAGATATTGTATTAATTTTGGATGGTGTGCACTGTGCAGCAAGAAATAAAATTAATGATGGGAATTGATAAATTGAGTTACCCAATTTCTTATTTAGTTTACAAAAATATAAATATTGGTTTGGAAAATAGCACCTCTACAATTGAATTTTAAATTTGGTTTACTTAACCTCAATCCCTCTTGAGTTTTCTTGCCACTTGATGTCTATTGATAAAATTGATTACATTTGAAGTACACAGATAATTAATCGACCAATGAATTTTATTTTTCCCGAGCTGGGGGACGTATCGCTTATTACGCTTATAGTATGTCGTTTTGCTTGAACTGGTTCACACGGACTTTGGGGTTAATCATAGAGCAATAGAAATGTGCAACGTGAAATAAACAAATTTGGAATTTTAACTGACATTTTCTTTATTGCATTTCTCACGTTGGTAGCTATGGATTGGTATAACTTACTGATTCTCTTCTCACTGCCATTGTTGCTATGTACGGGATTAGTTTTGGAAATGAGGGTTTTTTAGTTGAATGGATGTTTTCAATCTGCCTTGCATTCACTGGAATCGAATTTTTCGAAAAGAAAAATGCAGCACTCCCTCGTGTGGCGCTTTACTGAATTATAGCGGGTAACGCATTGATGCTCTAGTGTAGCTCTTTGGACCAGTATTATCCACAATAGATGATTCGATGAACCTTGATTCGCATGGTATTCATGACATTCATTTCTGTCTGGGGCAGACATTGTTCCAACCCATTTAAATTAAATTCACAAGACATCTCAGGCTGTACAGTACAACTATATTTAGCACCTACAATGCCTTCAGCACAGTCTATTGCAACCTAAAACATCCATTCCAATCTTCCCATATCTCAGAACGCAGTTATACCACCTAATAGTTACCTTCTCTGGGAAAATTATAATCAAGATAATTACTACCTTAAAACATTAGAATCTTAAATAAAATGGCAAAAGAACAGACAGAGCTGTGGACAAGTTTCTTTCCCGAGTTGAATATTTAGCAAACTCGTGTTCTCGAACTATATCAAAAACAACCGATTAAATCTTCAATTATTACTCATTTACCGTTCAGGTCTCAATTCGTTGATTTTGCCCAACAAATTGGCTTACCTGAATGCACCACCAACATGTTCTAATGGTCGTTGCGTGTCATTTTAATGCAAAAAAACGGGATCGTTGGTACCACACTTCTGATGGTTGTTAAGTCTTCGAACGTTCCAAGGGCCAAAGTAGAATAGGAGTTAAAAGAAAAATGTAGAGCAAGTGACTTAAATAATTGTGGTTCTTCAATTAGGATATATAGATTGTCAGTAAAACACTCCAGTTATAATACAATCATGGCTGATTAACAATCGCAGCGACTCTATAATCCAGTTTCTTGAAGATCGTTCGGATATTTGTTTAAGGGTGAGTTTTGTGTATTTACCTTAATATTAATTATAATCTTCAGTTTGAAACAAAAATTTGATGGTAAGAATCCAATATCATTGGGGAATAATCAAAAAGGTTATTGAGAAGAAAGTTAACAGTTTCTGTTCGTAGATCATTAGATAGAGTACTAAACAAGCCCTTAATATCCTATTACCGAATATATTTTTGCTAATTGGAGAATAAACACAAAATTCTATAATATACCAAAAAGAAAATATAAAGGGCTGACACCTCATAAGGTGATCAGAACTTCGGTCTTGATTAATTCAACTCCCAAATCAATCCGTAAATGAACCTCTTCAGTCAACATTCAGCTTAACCTCCAACTCAATTTACAACTCAAATTCCAACTCGTCGCAACATAAGCCTAAATGCAATCAGTAAATTAACGGCCAACCCAGTCATCAATTAAATCACAAAATCAACCATTAAACAACTTTCAAATACACCCTTAACCTAACTCCAAATCAACCCTTAAATAATTGTCCAACTGAATAACTCACACCCCAAAGCAAACTAAATAAATTCGAATTTTACGTCAGCACTACTTAGCTCGAGATGAGACAGTTCTGGAATAATTTCGACGTGAGGAGGTGTGATTGAAGCGCTTTAATGGCAGCCCGACTATCCGTATATATGCCAATATCACAAACCGATATTACATTATACCTCACCAGTCTACCACTTCCTTTATGTCAGTTACTTCAGCTTGAAAAATGCTACAATAGTCGGGGAGACGGAAGGAGAGATTTAACAGAAGTTCCTCACAGGACATTCCAGCCCCGACTTTCCCGTCCCGCATTAAACCATCAGTGAAGAAGTTTATAACTCCTGGTTCCAAAACTGCACCCAATCATCCAGTCCTCCCTGGATGGAATCCTAGTCCGGAACTTTGTGACAAAAGAAAGTGACGGGACAGTATAGTCAACTGTTTCCCCGAGATATCTAGAGGAGCCAAAAATAGCAGAGTCTCTAGTGCCTGATTGGATATGCTCCTCAGTGCACCACTGATCCACAAAGAAATTGTTTGAAATCTAACTAAATTTCAACTCAAACCCTACCCATCATCATACCGCCATACGTACCATCATACCATCATAACCTTAACCCGGATGCTGCACCTGACATACCATTACAATTACCATATCTGGTAACAAATATTTAAAAAATGGCGTCAGGTGAGGAAAACATACAATAAATTTGACATTTAGAAATCATTTGCGTTTTGATGTTTTAAAGCGACGTTTATTAAAATTTAAAGTGATAATTTTGAAATCTGTTTTTTTTTTATTTAATTTTTAATGCTAATTGATAAAAGTATAAAGAAATTTATTTTCGGTTTCTATTTTGAGCATAATTTGCATTTTTATTTTTTACCAATAACTATTCCAGTGACCAAAGTAAGACGGCAATAGATTTTAACTAAAAATTATAAAAATTCCATTCGAACCTGGTAGCCATGTTTTTAAATCCAGTCGAGAAACGTCAAAATTTCAAGTTATGCCTTCTTGGCAGCAAATAATTCTACGACTTATGGCAATTCGTTGCAATTTCGTGTCTCCACTAGCAACAATTCGAATCTTAGGGGTATAGCTCGATGTTAATGGCAGGTGGAGAGCAGGTGTAAACAATCATTCCATTATATAATTATTCCATTGTACCATCATACCACTATACCATCTTACCATCATACCGTCCCTATAATCATACCATCATACTGTCAGGTCACGATATCATCACAACATCCAACCGTCATACAATTATACCGTCATACTATCTTACCTCCATATCATCACACTAATTTTCTAGAATAAATACAGTCATACCATCGTACGTTGTATCATATATACAATCATACCATCACACCATCATACAATAATATCAATCCATCATACCACTATATCATCATAACATCACACAATGTCATATATACCATCTTACCACGATACCATCACACCATCGAACCGTCATATCATCGTACAACTATACCATCGTACCAACACCCCATTATACTATTATACCATCATACCAACATACCATCATACAATTATACCATCATACAGGTTTTACAAACTTAAAATGACAACACACAAAAATACACACACCTACTTGGCCATATTCCATAACTCCATCCAAAAATCATTTTAGAATCCCACTTCCAACGCACTTGTTAAATTTCATCATAATCGGTTGAGAAATAGACAAGTTTCATCATACTTAGTCATATGCCAAAACTTCTTCTAAAAATCATTTTAAAACCCCATTTCCAATGTACAAGCCGAAATTCATCGTAATTGGTTGAGAAATAGGCAAGCACAAAACTTCATCCAAAAATCATTTTGTAATCCAATTTCCAACCCACATATAAATTTCATCATAATCGGTTGATAAATAGACAAGTTCCCTCGTACTATTCCATATTCCAGAACTTCATCCAAAAATCATTTTAGAATCCCATTTCCAATGTGTAAGCCGAATTTCATCATAATTGATTAAAAATTAGGCAAGCTTCATAGAATGGAAGTGTAGAATCCAATTTCCAACGCATATGTCAAATTTCACTATAATCGGTTGAGAAATAGCCAAGTTCCATTACACTTGGCCATATTCCAGAACTTTATCCGAAACTCATTTCAGAATCCCATTTCCATCGCGGAAGTCAAATTTCAAATTTCACTAAAATCAGTTAAGAAATAGATAAGTTTCATCCTAATTGGCCATTCATTTAATTTGCTTAAGGTTTAATTTGTAGTTTGAGATATTAACATTCCCCTTTCTTAAGTCTTAAACCATATTTGTGTAAGGTTTGGTTCAAATCGGTTAAGTCATGTGGATTTGTTTAAATATCATACACATATGCTGAACCTACATAAAAACACTCACTTTATTTTAGAGATTGCTCAACTGTTCACTAAACACTGGTCCAACACCATCTCAAACTCAATTCAACCCGCACACGGCCCCCAACCAAACCCTCAATTCAACCACAAACTCTCTTTCAACTCAATCATCAAACCAGCATATATAAGAAATTGGTCAACTGCTCATTATATCTTAATCCAACCCCAACAACTCCAACTCAACTTGAACTCAACCCGCAAATTGACGCAGGGACTTTCAAAACGTCGAAAAAAGTGGTATAGGACCAACCAAACTTTTCATCATTTTTGACAGGATTTCAATACTTTGGTCTTTTTAGACCGAAGTAACTCTGATTCTCGGGAAACATCAATAGTTATTTTCGATCTTGAATATTACTCTAAGCTGGGGTCGAGATCTTAGGATCATGAAACAGTGACGCGCAACACAAATAGCTTCTTTCGTTTTAACAATGTTATGCATGGTTACGAATCTCGTCCTTCCAAAAGTGGCTCATCTAGCAGATTAAAACGAATCTAGAAAAGGCAACCTCAATAAAATAATACCCCTTATGGTTTAATTTTCCCTACTACAGCAAGAGGCTCTGCATGGACCTTTATTTCCTTAAAACAAGTCTGTAGTTCGTAGGCATAACTAACAAAAACAACTAGCTACAAAGAAACAATTTGATCTTACTTTTGAGAGTGATATACGAGTAACATAACAGATTAAGAGACTAAGAAACTTTCTGAAAAACATCGATTACTTAATTTGAAAAATCTCAATAATTTCAAAAACGACGAAGTCTCAAAATGTCTCCAAAATTCTATAAAACTCTATCGAATTACCGTTGTGCTAAGTTGTAATTAAAATCAAAGAAGTGAATCTTAAGCACAAATCACCGCCACGAAAAACTTGAGTAACCTGGAAATTTTCAAATAATTTCGAATAACCAAAAGAAAATCTTTGATTCATAGGTTGAAATTGACCCTTACTGCTAATCTGCGAGACTTTCGAACTGTACCTATGACGTGTGTTGGTGACTGCAGATAGCCAACGAATGATTTTACACGCAACCATTTCTTATGTCTGTTGAAGCAAATTTTTCGATAGCGGTGAGAATCGCCCTCGGGACCGCGGCCATGGTAGCAAACTCTTTACCACTGCTCTATGACCTAACATCGAATAAACTCGAAATTTCGAATAATCCGTAACGTGACGCAATTCAAAAACGATTCGAAAATCCTGATTAATCCCGAATAAATCGAAAAACCTACGAAAGATGTGTAAGAATCTCGAATGAAAATTATACTGGAAGGAAAATCTGTAAAACACATAAACATACATATAGAAACACCAAAAATTCCGAATATTCGTGATATTATCGAATTATTTGTGAAAGCCATTTATGAGGTAGGCTTTGACTTTTGAGTCAGACGTTCGATTTTTCTTTAAGTTTGTTTTATTTCAAAAAATTATAAAATTTAAACAACCTAAAATATAGCAAGCTCAAAATACTTCAATTACAGAGGTCTTTCATGTCTTCGAGAACTTGTTATAAATTTTTCAAACTCTTCTCACCAAATAATATTGCACATAATGCAATCCAACAAATCTGCAAAGAAGAATTATAAGATTATGAGATCGAAGATACCAATATTGCACGAAGGAGTTATGTGACTATGCTGGCTTGCGTTTAAGCAAAGTTTTATAATTATGTATACTTGTATATGTTTTATGCATGTTTTTGAACACTGACGCCTTACTGTGAATTTGCTCATGCTCAAAATAGGGTGCACCCAAAAATTTAGTAAATAAATAAATAATTTACGTTTAATGAAAATATTAAAAAATGTCGTAAACAACCTCATGGTGAAGTTCTACGTTTTATGGGGCCAGTATTAGAGATAAAGCTAAGAACATAATTCTGCGATGGTTTTCAATTATAATTTTTTAATAAGCCACAAATTGTAATATTGTGCAAAAACGGATTTTTGCTAAATCCCGGGATTTTAATCAAAATTTCCGGGATTGAGATTATAAAAAATTATCATTTTCCAGAGATTTCGCTCCCATAGGAATGACTGTTAGCATTAAATATTTGGGCTACTAAGCTTTATCTAAAGTTAAGCTTGGCTTAATTTCCGGAAGAAATAATCGTACGAGACTACGCCAAGAATGTTTCAAACCTGCAATCTCTTAAAAGAAAATGATTATATTAGTGAATATAGAGGATATATATTCTTCATATTGCTTGCACTTTTGTTTCATTTTTCCTTAGTATATGCGCTTAGATGCATGAAAGAGGCATCATTTGGAAGCACCTTAAAAATCTTGATTTTTAGAAATTTTTTAAATCTTTCAATTTTTACAATACTGCTGATATTTTTAAAATTCATAAATAACTTATGGTATGGAATTTTTTAATCGTAAATAGATAAACTTGATGGACCTTACTAAAATATTGGACAGCTTAAAACTAATTAGAAAATTAATAATTCTTTAGACCCCAACCTGAATTTTTGATTTCTGAATTTTTGGGGAGAAGGTTTATTAAAATAAAACAATTTTTTTTATGTTTCAAATTAAGTTTATTAAACCAATACCGTTTTGAACAACCATCTTTCAACATTTTTGAGGTATATCGTCACTGTGCAACGAAAACAACTGGCAGGCTGATGATTCAAAATCAGGACTATAAGGTGGGTGCACTAAAATTACACAGCAAAGATATTTCAATTTTGGACGGCTTACTAAAGATGAGTGGGGTCTGGCATTGTCATGATTCGGAAGACAATCACTCTTTCTATAGATCAATGTTGTTTTTTTTTCTCGATTGCTTGGCGTAATCTATGCAGTCGTTGGCGCTAGAAATTAGAATTAATCGTTTGACTGGGCAGATGCAGCTCGTATTTAACAATTCCTTGCCCATCCCAGTAAATAGTATTATTTTTCTTCGGCCATGATCTTTTCCATACATTATTGTCATACCTGATTCATATTTCATTATCCGTAATGAGCCGCAAAGATTCGCAAATAGAAATTTTCATTGTCATATTATGGTGCATCAAATATCGAGGCTTTGTATCCAACATTCTTTAAATGGTTTAAAATTGGTATGAGGTATATGTTTAGTTTACGGGCGATCTCACTACTGCTAGGAATCCTATCAAGCCCAAATAATGAATTTTCCGTCATTGACCGTCATGGAGATCGGGAAAGGATTATTGACATCAAAATTTCCAGATTGAAAACGGTTGAACCAGCTTGTGCCACACGTACTCATACTGCATTATGTTCTGAAACATCACTCCGATCACCATTTCGCTAACATAATGACATAGAAGACAAGATAGATGACCGACAAAATTACTTAATCCACAACCACAGGGGGATACTTCTGGATACCCGTTTCGTCGACACAACCACAACATAGGTAAGACAGCCACAACCACATCGCCAAAAGGCCGACACAATCACAAATATCCGATTGCTGACCCAACCAAGACACCGACAAGGCAGCAACAAGCAATTACAATTATAGCTCAATTCTTAGTTACACTTGATAAACCAAAGAATAATTTACACGCGAAAAATCCAGGGGTTTATCAACATCAAGTGTAACTAAAAAATAACCTGTAATTGTAAGTATCTGCTAGTTGTTAGAGAAATGTAAATTTACAGCAAAGCCAACGTTTATCAATAAATTCCTGAATAAGTGTATGAAGGTCTGACCCAATTTTCCCTAAAAAATTGATATTAGAGAAATGAAAATCGAAATCTGAATAAAATTCAAACTAATTCGAGTTAGAGAGCATTCAGAACGCAAACATTTTTTAATTTCAACTTACAGGTTTGTATGAAATTCCAACATAACGAACAATAATTTTTGTAGCACCAGAATCTCAGGAGAGAAATAATTCACTAAGTTTTAGCATAAGTTTTAGCTTCCGTTGGTCTGAAAATCACTGAGACCAACTTAAAATATCTGATCGCTGGTTAATACGAAAAATGGCCGGGATCTTTGAAATTCATTTTTGTGATATACACATATGTATGGCACAAAACGTGACGATGGATACACAAACCGAATTCCGCGTACAATTACGAGATCAGGAATGTGATGCAAATTTACTTAACAATAATTCGTATATAAAGACCAGTAAAAAATGGCAACCTTGGCAAAATTGGCTGGGATTTACAGAGGTCTTGTACTTAATGCTACGTTACGAGGCCCGTGGTTGTCCAAATTCACAATTACGCACTGAATTCTTAGCAAAATGAAGGAATTTGATTCAAGCCGTATGGATGATAGATCTAGAATTAAATACTTGTAACTGAACCCCTATAAAAAACTGGAGAAGCCAAACATCCGCATATACATAAGGAATGAAATCGTCAACAAAGTTATATAATCACGCCTATACGTGTCCTTGGCAATCTTCTTTCCGAATTTGTGATTTTTCAACTAACATTTTGATTTTACAAAATAATTTTAATTAGTGTTTATTCACTAAACTTACCCCTTCCAAAACTCCAAATTTTCTATTCCAATATTTCGAAAAAGTGTATTTTGATTGTTTTGGTAGAAATTTGGTAAATAGTATAGCCATTACTAAATTACAACAGCAAAGTTGTTTTGATCATAATATGACGATTTTTTTACAATAAGTTTACAACAAAAATTTTACTCTCCCTGTATGTTCGTGAAGATAATTCAAACAAAATTATTAAGCCACATCCATTCGCAAAAATGAACACATGAAATTATGTCAACCACTTATTATTATGAAACTATTTTTTTTAAATACCTCCGGAGCTAAACCCCGGGGGAAAAATAATTTCCGATTTCTAAAAAACAGTCAAAATATGTGGTGCAATTCCTCATTCTTCGATAAAACTTCGAGTCATTGCAATCTGAAATACAAATTTATTTCACACTATTGCTGGGTGGTTTTGGTAACGGAAAGTTGACCGTAACTTACCGGAAATATAAGATTTTCGAATAATACTGAACAATCGAAAAATCTCGAATAATCCCGTTAAAATTGAATTTGGAAATATTTTGAAAAGTTCATAAATTTTCAATTCTTCGTTTCAAATTTGCCATGGTTTGCCTTTTAGGATTGAGCCACCTCAAATGTCCTTATCGATTAAGATTTTACGAAGTAATCTAGTCGTAATCTTTTGCCGAAAGTGCGGAAGTAATATAACTCGTATTCAACGGCTTGACTTTTATCAGTTCTAAACACAAGATTTTTAATTGGTCGTTAATTTCGTTATTAGACCAACAATTTTCTAAACGGTTTCTAACCATGAATACCGTAAATTTATAAAGATGAATCGAGTTTCAAGCTGTGGTTCGACCTGCGAAATATCTTCAAACATGAATTTTATCTTTCAATCTTGTTTGTTATTTTAAGAATTATAAATTTTGTAATAATCAGTATATATCACAATTATTGCTGTTTAGGTCAATGAATTGCAGATGTTTTTGAAAGAATTTCATATTCTGGAATTCTTTTTCAATAAATATTTAGATTTATTGATAATAAATTATCTATAATTAATTTAAAAATAAATTTATAGAAACCAAAGATTGAAATTTAAAAGCAAAATCTAACTGTTATTGTTATATACCGCGGATTAACGAAAATTAATTTACACCTGCCTATATGTTAATTAATAAAGGCAATCACCTCATTACATATGATATTAACTAATTGTGCTATAATTAATTACAAGTGCTAATTAATGGTAATCTATGCGTAACACAATTTCTATTTTTACTTTTAGTTCAGTTAAATTAAGTTTTTTTTCCGAGTATTACGCAATGTATCATCCCGTTTAATTTAAATACATCGGCGTCATTGTATGTTTTGCACATAATCATATTAAATGGTTTAATTAATTGGTCACACTTGACAAAATAGTTACAAATAGTTTGAACCCAAAAAAAAAAAAAAATCAACACAATTACGGTTATATTGTCATGTTAGCAACAAACCCATAATTTACTTATTTATACACTGTATCAAAAAATTGTCCGTACACCCCTCGGTTAAAGAAAAATTGATGAAGAAAACAATTACAAATCAAACAAAAAATTCAGTTTTTAGTTTTTTTAAACTCAAATTACATTTAACAACCTGAAAATAATAATTATCATGAAGCAAACTAATTTACTTTTACTTTTCATATGATTTACTATTTAAACATCCTAAAACGATCTCAAATAATTGTCCGTACACTTGCACTTTTGTGAAAATTAACACTAGCACATTAACAATTTATTATTTGTTTTACTCCTATTTTCAACTAACCGAAAATTACGAAATTTTGTATGCTTAAAAGATAATTACTAGTCGTACTTTTTTATGGCGAATGAAATATTGTCCAGTTAATTAAAAATGTTTCATTCTCGTACCAAAAATAGTGTAGAAATTAAAAAAATTATCATTAAATTGGAGAGTGAAGGTAAAAGTTTACAGGAAATTTTCAAAATAACTATTCGCCCACGATCTTCGATTCAATATATCATCCAGAACTCCCAAAAACCCAAATCACTAGAGAAGGTTGTTGGGCGTGGTCGCAACCGAAAGCTGTCCACACCTCAAATACATCTAATATAGAAGGCAATAAAACAGAATCGAAAGCTTAGTGCTCCAACGATCGCTGCGAAAATTTATCAACATAAAAAAGGAGCGATAGAACCTCAGACAATACGCAATATTTTGCATAAACAAGAGTATCGTCGATGTGCGACACGCAAGAAATGTATTTGCCGACAAAAAAAATATTAAAAGCGCTTGGAATAAGCACTGGGATATGTGAGTGAGCCCGAAGAGTTCTGGGAAAATGTTATTCCCTTAGAAGGAAAAAAAATTTAACGTTTTTGATCCAGATGGGCGAGTTATGGTGTGGCGGAAACCGAACTCTGAACTTGAGTAAAACATGGTGTCGGAAATATAATGGTTTGAAGAGCTTTTAGCTGAAAGGGTGTAGGACATTTGACCTTCATAATGAACCGGTTTAATTATTTGGATATTTTGAAAGATAATATGTTAATAAGTGCTGAGGAAATGGGACATGGGCAAGAGTTTCGCTCCGTACATGACAATGACCCGAAGCATTCGTCAAATCTGATGAAGGAATGGTTATTGTACAATGTAAAGTAAATACTTCCTCATCCTCCCCAGCCACCAGATCTCAACTCCATTGATAATTTATGCCATTATTTGGAGCGAAAGATCCGTGAACACCAAATTAGTGGCAAGGAACAATTAAAATGGGTCATTGTGGAGGAATTGGCCAAAAATTCCCCCCGAAATAACTCGGAAGTTGGCTTTCTCAATGAAAAGAAGGTTGCAAAATATCATTTCATGAATAGGTTACAACACGAAATATTAGACCTAACTTTTTTTACCAAATTCCCTCAATTTCTTTGTGTGTACGGACAATTATTTGAGATCGTTTTAGGCGGTTTAAATAGTAAATCTTATCAAACGTGAAAGTAACTTAATTTATACCTTGATTATTATTATTTTCAGGTTCTTAAATGTAATTTGAGTTTTAAAAAAATTAAAACTGAATTTTTTGTTTGATTTGTAATTGTTTTTTTTATCAATGTTTTCTTAACCGAGTGCTGTACGGACAATTTTTTGATACAGTGTATATCAACGTCCTTATCCGTCACAATGTCATTCCACAACTGTGTAAGCTTTTAAGAATAAACCACATAATCACAAGATATAATCACCGTAATTAAATTACATGAAAATTCACTTAGTTAGTGTTTATATAAATCGAACTCAGCTTGACATGAACAACGACTACAATATAACAGACTCTTAAAAGGATTTTCAAGTACTTAACAAAAAAGGAAATCAAAATCTGCATGAATATGGATGGTTGTGAAATAAATTTTCATTTAGTTTGAGTACTTCTGCATTTTGTCTTTTGTGTACATAACGCAATTAAGAATAAAAAAAAAAATAATTATGTCTGATCACAAACTTCTCAATAATTATGATTCAACAAGTCATTTGTTCTTTAAAAGACTGTTGTGAACGACGAATTGTGTTCATACAAGAGTTGACTAAACAATAAATTCAATTACTCGTATATTATACACTCATGTGGCTTATGATGACTATACAAAACTACGAGTATGTATATACATAACATAATTTTTAGTTGCCAAATGTTCAATGACCTACAATGAATGGCAATAAAGTTGTAGTTTTTATAATATTTTTCGCGATAATAATTTTGGAACACAACACACATTTTTTAGACATTTATAGCCAAGTTATGGAAAATAATTTGTTTTCTAGATTTTCTACATAAGTTATTCACTGTGTATTTTGAGAAATCGTTTTTTTTTGTAAACTTTATCATGATTTTAGTGCTTTATCAAAATGGTTGGATTAAATTTTAGGGATACCGTCAAAATAACGATGAACCGAATACGTAATTGAGAAAACTGCAGGCATTTGTCATACACACAACAGTAAGGTTAGTACTAGATGTCTTATTCTATTCCAAATATGGAACATTCAAAGGACTGCGTCCCTCCCCTAAACCTATACCTAATATGTGAGCCGCCCCTATCATGCGTTACGTAATATGTGAGCCGCCCCTATCAAGTTTGGTAAAATCGAATCAAAAATTATCAGCTGGAAAAATTTCAAATTAAAAAATTTAAAAAAAAAGAAAATACTCTACGCTCTCTTAAGTTGGTCTAGACCACGTGCCTAACGGAAAGTAAAGTTTATAAAGTTTATTTATAAAATACGATGAATAAAAATGTGTGCCTATTGGTATTAAAAGCTAAATAAGGAGGGAGGGCAAATTCACAATTAGTCTACCAGTGGCAAAACTCTAGATCCGGCCTTGACAACGCTTTATTTCTTGGTAAGACTCATAAGCATCCAACTTTTAACTTCATAGCTGGATAACCACACTATGGAACATGAGATTGAAAATTTGTACTGGGGTTCCCGTACTATAAGCATGTAACTCACTTATATTTTGGATAAATAAAATATTTTTAGCTAACTGCCGATGTATGTAGTTGATTTAATTACTTCATTTCTCCGGTCTTATTTTAAGTATACATACTAATCTTCACTAGACCACTTACTGAAATCTAATGGGTTTTGAAGAAATTCTCGTCTTCAGTGGTATTAGGATTAAAAAGGCTTTGCATCTTCTGATCCCCTAGCTCGAATCCCGATATAGACATATAGATATTTGTCACGATCGATAACATGTTATCAACCAAATCAGTAAGAAACATTACAGAAATTGAAAATTTCTCCTTTTCGGGTATGATGTGAAAGTAGTTTTTTATGGTAATCTGTGTCAAAATCTGTTTAATATTTGACCACTCTTGAATTCACTCTTCCCTAAATTATTATTTATAAAGAATTCAGATTATTAAATAAACATTTTGAGCATGAAAAATATTCAATTTGCATAAATTACTGACGGATGTAATTAATCTATCATCAAAAATCTAATATTTGATCAATTTTCTCCACCTAAATAAAATTTTTATTTGTGGATAAACAATAAAAGCTGTTTGACTTCATCATAAAATAATTATTTTATCTTTCATCAAATGGTTTTATCAAAAAAAAAAAAAAAAAAAAAAAAAAAAAATCGAAATATTTTTTATGAAATCTGTTGGACGTAACATTTCATCTTTCCACAAAATATTACATCCTTAGAAGTAAATACATACGAGTACATACAGCTATTATCTAAACAAAATCGAATTTTTCAACTTAATATACTCATATGTACGTGCTCAGGTAATAGTAATTTATCATGGAAATTTTTTGTTTATTTCGAAAAGAACTGTATTTTATTAACCTGTATCTGTGCTCCTAATAAAATTGAAGATAAATCTGTTGAAGACAATTTTGGTGGGAAATTTTTATTTTTTTGTTTTGAAGTAAAAAAATGGTATTCAAGTTTGGCTGGTAGGTAGGTAGATTATTATTATTCCGGGGAGAACCTTTTTTTTTTTTTGTTTGTTGGAAACGTTTGAAGAAATCGATTACAAATTTTTGGATTGAATTTTATTAATGTTATTGATTAACGTGCTTAGTAAAATTAGTACGTATGAAGTGCCTGTTTATGGTTGGTGTAATGTTTACCTTTTAAATTAAATCAAATAAACGATTTTACAAATTTTATATTTTTCTCTTCGTACTGGCTGCAGGAACTAACTTATTTTGACTAATTATTATAATTTTTATTTTTTCCAAAAGTATTTTATTATTCGGAATTTTCAATGATTTTTGTTTGTGTTTGGGTAGGTTTTTTTTGGTGGGATTGTGGATCGTACGATGATTTCAATAAAACCATAGTTTGGGTTGGCTGGAATCATCGCGCAATCTCACAAATACATCTTCAAATAATTTATGGTGTCGAGCTATTAAAATTGAGCGTTTTATTCGACAGTGGCAAAAATTTTCATATTTTAAGAATCTTTAAAAAATTTCGTTTAAAGCGCCCATTTGAAGGAAACGCCTAGGTGTTGTAACTGAAATTTTCAAATTTAAAATTAAAACAGTTTAACACAAACGAATACACCTATTGCGAACAAAATTTTTTGTATATGCATTGTACTCTTGGTATGCCTTCCTTTACTTACTTCGGTTTTTAAAGTGAGTGGTTTTTAGCTTTGAGTATATTTTGATCAAAATTGTCGGAATTATTAAAATTCGATAAACTTAAAATTGCCATGAACGCCGGAAAATAGATACAATCAAAGTAAACAGAAGGCCATTCCTAAATACGACACAAATTCAAATGTATAAGATTAATATTTGACTCAAATGAAATACGAATCTTATACATTCGAATTGGTCTAATATTCTTCAGGGAGGTTCTACCTGACTCCCAAGTTTTCGCATCCCATCTAAGGATTTTGATTAAAATGACGAATGGTCGTTAGGTCAGAATTGGTTACCAGCTTTTGACGTTTGGTTGCTTGTAGTTAAAAAAAAAATATTATTTTAAATTCAGAAGAATGTTTTGTCCAGATTCGCATCCCAATTAAAAAATTGAACAATTTTTACCTTATTTTGGTAGGAATTTTTTTGGGTATTTTTTTCAAACCAAAAATATGAAGAAAAAGTCCTAATAAAGGTTAAAACGTTTTTAGGAAATCAACAAATTTTAATTGGGATTCGCCGCAATATATTAACTACGCAAATTCTAAATGTGATATTTTCAGTTGGGTGCTGGGTGGGATTCAATAGGGTAGGCGTTGACCGTGTATAGCCAATTATAAATTGGTTTATACTCCAACGTTGCAACTATGTAGAAACCATCAACTGTCTCTAGTTTACCTCCACGCGGTAGCACCTGGGCAACGTTTGTTTTGCATTTTTAATGTATCACAACGGCTGAACTTCTAGAGGCGAGTGTAATAACACTATAAAAACAAAAGTAATGGATAAAACAAACAAGGAAACTAATACCCTAGGTGGCAGACCTGATGTTCAGGAAAATCCACTCTCTCCGGAGGTCGGTCCCATGGATTCTAGGGGGGACCAAACATTGCTACATAATTCTAATGATACCAAAAATAAGCTAAGCGATATCAACGCTCAAAAGAGTAACGAGGAAGAACTTTCATTCCGAAAGGGCTCCATTACAATCAGATCACCAATAAAAAAAATATTTGCAAACAACGCAATCTCCACTGAAAAAGTAGCTTCATTATCAGAACAAATGCCGAGTGCATCAACAAATATTATAAATAGCGAGGAGCTCTTAAATAAATTTCAAAAAATGGAGAAACTAATCGCGCAGCTGAGCAATGAAGTTGCTGAACTTAAGAGAGAAAACTCTACACTAAAAGAAAGGTTAAAAATAGCATAGCTAAGGATTCAGCACGAGTTAACAATCTTTCTTCCAACCATATTCAGCCATCATCCAGTCAACATGAACATTCAAATAATTCCAACTGGTTGCTGCGGCAATTTCCAGTTTTTCAACAGAATAATAGATTCAGTGCTCTGAGTCAAGAGGATTATTGCACAGATGAGGAAGAACTGGAAAAAGAAGTTTCCGGTACTGATAACAGAAATGCTAGGAAACGCAGGCGCACAAAAACGAAAACTCCTCCAAAAAATACTACACAAATTGTGATCAATAACACTGAACAGAAAACCCCAAAAATACCACTGCCTCCACCCATTAACGTGAGCAATATCAAAAATTTCGAACTTTTTCGACAAAAAGTAATAAAAACCACTAGTGAATCAACTAATTTTAAGGCGCTTTCAAATAGTAACATTAAAATTACCTTTCAAAATGAAAATGATTACAGAAATGTAAAAAAATTACTGGAAGAATTAAAAAAAGAGCCCAGCAATCAATCAGAAAATATAGAATATCACACCTACCAGCCGAAGAGCGAAAAGGCTTATAGAGTGGTTATCAGAGGCTTACCATCTTCCATTAGTCACGATGTAATTAAAGCAGACTTAGAAAAAATGGAACATCAAGTCACATTACTAATATATACAAAATGGTCACAACTAATGGTGTAAAAGAAAGGAAACACTTTCCATTGTTTTACATCGACTTAAAACAAAAAGACAACAATAAATAAGTATACAACATCAAGAAACTTGCATACTGTATAGTTAAAATTGAGCCACTTAACAAGACAAGGGACATTCCACAATGTACGAATTGTCAACAACTTGGACATACCAAGAGTTTTTGCTATCGTCAAACCAAATGCGTTAAATGTGCTGGCGATCATCACACGACAAAATGCAAAAAACAATCAGATATCGCGCCTTCATGTGCTCTTTGTCAACAACAAGGACATACTGCAAATTATAAAGGATGCTGTGTATAACAGAACAAAATTAAAAGTCAACAGAATAATAGAACAAGAGTAGTACAGCGATTACAAACCAAAGCTGCTAAACCACAAACAACAATCACACCATCCACAGTTGGATTATCCTATGCGCAAATCACCAAGTTATCTGCTGATGAATCAAACCAAAACAACAAACATATAGAAGTTAATAACGAGTCTAATAACTTTGAAATTATTAAAAAGCTTAGTCAAATTCAACAGACCTTGGTCACTTAACAGAAAGGGTGGCAAAACTAGAAATTAATTTCTATCCGCCTAGCAAAAAAAGTCAGCATACACACAAATGATTAACTCGTTCCTACGCATTGTAACTTGGAACGCTAATGGGCTCAACCAACGAGCCCAAGAACTGGAAATATTTCTCCATACAAACAACATAGATATTGCACTTATTTCAGAAACGCACTTCTCCAACAAAAGCTTTTTTAGAATAAAGGGATTTAATTCCTACTGGACAACCCATCCTAGTGAAAGAGCCAGAGGTGGTTCAGCTGTACTAATTAAAAATAATATCAAACATAATCAACAAGAGGATATTCGAGAAAGCTACATGCAAGCAACTGTTATCTCAATCCAATATAATGGCGCAGATCTAAATATTGCGGCAGCATACTGTCCTCCACGGCATACACCAACGAAGTTACAATTTAATAACGTCTTTAATAAGCTCGGTCCAAGATTTATTATTGGAGGAGACTATAATATAAAACATACAGCTTGAGGTTCCAGGCTAATTTCTCCTGTGAAAGGAAATGCTTTGTTCAATGCCATTCATGAAAATAAATGTGAATATCTGTCTCCAAGGAGGCCAACGTATTGGCCAACGGATGCAGGAAAAATACCAGATTTGCTTGATTTCTTCATCATAAAAGGTATTTCATCCAATTACACTAGAGTCGAAGGAATTAACGACTTAACATCTGATCACATTCCTGTACTGTTGTCAGTAAGCGCTATAGTCATCAAGAAAAAAAAGAAGCAAAACCTTACTAATAGATTCTCTTCAGAGAAAAACTGGAAGAGCTAGTTGAATTAAAAGTTAGTATTAAAAGTAATGAAGAATTGGAACAACAAACAAACAATTTCATTGAATACACTCGTATGGCCGCCAGTCTAGCTACTCCAGAATTAAAGGACAAAGCGGAGATTAAAGTCAAATAGCCGGCTGAAATCAGGGAACAAATCAAGGAAAGGAGAAAGGCAAGGAGAATATGGCATCTCACCAGAAATCCCGCTGACAAAATCACCTTCAATCGAATAAGTAACAAAGTCAATAGGCTAATCAAAAGCTTCAAACAGGATTGCTTCGACAACTACTTAAGCGGGCTAGGTCCAGAAATGGATAAGGACTACTCGTTATGGAAAGCAACCATAATTTAAACGACCTGTAGTTCGAGTACCACCTATAAGAAATGCTCAAGGCAATTGGGTTCGACATGACAAAGAAAAAGCGGAACTCTTTGCTCAACACCTAGCAACAGTGTTTCAACCCCATGACATTCAATCCAACATTGACGTAACACCTGTCTATCAACCAAATCAGGATTTTAAAAGGGTCACGTCAATGGAAATTGCTGAAGAAATCGACAAAAGTCTTAGTCAAAAAAAGGCACCAGGAATTGATGAAATATCAACGGGTCTATTCAAGGAACTTCCACGCAAAGCAATCATCATGATCACATACTTATTTAATGCCTGTATGAGATTGAAGTATATACCCAAATGCTTCAAAACGGCTAAAATAATTATGTTGAAGAAACCAGGTAAACCAGATGAAGAAGTAACATCATACAGACCAATTTCACTGCTTCCGACCTTATCAAAGCTGTTTGAAAAACTACTACTAAAACGTCTAAAGCCAATGGTAAACGTTCCTGATTTTCAATTTGGATTCAGGAATAACCACTCCACAATAGATCAAGTCCATCGAATAACTACGGTAATAGAGCAAGCGTTGGAAGAAAAGAAATATTGCCCCGCCGTATTTCTAGATGTATCTCAGGCCTTTGATAGGGTTTGGCACGAGGGATTGACATTCAAGATGAGCAAAATGCTACCACAAATCTATTGCCAGCTGCTTGAATCATACCTCTCTGATCGCCAATTCAGAATCATCCATGAAGAAACATGTTCTGACTTTTATCCAACTCTAGCGGGAGTTCCGCAGGGAAGCGTATTTGGACCCCTCCTCTACCTTATCTACACTGCGGAGTGCGGACATACCTACAACGAATAAAACGTTCATCGGCACGTTCGCTGACGACACTGTAATTATGTCAGTAGACGAATCACAACCAAGGGCAGTGGAAAATCTTCAACGAGCAATGAACGACGTTACTAAATGGACAATTGACTGGAAAATAGTGCTTAATGAGCTCAAATCAACCCATGTGACATTTACGCTCCGACACAAAAATAACAGTCTACACATATACCTCAATGGGGTGCAAGTGCCGCAGGCTGAATCGGCTAAATACCTTGGTCTGCATTTAGATTCAAGGCTCAACTGGAAACATCATGTGAGACAAAAAGCTGAACAGATACGATTAAATCAACGTCAAATGTACTGGTTAATTGGGCATCATTCCAAAATGAACCTGTATTGCAAAAGACTAGTCTACCAGACTATCTTCAAACCAATATGGATGTATGGTGCGCAGCTATGGGGTTGTACTCATAAATTCAATAGAGACATTATACAACGTAGCCAAAATAAATTTCTTCGAATGGTCACCAACGCTTACCGATTTGTGACTAACAGGGAAATACACAATGATCTAGAAATACAATTGATAGACGACGTCATCCGCGAATGTGCCATTAAACATGAGAAGAGGCTTCTTAACCACACCAACGTTGAGGCCGTACAACTACTGGACAGTACAAACGAAATAAGGCGGCTCAAACGAATCAAACCACATGAGCTAACCGTATGAATATTATATCTTAAGGGAACTGGATACTGGTCCAACAGACCCACACAAGTTTATGCTTATCACATAAGTACTAATGTCAACCTTACTAATGAATTAATAATGTTTAAGATTGTAGTAGCCATATCAATAAAGATGTTTTTTAAAAAAAAAAAAAAAATTTCAGTTGGAATATTTGTTATTTGGTTATTTTATTGAAAATTGAGCCATTTTCGGCGTGAGACTTAATCTCCGGTCTCTGGCTCTGGATTAAAATTCTTTAAATATGTTAAATGTTCAAACTACAAGATATTTTCGTAAACTTTTTTATATTTGATGAAGATCGAAGTTTTTCGAATAATTTTTACGTAATTGTAAAAAAATGGAAACCAACTACCAAAATAACAGCCATCTTATCCAAAGCCTAAATGATCCCATGGTTTCCATTGAAAGAAGTTACTCCAAACAGTGTAAAGAGATGCCAGTGGAAGTGGAGTTGTGTTTGCTAGATTTTTTTAGAAACTCCTGAGCAGACGAAGGTAATTTGGAAAATTTCCTTTCACTTAATTTACATTTTTTTTTTTTTTCCAACTAATTTTTTTACATCTTGACCTATATGGTCCGGGCGGAGCACTTTATGGTAGAAAGTTGACTGCTGTAATAATTTAATGGTTTTGAAATTGTAGTTTGTTTAAAAACGACGACAGAATAGTTCGTTTATCGTTATGTTAGGATTGGTCATCACTAATCAGTTTTGGTCGTTTGGACTTATCACCCAATTTTTTTTATTAACTTTGCAAGAAATTTTTCAAGTCACCATTAAAATAAATCAAACAATTATTTGTAGCATATAGTATTTTGATAGGAAATCGTTAGGTCAGGACTAATTACCATTTTTTATCATTTGGTTGTCAATAGGTACAATCCGTCCCCATCCAACTTACATAAGAGACCCATTGTTGCAATTTCCATTCGAATGTCCAATTTAGTATAAATCTGCGTATTGAACACGGATTTCCTTAACTACAACGTGCTATATGTTTCGCCATCTTCTTGTTGATTCATGGCTCCAACTTTCTACAACCATTCTTAAATAATAATTTATGTTTCACTTCCACGATACGTTTTGGCTTCTGGCTGAGTAAAACCCGCAATTTTCGTAAATATAATTGGTGTTGATAAAACGCACGTTCTCCAAATTTCGTCAAAACCGCTCCTAATGATCCTACCATAAGCCTAATGTGTAAGGATATAAGTGGAATACGGTTCCGACATTCCGATTAACTCTCTAGCTAAATAATTTTAGTCAATAAAAGCGTGCGCTCTCGATGAATTGCTGTAGGCCCACCTTCTCTTAAGAACCGGTTGCACACATTTCGAATAAAATTAACATTCAACAAAAAATTAATAAAGTAAAATTAGCTTACACAAAAATAGAGCTGTGTGAATGTCGTGAAGAAAAAAAATTGTAAGAGAATTTATCTGTATTAGTATGATTCGCTAGTACTTAACGCACAGTACATTCTGTATATTTAGAAATAATCAGTCCAGTCGCCGCGGCCTGATGAGAAGATTGATTTTTTCATAATCATAAGCTCATCAGTTCGAAACTGGATTGAATTCTCTTACAATCTTCGGAACGTATTAAAATCATATAAATTAAAAAAAGGGAATCAGAGTCTTACGTTTCTTATTTAAATCAAATACGAATCTTATACATTTGAACTCATACTCATTCAGAGTACATATTATGAAAAAAAAATGCAATTTCGCAAGTTACATGTGATATCGTATTTCTTATAATACAACGACATTTTCGCAAAAATGCGATAGCGAATTTTTGCGAAATTAAAATGCGGCAATATTAAGATGCGGCAACTTTTAAATCGTAAAAATATTTGAATTATTTTGTTGTTTAATGTTTTATTAGTTATTATTATTAATTATTATTAATGGAACAACGTTTCGTTTTATTTAAATTGAAGTTATGTTTTACTAGTGTCACAAAAATTGGCGTTCCACTGAACATTTACTCATAAGTATTTGGCATTAGCAAATTGTTTCCAATGGAACACAGTTCCTTCTTTTCTACTACAAATATGCATTTATTTTCGCATTTTTTGATCCACTCTTTAGATGCGAAATATTTAATGGGCGAATTTTAAGCCCAAAGAAACTGTGACAGTGTGCACTGACACTGGTCGTGTTTCCTCGAGAAAATTTGATAAAAAATATCATGATATTTTTTATCACATTTTGCCATAAAACGCTCTCATTTATTTGTCAAAAAATATTGTTTTTTGATTATGCAAACAAAACTTAATAATTTAAAATAATTTCAATTTTCATAATATAAATATACTCAAAAAATGTAATTACTTTAAAATACTACAAAAATTTTTAATTACTTATTTTGCGGACGATAAGACACATCGGACATTTTCATGGTTGCTAAAATTTACGGAAGTTCCCGATTCATTTTATGTGAATCGCCGATTTATTTCGTGAGATTTTACGATCAGACTATAAGACGTACTTCGTTCCATAAGACGCACCCACATTTTTGGTTGAATTTTCAGAGTAAAAAGGTGCGTCTTATGGTCCGAAAATACGGTAATTATGTTTAAAAAAAATTTCACAGTAAATTAAATTGGTTAACGTTTATTTTCCAATTTTATTTTTATTTTTGTCATTTTGGTCGTTTCCTCGGGTTTGACATAATATTTAATAGAATGAAGTTAGGGTCATAAGTAATTGACATTTTTTATCACGTTTGCCCGAGGAAACAACTAGGAAATATCTCGAAAACTATCTAGGGCAAAAAATTGACTTTTTCACTTTGTAATTTAAGCATCACCCTACTTTGCAGTGAACAAATAAGTACCGTAGAGCGTCGATTAATTATCCGATACGTCAATTAAGAACTAACCGAACACTGCGACAATTTTAAAAAAAAGTTAAGCACCCGTGCATGTTTTGTTTTACATTTCTTCTTATGTATGTCTGTATGTGTTGTAACATGACCGACTGTTAATATCGGCCAGTTAACAGAAATTATTTTATTCCCGGAGAGGCTTTGAACGGTCATATGTAGCCGGCTAGAGCTCAGTGGATTGGGGTGGGATTTTCAAAGCATCAGGGAATCTTGTAAGACCGTGAGGACAAAGAAAAAAAAAAGGAATACTGAAGAAGACAAAAAAAACTAGAAAGGAAACAAGACAGGATCAACTCACCATATGGCTGCGAATACACTTACCAATTCATCTTAATACGCTCGGTTAGCGTCTCATGCTGAAAAGCAACACTTTACGAAAAGAACGAGAATGAACCGAAAAACCATCAAGAAAAAAAAATTAAAAAAATAGGAAACTCATAAAAAAAAATTTGAAAAAGAGAAGAAAGATAATTTTCTTTTAACTAATTTATTGCATTACAAAAACAAACAAAGAAAGCAATAAAATCATGAATGAATAAACTTTAGAGAAATTAACTTAACCTAATGACGTCATGTTTAATACAAAGATGAGAGGAAAATAGCAAATATAAACTAAAAAGGTATTGACAAAAAAAATGAATTGCTATAAATTTAACTATTTACCCTCATCATAGTAAATCTAAGAAAATGTATGTACTTAAAAATATTAATAATAATAATAATATGTATAATATAATAAAACATAAAAAGGTATTATAAAAATCTTATCTTAATTTGATACGAGCTTGCTGCCAATAATCCAGTAGGCTCAATGTCTTTTGTATTTAATCATAGTATTTTAGTTTTATCACTACAAAGTTTATACATAAAACTATGATCTGAGTTATTTTTATTTAATTTCACTTATTGTTTGTTAATTTATTTTTCACTAAATATACTTTGAATTTTCACTAAATTAAGTACATGTGATTTTAGTTTTATCACTACCAAGTCTATATAAAACTATAATCTAATGTATTTTTATATAATTTCACTTATTGTTTGTTAATTTATTTTTCACTAGATATACTTTAGATTTTCACTAAGTTAAGTACATATGATTTTATTACAACACACTTTTCCAAAAAAAAATTTTGTTTATGATTTTTATAGCGGTTGTCTTCACTTATTTACACAGTAATAAAATCAGGTGATCCCATGTATTGGGTTATTTTCTGATGAGACCGTTTTACTGGTTTGACGCACTTTATAGTTTTAAATTTTTTTTTTTTTTGTATTTTTAATTTAGTTTAATATTTTTATTAAAGTTTATTTTAAGTTTAGGTATTTAAATTTGAACTAATAATATAACATTTCATTTAGATAAGATAAATTTAGGAAACTTTTGTTGTTTCATAGGTGGACAATTTCCGACATTTTAATTTATTTTCGAATGTATCATTTTACATCCAAAGAAAATCACTTAACTTAACTACTTATTATTAAACATGAATTAGATATTACTTTTTATATAAATTATTGATAATCGTTATTGAATTCATTCACTTTTTTATTGTTTTTGAATAGTTTTACAATCCAAAATTATAGATATTAAATTACAACGGATACATAACACAGTTATCGCCCGATGATAGAGTTTCAAACATTTTTGTTTTTCTAATCATGGTCTCAAGTCCAACCATATTTTTAATTATTTTTAGAAAATTAAACTACCACAATATACGGAAACTTTGCCGTATAAGCCACAAACTTAGAGAAAAAAAACTTAATTAAAGCTAAACAAACTGATTTGATTTTTATTATTTTTTTCTTTAATAATCAACTGATCAATCTGGTAGCAAAACCAAAAAAAAATTAATTTTAAATCTTTTAATTTTATAACTTATTGTTGGATTATTATCCTCTTCGATAAGGTCATCCAAAAATTTTTAAACCGACTAAAAAAAAATTTTAAAATGTTCATCTTTTTTATACCCATCAATAAAATTTGATAACAATACTTAGCCTCCCCATCACAAAAATGATTCTTAATTTTTTTTTTTTCTACAATTTTTGAACGGGACCATCCAGTTGGTTTTCCCCTTTACAATAACTTGTTTTTTTTTTTTTTTTTTCTTAACTGGCCACAATTCTATTCCCACAGGGGTCTTAAACCCTTGAAACGTCAAGCGATGCTGGCCGTTACAAATCGTGGGGACGACTCACACCCAGGAGATGTCTCATAGCCGGGCAAATATTGGATAAATATAGATGAGCGACATGACTTGCATCGCTAAATTTTCAAGTCTTTAAAATGATAAATTCCCAAGACATTACCCTCTACATCGGCAACCTCACAAGCCACATTACCCACAAGTCGAGTAACCATACATTTTATGAATTTAGGGGCGAGCTTTGCTGCATATTTATCTACTGCCTTACTTTGCTTAAAATTTCTAACGAAGGCTATTTGTCCAATATTAATTTTGGGATGTCGAGTTCTTAAATCATATCTAATTTTATTTCGAGCAGCCGCTTTAGTAAGATTATTTTGGACATCTTCATAAACTTTATAGAGATATTCGGGTTTTTCTATGCTATGAACATGGTTACCACCAAATTGAGAAGCATGTCGCAACAGTTCATACACGGAACCATGCGAAACGGCATGCTGACCAAAAACAATAAAGTGAGGAGAATACTGGGAAGAATCGTGAATTACATTGCGGAGAGCATGAGTTATGGCGAACAGATTTGAATCCCAGACCCGTTGGTCAGTCTTAATATACGCCCGCAAAGAAGCTAACAAAGTACGATTAACGCGCTCTGAGGCATTCCCTTGCGGTGAGTATTTTGCGGTAAAGACATGCCTGACCCCATACTTCTTGCACAGATTCTGAACGAGTAAGGATTCAAACTGCCTACCGTTATCAGTAAAAATAACCTCCGGTACTCCGAACATTAAAAATATTTGAGTTTCAAGAAATTTACATACTTCAATAGCAGTTGCCTGACGAACGGGTTTGGTGATCACGAATTTGGAAAAGTGGTCTAAGGCAATAAGGATTCCGGTATTGCCATTCTTAGTGCGGGGATAGGGCCCCAAGAAGTCAAGATACACTCTCTGAAAGGGTCTAAACGTCATGGGAAGAGAGCCGAGAGGGGGTTTGCATATTTGGTTCGAAGGCTTATTCGCTTTACAATCCTCACAGGAATTTATAAATTGTGTTACATCTGAATTTATAGTGGGCCAGTAATAATAACGTCGAATGAGCTCAGAGGTTTTACTGATACCCAGATGAGCACCAGTAGGAGGACAATGAGCGGCAATCAGCAAGCTGCGTCGAAGTGATTCAGGAATAAGCAGTTTATATTGTGGAATATCCGGTAGATAAGCTTGATTGGAAGATAAATTAATATAAACTAAATGTTGTACTGTAACTAGGTTTATTTTCTTATTAGATTGTTGGAGTGAATGTGCTAATTGTTCATAATCAGAATCACGAAAAGCTGGCAAAGACGTGTCGACATGAAGTGGAGAATTTAGTGAAGGGAGCTGAACATCGAGAGATTCAATTTCAATCCGTGATAATGCGTCAGGAACTGCATTTTGGGATCCTTTCCTAAATTCGATCTCAAAATTAAACCCTTGAAGCTTTAAGCTCCACCGTGCCAGTCGACCAGTGACATCCTTAAGGGACATAAGCCATTTCAGGCTTGCGTGGTCGGTTATGACTGTGAACGGTAGACCCTCCACATACAATCGAAACTTCTTAATCGCTTCTACAGCGGCTAAACACTCTTGCTCCGTTACAGAATAGTTACGTTGAGCACCATTCAATTTTTTGGACATAAAGGCTATAGGCCTATCGTTTCCTTCCTCATCCCTTTGGAATAACACTGCCCCAATACCCGTGGAACTGGCATCACACTGGATGTAGAACCGAGAATTAAAATTTGGAGTGACAAGAACTGGTGCTGAAGCGAGTGCGTGCTTCAATGTCTCAAATGCCGATTCAGCTTCTTCGGACCACACAAACTTCCGGTTCTTTTTGAGAAGAGAAGAAAGAGGAGCAGATATAGTAGAGTACCCGTTTATAAATCGGCGATACCAACCCGTGACACCAAGAAACCGTCTCATTTGTCGAATGTTCTTCGGTCTAGGGAATTTGAGAATGGCCTCGACCTTGCCCGAATTAGGTTCCAATCCTCGCTCACCAACAACATAACCCAGGTATTCGATCTCTTTCAGAAGAAACTTGCTTTTCTGCACATTTATCGTCAGACCAGCTTTTGTCAGCCTTTCGGCGACATCCTGAAGCAACGATAAATGCTCATCAAAATCAGCAGTAGTTACAAGCAAGTCATCCAGATAAACGAATACCCGGTCATGCAGTTGATGAGGAATCACACTGGACATCAATCTACACAAGGTCTGAGGCGCATTACAAAGACCGAAGGGCATGACTTTAAACTGATATAATGGTCGTCCCGGGATGGTAAACGCTGTCTTTTCCTTCGAGTCTGAATCCAGAGGTATTTGCCAGAAGGCATCCTTTAAATCCAGACTCGAAATAAACCGGGTACGATCCAACCTGCTTAGCAAACCGTCAATCAGAGGCAAGGGGAATGCATCCTTCTTAGTTAAGCTGTTTAGCCGTCGAGCGTCAAGACATAGTCGAACACCACCATCCTTCCGCGCCACGGTCGCCATTGGGGAGCTCCAAGCACTATGGCTCTCCTCGATGACATCCAAACTTATCATTCGATCTATTTCTTGATAGATTTGTTGTTGTCTGGCAGGGGATACAGCATAATGTCGCTGCTTAACGGGTTGAGCATCGCCAACGTCGATCTTATGATTCAGCAGGTGGGTTCGCCCCAGCCCTAATCGTTCCGAACTAGGAAACATCTCCACTACAGCTTGTAGCCTTTGACGCTGAATTACCGAGAGCATATGTTGGTTATTGTCAGGGGAAGTAGGTTTTTCACTAGATGAATCAGGCAAAGACGCTGTAACTGATGAAATTAGCGAGGGCTCTATTCCAAATTTACGCCAGAAATCGCAGCCTAAATAAAGGGGTTGCTGTAACTCCGGAACAATGAATAGCTTCATTTCAAGAGTTTTATTATTATATGAAATATTAGCATTTACAAATCCGTGAATTTTAAGCGGAGAACCATTAGCAATTTGAACAAATGCTGGGATCGAATGAAGAGGTAAATGTTGGTCCTCAATGAATTGCAGTGATTTCCTTCCTAAAGCAGAGATGTTAGCTCCACTGTCTAACAAACCGTAAACTTCAGTGTCATTAATGGACACCTTTGCATAGGGACGATTGTCTTCAAGGAATGTAATGGAACTGCAAAATTTGGTTTTAGAGATATTACGATACATTTGTTGTCGTATTTTGAAATAATTAATAGAGCGACAAATCCGGGAATTACTAGAAAGTTTTTCGATTTTGTGAGAATCTTTAAGTTTTGGTATTACTTCGATTGCTGATTTGGGGATCGCTGAAGGATTTGTATGGGAGAACGACCCGACCCTCCGATAGTAGTCTCCCTTACTGGGTTTAACGACGAAACTTTCCGATTACAAAAATTACAGTGTGGCTTTAAAACATTCGGCGTACCACAACCATAACAAAATATTTGGTTACGAATAAGGTCACAATCCATATACGGATGTCCAACTCGTCTACAATTCCAGCAAGTGGGAACTGAGGGAGAGAGTGATTGATTTTGCGATATTTTTGTAGGGTTAGCTAGAGTTGAATGAACAGCCTCTACATTAAACGAATTTACGATTGGACACTCGGATGCTTTTGGAGCTATAAATGGTTGATGACCATGAGAAGCGGAAGGTTCAACAACTAAAGGTTGTGTTGAAGTCTGGGCATAAATATTAGAGCCTTTAATATCACACATTTCCATTTCATTTATTCGCCCCACCTGAGAAGATCTTTGCACTACCTGTTCGGGAACCAGTCCGACACTTCTCCAAATATCTTCAGTAGCTACGCAAGTACTGACTAGATCTGAAACTGATAATATTTGCCGCCCTGCAAGGTGAACTTGTAATCCAGTTCGCATATTTTTCTTAAGAATCTCCAATATCTGCAGTTCAGAGAACGGGACTTTTAAAGGAATTGCTAAGTTTAAGATATCATAATAAAATTCAGTGAATGGTTCTCTGGGACGTTGTTTTCGAGCATCTATGAGACGTAAAATATCTACATCAGTCCGTCGGTCCTGAAACCGATGAGTAAAAGCCGTTTTAAATTGATTCCAGTCACAACCCGGCTGTCTTTCAAGCACTAGCCAATAATGTTCACCAGCAGCACCCTTCAACAGAGACGGCATATCATTGATTAGCTGGTGCAATGGTACATTATTGGTTTTGGCCATATGCTCCGCACGATATAAAAATCGTTCTACTGCTAATCCTGTTGCAGACCCATCGAATGAGATTCCCCATTTATGAACAGGTGTCGCATGAGACAAATATTCTTGAGATGTTCGGGACGGTTGTGGTCTACTATCAGTTGGCTTCACTACTTCTGTTGAGGTAGCAACATTTTGGTGAATTGAAGTCCTTGGTCTAATAGAATTTTGTTGCAACTGATTCTCTCCAGGAGGTTGACTATTTAGAATAAAAGTACCCAAATTTGGAGGACAAGTAGCAGGGTAAGTTGCGGTTGGTGCTAAAGGCGGTTGAGGTGGAAGAATGTATGATTGTTGAGCCAATGCGTACGGGTTTAACGGTAAATACGGATAATTGTAAGAAAAAGGAAATAATGACGGTTGGTTTTGAAAATTGTGAAAAGTAGGGATATTTGGATGAGACGGTGATGAATGCTGTAACACGGGTGGTTCTATCACGGCTGGTGGTATCTGCTGCCTAACCTCATCGATATTAATAGAGGTTCCGTCATCCTTACCAGTCTGACTTATAGTATTTCCATTTGGAGTAGGCAATTGGGATTTAGACTGAATATTAAGCTGAATCGCATTAATTCCTACCGAAAAATCAGCATTTTCAGGATTAAAATTTGATTCTTCGTGCGGCACTGGGTGTGGTGCATCTACCATTAATTCCAACAGGTCGTCTGGGTCTATTTGAGTGGTACTAAGGTCAAGAAGAGCCTCCTGTAAAGTTTGCTCATTTAAAGAAAATCGCCGACAAATTTCTAAAAGGGATGTACACATCTGTACTAGTTTGGTAGCGTGAGTTCTGATGACTTCGAAAGTCAGAATACGTTCACCTCTGGCTTTTAGATGGCATAATTTTGAAATTATTGCAGAATATTCATTCGTGTCCAAATTGGGGTTTTGAATACAATTCAATAACTTGATTTGAAGATGTTGTAGCTTAAAAACACATATGGAGACTTCATTGTGAGGATGTACTAACGCTTGTCTATGTGGCTGAGTTGGTTTACCCGTGATAGAAGCTTCTTCTTTGCAAAAAGCTTCATTGAGATTTGCCTTTTGGATCTCCCCATCACCTTCAAGGTGCCGGATTTCAAATTCAATAGCTAATTCCTCACTAGATAAATCCTGGGAACGTATCCTAAAGGTAGCCATGTTTTGATTTGAGGGAAAGAAAATTAAAAATACTTAATATAAAAATAATTATGTAATTAATTAATAATTTAATTAATAAAAAAATTAATAAAATTCAAATTGTTTAATTACTACTACTTTGTTACAAACTTTATTGATATTATGCTAACTTCTAACTAATTTCAATACTCGGACAGAGAATTGATTACTAATAATTTTAAAAATCAGAATACCCAATTACTAAAAAAAATGAACAAATTTGGTTTCACTTAAATCACTATACTTTATTAAGTTAATCTTGATTGTTAAAGAAAATATCAAATGCAAAAAAAATAATAAACAATTCAATTATATCATAAAAAAAAGATGAAGTTGGTAAGGTTTCCTCCACAGCACTTTCGGTAAATTTTCATAACGTGAGTTGATTTCTGTCTTGGGGAAAGAAAGGAACAATAATAAAGAATCAATCTGGAGAACTGACAAATGAATCGACATTATTAGTAAAAATAACAGTTGCACCTGCGCCAGATTAGGAATAAGAAATTAACCAAAAATAGCTCACCATAGAACCGACCAATGAATCAACGAACCAAAAAAAAAATATTTCATCCGGATGCATTAGCGATGGTAAGATAATCTTGATAAAAATTGAAAGGTAATAACTGCGATGAACAATAAAACCACAACACAAACACCAAAATCAACATTCCAAAGAATGGAAGAAGTGCGATTGTGATTCCATTGGATCATCACAGATTAAGGGGACAGGAATTGACTAGCATAACCGATTAAACCCCAAAGCAAACATCAAAATCAATATTCCTAACGAAGAATAGAATTGATGCGAACAGGATTCCATCGGATTATTCCAGCATAAAAATGACATAGAAAATTAGACAATACTGAAAAATTAGTTTAGACAAGCAAACAAAAGAATTCACGAATGATTCTAACAACTGAATCAACAAGCCAATGCTTGGATGCAGCTACGAATTCGGGATAATTAAGAAAAAAACAATGTGGATCTGAATGCGGAATTAAAAAAAAACCCAATTAATTAGAATTGAAAAAGATTTTAAATGAACTATAACTGTAAAAAAAATTGACTACTGAAATGTTATAAATGAAATTTAATTTATCTAAAATAAGATTCAGTTAATTACTCGAGCACCACTGTAAGAACAGTAAAGCATAGTTTACAATAAAGAAGAAGGGATAGTGAAAGGAAAGCCATTGAAGATATTTGGGCGCCACTGTAACATGACCGACTGTTAATATCGGCCAGTTAACAGAAATTATTTTATTCCCGGAGAGGCTTTGAACGGTCATATGTAGCCGGCTAGAGCTCAGTGGATTGGGGTGGGATTTTCAAAGCATCAGGGAATCTTGTAAGACCGTGAGGACAAAGAAAAAAAAAAGGAATACTGAAGAAGACAAAAAAAACTAGAAAGGAAACAAGACAGGATCAACTCACCATATGGCTGCGAATACACTTACCAATTCATCTTAATACGCTCGGTTAGCGTCTCATGCTGAAAAGCAACACTTTACGAAAAGAACGAGAATGAACCGAAAAACCATCAAGAAAAAAAAATTAAAAAAATAGGAAACTCATAAAAAAAAATTTGAAAAAGAGAAGAAAGATAATTTTCTTTTAACTAATTTATTGCATTACAAAAACAAACAAAGAAAGCAATAAAATCATGAATGAATAAACTTTAGAGAAATTAACTTAACCTAATGACGTCATGTTTAATACAAAGATGAGAGGAAAATAGCAAATATAAACTAAAAAGGTATTGACAAAAAAAATGAATTGCTATAAATTTAACTATTTACCCTCATCATAGTAAATCTAAGAAAATGTATGTACTTAAAAATATTAATAATAATAATAATATGTATAATATAATAAAACATAAAAAGGTATTATAAAAATCTTATCTTAATTTGATACGAGCTTGCTGCCAATAATCCAGTAGGCTCAATGTCTTTTGTATTTAATCATAGTATTTTAGTTTTATCACTACAAAGTTTATACATAAAACTATGATCTGAGTTATTTTTATTTAATTTCACTTATTGTTTGTTAATTTATTTTTCACTAAATATACTTTGAATTTTCACTAAATTAAGTACATGTGATTTTAGTTTTATCACTACCAAGTCTATATAAAACTATAATCTAATGTATTTTTATATAATTTCACTTATTGTTTGTTAATTTATTTTTCACTAGATATACTTTAGATTTTCACTAAGTTAAGTACATATGATTTTATTACAACACACTTTTCCAAAAAAAAATTTTGTTTATGATTTTTATAGCGGTTGTCTTCACTTATTTACACAGTAATAAAATCAGGTGATCCCATGTATTGGGTTATTTTCTGATGAGACCGTTTTACTGGTTTGACGCACTTTATAGTTTTAAATTTTTTTTTTTTTTGTATTTTTAATTTAGTTTAATATTTTTATTAAAGTTTATTTTAAGTTTAGGTATTTAAATTTGAACTAATAATATAACATTTCATTTAGATAAGATAAATTTAGGAAACTTTTGTTGTTTCATAGGTGGACAATTTCCGACATTTTAATTTATTTTCGAATGTATCATTTTACATCCAAAGAAAATCACTTAACTTAACTACTTATTATTAAACATGAATTAGATATTACTTTTTATATAAATTATTGATAATCGTTATTGAATTCATTCACTTTTTTATTGTTTTTGAATAGTTTTACAATCCAAAATTATAGATATTAAATTACAACGGATACATAACACAGTTATCGCCCGATGATAGAGTTTCAAACATTTTTGTTTTTCTAATCATGGTCTCAAGTCCAACCATATTTTTAATTATTTTTAGAAAATTAAACTACCACAATATACGGAAACTTTGCCGTATAAGCCACAAACTTAGAGAAAAAAAACTTAATTAAAGCTAAACAAACTGATTTGATTTTTATTATTTTTTTCTTTAATAATCAACTGATCAATCTGGTAGCAAAACCAAAAAAAAATTAATTTTAAATCTTTTAATTTTATAACTTATTGTTGGATTATTATCCTCTTCGATAAGGTCATCCAAAAATTTTTAAACCGACTAAAAAAAAATTTTAAAATGTTCATCTTTTTTATACCCATCAATAAAATTTGATAACAATACTTAGCCTCCCCATCACAAAAATGATTCTTAATTTTTTTTTTTTCTACAATTTTTGAACGGGACCATCCAGTTGGTTTTCCCCTTTACAATAACTTGTTTTTTTTTTTTTTTTTTCTTAACTGGCCACAATTCTATTCCCACAGGGGTCTTAAACCCTTGAAACGTCAAGCGATGCTGGCCGTTACAGTGTCTATGCATATATGTATGTATGTAAATATTTTTTTTATTAGTTTTACTTATCTGTTTGATTCAGAGATGGTTAGTGTCAAAACTGCTATTCATGACATAGTTTTCAACACTTTTTGACACGAGTTGACGGATTTTCAAAACCTGTGTTTTCGTCAAGAGACAGGGCATTTTGACAGCTAAAAAACTGAAAAATATCAAATTTTAGCTTCATTTACGTTCAGAACAGTTTCAATAGTTTCAACAGTTTGAAAATTTACCAGTATATTTGAGAATCTTGCTGACGAAACTATAAGAATATTTAGTTTCCTCTTATTCGTAATATCGCACGCACAGTTTTTAACACTTTCCTGCAGTTTTTGATACTTTTCGACAATATTTGATCCTTTTCAACAGTTTTTGACATTTTTCGACAGTTTTTGACGATAATTTAAAGTTTTTGACATATTGGTCGTGGTTCGGTCGAGAAAAATGATAAAAAATATCATGATATTTTTTATTACCTAACTTCACTTCGTTGTATTTTATGTCATGCCAGACAAAACAACCAAACTGAAAAAAGTAATTTTACACGTCAAACTTCCGTATAGCACCTTTATTTGAGCAACATCAATACGAATTTAACGCGATTTTTTATAAAATAACTAAAAATACCGCTCCTAAATAATATTAAAAATGTCACATTACAATCCAAAGCCAAATATTTGGTTTTTAAATACATATGTATTTATTTTGACAGCTAAAACTAAACAACTTGTAATTTTTTTTTTTTTTTTTTGACAAATGAGTGCGTTTTAAGGTAAAACGTGATAGAAAATATCATGATATTTTTTATCACTTTTGCCCGACTGAACACTAGGATTTTTGAGACAGACGAAAAATCAGATTTTTAGTGTTTTTCCCATCTCTGGATTTAATTATTCCAATATTTGACAGTGAGTTTAGGGATAGAGCATCGTAATATAACAGTACAATAATAGATGGCGTTGTTTTCTTAGTAAATGCAATTCTTGTTGTACTAAAACCTTTATGAGATTTTTGGTATGTGATACGATTTTTAATCTAATAAGAAAATAAAAAGATTTATTATGAAAACTTATTATCAAGAAAAATTTTCTATGCAAATAAAAGAAAAACAGGAAATCATGGCTTCTGTTAATGAGTTTAACCCTAACCGTAACTTGACAGTTATACTAATTGCTAATTCAAATTGCGGTTTTGCATGAAATTGTTAAAAGGCCATTAACGGTCGTTGTCAGGGATTTGGACTCGAGTTGTGATAGTTCACGAAATAGTCGATTAAATTCCCCATTCATCAAATTATAAAGGTATTCACTAACTAGAGAACTACCGTTATTAATTTTTAAAACTAGAGTGGTACCGTTATTAATTTTTTGAACACGTTTTTTCCTTTTTGTTCAAAAGAATCACTTAATCCTTATAGTTCTTCAATGTAACCATTGGCATCGGAAGTAGCATTCTGGCCTTGATGCTTGCCACAAGAGCCGAAAAAAGTTCGCAACTTATGCTAAAATCCAGCCCTCGCAGCTTTGTTAACATGAAATTTAATGCAATATCGGCGCTGACTAAATCTACCAACCTGTACAAAGCTTGTAATAATTTCATATTCATGATCACTTAGTTTTAGCAATCCGCCAATGTTTAAATCTACAAGAACCTTTTTGGATTGAATTTGTTACCATATCGAATCTTTCTAGAATCGAAAGTAAATTGCTCCAGCGTGCGTTGCAATCGCTTTTTCGAAAGCGATTTGTACATACTTTTCTAGATAATCATCGGTTTTAGTTGGGGATCTTTTGAATATTAACTCAAGTTTTCATGTTTTCTGTATGACCGGCCCAACCATTTCATTAGTGATGGTCGTCGTTTTAGGAATATTTTGGTATAGACTTTTATCGATACTAAAATAATCTACATCGTCGCCAACTATACTTGCCTCATTACAAACCGTTGTGTTTTGTTCTTCACTGTAAGCATTTTCAAATTGAGTAGATCCTGGATAAGTTATTGGCAACAGCTACAATTTTGCCCACTTTCTTCATGACGCTGGCACCGTCTGTCTTGATATAGACTATATCGTTTTCTAGATTAATGTAAAATAATGACAGTCTTTCTTTAAGCAGCGACACACATTTCTTAGCTGGCATAACCCAATCCCTGGTAACAAACCCAAATTCCAGAGTTTAATGTCAACATCATGTACAGCACTATGAATTTATGTTCATTTATTGACAATTTTTGACGACGTCCATTCATCAAATGATATATCGATAGTTTAAAATTACTGATGATTTGCATCAAAATCTTATTTTTAACAACACTTCTGTTATCTGTTCCGACATCTGATATCATTTTTCTAAAGGTTGTAACTCATTTTGGTATAATTATAAATCCATGAGCAATCAAGCCAGCCCGAAAATCAATAGAATTACAAATTACGTTAACAGATATTATCTTTAGCATCCGTCCGTATTTTTGTTTCAATTTCAATCCCGGGGTTTTTTTTTGTTGGGCCCCGGGATTTCGTAATTATAATCGACTCGAGAGCCTAGGATTTCAGGATCTCGGAATCCCGGTTTGGAAACACTAATGTGAATGTATATTTTCTGATGTTTGGGAAAATCACGTTAAGGTAATCCCGATTTTGCAAATTTATCAATAATTTCCTGTATGGAATATTATCAAAATTTGGGTTGGTTAAGACCAATAATAATTAATTATTTTTTGGAATTGACCGAGTTTTTATTTATTGGGTTAATTACTGATCTCTTTTTCCAAATGTATGATTCTACTTTAGTCGATGTTGAAACTTTTTTTTCCTCCTTAACTTAGTGAGGAATGAGCATCAACCAACGCCCAATGTACAGTAAGGTTCAATTTAGTAATAAACTTCGGGTATATTACGTTTAATTGGATTACATGTATTAAATGTATATTAAAAATCCAAAGGTACCGAAATAACCATAAACATATTGATCAAGTTGAATAAAACCATTTAACAAAGTCATATTGTTCAAAACACCTATAAACCAAATCAATGTACAGACTGATTTGCATCTGATCAGCAATCTTTCAATGTGCACAATTTTATGACCGCTATTTACAATACAATCGTAATTGTTTTATCAACAATTTTTATTGCTCACTACATTATTTCTTGGCAACAGTTTTGTTATTTTTATTTACAATAATTAATTCATAAACAATAATTCATTTTATTTTATCGATATAAACCAAAAAATAAAAATAAAAAATTAAAATGTTTTGAAATGTCTAACATTATTGTAATAAATGATGATGTCACTGTCAGTAGCATAAACATAATTTTATAAAAATTTGCAAATTTAAATTTGTAACACGCTATTATAGAAAATTGTCTGCATACGCATTTTACTATTATTCTGTGTATACACGTACATATAAGTACAGTACATGCAAAAATGCATTTTTTTAATGAGCTTTTGTTGTGCATATAAATGCAAAATGTACAAAATGAAAATCGGTATGAGACGTCCGAGTCAAAGCACTTTCAAATGGTTTTTATAAATGATAATTAAAAAATCATAAAATGTCACTTTGCATTTTGCTTTGGTCTCGCACGGCTGACATAAATTTATTATTCTGGCAAACCATAAATTATTTATGTGTATACGTACGAGGCGAAATAATTTATTAAATCGTTTTGCTTTTATTGTCGCGGTTTTTTTTTATGATCAATGATCATTTAATTAACTTTTTTTTTTGCTTTATAAAAAATGTCGTTTTGGTGAGGTGGGTGGTGGTGGTGGGTACAATTTACATTTAAACAAAAACAAATCTTATTTGGTGTACAGTAATTTGATTTGTGAATATGCTAAAGGTGGCAGTTTCATTAATTGATTTTATACAATTTAGGATAACAAAAGAGTAATATTGTTTTTTTTAATGGGGTACGTCCTTAAAAAGAAAGTCCAAATGACATTTTTGATTGATGATTCACGTAAATAATGTAAAGGTGTAATAGATTGTGTAATAGATGATTACGAGTAAAAACCAAGCGAGCAATGAATATTTGACACGTCTGAAAATTTAAAATTGTCTCGCTTGTATTTTCACACCTAATTAACTTTAAAATACGCGACTATATGAATTGGTTTATCGCAAACTAGGAATTCTATGTAAAAATTATTTATGTTCATTTTTTTGTACATTTGGAATACATTTTTGACATTTTGAGCTGATTATATCACGTAGTGTTTCCGCACGAAATATTTGTGCATTGAATTATTAGTATAATTTGGCGCTTATTGTATATACGCGTATGTTGAATTTTTCATTTGGACAATTTTACAACTGAAATTAGAGCAAAGAAAGTTCATCACTACAATATAATACAATTTCAGTCAATTATAAGAAATCACTCATCGCTGGATTTTCAAATAAGAATTCTAGATGAGGAAAAACAGGTAATTTTCGGAAAGGAATTATGCCGTCGAGTTATTTAAGTAGCTTAATAGTGTCTTCATTTGCAGGTGCAATATTTAAAATCAAAGATATTTGGAGAGCGATAAGGCTCATTTTTGGTTGAATGGCTACTAAACAAACAAAATTGCCGTATTTGGCATGAAGAAAATCGCAAGCTGTTATTGTGACGCCATTACATCCACAAAAAGTCACTGCTTGGTGTGCTTTATGGGCTGATTGAACTATTGATCCATATTTCTTCAAAAAATATGCCGGGCAGAACCTTACGGTCAATGGATACTGCTATAGCGTTATGGATCTGTGAATTGGTCTACGCCGCCAAGTCTACGCCGATAAACCAGAGTTGTTGGATGACTTTGAAGGCAACATTATTTGCATTATTGCTGATATATGGCGCCAGCTGCTCCAAAAAGTGATCAAAAATTGGACTTTATTCGAGCCAGCCGCGAAACTCGTTTGCCCGAAATTATATTTAAACACTATTATCTGGAGATCTACATTTACATAGTTATAAGGGCTATCTAAGCTATTCGACTGTATTGTTCAATTTATTGCTACCGTTTGTTTTATTAGTACCTATTCATTTCTTGAATATTCCCGCATAAATCCCAATTAAAATCCGACATCGTCGGACGAAATAAACGGACACGACCAATTCAACAAGCCAGAGAAACCCCCAAAGAAGCTGCATCAAGAGGTGATTTAGACACGAAAAATGAGATGGGCATAGGTTGGTCGATCACTTAAGTCTAATTGGACGTATAATGCGTATAATGCACCATCGAAAAGTGAGAATCAAAATTCTTGTAATAAGTGCGAGATGTTTCAAGGAGGAAAATTCGTGTCCTCCAAGATTTTGGCGATGTTTTAAATGCCATTGAATAGGACACGATAAAACGTTTTGTAGAATACAAAATAAATCGGTTGCAAACCTTAAATTGTATTCAACATCGTGTCAGCTGTTAAAAGTGATCCGCATATAGTTGAAGTAGAAATTAATTCGGTTCCAATCAAATTCGAAATAGATACAGGTGCTGATGCAACGGTGATGGAGTTATCAGTGTATAAAGAAAAATTTTCCAAAGTGCCACTTGAAACTGAAGAATCCAAGTATATATCCGTTACAGGTGAAAGTTTGGATACCATTGGAACAGTCGAAGTCGATGTGCGGTTCAGATCGAAAAATTATCGTTTAGATCTTGTAGTTATTAGGTTAGACAAGAAGTTTACTATACTTTGATGGGAATTGGTTAGACCAGCTTCTGCTAGGCTGGCGGATAAGTTTCGATGGCGTTTCTTTGGAGATGAAACAATTCGGAGTAAAAAATTATTTTTCTTTGGAGAGTGATTTTACGGATGGATTAAAACTTAGGTATCCTGTCGTGTTTTCAAATAATGTTGCCCCAATGTTGAAGTTCAAAGCAACAATAGTGTTAAAGGAAGGTGCAAAACCCATATTTTACAAACCTTATTTCATTCCTTTTGCAATACGTTTGAAGCTGGAGGAAGAGATTAAAATAATGGTCAGTAATGGAGTCTTGGTTCCGGTAAACCACAGTGATTGGGCCAGTTCAATTATTGTAGTTCTGAAGAAGGACAATTGATTCAGGATATGTGACGACTTTAAGGTCAGCGTGAATAGATGGGTGGATTTCGAGCATTATTCCTTAATAAACATCGAAGATGTCTTAGTGAGTTTATCAGGATGTAGCGTTTTTACTACACTAGACTTGACTGGAGCATATCAGCAGATTGAGGTGGCTGAAAATTCAAAAAAAAATTTTACCATTAATACGCACTGGGGAATTTCCTGCGCACGAACAATTTTTCAGAGTATAATGGACGAAGTTCTTCAGGGAGTACCAAATACAGCTTGTTATATCGACGACATCATCATAGCTGGGAAGAATCTGATGGAATGTAAAAATAATGTGGAGAAAGTATTCTGACGTCTAGCTAGATACAACATTCATGTGAATGAAGAAAATAAATGTTTTTTCTCGGACAGGAAGTAGAATATCTTAGTCATAATATCTGTGGTGAAGGAATATTACCAAGTCCAAGTAAGGTCGCTGCAATTAGGAATGCTTGGCAACCGCAAACTAGCGCCTTTATATACAAGTTACAGAAAATGATACGGAATTTACTTGGACGAAAGATTACGATGTGGTATTCAACCGTTGTAAGGATTTGTTATCAGGTGATAATGTGTTGTGTCATTATAATCAATCAAAACAATTGATTTTGGCATGTGATGCCAGTTCTTTTGGAATCGGGGCCGTACTGAGTCAAATGGAAAATGGGTTGGAGAAATCAGTAATATTTACATCTGCAAGTCTGTCGAAAGCTGAAAAAAATTACTCGTAGTTGCATAAGGAAGCCTTGGCTATCATTTTTGGAGTAAAAAAATTTCACAAATTTGTATACGACGTTCGTTTATTTTACTTACAGATTACCAACCGCTGATAGCTATATTCGATCCTAAGAAAGGCATTCCGGTTACTGCTGCACATCGTCTTCAAAGATGGGCCATTATACTATCCGGATATAACTACATCATAAAATACAAGAAAGGAAAAGATCATACTGTACCAGATGCATTATCGAGGCTTCCAGAGGAAGCAGAAGGCGGTGGAGACATATTCGTATATCTAATAAAAGCCTTTGCAGAAGAGAAAGTCGTTCCGTCAACTGGATGGAATTTTGACAAAGGTTTATTCAAATGTGCAAAATGGTTGGCCGGATTCCACCCATGATTCGAATCTAGCCCCATTTTTCGTCAGGCGGGCGGAACTTTCCACATAGAAAGCGGATGTTTAGTTTGGGGAGGCGAACGGAAATACCTACCTCAATGCATATAATGGTTCTTAAATTGCTATATCAAGAACATCCTGGCGTCGTCAGAATGAAGCTGCTACCACGATCAATATGTTGGTGGCCTAAAATTGATTACGAAATAGAGAGAACAGTGCGAGACTGTCAAGAGTGCCAACGGTTACAGAATCGGAATAAAGCTGAATTTGATGGGAAAGATGCTGGTTGATCTATTCCATTTTGCGGGCCGAAAGTTCTTTATAATCATCGATCATTTATGATAAAAAAAAACATTGTATATTAGTCAGAAGAAAAAGCGCCAAGGCGTGCAACAGAGGCAGCACGAATATGAGAATATCGAAAATTACAACGTGCACACGAATCTTTAGGTGAACGAGAATTATCTTTAACCCATTAGGCTACTGTAGTGCATTAGCTCAAAAACTCGCAACGTAGATGTCAGTTTTCTGAGAAACACTAATTCTTATTTACTCAAGAAACTACTACAGTTAGGCTTTCAGCAATATCGACTCTTACCATCACTCCGAATCACCACACTTTCAAATAGATCGAGTTACCACTCTTAGTTGTAACGCATTGAATGTGGAATGCCAATTCTGTTGTTCGCTTAATTTTTCCACGAATAAAATCTTTTGGCAACATCCTCAAAATTTGCTGTCATAAAGGTACAGTTCTATTGGAAGATGAAAGACAAGAAACTCGCAAGTTTCCTACAGAATTATAAGAACTATACTGAGAAATCAACAGTATCAATACTACCACCACTTCATAAGCAACATTCGCTCCTATAATAATGCTTTCAGTTTCGCTTCGATGGGGGCACAAATGTCTCAATGGCATACGTAATATTTTACCGGTTAGGTGAACTCGGCTGGCAACCGAACGTTCAACCGAGTTGTAATGCTTCAATGGAAGGTAGCAGAAACATCAGTAAGGGTGGACCAATTCAACCCCAGCTTCTCTAACAGTGGATAGTTCATTCATATTTCCAAGTTGAGGCCAACAATTTAAGCTTTATTCAAAGTAATGAAATTACGTTGCGTATATAGCAATACCAAGCGAGGATTAATGGATCACCTGAACGAAGTTCTTGAAGAGAAGACACTGCGTCGTTCGATAGAAAAACAGATTTATAGAGGGTCAACATTTAATTCGATCAATCTTTGGAGATCACACAGAGGAGGGTTTGCTGATGTTTATAAGAAAGTTATTTCTGAAGTCAATCGAACTAAATAGAGAGATATTGGACCTCATTTCAGGCGTCAAGAAATGTTATTATAGCGCCCATTTGCGGACGTTATTGACTTTCTAGTTGAATTTCTCAATCCGCAGTACCCATTTGTTAGACCCCCTCACTTAATAAAATAAAACTTAAACTCCAAAAACTTACTTTTGAATGAAACTCGGTTCAGAGTTCATCACGGGTAACAAGAATCTGTCTCTTCTGTGAGTGAAAGCAGTCTTTCATTTGTCAAATGCCGTCGATAGTTTGATGTGGTTCCTGCTTTTGCCATCACCATCAATAAAGCTTAGGACTAGCCTTTCGAATACGGTGGTATCCGTCTTACAGTATTTGCCCATGTGGGCAGTTGTATATTACCCACACGCAATACCAGGGGAATTCGGTCGAGTTACCTTATAAAACGAAAGGAATAATTATATCTGTGGTAATAAGTTGAAGTAGGTTATGTCGACTTAAGAGGAAAATGGATTTATGTATAAACACAAAAGTATAAGCTAGCAATTTAGAGTAGCTTATGTACATTTAATGATGGGAGAAATACTGATTTATAATTTTTTATAGTAGGTTATGTAGGCATAGGCCTACTATATTTTACTATATTTTATAGTAGCTTATGTCTATTTAAGCTACTATCACATAATGTATATAAAAATATCGCTATTTTACGTAGAAATAAGCTACTCCAATGTGTGCTGCGTATAACAATGCAACTATATAGGCTAGTTTATTTTTAGCATTTAGTGTTGCTGATACTTTTGTATTGTGAACATTGTGCTGAGTTATTACAATATTTATTATTAGTGTTATTAAGCAAAAAATCAAACAAAGTCAAGACATTGCTATCAATCAATTGTAAGTATTTTGTATGTTTTAAAAGAATTATGTAGTAATGGAATTATATAAATTATGTAGATAACAATTGTAAAAAAATGAATCATATTCGAGAAAACGTTGACAGTCCGAAAACTGAACAAGAAGAAGGTAACACGGTTACGTTCTTCCATTTCAGTTTAAAATAATGCTTATAACAAGTTGTTTGTATTTTAATGAGGGCAAGTAACAATTCTAAACAAGTTGAGGCTTGAGGTAACTGATTTGACTCAAAATTTGAATAATGTTAAAGTGAATCACGTAACATACGGTAAATTTGTATCATACCTATTTCAAGATTGTACACAAATAATTAATTTATATTTTCAGAACTTGTATTGCCAGGGTGCAGTGTTCTTCAATCATCAAGTAAACGTAATTATACTGTGTACTCCTAATATTTTTTGTCTAAATAAAACTAATTTTTATACTATTAGCGATGATGCCACATGAAGTGATGGATTATTCTTCAGAGGATAGCATTATTGATCCTCATTACATTCCAGAAAATAGGTCTGATAATACTGATGATGAAGACATAGTCAATTCCCGAAAACATATGATTGAAAATTTGGTGACAAATGGAACTGAAACACTACAGGAAACAAACATTACAGATGAATCTTCAGAGTATTCGACCAAAAAAGAATCACAAAAATTACGTAAAAGATAGCGAAACTTAGGATACGCATATACAACAGCTTCAGGAAAAAAATTGAAGAAAGAAAATTTAAGGAACTCGGACCTTGCAAAAAGAATTGCCAAAGTATTGACTCTGGTGTACTTAAAAAAATACACGACAGCTACAGGCAACTAGGAAGTTTCCATTTGAGAATGAATACATTACCAGCAAAACCTGAAACGAAAAATTCAGGTATAAAATATTTAAGAAAACGACACCTATGGATACAATTTGCATACTGAGACAATACGAGTCCCATTTTGCATAAAATGCTTTAAATGTGTTTTTGGTGAATCCGATCAGTTTATAAAAACTACGATTAAAAAAAATAGAATCGACATGTACTCGTACGAGTCTTCCAGATCAACGCGGACATGGTGCATCTAAAAATAAACTTTGTGGAGAAAAAATTGACGATATAAAAGATCATATTAACAGCTTCCCTGCTTATGAAAGCCATTATTCATGGAGCCATACTTCACTAAAATACCTGCAAGGTGATCACAATATATCACGAATGTATGACTTATATGCTAAAAAACACACAAACCCAGCTTCAATCTCAACTTATAGTAGGATATTCCATGAGATGAAATTAAAGTTCAAATCACCTAAGTTAGATGTTTGCAACAAATGCGAAACAATAAAAATAAAAATAAACTATGCAATCACTGAAGAGAATAGAACATTTCTACAGTCGGAACAGAGCATACATCATGCAGATGCAGAAGCTGCATACGAAAGTAAAAGGAGGGATAAGGCATTGGCGCAATTAGACAACACCGTTCAAGTGTTTGCTTTCGATTTGCAGCAATGCTTGGCCACCCCGCTTTTACGGACATCAGTGTCTTTTTATAAAAGACAACTGTGGACATTCAATTTGACAATTGCACAACATCAGAAGCATTTTGTTTTATGTGGCACGAAGTAATTGCTTCTCATGGTGGTAACGAAATTGCATCTGTTAAATTGTTAAATTTTATAGCGACTCATGCTCGGGTCAAAATAAAAATAGTTATGTGGCTGCAATGTTCCTTTTTTGCACTCAAGAGCTGCTAAATATTGAGTATATTGACCACAAATTTTTAGTTCCTGGTCACACTCATATGGAGTGTGACATTGATCACGCATTAATAGAAAAGCAAAAAAAAAAAGACTACAATGTGGTAAATGTTCCACCACCCCCGCGACTGGTTTAATTTTGTTCGCTCAATTAAGAAGAGTAAACCATTCCAGGTGATTGAAATGGATTCCAATTCCTTTAAGAATTCCGCGAAACTTTCAAAAGAAAAATTTATATGACGCAAAATTGATGATGGAGGTAATTAATTCAATTGGCGAGAAGTGAGGTGGCTTCGATTTACGAAGGAATTCGGCGTGATCCAATACAAAAACACATTGGATAATGCCGAACCCTTTAAAAAAACTAAATATCAAGCGACGGGGTCATGAATGTTACGTATTGTCGGAACTTCCGAATGCCTATAATGGACCCCAGCCAATAAATCCAGCAAAAAAAAAAAGATCTTTTAAATTTAATAGAATTGTTGATCCTGAAGTTCGACAATTTTATTATTCATTAAAAACAAATAATGATATACGCCTCACTGATCCTGATTTACCAGAAAGATAAAATAATGAAATTTGAAGTTTTTTTTTAATTATTATGATTAAAATTTTATTTTTTTGTTATTGATGAATAAAATATTTGAATAAAACCACTTATGTTGAAGTGCCATAACATTTTATGTTTATAATAAATACATTTTAGAATATGTTGCTATTTATTCCTAGTTATCTTACACCTTCAAATATGTTAAAGTAGCTTAAGTGTACATAAGTGTTTATATAATCCTGTAAGCATTTTTTTAAAGTAGCTTAAAAACTTTTTTAATCAAATTAGTCATGAATGCTTCTTTTAATGCTTTTAAAATATAGATATTCAGATGCAGGATACAACATTTACCATCTCTGAAAAAATGCATGGCTTAATTTGAAGTGGATCATAGAAAAATTTCCAAAACAAAACTTGTTTTTCCTCTCCTGAAAAATTACCAAACGTGACATAAGCTACTTCAACTTATTGTCACAGATATATTGGAATTTTTGAAGAACAAAACATTAGATTATGACCGCCTGCACTAAAGGGCTGACAAATACGTCATTAAAAGTTTTGGCCTAATCTCTTGAATCGCGATTTTACTCGTACGAGCAAAAATGATTCACTGATTTCTCCTAAATTACATCGTAAAACATATACCAGTCACCTAAAAAATGGGTGATAAATAATTCGGAATGTACTGTCATGAACAATTTTGTTTGCAAACGCCTTGTTCCTAATAAAAATTGCAAAACAGTATTTATTCTAGCGGATTTCCCAATAAGGCCGCGATTTAAACATTTTTGCAGTTTTTATTAGGAAATGCGTGTTTGCTAAAAAAATTATCAATGACATTATATTCGAAATCGGTGAATCATTTTTGCTCGTACGAATAAAATCGCGATTCATGTGAATAGTCCATTTATGTTTTCGAGAGAGATAGAGTTACACGTTACAATCATATTTAAAATCCAACGACAAACGAGGCAAAGGTATTGTCCCATTTAATGATTTTCCGTTTCGTTCTATATTTTTATTTATTTTTACTAATAAGAATGTTTTAAGTAAAATATGACCAATTAGCTCTACCATACAAATTTGATTCGAGTTGCAAGATTTCGTTGCTGAAAAGAAGCAATTTCAAACTTTCATGGCATATTCGATCGGAAAATTTAAATTCATATAACACCTAAAATCAACATTTAGGCTCTATCGGTTACAATGAAAAATGGACATTTACTGGGATTGTAGGAATGGGGGATGGAGTTTAGATGATGAAATTGGACAGTTACAATAGAAATGGGGTCCTAAAATGATTTTTAGATGATGTTCTAGAATATAGAGAATTTGGCTACGCCTTAACCGATTATATTCCGGGTCCCTGCATTAACAGTAGAAGTTTCACTTCTGCTTAGCATGCTCGTCACACAGTTTTTTTTCTATCTACATTTATTTATTTACACCAATAAAACCTAGTAAGTCAAGAAAATTATAAATTTTTTTTCGGTTTTTCGCCCACCCAAACCGTTCAACGATAAAAAATGATAATCTATACAAAAACATTTTTTCTACGATAGTGCAGTAACCTAAGCTTTCGTTGAGGATTTTTGATATTAAATTATATTTTTTAAGAAAAGGATGCTTTGCACAGATCGTATTGCAATTGCAATTTCATCGGACAATGATTTCTCAATAGGGCGATTTTTCAGTTTTTCTGTTTTTCCGCAAATGCGGCACTCTATGGGATAGACTTACAAATGTCAAACATTTACATGGAAAGTGCTGTGCTAGACGACTGTTTAAAACCATCAAATTAGCAATGGATTTCATTAATAATTTATGAATAGATAAGTATCTTTTATTAATAAAGTAATAAGTAATGTATTTTAAATTAAATATATGCCATGCTATTCCATTTGAGCGTAAATTTCATTATGGTTGCAGTAACAAAGCTGTTATAAGAGTAAAACCAAGTTTGAGGTAATGTAGACTAAACTTAATTTTATAGAATAATCAAAAGCTTAATTATTATAAACTTTTACATGTTGTTATAAACAATGGACAATTTAACCATCGAACAACCCAAAAAAAAATTAATTGCTACCGGTGCCAAAACGAGTCGGTCCAAAACACAATTAATCACCAGGTTTGTTGACAAAAAAAAACAAAGTTTAAGAAAATGACTACATTTATTTTAGGTTAAAGATATGGCAATCTGGAAATTTAAATCGGAAACTGTATGTTCCAAATGTTGTACCAGCAGTCGACATAAGCAGTTTCCCAGTGCAACCTTACATTCAATTAAAGACCGATTCGGATAGAAATCGCTTAAAGTGGATAAGTGTGTCCATTATATCAGAATGGTTTGCTGAGAGGAAAGCAAGTGCTGGCGATAAAAAGGGTCGCAATTTTTTTTTTTTTTTTGAATTTGTTAAAAACATAACGTATTTTGCACAAAAATAATAATATTTATTTTAAGGGTCTATGCAGTGCAGAAACCAAAAAATGCGTCAATTATGTTGTTCAGGTTCAGCTCAATTCTGAGTTTCGCCAAATTATAGTGCTGCTAAGTACTATTGAGTGCTTTGTAGTTTCTGGTAAATATAATTATGATTTTATATTCAGAAATATTAATTTTGTGTTTACTAAAAAATACATTGTAGGAAAGTAGTTTTTTAAGCTCCACATTGCAAATTCAAAAGTGGCATTGACCATCAGGAAGGAATTTACAAAACGTCTCCATTGATGAAATGCTGGGAAATGCGTCGATGGGTCAACCGATAGATCCAAGCTCGGGTATTTCTAATTACGCCATCAACTCGTTGATCAATTTTGAAATTCACACTCCTTTTTTGGCATCACGCAATATGAATTTTACACCTGTATGCCGTGATCATGATTATTGCCCAGAGTCTTTGCAGTTTTATCGGCTAAATGAAATTAATAAAATAACCGTAAAATAAATCAGACGTGTAGAGAGAAACACGAGAATTCATAATAAGTTGTGGTATCAAACCAGGTCTAGTAGAATTACCGCATCAATTTGCAATAAAATTATTACAACATCCAACTCGGCCAAATTTACGGACAATTTTTAAAAAAATTATGTTCGTGGCACTTTGATCTTTGCAAAGCCAATAAAATGGGGATTGTCTAACGAATCTGTCGCCAAGAAAAAATATTGCGTGGCCTGTAACACAAAATCAATGAGTGTGGAATATTTATAGACTGTACATTAAATTTTATAGCCGCTACACCAGGTGGGATCAATCCAGAAATAGAAAAGGTTTACCGACTGATGCTGCTTACATAACTAAAAACGGTCTTCCAAAGTCTCACGCTTACTATTATCAGGTGCAGTTACAAATGCACGTAACTGGAATATCTAAGTGTGATTTTGTGGTATGGACTCCACTGTCCCTTTACATCGAGCGCGTAGAGTATAACAAAGATTTTACAGATATTATGATAAGTTAGTTATCAACCTATTATAAAAAAGTTTTCTGTGATAGTTATTATAAGTTTAGAAATTAATTAACATTAGAAACCATACTAAATACGATGTTCCTATCGACCTGTGTTATGTTCACTTTCATTTTTTTAAGCTTTTATTATTAACGGTTATTTTCGTGATGTAGATTGAATTTATTTATTTTTTGTGAATTAATCAAAATGCAATTTTTAATTTTTGAAAGAAATATTTTTTAATTTCCTTTGAAAATTACACAACATAAAGCAATTATAAATAAATTTATTAGCATGCCTCCAAATATGTGTGGGTATGGTATCGGAAATAATTCTATTTATTTTAGCTCGTTCAATTACCCGCTCAACTAAAATTCGCCTGTTGGCAACGTATCTGGTATCCATTGTCTCTTCCTCAGAAAGTTGATTTTTAGTGTTCAAAAATCAACTTTCCCCAACCAACCCAACATTTAAATTTTCTAATATGTCAGATATATCAAATCCGCGGTCTGCTAAAATATAATCATTAGGTTTCAACTGGTTTAAAAATCCTGATTCTAAAACTATTTCACGATCGCTGATTGCTCCGCCATAAGCTTCCGAGAGGAACGTTCCCAAACCATTTTCATCAATGGCTATTAAAATCTTGAACGTGGAAGTATTCTTATAATGAGAAAATGTAAGTTGCTGATAGATCGGGTTCTGAGACCTTTGTACAAATATCTCAGTGCAGTCGATTATCGCTCTATATGTTTTATCCGAAGATAGACCGTGCTTCCAAAAATCGATTCTTTTAAACGTAACGTAAACTAAGTCGTTCATGTAAACAAAGCACTTTGAAACTTTCGTTGGGCTTATCTCGAAATGTTTTGCAATGGTTTTGAAATCAAAATTCATTCTGTATTTAACTAATAATAATAAAATGTGATCAGCAGCAGGCAAGTAATTTAATAAAACCATTTCATTAAATCTTGTAATTAAATCTAAAAAGAATAAAAATCTTTTTCTGTCAAGACCACTATACTGTAAAAGTTCCTCATCCGTTAATGTGAAATAGAAAAGTTTTGATGTTTCCGTCTGCGTAAACATACTAACAGTTGATTTTAAAACTGGTTTAATCTGAAAGATCGACAACGATCGAGCTACAGACTCTAATCTGACTACAGTCATTTTCGACAATGGTGGAATAAATTCTGGGAGTTTTTCAATTGACATAGAGCTGGTAGTGGCTTCTGATGGTGGTCCAGCAACTATGAGTCCTAACAGTTCAATTGTTGAAGAGGTGGAGGTTGCTTCTGACGTTGGTACGGTCATTGTAGGGTGTTTCATAATTAAACGACGACTTATTGGTTCTGTCTCGTGCCTACGCTTGGGAATATTTTTTGAAGGTACTGCGTCCACTTCTAGTAAATAAGGCCACCCTGTATTGTGCAACATACATTGATATAATAATTTATAATATTAATGATGTTTTTATTATTTGGTCTATATTTGTTAAACTGATAATGAGTATCACAAAAATGTTTACTACACACCGAAGCAAATCGTGACACTTTCTTCCCTATTCTAAAAATAACAATCCACTGATTTCTTAATAAATGGTTATTCGCTGGAAATCGTTTCCTATGACTGCTTTCGATTTGCAGTTTGATACACAGTAATAGTTCACCATTGTTCACAAATAGTATATATTTTAAAGGTAAATTATTTTTTATTTGCTAAAGTGACGTTTTGGTATTGTTTATCCCTAACTCACACCTGGTGGCGATCGGTTGAAATAAATGAAAAATCGCCCTATTGCCACAGGATTTTTGATGAAAACACAAATGTTTCAATTATACTGTGAATGTTTCAGTTACTTTTGTTAATCCGTAGAAGTTTGTTATTTTTTATGTTGCTAATTAATTATAAATCTTACTGGACTATTGTTTCGTAGCAAAAATAGCGTATATAACCAGAGCCTTCTAGAATATAGAGCCATAATCATTATGACGTACTTTTTAGAAGCTTTGTTAGTGGTATAACTTTTCACTGATTTGATTTCCTTAGGAATCCATAGTAAAAATGGTGTTTTTTAGCTGCAAGTATTTCAGTGGAAAAAGCAAAAATATTATAAAATATTTATATAAAAGTTTTCCATATATCTTTAACAACAATATGCAGAAATATTAAAATTAAATTATTTCTAAAATATATTTTTCGAACTTTCATTTTGAAAAATACATCAAAATTGGCTCTGACGAATTAACACAAACAACACAATTACAATTTTTGAACTTGAAATTTCCCCAGGTGGTAATTTTTGGTATGATTTTACCAACTTTTTACGGCCATCATTGCCATCTACTTAATGTATATTGACTTAATGGCCAAACGAATTGTAGTAAGCTTTGGTAATTTTGGTTCAAATAAATCAATTATTACAACAAAATGAAAGCGATTTACTTAAACGACATTCATATATGATGAAATTCAAACATTTATGAAAATATTTTAGAAGTCATAACTAAGAATTTATAACGTTTTCATTTAAAAATTTGTCTTTTGTTTTATGTGTTTTACAATGAAAAATTTTGTTTTTTCCTCCTTTCTAATTCCCTTTTAAAAGCTTCGTTTTTTTGGCTATGGCTTTGTTTAATCTAGGTTGCTTTGGTATAACTCGTGTGAAAACGTTTAATTGCAATACTCAAGTGATTGCAGCCGCTGTCACTCATGTTACAAATTTCACTTTCATATTGCAATGACTCGTTTTCTTCACCTGTTATACAATATACTAAACTGTATTTTATTCAGTGTACCGTCCTTTTGGAAATCACGTCGACTTAAACAAACAATACCCCGAAATGACAAGATACTCGCACATTATGATTTATTTATTTTCCCAAGAATTTTCCCTTCAAGAATTTTATGTCGCCAAGATCTGCGCACAAAAATTCATAATTCGTCTATCGATTGTCGCAATCTTATATTTTATACAATCATTGTCAAGTACTTACATATCAAAGCTATCCAAATTTGTTTGTATTATTTTCACATTTCCGTTTCATTTCTATCAATTTACCCTCATAATTTGTAAAGGGCATAGCGCGAATTATATTCTATGTACAGTCGTGATGACAACGTTAAATAAATGATTTTAATTAACTTTTTATTTACTGAAATATAATTAATTTATATTTTTGGTTTAACAATATTCTTCAATGCTCTTAATTTGAAGGATAGTTGAACCGATTCGTTTATATTTTAGTGTTAGTAGATAAGAATCGCAGTTTATGATGAGAAAATAATAAGCATCAATACAAATAAATACTACGCTTATTTATGATAAATTTGTTATTCAGGGACAACGTATTAAGATCCAAATGTAAATTATTATTCTTAATTTGTCAATAAAACGACCCAATCCAATTCGTACATAGATGGGTAATTTATTCCGTGGAGGATATGGGACGTAACTCGCGCGGGATGATATTTACATCAAAAACCCAAATGACGGTAGGTCTACCCAAAAGATACCGAATTTTTCTTATCTTTAAGTTTTTATTTAGGGTTTGACTTTTACAAAAAAAAAAAAAAAAAAAAGTACCGATTTAGCTTAAAATGAGATTAAACGGAGGGAGACATTTCAACGGTTCGATGACGTGACAATTCGAACTTAAGAATAGATTTTCTTTAAATTAAAGATGAATATTGCAGTGAGATTTCAGTGAATTACCAAAAACAAACTTTAATTATTTTAAAATAAATGGTAGTATGTACCAAGCATCACGGGTGATGAAGCACAATTTTGTCTCAACGGCAATGTCAATAAGCAAAACACTATAGTTACGGGGAACCTAAAACTCTCAAATTATTAACGAGAAAGTCCAAGTCGACAAAAAGGGCTGCTGTATGGGGTGAGATTTGCTCGGAACGAATCAATGGATTGTACCTTTTTTGAAGACAATGCAATGGAGAGCTTTACTGACAATGGCGATGAAGTAGGCACACTTGGTGTGTGAGGCTATTACATTCAATAGGATCGTGCCACCTGCCAAATGTTTGGCATGTCAAATGTTTCGTGGACGTGTCAAAGCGACATTTGGCAATATCGAAGATCGCCCGATTTGACAACAGCAGATTATTTTTTGTGCGGCTTGAAAAACCAGGTATTCAGCAATCGTCCACATTCTATTGGCGATTTGAAAACCAACATTCGGCAAGAAACTGCCAACGTTTCGACCGAAACCCTGCACCATGGCATAAAAGGTGCTAAAGGTTTACCGAGTATATTGCGTTGATTCATAAATAATTGCCGATTTTGGACTTCAACTTTATTTCACCATAGAAATTACAAATTCGAAAACTAATTAATAATATAATCACCAACTTGATGCCATCCGGCAACTTGTCAATCCCCTTCGCGTAGTATGTTCGTAGTATGTAGAACATATACTTCTGCTGTAACTGTTTCATTGGAATTCATAGTTCAAAGAGAATAATATTGAGGCGATCCCACCATATAGACAATAAAAGTTTCCAGCCGTGAACACTAGTTCAAGTGACGGGGGTGTATCATTGTCCAGCCACTGTCTTTTCCTGACCACATTTTTATATGTTATCCACTATTCATCCCCAGTAACAATATTGGCCAACAAAGGCTGATTTCTTTGTCGTGAGAGATTAATAACGGCAATTGACATTCTGTTCACCTTGTGGATTTCAGTGAAAGTGTGTGGTAAATTTCTTTTCTTGGTCTTGGTGCATGTTGAACCAATATCACCGGAACGGAATTTAGTAAACCAATTTCTCACTGTTCTTTCACTTATTACCGTGCAATACCTTAAACACTGCATATTTTTTCAACTATTGCCCTAGTGTTGTTTCCAAGCTTAAACTCCCACAATATTATATGTCAATGTAAAATGCACTTTGGAATTTTCCATTTGTACCACTTATATATTTTACGAAAATACTAAATCAAAAATGACCCATACCTCCTCCTTACAAACAAATCAATTACCTCACTAGGAAAATTATAGCGTTGAGTGCGCAAATCATCAAATTTTATTTTCAAAATCAGTACTCCGTTCGAGAAACGTTATGCGCATTACGTGATGTTTATCCTCGCCACAGCAGTCCTGCCGAGTCAACTATTCGACATTTGTTGGCCAAATTCAAGTCAACTGGTTCGATAATAATCAGTTCACTTCGGTACGTCATCGATACGCCAGGACTGCTTAAATCATCGCTGCCGTGCGTGAGAGTATACCGGGAAACCTGAGACAGTCAACTTGGCGAATTTTAGATGGAGGTTTCTATATTTATGTTAGAAAAAAATTGAATCTAAAAATTTTATATAGTAATGTGAATAATTCCCAAATTGATGTTGTGTTCATAGAAATTAGTAATCAATATAACAAAATAGAATTTATCAATGATCTTGAAATTATCTTGGATGATATTATAGGCGCATTTTATTTGACCATTAACAACAACAATGCAATGAATCCAATACCATTTTGGTATTCGTGAATACCCGCTGTCCAATTCAAAATCCAATAATGTTTTTTAATTATTGTGTTTAGCACCAGACTCATGGAATCTTCGCTAAATTTTACTTTTAAAGTTCTAAAGGTTGTCGATACTGTCATGTACATTCAATTAATTTTGACATAAAAAAAACTGTTGTTTGGTGATTGTGATTTTTTATTTTTCGTGCCAGTGTCTAAAACGTAAATTACAAAATAATTGTTGTATATGAAAAATGTGACTCCAAAATTTTGCCGAGATTTTTTTTTTCGAAATTCAGCAGGGACACGATTTCGAAATTAATAGCAATTTGAATTTGGTCAAATAAAATGCGCCTTATGACTAATTTCAGTGAAGTAATAATTGTTGGGGCCTTTTATTGTAATTGGCTTAGTAGTAAACCAAAGGTCAAAAAATTGAAATCATTAATGCCTTTTTTTTGTCTTAACTTAATTTCAAAAGAGGCCACTAATTTCATGGGCAAAGCTACCTTAATTCATTTTGCGCTTGCTAATCACCCTGCCAATTTTGGTACTTTCACGCAAATCTCGGTCACCGGAATTGCAACTACTCACGATTTGATTTATGGTTCCTATTCCTTTTATACTAATTATAGGGTAAACACGCAATTTAATTTTGTAAGAAACTTTCGTAATATTTACAGGGATGTTTTATTTATGGCTGCCAGCTCTCTAGACTGAGGAATAGCCTTTATTCGTTATGCGATGTAAATGAGCAACTATCAATTTTTAATGCTTTTATTGGATTTACTTAACATTTTTGCAACGCTTCGAAAGTATTTTTTAGTGAAACCTCCATTAAATGAGATTAAGTTTGGTAATGAAATTCTCAGAGAACGAGAACTGGAAACGAAATAAAACTGAACTCAATCGGTCAGAATATATAGTTACACCTATTCCTAAAACACCTGCCCCAGTTACTGTGAACGATTTTCGCCCAATTGGCATTTTACCTGTGTTATCCAAGCTGTTTGGAAAAATTATTCAACAAATCATAGCACTACTACAGCATTTTTAAAAGTTGTGGACGATATTACTACTAATATAGAAGATGGTAAATTTGGTTTTCTAGTTCTTTTAGATTTTTCTAAGGCGTTTGATAAAGTTAACTATTCAACCTTAATGATGAAGCTATGTATAGAGTATAACTTTTCTAAGTGCGCTTGTCAATTAGTCTTTTCTTATTTACATTTAAGACAGCAAGCAGTAAAGTATTATGAAAATTTTAGTAAAACTATTTGTATTACTTCTGGAGTTCCTCAATGTTCGATTTTGGGGCCAATATTGTTCTCTCTTTAAATAAATAAAATACTATAAGCAAGGTCGTTCAAAAAACGAATAATACTTACGTAATCTGAATATTACCTTATCAAAAGTACTTGATTGGTCAACCGTAAATAAACTCCAGATTAACCCCAGTAAATCTCAAGCTATTATTCTTTTGAATATAAAGCAAGAAATTATAGCGTCTATTCATCTGGTAATTGATAATCAAAGGATCGATTTCTATGACCAAGTCAAAAGCTTGGGTTTGTTCATAGATAATAAATTGAACTGATCTGTACATGTAAAGAATCTGTGCAGTAAAATATACGGGATTTTAAGTAATCTTTGGAGCACAGCAATATTTATTCCAAATAATGTAAAACATCGTATTATTCGAACTCTAGTGGGTCCTTTAATATCATACTGTGCCCAAATATATGTGAACTGTTCCAAAAAATCCTTAAAACCGGTAAATGTTATTTTCAATGCGTGTGAGTGGTACATATTTTTGAAACGTATTGCTCAACCTATTAGGTACTGCTTTGTCGAAACAAATATTTAACATGACTTTGAATAAATATCTAGAATTATCAGCATTATGTTTCATTTTTAGCTTGATTCAGAAGCGAATTCCTTGTTATCTATATGAAAACCTTAATTTCAGTAAATCGGGGCGCACATTAAATTTGAATCTGCCTAAGTCATGTAAGTCTAAACCGAGCCATCGATCTTTCTTTGCCCATAGAGCTAAACTATGGGATAATGTTCATCCAACTGCTAAAGCTGCGACTAGTTTGCGTAACTTTTAAAAACTGTATGATGAAATCGTAACATGAGATGAGTTATGCTGTCAACCGACCGCTATAGTGCCAATAAAAGGTGATAAAAAAAAATTGTCTTTACTCTTTAATTGACTTTAAATAAAATGTGAAATTTCAAATCGATCGTCCAAGCCATTTTCTTGTAAAAAATTCCGAAAAAATACATTCATTTTCGTTACTCAACACTGTGTAACTACTGTGTTAATACCCTGTTAAAGTTAGCCGAAAGTTTCCAGCCGAAAGTAAAAAGTCGATAATGCAGATTATGTTATTAACATTTCAGCCGAAAATAAACCATTTGGTGGCTGACGCCAAAATTAAATAGGATACATGGATTGCAATAAAAACTTTTGTAAATAGCCTTACGTAGAAAAATTTGTTTAACCTAGTCGTGAAAAATATCGAAAAATCAGAAGGATACACCAACTTGGAATAAAATCAGCCTCTTAAGTGTACAACTGAAGTTGAATCGTGTTGTATGTGATTTGTCAATAGCTATCGCAGGAAAAAATTCAGTTCAAGTTTCCTGTGGGAAATCTCGGAAAATTCGATTTTCCAAAAATCATTAGAAAATTTGTATAAAATCAGCCTCTAAAGTGTTATGTCTGGAGATGGATTGCATTGATGTGATTTGTCAATAGCTATCCCTGGAAAAAAATTCAGTACAAGTTTCCCGCGGGAAATCTCGGAAAATTCGATTTTCCAAAAATCATTAGACAATTTGTATAAAATCAGCCTCTAAAGTGTTCCTAGCTATCGCAGGAAAAAATTCAGTTCAAGTTTCCAGTGGGAAAACTCAGAAAATTCGATTTTACCAAAAACATTAGAAAATTTGTATAAAATCAGCCTCTAGATTGTTATGTCTGGAAATGAATTTGCATTAATGTGACTTGTCAATAGCTATTGCAGGAAAAAGATTCAGTTCAAGTTTCCCGTGGGAAATCACGGAAAATTCAAAAAAGTTTCCAGCCGAAAGTAAGAAATGGATGAATATATTTAGCCTCTAGAGTGTTATCTCTGGAGATGGATTGCATTGATGTGATTTGTCAATAGCTATCGCAGGAAAAAAATTCAGTACAAGTTTCCCGTGGGAAATCTCGGAAAATTCGATTTTCCAAAAATCATTAGAAAATTTGTATAAAATCAGCCTCTAGAGTGTTATCTCTGGAGATGGATTGCATTGATGTGACTTGTCAATAGCTATCGCAGGAAAAAGATTCAGTTCAAGTTTCACGTGGGAAATATCGGAAAATTCGATTTTACCAAAAACATTAGAAAATTTGTATAAAATCGGCCTCTAGAGTGTTATGTCTGGAAATGGATTAGCATTAATGTGATTTGCCAATAGCTATCGCAGGAAAAAAATTCAGTACAAGTTTCACGTGGGAAATCTCGGAAAATTCGATTTTACCAAAAACATTAGAAAATTTTTATAAAATCAGCCTCTAGAGTGTTATGTCTGGAGATGGATTGCATTGATGTGATTTGTCAATAGCTATCGCAGGAAAAAGATTCAGTTCAAGTATCCCGTGGGAAATCTCGGAATATTCAAAAAAGTTTCCAGCCGAAAGTAAGAAATGGATGAATAAAATTAGCCTCTAGAGTGTTATCTCTGGAGATGGATTGCATTGATGTGACTTGTCAATAGCTATCGCAGGAAAAAAATTCAGTTCAAGTTTCACATGAGAAATCTCTGAAAATTCGGTTTTCCAAAAATCATTAGAAAATTTGTATAAAATCAGCCTCTAGAGTGTACAACTGAAGTTTAATCGTGTTTTATGTGATTTGTCAATAGCTATCGCAGGAAAAAAATTCAGTTCAAGTTTCCTGTGGGAAATCTCGGAAAATTCGATTTTCCAAAAATTATTAGAAAATTTGTATAAAATCAGCCGCTAGAGTTTTATGTCTGGAGTTGTATTGCATTGATGTTATTTGTCAATAACTATCGCAGGAAAAAAATTCAGTTCAAGTTTCACGTGGGAAATCTCGGAAAATTCGATTTTACCAAAAACATTAGAAAATTTGTATAAAATCAGCCTCTAGAGTGTAATCTCTGGTGATGGATTGCATTGATGTGACTTGTCAATAGCTATCGCAGGAAAAAAATTTAGCTCAAGTTTCACGTGGGAAATCTCTGAAAATTCGATTTTCCAAAAATCATTAGAAAATTTGTATAAAATCAGCCTCTAGAGTGTTATGTCTGGAGATGGATTGCATTGATGTGATTTGTCAATAGCTACCGCGGGAAAAAAATTCAGTTCAAGTTTCCCGTGGGAAATCTCGGAAAATTCAATTTTACCAAAAACATTAGAAAATTTGTATAAAATCAGCCTCTAGAGTTTTATGTCTGGAGATGGATTTGCATTAATGTGACTTGTCAATAGCTATCGCAGGAAAAAATTTCAGTTCAAGTTTCCTGTGGGAAATCTCGGAAAATTCGGAGAAATGGATGAATAAAATCAGCCTCTAGAGTGTTATCTCTGGAGATGGATTGCATTGATGTGACTTGTCAATAGCTATCGCAGGAAAAAAATTCAGTTCAAGTTTCCTGTGGAAAATCTCGGCAAATTCGGAGAAATAGATGAATAAAATCAGCCTCTAGAGTGTTATTTCTGGAGATGGATTGCATTGATGTGACTTGTCAATAGCTATCGCAGGAAAAAAATTCAGTTCAATTTTCCCGTGGGAAATCTCGAAATTACACAATCTGCATTACCATTTCTTCACTTTCGGCTGGACTAACACATCCTGTATTATCGACTTATCACTTTCGGCCGGCAACTTTCCGTTAACTTTAACAGTATTGTGTTAATCCTATTGAATTTCTGGAAGGAAATTACATATAAATAAAAAATTAGATCATTCAGTCAAATAACCCTCTTTGTGGCTTGGGCCATACGAGATAGATAGAATAGTATCTCCCGAAAATTCTGCTATTAAAATTGGTAAATCGTCAAATATTGTTCAAAACAATAGATTGAAAATTTATCGTTATAATTGATGATTTAAACGAGATATTATAAGTAAATAATATTTTATAAATTTTGAAATAAAAATTAATCGAAAGATTTTACTTAGGATAACTTTCAATTTAAGCAGGGAGCGTAGCAAACAACATTTGTAATTAAGATCAAAAATTCCTGGATAAAAATCAAATTAGTGAAAGGTCGTAAACAGTCAATTTGTTTTTGTATTATAAATAAAATTAAATTCTATTGTGTACCTCAAATGACAAAGATCTTAAATAAAATAATTAAAAACCTAAATAAATTAATTATAAATTAAATAATAAGTCCTTAAAACTTATTTAAAACGGTTTTAAATTAAAAGTCAAGCCTTAAATCGTTCGGCACATAACACATTGAAGTATATCTAAAAAGCTTGTCACCCCCTTTACTTGAATAGACAACTAATAGTGAAAATATGAAAAATTAAAATGTTTTGACGTCATGTACAAAAATATTTGTATAGTTCACCTAATTTTCCGCCCCTCGTGTCATATATACAACACATATGTACATATGTACACATTTTATTTTAGATCAGAACAATTTAATTTTTTATTAAAAATGAAAAATTAAAAAGATAAAAATAAAATTCCATGTCAAAAGTATGAAAAATTTAAAATACTGCGAAAAACATGAAAAAAAAGTGAGAATCTAAAACAATAATTTGGACACAAAGTTGATGACAGATTTTATTTTTGTGCTGTCAATAAATTTTAATTAAATTTTTTTTGCCACTTATCCATTTATAAAATAGACAAAACCATAACAGACAAGCATCTAAATTTGAAATGTTCAATAAAACTTTTCATGTCAATTATTTATGTTATTTTGTACATAAATAACTGTACGTAGACTATTGTTATTCACATTGTTTATTGTGACGTGCTGTCAATAAACAATATTTTTATACGTTCATTATTTATAATACATATGAAAAGATTTATTGATTACAAGCATATAAAACTTTGGTTTTTGTAATCGACTCGTCTGAGAAAAGTTTACGACTATGCGTCCTTGTACATATCACATTCAAGTCATCAGGCAATATACATTTTATTGCGGTAGGCTCGTATAAATACACGCACATGATACGGCGATTGTATAATTGTCGACTCGCTAATAAAACCGCTTACCATTTCAACGAGTGGGAGCTACATATTTAATTTGGACTAGAAAATTATCGTAATCACAATCCAATGTTAACTATTATTGTAGTTTCATTTAATTTTTTTTGTTTTTTTTTTGGTATTTAGTTCACATTAAAAACGTTTAATGACGACGAACAAAATATAAATTTGCAATGAACTGAGTTTACGACTATTACAACTGTTGGCTGTTTTTTTTTTTTTTTTGTAAAATTTATTTGCTTATATCAACCTTCGAGATATTAATCTCGCTAGTTTTGGAAATTTATTTTTTGCACAACAAAGTTGCTCGTTAACGGTTTTTATTCACACAAACAACAATAACCTGAATATGAAATATATTTTTAACGAGTGTAATATATGGAATGAAATTATCAATGAATGTGTCGCACAGTAACGAAAAAATGCTGGCAACAGTTCAAAAATAGTCGAGTGGACTTATTTAAATAAATTCAGGTGATGTCAAATTATGAGCGTGACTAATGATTTTCGTTTTGTCTAAATAATTCGTACGTACGTGAAAAAAACATATACGCATTCATTAATAATTGGAATCAGTTGTTTTCTGTTTAAAGTAGCCCTCACTGCGGTCTCGTTCATGGCCGCTTCATTGGTGACAGGTGTGGTAATATAAAAATATATTATTTAACTTTTGATCCGTTGACTAAAAGTAATATTAGTCAATTTGCTACGCTTCGATTTACTGATAGAATCCTGATTATACCAGTTTGACGACAAACTTCAGAAAGTTACTTGTCAGGATTCATTTAATCATAAATGAAAATATTGTTTCAATTTTACGATTCGACTGCAAATTGTTTCATTTAACTTGATTTGTTCGCTCAATACTGCGTATCTGACCTCCGCTTCAAACTCATGCCAAAAGTCTCAATTCATCTGGGATGCTCCGTACAATCCAGATTTCTGTTTATGAGGCTGTTGGTTTTATAATCAACCTCTGTATTAAGCAGCTGGGCCTTCCGAGCGAAAATTCCTTTATTTTTTCCTTGTATTTCGGTAAGGAGTCACCTCTGGTCTTATGGTCGCATTAACTTTTCGCGTTACCTACTTTTATTTACAATACTCCCGCCGAATTCGCTTAGAGCAATGAACTATACACCGTTTGAAAGGTAAGGAATATGGGGACACTATTGAAAAGTTTTGGAAAATGCGGACAAAGACGGACATATGAAAATAACGAACGATTTTCATGCTTTACCCGCATAAAACATACAATATTTCACGAAAGACTCAACATAACAAGCAAATATTTTTTGGAAATATCTAGTGTTGCCTGATAATACATAAAAAATTTGTCAAAAAACTAAGAAACCCTTATTTTCAAAAAAAAAAAAATCATAAAATTTTAAATTAGAAAGTTACAAAAGAAGGAGGCCGAGGAAGGTTGCGTGCAACTAAAAACAACAAAACAAACACCGACACCATTGGGTAAAAGCACAACGGCAAGGAAATAAAAAAATATACGAATGGGTGACCAAGGAACTTGAGAAGAATACCATTGGCAGTGAATTTGGTGACGCTTGCAATGTTTGCGACCGTCACGGAGAAATTGCTACCACTGCTCTCTGACGCATTCCTAATCACCAAACAACGGAAACTACACGAGATGCTCATCCTGCTCACTGCCAAACTTATTTAACCTAGATACTCGACCCGGGAAGAATAACAAACACATCTTGACCAGACGACTTAAACTTCTACTTTGTTTAAAGTGTTTTTTTTTCAAAATAAAATAATAATTTTATTAAAATGTTGTCATATTTAAAAACAGTAAGTACAAATTTAAAAAAATAATAGTAATTTGTGAGAGAGGATGACTCTGGAAGAGTTTGAGCGGACAAAACGTGTTATTTGAGGATGTGATGAATCAGTTGATGAAGAAGACACCAGTTCTGGATGGAAGTACATCAATGATATCTACATCACCAAAAAGATCGATATGCTCCCATCAGAGCGGAGGATTAACTAACAAAAGACAAAAAATTGCTCCACGGAGCAGATACCTTTACGAACATTCTTTGTACTATCGGAATTAGAGGAAAAAGAACAAATAGCCAGCGCCTACCGAAGGAAACGGTTAAAAAAATGAAAGTGTCACCGATAATTGTGCCCAATATCGACACAAAAAGCTAAGTAGTTTGCTGGAAAAGAATCCAAAATAGTGACCTATGTATGATAACGTGGATACCCAAAAAAAAAATGTTCGAATTTCTAAAAGAAAACAATGTCGCAGCTCATACATACACAAGAGACGACGAAAAAACAACAAATATAGTGATGAGAGGAGTGCAACACACCTTCCATGATACCAAGATAGAATAGGAAATTAAAGAAAGTTACGGCATAACAGCAGTGATCAAAAATATGGTTAGTAAAAAAGGGATAAAAATGAATTGCCATATAGTGTCAGTAAATAATAAAGAACATGTTGAAGTGCTACGCAACATAAAGTACATGTGTTATCACAAAATCTCATGGGAGGCGCTACGGAAAACATCCGTAGTTCAGTGCAAGAGATGTCAACGAATTGGGCATGTGGCAAAGAACTGTGCATAAACCGGGGTGTTGTCAAAGAACCGATCAAGAAACAGAACCTTTCTGTGTAAATAGAGGCTGCGATGAATTCCTAAAAATTAAAAGCAAAATGGAACCTACTCGTAAAGAAAAAGAAGAAGAGCGAACTAAAAAACACAAACAGAACCTATTTGCAATAAAATCGGCACAACGTGGAGTATCTCAAAATATAAAATTTGCCGACCTGCTCCGTACTAGCACATCAAGAACTTCCGGAGAACCAGGGCAGAAGTACCATCGGAAGCAGAAAAGGTGAATAAAAATAATATAATTATACCAAATTTATAAATAACGAGAGTCATGAGCTATTCGGGTGTTATTTAAGAATTTTGTTTAAGAGAGTTAACAATTTTCTGCCACAATACAGAAAATTACAAACATTGCAAGACAGACAGGCAGCATATATTTCATTCGTTTTTTCAATATGTCAGGGTTAAAAAGACTAAAAATGTAAACGTTAGACTGCTGCTCTCTGAAGCAAAAACAACCGGATCTTTTCCTACTACAGGAAACAAACCTTCAAGATAGAGGGACAAATTCGTAGTAAATAACTACAAAATATTCAGACACAGTAAAACGAATAGATCAAAAGGAACTGCAATTTTAGTAAAGGATAACTTTAAAACACAGCGGCTAGTATTACCTAACATGACTTACATATTAAATTAACTACTCAGCAATAACTATCACAAGAACAAACCTCGAAAAAATTCTAATCGTTTCCATCTAAATCCCAAATGGTACTAACTTTATAAACCTAAACCATGACCTAGACATATTTAACAATCAAAGCGACAATTTTGTAATGACAATAATAAGAGGAGACTTAGGGATAGAGTACACAATATAACAGGTAACACTCTCCAAAATTGGCTCACTTCCTTATCCCACAACTTTGTACAAATAGTACACAAAAAAGCAACATTTCCCCCATCAGGATCAGTCATCGACTTCTACCTAGTTACAAACAACACGGTCACATGGTACGCAAGAAAAGATAATTTTGTGTGTAAATCAATTCCATCATTTTCAGACAACTGCGCGGTGGAACTAACAATAGATCTCTTAAGTCTCACGGATTTTTTAAGAATAGAGCTTCCTAACCACTATAACTATAAAGCTACAAACTGGGCAAATGCTGAATTTTGCGGAGGAATTCTGCCTCAGAGTGCTTTGTCCTCTCCACGAACTTTGCCTGGATGCGCCGGCCAAAGTTGTGGAGAGTTTCGAGGTTTGCGCGCTCCTCAAGTTCGGATGAAGAGGTACATTTAAAAGACGGAGGTTTCGACCAATCTTCGAAAGCGAAGCGAAGGGAGTTTGCCTGTATTGAGGAGAGACTTTTCCAATGGGTGTTGTACAAGTCTCCCATCCAAGCAGGGATGGCGTAGGTAAGGATTGGTCTGATGTAGGCTTTATAGAGTCTCAACTTGTTTTTAGGGGAGACGCCACTATTTCGATTGAGGAATCGATAGAGATTATAGCGGGCAGTAAACGCTTTTTTCTTTATGTATTTAATTTGAGGCAGCGGTGATAGCTTCCTTTCGAGAATGACACCCAGATATTTGACTGGAGGTTTGAATTCAAGGACGTTACCCTCGAATGAAATGGGATTGGCTTTGTACATTTTGGAGTTTTTGTTGAGATGGAAGTGAATGATTTCGGTTTTACAGGAATTGATTTTAATCTTCCACTTCCTCGCATATTCCGAGTACCTTTCAAGGTATTTGGCGATATTTTCGCTCGACTTGCGAGCGCTGGTCGAGGAAGTGAATATAGCCGTATCGTTGGCGTATATTTGAATTTTTGTTTCCTTGTTGTCTGGCCTCGGAATATCGTGGTAGTAGAAGGAGAAGAGATGTGGGCCAAGAATGGATCCATGAGCAACCCCCGCAGCTACTGATTTGATACTGGAGCCGTGGATATTCAGCGAGAGATAGAATTTCCGGTTTCTAAGGTAGGAATAGGTTAGTTTGATTAGGTAGTGGGAGAAGTTGCATTTTATCATTTTGTAGATTAACCCTTCGTGCCAGACGGTGTCGAAGGCTTTTTCTATGTCAATAAAGGCGGCGATGGTCGATCGGCCGAACCGTTTAGAGAGTTTTTGATGAAATTTTTGAGCCTTAATATAGCTTGTGTTGAAGAGTGTCCAGCACGGAATCCGAATTGTTTATCAGGAATGTAGGGTTGGAGCAGTGGAAGTAATCTATTGATAATGACTATTTATTTATTATGGTTATTTTGCTTAAATCGTTTAGGAGTGAAATAGGGCGGGTGTTTTCTATTCTGTTGCATGGCTTTCCTGGCTTAGGAATAGGTATGATTTTGGCGATCTTCCAGCAGTTTGGAAAGTAACCAGTGTTTATTATTCCGTTTAGGATATCGGTGAAGTGAGTGACTGCTTTCTCGGGGAGGTTTTTTAGAGCTGTATTAGGAATATTGTCATCGCCAGGAGCTTTTCTTTTGTTGAAGTGACGAATAATGTTGAAAATATCGTCTTTATCGACCGTCGTACTGATTGGATCGTACGGTTGGGAGTTAAGAAAATTTACAATGTTGTTATTGACTAACAACTCGAATTGGGGTTCTTTGAATGCCTCGTTCTGAGTAAGCACTTTTTCGTAGTGGGATGCGATTTGTTCAGAAATTTGTTTAGGATCTATGATAGGATGGGGACCTTGCATAATCTGGGTGATTGAATTGAATTTCTTGCCATTGAGCTTCCTAATTTCGTTAAAAATTTCGGGGGAATTATCGGGCACTTCTTTCAATCTTCTTTTGAAGCTTGCATTTTTCAGTTCTCTGAACCAACAGGAAATCAGCTTCGAAAGGAGATTGATTTCAGTTTTTGAGACGGAACCTGGATATTTATAATGGAGACGGTTCATGCGGTTTCGTTACTTAATTAGGATTGGAGCCGGTGTGGTAGTTTTATACTTACTGGGCAAGTAGAATAGTTTTCTCAATGGCAAGCTGGATTGTTTTGGTAAGAGTGGAAGCCCTTTCCTCAATTTCAGCAATGGTGACAGGGACCGGTTACTCATCTGGGAGGTTTTGATGAATATGGACTTTGAATTTGGCCCAATCGGCTTGAGCGAGGTTCCGGTAGTTCTTTTTTGATTGGAATTGAGTTTTGAACGGGACTGTAAAAAACACCGGAAAGTGGTCGGAACAAAACTCATGTAAAGTTTGGGGATTGTTTGGCAAAGTAATATTCTTGGATAATATCAAGTCGAGTATTGAATTTCCCCTAGGAAGGTTTAATTGTAGATTAGAATTTAAGCATAGCTTAAAGAGTGCTAGACCATTCTGGTTGTTGTTTGGGCAGTTCCAGGCTTCGTGTCGGGAGTTGAAATCTCCAGCCAGTATGGTTTGGTTGCCAGAGTTTAGGAGATGTACTATATTTGGTATATAGATCTTCCTAGCGTAGGTCGAACAAAACGTAATACATCGATTTGGGGTCTCTACGTTTAGTAAAGTAGCCTCAATGTCGTTTGAGATGAATGTTTGGGCTAGAAAATGAGGGATATCATTCTGTATCAGAATGGCAGTGCCTCCGGTATTATCTTTTGTCCTGTGACACCTAAAGATGGTATACCCCGGGACAAAGAATCTGTGTCGCTGGTTTAGGTGGGTTTCGCACAGAAGGACTAGATTGGGTTTGTGACGGGACAACATTTCCTCCAGCTCTTTACGTCGGTCTAGTGAGACTAGACTGTTGGCGTTCAGAGTAATACAGGTCAGTTGTTCAATCATGGGTTGTTGGATAGGGCGGCTACGAATCTCATGTAGGCAAAGCGTGTTTCAACTATGTTGGATATGGGGATGCGATCATATTCCGTGAAGAATTGCTCGCACTTGACCTTAAGGTCGAAAGGTTGGTTCCGAATAGTTCCTCACACTCCTCTAACAGGCGATCGACACTATTCTTGGGAGCAGGAGATGGTTGGGAATTTAATGAATTACTGCTAGTTATACTGGCATATGAGATACCTTCTCTCCGCAACCCGAGTACTGACGGGATTCGGGCCGGACCTGGATTACGCGGGTTAATTTTGGAAATAAATCTTTGTCTCACCTGACATTTGTTGTAGTTGGCGGGATGTTGCTCTCCACAGTTCACACATTCGGCCGGCTTTTTTAATTCCACGGAGTTTCCGCATTTACCAGGCTCGTGGCCATCGAGTTATCAAGATACTCGATTACGTCGATTACGTCGGCAAAATGAAAAACCGACATTAGACGTTTTGTCCGAGCTAACACAATCTACATCGAAAATATACAGTGAAGGCGTTGATTAGACCTAGATAAGCAAGTGTAGGATTAATAATAAAAAGTGTTACAATCGATGTGGATGATGATTCTTGGTGACTATCAAACAACAAATGATTAAACGGGTCAAAACAACAACAATTGGCAATAATAAAAACCAGTCAAAATCGAAACATTTAGCCATGAGCAGCTCGTCATTCACATTGACTAAATGTACTCCAACTACAAAAAAGTTTACAGCAATATAGGGAAAAAAGCTTATGTAAAGTATCAACAGAGGGATGAGCAGATAAGGAAACTATAAGATGCAAATGGCACCCGCCCTATGTCCTAGTAGAAAAATAAGTGGGGAAAACGTACAATGAATTTATTGCCTACTTGCGAGCAAAACCCAACGGCGAGAAGGTAGGCATCGATATTTTCGACAACAACAACAAACGATGAAAAGGAGGCGTTCCAGAAAACCAATTCAGTTGAACAACTCACACACACATGGGGTCAGATCAGATAAGCCTTTATCACTAGCAACCATCAACAAATTCATGAATCAAATAGCTGAACTCCATGAGG